>JAPYKT020000006.1:8910000-11310000 GCA_028749325.2 Caryopteris x clandonensis | reverse complement strand
TGTGTTGGAACGGAGATAAATAATTAATTAATTATGGATGAATTAATTATTGGGCTAAATAACATTTGTTGTACAAATTAATTATTGAGCCCAAGTAATTAATTAATCATGGAGAAAACTAATTATTGGGCTAATTTTTATTAGTTGGACGATAATTAATTAGACCAAAATAATCAAAGAATTAAATAATTAATTGGGGTGTAGCCTTTTGGGATTATGAATTAACTATAGAAATTAATTAAGCCCAAAAAAACCACTTAAGATATAATCTTAAAAGATAAGACCAGCACATAAAGAGTAGGACTTCTAAGCCTATAAGGAGTAAGACTCAACACCCTATTATGAGAGATGAGGGGATCAATAGACATTCAAGATAGAAAATTTTAACTAAAAACATCAATTATACATGTTTCTTAATGAAATTCCTCTCTCAAATAACCCCCAAATCCATTAACAAATCACGTTTATTAAGATTTATTTTTATTTTTATGGTATTAATTAAAATCTATAGTATTTCCAATTATTTATAATTCTCCAAAAAGTTTTTATAATCAATATTTTCTAATGATATATATGATGTTTTTGTTGTTTACAACAATAGGATAAAGTTATAGTCTTAACAAACATATTTTATACTTTTCAGAATTTATAATCTAATATATAAATGAAAACCCAGGATTTCATATTAGAGAAAACATGAAATCCACGTTGGCATGGTTCAAATAAAATTACCACAAATATCCACTAGTTAAACATTCATCCAATACATATTGAAGATATGCATCAACTTTTTTGGGCAAATTAGTCAAGTTTTTTTTAATTAAGTCATATCAAGAATCAATTTTTAAATTAATTTATATTATACTATATAATGGGGTGACCACCAAAAATAAAAAGACTGAATGTTTGTTCCAACTATTTGTATTCATATTTTGAGCCCATATGTGAGATTTTATTATTTATTAATGAAAATAGTTGTAGCGCAAGAATGAATAGTAGGTTACTAAACTTATCATGGTTCTACTTATATAAATATAGATATAAATTTATTTATAGAATAAATATCAATAAAAATTGATTAACTATATTTTAACAACTAAATTATTTATTATTTTTATAGGCAATTATATAAATAAATGTATTTGCACCAACAAGAAATTGCATTTTTTCATATGATAAATATATATGTGTGTATGTGTGTTAAATTAAAAATTGTGGAAAATGATTAATTTGAGAAATTAGAGGAAACATAATAAACAAAATAGTATTTGTGTTTTAAGAAACTGGATAAATTTTCAAGAAAAAAAGAAATAAAATAAAAAATTGCCATATTTCCATCGTCAGCGCGAAAGCAACTAGAAATGTGCACCTACGTACAATCGAGTTTTGTACATAGACTGAACTCTTTTTTCTTAAAATTCTTTTTAAAACGAATTCCTCTTTTGGAAACAAAAAATGCATGATTTACATATCCAGTTGATTATGTAGTAGGATTTTACATTGTCACTTTTAACATATATTGATTTCAAAAGTTTTATATAAATCGATGAAATCAATGATATTTCAAACCTATATATTATAGTCCAACAAATATTTAATAATATATATTTATAGTTTTGTTTTTGTCATTTAATTGAAGCTTGTGATGTTTCCATGTTTTTATTAATAATATTAAAATTGAGTAGGTTTAGTATAAATATATGGGGTTTCTATCTCCACCACAATTTTTACTCTCCACACCACAACACATTTTTTGACAAAAATAGACATTTGTAAAATTACCAATATACCCTTAAAAAAAGTAATTTTTAGATGAACCAAGCATGCATCAACCCATTTTCTTCCCTTCCCATTTTCTTCCCTTCCCATTTTCTCTTCCCATTCAAACCCTAAAACTTTCAATCCAAAAATTTGATTTCTTCAGCATCTTTTTTTCTTATATCCATGGACAATCAACACTTATATGTAAATTCGGTAAGTTTTTCAAATGTTTTATTGTAAGTTTAGGGTATTATATATTAAAATTCTGTCAGCAGAAATCGAAGACTGCGTACCAGAATTTTGGAAGCGTTCGGCCTGCATCAGCCGAACATAAGCAGAAACGTTCGGCCGATAGCAACCGAACACTTCACACAGCGTTCGGCGGCCCATAACCGAACATGTTACCTGCCGTTCGGCGACCTAAGGCCGAACATGTCTTGTACTGTTAGGCTACCTTAGGCCGAACGCATGTTCGGCTGTTCCAGGCCGAACACAAATTGTCTTGTACTTTTTTTTGTCGTTTTATGATTCATTTAATGTTATTTGCAGGAGACATCAAGAACAAGTACTTTTATTTCAGATAACAATGAGCTGGTTGTTGATTACCAAGATGTGTTTAATACAATGAATTTGTTTGAATCACGAGAAAATTTGATTTTTTGGATACGTGAAAAGGCTATCACATTAGGCATGGTAGTGGTTGTGATGAGGTCAGAAATTGGAGATGAATGCAGACGACCTCGTTTGTGATTAGGTTGCGAACGAGGGGGTAAATATCGTCCACAGAAAAAAAAACATTCCACAGAGAAAAGTGAAAATCAAGAAACAAAGGAATGTGGAAGAGAAGAGGAAAAGGTAGAGAATAAAACAATTGAGAATCGTCGTCGTGGAACCAAGAAATGCTCTCGCTGCCTTTTCTGCAACTGGTCTCTGAGAAATCTGACAGCTGTCCAAGAATGTGCTACGCAGCCACTCTAACTTCACTGATTGCCCCCTCTTGTCATTAAGTGCCAATATGGCATCCTCAACTGATACACCTAACAGTCGATGAATCAGAGCAGGCGAGAATTCTGAAGTATGGTCTGCCACATGCACTGGCTGCCCTATCACTGGAAGACCAAGTAGACATGATACATCATCTAATGTGATCGTCATCTAACCAAATGGTAAATGGAATGTGTTGGTCTCCGGCTGCCAACGTTCTACAAATGCAGAAATCAAGTTTCTGTTAGGAGCTCTATATGAAATTTTGCTCAAATTGTGAAGCCCAGACCATTTGACATACGACCTCCAAACTCGTGTCGTCTCATCTTCCGGATACACCCATTTCAGAAGCTTAGAAGTGTGACAAAGGCATTTTAAAACGCCTCTCTCAATGCCATTTCAAACGTCGGCAGCTACATGTGTTTTGAAACTTCATAACAATGACGGATCATAAGGACCGCCAGGAAATGGGCCCATTAGGATCTCATCATGCTCGGCTTCCCTCTCTTGTTCTTGAGGCACATCAGCATATGCCTCTTGTTCTTCAGGCACATTAGAAGGACCTGCCACTTGCTCAAATTGTTGTGCAGCCCTTAATCGTCTGTTTGATGTTGTAGGTCGTCTTCTTCTTCTTTCATAAACTATAACACAAGAAAATCTAAATGTTAACATTCAGATAAACGTTCAAAATACAGCGTTCCGAACAACAATGTCAGGTTATTCGGCCAAGACACGCCGAATGCCTCGCAGAATGTTTGGCCAAGGCACGTCGAACGCCTCACAGGCTGTTCGGTAGACCAGTGCCGAACTACTTTTATTATGTTCGGCCTGTGCTCGCCGAATGCCCTGCAGGCTATTCGGTGAACCAGCGCCGAACGCGTTGCGGTTATGAACGGAACAAGAAACAGCGAGAGATTACCTGAACTTAACATATTTTTGCGTTCTGCATCCATAATCTTCGCATGATGAGGGGTGGAGTGAAGGGGAAGGCATGGAGAGGGTTCGGCGTGCCTTCGTATGGACGAGAGTTCGGTGCTGCAAGCAGAAGGGTTTGGGGGGGGGAGAGATTCAGCGCGCAAGGGTTTGGGAGGGGGGAGAGAGTTCGGCAGAAGGGTTTGGGGGTGATTTTTCAATTTTTTAATTTTTTTTAAGGGTATAATAGGTATTTTGGGGGTGGGGTTAGTAAATTTAAAATTTTAAATGTGTTTTTGTGTGGTGTAGATAGTAAATGTGGTGTGAAAAGAAAAAATTGGGGTATATATAGAAACTCCCTAAATATAATCAAAACTTTATGATTTTACATCGGTGAACAAATTATTTTGTAAACTTTATGATTTCATATCGATGAACAAATTATTTTGTTATTTGCATGGTTCAATGCATCAACAAACCTTTTCAAGTTATAATACCAATAAAAGATGAATATATTAAATATTAATGAGAGATCTGAGGTGCATTAGTGTTTTTGGCGAATTACAACCAACTTGCGCTTAATAAAGTAACATGAAACTGAACTCGAGCCTATCATATTTGGTAAGGAAATATAGTACAGCTTTGTCTCCATCATTCTCCCCGTCATCAACACAATTCATCCTCAAATTAAAACCTGCTATGTTTTCAGAAGAATTATCACCCAAAAAAGGAACCAAGTGCTTAACATTAAACACATTCAAAGTCCGAATATGACTAGGACGACATAGATGGTAGGCATTATGATTAATTTTTTCAATGATCTCCAACAGAACAATCTTCCAGTCAGCTTAGCTTGCTGTAGTCATGAGCGGGAAATCTATCTTTCATCAGAACGATCCACACAAAATCACCCACATCAAACTGAATGTATAGCGATCAGCATCCACGGCCACCTTATAACAGGGATTGGCGACCTCCAAATGAGACTAAGTTGTGGCATGGCAATCTGTAAGTCAACAATCATATCAGTTACCTGAGTATCACTTGAGGTCACAGAAGGCAGAGTGAGCAAATCAATAGATTTACGAGGAACAAGATCGTGTACAATCTGAAAAGGACAAAATTCGGTGCTATTATTCACAACACAATTATGGGCAACCTCGGCTCGGCTTTACTTAGGATCCCCAAGACTTCAAACTATCCAAAAATGCAAGAAATTTCTCATTGAACGATTAACAACTTCAATTTGACCATTCGTTTGAGGGTGGTAAGCACTGGTAAAATGCAACTCCGTGTCACCATATGCCATGAGGTGTGCCAAAAATGACTCAGCAAATGTGTATCCCTATAAGAAACAATAGACTGAGGCAAACCATGTAAACAAAAAAAAAACTCCCAAAAAATAAATGAGTCACATGAACATCATCAACAGTACATTTACACAGAAAAAAATGCACCATCTTCAAAAAATGATCAACCACCAATATAATGGTATTGTTATCGTGTTGCGTATGAGGTAAACTAAAAATGAAATCCATATTAATAGCTGCCCAAGGCTGAGAAGGGACAAGCAACGACGATGCAATCCCGCATTCATAGCAATATCGTTGGGCACCTAACAAATTCGACAGCAAGATGCATAATTAGCAACGTCGTTACGGGCAGTTATCAAAAGTAAACTACACAACACAAACTCCATGGAGTGATCACAACCAACGTGGCCAACTCCATTAGTGATAAGTTTAGCATAAAGGCTTCAAGTAGGTATGAACATATGAAGATCCTTAAAAAATAAAAATAAAAAATCCATCAGCAACAATATAGTTTGAATAAGTGCCAGACGAGGCTTGGGAGAAAAGTGGGCCAAATAAGTTGTCCAACGCGTACAATTCATGAAAACTATCAAATCCCACAACAGCAATGCGCGTGTCAGAGAGAAGTCATTGTCATCGACTCAGAGCACTGCCACTCTAATAGAGAGGTCGAACGGATGTTTTACAACAAAAGTAAATTGTTGCAAAACAGCAGACCACTTTACATGTCTAGCAGTCAGAGAATCCTGACTCATAAGATATTTAAGGGCCTCATGATCCATGTACAAGACAAATTCAGGATGAACTAGATAGTGGCGTCAGTGACAAATTGCACGGACAATGGCATAGAACTCCATATCATATATATTGTAGCGACTGTGAGCACGGGTAAATGTTTTACTGAATACAGTAGGAAGTCCCACTTGACTAAGAACTGCACCAATCACCACTTAGAAAGCATTTCACTATTCCCCTTTGTTTAGGAGGTTTTCATTAAGGATCACTTTCTGACCCATGAATACATAAAATTGCCCAATTATATTGAATCCCCTCCCCAGAAATTCTTGAAAAGATCAACCCTAATGCATATTGTTTATGCTTACCTAGTCACATTTGGACCTGAGATATATTTAATGTAATGTATTTTGTTCCTTTCCATGGTGATAACATGTTTGGAGATAAAGTTGATTCTGATTCGAGGGAAAATCATTCCGACACTGGAAATAATTGCGGAGATGAAGTTGCATTAGTGTTTTTGACGAACTAGAACCAACTTGCGACTCAAACCCAAGACTCATTTAATTTAGCTTTTTCATATTTGTTGCTTGTATTTCATTTTCATTATTTCAAAATTATTTTGGAATATTTAGTGTTGGCTATAACACCTAACAATAGCGTATAAGAATAAAGAAAAAGAAGAAATTGAAATTGTTACTCCTATTTCTTGCCCGGATTCTAGAAGAAATGAGATGCACTAATCCTTCAACTTCTGGACTCCAAAAAAACTTTGAGATACTGAAACTGAAAAAGAAATTGGAATGGTTAAACTTGAGTCGAGGAAGACCTGTCTCCACAAAACGAATACATTTCGGCTAGTACTCAAAAATTGGCATATCGTTCCCAAAGACGAAACAATTTTCGTCTTCTAGTTAGTAGCACCACTAGATCAGAAGCTCCGAAGAATTAGAATTGTGTGAGAAACTAGAAGGTCACTAAAATGCTAGAAGAATATGCTTTGATTTTCAGAGGTATGCAAAGCAGGATTTCAGGTGATTTTTCCACGCAAATAATGATTCCATTTATAGGTATATATCAAATTCAATTGGAGATTAAGTTTCTGAAATTAATGGTGTTAGTGGGCATGCAAGCCCCTAAGAGTACCTATCGGAGGTTACTCTCCCCCACTATAATATTTATAACTTCAAGATATTAACCTCTAATAGTTACAATGAACCTGGATGTCACTTATCAAAGTGTGTGGGGTAGCTAAAGGTTGTAGTGTGCTTGATCCCTGTCCAAGTTTAAAAACTCGACTTCACTAAACTGAGCTGAATTAAAGCTGACAAAGCCCAAGTTCCAAGACCATGGCCCACAGACCACAGCCGATTCCAAGACCGAGATCGAGATTGAGCCAAGTGTGTGCATGTGCATGTGTGTGGTCCAACTTGATCACCCGCTGGTGAAAGTTATTTAATTCGATTATATGATTGTTCTAGTATTTATAATGGAATTAATGTCAACATTAAATAAATGTTGGGGTGAGCTTTTATTAAGACTTTTCACGTTCCACAATACAAAATATTTTTTGTAAGTGATAAATTTTTTTTGCAAGTAACAAATTTTAAATATTAATTTCTCACTTTGCTGGAACACTCTACTAATATAAATAAGTTATTTTGTTATTTTGGAGTGGTGGGATTATTTTGAAAAATTAAAGCAGGGGTTTTCCCGAAATTTGTATCCCTTTTTATGTATTTTGTTAATGAATGGAAGTCGATTTTTTTGTATTATTTATTCAATCCACACATTGCTGCAAAACGTTTTTTATTGTCCACTCATTGCTGCATCACTTATCCAATTCTCACAAGTGTGAACTTCCTTTCTGCCGGCCAAATTAAAATTCTGCCGGCCAGTCTGCTTGATTGGGAAATTGCAATCCCTGTCATGTGTCCAATCTCGAAATCATGCCTCCTCGTTTTTTCAAAGTTTTATAACATGTTCTTAAAAATTATAAGATGTTATATATTATTTTTAAAGTAAATAATTAAAGTATTTGGATAGATAGAATAATGAAATTTATAAAATATTAGAAATAAGAAAAAAGGTACAAATTAGTTTCTGAATTAGTATCTCATGTTCAAATTCAACCATAAATTTTGTAAGTTCTTGAACTTTTAAAATAGATCAAATAAGCTCCTCAAATTTTAGATATACGACAAATAGAACCCTCTTAAATATTAAATTAACTAGATAAATTTTAAAAATAGTAAATAAATCTAAAAATTAACAAATTAAATCATAAATATACTTAAAGAAATCAATAAAGTAATAAAGTAAAATTTATAAATAATTTAAATATAAAAATGGGTTTGAGATGTGATGATTTGTTATATTTTTTAAATATTCTTTTTTACTATTATATTTAAATCATTCAAAAATATAATATTATTTAACCATTAGATTGGACTTTCTGAGCTTGGTTAGCCATTAGATTGCACTTTGCGCCCCAAGCACACATGAGATCTACTCATTTTAAAAATAAGTTGGATTTACTTACTTTTCATAAAATATGTCACAAACTTTTTCATCTTACATGAAATCACAAAAGAATTATTATTAGGGTTTGTTGGATAATGTTTGTTGTAAGTAAGTGGCTAGTGTTATTTGAAGCCTTATTTTTCCCTCAAAATTGTTGGAAGACAGCTGCGAAAACGCGTTTCTCTGAAACATCAATTTCATTCATTCAAAGAATATTGAAATTTAACAGAAATCTCCTCAAACCACTGCACGCAAGCGACAGGGTTTTTAGGTAACATTTCTTATGATATTAGATTGTAATCATCCTCAGCTTCCAAAGTATCAGCTATGTCGACGCCTCCTACATCAACCAACGAGGGATCTGCGGCAGGTAATGATCAATTCTTTCACTACATCTCTCCCCACACCCCCACAAAATGGATCCCTTACACATATTTTAGGTAATCTGAGTTGCCCAGATATAATTTGTCCATGGATCAGTGGACCATCAGCATCCTAGTGGGTTGGGTTTTAAGATCTTTTGGGGTGTTGGATTGAATTGAATTTATTAACTAGAAGTACGACATAACTTTTGGACTCCACCGGGTTTTTTGAACTTTAGCCAGGCACCCCGAATTGTTGGGCCTAGATCATGCATTTAATTTGCAGTATATAATACAATACTTTTAGTTCAATTTATTTTTAAATAATTTTAGTGAAATTCATATATTTGAGTTTCTTTCCTTAAGAATATGTCTCTTCTAATAGGAAAAATTGCAAAATTAATCCTCTAACTTGTGAGCTGTCTTAAAATTAATTACTTTTTTTTTTAATTGCTCGAATTTGGTCATCTTTTAATCAAAGTTCAAAACAAATATTTGATAATTACATTATGGTCAATTTTTATGTGTCTGATGCCATATTATTTATTAGGAAGGATATGTCCATTTTACTTATGATCCACAAAATGGAAACTCTTATTTAACACGGTAATGTGTGGTGCATTACAAATATCCAACAAGAATTTAGGTGCCACTATTCATACCCCAAAACCTCTAAACATACCCTAAAGTCTAAATATATTCCAATTAAAATTAATAATTATCTTCCTTTTACTAAATATACTCCATTTATACCTATTATAGCCCTTTTTATTAAAATAATAAAAATAAAAAATAAAAAAATAAATTAGAACTTTCCAACCAGCAATTCCCAACACAAATTCACAAATCAAAATAGAAAAATTTCATGTCTTCCCTAGAAAAACCCTAAAAATAAATTTCTCTCTGCAATCTTTCTATCATTTAATCTACCATACATATAGATCCTTTTAACCTTCATCTTCTCTCTTCTCTACTCAAAAATTCAAAAAAGAAGAAAAAAAATATTAGTATAACACATTAGCAGGAAAAATTATGTTTCTTATGAAATATATATATATATATATATATATATATGCTTCTGAGATTCGGGCTATTTTATTGCAGAACAGTGCTGCAAATCAAAAGAGGTTTGGAAATTTTGTTTAGACTGGTTTTCAAATCTAAATACCCTTCCTTTTATATTGAAAAATATTTTTCGGTTATATATATGAACCTTGTACACAATTCTTAAGCAAATTAAGTTTGGGGAAATAAGATTTATAGATTATTGAAAAAACATGGAGAAGTTTTGTATTTCTATATTCAAGAAACATGGAGAAGAAGAAGACAATAAAAGTAAAACTAACGAGTATGAATCTGCAATCTAAAATAGGTTTGTATTTCTATATTCAAGAAACATGGAAAAGAAAAAATGTGATTGTGGATTGGAGGTTCTGCAGTTGAGAAAAAAATAAAAAAAAGAATAAAATTAAATTACTTTTAAATATATAAGAACATTTTAGTCAACTTATTTATATATAATTTTATTATAATTATTATGAGGTATATTTAAAGACTTTGGAAGTACGAATAGCCGCACCCCTCATAAAATTCATCAAAACATACATAATTTAAGCAATCATACTATTTACTAATTTTTTTATTTTTTCATCTGGATTCTTTTTTGGCTTATATTCATAAATTTGTTACACACGCAAGCTATTGTGTTGTCACCATTCTTTTGGCTTGCTTGTTTTCTCTGTTAACAATTTTTTCATTTTATTTAAATATAAATATTTTTTTTGTTTCTTATTCATTTTTTACATGTAATATTTCAGTTTATCGTACTTCACCATTTTCAATTTGACATTTATATTCCATTTAGTAGATATAGATTCACAAATTCCATTTTATTAATATATTATATAGGTTGAATTAGATTATTTATAGTGGGTTGCACATTTATATTAAGTCTGAGTTGTAAATAAAGAGTAGTTAAATAACTTTTTATATTATAACGGGTAGTAATTATGTTTACATTTATTCAATAATTAATCTATATTTATACTATTATAAGTAGAAACTAAAAGTAATTACATAATTAATCAATTACGGCTTTTAATAAAATGAATATAAGATTATTTAAATAAGAAAAATTTCGAATAAAATTATTAAATTTCTTTTCATAAGCTATGTGTTATTCAGATATTTATGTTGCTTTGAATATTTAACTCATTGAACTATTTATAGTTGTTCAGATAGATCAAGAAAGATACATAATGGCAGTGGTGTTTTTTTTGAGTTTTTTATATAAGAATTAATCAATTTGAAAAATACATATTTTGATTAATTATAATTAACATTTTAAATTGAGTTAATTCTAAAAATAATATATTTATAAAATTAAGCATATTCAGTGTGAAATATTAGTCTATAATAAAGTCATAATTAAGAAGTTTAAAGTTGTAGTTACCTATTTATTTCATTGTCCCCCAATTATGAATTTTCATCATTTTGGCTTCCATTCATATACTTGTTCATCACTCTAATAATATTGGTTGTCATTATTCTATTGATTTTGTTTCTTTCTTTTTCTTAAAATAATAATAATAATAATATTTAAAATACAAATAACTTTTTTTGTTTCTATTCCTTTTTCTATATTAAATTAATTTTTTTTCAAAAATATTTTGTTTGACACTCATGTCGAATATATTAGATTCGAAAAATGCAATTATTTAATTTTTTATTATTTAAAATATATATTTGATTATTTATTATTGGTTAAACACTTATATTGAGTTTTGGCTGCAAATAAAAAGTAATTAAATAATTATTTTATAATAAAATGATTGAATGATTTAATTTTTTAAATATAATTAAAATTATATTTATATTTTAATCTTAATTTTTTCTTATTAATAAATTTTTAAATAATTGTATGCGAGATGATAATAAATGCTAAGTTGAGATTTAGGATGAATGAGGGCGTGGAGGATGGCATATCACCTTAACTTACTGCAGTCTGCAATGCTACAAAGAAGAGTGAGGGAAGACGTGAGCTCTGCAGGGGATTCAGAAATGTGAATATTGAAATTTTAATAAAACCCTAAACTAATTATATGCTATACAATAAAAGAAAATAAAAGGTGTCAAAGCAAGCCAGCCCTAGACCTAGTAGACTCTAAGACGGTTTAGGATCAACCTAAAAGCCCTCCAGCTGGCTTAGGCTCAAGTAGGTCGTGGAAAATTTTGATTTTAAAAATAAAATTAAATAATGATAATATTTGTTTGTTTTGAAATTTATAGGTATGATTGTATTATAGATGTCAAATCAATATTAAAAAAGATGATTTATTGTAATATTATATTGTGTTTGTAATAATTGAATGATTATGAAATGAGTAGTTAGTTGTATTGAGAAATGATGATTTAATAGAGAGGAAAGGAGAGAACTTTAAAAAAAATGAAAAATAGGAATATATGCATATAATAGAGTGTAGAGTAGGTATAGGCAGTAGTATTATGATAGGATTTTATTAAATTATAAATTTAATTTTTCAACTCAAAATAAATGGAGATAAGATATTTTGACATTCAAAATTCTTTCATGCCAAACTTAAAACAAATACACACCCGAAGGGCCAGCAAACTTAAAGTTTAACCTTAATATTTTCAAGATGGGACTCGTTTTAATATATTGTTTGGTTGGAACAATATATAAGGATGTTTTAGTAATTTAGAAATATGTATCTTAAAAATTAAAAAATTAAACTCAAGTTAGGTTTAGGTTGACCACACTAGCTATTTGTGAGATGGCTAACTTAATCTCAACATCTCAAAGAATATATTTACTATATATTTCAGTATCGTTATAACTATATGAATTACTTGTACTTCAGACCCATTTTTGGGCGTCACTCTAAATGTAATATATTAAGGGGTCTCTTAAAGTTAGGATTCAAGAAAATTCTTTATACTCAAAAAATTTCATAATATATTATTTTATTATTTTTTTTAGTTTCTTTGACAATTAATTATTATAAAAAAACTTGGGAATTAATTTACAACTTATGACTCCGTTGCTGATTCAATTTGAGAAATTAGAATAGGCGAAAGGAATGGTTTGATGTTAGTTTAGTTATAAATTTATTGGAATTATTATATGACATAATGTCCAAACTCAGATGTGCGTAAGATGAAGAATGAAACTTGATGTAGGTTTGTCATCTATTAATCTATTACAAAGTATGCAATGTAAGCTCTATAAGTTTTTCGCATGCAATCAATTTTATAGTGGTTCCCATAGTTAGGAGAAAATCCCCTACAAAATATTTGAAATTATAATCTTAATGAATTCCAAATTCACTCATAATATTTTTTTTTGTTTTTCTCTAATTTGAAATGACTCTACTGTTAGTTTGTCGTAGTATTAAAATCTTGCAATAACAAATTCGGAAATACTCATTTTAAGTCAAATTGCGGCACATACTGTAGACATACTTCTTCGTTGTATTTTCTTATTAGAGCAACGAAGCCTTCGTAATTGTATGATGTAGCTTTCTTCTTGCAATAATCTAGACATATTATAATCTAAGAACAAAAATAATTGAGGGCACTAAATCCTACTGCAACATGTATTATGCATCATCTTAATCTAATCATAATTTCTTCTACCATTTATATATGTATATAATTGGTATAGATAGCGTTGGGTTGGGTTGGGTTGGGTTGGT
This sequence comes from Caryopteris x clandonensis, assembly GCA_028749325.2. Classification (NCBI taxonomy): domain Eukaryota; kingdom Viridiplantae; phylum Streptophyta; class Magnoliopsida; order Lamiales; family Lamiaceae; genus Caryopteris; species Caryopteris x clandonensis. The sequence goes on along the minus strand of JAPYKT020000006.1, from coordinate 11,296,695 downwards.
TCTTTTTTATGAGTGTATGCATAAGCTTTTCATTCGTGCAGGTATAATCGTCAGCTTACTAATACTAGTAGGAATCGGTGCCATCTCGTACTTCTGTGCCAAGAGGATGAGAGGGGCAATAGTGTCGGACCTAAGAGCAGCGGTCGCCCCCCCACCACCACCGTTAAGCGTCATACAAGTATGGGAGGTCGATGCCCCTACCATGGAGAAATTCTTGCGAGAATTGGCCGAAGAGAAGCCTGTCCGCTTCACGGCCCAACAACTCTACACATTCACAAACAACTACTCCACAATGTTGGGCTGTGGAGGTTTTGGCAAAGTGTACAAAGGGCAGTTCCCAAACGGGGTCAAGATTGCAGTGAAGGTCCTAAACCAGGCTGCTAACCGGGCAGACGTTGAGGGGCAGTTCATGGCTGAGGTAGGAACCATTGGGAGGACTCATCATATAAATCTGGTGAGGTTATACGGTTATTGCTACGATCAGTTCATGAGTGCCCTTGTTTACGAATTCTTGGAGAATGGATCATTGGACAAGCATTTGTTTAAGGAAAATCAAGAACTGGAATGGGAGAAGCTGCATGAGATTGCAGTTGGAACAGCGAAAGGGATTGCATACTTACACGAAGAGTGCATGCAAAGGATCATTCATTATGATATTAAGCCCGGAAATGTTCTTCTTGACGCAAATTTTTCTCCAAAAGTTGCCGATTTTGGGCTGGCTAAGCTTTGCAATAGGGATGATACACATGTTACGATCTCAGGGTACAGAGGGACACTCGGGTACTCAGCCCCCGAGTTTATGCTCAAAAATTTCCCAATAACATATAAGTGTGATGTCTATAGCTTTGGAATTCTACTATTTGAGATAGTCGGGAGGAGGAGAAACACGAGGGGTGGAGGGGATGCAGAGAGTCTTGATTGGTTCCCAAAGAACGTGTGGGAAGAGTATGATAAGGGTGAGCTAATGGCACTGATACAAGGTTGTGGGATTGAGGAGAAAGATAGAAGTAAAGCTGAGAGAATGGCAAAGGTGGCGATTTGGTGCGTGCAAGATTCGCCCGAGACTAGGCCACCGATGAGTGCAGTGGTGAAGATGCTCGAGGGGAGTGTGGAAGTTATGCCGCCGCCTAAACCGTTTCATTACTTGTTTTCAGTAGGGACAGATGTGCTCAAACAGCCGACTAGTTCTGGGACTGGATCAGGATACACGACAAGTGAAGGAATGAGTTCGTATTGGTACAAGGAGACCACAACTCCTGTGATGTCTAAGTATGAGATACAAGTTGCCTCTTCATAAAACACCAGGGACTGAAGAGTTTTCGCCTGTTATGCATTTCAACTTAGGTACCTGTAAATATTAGGTATTTCAATTAATAAACAGAGCAATCTCCAACATCTGATAGCTGATGGTTATGGATCACTATTCAAGACTGGTGTTTTAATATTTTCATTCTGAATACGTAAGTTCATCAAGTTTTATAAACCTTTCCCCTTTAGAATGGCTTAATTTTCATGTTCTTAAGTATTTCCATAGTTTCTCATGAAACAATCAACAAGATTTTCTGATTTTCTAAGCATATTGAATTTAAATACACTATTATTCTGTGACAAAATTTCCCATCCCTGCTTTTCAAACAGCAGAATAACATGCATCACGATTACAGGATTAAAATAAAAAAAGCTGTAGAGGTATGATGAGTACATACATAAATTGTGAATAGACCTCTTTGCCCCTCCTCGTACAAAATGCTGCTCGTATGCCACCAAAATACAACTCGAACTCTAATCCTCTTCACTCTCCATTCTCCATTGCTGATCATCGCTGAAAAGGTCTTCGGGTGGATCATAAACAATCATGTTAGGGAAGAGTTCCAAAAAGTCGTCTTTCACCTTCTCCCTCAGTTCAGGATACGGTATAAGCCCTTTTAATATGACACGATAAGGCAAGGATAGTTGGGGGTCAGGAGAACATCTCATTTCATCATCATATATTCGCATTGCCTCATCGGGCAGTCCACTGTCCAAAAATGCCCTGATAAGATCTCCAAATGTATGCTGATCAAAAAGTACTCCCTCTCCCTTCAAATCATCCCACACCGCTCTTGCTTCATCAACTCTTTTGTTTCTGGCAAGAATCATGAGCATATCCCGAAAGAAAAACATATCTGGCCGATACCAAGTTTCTTTCCGCACCACATCATACAACTGTTAATAGAAAATATGAGTCAATCAGTAATGTTGCTTTAGGTACTGTTTGTATCTGCAAATTTTAAGGGGATTAGTTATGAACAAATAACAAACTAGACAATCTTTAGATATAGGATGAAATTCTGGAAAGTTGACATAAAAGCACTTGCCCAAATCCACTTTCACACCAACTTTATTGCCAGGGTGAGCAAGTTCTAAGAAAAGTCGTCATAATATCCTACCTATCTTAACCTTAGCCACTTAAATCCATTTATTTCTAGCATTCAATTTCCATAGACCATCAAATCTTGTTTTCTTCAGTACAGATAACTGTAGGCCACTACTCACATTTTCTGCCAACAATCTATCAAAATTTTCTCAGATTCAAAAACGAATTCCATTATGAGGCCATTGTGGGAGAGACCTGAAAAGGATGCCTACTGGTGGTCATTCCTCTAAGATCAAATAAGTAAATAGATGAAGCAAGCCAGTTATACCCCTATGAAGAAACTGTCATTAGCCAGCATTTCGCAGTAGATCACAAATTACAAAATGGACAGTACATTATAATTATATAACACTTACTACAGCTATTTTCTTTCATTCTATCTGTGGCCAAATTACTTTATGAGAATGTCCCTTGCCATATCATAATTTCACACCCAAATTAATAGCATAAATGTGATCCTAATTCCTAGAGAAAAATGCACTAAAGAGGCCACAGAAAACAATATATGCGTCGATTAAAAATAACTCAAATCAGAAATAACTACAAATTGCTCCTCTCTTTGTACAAATCATATTAAATTGTGAATTATTTAATCAATCAGCTAATCAAGCTCATGTTGTCCTAGGAAGTATGTATGTATTTATCTTCTTTAACAGAACTCATACAACAACAAAAATCCACAGTGCCAACAAAAAAGCTTGCTGGACAATTCCCGTACAAGTAGAAGAGCATACAGAAATACAAGACAAGATGGTGCATTAAGAAAAGACAAATCACTTTAATTTGTATTATAATACTGAACAATGAGACAATATTATTAAATTCTGAGGGCCCCCATATTATTTCCTAACATAAATATAACACTGCTGTTAAAGATAGATGTGAATAATAGGTGCACGATGTACCTTGCAGTCAGAAAAACATTTCAAATCTCTTTCCGAATGGATGGCACTAGCTATGTTGAAATGAAGCACATAAAATTGAGCAATATAACGGGTAATTAGAGCCAGAACAAAATATTTATTGTATACTAGTATGAAATAAATGGTGGGAAGCAATCCATATCACGAAGATTGTGATGGCAAAACATCTATATAGATTCTAGGGCATCAGAAATTTGTCAGAATGTATGTTTGTTAGCAGTGTTATCCAAGTTTGAAAGAATCGTCCACATCCATCGGGATGGAATTCTGCCCTTTCAGATGTAGACAAAAGCATTTACTGCAGCCATGCCCTCAAACTGTTAGGCATGGAGGCAATAAGAAAGATAGCACGCTGCACAATGCGACAAACACATAAGGGAGAAGGAATACCACACAATTAAGCATAAATTGGTTTCTTGTTAAATTCAGAACTCAACCTTCTGCCTCCCTGTGGAGTCACATCAAGCATCAAGTAGGACTGTTCGAGGAAAGAGTTTAAAAAACAAAAATATAAAATAAATCGACCTTCATGGAGAGAGAGACGAGGTTTTGGCGCTGAAATTCGGCTAGGACTGCAACGAGGTCGGACTTGAGGAGGCGGGAAACATGAGACTTCATGTATCGCTCAAACCGCACCGGGTTTTGTTGCAGGCGCTTGAGCTCCTTCGCCACCATTAAGCCCTCCTTTCCCATCTCCTTCTTCCGCCGCCATATCGACAAGCGGGGGCTGGAAGCCGCTCCGCTGATGACATGCCTAATGACAGTCGCACGAGGTTGTAGGTGCAGCGGCAGTTGCTGCGTAGCCCGCCGCACCAGAGTCTGGCCTTGACGCCACATTCACTAGGGGACCTTCTCCTCCTTCGATTAAGATATTTTTCAAGTTTCGGTTGCAGGAGGCAGGCAATAGACTCAGTCCAGCTGTAGCCAATGGTCAGTCATCCTGCAGGCAATCAAAGTTTAATTAATCGCAAAATTGTACTTCAACAAAGAAGAATAACATCATTGAAGAGGCATTTCATCGAACGAGATGCATGCATTCTTGTGCTACCAAAGTTCAGAAAACTCTTCCACATTCATCATGCCAAATTTATTCCAAATCAAACTATAGTTGCCAAACAATCAACAATAAAAAGAAATGGACTGAAAGATTAAACTATTACCTGTTGCTAAGGTTCGAAAGTTGAGGTTCGCGTGCGAAACCCAAATAAATGCGCGCACAATGAGGTCAGCCTTAGTGAGAATGGAGAGATAGTTTGGTTAAGACCGAGGGGCGAGGGCTGAAGGCTGATCAGGTAGCGCGAGCGTAGTTGATGACGAAACCAGGATTAGAAACAAAAAAATAATTGGAGCCGCTGTGGTCGGGCCATGTCGTCTGGCCCCAAGTATTATAGGATCTTTAGAATTCCAGTCCACCCCAGTTCTCCTCGGCCCAGCGGATCAAATCAGCTCAAATTTCTTTTTTAAGAAAAGATAAAGAATACTTTAATTAACTTAATAAGTCAAGAAACTAAATTATAAACATCATTAAACAATACATATCTTTTCCTATAATATAAGTTTAACATCCATAAATCTATATATATATATATAATAGTAAAGGTAGAATAGTTTTAGTAATGTCATCACTAAATGCACCACCAAATATTCTTTATTCATTTTTTTTTCACACCAAAAATTTAAAAATTACTTATTTTGATTTCTTTACGCACAATACAATATTTCACATTTGTCCTTAAAAAAACTTATTTCATAATTAATAAATATAAAAGTAAAATAAAAATTAAAGCAGCCTACGAGGCTCCCAAATTCTAGAAAAGTTTTCTTTCTTCAAATTTCACTCATTCTAAACACAATCATGTGGCTTCTAATATTTGCAATGGAGCCTTCAATATTTATGATTTTTTCTCCTTATATACGCTCAAAAAATACTGATTCGTTTGGCGCTACTAAAAACCTCTTTTTTTTATCGTCTCATATTGTAGGTCTATGTCTGGAATGGCTTTACTACTTTTTTAGGAGAAACAGAAAAGATCCGGCTACATCCATTTCCTACAGCAGCAAAATTTATGCTAGCAATTCCTTGAAATGGGCTGCAAACTCTCAATGCATTTTTCCTTGTACTGCTTGCACAAACTTAAAAATGAAAAATACCTCTTTTCTCCTGTCATGGCAGATACTACACTTGAGAATTTCCTTGTCTTCCCTGAGCTCCTGTCGAAGCTTTTCAGCTATAGAGGAACTCTCAAATTCCAATTTTAAATGTTGAGCCTTCCTCCTCAGAGTATCTAGATCTTCCTCTACCCTTTTCCTCTCAAATCTAGTAAATGAGTGAACTCACATCTGTATGGAAATGAAAATTACAAGAATTCAGAGCACCTCTCTTTCTCTAGTTCAATATGCAGCTCAGCAAAAGATGTTCGATTCCTGTCAACTTGGGATTGTGTTTCCTCTAGTGTAATAATCATTAGTTGTTGAGAAGACTTCCTCACATCAAACCGTTTCTTTGGGTGCTTTCTCCAGCCTCATTGTTGTGGGCTTATATCTTCGGCAACTACCTGTGATCTGAGCAGGTTTTCGATTGAAGCCAAAAGATACAATTTGCCTTACTACCAATATTATTACCTAATCTTCAATTTTTTTACCAGGTTTGGATTCATAAAAATCAACAGTTAACTTGATATGTTGTACGACTTTCTCCAACATATGCTTCTCCATAAGCAGAGCATCTCATGTCGGTCTTGCACTCACGCCTCTAAAGCAAGCTGAAACAGAAAAGATAGAGGATTTAAGAAATCTCCAACTTGAAATAATTTATATTTGTTTTCCTATCATTTATAACTTACTTATTTATTTATTAATTTGTGAAAGTTTTGTTCTTGTAGATTAAAATAAGGGTAATTTAGTAATTTTATGTATAAATATTTTATCTAAAAAAATATTGTGGTGTATAAAGAACATTTGGTGGTGCGTTTAGCCGTTGCCTTTTAGTAATTTTCTTATTTTTCCACCAAAATTTCTTTCTATTTTTAGTATTACAAATGATTTAATATAATTGATCGTTATGTATCCATAAATTTATATGAAAATTTGTTACCAAAATTTATTATCCAGTTAATATGCATGTTCTATGGAAATTTCTTTAGTAATGATGAATTTAAACATTGTATTAAATTAATCGGCTATTCAGCTGTATTTTTTTGATAGATTTGTGTATATGATTTGTAGTAGTAGTAGTAGTAATAGTAATAATACTAATAATAATAATAATAATAGTATATCTCCTGGCCAATATAGTAAATGCATAATAAATTTAGATAATTTTTTTAGATAATATATAATCAATTTTACAAATATAATTTTTATATGCAAATGAATTTATGGAATATATCCATTAAAATTTGCAAACAAAATTGATGCCCAACCAAAACCAATCTTTGCAAAACTCAAAATATAATTAAAGATGAAATTTAGGACAATAAATATGAAGCCTGCAAAGTGATCAATTTAAAAAGAACCATAATTAATTGCGGTGGCAATGCTCAACCGAAACCAATCTTTGCAAAGGTCAAAATGTATTAAGAAGTATCTATACTTGATTTAATTAAGGATGAAATTTTATGACAATAAATATGAAACCTTAATATTTTTATAATTAGATTTATAAATAATATTTCATTAATCTATATATATATATAATCACAGAAGCTACACATTTTTAGAAACCATAACATTTTTTCGCAAAAAATAAATACTAAATTTGGGAGTACCTTGACATTATATAATTGGTTAATTTTTATATAATTATGTTCATATCATAATTAATCATCTTAACTAAGTAACTGATTTAAAGGAAATTTTACTATATTTTCATTGAATTTTTCATCATCATATTCCAATTTATATAATAAGTCAAATTTGGCCAGATTTAATTGATTCACCCATTCTTAATTAGTTTCTTTAAATTAAATCATATAGAATTATTGCTTAATTAAAAAATCAAACTTTCCTTAATTTATCTGTAGAATAAATACTTTTAAACTATAGGAAAATGAATATGCATTCGGTATTGTTGACAATAATTACTGATTGAAATTAAATTTAATAATATATTATTTAATTTTTTTATTAATTTATCATTCCTAAATTAATTTTCTTTTCATATAATTCTATTGTTATTGCATGCAGAATTATTGTATGTTTTAAATTTAGTATTTTAGAACATAATTTTAATAAAATATTAAAAATGTGCACACAAAAATTTATGATATATATATATATTTTTTTTTTTTAATTTATGTAGTCTTATAGTTAGTATTTGAGGATAAGATTTGTGAGCACATAATTATAGTTAGTATGTAGGATATCTTTATATCATAACTAAGATAATTCAATTTTTATTTTTTTTTAATTTGATTGCTTCCAATTAGTAACATAATCGCGGGAAAAAAATTTCTAATATCCATAAATTTTTTGGATAGGAATAGCATGCAGAATTTTATAAATTCTTTTTAATGTAAAAATTTTGAAATTTTTTAACAGAATTATTAATTATATTTATTAATATTGACATATTTAATAATATTTACAAAACATTACCAACTGAATTGGAAACAAAATTGTAATATTAAGTAAAACTACCATAATTATTTATCATAAGTAACTTTAATAAATTGATTTGTAACATTAGTAATTTATTAATTATCAAAATTTATCAATATAAATTAGAATAACAAAAAAATTGTTAAAATCCTAATTTTCAAGATTATGGTATGTTCCCTCCACTATTTAATTATTAGGAATATATATGTATTTAATTATTAGGTCAAACTAATTTTTTATGAGGTTTTATATAAATCTCAAATTATTATGTCTGTTCCTTATTAATCTTCCTAATTTTTCCATCTAGCTCATCTTCCTAAGAGCATGTAATCTTCGTAATTTTATCACTAACTTTATTTTGTTTATTGTTATGAATTTTCATATTACGCACCATCGCCATATGAAGGCATGTTTTCTTAGAATATTATTTTCTCAATTTTATTTTCAGAATTTTTTTTATCTATCCTCATTATCAACTAATCATTTGAATTTATTTTTATATTTTCATTCATTTTACGTTCATGAATCTCTAATGATTCTGTTATATCATCATATTCTTCACAAATTTTCTTAATTTTCCCTTCTAAGTAATCTCCCTAAGAGCAGACAACCTTCATAATTTTGCCACTAAGAGAGGTAATCTTTGTAAGTTTGCCACTAACTTTATTTTGTTTATCAAATTTTTAAATCATCAATTTTTAATGTCTTTATGTGTGGCAAATCTCATTCACATCATTCACACTTGAAGCTATGTTTGTATTCTACAAGAAATATACTATTTGTGATAATGTTTGACCAAAATATATTCTACAAGAAATTTTCAGTTTAATATGTTTAGAACCCACTATTCTTTTATTCTTAATTCTATAAGTTAAAATTTTTTATTTATTTTTTATTTTTAAATGTATCAAACTCTATTATTGTTACTTTTACTTTTAGATGTATATTAGCAAAGGTTAGTGTTAATTACTGTATTAATTTTATTTAGTTTGAGATTAGAAAAATAAAAAGAATTACTATACATAGTAATAACTACATATATAATTACTAAAATGGACTCAAAAAGTAAATAAATATGTATATATACATATTTATTAATCTAAATAAATGAATGCAGTTAATTATGTTGAACGTATTAATTTATTAAAGCTATTGATTCTTTATATATATATATACACACACACACATTAACAATTTATTGTTATATTATTACTTTTAAATTTAGATGGATATAATTAAAGGTTACTGTTAATTAAGGGTATTAATTTAAATTTAGTCAGGATTAATAAAAAATTACTATCTCTGTAATAATCCAATTACTATATTGCACAGGAAAGTAATTAAATATATACATCAAGTTAAATAAAAAATACAATTAATTATGTTAAGTGTAATAATTTATTAAAGATTTGGATTCTTTATTTTATTCTTTATATAATTTAACATCTTTATTTATTTTCGGATAATAGTTAATTAAATTTAATAATGGACATTTTTCAGAATTCTCTCTTTAAATTATAATTAAATAAGTTATAATACTAAGTAAACAAGTATATTAAAAAACGTAGAAATGATTCTAAATCTAACATGCACAGCTAACCTATTATTTATTAATGACACAATGTTATAGTTCTTAATGTTTGCATGTATCTTATTATCATTTACTTTATATTCAACATATCACTTTATCTTAAAAAAATACTAAATTTGTTTTTAATATTTATTTAAAATTTCAGATGTTGATTCTTTCATCTAAATTTTTATGTCAAGTTTAGGCTCACCGTTTTAAAATTATATTTATGTATCGATCGAGCAAAGGATATGGTAAGTATAAATTCATATTAAATTTGAATTCAGTTATAGTAATTAACTGTTTATGGTAATATAACATAACGTAACCCATTTTTTAAATGAGGTGCATTTTTTCACCCAATCTGGAAAAAAATTGCTTAAATCATAGGCCTTAATCACACACAATTAAAATCTTATAATTTTCTAGAAAAAAAAGTAAATCATTTCCAAAATTCTTAGTTTTTTTCTTTGATAAACATGAGTGATTTGCGTTTAATTTTCACAGATTTCAAAGAATCAAAATTCCTATATTTTGGGCAATGTATCATCTTCCATTTTCTATCAGCAAACCAAGAGAAAAAATCTTCAAAATTTGCGAAACATAGATATGTCATTTTCTTCTTCGTTGTGAATTTCGAATTTCATTGTTAATACCATATCATTTTTGTTTATGTTGAATATTTATGATGATTTTGATTCTTATTATTTATTCACATAATCTTCATATATCTTCTTTATATATAGATTGATAAACCTTACAATTAGGGTTTGGTTAAAATGTGATATCAGATCTATGTATTTTTCTTCTTCTTCCCCATACCGCATGTGAACAAAGAGTGACATCACAACCCAGAGAAAAAACAACCATTTCTTATCACCTATAGATGGCCTTGAATAAGGAAATGTCAAACCGACACCTGAACATCACAATTTCGAGACAAGGTAACCTATATTTTTCTTCCAAATGTATATACCATGGTTTTTTTACAATATTGCAATTTTTAAACTCTTTGTTCTATATCTCATTCGCTTCAAGGAGAGGTTGAAATTGATGAACAAGAAGCACACAAATTTGAGAAAGGTAATCTTAGATCGTTTTTCTTTGTAAAGATTATTTGTGTTTTTAACAATAATTTTAGTGTTAAATCTCCTTCCAATGTTGAACACTTTGTTCCACATCTCATTGGAGTAATCTTCCAACAAGAGAGATTGAAAGTAATGAAAGAAAGTTGCCGGAAAGATAACTTTAAATATTGTTTTTAAAAATTATTTTTGAAAAGAAAAGAAAGAGGAGAGAGAAAGGCTTTCACGATTCCTGAAAGCCATTAATATAATTGTAAACGCCTTTCTGTATTAATGATAAGTGTGAAAGTCTTTGACAATTAACCATAATCGTGAAAGCCTCCTTTCTGTTTTTCACAATTTGTGAAATCCATTAACATAATCGTGAAACCCTTTCACAATTAACATAATCATGAAACTGGTAATCTTAAAACCATTTCTGCCAAGCCTTTCTGTCCTTCACCATTTGTGAAAGCCATTAATATAATCGTGAAACTCTTTCACGATTAACATAATTGTGAAACTCTTTCACGATTCGTAAAACCCTTTCTGACTTTCACGATTAAGATAATCGTGAAAGCCTTTCTGTAGCCATCGTGAAAGCCTTTCATGATTATGATATCGTCAAACTCATCTCTTCATTTTTCTGTCTCCTATCTCTTCTCTTTACGGTCAGTGATTTTCCTCTTTTCTCTTCTTTTTCTTTGTCTCCTCTTTTCTCCCTCCTCTTTCTACTGTAAGTTGTTTTTCCCTTTTTCTCTTCTCAATTCCTGTAAATTCATCTGTGAAAGTCTCTTTGTTGCTTTCACGAGAGAAAGCCATATTCACACGAGAAAGATGAGAAAGAAAAGAGAGAAAAGATATAAGAATAAATAGCAGTATATTCGTTCATAAACTATAAATGTGGGTAAAAAAGTTATATTTTTAAGTTTTGGGAACGTGTGTAAATGTGCGTTTGAGTGTGTAATGTTGATGAAATTTTGTATTTTTCTCTACTGAAATCTAATCCCGATCAATATTGACAACATATATCGAAATATAGTGATCCCTCCCAAAACAAATATCCTATTTGGGAATAATTTATTTATCTATTATATATATATTTCATGACGTTGTTATTTCTAATTATTTCAGAATCAGGAATAATGTGTGTTGAGCAAATAATGTGGTGTTTGATACAAGTCTTATACTATTTCATATGTTTGAGACATTATTGAGGTTTGAATAACTATGTTAGGTTGACTAAAGATAACATCTACTATTTGGAGAACATTAAAATAATGGTATGATGATCTGAAGAAACAATGAATGAACAACAATTTTTGTTTTTTACGAAATGCACTATCAAAATTCATACTTTACTTAATCACAAATCTATTTTATTTATTTGTTTTTCTGTTGTCTTCTATAATGTCAATTTTTTTTATTTCAATTCGATCAATCATGCATGTGTTTCTTCTCATCATGATATCAAAATAGCAATATCAAAGAATCCTCCATTCCATCCAAATTCATCTATTGGCTTTTAAAGATTTCTTCCATATTTTACTATTAATATGTATTCCATCAACAAATTTCGTTAAATTTCCATTAATATATTGTTGATATATTTCTTTTTAATATAATTTTGTAATTATCTCCTATTTTTATGTTGCATAGATCGTTCGATCAATCTTTCTATCGTGTTTTTTATATTTTTCCTTTGCCTTTAAATGTGAAACATGAAATGAGGATTTGTTGAAGATAACATATATATATATATGTACATATATATTATATTTTTTCCTATTAATTTTTATCTGTATGTTTCTGACCATAAATAAGTAAGGGTTTTTTTTTTAAATAATGCAAAAAAAAAAAAATTACGAAATAGGCATGTTTTGGAACAGTTTTTAAAAATAAGTAAAACGTCACCGCCGGTGACGTTATTTCAAAACAATGTCACCGGAGGTGACGATTCTAAATTAAAATGAAAGAACGTAGGTGACGTTCTTTCCTTTTATCATATATATATACACACATACATCATACATGCATATATATATATATTATATATATACATACACTGACATATACATATATATATACATATATATACATATATATAACCTGTATTATATATATATTTTAAATGTATATTCTTATTAATATATATATATATATGTATAAATTTATAAAATATATATTTATACTCAAAATTAATATTTTGAATATATATATATATATATTATATTTGATTTATTCAGTAAATATATCAAAATAAATATTAAAATATAATTAATAAAATTAAAAAATTATAATTTTATTTAAGATAATAAAAAATATTTAAATTTATTTTTATAATATATATATATTATATATATATATGTATTTATAAAATTATTATTTCTAAATAAGAATATATATTTTGAATATGTATATATATTTATTTATTAAGTAAATATATAAAAAATATATATAATAATAATAATATATAAAAATATTTATTAAATTAAATAATAATTTTTTATTATTAATTCATATCTTTTAAATTAATAATATATATATATAATAATATATAAATTTATATATATATTCGGATATTATATATATTATTATTTATAAATATATATTTTATAAATAAATATATATATATGTGTATATATAATATATAATATATAATATATAACTAAAAACGTCACCTTAGGTGACGTTTTTTAAAAACGTCACCTTAGGTGACGTTTATTGTATTTTTTTTAATTTCATATATATATATATATATATATATATTTATGTATTATTATTATTATATATATATAATTTATTTTGAATATGTATATATATTTTTATTTATTAAGTAAAAATATATATTAAATTATAAAATTTAAAAGTAAATTATTTATTAAGTAAAAATATATATTAAATCATAATTTCAATTAAGTTAACGTTTTTTAAATTTTTTTCTTTCATTATATATAGATATATATGTATAAAATATATATATATTCTAAATATATTTATTGAATATTTATATATATATATATATATATTATTTATTAAGTAAATAAAAATAATTGAATAAACGTGACATTTAAAAAAAAGGGCAAGATGACTTTTTTTATTTGTTTTATATATTATATATAGATATATATAATTTTATTTATTAACTAAATATATAAAATATATATTAAGTAACATCATAATAATTTACTTTTGAAATTTATGATTTAAGATAAAAAAAATTATTATTTAAAATAAAACTTAATTGAATTGTCGTTATTTCTTTATGTCAATCAATCACTTTTTTTTCAGATAAGTAAATAAAAATAATTGTTTAGATCGAAATAATCTATATTCATGCCTATTACAAATGACCTCCTGTACCACAACCTCGATTTCTTCTAGTTCGGCGACCTCTTCCTTCACCTTGCCCGACATTTCCTGATGTTTCTTGTTGTCTCCTTCGAGTTCCACCTCGTCTACCTCTTGTGTGAACAACGGGTGGTTGTGGTTGTATGTCTTCTTCGACCTCATCTTCCTCCGAGGTTGGTGTCAAATGAATTGTCATTCGGCTAGAGGATGACGTGGAGTTGTCTACTACATCCCTGAAAGTAGTCATATCTGAATACTGGAATTGAATCGGAGTAGGACGGACATAGTCGTAGTTTGGCATATTGCTCGTGTCTCCTGCTCCGAGGTCAACGTTCATATAAGGAAATGGCGAGTGAGTGGACATAGATGGATGGTAGGGTGTCGGAGTATACGTTGGTGTACTCATTGAAGGCCTATATACATCCGACATATGTCCTTCAGTTTGGTATTCGGGTCGCAAAGATGTTGATGCAAAGTTCTCAGGTGGTGGCATCCGATCTTCAGGGGTAGGACGCCTTCTAATTCTCATCTAATTTCCTGATTGACTTTGCGTCTGCTGTTGATGTACAGGCTGGGTATACGTCATTTGTGGAGGCTTGGGGGACAGTCTCTCAATTGTTCGCTCTATATTTTCATACAATGAGAGTTGTTCATCTAACAAAGTATTAAGTTGGTCAATGTCGTATCTATTTCTATTCTTTATATTTCTCTTCATGGGTTCCAACTGTTCAATCTACAAATAAGATAACAGATGCACATTAAAACACCAATCATGTTGAATAGATATAAAATTAATTGTAGAATTACATATATGTTGCATACCATGTAGTGCATCAGTGAAGCATCTCCAGTTTTTATTCCCATTATTTCATGCGTATCTACAGGGGATATAAAACAACGTGTAATCGAGTTATACCAATCATAGTAATCGGGTGTCGTCGTTGGGTTCATTGCAAATTGGGTTCCCGTGAGATACTCATGTCTTTGATTCCACTGATGAACATATTTCGCGTGTATGTCCATCCAGTTGGTATTTTTTCGCCCTTTACGATCAATCTGATGCACGTTCGTCTTCCAGTCAACAAGAGGGTCGATCCGATTAGGTATGTCTTGCAACATTTGAAACTGACGTAAGACTCTTTCTAGATGATGGAACTCCACAAATGAGAAGAAAATCAGTGGACATATAGCTCGTACATTGTCCGAGAAGCACCGCGAAGGTAAATGGAGTACTTACGGTTGCGACCAATCATATGGATCCCATGTAAACTGATGACACACAACAACCAAAAACCAAAAAACTTACATGTGTTTTTAATTAATACATATAAGAATTATTAAAATGAAGTAATAAATCGAACCTGGTCATGTGTCAATTTATCTAATATTTCTCGAAAAACCTTGACCTGGCGCCTACCAGTGTGCACAAAAATGCTATCAATATTCCACCTGTTACATATATTTTACTAGTTAATCAGTAGATGCATTACATTTGGGTGTGCACTGTAAATATTACCAATAACGATAAAATAACCAAAATAACATGGCTTGCATTGTAAATATTACCGGGCACCGAAATGGGGGACAGGGAGTGTACCACCACCTAAATGATCAGGTCTTTCAATTTCTTGCATATTTAATCTACTCGCCTTATATACAGGCACAATGGACGATATGCGCGACCATGCCCAAATCTATCAAATATTATGAAAACGTATAAAAAGAGTAATTACCCAGGTTACGTATGGTAGATTCATTAATACATCATAAAAAATTTAATTGTACCTGTAACAGTTGAACTGGGCCACCGAGGTTTTCTTTATACTCCAAGGCGCCATCGCACAAGTGACGGTATAGAGAAGATAGTACGGCACTGCCCCAGCTGAATTCAATAACCTTCTTTATATCTTGCAGACATTGTACATATACTAGTGGTAACAAATTCCCACTAGCATCAGGGCACATCACACCGCATATCAAGAATAAAGCACATGCCCGTGCATATTGCTCAACATGTTCAATTGTGCTATCATCCGTCACTGGATGCGATCCCATATGAGCTGCTAAAGAGCTGGCTCTAATCTTTCCACTTTTATGTGGGATAGGTCTAGCGTGTAACCTAACATCGCCTGACAGTAATTAACCCACTCATTGGGAGACATTGTAGGATCAAGTCCACACACCGGATCCCCTTCAACCGGCAAACCCCATATTAAGGCGACATCCATTAAAGTCACCGTTGCTTCACCCACAGGCAGGTGAAATGTATGGGTTTCTGGCCGGCACCTCTCCACCAAAGCGGTTATTAAGTGGTTGTCCAGGTAAAACCTCCCGCACCTATACACACCATAGAGACCCATTTGAAATAACAAATCCAGTACGCGTGTGTGGATCTCAGACCCTTCATGTTCTAATAATTCCCAAAAATCATTGTCGCACCGCCTAAAGCGAAAGAAAAAGTTCAAATCAGCGTCGGGCTTCAGTAGGCCCTCGGAAATGTGCTGAGATTGAAGGGTGAGAACTGTCGGTTCCTTCAGGCCATAGTGGTTGTGTGAATTGATATCCATTATCACTGCAAATGAAAAAACAACATTAATGAATATAGGATAATTAAATCGTAAGAGACATATAACATATATCAATACATGAAACTCGACATATAACATGTTTTTTTTCTTTTACATAATCACTTACATTACAAAAATTAAGAACATATATCTATTGGTAATAAATAAAAAAAGATTAAGTTACAAGTAGAACAAAAATATATTAAAGCATGTGATACTTGGCTCCATAAAACATACCTTTTTATACAAAGAAAATGAAGACGGGATTGTAGCAGTAATAAATTCTCCAAAAAAATAAGAACAGCAAAAACAATGTTGAACGAGAAAGTTGAAGGAGGAAAATGCAAGGAGAAAGTTGAAGAAGGAAAATGCAAGGAAACGTGAAGAGAAGGGAGAGAAAATTGTCATTATATAAGTGTAAAATGTTACAGTTGATTTGATATACACATGCTTCATTTATTACTTCACGCCAAATCTCTGCAAACTTTTTATAAATGCTTTATTGACTTTGCAAACTTTTTATAAATGGTTTAATGACTTGAGTTGATGTATCTCTGTAAATGCATGTGATCTGTCCGTAGATTTTTATTTAATTTTTTAGTGTAAATATATATATATATATATATATATTTATATATATTTTGATATTATATATATATTATTTATTTTAAAAATATGAATTAATAATTAAAAATTATTATTTAATTTAATAATTTTTTTATTATCTTAAATAAAATTATAACATTTTATATTTTATAAATTATAATTTAATTTATATTTTTATATATTTACTCAATAAAAAAAAATATATATATACATATTCAAAATAAATAATATATATATATATAATAATAATATATACATTTATATATATTTTTTTTTCCGATATTATATGTATTATTATTTATAAATATATATTTTATAAATATATATAATACATATAATATACATATAACTAAAAACGTCACCTTAGGTGACGTTAATTCATATTTTTTTCATATATATATATTTATGTATTATTATATATATATATATATATATTATTTATTTAGAATATGTATACATATTTTTACTTATTAAGTAAATATATAAAAATATATATTAAATTATAATTTTTAAAAGTAAAATGTTATAATTTTATTTAAGATAATAAAAAAAATTGTTAAATTAAATAATAATTTTTGATTATTAATTCATATTTTTTAAATTAATAATATATATATATTCGGATATTATATGTGTTATTATTTATAAATATATATAATACATATAATATACATATAACTAAAAACGTCACCTTAGGTGACGTTAATTCATTTTTTTTTCATATATATATATATATATTTATGTATTATTATATATATAATATTTATTTGGAATATGTATATATATTTTTATTTATTACGTAAATATATAAAAATATATATTAAATTATAATTATTAAAAGTAAAATGTTATAATTTTATTTAAGATAATAAAAAAATTTGTTAAATTAAATAATAATTTTTTATTATTAATTGATGATTTTTAAATTAATAATATATATATATAATAATAATATATAAATTTATATATATATTCGGATATTATATATATATTATTATTTATAAATTTATAATTTATAAATAAATATATATATATATAATACATATAATATACATATAACTAAAAACATCACCTTAGGTGACGTTAATTCATATATTTTTTTTCATATATATATATATATATATATATTTATGTATTATTATTATATATATATATATTATTTATTTAAAATATGTATATATATTTTTATTTATTAAGTAAATATATAAAAATATATATTAAATTATAATTTTTAAAAGTAAAATGTTATAATTTTATTTAAGATAATAAAAAAATTTTTTAAATTAAATAATAATTTTTTATTATTAATTCATAATTTTTAAATTAATAATATATATATATAATAATAATATATAAATTTATATATATATATTCGGATATTATATATATTATTATTTATAAATATATATTTTATAAATAAATATATATATATAATACATATAATATACATATAACTAAAAACATCACCTTAGGTGACGTTAATTCATATTTTTTTTCATATATATATTTATGTATTATTATTATATATATATTATTTATTTAGAATATGTATATATATTTTTATTTATTAAGTAAATATATAAAAATATATATTAAATTATAATTTTAAAAGTAAAATGTTATAATTTTATTTAAGATAATAAAAAATTTTGTTAAATTAAATAATAATTTTTTATTATTAATTCATAATTTTTAAATTAATAATATATATAATAATAATATATAAATTTATATATATATTCGGATATTATATATATTATTATTTATAAATATATATTTTATAAATAAATATATATATAATACATATAATATACATATAACTAAAAACGTCACCTTAAGTGACGTTAATTCATATTTTTTATAATTTCATATATATATATATATATATTTATGTGTTGTTATTATATATATATAATTTATTTTGAATATGTATATATATTTTTATTTATTAAGTAAATATATAAATAAATATATTAAATTATAATTTTAAAAAGTGAAATAATTTAATTTAATTTTAGATAAAAAAATGATTACATTAAATAATAAATTTTTATTATTAATTCATATTTTTAAAATAAATTATAAATATATATATAATAATAATAATAATATATAAATATATATATATATGTGAAAATAAAAAAAAAAAGAAATGAATCAACGTCGAAATAGTAAGTGTGGTCATGAAAAAGATAAGGGTAAACGTGGTCATCTCCTGTCATTCAATTCTTCCCGCCATCTCCTGCAGCCACATGTTAAAATGGAGTCAAAAAGTCTCCTCTGCAAAGGCTGCAAAATTAATCAAGTCACGCAAAATTTCTGCAAAGCAAAAAGTTGATGTAACAATGTATAAGTCACGCCAAATTTCTGCAAAGCAAAAAGTTGATGTAACAATGTATTGTCATAATAATGCATGCAATAATGATGTCAAAAATTTAATGCATGTATGAAAAAATGCAGAAAAAAGTTGATGTAACATTGTCTTGTTAAAATAATGCATGCAATAATGATCTCAAAAATTTAATGCATGTTTGACAAAAATTATAAATATATATATATATAATAATATATAAAAATATATATTAAATTATAAATGTAAAAAGTAAAATTTTATCGACTGTATTTAAGATAATAAATTTTTTTATTAAATTAAATATTAATTTCTAATTATTAATTCATATTTTGAAAATAAATAATATATATAATAATAATATATAAATATATATATATATCCGAAAATAAAAAAATTAGAAATAAATAAACGTCACCTAAGGTGACGTTTTTAGATTTTTTTTAATATATATTATATATAGATATATATATATATATATATTTATAAAATATATATTTATAAATAATAATATATATTTTGAATAAGTATATATATACTTGAAGACTCTCTGTTTTCTTTCACTCTCAATTTCCTCTCTTTACTCACGTGCATATTTGAAGACTCTCTGTTTTCTTTCACTCTCAACTTTCTCTCCCTTCTCTTCACGTCTCCTTGCATTTTCCTCCTTCAACTTTCTCGTTCAACTAAGGTTAGTATACATATACATCATATTTTTTATAGAATATAGTACTATAAGTGAATGTTTATTTGTTTTCGTATATACATTCATATGTGCATAATTTTCAATAATATTTGTGTATTGATTTATGTGTCATTTAATTATTTTGTTGTATTTATGAAGTTTGTTTTATTATGATGAATATATTTTTATTGTTGCATGTACTGTATGTTTAACTTGTTATGATTTACGGACGGTTATGTTGACTAAATATACGTTATTAAAATATTTAATATATTATTATAGGATATTAACAAAAAATTAAATTTAATAACTATAATAACCCTTACAAATTATGTTTGATACGTATGGCTTCAACATCAAGGTCATCAGCATCAACTTCCACACGAGCCAATAGGAAAATCACATACAAAGTTTATAGGTATATCGTTAAAAAATCAATAAGTTTGGTGCAATTAAGAATATGTAATCAACAAGTAAATGAAGACATAGAGGAATTGAGGATAAAAGATGTTGCTGCAAAAGTGATTTCCAACATGCAAGACCAAGAAATACATAAATTATGGCGACGTGTAAAGATGTGCCGAGTTGAATTGGAGTGGTCATCTAACCGTATTTCTGTTTTAGAAGGTCGTGCTCGGCAACAAGAAGAAGTCTTAGGGAATGAAATAAACTTACTACGTGGTACTATAAGTAGCATGACAACGGAAAAAATATATAATAGAGCAGCTTGGGCTAGAGACGGGCATATAAACGCCCTACAAAATGAGGTGAATGAGTTACGTGCTCAATTGGATAACGAGAGACACCAAAATGATATTATGCAACAAGAGAGTACGACTAACTTTAATCACGTGAATATGATGCGATCACGCATATTAGATCTTATAGATGTCACCCCTGGCTTGATTATGTGGCAGGATCCAGTAGATAATGAAAATGTTGATATAGAATTCGTGGATGATAATAATGTTGTAGAAAATGTACCCGAAAATGATCATTCACAGAGTGATGTATATTCCTTGTAAATGTATATTGGTTATGAAATTTAATGTATTATTTAACATGCTTTTCATACGTATGTTGTTTGTTTGTTTAAATAATGAAATATATAATTAAGGATTTCTCGATACGACATGCCAGACGTCAGTTTCGAGTTGTCGAAAGTAAACCCCTCCTTTTAGTTCTCAAATGTCAACACAGTACTCCTTATCAAGAGTGTCCTTGGTATGTTAGGGCATCATTTAAGCAAAAACTGGGGATGTTCAAAATAACCAAATATGGTGGAGATCATAGATGTTATATGAATGATATATCTTCTGATCATCGAAACCTGGACAAAAATTTCGTAGCTTTCTTGATTAAGGAAACTGTTCGGGTCAATCCTGCAATCAGCGTGTCTGAGGCACAAGCAGACATTAAAAATGCAATCGGATACTTGATTTCATATCAGAAGGCATGGCATGGTATTAGACGGGCGATTGAGAACACTTACGGGACATGGGAGAGCTCCGTAAGAAAGCTGCCTAAATTTTTGGGTGCATTGCAAAAGTGGAACTCGGGCACCATTGTAGAGTGGAAACACCATGACACCAACGTACCACATAAAAAGATTATCAAATATGTTTTTTGGGCGTTCGAGCCTTGTTACACTGGGTTCAAGTACTGTCCACCGATTATCAGTGTTGATGAGACACATCTATACACAAAATACAAACATAAAATGCTGATAGCCGTTGCGGTGGACGGAAACAAACAGATATTTCCCCTAGCATTTGCTATTGTAAACGAGGAGAATTTTGAATCTTGGAAGTGGTTTTTGGATTTGATTTGCAAGTACGTCATACATGGGAGGGCTCAGATGTGCATTATTTCAGATTGAAATGCAGGTCTTTTAAGTGCAATCGAGTCAATACCAACATTTAATGCCCCACATGGAGTGAGTCGTTTTTATTTGAGACATGTTTGTTCAAATTTCAATTCGCATTCTAAAGATGTGCAATTTAAAGATCTGTGTTGGCGGGCTGGATCTGAACACTAAATCATTAAGCATAACAGTGTTATGAATGAAATCAGAAATCTGAATCCGGCTGTGTACTTGTATCTCAATGAAATCAATAAAGAACAATGGGCTTTCGTGCATGATGGTGGCTGGCGACATGGTATTTTGACCACTAATGTGTCTGAATCGTTTAACGGTGTCTTAAAGGGTGCTCGACGTCTTCCTCTAACAGCTATAGTGGAGATCACGTTCAAGCGATGCGTTGTATATTTTAGAGAACGGAAAAAAGCTGTGAGGAGAATGCAGAGTAATGCACAATCATATACTGATTTTGCTCATTCAAAATATCAGTATTGCTCGCATATGTCTGTGGGTCATGTGGTTACCCAGATCGATTACCATGAGCAATCAGCTATGGTGGTCACGAAACCAAGACCAGGCAAAGAGGGCCACATGCATGCTGTTAGGCTTTCTACTAGAGACTGCTCTTCCGGCAAGTGGACCTTATATGGTATTTCATGTTCGCATGTGATGAGTGTATGTGCTGATTTACGGATTAATGCTACTTCATTTGTGCAACCGTATTATCGCTTGGTAAACTACAAGCGAACATATGCTGCTGCATTCCAACCCTATTTAGGGGAGGAATATTGGGATGAGCCTGATTTTCAGTTATTTCATAACACCACTTTAAGAAATATGTATCGCCGAGGAAGAAATCGAAGGTCGCAAATTCCGAATGAGATGGATTGGCCTCAAGCACGAGCTAGACAACATGCTAGGAGAAGACAGGCTCGTCGACAAGGAGAAGGAACCAGTCCACAACCTCTTCGACATTCTCAAACATTGCAAACACAGGAAACTCAACAAGCAAGCTCACAATCTGAAGATTTCTAATATCATCTAGAAACCTTATGAAGATTTGTGTAATGTAAGTGATTATGTTAAAGGGAAAAAAACATGTTATATGTGGAGTTTCATGTATTGATATATGTGTAATTTAATTTCGAATTTTTTTTAACGTCACCTCAAAAAGAAACCAATATATATATATATATATATATATAAATTATTGAAGTATCAAATATATATATATATATATATATATATGTTAATATCATTTACCTGCTTTCATTTACGTATGCTTTCTACATTTTTTTTATATGTTAATATCAAATGAATACAAACGTCCCATCAACAATTTTATTAACTTTATGCTCAAAAGCAAAAAAAAAAAAAAAACCTTAAGGGACCCAGGAAGAAAACACTATTAATACGTGTTTGGTGACTGATTTTACTTACCTACAAATATGGATCATCCCCTATAATTCTCTCCTCTTCCTCCACAATCAAAATGCTATAACTTGTTTGAAGCTCAGTTATACTCAAACACCGACTGGACAAAGGAAATGGAGACCGTGCTTGTGGATACTCTTGTGAAGGACGTCGAAGCAGGTGATTGGGAAATCGGTAACCATAATAGCAACTACTTGTTGAACGTAAGAAATGTGTTGAAGAACCAAAAATGATAATTTTCTCTATACTTTAAGCAAGCATACAGACTATTGTTGGCGTTTATGGGTAATTTTCTCTATACTTTAAGCAAGCATTTATTTTCTTCATTGTAAGTATATATTTCACACTTCTATTACTTATTCTTACATTTATAGGATCGTGATCCCAAAATGACAAATACAATTGCATACCTAATTGATGATGAGCCATTCTTCGACCAACTTGAGAAGCTTTTCAATTTTGAAGATAATGAAGTCGTCAGTGGACCATCTTCCTCAACTAGGCAATAAAATGAATTGGTTTAGCTATGATTGCTATTTGAAATGTTGGACTTTCATGAGTATTGTAATGGTATTATTGTATTAATTATTGTATACAGTGATATATAGGTATCTTAAGTTTGTATAAATTATGAAATAATTTAATAAATAAAGTTCATTATTATTATATAACATATATAACACAACAACAAACTATTATACCGAATAAACATATCCTAAAAAAATACAACAAACAAAACAATAAATCTTTATTGGAAATTTGTCATCGACACAATTACGAGACTCTGCAGTATAGATTTTAATATAATTTCAGAAGACGTGCATGCTAAAAAACTGAATTCAATTCACGAGACTCTGTAAACACTGACAATTCACGAGAGTCTGAAAACTGAAAAAAGAAAGTGATTGATTGACATAAAGAAATAACGACAATTCAATTATATTTTATTTTAAATAATAATTTTTTCATCTTAAATCATAAATTTCAAAAGTAAATTATTATGATGTTACTTAATATATATTTTATATATTTAGTTAATAAATAAAATTATAAATATCTATATATAATATATAAAACAAATAAAAAACGTCATCTTGCCGTTTTTTTAAAATGTCACATTTATTCAATTATTTTTATTTACTTAATAAATAAAAAATGTATATATATATATATAAATATTCAATAAATATATTTAGAATATATATATATATATATATTTTATAAATATATATCTATATATAATAAAAGAAAAAAATTAAAAAACGTTAACTTAATTGAAATTATGATTTAATATATATTTTTACTTAATAAATAATTTACTTTTAAAATTTGTAATTTAATATATAATTTTACTTAATAAATAAAAATATATATACATATTCAAAATAAATTATATATATATAATAATAATACATAAATATATATATACGAAATTAAAAAATAAAATACAATAAAAGTCACCTAGGGTGACGTTTTTAGTTATATATATATATTATATATTATATATACACATACATATATGTATTTATTTATAAAATATATATTTATAAGTAATAATATATATAATATCCAAATATATATATATAAATTTATATATTATTATTATTATATATTATTATTAATTTAAAAGATATGAATTAATAATAAAAAATTATTATTTAATTTAATAAATATTTTTATATATTATTATTATTATTATATATATTTTTTTATATATCTACTTAATAAATAAATATATATATATATATACATATTCAAAATATATATTCTTATTTATAAATAATAATTTTATAAATACATATATACAGAATATATATATTATAAAAATAAATTTAAATATTTTTTATTATCTTAAATAAAATTATAAATTATTAATTTTATTAATTATATTTTAATATTTATTTTGATATATTTACTGAATAAATCAAATATATAATATATATATATTCAAAATATTAATTTTGAGTATAAATATATATTTTATAAATTTATACATATATATATATATATATTAATAAGAATATACATTTAAAATATATATATATATATACAATACAGGTTATATATATATATATGTGTATATATATGTCAGTGTGTATATATATATATAATATATATATGCATGTATGATGTATGTGTATATATATATATATGATAAAAGGAACAAACGTCACCTAAGGTGACGTTCTTTCATTTTAATTAAGAATCGTCACCTCCGGTGACCTTTTTTTGAAATAACATCACCAGTGGTGACGTTTTACCTATTTTTAAAAACTGTTCCAAAACATGCCTATTTCGTAATTTTTTTTTTTTTTGGCATTATTTTGAAAAAAAACCCCTTGTATGTTCTATTGCATGTGTTTGCAAGCTTTCAGAATTTTGGTGACAATATTGAGTGATTCCTTCTCGTTGTCCATGAGCCTCTCATCTTCTAGCATGCTGGCATGCTTGTGCTTCAGGCCAATCTATTTCATTTGGAATACGTGATGATTGATTTATTCCCGGACAACGCATAGTTCTTAAAGTGGGGTTATGATATAAATGAAAATCAGATTCATCCCAGTATTCCTCACCTAAATATGGATGGAATTTAGCAGCATATGTTCATTTGTAATTTATCAAGTGATAATACGGTTGCACAAATGCAGTAGCATTAATCCTTAAATCAGCGCATATAGACATCACATGCGAACATGAAATACCATATAGCATCCACTTGCCTCAAGAGCAATCTCTCGTGGTAAGTCTAATAGCATGTACGTGACCCTTTTTGCCCGGGCATGGTTTGGTGACCACCATAGCAGATTGTTCATGGTAAACAATTTGGGTCACTACATGACCCACAGAGAGTTGTGACCAATACTGATATTTGGAATGAGCATAGTCAGTATATAATTGTACATTATTCTGCATTCTCCTAACAACTTTTTTTTGTTCTCTGAAATACGCAACACATTGCTTGAACGTGATCTCCACTATAGCTATTAAAGGCAAACGTCGAGCACCCTTTAAGACAATGTTAAATGATTCTAACACATTAGTGGTTAGAATACCATGTCGCCACCCCCCATTAAGCCCATTGTTCTTTATTGATTTCATTTAGATACAAGTACGCGACCAGATTCAGGCTTTTGATTTCATTCATAACAATGTTATGCTTAATGATTTGATATTCAAATCCAGCCCGCCTACACAGATCTTTCAATTGCACATCTTTAAAATGCGATCGAAGTTTGAACAAACATGTCTTAAAAAAAATGACTTACTCCATGTGGGGGATGAAAGGCCTTTTAAAGTCTATTGCACTTAGTAAACCTACATTTCTATATGAAATTATGCACATCTGCTCCATCCCACAAATGACGTACTTGCAAATCAATTCCATAAACACTTCCAAGATTCAAAATTCTCTTCATCCACAATAGAAAATGCAAAGGGAAATATTTGTTTGTTTCCAACCACTCCAACGGCTATCAACATTTTATATTTGTAATTCGTGTATAGATGTGTTCCTTCAACACTAATAATGGGTCGACAATACTTGAACCTAGTGTAACAAGGCTCGAATGACAAAAAAATATATTTGATAATCTTTTTATTTGGGATGTTAGTGTCATGGTGTCTCCATTCAACAATGGTGACCGTGTTTCACTTTTTGTAGTGCCACCAAAAATTTAGGTAGCTTTCTTACAAAGCTCTCCCAGGTCCCATAAGTGTTCTCAATTGTCCGTCTAATACCATGCCATGCCTTTTTGTATGAAATCGAGTATCCAATCGAGTTTTTAACATCTACTTGTGTCTTAGAAATGTGGATCGCAAGATTGACACGAATATTTTCCTTATTCAAGAAAGCTACAAATTTTTTGTCTAGATTTCAATGATCATAAAATATTTCATTCATATAACACCTATGATCTACACCATATTTGGTTATTTTGAACATCCCCAAACTTCGCTTAAGTGTTGCTCTAACAAACCAATGACACTCTTGTGAAGGTATATTGTATTGACATTTGACGACCTAAAGGAATGATTTACTTTCTATAACTCGAAATTGATGTCTTACATGTTGTACAGAGAAATACTTAATCACTGAAATCAAAGTCTTCTTATCCCTGAATACCATGTCCTTCTCAATTATTCCTCTGCTAGGATTCTAAAACTTTTCCCACGAAGACGAATGATTATGCATAGAGTCAGCAACAAGTTCAGGGACAATTGTTGTGTAAAATAGGATGTTTGAGTCAGAATCGATATGGATTGTTGTTTCCACAACATCGGGGTCAAGATCATTTGCATCAACATCTTCTTCGCCTCATATTGCTTCTATGTCCTCCAAATTTTTGTTTTCCGTTTCACATGGGGAAACTAGACCTAATGAATCTGCCCAAGGGTCAGCATCTTTTGTAGACTCATTGCACTGCCCTATACCTCCAGTTTGATTCCTAGTATTACTAGGACCACTTACATTTTGGACACTACATGACCTGGAACCACTGAAAAGAGTGTTGGTTAAACCAAGGTTTTCCAATCCTTAAATGATTTCTGGCACATAATCACAAGGATTACTAAAATCTTGGACTGATGTGATGGGTGCATCTTGTTGGGACAACAACAACATATAATATCCCCAGTCTTTGTTCATAAGCATACGTTATGCTCGCTAAGATTTTATTCTTGTTCTTTCTCAACAAAAATGTCCATAAACTTTAGTCCATCATTATGATCTAGGAAGAACCTAAGATTATCGCCATTCTCAATCTGGACTACAGACTCTATAACATTATTGTATCCGTATACTTACCTCCATTTTGTGAAAATTTTCAAATGAAACTGGTCTTTAGGCACACCAATAAATTGGTAAATTTGATATTACAATGTAGCTAAGTCTGTATTTCAATCAATTTGTGTGTAACCATTGGGCACACAACTATACAAAACTTTTTCATTTTCGTGTATAATTTCGCCTCCGCTATATACTCTAATTGCGACTTGCTGTGACTCGTCATTACTTCAAAGTGATATTAATAATTTTTTTTTCACTGTAAAATATAAAAATTTATAAAAACATGAAGAACAAATAAATTTCACAACATTATTATCATGCCAATATAACACATAATATTTAAAACAGTGCATGAAACAATCTGATAAATAATGCATTACATTTCACAACAAAGATACAATTACATAGAATATACATCATTCTATGAATGCTCATTAGCAGGTAAATTTTCTACAACATTATTATCATCCACGACTTCTATATCAACATTTTAATTCTCAACTGGATATTCCCAAATATTTAAGCGAGGGGCGACATATATAAGATCTAGTATACGTGATCACATCATATTCACGTGTTGTAAGTTAGTTCAACTCTCCTGTTGGATAATTTTATTTTGATGTCTTTCATTATCCAATTGAGCACGTAAGTTATCAACCTCTAACTCAAGGGCATTTATATGTGCGTCTCTAACCCCAAGCTGCACTATCATATTATTGTTTTCCATTGTCATGGTACTTAAAGTACTACATAGTAAATTTATTAAATACACAAATTCTTATGTCTCACAATGTAATAATACAAATAAAACTTTATTAAGTTTATGAGTTGACATGTACAGTAACAACCTATCATATCACAACCAAAACAAACACCACTTTTTACTAGTTGGAGAAATGTAGGGGATCGACCTTGCGCAAGCCATCGATCAAAATATAAGAGATGAGATCTTGTTATGGGCTAATGGATTGATAGAGTTTGTGAAGATTATTAATTTAGATACTAATGTCAATAATGGTTATGTATTAAATTATCAAGCCCTAGACATTAATCGAAGAACTAGGTGAAGGGATTGTATCTACATAATAATCATAGATGAAAGGTTCGCGCGTTGAATTCATCTTTTACCTAAAAGTCGTTCTAGTAGTGTTTGATAGACATGAACAAAATGAAGTCTTGAATACCTAAGGATTGGGATATCCAAAGGTGATCGATTAATTAGATTAAATAATCTTGCGATTGGATTTGTTTGCTCTTGGACTATGTGAAGTGATGAACCTAAGGGGTCACACGCATAATAAGATTCTGGTGCGTTGGAACGGAGATAAATAAGTAATTAATTATGGATGAATTAATTATTGGGCTAAATAATATTTGTTGTACAAATTAATTATTTTTAGCCCAAGTAATTAATCAATTAATTATGGAGAGAATTAATTATTGAGCTAATTTTATTTGTTGGACAAATAACTAATTAGGTCAAAATAATCAAAGAATTAAATAATTAACTGGGAAGTAATCTTTTGGTTTAAGAAATTAATTTTAGGAATTTATTAAGCCTAAGAGGACCACTTAAGGACTCGTCTTGGAGATAAACCAACATACAAGGAGTAGTAGGACTTCTAAGCCTATAAGAAGAGTTTAGGGGATCAATATAAATTTATCCCCAAGAGAGCACAAGAAGGCTAACACGCAATTAGTCATCAAGAAGAGAAAAATTATCTCTTCTGCTTTCGTGTTCTCTCTCTCCTCTCATCTGTTGAGATTTCCAATTATATTTTAGTTCTATATTATTAATCTCATTCAAATCAATATATACGAGAATCAAGCTACACCGTGTATCTATGCATCAATGTGGGATGTGAAAAACTTAGAGCGGAGGTCTAGAACGTCCTTGATCAAATTTGTGATCTGGTCATCTGAAGAATTATCGCTAAGAACGTGAATCACTAGGGAGAATTTTTAAACTCTTTTTTAGTTACGTATACGAGTCTATGCAAGTATAGGACTATATGGTAGGAATAAATTTTTATTTTGCATATTTTGTATGATCTATAACCTAAATATTCCAACAATATTCCTTCATAAAGGGCACACAACATCTCTCGTTAACTTTAATCCCATCACCATTCGTAATCTAGAGAATACTATAACTTTCAAGATGTTTTTCCACATGTAATTTCAATATATTAACCAAATTTGTTATATATAATATTTGAGCAGTTGTCACTATCAATAATCAACTCAAAAATACAATTAGAAATTGTGCACGTGGTTCAAAATAATGCATTTCGTTGTGAATCATCTCTTCACGACGTGAACTAGACTTTTTTACCACTAAAACATACTGCACATCTTCATCATCCCCATCTGGTTCACAAATCCTTTCATCCTCATCTAAATACTCACCACTATCATCACTAAAATTAGCCATATTGACTGAAGATCGTCATAGGTAAGTATGCATTCGATGTTCAATTTCTTGGCATCTTAGCACTTATCTTCATGTGATTTGCATATGAGTTATTAGTCTGCTTCTTTGTTGGCTCATTCTCAACCATATCATGTTTATCATAAGTAATTCCCACACTAGACTTAGAATTTGATCTAGATGACTTGGCAACAACCCTGTGGGTGTCTTCTTGATTAATAGGGTTTATACATAGATTTTGATTGATTTGAGATACATTTAATGTGTAGAAACATGTATAACATATCATTTAGGATAAATTTGATATATCGAGTGGATATCACACGTTTGCTCATTTTGTAGCAATATTCATATATTTGAAGCAGTGTTTGTAAGTTGTTTGACTTTATCCATATAATCTCGATACAACTTCAGTGTTTACCTATATATTGTGTTTTTCATATTCGCTCTTACTGCATTGGAAAGCTAATCCATAGGCCTACAACTTATCAAAAATAGTCAAACCCTAACTCAGACATGATGACCTCCAAAAATCACGATAAAATTGACACACATCTGAAACTTAGTCTATTTAGGATAAGATTTGACATTTTTGACAAGCTAACAACATCTTATCTATATATCCAACCATAGGAACTGAGATATATGAAAATACATAGGGTATGCAAAGAAGAGGCGATCCACCATCCGCTCCGCGTGATTCAAAGGATGCATGGATAGATCATCATATGAACTCCACATTTTCTCCTTTCCTCTTTATTGTTTTATGCTAGAGATGGTTGAATATATGTTTCTTACAGTATTTATTTCAATTATATACAGCTAAATATCGTGTAATCTTAAGACATGTGTTAGTCTATTTAATGATTTCGTTAGATGATTAATTTATATTCAAATTCTTCTTCTAATTTCTTATTCTTACATATTGGTTTATATTCTTTTTTTTAATTATGTGACCATTAATTAAGCATGTTTGATATATCAAGTCGAGATTTAGGAGATGAGATTCCATATTAGACCGTATATATATGACATGAATATTTGCATGGTTGATTGATCTATAATATTTATGAGGAATTATCAACCTTTGGCACTTTTGAGGATTAACTGTTAGTGTAGAATAGATATATTGACATGAGTAATTAATTTACGCATTACATGCACTTATGGAGGAAGGGTATTACTATTGTGACTATCCTATAAGAAAGAAGAAGAATGAACTTAGTGAGATTAATTTGATAATATAATTGTTGATAGTTAAAAGTATGACCCTGACATTTGTCTTCTCTCATCGTATTCGCTCATGTTTCTTTCTTTCTTTTTATTCCACTAGTTGTTACTTGTGTCTCTTATTTATTTTCTTTAGTTTAATAAGTTGATTAATAAACCATCTACTTCTTAATCATCTAGATATAGTATAAATAATATTGTACTACTTAGTAATCTCCACCAATTCCTAATACGATCTTGGTCACAAACAATAACTAGTTCGTAGACTTACGGGATAACTTATAAATTTAGGCAATCAATCTCTCTCACAAAAAGTTCGAAACCCCATAGATTCCACTCGCTGCACTTTCTTTTGAGCCTTACTAAGGGATATGATATTTTGACACCTAATCTTGTCAAGATTGTTGGTCTCAACCCATGAACATACCCCACACCTTCTTGTTCTTTGGTCTCCATCATATTGCTAGGCAATGATAGGCTCAAGAAATATGTAGTTTATACAACTTCATACTTTTGTCTACGTATCAACATCTTATATTGATGGAAAAAAACTTATCATAATCCAAAGGAAATAATTTGGCCATCAATATCTTCTTTATCTTCGACTATCGCCTAACAAGTTACTTCTCTAAATGCCACCGTTGGGCTCGAGCTGGTTCCCACCAAGATAATGCCTTTGCTTTCAAAAAATAAGC
Organism: Caryopteris x clandonensis; assembly: GCA_028749325.2. NCBI lineage: Eukaryota > Viridiplantae > Streptophyta > Magnoliopsida > Lamiales > Lamiaceae > Caryopteris > Caryopteris x clandonensis. Next base: position 11,264,127 of record JAPYKT020000006.1, on the reverse strand, counting down.
GAGCAACTTCACTTGCATATCATCAGGTATTTATGCAAAATAAAAAGAACATCCCTACTTTTACCACCCAATCAAGGAAATATTCAATTTTTACATTCACGTTGAAGAGAGAGAGAGAGAGAGAGAGAGAGAGAGATCTTCCTTCAACAGAAATATATCTTGTTGGTACTATCAATTTCCCCTAGGATTAGGGTTTCTACCAAAGACTTGTGCCACGTCTTCATCTAATGAATCCCTCTTCCCATGGGGTGGTTAAGGAATCATATGATTGACTTGAGGTGATTGAACGACTCTCCTAACCCTCATCTTCACCATCTGGATACCTTAAGTAGCTTGTGCTACACACAATTCTATTTATGTCTGATCAACATGAGCAATTTTAGTTTAAGTGCAACTGATATTGCCTGTGCCTCTCTGTACCCAGTAGAAATGGAAGGTTCTTTATTGTTAACTTAGGTTCTATAAATCAAAAGACAATCAATCTTCATAAAAACAAAAATTCAAGAGAATTTCATTGCAAAATGTAATTTATTATTAAACCACTCTAGAAAATATAAAAGACTATATATCTAGGAACCAAAATTCTAAACAAATACAAAATAGAAAAGTAAACAAGCCTTAAATAGAAAAGGAAATAAATCCTAAATAACTAGGAATCCTAAATTGAAAAAGAAATAAATTTAAAATAAAATAGTAATAATACATGATCTAAACGTATTTGCGTTTATTTAGTTCAATCTATTGTAGCCCAATATTTATCCTCAACTAATTTCACATCACAAATAGGCATTGGGCTTCAAAATTATTGTCAAATACCTTGTCACCATGTGGTATGTACCTATATTTTAGAAATTTTGATGTGGAACGATATTGTTAGTGATATCCATAAATATTTTCATTGGGTAACTCACTGGCAATATCACCTCTTGGTGGGGAATAATGCAAAGATGGATATGAAAATTGACAGCTAGTAAATTGTGACGGGTATGGAAGTGTTGGGTTGGATTTCCAACTTGTGGAGATCGCAATACCCAACTTAATTGTGGCCCGTGTGTTGGCCCAAATATGGAAGAAGTGAGAGCCCATATAGTGTATTAAGTTTGACCTAGATACACTAGAAAATTTTGATATATATGGTAGAAGATCGGCCAAAATTATATGCCAAGTTTTGAGAAAACAAGAGAGAAAAAGAGAATTTTTGGTTCTTGAAGGTGTGCCCAGTCCAGATCTTTTTTATTGGAGTACTAACCGTTGGATCGAGCTGAAATTTGGATAGCACTTTAAGACACATTGAGGTATACTCTGAATGGTGGAGATTAGGTTTTGATTCTCATACAGTTGGGAATCGGCGACGGACAGTGGAATGTTTTCTGTGAGACTTTCCAACTCTTGTTTAATATCAATATTAGATTATCTTGAATCTCATCATTGAATATCTTTTGTGACTGATTGTAAACTTGGTGTACTCCTATATTTGATTATAATAGAGATTTTGGGTGGACTCCGGTCCCGTGGTTTTTACTCCTCACATTGGGGAAGTTTTCTACGTTAAAAATTGCTCGTGCCCATTGTGTTATTATTGATTGATATTTATTTGTTCTTTTGATTGTGCATCATTGATATTGGTTATCCTATTTAATATTGATTCCTAAAAGATTCACACAAGTTAGGGATAATTATTATTTTTGCTGTATAGTCAATTGATTATCTTTTGAATTAATTGAGAGTGTTTATCACAACAGGAAGAAGGCGGATCATTTTGTTTTTGAGTCACCTCAAGATGTCTTTATTGGGAAGAAGTGAGAACAATTTCAGTATTTATTGGTGAAAATGGGGAAAATGATTCATTAAAAAAGACATTCATACATACTATGACTTTCCTTCTTTTTGGCGACATAATTTTATCCCTTGTGATGAAATGAATATTTAGACAAAAAACATTCCACTTTTCTTAAGTGAAATTTATGATCATTGTAAAATCATGTGTGAGAAAAGTTTTGACATCCAATAGTTCTTAGAGGTCATGAGCAATCATGTTTCTTGTCATTAAAAAAGAATTTTGTAGTGCAATACCTTGTAAGAACTTATGTTTATCAAATGTACTGTGGTATGCAAAACATCACCCCAATGCTTTGTAGGAACATTTGATTTAGTTAACAGGAAATAGCCAACCCCTACTATGTTTTCTTTTGGCCAACCTATTTTGCTCAGTACTCAATTAAATCATTTCGATCAGCTAAACTATATCGCTTCGTAGGAAAATATCCCAAACTTGTGAATTATATTATGATTAGATTGTACTTGGTATCACCACCAAATGGTAGAATTTAAACCCTCGTATTGTATAAGTGATTTATTAAGTCGCTATAATAATTGTACTCATGATAGGTTCAATAGGGAATGGTGCCCATAAGTAAGGGTTTGCTTATTTTGGACTAAGCCCATTCGGATGGGGGATGGCCCCAGCCATAAGTGTTGTTTGTTTATAGGATGGGATGGGGATTGGCCCATATCCACGCCATCCAACCCTACTATAATACGCGCCTTTCTCTGCAGTCGATAGTTCTTTCTCTTAAGTCTCTCTGTGCACCTGACTCTCTACTGTTCACTGTCCCTTTATCTCTCTCTCTCTCTATGGATCTCTAATTTTCTCCGTGTGCTTGCATTTTCTTCTCTTTAATCGTTCATTTTTTGATGAAATGTTGTATATTTGTCTGTTTATTTTACTCCGTTTCTTTTTCTGTCGATGTTCTAGAACAGCCGTAAATGGCGCCACTTTGTGCATCGACAACCGTTTCTTTTTTGAGGGTTTAATATACCCAATGCTTCCCTACTACTTCATTGAAGGCTGCTTTACTTTGCAGAGAATCTTGACATGTTTTTAGGCTGATTCTCCCTGCAAAGCTCCATCCACATGTATTTGTCCTTTTTTTAGAGTTTATAGTCTGTAAAGCTCTGATGTTTTGTTTAGTCTTGTTCAATGTGTATTTATTTATAGTGTATGTGAGTAATACACCGTCTATTTATAGATCAGTTGAGAATGGTTAGTGATTCACCATATCCTCACACACTGTGCACCTGCTATCATTTTGAGTCGAGGAAAAGGAAATTATCGAGTCTGACTTCGTCTGCTGAGTCTGGTGCTTCCACTTTTCGTCCAAAGGTACTTGTTCTCTTCAAGTATGGGCATGATTCGTGTTTTGTTTTTGCTTGCTAAAACTGGAATATGCCTTCGGTTGGTCATATGTTTCATTTTGTTTAAAATAGTCTAGATCTAGCATGATTCATGTTATAAAATTTTTGGATGTGCGAAAATACACTTGTTCTTGTATATCAGTCTAATATATGGGGATCTATCTTTATTGTGTGCATATGACTGGATTTTGTCATCATAGTATCCAATGTTTCGCAACCTCTATTTCTCGTTTATGTTCTCTCTTGCTCATATGTACGACCTTTGTTTATTTGTTCAGAACTGGTATGATTCATTTTTTGATATTATTCTTTGGCAATCAGGCCCTAATTCTTGTTTATTATTTTATTGTCTAGTTAGTTGATAGTAGTTTCATATTTTTTGGGGTTCTCTATTCTTATTTATCAAGGTTTTTCATCCCATGTTTTTTTTATTCTCAATTCTTGTTTATGTGAGATATTTATTATGTTCTTCATGCTTCACAAATTTTATGAAATTCTTCTGTATGTTTTTTTTTTTTTTTAATCTTGTATGTTGTGCCTTCAAATTCATTTGTGATATTTTTTTTTTGAAACTTGAAATTTTTCAGAAGAATACCATTTCGAAGAAAATGTTTGGATCTTGTTATTTTACTTTGAAATATGTTGAAAATTCCATGTACAAGTTATGTTTGGATTTTTTTTTTTTTTTGTGTTTTTTAGCTTCATTTATATCTTATGTTATTCATATATGATCCTCTTATGCTTCTTCTTTCCCAACTCTGTTTTTTGTACTTCTTTCCCAACTCTATTTTTTTCCTTTGGTGTTTTCTGACTGAATTTTTTTTTTAGAGAACAATTCATCTTGATTGGGGTTCTCCCACCTATTGAGTGGGAGAGTAAGTCATTTCCCCTTGATGAATGTAGGACTTAAGTTATGAAGTAGATGGGAGCTTTCCGTTTAAAGTGATTCTCATATTCATGTGCAAGCTCTTTTTTTTTTTTTTTTCTTTGGTCTGTTATCTGGTGTGTGCATGTTGCTTGAATGTGTTTTTTTTCTATATTATATTGTGTGGTCTATTTTAGGGGTTTGATGTATTTGATCACTTACATTAAATTGGATTTTTAAATATTTTTTTATAAAGCAAACTAATTGCTTTCATAATCATGATAAAATCCAACATTTGGCTTCCAATAATACACATTTATATTGCCAGTAATAAAACAATCTCTTGAATGTATTGTATTTTCCGAACTACTCAAATTTGTATAATAAATGTACAACTTTGTATCATGCTTTATATTGGTTGTTGTATTGCAATTATTTCTTTATTTTAATACGACTGGAGAATTATGTAGTAGTGTTGTGTCAATAATTCTCATCTCGTTTTGATTGAACATTAATATGTAAAATATGAACAGAAGATTTAATTGGACTATAAAATAGATTTGAGAACTGTATATTTTATATATATATTGAAAAAAACTGAAGTTTTTTATCTGGATAAGTTTTTAATAAAACAAAACTCTATATAAAAACATATACATCACTATTTCGCCAAATATTATTTGAAATAAGAAAAAAAAATTATTTCGGTCATAAAACAATTAAAGGAAAACAATTCCATTCAAAAAAAATATATTACTACATGCTTAAAAAGTGGGATACAAACCTTTTGGTTCAACTAAAATTTTTAAACATTGACTTTTTACAATCTTTAGGACAAAAATAAATAATTGGTTGACTTTTTAAAATTAATAGCAACAAATGTTGTGGTCCCAAAAAACATTCAGAAAAAAAGATTATACACAAATTTGTATCTTACAATAAAACATTCTTTCTGCATTTTGTATTATAAAATTATTGACGCACAAAAATCTATATTTGTATGAATTAGAAATAATGTTTCGTTAAAAACTTTGAGTGAATAAAATGTAAAATTACGAAACAATGTTCTTTTAACATTTTTCTTCAATATAGATGTCTACAGCCAACACCAATGTCGAAAAGGTGACATGGTCTCGTGAAAACTAGGCTAACTTCATTTACCTTTGTCACACCGAGTACCTAAACGACCAACTCCTGATTATGACCTTTTCTACTCAAACCTTGAATGTAATTTGCCTAAAACTCAATGCTATGTCCTCTAATCGTACCGTGTTTATGGTTCACTACAGTAAAGTGAAGTGGAAAAATTTAAAACGTGCATGGAGGTTGCTATACAATCTTCGGTATAAGCAGGGATCGGGTTTGACTTGATCGTATACAAAGAAGACAATGATTGGCCCTGACGATGTCTTACAGCAAATCTACAAGGTTATGCGATCTTTATATATGAATAGGTGAAAAGATATGTTCGCAAGTTATTTTACAACTAAAAAAAATGAAATAGTCAAACAATGGTTTTTTTTTTTTTTATAGGAGCATCAAGACAACCGAGGCATCATAAGATGTGGACTTTCTCATTTCGAGCTTTGTACTGATTTATTTGGAAAAAATCATGCCTCTGGTGCCAACGCTCTCTCTAGCGGCCAAGCGACCGGCTCTGATGATGACAATGATGATGACAGCCCTCTGGAAGTGGACAGAGATGTGGCTGAACCTATCAATGTGGCACCTACCGTTGATGCTGAGACCATCAACCAAGGTGGAATTGGAGGGTCCCATCTTCCCGTTCGATGTCGGTCGGGCAGTATTTCGAAGAAGGATTTAGCCATCACATGTGCCCTTTCGACTTTTGAGTCCTACCTTACTAAAAAACGGGTGTGTTCCGAAGAGATGATGAGCGAGTTTGAGATGTGCTTTGAAATTGTCTGTGGAATGGATGGTTTGGAGATGGGCCAAAAATTAAGGGCGGCTAAGCGACTGAAGATGAATTCCACTCGACGCATGTTTATGGGCATGTCAGAGGAGGAGCAGCGAGCTTGGGTTCAATCACTAGGTTGATTGCCCCCATTTCCTGTACCACCGAGTGTTATGCTATGTTGTGTTTGTTCGTGTGCTGTGCTTTTTTCTTTGTCGTTGTTATATCGAGACAATTTGGCCTTGAGCGAAACTATGATGCCATATATATTATAGGGGTGCGGTACCCCCAATTTTTTGTGAAGTTGATTGATTATTTTCCTAATTTATTTTGTGATAATATTTGAATTATTTTGTGCTAATATTTAAATTATTTCTTGCTAATCTATTTATCTAAGTAGTCATAATCTACTATTTGATTGTATATGAATAGCATCAGAATTCGAACGAGGATGGGTCTGACACGGAAGAAAATGAACATGAATTGAGAAGGACATTGGCGATGAAACATCATCCAACGAGGATTTAATTACATGTTTTTTTTGGAGAAATAGTCATTCTGCATTTATTGGAAGTGGAAAGGCCGCCTAGGCATACATCCCACCTACCCAAAAATGATTGGCTTGGGGATATTCGTATGGGGACTGATGAACACTTCTTCGATAATATGAGGTTGACATGCCAATCTTTCTACGAGCTAGTTCGATTGTTGGAATCTAGAGGTCTAATACAAGATTGCCAGCAAACTCGAGTGTCTTGTTTGGAGTCTGTTTCTATATTAGTGAGGACAGTTTAATGCATCACCGTTAACGAGATTGTTGCGAATGATTCCAACATCTGGAGACGATTAATCGTCACGTAAGGCATATTATAAATGCTTTACTCAGCCTTGCGCTCGAGTTCATCAGTCCTCTGAATTTCACAGTGATCTACCCTACCGTGCTTAACAATAATCACTTTTACCCTTATTTCGAGGTAAATGAAACTATTATTTAAGTAATTTTATTTTTTGAAAAATCTTTCTACACATTTGGTTGAATTTTAATGATGACTTAAATAGGGTGTTGTTGGAGTAATGGACGGAACACTCATCCAGCCTGGGTTTCAATGAGTCGCCAAAATGCATTTAGGTCTCCCAAACACACACTTGCTCAAAATGTGTTGGCCATTTGTGATTTTGACTTTAAGTTCAATTACGTATTAGTTGGCTGGAGGGTAGTGTGAGTGATGCTCATGTCTTGGTACAGACAATGAAGACTGATCAATCTTTTTCGTGGCCTCCAGACGGTATGAACACATAATATTTATTAAATCGAATAAACGAGTATATAGTATTACAAAGCTTTATTCTTTAATTATGTTAGGTCGATGTTATCTCATCGATGCGGGTTACACAAATTACGGACCATTTTTTGTTCCTTATCGGAACACTCGTTACCATCTGCCTGAGTGGAATAACAGTCGTATCCCAACGCAGAATCCACAAAAGTTATTCAACCACCGCCATGCCACATTAAGAAACTGCATAGAACGTGCATTCGGGGTGCTAAAAAGTCACTTCCGATCCTTAGATGGGGTATGACGAACTTTTTGATAGAGAACCAGGTGTCGCTCGTCATCGCAATGTTGTGTTATAGACAACTTTGTTCGTTAACAATCTGTACACGATCCCTTGTTTGATGGAGTTCATCCACATTACATGGAGGATGATCTCATCTTCTCAGGGAGGACGTTACCAGATGCACCCATGATTGAGGCACAGAGACAATTCAGAGATGATATTGCTAACACATTGTGAGAGAATATAGACGTTTAGTATGCAGCATGACCATGCTTATTAGGTGTATTGAATTGAATGTGATGCAATCTTATTTGACTTTGTATTTTGTGCGAACCTATTACTCTATTTAGGTGTATTATTGTATTTCATATGACTCTGTTATGTTTAATAAAGTCCAATTTTAAATACAATAAAGTCCAATTTAAATACAATAATATGTATTTAAAAAAATCATTGAACTTTATCTTAATTAAAATAATATTTATCGATGCCATTTTAATATTTTAAAACAAATTTAAAAATAGTATAGAATTATATTTGTGATGCTTTAAAAATTCTACCCAATTTTTTAGTAAAAAATCGACATTGAGGAAAAAAATAAAAAATTATATATTTTAAATTATTATTTTAAATTTCAGGTTATTTAATTAATCAATATTTTTTTTTCAAATAATAAAATTTGATTTTATGAGCTAAATTATTTTATTCCATAAATAATTTAAATTTTCACAATAATATTACAATAAATTAAAATATTCCACAACTCATGAAACAACAATCATCAATCATCCAATCATTAACTAAACAAATCCCAACATATTTTTAATCATTACTCAATCAACCAATAATCAATTCAATCACATATTCCATTATAATAATATAAAAACACATACTAAACCTACTGATGCGACATCTACACTGATGCGACATCTACAGTTCTCATTCTACCATATTCTATCTCAAAACAAACAAATCTTTTTACTATTAATCAGATGTAAACTTTTTGAATGTATCTAGTCAGATGTGCCAAGACACCACATCCCAGAACAAACAACCCCTAAATATGCACAAGCTAAAGAACATCAAAATAAGTAGGTTGCGAATGAACAAATTACAATATATGGCTTTTGGCCCTCAAGCATGGACAACAAAAAGTTTCATTTTCATTAACAATATAGGAATTAGAGTCTTTCTAAAAATGTAAAAGGGTACGCCCTAATATAAAATGGCAAACATTTTAAAACTAAGATTACTTTTAGATTCTACTGAAAAATAAATTATGGTATATTGTCGTTTTATTTTTGATTTTAAATATTTTTTAATTATTAAAAAATAAAATTTAACATAGCTAAACACTATCTGAAAGATGAATATAAGATAACATTAAAAAAGTGGCAGACGTAGAATTATTTTTAGTATTTATACACATTCTAGAAACAAACGGAAGAAGTTTAACAGCCACACCCACTGTAAAATTAATGGAGATGATTACGATAGAGATGTAAAAGAAAAATGAGAATTTGGAAGCAAAAAGTTGTTCTGTAATCGAATTTAGTAGAGTGCGCTGGTCTGTGAGTTAAATCGGACCACTCATGGCTGACTAGTTTTATTAGCACAGCTGTTCTATGTACAACTCTTAATGCACACAATAAACAACAATTAGGGTAGTGGAGCCATGCTTTAAAGATTGTACATTCCCTTTGACTGTGGTCTTTGGCATTATTCTGCGCCTCAAAAACAAAATATTCCCCCTTTTTTTGTTTGTTTTAAATTAGTTCCACTTTTGTTTTTATTGTCGGAAAATTCAATATTTGGAGTTTGATTTTATTAAATATTTTTGCATATATTTATAAAATAAAATAAGAAAGAGAGGAAGGGGGTCCCACAGCTTCTCTCCCATACATAATAAATTGCTATCTTTGCTTGGAAGAAGCTACAACTGTCCAACAATCCTCATTATTTTCTTCCCCATAAAATAATAGTAATTTGATTTCATAAAAATTGGAAGCAGTAAAACACATCAATCTTGACCAAAGTCAGTCACGTGCCAGTAAAAAGCAAACATACACACTTAATATAAAAACCAAAGGACTGTAGTATTCTTACTTGTTAAGCTAAAGAAGATAAACAAATATAATAATGAAAATTGTTAACTGATATATTATATATTAAAAAATTTATTTATGTTTTAAATATTTTAAAAATTAAACCAACTACAAGCTAGCATTCATATGTTTTTAAAATAAAAAATTAACAATTTTTTTATATTGAAAATTAACTTTTGACGAAATTTTACTATTAATTCGTACGTGGTTTTTTTTATTGTATCAATAAAAGCTTATATAAGATATGGACAAGGTTAAAGGTATTATCTCTAAAATGATAAAATGACATTTATAGTAAGCGACCACTTGAGCTATCATAGTTTGTTAAAATTAATTTAATAAATAACAGCTCAAACAAAATCACTTATTAATTCAATTCATTTAGAAAGCCAGTAAATTACCTCCCACAACAACTATTACATTACCACCTCACCTAATCAACCCCCACCCCTACCCCCTACACCCTACCCCCACCCCCCACCCCCCACCCCTACCTCCACTCCCAGCCCATTCACATAAACACAACGAAAAAACAAGAAAGTGAGGTCCTCTGGAAAAAGCAACTCTGGTTGGTTGCTGCTATTACTTCATCTATCCATTATTTTTGTTTTCAGAAGTTTGAAAAAGAAAAAAAAAAAAACCCAAAATTAGAGAAAAACCCAGTTCTGGTTGTTCATCTATCTCCATTCTACAGATCTTCATCGATTATTTTGCCCTGAGCTTGATCCGGGGCGACCCGGCGTTGAATCCCAGCTGAGATGATAATTCTACTCTAAAAAGGGAAAAATTACAAAATGTCGGCTTCTCTGGCCGCATTTGAACGCCCTCGTATAGGGAACTCAAATACGGTAATATTTAGCTTCAACTCCTTTTCCGCATTTTCTTGTTTTCAAAATTTTCCTTCTCTGTGACTGAAAATAGAGAGAGAAGAGGGGACATTAAGGGTGGGCGTCTTTGTAGTCAAATTTAGTCAAGGGAAAGTAGAAGACTTGTCACTGATGAGATTGTGGTTTGACGTCTTTCCACATTATGGGTTATGCTGTTTCTAACGAGATTCTGTGTAATTTTTAGATATTCAAGAGCGGGCATCTCCTCATATCTTCGAAAGGTTAGTGCTTTCAAACTCGTGAAGAGGATAATCTAAGAAACTGGAGTCTATAATAGTTATGCTGCGTTGCGATTGATGAATTTTCAGACCTTTGAGGACTCTTGAGTTATGCATTGCTGTCATTCATTATAACGGAGTAATTTTTGTTATTCCACTAAACACGTGTTATGATTTTTTTAACTAGAGTATACAGTCTTCTGCCTCAATTGGGTTCAATGTGACTGTGTTTCAATTATATTTAATGGATGTATGTGCCATTCAGCGCTACTGTGAGTTTTATGTGCATTCAGCGGATAACAATCGTTGGCTTCCATCTTTGCTCTTCTATTGACATGCGTGTAAAATAGTACTCCCTCCATCCCAAAAGAAGGAGCCTGTTTCTATAACTAGAGGGAGTTTATCTTTCTTATTGTTTTATTTTTGGTGTCTTGTATCCTTTAAATGCTTAAACGTCTTGCAGGATTAGGTTGGAAATCTTGGAAGAAGCGATGGTTCATCCTCACACGCACTTCTTTGGTTTTCTTCAAAAATGACCCTGTGAGTCTCATTTTCATCTTTATTTTCCCTTTCCTTTTACTTATCATGTACTAAAGTTATATTATGAAGCTTCTAATTCATATTGCTATTGCCTTATATATTGATAATCTCCCTTTGTCTAGAGTGCACTTCCACAGCGTGGTGGTGAAGTAAATCTGACTTTGGGTGGCATTGATTTAAATAATTCAGGAAGGTATAAATGAATGTTCTCTCTTTCTGTTCATCTATTTCCATCTGTCTCCTGCATTGTGTGATATCTTCCTACTGTGCAGTGTTGTTGTTAGAGAAGACAAGAAGCTGCTAACTGTCTTGTTTCCTGATGGACGTGATGGGCGAGCATTTACTCTTAAGGTTCACAATGATCAATCTTTAACTCTCTTATTTTTTTACTCTCTCTCTCTCTCTCTCTCTCTCTCTCTCTCTCTCTCTCTCTCTCTCTCTATCTATCTATCTAACTAACTATCTATCTCTTTTTTTTTTTTTTTTTTTCTGTGAGTGTCTCCTTATTTTTTATTTAAATGATTGCTTCTCTTTGTAGTTATCTCGTATTTATCATTTCCCGTTTCTAAACTCCAGGCAGAAACATCAGAGGACTTGTTTGAGTGGAAGACAGCCCTTGAACATGCTCTTGCACAAGCACCAAATGCTGCTCTAGTGATGGGACAAAATGGGATATTTAGAAGTGACACTAATGATACTATTGAGGGGTCTTTCCATCAATGTTTGTGCCTATCTTTATTTACTTTGATGTTCTTCTGTTAATAATGTGTTAGAGCTTTTCCAGAAGATATTTCTCCCCATTCCCAACTTTTAACCGAAGCTTATCTGTATGTGCAAGTCCTGATGGGGAACCTTTTGATTCAGGGAGAGACAAACGACCAGTTAAGTCTTTGGTTGTTGGACGCCCCATTTTGCTTGCGTTAGAAGATATAGATGGAGGGCCATCCTTCCTAGAGAAAGCACTTCGGTTTCTTGAGAAGTATGGTAAGCTTTTGTTTTGATTTCGGGCAGTTACCCCCAAAATAGTTCCTCATGAGATTGTGAAGCTGTTTTGATTTCAATAAATAGTGCATTTTCTATCAGTTCCCCGCCACTCTTGCAGTTTTACAGTTGCATGCCTGTCAACGATGTGATCCGATCCAGCATTGTAAAAGAGATTTGAGGCCTAGATTATTGTTATGTTTGAGCTTATCCAACAAAAGTTGGTTGATTTTTATATCACTCAAGTTTTGAACTTGATTTTAGGCCTTAATTTGTTTTCTTGTACCTTCCTGTGTCTCATAAAATCTGCAGCTATGGACTATATTGTATTCTTTTCTATTTTATCTTTAAAGTGATCTGGATAGGTTTTTTGAACAACAAAAACTTCAACTTAAAATGTTGGAGTTGAAAAGGATTAGTAGTCATTCTGTGTGTATTTTAGAAATTCAAATTAATCATTTAAATCTCATGATCTGGCAGTGGATAAATTCCACAGAAGTGCAGATGAACATCTATTCCCCCCCCCCCCCCCCCCCCTTTTGTTTTCAGTTACATTCATCATCCAACTTATAGAAGACAAGTAGGATATTTGGCAACTATAGCTGTGCTAAGTGACTCCATATTGTGATGTTCTGACTATGTTCTCATTAAAGCACCAAAAAACCATTGAGAACCCTTACATTTTCTCTCTTCACTGTATATTCTGAATTAGCTATGATGTTAACAGGAATCAAAGTAGAAGGAATTTTGCGGCAGTCTGCCGATGTGGAGGAAGTGGAGCAAAGGGTTCAAGAATATGAACAAGGTGTTTGTTTTTTCCTTGTTATTTTTGTTGGAGTGAATGTGCTTGAGGACATGATTTTATTTACTTTCTCATTGCTATCACTGTATTTCGCATTTTGCTTTTGCTGATCACGATACAGGTTTAGGTTAAGTAGTTTGGACCATGTTATTCTGTCTTCATTTGTTGAAGTCTAGAACTCCCAATAGATTTTTTACCCCCGCAGATAATCAATGTTTGGGCCAGGATATTTTTTCTGTGGTTTGATGGCCAGCACAAAAGTGGGCCCGGTCTTTTCAATCCCCGACCCCACTCCACCGCGTCTCTTATTTTGCTCTCCAAAAATCTGAAATTCTCTCTCTCTCTCCCCCCCCCCCCCTGTATCTCCCATTATATTTGTCTGTATTTAAACAAATTTATCTAGTTATAATATAATAATGCAAATCGCACTTTCTAGACATGATTTGACATCTACAGCACAGACTGGCTCCCTCAAAAGCATAAAATTATTATTCTCAATTATTTATCCGCATAACTTTCCTCACAATAATTTTCGCAGCAAAAGCTCCCAATTCCAGAATAAACATACCCCTAGAAATTATTTTCCTTATGCATTTCTATTGATTAATTTTCTTTTCTGACAATCTTTCTATTTATTTTTGAAAAGATAGCTCATTATACTTAGTAGTTATTTCCACAGAACATTTGTTAAAGGTACAAAGTTGTTATTACCTTGATTTTTTTGGGTGGCCATTCAATCTTGTTGAAAGGACTTCTCTTTTCTGCCTGTTACAAATGAGGTCTTCTACCCAGTTCCACAACAAGGTTTTAGATTCCATTAAATTATGATACTTGTGGAAACAATGAAGTGGAGAAATATAATGATAACTCAGCTGGATGGAAATAAAATATTTTAAGGGACACCAAATAGGAGAGTTTCATCTGTGCGAGTAAATCAGTGGATGTATATTGGATAAATATGCTTCCAGTGAAAAGCATATCCGTGATCATATTCATTGCTGTTTCAGAACGCCTGCCTGCAGATATATCTGTATTCTTTCTCAGGGTTTTTGTTGTTGCTAAAAAGATGAACTGTAGAAGACTGGGAAAACATGTCACATGATTCATTTAACTGTCAGCAGTTGTTTCCTTTACATTTCTTCAAATTCTTGAACAATTTCTCTCATGCCAAATAGTATGTCAAAATAGATTACACAACATGACCTATATGAAACTTACGTGATCACAGGCAAGACTGAATTTGATCCTGATGAGGATGCTCATGTTATTGGTGACTGTGTTAAGGTTTGGTTTCCATCTGAGTACTTTGATCTGGTCTTCTCATATTATTCTAACTGATACTTATGGGAGTTACCTCTCCTTCAGCATGTTCTTAGGGAGCTACCGTCATCACCAGTTCCTGCATCATGCTGCACTGCATTGTTGGAAGCCTACAGTAATTTTCTGTTTCACCATTCACTTCAGATGTTTGTCACTAGTTTCCAAGCTATTGTATTTATCTTTCTATAGTTGGCTTACTGGCCCTTTAGATGACTTAGTTTTCTTTGTGGCTGTATTGAGAAGAAATTGACCGGAAGGAGGCTCGGGTGACTGCAATGCGATCTGCCATACAGGAAGCATTTCCTGAACCCAATAGGCGTCTTTTACAGAGGTAGTTCCACTCTCTTTGCATGCGGTGTTGCTTGTTTCCAGTAAAAATCCTATATTTTAGTCATACTATAAGAGCTCTGAAACTCTGATAGTAAACAGTGCAAGGTTGTTTTGTTTTAAAAGTTGGTAGTCTCTATCTAATGCATTGATCTAAAAGTTTTCCGTTTTGTTTGTTGGTATAAAACTCAGGGGGGTCAGTCCTAAAATATGAATGCGGAGCACATTAAAAAGTTTAAATATAAGACATTGATGTAATATTCAAGTGGTAAATACAGGGGGTGTCCAAGTAAAAGGAGGGGCTTGAGTTTGCTGATCAAATTGCAAGAGAAAGAGTTGCTCACACCAAAATGAATGTAATTGTAATTACTAAGTTTTCGCTCAACATTCTTAGTCCAAGGAACAATCTTGATGCAGCTGCTCAGCTAGAAATTAGATATCAATAATTACTCTTAAAGAGAAATAATGTGTACTTTATGCTACATACGAGCTATTAACATGAGGGTTTTGGTTTTCAAAGGGCCCGAGCAAACTAAAGTAACAACAGATAGACATCACAGAAGCATAATGTTCACAAACAATGAAGAATCCACAATTTAGAAATGATATTTTCAGCTACCTAAACTGTTGAAAAGTTAAACACAAAACAAATGGCGAACTTAGTGGGTCATAATGTTGTTTGTTGGTTTTTGTGTGTGTGTGTGTGTGTTTTGTATATTTTTTGTTTTTTTGTTTTTGTTTTTTTTTTTTTTTTTTTGTGGGGTTTCTGGATGCCATTGAGCAAGAAGCTTGCTGACCCCTGAATGAGAGAGTGTCTAAGTACACGAGTAGAAAGACACTATAAATATTACTAAAATGCTGACGAAAAGACTACAGCAGGATGAGGTAGCTGGGTATTGCATTTTGGTTTTGAGCTAAAGAAATGGATATCATGATAAATATGTACTAAGAGTCATACTTAGTTGTTGATTTGTCATCGGAAAGTGCATTTGCTTCCCTCAACTATGGAGTACCAGCCCATGGCCACTTGCATGTCCCTCTCACCCACCATATAAACGGGAGTGAGGGGGGAACTATGCCACCTCCCCCACTATTAGATTACTGAAAAATTGACTCTGGAAGTTGGGTACGATATCCTTACTCTGACCTTTTTTCTCAAAAAAGAAAATTTTGTAGTTCAACAGACTTGATATGGCAGCATAATAAAGATTACTTCATCAATTTCTGGTGGGGGAGATGTATTGGCTTTTCTGTAGAGCAAAATGTGCATCTATATCAGAAAATAAATCGACTAGTTAGGCATAAATGTCTCATGTCACATTATTCTATAGTATCTGCTTCACCATTGCCACGTATTTATATCAGAGAGAGAGGAAGTGGAAAAATCATTTAGAGGAACTACAGAAGGCAGGTTCTTGGCCAGGGGTCCACCAGTGGTGTGGATTTTCCCCAGCTGTCCATCCTCAATAAATGCAATTTTTTAAATTTTAGCACCCTCGCCATAAGTTTTTTCCGATCATTAACCGCAAAAGGCACTTGAAGGAGTACTTGTATCTTTTCCTACTTTCCTCAAAGTAGTTATACACATTTCAGAATCTGAATTTTGGTTGATTTCATGGTTCTAATGTCCTAACTATTCATTATCAGTCAAACTAGGTGTATCATTCTCATGATCTAGATTTAGATTTTATCTTTGATGTTGTTTTTTTCATCTCTTATCTTTAAAACAAGAAATAGAGAAAAAAAAGGTTGTTTGTTTTACTCCTTGTAGAATTATGGCAGGGAGCCAATCATGGGTGGCAATATGATTTTTGACAAGATCAATAATTATGTGTTGATAGAAATAATTTTCACAATCATGCATGAGCTTCATTATTTATTTTATCCTTCATAACACGAATCATTCTTTGCAATCTCATTAATCCCAGCTTCATTGTTTCTAGAATTCTCAAGATGATGCATACAATTTCTTCTCATGTTTCTGAGAATCGGATGACTCCGTCAGCAGTTGCTGCTTGCATGGCTCCGTTGCTGTTGCGCCCTCTTTTAGCTGGTGAATGTGAATTAGAGGATGACTATGATATCAGTGGAGACAATTCTGCTCAGCTTCTTGCTGCAGCAAATGCTGCCAATAATGCCCAAGCAATTATCACAACACTCTTAGAGGAGTACGAGAATATTTTTGACGTAAGCCAGTCTTCTTTGTTAGTCTCTAATTTGGGAGGTTCCTGATTTTCTAGTCTTCTTTGCTGGTTTCTACATTGCGTGGTTCCTTTTTTTCCTTAAAAAAAATATTATTTATTTATTTTTTATTATTATTATTATTATTATTATTATTATTATTATTATTATTATTATTATTATTAATATTTTTGTGGCAAACCATGCCAAGCCATTACCTTAATATCTGTTCTCCGCTCGTTCCTCTTTTCTTATATGATGATAGTTTGCTGCATATATCATCTGCTTTCTAGTCAACTTAAATTTCCAGCTGAAGCGAAGGATGAATGTGGTCACTGATCAGATTCATATCTGCTTGAATAATCATGCCTCTTTATGGAGGAAGATAGCTATTAATTTTTAGGATTATTGTAACACGATTGTTTGTGTATTTAGCTGCTCAATTCTCCGAGATTTTCCAAATTGTAAATGCGATCTCATCCAAAAGCTTAAGTTCTTAAAAAGGAGTATCATCTATGCATTTATCTTAACATCATCAACATGCCCACTCATGTGAAGGCGGGCAAAGTCACTTAATGCCTCACGTAGATGTATGTGTGGGCTGGTGAAACTAAAGCCACTTAAAGCCTCACATTTTAAATGTGTGGCGGTTAGATTTGAACACAGGGCCCTTCACTTGGTCTGGATAAGTCCTTTTGCAAGCTCTCTTTCACTGTTAGCGAGCTTTATGCAAGATTTACTCACCAGTCTGGTTAATGGGCATAACGTGTATTGAAACTGCAAAATTTTAGATTTTCACATCCTTGTTTCTGTTGTTCCTTTTCATGGTCAACTAGTATGAGTATGATTGCCTGCATTATTTCCATTTATCAAATTATCTTTCTCTCATATTGTTTGCTTTGAGAATGCTGGGGATGTGCAATGCTAATCACTTCAGTTCTCTTTCAGGATGATATTCTGCACAGATGCTCTATGTCTGTAGATTCTCAAACTGATAACAGCGGAAGTGAAGATACAAGTGATGATGAAAATCTGGACATCAAAGTAAATGGTTATCACGATGCTGAAAACGAGGTTGACCCTGAAACAGATATTGATTCTGATCGCAGACGTAGTGGGAAGCTAAGTGAAAGCAGTGGCTCTGCTGCTAGCGATCTTTATGACTATAAGGTTCTCTCTCCTCTTCCACTCTCTTCCTGCCTTTTCCTCTCCCTTACTTTGCAAGCTTGCATATGCATGCATTCTTAACAGCTTGAAAACTAATTTTATGGTAATTATGCATGGGGCAAATGTGATGGAAAACCATTGTAGCTTTTCTTTATCATTTTTATGGTCTTCCTAAATATATTTCAACCTACTTCAAAAGTGCTTGGTCATTTTTTTGGGCAACAAGGCATATGCCACATAAAAAATACAGCAGTGTGGAATATTCTCCTACTATTTGTACAGCACTTCTTCCTCTACGAGTATTATGAGAGTAGTGTTGGAGTATTAATTACTAACTATAATAAATAATAATGCAACAATGAAAATGGTGACAAAAGCTATAGTAATGTTGTAATGCAAATTGCAGATTTGCTTGTAGATGCTACTGCTGTGAATACTGTTTTTGCATATTTATTCCTGACTTGAGGGAGTATTTATCTTAATTATGCTGTTCATTTCTCTTGGATCATGATTACCTTATGTATTAGTCATTTATTGAAAAATTGGGACACTCACAATGCAATAAGTAGACAATGCCAGGTTCAATTAGAACCATAGATCAGGTAGTTCTAGACCCTAAATAATATTAACGAATGGGCTTTCGGAGCAATTTCAAAATCTTCTTAATCTTGCCACAGAATTTGGCTAATCAATATGTTAGCATCTGCATTCTAGATCCACTAATTTGGTGTATCAGTGATGAGGATTCCTGTTGTCTTGGTGCTTTGTGTTTTTTTTCCTAGAATTATCCACTGAAGTTGCTTCTGGCATTTTTGCTAATACCAGGCTGTTGGAAATAATGATTCGGATGATGCTACACCCATGCACAGTCATACCAATGGAACAAATTTAAATCCTCAATTGGACACTGGATCTTGTAGAGATTCTAAGATTCCAGTTATTGACCAACTGAAGGCTGGTGACATCATGGTAGATACTTCTGGAGAATTAATTCGTAACGAGTCCCAGCCATCCGCAGGAGATATTTTGTCATCTATGAATCAAGACATGCATCAATCTGTTCCTGGATCTGAACTATTTTCTGAGAAGGCAATCCCCAGACTTAACAATACCAATAGTGCCAAGAAGTCGACATTTTGGGGAAAGAAAAATGTGAGTCTTTTCCTCCTTAGTTTCCCTGGATGAATGAGAATCACTGTATGGAACGTAATCATAAAAATCTTATCAGCTGAGGAGGATGAAATGTTTGGTGGATGGAGGTTGTGCTTCTTTAAAAGGGAAGTTAAACTTATTAGAAATAACTTAAACCGAAGAATAAACAATTATATGGGCATAAATGAATTCAGAATGATATTAATAGCATATGCAGACTTAAAATTGAACTGTTGAACTTTTACCGGATTTGGCTCAATGGATAGAATCTATTCTGGCATTGTTTCTGAACCATATGCTTGTATGATCAAAAAATGTTTTTGGTACTGTTCTTCTATTTCGTTCTTCTGGCAGTTGCCGCTTTGCCAATATGCTCACTCACATCTATGCATGTTGGTTTATAAACTTTATCATGCTTATTTATAGCTGTTACCATTTCCTCACCATCACTTGGAGCAGTTTGATTGATTAGTAAGTGCTTTTTTTGCCATCAAGTATGATGACTGGGGTTTCTCATATTAATTTGTGGCTTCACCTTGAAGCCACTTAAATGCATATAATGGACCTGCTGCATTAGACTAAATATTTTCAGTGTTGCAGTTATGCCCGCCCATACTGTTGATAAATTGGGATGTACAGATGTCTAGAAAACAAATTTCATCAAGGCTTTGCTAAAAATACTGGACCTCAGATTTAGATACTAATCTAAAAATATGGCAGTTTGATTGTATACTATTCCATGGAAAAGCAATTTTAATATTTGTTGGTGAATCCCCTTTGTCGGGAAGTTGCTCTCTGTGATTTTACCTCTGATGTATTGAGTGATTGAGTTTATGCTTCATCTGAATTATTTAAACATTATGCATCTATATATCGTGCATTTTGGAATGAAGAAAGCTGAATTTTCTATTCTTGCAGGCGAGAAAGACTCCTTCAACAGAATCAATTGATTCTTCTGGAGAGGAAGAGTACGATATCTTCAATCATATTTTAATTTGCGTCGTCTAGTCTACAAATCTTTTTTCTTGTTCTAAAACCTTGTAAAGCTTAATACTGCACAATTCTAAATAACCTGGGGAAATTTGCCATACATGAGATTCTTTGGTCACTGAATCTATGTTTACACAACGATGAGAAGCTATATGGATGGTATAAATAGTGGGTCACAGTAAAATAATGTGTTAAATGAGCAGGTTCAATTGAATTGGATTAGAAAATGTCCATATCTATCATTCATTCAGGTCTAGAAGTGCGCTCCGAACTTGGCTTTTCAGATAAAAATCAACCTAATTTTGTACCGTACCATGTATCAAGTTTCAAAGTTTAATGTTTGAGTGCATTTCTCATCACCGCCTTTCTAAATGGAGACATGCTTTCTTACTTCTCAATTTCTTGGAAGCTTCTTTTTACCAAGTTTGTAATGCTTCTCATGATAATTTTTTTAGCGTATCGTTGAAAGAATGACTATTCGTCAATTGAAAGCCTGATGCGATTCTTGTTCTTTTGCATTTTCTTATTATACTCGATGGTCTCAATTACAGGCTTGCCATCCAAAGATTGGAGATTGCAAAGAATGATTTACGCCACAGGATTGCAAAGGAGGTACTTGCTGAGTGTCAGGAATTTTATGGTTTATTATGGTAGTGGATTGTCTTTGGTACTAATTTGGCCTTTTCCTCTATGTTAGGCAAGAGGGAATGCAATTTTGCAAGCTAGCTTGGAGAGAAGGAAGCAAGCTTTGCATGAACGCCGCTTGGCACTTGAACAAGATGTAAGTGATTCTTTCATCCCCTCCCTCCTTATCCAAGTTCCACAGCTTTGATGATGGCTCCCAGCCTAATCAAGCAACTTGAGCACAATCCTTGATAACTTTAGCTTCCATGGGGACTTGGGACAATGCAG
Source organism: Caryopteris x clandonensis (assembly GCA_028749325.2). NCBI lineage: Eukaryota > Viridiplantae > Streptophyta > Magnoliopsida > Lamiales > Lamiaceae > Caryopteris > Caryopteris x clandonensis. The sequence goes on along the minus strand of JAPYKT020000006.1, from coordinate 11,243,010 downwards.
CTGTATTTTCTAGATAAAGTAGCATTGTGAGTAAATAATCACCAGCCATAGAAAGGGACATTGTGTTGTGACTATAGACCAGGATAGTGTAATAGGGCGATTAATGGGAGAATCTGTTGATAAGAACAGATATTTTCGTTTGTTTTGATTCTTTGACCAACCTATGGTACGAGAACACATCAAGCTCGTAAAAGGGAGCTTAGACCTTAGGATTCACTAGAGAGAGGGAGACCCAAATCTCACTGAAGAAGGATAATTTTCTGCATGTTTTCATTTACTGCTCATGATCTCTTTTTTACAGACTAGATATTACAAGATATAAATAAGCTAGAGAAAGGATAGCTACAACTAAGGATGCTGCTTAGGTTATTACATTTGTGGTTTGCAAAAAAATACACCTTTACTAAGTATAAATCTGTTAAGCTAAGCTCAAGCTCCAAGCTCTCTGAAATCAGGCTGAATACAGAGTTTGAAGCCTGCAATTAGCATGACAAGCTTCTTCTAGCAAGGGATCTCGTCTCTCAGCTTGTTCCCAAGATCTTATGTGCAACCAATCCCTAGGAGTAGTTTCCCTTCTGTACTTTCTGTAATACTCAGCAGCCCTTGTAAGCCTCTTAGGTACCTGAAGGGCTTTTCTGCCATCTGAAGGGTTATGTGAAACTTCTCAGTGAAACAGCTATTCGACACACTTCCTCATCCACCACATTCTTTCAGTTCTGTAATATTTGAGAAAAATTGCTGACCTGTAAAAAACATCTCAAAGATTTCTCTTGTGCACTAGAATTAGATAAATGAATGCGCTTGGTGCATGTGGTATTACATGATCCTATATTTGGTGGATGCTTGTGGTGGAATTTTTGTGAATTTTATTTTTGCGCCTTTTTTCCCACCTTACTAGTTATTTTATGCAAATACTCAATTCTTTTTCTTTTTTCTGGCACTAAGCCTTCTTCTCTTTCTTTATCCTATCCGTTTGTACATGTCTGATTTCTGTGGACTTCCTTTCTAATGTTTTCTTCTTCTATTAATAGGTAGCAAGACTGCAGGAACAGTTGCAAGCTGAGAGAGATTTACGAGCTGCTCTGGAAGTTGGCTTGAGTATGTCTTCTGGGCAATTTTCTGGCTCTCGAGGCATGGATTCCAAGGTCTGTATCTCTTCTTTTAATATTCCTAAATCGATCATAAATTACTTCAAATGCTGACATGTTTATTTACTACAAAGACGAGGGCTGAGCTCGAGGAGATAGCTCTTGCTGAGGCAGATGTTGCCAGATTGAAACAGAAAGTTGCTGAACTTCACCATCAGCTAAATCAGCAACGTCAGCATCACTATGGCACTATTTCTGATGCATGTGATAGGTATCAAAATGCGAATAATCAAAGTTCACAGCAGTGAGTCAAATTCTTTCCATTCATCTCCACATTATGACCTCTTATGTGCACATCAAAATACATTCTCATCCTATTAAAACAACTGTCAGTAGTTTCAATGAAAAAGCGTGAATTACTCTACAAGGTAAAAATCCTCTACATGGCATGCTTGAGATTCTTTGGGGCTTACGAGCTAATTTTACACGTGCAAGGGATAACCTGCAGTATAAATTATGATCTGCTTGCCCCTTGAATTCTTTTCCATTTTCTCATAGTTCTTATGTCAAACTGAAGACTTGGGATTAAGCAGAAACCTACGCTGATTCTTGAGCTATTCAACTCATAATTTTGTATTCCATACTGCTTATTATAAAACATAATACTATAGATTGCGGAACTTCTTTTTCTTGGGACATATTTTTTCCTGCAGAGAAATATTGATACCTCGGAGAATGTGCCAGCTAGCGTTCTGTTGTTTAATTATCTCTTAGAAACTATTTCAAATTTTTGTTATTCTGTAACGTGTTTTTTAGCATGAATTTTTTCAGAGCTTCATCTAAATTCTCCTTGTTCATGGTCTTTTCAGTTTTGTTAATATACTCCTTTCAGATTTTTTTGAAGCATTACTAGCTAAGCATCATGGACAGTTCCTTTAGTGACAATGCTGCATGGGCATGCATAGATTTTGAGACTTACTTTCTTGGTTTGGATGGGTTTGTGTTGGGATAGGATTTAAGAAAGTATTTGGCACAAAAAATGAACTTCTTTGTTATACCTGCGTGCAGGAAATATTTCCAGCAAGATTTTGATTCAACACTTGCTGTTTGCAACCATGAAAGAAGACAGAGGACAGAGGTTCGTTACTCTTCAATTGTTTCCATTGTGATACTTTTTAGTTTATGATGATTCATGTCTGGTATTGTGGATTTCTGAAAGAGCTGATTTCCATTTATGTCTTCTGTACGCATATAACCCAGTACATATACAAGTATCCTTAAAACTAAGAATAGGAAAAGATCTAAAATGCTCCCTTGGTTAAGGGATTTCTATCATTATCCTAAATGATACCTAATAAGTACAACTTTAACCATATCCACTTAACTGGGGGAACTATCATGATTTCAGCCATCACATCCTAATTTAGCTTGGTTTATTAAGATCACATTTGTTCACTGTTATTTTTGTTCTAGAAGGTTTAACTGCAAGCTATAATTTTGGTAACAACTCTCCCATCATATGTCACTGGTGCTCACCAGCATGTTACAGATTCTTATATTCTATGGTTAGAACCCACATCTATTTAAATTTCTGAATGGGGTGTTTCACGGTTTTACTGTTTTTTCATCCTTTTTTAGTCTCGTGTTGCTACTTTAAACCCATAAATTGTGGCAGGAGGTATTTGGAGTAGATCTGAGAAATAATAAACAACAATTATTGGCAACTGGAAGCAGTAGTAGGCTGCCTTCTCGGAAACAGATCATTGAATCTCCAAGCTTGAGTAATTCTAAAAGTACCGAGGCCTCCGCAGGTTTATCCATGGATGACTTTAGTGCTGTCGATTCTTCAGCTCTACCTTCTACTTCTAAGCTGGCTGAGGTATGACTTGAATTATTTAGGGTTCTCTCTCCTTCTCCAACCCTCCCTCCCTCCCTCCCCCCAACACCGACGAAACGAAAACAAAGAAAAAGTATCCACAAAAGTCCTGATACTGAAGGCAAGCATGCTATTCCAATACTAAACCTAGCACATTGTCTTGCACCAGTCAGTATTACCTGCGCTAATGAACTACATGAAATGTTAACTCTTTCTGGGGTTGCCTTATGATCCTATGGTGATGTGTGTATGTATTCCCATCCTTCGTGGATTGTGGTTTTAGTTTGATTTCATTGTGTGTATAGTATACATGTGATCTAATCAGAATTGGAAAGTGATGAAGTTTTTTTATAAAGAAAATCTCACATCCTTGTATCTGGTATAGAAAAATTCATGCAATCCCATACCATCCTAGTTCCTCTCCTATTATAGTAAGGAATCTGAGCCATTTGAGAACAAGTAGGTTGTCACATATTCAGCAAAAAAAAAGAATCTTGAAATTCAGGGGCCACTGTAAAATGTCTGAACCAATAATAGGCTTAGAAAAGCATTGCAAGGTCAGAACTTGATTTTTACTGGGTCGGTGTATTGATGAACCCTGCATTTCTTCATTCGAAGCGTTCCGATGCTAATTGCCCTTTTTATCAAAATTTTATGACAGAGCCCCTACAGTTGATATAAATATATGTATTGATAAACCTTTGCTGTATTTTGACCACAGGTGATGGATTATCCTAGGCATCCATCAGCAGCATCGTCAACTTTGGTAGAATTGACAACCCGTCTAGACTTTTTCAAGGAAAGAAGATCTCAATTGATGGAACAACTCCACAGTTTGGATTTAAACTTTGGATCCACTCCTCAGGACTTTGTGTATAAACCGTCATCACCACCATGGAACTAACATTTGCTTCTGATGATATGATTGCCTTGTATATTCTCTGCTCTGCTGGTAGTAGTATATAGAAGTATTTTATATTTGCCATTTGCTTGGAGCAGCATCCCATTAAAGCTGCTCGTCTTTTTCATTCTTGTTGTATTTTTTGGAGTGTATGTACGGTGTAATTAGCGTGTAGAGTTTGGAAAGCTCTTCTTAGAACAAATTATCTAGCACGGAAATAATGAACTATCGTAGAATTTGTGCACGAGTTGGTTGAAATGTGGAAGAAGTTTAGGTTTGTACTTCGTAGATTTGATGAAAATTTGCATTGACTGCTATTATTTTTGTGATGTCTGTTCTGGTGTTTGTTGTTAAAGGGCTCCATTTGCTGCTATTTCACATCTTCTCCTATACGCTAAGATCAAGTCTTAATCCATTTGTTGGAGCTTCGATAGCAGCTAGGTCTAGAGGGAAGTTATGAGCATTACGATCATGCATAACTTCCATACCAAGGTTAGCTCGGTTGATGATATCAGCCCAAGGATTCATTACACGGCCTTGACCATCAACTACAGATGATGTCTGTTCTCGCGTTTGTTGTTAAAGGGTTCCATTTGCTGCTATTTCACATCTTGCATTAGGTTTGAACTAATGCATTTGCTGACACTACCCAACACCTAAATAAGGTGTGAGTTTGTTCTCTGTTAAAGCTTCATTTGAATTCTTATATAAAGATACCAATCATGATCGAACATAATTATTTAAATTCTTACTTAGGGGTTGCTTGGCAATTACAAGGAAATGAAAATAAGTATGGGTTTCATTCCCCCCAAAATTGGGAATCAAAACTATGACTCGTTACCCAATTTTTGGGAATCAAAACACCATTCGCATATGATTTCTAGTAACCAAGCATAGGTTTTGGTTTCATTCTCATTCCCTTATTTCCAAGCCCATTGAGCGAATTTCCAAACCCATTAAACAAGCACCCCTTAGAATCATACAATACCAAATTGCTATTAAGAACTCAATTAATAGTGGGCTTTGGCTCCTTACATTTCTCTTCTAGGAGTTTCTTGTGAAACTATAGTAGAAAGCCTAAGTGCCGCTTCTACTTTCATCTCTCCAAAATTTGCAAGAAATTATTACCAAAATGAATAAGATCCAAAACCTAGTTCACTAGAAGCAGTTAACTATGATCAGGTGTAATAAAATTCAAATCCGGCATCATACAACAGCACCAAAAACTAGTGCAGTATCCTTGAAGAGGGCATATACAACAGTCCAAAAGTATATGAAAAGCAAGACAATAAAGAAAATAAGAGGATGAACCTGAAATCAGAACTAGTTAAGCCAACAAATTTACAGAGCTTAGGCAGCAACTAAATCTTGGAGGGACAGCTGGGGCAGTACACATGATGCAGCCCGTGTTTCAAGTCCCACATTTAGTATTCTTATTATTATTTCACATAGGGAAGTAATTACATACTGTACAAAGTGCCTGAAATCAGGCAGTGGCGTTTTGCTCCACTACAATCAGATCTTCATGCGACCCAACCTTACAAGATGCTGCTCGTGCTTCTCTGCAGCAGCCTTGTTGGCTGCTTCACGCTTCAAAGCCCGTTTTGCACGCCTTCCAACTGTTTCCTTCAATGCAGCCTCTTTCTCGGGTGGACGGCGAGATGGGCCAGCACCTGCATCCTGGAGGTTTGGGCGATAAACGGGCCTCGCTTCTTGTCTTCCTCCCCTAACATATCCATTATCTCCCCATCTGCGGTTCCCAATGCGGAGACTTGAGGAACTATCCAAGTAAACATCGTCTAAATCTTCCTCTTCATCTTCATCTTCGTCATCCTCATAAAAGTATTCTTCTGGCTCCTCAACCACCACCTCTCTTTCCACCACAACCAAGGGCTTAAACCATGAGGCCCTCAGAAGAAAGCAGACACTCTCCTCGAACATGTAATCATGAATGCTGTAGAGCATAGCAGCATATATCAAGAAGACAAACATAATCTATATATAAACATACAAAAGTTCATTCCAGTGACTTCTAATTCAATCCTATATGGTGGCAACTTGGTTTCTTGTATTTGAAGTGGTGTTCTGTTTACAATGACCACATCTGGTTCATCATGTCAGCTAGCATTTTTTGTGATCTGACTATCAAATTCATTACTTGAACATCAATATCATTCATACGCAAGCTTTCTATACTGCATCTTCAGAAGAAAACATACACATGTACTTAATATTCCATTGTCACAATCTTGGGTTTTTCACCACTTAATGCATAAGATAGGAGGCTAGAAAGATTTATACTCAATTTGAAAGGCTGCAAAGAGAAGTACATCATTTCAAGAAAGGCAATAGGCGTGGACATACCTTCCATCAAGTGCTCGATGTACATTAAGGAATTCAAATGGATTTTTACACTGAGGGCATGTCGGTTCCTTCTTGCATGAAGCCCATTTCAAGATGCAGGTCACACTAAACCAAAAAATCATAACAAGAGACAAACCAATTAATAAAAACAAATATAACGACATGGTTAATCATGTGCAGAAACTGAAGTACGAATTACCAATATAGACAACAAAACTTTTACAAATAATATACAAAAAAGAGATTCAGACAAACCAGTAGGCATGCTCGCAACCTTTTACAAGAGCAGTCTCTTGAAGCATAATATTATTCAAACAAATGGCACAAACACCATGATGATTATTGCTGTTACTACTGTTAGTCTCGCAGCTGACACGATTAATCTTGTCCGCTGCTGCTGTACAACTATCCATTTTATTCTGAAATTCAAGGATTCAACTCAGTTCATTGAATGAAGCATAATTTCCCAGATAGAGGCATAAAAATTCCACAAGTAGATCCCCATTTCTATTCAAGAAAATATAGACACCTCCGCATATTTTTCAGAAGAGAAGAATGATTTTTTGTTCAATTTTTCCATATTTTAAATGAAAAGATTAAATGTTCGATCTCAACACAGATCGTCGAATCCAATTATCTAACATTCATATCCCAAGACCCCGTAGGAGGAATTTAGATACACAGATCTCAACGAAACGAGGAAAAATAAACGGGCCCAGTTACATTTTCATCATTTCCTTCGAACATCAAGAAAAATGGAAAACTAGAATGAATTCAAAACTAGCTAATAACAAATAAAAAGAAAAATCAAGAAAACAGAGAACACTTCCCAAACCTGATCTAGGCCCTCGATCAGTTTCTGTTTCTGGTCAACAATTTCAACTGCAGACATGGTGATATTTGCTTTTCTTTACAGCAAAACAGAAAAAGAATGAAAGAATGTATCCCTAGAGCAATAAATTATTTACAGAATCCGTAGAATAACAGATTGTAAGGGGAAAGAGATTAATATAAAAATGGGAGAAAAAGGTTAAAAGGATATGAGAGATTCTGGAGAATAATTCTGATTCCAGAAAGAGGAAAGGCGTCCAGGGGAAGGAAGGGGGGTATAAACCGAGGAGTTGTGGCGGTGATATTTAATCTCATATGTGCCCGCCTCCTCCCGATAAATATGTCTTCGTTTTTCCCGTTAATAATAATAATAATGTAAAACGAAAGTACATCTTGCTTTGGGGCTTGTACTTGCTACATTTCGCTTAACTTTTCTTCATATGTTTTGGGTGAGAAGGTGAGTTGAGTGACGGCAAGTATTTTCTTTTTGGGTTAATCTCATATTATAATTTACTTGGGTTGGCTGTTTTATTCCATTCTAAGCTTTTCTCTTTATTCACTTTGATTTTTTTGCCATAATTCATGCCAAAAATAAAATAAAATAATAACTCTTATAATTAAATTTCGACATAAAACTAGTCTGACCATAAAAAAATTTGATATCGAGAGTTTTCATTGTTATATATAGTTTTTATTAACTTTTACAGAAGATATCGAAAATTATGCTAGTAAAATATGTGTTCTTGTATTATTATATAAAATTAAAAGTGAATCTCTTGTGTATGTGGTGAACCTTACACCAGAATTACAATATTATTTGTTTAATAAAAATAATTACTTATTTACTTAAAATTAGTAGTAATATTTTTTAAATAAATAAGTAATATTTTTTAATTAAATAAGTAATATTATTGATCAAATTGCACATAAATATTTGAAAATATGTAATTATCTATAAATGTGACATCTCAATATCATAATTATTCTTTTGTTGAATTGTTGTTTGGGCAAGAGAGCCCCGAACTCAATAAATAAAAAAATTGCAAGATTCATTAAGTAGATGCAGATCTCGAGTGAAGCAGCTTTGGCCCAACTCACCTGCCTATGCTTTCTATATAGGTCTTCAATTTGCAGTAATACCTTTTAACAAATAAATGGAACCCAATGAATCAATTTTTGAGCCATTGGAATTGGCCTCTCTTTCCAGCTAATTCTTCTCCTCTTAATATATACAATTTTTTTTTTTTTTTTTCCTTTTCAACATTAAGTTGATGAGAGATACGCAGTTGATGCAACATCACAAGGTTGCCTCATGAACAAAGGAGTGAAGCAAGCCTTTCAACTTACTGAAGCTATGGTTAGAGGTGTCAATGAGTCAGGTCGGCTCGCGAGCTGTTCGATCTCGATGCAGTCAATACTTAGTCAAAGTTCAGCTCAAAACATCAATGAGCCGAGTTGAGCATGCTTAGGCTCAGCTCGATAGCTCATAAACAAGCTCGATTTTTTTTAATTAATTAATTTTTATATATTACCCAAAAAATATGTAATAAGTAAAATTTTACAAAAAAAATAATTAATTTTTTTTTAATAGAAAATTAGAGTTACAAACCTTAGTGCCTAACAAAAAAAGAAAAAAAAGTGATCCTTTTCTTGCCCATCAAAACATATTTAGAAGAGGTTATTAATCATAATTAATTATTATAATTTATATATTTAGTTCATCTGGAACACAATCATGGAAGCATGTAGCGTATGTAGGTTCGCAATGAACTTGGACATGAAAATGTCCTCATACATTATGCTATCGTTGCTTCGTCTTAAGAGAAATTCCTCCTTTTCTCTTTCCTTTCATGCACTCCCAAATTTTATTTTATTTTAAACCCTAGGCTCAACTAAAGTTTTTTGTATCCTCATCATTCCCACAGTCACACTCTCACGCACGTCGCGTCACCGACAACAATCCATTTATAGCCTCTTTCTCTCACTGGAATATGAATAGGGTGTTGCAACTTTGAGGAATTTCTTGAGAGAGAGTACAGTCTTTATATTTTTGTGGCAGAGATTAAGGAGGCAAGTTGGAGAAGGCAGTGAAACTACTGAAGGCTAAAGTGTAGCAAAGGAGAGCAGTCATTTAGGCGATCTTCTCAATTGTTTGGTGATTAGATTTAGGTAAACATATTACCTGTTGAAAATGTTAATTCTAGTTATATATTACATATTGTATTGTACAAGTTTGACTTATTTGTTTAATAATTATCACTTTCGAGTGATCTCTTGTATTATATATGCACTATATATCTTTATAGCATAAATGATTTTTCAAATCTGCATCCATAATACTTAACTTTAGTGTTTAATAAAATGTAAAATTATGCTAAATAGCTGTAATTCGTTTCATGTGTGCACATGAAGGGGGTTTGCCTTTTGAATTTTTGATTTTCAATACTACCTTTTGATTTTCAATAGAAAGTGCATGCACTACCTTCAGGACAAATAAAATTATATCAATTTATAAACATGACTTTTTATTTTGTTTTCATATTTATGCATGATATTATACTCCTAAATTTAACCCCATAATTTATATTTATGTTTTTGAAGTGCTATAGTGCTTCCTTCCTCAAATGATTGATGTTTAGATCTTTGTTTTGATTGATGTTTATTGAATATAATGAAGTTTTGCGTGAGTTTTGAATCACTCAAAAAATCAGATTTGAACAAACAACCATGACTTGTAAATATTTGTAATCCTTTTCTTTCACTACATTTTTCCTTTCTTTTACTTACAATTTAATTTTCTTTTATCCATATAACTTGGTAGGATATCTATGAAATGATATCTAAACTACTAGTGATTTTTAATGTCAAATCTGAAATTGGAATGTAAAATGCTAGTAGTAGTTTAGATAAATACGATTATGTCTTAATTTATTTTATTTTTATTCGACATATAATTCTAGTTGTACACCATCATCAACACCCCATGGTTCTTCTACACCTTTGGTGGTGGGACTTGTGTGCGTGTGGATGATGAGATGGCAGATGAAAATGTTGAGGAAGAAAATGAGCAAACTAACCTGAATTCGATGGCACCTTTAAGGAGACGAAGGATGGAGATGCAACTCAACTTTTTAAAAGAGTAAGAAAATATGTAGTATGGAAAAATTGGAGAAACCTTTTCAAGTACAAGAAGAATAGAAAACTAAATGTAAGTATTGTAAAAAAACTTATAAGAGTAGCAAAAAGTGGAGCTATGAGTCACTTAAAACGACATTTGGATGCATGTCAACAAAAGAAAATTCAGTTAAAGCAACAAGATTCAATAAACTTTTTGCCATCTAATTCAAATGCGGGTACACTGAATTCTGGATTTGTTCATACTTTACTTGATGATAAGCTTGATATAATGAGCATGAGAGAGGGATTGCAAATTAGATTGTCATATATTAATAGACTTTTTCGGTTGTGGAAGAAGAAGGGTTTAACATGATGTTAAAATGGGGAATATCATAATGTACAAGTGTATCATGCAATACTATAAGATTTGATTCTTTCAAGTTCTATTGAGGCAGAAAAAAAAAAAAAAAGAAAAAAAAAAGGAAGTTGAATGCCATTTTGAATGATGTGGATATAAGTTCCTTAACTACCAATCTATGGCATTCAAAACCTCAAAGGATTAAATACATGGTCCTTATGGTGCACTTTGTTGATCATGATTGGAACCTATAAAAGTAGGTCTTCATCTTTGTCCACATAACTCCTCCTCGAAAAGGCAAAGTCATTGCAAATTTCATTTTCAAATGTTTAAAGGAGGGGGACATTGAGAGTAAAGTAAGTTGAATTATTCTTAATACGTTTAGCATTATTAATTTTCTCGTTGTTACTTTATGGTTAAACTGATATGGTATTAATTTTCTTTTAGGTTTTCATAGTTTTAGTGGGTGATGCTACATCAAATGATTCTTACATACAAATTATGAAATATACTTTCTCACTAACTAAGAGGTTAATTTGTGGTGGAAATTTTTTCATGTTTGTTGTTGTGTAAACATTTTAAATATCATGGTTCAACATGGCCTCAAGCAAGTTACTATTATTGTTAAAGTTGTAGCCCTATACATTTCCTTTCCAATGCAACAAGATTTATCTCAATCGAATATATATAACAAAATATATGGCCGAAATATTAAAGTTGTGTCAGGATTACGCAGACAATGTCTAACAATTTACACACATACTTTAAATCCTTGAAAATCACTACAAAATGTACAAACATATAATAGGCACTCGATATAATAAATTTGGACTAAAGAGATGATTATACATGTTTTTACATGTATGGGGTGATTTGATGATGATTTTGGCTCAGGTACAATCAATCATTTCTCAAGCATGATCAAAGTAATTGAACAAGTAAGAAGTTTTTATCACATGATTAAATTACTTTTGAAATGTATGCATTGAATTTCACAATATTACAAATAATTGTTTTTCTCTTTCTCTCAAGTTTATATGTAGAACAGTTGTTTTTCTCAAAGCTAGTTAGTACAATATTCTACCATATGCTTGCCGATCGTCTTATCTCTATATTGCTCATATGTGTGCTCAAATTATGAATTAAAAAGTTTTTCCTTTTGGTAGTAATGTGGGCTCTTTGGACAATGTGAGAAATTTTATACTAAGTGACTTAGTTGTGGACTAGTTCAAGGAGATCTACTTTCTAGTCCAACGACCATGATCATCAACCAAAACTCTTCTTCTCAGCATGGCATCATCTACCTTCTTCACCATTTTTTGGGATCCACTCCCTAACTCCAATGTTCCACATGTGCACTTACTCATAACCAATGACGAGGTTCCATAATTCTTTTTTCCATAATTCCATAATTCTCATAATTTTAAATGAACCATGTTCTCTCTTATTGCAATACTTTCTAACCAATTCTTCCTCAAAATGTTCTCCATCTTCTTTCATAAACTCATGTCTCAAAATATTTTCATTGACAAGTCCAATACATTTAATACATTTGAGATAATCAAATTCTCGAAAAATTAATGGGCTATATTCACGCTTAACAAGGAATTCATAAGGCTCAAAATTGGCTAACTAAGAAAAAAAACTGGTGGGATAGCTAACAAGGATGACCTTAAATCATCTTAATATCTATTGCATATAAGAGCAATTTTGAGAGAGAAACCAAAGCATGTTCTAGAGATATACATGCATAACCACTTCTCACAAGTAATAAACAATTACATGCTAAGGCTCAAATCTCATGGGAATATATCATAATCCAAATACATACTTTTAGTTTCATCAACATATGCAAATAACACAATATATCATGTCTATCTATGCTCTTTTGCATTTCAAATCAAGTAATTCATCATTAGTTTTTTATCATCAACCCACACTGTATTTAAAAGGTTCGCATATCATTCCATTAATTCGATGTTTTTTCAATTTTATTCTAAAATTTCCTACTCCTGTAAAGCAAATACATCCTAAACTAGAAAGCAGATAAAACAAGATAAGACAAATATCCCAAGATAGATCGCACTTCATCCCCCCAAACTTGTTTTTAGAACAAGTTTGGAACAATGAAATGGTTTAACTTGAAAAAAATTATATGAATGTCACTAAGGAGATGAAATTCAAAAATTGAGAAGAAAATAGGAATGATCAAGCATACCTAGGCACGGGTATAGACATGTTAAACATGACCTACCTGTGCCAATCACAAATCTTGAATTTATGAACTTTTAGTTCGGTCAAAATGCACTTTTTGAACTTTTTCTCACCACTTAAACCTGAAAATCAAATATTCTTTGTGATTTCTGAAGGCAATACATTTAAAATCAAGCAAGAAATCCTAACTAATAACAAAAAGAAAGAAAAATTAAAAGCAAATTAAATAGCCGGGTTGCCTCCCAACAAGCTTTAAGTTTATTGTCTTTAGCCAAACATTCCTTCATGTTATCTAGGATCTAAAAAAAATGTTTTTCTTGCCATTATTTTTTTGTTCTAACATAATAAATGATCCTTTAATGTAATCATAGTAAGAAGGATCTCGAACAACCATTACAGGCACAATATTTTGGGGGAGGGCGGACGATACATTTAATTCCCATAAATCTAGAATAAAGCTAGTAAAAAATTCACAATATTAATAATTTAGTAACTGATTCCCAAAAAACAACATTAGAAACTTGTTCGCCTACATCTATATGTTATTATGCAACTATACGAAGTAGTTATGTATAGCAGCGAGCAAGGTTGTATCCCAAAATAGAATATGATTTCTCTTGTGTGTCAACTTTCTTGTGATATTTTGAGGTCTTTCAATTAGAATTGGGATTTCAGATAAAGTTGTAGTGCTGTAAATGAGATTTCCAATGCAACAATATTCGTCTCAATTGATTATGTATAACAAAAGATATGGGTGAAATGCTGAAGTTGTGTTAGGATTATGTGGAAATAGTCAAACAATTTACAAAAACACTGCTTTAAATTCGTGAAAACATTATAAAATGAGTAAGCGTGTAATATTCATTTAATATAATAAATTTGCACTAAAAGAGACGATTATACACGTTCTTACACTTAAAATATATATCAAATCAACCCAAAATAGATGTATAAACCTTTTTTTATTTATCACCAGGGTGTTATTGTGGGAATGAACATCCTTGTGAAGGACGAGGTTGCTCAATTTGAGGACTGCCAAAATGATAACCCCCATTGATCTTCCTCTTTTATGTTATTCTAGATTGCTTGTTGTCTCTAGGCTCTGACGAGTTTGTGGTTATTTTTCCCATTATCACAATTTCTTTCCCTATTGAGTTTTGAGGTGGAGTTGGAATCAGATTCCATTTCTGGAGTGGTGGTCTTTGACTATTTTATTGTTTAGAATCATCTCTACAAGTCTGATGGATTCCTTGTGCGGATCTATTTACCAGGTTGGCATCTAACTTCCCGTCCTTGTATATTTACACAATTTGATCATCATATCTTTGCATTGATCTATATCATAGTCGATCGAGCTATGATACATAATCCTTCTTTTGATTTTATTTGGTGGAATTGGTGGATATCCTTCGCAAGTTCTTGAGTATCCCTTGATTATGAACCTGGTGCATGATTTATTTTGGGGTGATTGAGAGCATCTCCTTTAGCCAGTGATTTGTTCTTCATTGTTGAAGACACATAACCCAGTCTGTTTAGCTTCATTAGATGAGCCTTGGCCTTTCTTTTTACCTTTCATTTCTTCATTATTATGTCTTTGTCCATGACCTCATCTGCTCCAATGTATTGGTCAGTTTGTTGTATGAACTCATGGAAAGATTTAGGCCCTTGTAACCATATTGACCATGAGAACCCTTATTTTATGTCGGAGGTCGTGGATGGATTCCATGAGCAATGCATCATCAGACATCTTCTTGATCTCCAGGAGCAACCAACTGAAATGATTCCCGTATTTCTCTAAATGGCTCATTTCTCTAATTATTTCCACTCTTTCTATAAAGGGTCATGCAGGTTTTGCTCTAATGAAGTTTAACTTGAAGATCTCAATGAACTACATCCTATTTCTTATGGAGCCATTTGGTAACACCCTGAACCACCTTTGAACCATGTCCCCAAGTGTCAAAGGGAAGGTATGATATAACGTCACTTTGCTTCTAGATAGGATCAACATATAGGATAAGTACTTGTTCATATGAGTGTTGAGATCTGTTTCCCCATTATAGGAGATGACTTGCTGAACTTTAATATCGACATAAATAGATTCTCTCAGCATCTTATTGGAAAAGGGCAAGTTTGAGGTTATGGGTACAATTTGCATCCCCCACTCTTGGCATCCTTCCAAGTAGGCAAGTTATTTTTTTAAATCTAGTGACCCCTTTATCTAACTCCACTTGGACGTTCCTTGGATTACCTTCCTATCTTCTCGCTGGCACTGTATCTCGTCTATCATTGGTAACATAAGCTCTTGTAATATATTGAGGGACGAGGAGGTTTCCATAATAATGACTAACCCAATTTTCTCATTTTTAAATGGAATTATTTTATCATATTTGTAGTACCTAATCTCGTCCTGGAACACTTCCTTGTCTTGAAAGGTAGGTCTGTGCCGGGATTCAACCTATTGAGTTAGCGCTGCATTGGAAAACATTCTTGTTTATGATGGGCCATCTTTCTTGATCTTCCTGGACGCATTCTACATGTTGATCATCATCTGTATTCCTCTAACATCTCTTGGAGCTAGAAGTTTCGGATTGTGACCTTGAGGTATATGAAGATGTTGAACTCCATGGCCTATAGTGTCCCCTGGTGTATTGCGCACATTATTTCTAGTATTTGGCCATTCGTTGGGCCTCACACATTGTTGACCCAGAATGTCTCTTTGTTTTGGAAATTTGGGTTGGTCTACTTCCCTTCTCTCATATTTTAAGTTTTTGAGTAAGAACATCGATGGTTTTAAGAAGTAGGGCAGAATCCTATCTACTTGACATATGTGACTCTTTCTCTTTCAACCAAGTAACGGGTTGAGTATTGGGGGAGTTGGTGCGATGAGACATGGTTGACTTTGATTTTTCTAGAGAAACCCCCCATTCTTCTAGCGCCAATTTATAAACGCACACTACCCGTATGATGCATTTTATCAGATGTAGAGATTCGTCAAGCAATGTGTGTGTACAACCAAATTTACAATGTGTAGAAAAGTTTGATAATGAAAATGCAGCACATATTTTATTCTGCGAGAGCTATAGTTCGATGTAGTTCTCGTACAATTTTTTCTTACGTTTTTTCTCTCTTTTTTGCTCTAATTCTATTGAAAGTTACTTTTGATCTCCTATTTCTATCTTTATCTTCTTTATTTATATATTCTACCTCCTGATTATATGGTTGCTCCCAAACTGCCACCTTCTGCTCTAGCATGTTGTCTTGCATGCATGACACTTGTTGATCATGCAAATTCTTGATACAAGATTTCATTTCCTAAGTCGACCACTAGCAATTGAAGTTGCATCATTTCTATCAAAGAACGCGATATCCGTAATTTGTGTAATCTTGGGTCAAGATATGTTATCTGGGCTACATATGCCCATGTTGAGCTATAGCTTGCGTTATACATACATCTATTTACAATAATATTTCTTGTGAACTTGACCTCCATGAAAGGTGGTTTTAGGGTAATTACCATGGTCACATATGCTCGAATTGAGATCAATTATTTGGGACACATATGCCTTGGTTGTAACTAATTAATAGTTTGTGTTATGTCCTTTTGGATTCCGTCGATGCTGCCTATATGGGTAGTACCTCCATCCACTAGAAATTTGACACCTATCCAACTTTTAACTTTTTTTTCCTTATGTTTTCTTATCTATATTTTTGAAATGTTTAGACTATAAATTAACCATGGTTAACTAAAAAGTTTCAGTTCCCTGAAATGAAAATTGCATCTCCCTCCTAAATCCTTAAATATTGAAATTTCAATTGTTCGCTATTTTATTTCACTTAAAATGCGACTCGCAAGTGCACGAGGTAAATTATAGTAAAATAAGGTGAGAACAAGTATTGTATCCACAGGGACTGTATATTGTAAAATCAAGTGAGTATTAGTTTATGATATTTTTCTTTATCTAAAGAATTCAATTAATGGAATGAGTTTTATAAAATAACTAAAACAATTAAAGAGAAGAAATAGATAACAAAGGAAGTCAAACAACTAAAGATATTCAGAGATTATATGGATTTCAGGGACATGCATTCATATGTCACATATGATTTTCTTTTAATGTATCAAACCATATTTAATTCATATATTTGTATGAGGATCACTAAGATATTTGGATCCTGTCTCTCGAGTTATATCCAAAAGTAAATTACATAATACTGATCATTCTTAAGATATTATCTAACTCCCAATCGTGCCTAGGATCTATTCTCATCATAATACTTACCAATCTCTCGATCTAGCAAGTTTTATGTTATGCATTCCTAATCCGTTAACCAATTACTCCCTCTCGGTTAATAATGGATTAACTACACATATGCTATTAGTTGTCACATAATTCCATACGACATTCAAATCAAGGAAGCATAAACAAATATAGGAAGGGAAATAATATCATTAAATAAAAACATATGAATCTATAATTATGCACTCCCTAGAATCACTAGATGTTTAGCCACACATATTCAATACATAATCCATGGGAAAACATATTGATAATCATGGCTAACATAAAAAGAACAAAAGAAAAGAAGACTATTGAAGCCCAAACGATCTTTATTTCTCTCTCTCTGATAACTTGGTTGGTTGATCATCCTTTGTATAATTATTTCTAACCCTAATATCTGTTGTATATTGTGTTCTATGATGTCTATAATTTGATGTAGCTCCTCCTTTTATAGATAATTACTAGGGTTTTGATTGCCTCCATATCTCTGATTAGATTGGGAAGATATGCCCGAATCACACCAAATCTAGAAGATATGCCCAAATCACACCAAATCAAGAAGATATGCTTGAATCACACCAAATTGCGACATTTAAGATCATATCAAGAGAATAAGCACAGTCCATGTGACTTGAGACGTGGTCTATACATCCTCAATTATCTGTTTTTCTGTCAAAACTTCAACAAACACGTGACGTAACAAAATATAACAAAATCCTGTTAAACTCGTCACTTAAGTACATACAATTGCCAAAAAAAATATACATAATAGCCCTAAATTGCACATAAATATTATGTTTTTCATCAATCCCAAAATTTTAATATATATTTTGACAAGTTAAGATAACAAAAAAAAGTATTGATTCCATCATCTACCAACTAGTCACTTGTGAGCTATTGTTGCCACTATCCTCTTGCCAATACATTTTCATCTTACTTCCATCTGAAGACACAATTTATTGTTGTTTTAGTCATTTTCCCATCGATCTGTGCCTTTGGACTGTGTTATTGCATACTTACTGTAGGGCTCTCTTATATGTAAATGTTTTACCATATTTTTAATTTTACAGTTGTTCATGCTATGTTGGGCTTGGGCTATTTTGTGGGGAAATTACTTTGGGTTTTGATTGTAGGCTTATTTTGGTGGTGGTGTTGTTCGCGAAGATTGGGCCATTTTTACTGCTTCATGAATTATTGAGTTTTCTCCCCTTTTCTCTTGAGTTCTATTTCTTAAGAGTTTGGTTATAAATATGGCACCAACAATATCAGTGTATTGAGTAATTTATTATCAAGAAATTGTATATAAAATTATTTTATTAGTTTTTAATAAACCAATTTGAGTGGTTTGTAAAACACAAATATAAGAAAAGAGCAATATTGATTGAGTATTTTTTGAAATGATGATCAATAATATTTTTATATTGGTGAATGTTGGGTTTTTATATTTATTTTTTCATCATCTTTATCCAAAGCAAAACCATCACATTGGTCATCTATACTCAAATTTTGAACAATAGTAGATATATGTAGCATTGCACCATCAAGTATACTTGTCAACATACTTTTTTTTTTTTTTTTTTTTTCCTGATGTGAATTGCTAAAGTAAACCAAATCATATGAAGATCTCATTGCTTGGTTGACAAATACCATCTCAGATACATAACCACTTCTTCCTCCACCTTTCTTCACAACTTCATGAAAAGCTCTATTTTTTTACATTTTTGGACCAACTTTGAAGAATACATGATTAAGGTAGGATATAGTGATATCCATAACATCAAAGACTTTCAAAGCATGCCTACACAATATTCCCACAATCTCAAAATTATGACAACTATACTTTATTTCATGACAATGTTTGTGGAACACAACTTGTCTAACCTTTGAACTTTCACCATGAGATTTTACTTTGAATCAAGGCCAACCATCACCAAAATCTGATTGTTCAACAAATACAGTGTTCAAACATTTAAGAAATTCATGTTCAAACTTCTTGTATACGTTTAATGTGCATACATCAGCAACATTCGTTAACAATGGGTTATCTTTTAAAGCTTGTGAGACCATTGTACAATAACGACTATCCTCATCCTTTTCAACTCTACGCCATCTATCTTGCATTTTTTCATAATTTTTGACAAACTGATAGAGTGTAATGGTCTTATCATCTAAGTCTTTTAAAACTCGATTAGTTACCTCACTTCTCGATGTAGCATTGAGCCCTGCACTGAATTTGTCATTGTTAAAAGCTGTAGCCCATCTTTGTCTCAATATATACATTCCATTCAACCATTTATGACCACTAAGATTTTATTCATCAATCATATTCTTCCACGTGACTTCAAATTCTTCTTCAAATTCATAATGACAATACATTTATACCATAACCCCTTATATTGTACATCACCATTCAAGCTCCCCAAATGTGAAAAGGCATTCTAGTTGATGTGCCATTGACATAAACGGTGATATGAACTTGAAAAAACTGTCTCTATTGCATTCATCATAGCATTGCATTGGTTAGAAAAAAATGAGTTGACGTTGTTTACGAGTCATGGAATCAAGAAATGTTGTAAACAACCATTCAAAGGAACTTTCAGTTTCATTTGACATAAAAGCCAAACCAAACATTACATTGTTCATATGATAATTTATACCGATAAATGTAGCACATATCAAATTTTACTTGTTTGTTCTGTATGTGTTATCAATTGAAAAAACATCACCAAAATATTCATAATTAATGGCACAACGATAATCCCTAAAGAAAAAGTTCATTATCCGACCATCATCATCTACTTGCACATTATAATAGAAGTAACTCTCCTTGTTAGACTTATTTATGAAATATTCAAGTAAAATAGTTTCATCTTTGTTCTCAACTTTGGTATATCTTTTCAAGTGATTGAAGTGATCATAAGCATCCTTTCGAGTAAACCCCAAATTTTGTGGCCCGTGAGCTTTATTTTCAATAAAAGAAATAACGCTAGCAATAGGTATTGTGGCATTGCCTAAGGCTTCAAGAATAATTGTTTTTTCTTGTGAAAGATCACGTGATGATCTTAACAAATGGGTTTGATCAAAATCCATCATTTCATGATTGTTCTCCACAAAAAATATACCCACTTTCCAGTCTCCTTCCCTTTCCCTTGTAATCTTAAGTCTTCTTTGCAATTTGTGCTAGTTATCAGTTTTTTGATAGACATTTTTTTTTCTTACAACATTTTTCATATTAGAAACCTTTACAAGAACATACAAATACCTTCATTTGGAGTTCACTAGTGCGAGGAAAATAATGTTGATCATCATTTCTAATGCTAAATCCTTTAGCATGTGTATATTAACATTAAAGTAGATATGAATCATCAACACTAGTAGATATGAATCATCAACACTCTTCACTAGTGTACCCACTGCTATTTCCTCTCCAATCATCTATAAAAGATTTCATAGATTGTACCTCAACATTTTCCTGTGTTGGGATTTCACATTATGCTCGAGACAGAATATCAATGCCTACTTCTTTACCATTTTCTTCCTTCATATCTTCAATAAATAATGAATATACCAATACGAGAACAAACACACATTATAATAGTCATTATTTAACACACAACGCTTATTTTCTTTATGGATTAGGAGGGGGATGAAATTTTCATTTGTGGAAAACTCAAAATTTTCAATTAACATAAAACCGTTCAATCTTAAATTTATAAAGAGAAAAAAATCAAATACAATATAAATCTATTAGCTAAAATGATGCTTGATAATCAAATTTCATATATTTTGACAGTAACTAAATGAACTTAATAAAAATTATAGGTTTCCCAACATCACCAATTTAGAACCAAGAAATAATCATTTTTTTTTAATTTACTCTGATATCATCGTATTACAAATTTCTGTTAATATCTCTACATAAAAAAAGTTAAAACTACCCCATATTTTCAAAATTTATCATCTTAATAGTGTTATCGTTGCTATGTTTTTCAAAAAACGTATATGAAAATGAGAGAAAACAATAGTAAGGAGTTCATAGAACCTACGATGGTGGAAGCATTTTCCGACAATGAAGTGGCGCTGGATCATGGTTTCAGCAAGACAATGGGTTTTTCTGGTGTAATTGAGTTGAGAAAATGAATTCTAACTTGTTTGTGTTGCTTGATGAATAAAGTGATAGCTAAAGTTAAATCCATGTAGAGTCATGTTAATAAATTTTTATTATTCCAGTTTAGATGTTATTTTGCATAGAAATTATAACCTTAATTATAGCCATTATATATAGGAATTATAGCCTTAATCATAGCAATTTTGTATAGCGATTCTAGCCAAAATTGTAGATTCTGCAATATACTTATACACATGAATGAGAAAAGAAAGTAACAAGCTTCCTCATATAAAATATATGTCTTTACATGGTATTAGCCTAACCTTCAATCCAATCACGATTATCAATGGCTACCAATCCTACCTCTCCCACTCAACTTTTGTTTTTTTGCCTCTTCATCAGATGGCAATTCTCCAAATTTTCACTTACCAAACTTTGCTAATTGACTTGATCGTGGAAATTATTCCCTTTGGCGGAACATCATTCGATCTGCATTGGAGGCCTTCGATCTTGAGTCCTTCTTGAATTCAGTCGCTTCTCCTTCGGCGATGATCCCTAAACCTGCTTCGTCTTCCACCGCCGATGATACTAACTCTCGGCCCACTCATTCCTTGATCTCTAATCCAGCTTATCAAGAGTGGGTTCAGAAGGATCGTTTGGTCCTCCTTTGGATTTGTTCCACGCTTACTAGGTCTCTTTTAGGATATGTTGCTCGGGCCCTTATTGTCGCAGAGGTCTGGTGTATTCTTATTCGATTGTTTCATGCGCAATCTAGGGCTTGTCAGATGCACCTTCAACACCAACTTCAAACTCTTTCCAAAGGCTCCATGTCGGTCCTTGATTATGTACAAAAGAAATGCGCTCTTGCTGATGAACTTGCAGAGTGTCTATGTGTTATCTCTGACGATGATCTCATCTCCTATATTATGTTTGGACTCCGATCTCAATACGCCTCATTCTGATCGGCGTTTGCCATTAGCAAAGATCCCATGTCTTTTGATGAACTTTTAGGATTTCTACTTCAGGAAGAACAATGACTCGAGGAGGATTCTCGCCCACATTCTAATTTCATACCTCTCTTTACAAATGTCGCTTCGTCTCGCGGTCATCGCAGTCGCGGCTATGGCGGCCCATCTGACTCATGATCATCATTGGAACATTTTGCTGCTAGGTCTCCGGTTATTGATTGTCCTCGTCCAATCTGTCAGATATATTGCAAACTCGGGCATGAAGCATGTAACTATTTTCAGCGCTTAAATTTGAATGACTTCTCAGTCACTAATCGGCATGCCGCAGTAGCCTTTAATCGACCCAAATCCTCCGCTGACAAGTCATTCCTTAATGTTACATGTTAATCTGAGGTCATTGATCCATGGGTGATGGATTCTGGTGTGAGTCATCACGTTGCCTCTGATACAACCAATCTCCACGACAATTCTTTCTATGATGGCATCGCTAAATTGGTTGTCGGGAATGGTATGTCTCTTCCCATCAGTCGTTTAGGGCACTCTATTTTAACTGCTGAGCATGCTGTTAAACCTTTAAAACTTTCCAATATTTTAATTGTTCCTGAAATTACTTAAAGTCTCCTCTCATTTCTCAAACTCATTCAAACACATTTCTTAACTCTCCAAAAGCTTTTCAAAAAGATTGGGGTCGTGAATATAGGAATGTTTCTATTTATCTTCGGTCTCTTAGCATTCAACATCGAGTTTAATGTCTCTATACCCCTGAACAAAATGCGTCTTCACAACGTCAGAACTAGGTTATTGTTGAAAAGGGTCTTGTCTTGTTGGCTCATGCTAAATTATCAGTGACATTTTGGGAACATGCATTTCACACTTTTATTTATATTTCAAATAGAATTATAACTCCGATCTTTAACAACAAATCTCCTTTTGAAAAACTGTATGGGAAAATACCAGATTATGGGTTCCTTAAATCATTCAGTTGCCTCTAATATCCTTACTTGCGACCTTATACGAACAACAAATTGGAATTTAGATCCTTACCTTGTTTGTGTTTAGGGTACAACTCTAAACACAAAGGGTATGTCTATTTGTATCTTTCAACGGGTAATACCTATATCTCTCTGTTTGTTGTTTTTAATGAATCTGTTTTTCCCTATCCATCTCTCGTCGTCCAATTATCCAACTCCGGCCCCACAGGATAATGATACTTTTCCTCTTATCTTTTTTTAGCAGGCATCAACCATTTGCCAGCCTTCTCAACACTCTTTGCCTCCACAAAATTCCTAACTTTCTATATCTCTGTTGCGTCTTATACCACCTCTAGCTAATTCCGTTGGCAAATCCTCCCCTATGGCTCCACTTGGATCTGATTTAGCTTCCTCAACAACACTTTCTACTGATGACTCCTCCTCAAGCCCCTCGCTATACCCTGCAGCTCCGTTGTGGTTTCGGCTGCCAGATGCCTCTACCCATAACATGGCCACCCGCTCCCGTACAAACTCTCTCAAGCCAAAAGCTCTCATCACCACAAAATATCCCTTACCACCACCCTATTAGCCATTCCTAAACCAAAATTTTCCAATCAAGCCACAAAAAACCCCCATTGGCATTATGCAATGCAATTAGAGTATGATGCTTTAATACGAAATGGGACCTGGGACTTAGTTCCTCGGCCTCCTGATGCTAACATTGTTGGTTGTAAGTAGATTTACAGGATTAAGCAAAAACCTGATGGTACCATTGATCGTTACAAGGTGCGCCTAGTTGCAAAAGGTTTTAGTGAACAAGCTAGAATTGACTACTTTGATACATTTAGCCCTATCATCAAGCTTACTACCATCCATCTTGTATTGAGTCTGGCTCTTACTCAATCTTGGCCTCTTTGACAGCTTGACATTAACAATGCTTTCCTGAATGGTGATCTTATAAAATCGGGTTTTATGGATCAGCCCCACGGATTTTAGGTTGTTGATCAGTCTACTCATGTTGGTAGACTTCGTAAAGCTTTATATAGCCTCAAACATGTTCCCTGGGCTTTGTATCAAAAGCTCAAAGAGGCTCTTCTTTAGCATGGTTTCACGAACTGTATATCTGAATTTTCTCTGTTTATCAAAAAGTATAGGCTCATGTTGTCTATGTTTTGATATATGTTGATGACTTAATCATTATTGGTTTCATTCTTCTTTTATTGATGCCTTTGTGCACAGTCTCAATCAGGCGATTTCTTAGAAAGATCTTGGTGTTCTTCACTATTTTTTGGGCATTGAGGTTTCCAGGACTGATTCTTGCACTCAACTGAGTCACAAAAGTATACTGTTGATATTCTAGAGTGTAGTAACATGACAGGTGCCAAACCAATTGCTTCTCCAGCTGAGCCTGGTTCTTTCTTGACTCAGTCTAGGGATCCTTTAGCTGATCCTCATATTCATCGCATCATTGTTGCTACTTTGCAATATGTTACCATCACCCGACCTGAGATTTCCTATGCTTTCAATAGAGTATGCCAATTTATGCATAATCCCGCAGACCTACATTGGGCCGCAATCAAGCGCATTTTACGCTACCTGAAGGGTACTATCTCGTCTAGTTTGTGCCTTCAGACAACTTTTGATAGGTGTCTGGTTGCTTTTTTTATTTTTATGTTGGTTGGGTGTCAGATCCTGATGACTGTCGTTCTCAACATGGCTTTGCTGTCTATTTTGGCGGGAATCTTATTAGTTGGTCATCCAAGAAACAGAAGGTGGTTGCCCAGTTCAGTACAAACACTGAATATCCAGCTATTGCTTTCACCGTCGTAGGGTTGATTTGGTTGCAACAGCTCCTTCATGAGATGGTTGTTCCTGTTGATCATCCACCTATTCTTCTATGTGATAATCTAAGTGTCACGTTCTTGTCAGCCAATCCGGTGTTTCATCAGTGCTTCAAACATATCAAGATTGACTACCATTTTGTTCGAGATCATGTGTCCGCTCGTGATCTTGTTGTTAGGCATGTTCGATCTCATGATCAGATCGTTGAAATTTTTACAAAGGCAGTTGGTAGACATCGTTTTTTTGAGTGCCAAGCTGCATGTTCATCCCAGACCATGAGTTTGCGGGGGTGTTAATAAATGTTGTATTATTCTAGTTTAGATGTTATTTTGCGTAGAAATTATAGCCTTAATTATAGCCATTATATATATGAATTATAGCCTTAATCATAGCAATTTTGTACAGCGATTCTAGCCAAAATTGTAGCTTTTGTATTATACTTATACCCATGATTGAAAAGAGAAAGAAACAAGCTTCAGCATATAAAATTTTTGTGTTTACAAGTCAAGATTATAGAAGCAATTTTTTAATTAAAAATACTAAAATCATTTTACTAAAATATAAAATTATAATTTGAAGGTTTTTAAGAAAATATAAGGTTTGAACGTTTTAATAATACTATATATAAGAAAACTTGAAAAAACAAAGAGTCAAAAGTTGGAGAGGTGTCAAATTTTTGGCTATATATTTCATACAAATCAATATTTTCAGGTTGATATCTTCTGTGGTTTACATGACGATTCACTGTACGATGTGTTTGAGATTAGACACCAAGTTAAAAAGAGTATCCACATAAACAAAAAATAATAATTTAAGAAGTAATAATAAAAAAAAAAAAAAAAGTAAAAAAAGCTGTAAACGGTGTTTAGAGGATGGAGGGATATATTAAAAGAATGAGAATGTAAAATGGAAGGTGAGAAGAAAAAGGCAAAGTCAGGTTCAGATGTTCCAGTAAAAGTGAGGACAAGATTCCAAAGTTTACGGAAAAACGCGAGGCTGAAATTAGGTATGATAAGAGTTGATGCAGCAGAAGTTGGGCAGCCACACATTCAAACTACACTTCTTTCCCCTTCCCTTCATTTAACACAAACCCATGCCCATGCTCCCCCTATTTTTTTCTTTCTTTCTTTCTTTCAGCAAAAATATACAAAATCTAGGATTCCACTTATCTCCTCTTTCCATTTATTTCTGGTTTAATATTATTTCCAAAAGGTCAATAAAATTATTCAATAACTATAATTATATATGTATAAATATATATATATCACATTATTCTTTCGTAAAATTTAAGTAGTGAATGGGATTTATTACAAAAACAGCGGAAAAAGTAGGGAGAAAATATTTAATTCTTCTTGAAAAAATATTTATGACCAAAAATTAAGTCATATTTTTCAAAACAATATCTCATTTTGTTAATCAAAATAAAAAATAAATTTTTTATTTCATAAGTAATTTATATATAATTAAATAATTCAAATCAACAAATAATAATTTATATTTTTAAGAAATTATTATTGACAAGATTAAAAAATTTCTACAATCATACGTTTTATTTGTTGTTCACAGTAAAATATACGATTATTTTAAATAAAAATGAAATTAAAAAGTGAGGTACAATGAGAATGGGGCCCTCTAACGAACCCTAAAAAACATAGAGCGAACTAAAGCTAAAGATAATATAGAGGCAAAGCAGATAAAATGAAGATCTTATTAATTAGCAGGAGGAGGAGGAACTGAGAAATGAAATTCCTCTCAACGAAATTTTCTGCGGTTTTCGTGTTATTAAAGAATGAATACAGAGAATCCAAATTATTTCATGATCCGATTATTGTACACAAAACCAAAATGTTGAATCAGGCAGGCAATGCCCTCACATATTCATTATAAAATTATATTATTTCATCATGAGAATGCCTAAAAGGGAATAATCTTGGAACATTAGGTTTTATGTGGTTTAGGAATTTAATTTTGGATGAATTAAGTATTAAACTATTAATCTATGTCTCATATAGATGAGGATAGTTATTTTCTAATTTTTCATGAAAAATTGACGATTAAAGAAAATCACGTAAATGAGATATTTCATGTGGTGGATATGTGTAATGACACCTCCTATATTACTCATTGGAATCATGTGCAGTTGATATATTATTACAAAGTCATTTAATTTTAAGAAAATACAACAAAGGGCCGCAATGGTGCAAACCACACGTACATGTGCGCAACCAGCCGACTTGGTTCAATGAAGTTTAAGTTGTCAATTTGGAAACGGGTTTGCTATAAAACTTGCAATTAGTGAGCATTAACCTGCAGATAGTGAATACCTGTGAATGTTACACGGGGTAATAAAATCCACTACAGAGCCATTTTATTTTCCACATGGCTAGAGACGTGGTGTTATTCTCAAGCATTGTTAACACTTGCCACATAAAAAAATCTTAGAGCTAAATCACTCATTGCATCAATTATTTTCATACTTGTCATGTCCGTCAGAACTTTGAGATTTGAAGTTCTACTATCTTCTTGAAAATGTAGCTATTGTATCTTTGGGATACCACATCAAGAACCATGAACGCTAATATGTGTATGTTATGTAGAGACACCTCATCTCGCCTTATTTGTTCTTATATTTTCGTGTCTTCATTGTATCACTGATTGCCTGTAACTTATTTATTGTGGCATTTAAACTTGTCGTATCTAGATAATTTCTAACACAATATATAAGGTAAATTCTAAACTTGTATAGCCATGCCTTAAATAACAAAACAAACCCCTTTTCCTACAAAAGCTGAATCCAAACATTAAAATCATATGTACATGTGCTAAAGGATGAGAGGCGTACCACACAGTCCTACATGTCACATGCATCAGCATGAAATTCAAAATTCCACATGTGACTTACCTTCAGAATAATTTACCCTCATATATATATATATATATATATATATATATATATAGGCAAATTTATTTAACAAGACAAAATGAAAAAAAAAATGTGGATAAGTGCAAGTGACATCCAGCAAGTGTTTCCAAATGAGATGACATAAAATAAAGAAGTTAAAAATATCAAATTTATTTAGACATGTAAAGGCAGACAGCACATGAGATGCAGACGGCGGAAAGTTGATTGCTGCAATAACAAATTAATTAAATGTGATCACCATTTGCTTAATCTTTTTTCAAACTACTTCATCTTCCACCATCACATCTCTTATGAACACACACACATATGTACATACATACATATCTCACAATGCTAAGCGAATGATGCATACAAGATTACTAGAAACCAGTGAAACTAGATGTTTATGAACTCACATTCTACACATGAAATTCCAAAAACCTATAGTTTTCTATAAGAAATATTTATAGATCATATCCAAGAAAGATAATGGCAAGGAGAAAAAAACTTCATAACTCCATCAAAAGAGCTCAAAGTCAATGTAGTAGGCAGAATTTGGTGGATTTATAAAAAGAAAAAGAGAGAGATATGGTAGCGTTTGTCATTTCAATGCAATAAACAAGTAGCATTAAAGAGAGCCGAAAGTGAAATCAATTTAGGAGAGTGCTTTCTATCCCCATCCCCTTGGATTGAATGCCCAACTTTATCTTTTTTTAATCTCACCTACTCACTCCAACTCGTTGAACAATGGATGGTAGATTGAATGGTCAATTACTTTGTTTTGATCTCACTCCTTCAACAATGGATGTATATAATTGTTTTCTACAAAACTTCTGGCACCCATGCTCGTTACTACACCCTAACTAAGTGAAGCCAACCCACATAAGATCATAATGGATTCACTCATCAAAACTCTCGGCGAAGATACAAAATGAAAGATGATTTATTTATATATATATATCGAGAGAGGGAGAGAGGGAGTGAAGTAGGCATAGATTATGAGGGTATGGAATAGGACATAGAGCAAGATTCAATTCAGTATGACGAGCTGCTACTGTTTATCTTTCATATAGGTTTTCTGTACACCTAACCGAGACTTGTTTATGTGGAGGCGGGGAAGTAACATATGTATTCATCTGCTACATTACTAGGTGCTCGTCCAGGGACTCACAAAAAGGTAAGCAAGATAATAACACTCGAGACATGATACCCTACCCGACATACTTATCGTGAGCACTTCTATGGTTAATGCACATATATATGTATATATATAAATATAATATTGTTGTAATTCAAGATGTAGAGAAATGTGTGTTGAGTTGTGCAATTCTAAATCAATTCTTATTCATTCCCGAAACAAGGAACTAACTTTGAGAACTGAGCTTATTATATATGCAGACTGCACTTGCTCAGGTTTATACTTCCAAATGTGCTAAATATAGTGTAGCATACACATATAGACATTTAAACTAGTTGCTGTAAGATAAGTTATTTATCTCTTTTCTGCAAATGGTGTGATACTCTTCCAGGACTGACCAGATATTAAAAGTGAATAAAAATAGACATTCTGGAAGAAGAATTATCACTAATAATGGTAGATCATATATTGTGATTAATTAGAGCAAATGTCACTTCAATTCATCGGGTTACCACCATAGCTTGATCCTCCAAGCAACAACCCCCCACCAGAGGCGCCATATATATCACAACTATCAAGAACAGGCGGCGAAGACGAACCCCCGTTTATCCCACCCCCACCGCCGCCGCCACCCAAATGCAGTTCAGATATATTTGGAAGCCCATCCTTTCCTTGATCGTATAAGAAACCTTTGAAAACGTGCCCCCCTATACTCACCGATGCTTGATATGCATACTCATCTTCCCCCCCATCCATTGCGGTCACTTTTACACACTTGAACACCGCCGGAGCACGTACTTGGCCTGGCAATGAATCTTTAAAACTTGCATCTACGGACAAACCCCCACCCCAACAAAAAGTAAGTTTATGAACAAGTGGTATAATATATTCAAAGTTTAACTTGGAACATTTAGTATTGGGATAAAAAGCATACCTTGATGGCTAGAACTGGTTTCGAAGCTTCCTGCGGGGGTGGTGTTGGAAGTTGAAGTATGAGAAGCAGTTGTAGTTTGAGAGGTACCGCCTAGTCTAGGTTTCTTGGAACCGGAGGTAGACTGCGAGGATCCCGCGGTAGCGGTATTGGCGGCCATCAGCCTCTCGCGGCGGCGCGCCGCCGGAACCCATGTGCTTTTCACGTGCGTAGCACAATCATAGCCTCTACTCTTACAACAAGTCCTACATCTTCTGTGTGAACAGTCTTTCTTGGCTTGATTTCCACAGTCTTGACAAGTTGCAGCTCCCATGGAGGAAGACCCTCCAATTCCACCACTACCAATTCCTGTTTGAAGAAGATTCGTTTGTTCAAGAGTCATGGATTTAATCAAATAGGCCGCTGAGGAATTCTGCCCCTGCTGATGTTGCCACAACTGCATCCCGCTGCCGGCAGAGCGGTCTTCGTCCGCCGCGGCACCACCGGAAATGCCCGGCTGTGCGAGACAAGGAGTGGCTGTAAGAAGAGGGATCACACCTACCCCAACACCGATTGCATTGGAGGCGTTGAGTGAATGAGAGTCGAAGTTGATGGTGGTTGCGGCACCAGTGGGGGCCTCTGGGTGGTGGTGCTGGATTGAAGAAGCCGGTGCGACGAAGTAGAATTCCGGAGGGAGGCCGTAGTTGATGTGGCGGGATGCAGCGGCGGAAGGCCACATTCCGGCGGCAGAGGGTCCAGTGGGGTTGCCACCGGCTGCGGCGTGTCCGGCATTGAAGCTTAGGGAGAGATCCCCCGCAGAGGCTGAAGATGAAGCCACCCAATCCGCAAAGGCGCCAGAATCGGAAGGCAGCCTTCGAGTAGTAGCCACAACTGCAGATTGAGTACAAGCACAACAAAGCTACATATACATACACATAGATACAAAACTCGTGAATGTCTCTATCATATCAAGGGGGAGGGGTGAGGGGGCCTCTCCTTTTCCAAATCTTGAAGAATCTAAGAGGGAGTCGTTATTATACGATGAGGGAAAAAATAGAAGTGGGGTCTCTGAAATTCTTTGGAGCAGAAATAAAGAAAGAGAAATATGGTGAAAGAGAAGAAAATAGACAGATGTAAATGGCAATTACTGATGGCTGTGATGTGGTCTTCTTATCTCTTCTCACCTTCTACTCCATATGATGTTACTGCTACTTACTGCTGCTGTCGCCTTGGCTTTTCTGATGCAAAAGTTTCTCTGCTGGAGGGACTGGTGACCTTCCATGCCAGTATATTCATAGCAGAACAGAAGAGAGAGAGAGAGAGAGAGAGGTTGTGAAAAAGCACAACTTAGTAGGGGATAACAATTTGCTGAGAGAGAAGACAGACTATTGAGTATCTTTTTGTATTGGTGGTATTCTTGGAGTCTCTTACCACTTTTTGTACTCTCTCTCTCCCCCCTCACTCTCTCCTCAAACAAAAGTTAAAAAAACTATAAAAAATGAGATGAGTTTCACCCAACCTCTCGCTCGAATAGGTTATGGTTTGTGATTATTGGAGAGAGGAATACACGCACTACCGAAAACAAAACTGCGTGAGAGAGATTTGAAGATGGGATTTTAGTATTCATGGGTTTTGTTCGTTTTTTATGCCCTACTCAATTCTAATGCAAATGGTACATCTTCCATTCTAATACCTGAATTCATGCATAACATATAATTATTTATAATGCATTAGTAAACGAAATGGTTAGAGTTCGCAATTCAGCAACCGGAGCCCACGGCCAAAGGGTCAGGCTAGCCCGGTCATCCAATGGAGCTGCATATTTTATAAATCAACCCAACCCAATTCAATCTAAATCCAATTAGTAGGCCTACAGGCCAGTCCAACTAGCCCAGTAATTATTTTTTCTATAACTTTAATTAATTTTTTTTATATAATATAATTTTAAGATATCTAATATATTTTCACATTTTTATATAAAAAACCTCAGATTAATTTTATAATTTTTTGGTACATAAACATGAAAATAGTTGAATCTAATCAACAATCATAAATATCATACTTTAATAATAATAAAAAAGCACACAATTCACATAACAGTTCATATATCCTAGCATAGGTCCAAAATCCAAAATACATAAATTCTGAACTCTAAAATCCAAATACTGAATTCTTCAACTCTCATAAATAACACTGATATTCACAATAAAGTTAGCTTCCATATTACAAATAAGCAACAACTTACTCTAGCATACACCAACTATAAAATATTTACACATCAAAATTTACCATATATATATATATATATATATTTCTTTTTTTCTTTTCCAAGAATGACATTACCTTGCCAAGTTCACTTTTTTCTTTAGCAATCCCTAGATAAACTTTGTAGATTTTGTATTGTAGATCATGGAGTCTTTTTAGGTTAGTAATTAAACAATTTTTAAGAATATGGTTGGACAATCTGAAGCCCCCAGGCCAAATGAGCCCTAGCCCACCAAGTTCGTGTTGAGAAAAATACACTCAATTAATTAAACAACAATCAATTGACTACATAGTGGAAACAATAATTACCCCTCTGTTGTGAGAATCTGTTAAGAAGTAATAATAAATAGGATAACCAATACCAACGATGCACAACCAAAGGAACAAATAGAATCAATCAAATAGGCATTAACAATTTTAACGTGGAAAACCTCCTCAATGTGAGGAGTAAAAACCACAGGACCAGAGTCCACCCAAAATTTCCACTATAATAAAATATAGGTGTACATCAAGTTTACAATAAATCACAACATATATTTAATCACAAGATTCAAGATTCCAGATAATTTAATCTTGATATCAAACGAGAGTTGGAAAGATCTCACCAAAAATGTCCCACGGTCCGTCTCTGATTCCTAACTCTGGGAGAATCAAAATCTGATCTCCATCCAAAAATTCTTTGCTCTCTCTTGTTTTTCTTCAAACTTGGCTTGTTATTTTGGTTGATCTTCTATATATATATTGGTCAAATGTAATACCCTAGATGGACTTTCCCTTCTTTCAGTATTTGGGCCAACACATAGGCCTCCATTAAGTTGGGTATTGCGATCTTCATAAGTTGGAAATCCAACCCAACAGTCCGTAAGCCCGATCGGGACAGAATAGATAGTCCCAATTTTTTAGCCCTATATTTTTGCAGCCTCTCTCACTCTATATTATAGGTTATTTGAGCTGATCCATCAAGCCAAGATCAAATTGTCAACTCTACAACAATACAACATCTTTCTCTGTAATAACATAATTCATGGATGATAATTATTTATAATATATTAGAATGTCATATTGTAAGCATGTTGTGTGTTTATAAAATTGCAATAGAAGAACTTACATCATTTGGAGAGAATGGCCCACTTGATGTGACCTAATAATATATTTTTCCAAGTCAACTCAAGCCTATGGCAACCTAGGTCAACTCATATACCCTCATATATATGTGATGATATTCACTAGCCTTCATATAAGATACATACGATATATGAAAAACTAGAACAATTTTCTTTTGTCTTCTCTATTATCCCTTTTCTTACTTTGTGTTTGACCAGTAAGGATACACTTGTGTGTGTAAGAGAGTGATAGTGAGTTGTCAGATTTGAGTGTAGTTAGAATTGCACCACATCGTATCACTGATCAATAACGAGGGAAAGCACAAGCTGAGTCGGG
The DNA here is from genome assembly GCA_028749325.2 of Caryopteris x clandonensis. Classification (NCBI taxonomy): domain Eukaryota; kingdom Viridiplantae; phylum Streptophyta; class Magnoliopsida; order Lamiales; family Lamiaceae; genus Caryopteris; species Caryopteris x clandonensis. The sequence continues at coordinate 11,209,437 of JAPYKT020000006.1, read as the reverse complement.
CGAAGGTCTCGATAGCAATACCCAACATTGGCATCAGAGCCACAGTTGTGTCGAGATGAGGCTCTCATGTTATTCATATTACTATTCACGGGACAGAATGTGGCCAGTCCGCTACCGCCCCTCCTACTCCCATGTAGACGAGGGGGACTTTGTAGCAAGTGTACCCGTGTATAAGCCCACTGCCACCTTTTGTGCTGCCGGCCGGGACCTCGTCAGGTGTATTTTGAGACCCTTACCGTAGGGTCTCGCTCTAGTAAAGAGGCTGATACTCTTTTACATTTCAAAATAGACACCGTGGGATTCGGTATAGGATTAGTATTTGTTTCTGGTAGAATCCATAGGAATATGTGCTTGTTGATTTGCTGATAAATTATATTTTGTGTGATATTAGTTATTTATCTACTTTATTTCCGCTGTGTATATCAATAGGTGCTACGAGGTTAGTACGCTTACCCTCTACGTGTTTGTATGTTTGTGCTGTTTGTTTGTGAAATATGGTTACCTTATCCAATTTATGTCTTGCTCCATTCGACGGTAAGTCAGATTTCAATATCTGGCAGTAGAAAATTAAGGGACTCCTTATACATCAAAAGGTATATAAGAGCATTACCCTTGCATTTTTTGGAACCGAAATGGAGAAGAGAAAATCTGATATGGATTAGTTAGTATATTCTTCGATTATCTTGAACTTATCTGATTTTGTGATTAGGAAAGTGGGGAAATTAGGTTCCACCAAAGAACTTTGAGAAAAACTAGAAGAACTTTTTACCGACAAGACATTGCCGTGTAAATTGTTCCTCTTGGAGAAATTTTTCGATTCAAACTTGACCTAAATAAGGATATGGATGGAAATGTGGATATTTTCACAAAATTAATTCAAGATATAAAACAAACGGGGGATAAAAACATTGATGGTTACCCAACTATTATACTTTTAAATGATATTCCTAATACTTATGGGGACGTTAAGTCTGCTATTAAGTATGGCAGGGATGAAATTTCGCTTGAACCATAAAAAAAAGGTCTAAAGTGAAAGGAGATGGATTTAAAATGCAATATGAGTATAGAGAATGAGTTGGTGATGTTTGTTCGAGAAAGGTAGAAGAAAAAGGGTGCTTCCAACAGTCAAACTCACAACAAAAGTTTTGATAGGGCAGGGATAACAATAAAATGCCGTATACAAAAAGGTGTTATAATTTTAATGAAATTGGTCATTTTGCTAAAAAAATTCGTAGACCTAAGAAGAAACAAGATAATGACAAAACTAATATAGTTTCAGATGACTATGGTGAAGTTTTTATGGTGACTGATATGTGTGAGAAAAAGTCTATGAATTATGTGCATTCTAACAAAAATGAATTGCTGATAGATTCTGGATACACATTTCATACGTCTCTATTTAAATTGTCTTGAATGTCTTTTTGTGACTGTTGTGTTAGATTTCATGTTTACCCATTACCCATAGAATTTTGTGTGAATTTGTTGTTGTTATTGTCGGTTTTTGTGCAATCAACAAGGGGTGAAGAATGAAAACTTTATGTGTGAACTCGAATTTTGTGTGAATTCTTGTGTTTATTTGGATATTTTTATCTTGGTGATAATTGGATATATCCGTGCCTGCATATATGTGTTGATTCCAAACAGGTGATTTTGTTCTTGGTGAGCTGATTCGAGGTTAGTAATCATAAACCTTTTGTCTAGTTTGATATATGCATTTCTAAGAAATATATTTTCTTAGGGTATTTGGATAGGTAAAAGGCTATAAAATTTTGTCTAGGGGTGAATCGGGCTATAAGTTGATAATGAGTTGGTACGTCATTTTTATAATGGAGTCTGGTTCGTTTGCTTGCCTGGTTATGTGATTTTTACTTGTTGTCTGATACAACTCCATTTGAGGTGGAGCAAATTGATGTCCTTGATGGATTGTGTTGTGGACTTTGTGTCCTTGTATAGCCTTTGGGGAGAGACTGTGTGTCTCGGATTTTGTGTCCTCGTCTTTTCCTCGATGAGAGACTGTGTGTCTCGAACTTTGTGTCAAACCTGGAGTTTGTGTCCTTATATAGAGACTGTGTGTCTCGGACTATATGTCCGAACCTGGACTTTGTGTCCTTGTATATAGACTGTGTGTCTTGGCTTTGTGTCTAAACCTGGACTTTGTGTCCTTGTATATCCCTTGGGGAGAGATTCTGTGTCCTCGTATTTTCCCCAGTAAGAGACTGTGTGTTTTTTACTTTGTGTCCAACCTGGACTTTGTGTCCTTATATTTTTCTTGGTGAGAGACTTTGTGTCTCGGACTTCGTGTCCAAACTTGGAATTTGTGTCCATTGGTTGCTTCACGTATTGACTTTGTGTCTTACAAAAGAAAGTATGGCGATGATGTCTTATGTGTTTCTGCCTCGTGATCAGTAATATGGTCTGTGCCAAGGTGGGGAGTGGGGATTGTTATTTTGATGGCCTACTTGATGTGGCCTAATAATATATTTCTCTAAGCCAACTCAAGCCTATAGTAAACCCAGGTCAACTCATATACCTTTATATATATGTGATGATATTCACTAGCCTCCACATACGAACTATACGATATATGAAAAACCATAACGGTATTATATTTTCTTCTCTATTCTCTTTTTTCTTACTTTATGTTTGACCAATAAGGATACACTTGTGTGCGTAAAAAAGTGATAGTGAGTTACCGAGTTTTGAGTGTGGTTAAGACTGGACCACATTGTATCACTGATCAATAATGAAGGATACCACAACCTGAGTCGGGCAAAGGTCTCGACAGCAATACCCAACAATTCAAATTGCTTTCCACTAAAATAAATCTATAAGCCGAATAATTAAATGTTTTCCAAGATACAAATCAATTAAGTATTTAATTATTTTTCCTATCTTTCCCAATTTTTCATTTTTTAGGATTATGTCAAATATGAAGGAGTCGAATGACTTCTTAATAATGGATATCAAGATTATTGGAACCAAGTATTTGAAGCCAAGAGTGAGATAGTGATTAGTTGGTGGGCTTCATCAAACAACTAATATGAATTATAAGTGGTCATAATAGACATAACGGTAATTAACATTAAAGAGCAGTTTATGGTAATTAATGGGCACAACTTTAGTGGTACAAAAACCACCCCAAAATGGACATAAAGGACAATTGAAGGATGTAGGCTGAGTGTGTGATGCTCAAGGTTTCTTCTGATTATATGTACAACCAAAAACTCCATTAGAAGTGGACAAATTTAAAGCATCAAATAAGTTGTTGACTTTGTTTATTTGTCATTGAGAGTGTTATCATCACATTTTCTATAAAATCTTAAGAGTTTCTACTACAACAGTTTATGTTTAATCGTTCTTTAGTTTCTTCATAGAAATCAAGAATTCTAAGAGTTGATAGCCAGACTAATTACGAACCATACCAAGGTGGTACTGGAAGATATATAGGAGGTTCAAAAGACAAGATTGTGGGAAAAGAAACTCTTAATGTTCCTAGTTTTCCTAAGTTGCAAAGTATTCTTAATGTCAAAGGAATTACGGCTAATTTAATTAGCATTAGTCAATTATGTGAGGAGAGGTTCAAGTAAAATTTAATAAAGATAAATGTGAAGGTTTTGACACTGCAAATGTGTGTGTCATGCTAGGAGGACGGTCAGATGATAATTATTACCTTGTTGGTGAAACTCAAGTATGTAATTAAGCCAAAATTGATGATACTATCTTAGAACACCATAAACTAGGCCATGCCAATATTCAAAATATTGACAAGTATGTCAAACTCGACATTGTAAAAGGTTTGCAAAAACCTGATCAAGGTAAGAAAAGTTGTAAGTGGTCATTGTCAAAGAGATAAGAAAACTTGTGCCTCACATAGTAGCATACCCCATTTTGGTACCACTCATTATTACAAACTTTTACATATGAACCTTATGGGTCCTATTGAAATTGAATGTGTAGGTGGTACGAGGAATTCATATGTCATTATAAACAATTGTCCAAGGTTCATTTGGATTATGCATCTACGTAATAAAGCAAAAATTTATGAAACCTTTAAGAAACTTTATGCTAGGTTTTAGAAAATGCATTGTTCATTTGTTTCCCACATTAGATCAAATCATGTCTTTTTTTTTTTTAATATATCTTTTCTAAATTTATGAGAAAATAAAGGAATTGTTCATGAATCCTTCTAATGAAATATCTAGGCCATACATCATATGAAATAGGCAGTGAAAGGAATGATTAAAATTTATTTGTACGATCTATGCCTATACCTGAACACTTCGTACACATAATTAAAAGTTAGTTTTGCAATTATACCAAGCGATTCCATCTTCTTAGCGAGAATCCTTCGAATGATCAGATCACATGTTGATCAAGGATGTTTAATGTAGAACTTGATGTAACTTGATTATTGTAAAACTGTATAGAACCTGATGTATAATGTAGAACTAAAACTATAACTGAAAATCTAAACATAGAAAGAAGATATAGGATTGAGAGAAAACACAAGTAGAATGGCGTCTCCTCTTATGATTTCCATTTCCATCAATCTCCCTTTCTCACTTTGGAAATCAATTTATATTGACCAGCTTAGCTCTCTTCGTGGGCTTAGAAGTCTTCCTCCTTATGGGTTAAGAGTCCTACTTTTTGTTTGTTAGGTTATTTCCAAGATTAGGCCTTAAATGGTTTTCTTAGGCTTAATAAATTCTTAGAATTAATTCCTAAACCCAAAAGACTACTCCCAATCATTTATTTAATTCTTTGATTATTGAGCCTAATTAGATATTTGTCCAACAAATAAAATTAGCTAAATAATTAATTCTCTCCATGATTAATTAATTACTTGGGCTCAAATAATTAATTTATACAACAAATATTATTTAGCCCAATAATTCATCCATGATTAATTAATTATTTATTGTACTACAATATAGTTATACGTGTGATCTCTTAGGTTAATCACTTCGTCTAGTTCAAGAGTAAGCAACCTAATTGCAAGATTGATTAATCTAATTAATCAATTCCTTTGCTCAATTCTCTAATTAATTTCTAGGGCTTGATCATTTAATATGGACTCATTAACATTAATAACTATAATAATTCTTAGACTATGTCATCCGTTGGCCCATAATGAGATCACATCTCTTCTGTTCTAGCCGTTGCCTTGCGCAAGCAATGTGTTCATTGGATACGACGAATGTAGAAAATATAGAGAAACCATCCTGAAAGATTACTCTTCGGCCTGTAAAATTATGAATTTCCATTACACTGATTTTAAACATAGTTCCACCGAAACCAACATGCCCCATTTTGACCTTTAAACAGAGGTTTAAAGAACCCTTCAAACATATGGTTTCCCTCATGAAGGACTACATGCATGTGTATAGTATAAGAGCTAATTAAAATACATAAAGAAATCAAAACTTCAATTTTTCCATCGCCACTACGGCAACCAAATTGTTCTAGTTCTGATACTGGATTATTTCAATGTGATTGTTTGGGATGAACATCACATGCTCTAGCCTACGTCATACCTCATCACCTATATCCATGGAATGAAATATCCAATCCCAGAGTGATATACCGCTCCGTGCAAGCCTGTTCAAATCTTATGATTTCCCTTCTCGTATTTTCTTAACTTGGAACATTTATAGTCTCAACCACCGAGACTTATTCCATAAACATCAACCCATGTGTGACCAAGCCTCATAGTTACCGATATTATGAGATTTCAACATCAAACAAAATGTAAACACAGAAAAAATGTCTTAAACTTTTATTTTATTCATAGAGAATATACTTCATTTATTTGTTTTTCTATCAAAATTTTAACGAACACGTGACTTAACAAAATAATACAAAATCATGATTAACAAGTCATTTAACTACATGCAATTGCCTAAAAACCTATACACAATAGCCCCGAATTGCACATAAATCCTATGTTTATCAGGTACTAGATCAAGTGGCACATATGCAGGGGGTGTATTTTTTTTTATGCATATGCAGGGCATATTTTGGGATATGTCGTACTCCGAATGTTGTTGTAATTTCGCAAAAAAGATTCAGAGGGATTTTTGTGTTATATGTATATTTTCTTGGTATTTTTTGATTTTCTTGTAGTTGTGCATGAAATGTGATGAAAAGAAAAAATAGGGAGATTGTTGGAGTTCGGCTATTGGGCCAAGAATTCAAAGTAACTGAGTATTTAATTTTCTATCCTATCTTTCCTAGTTCTTAATTTGATAGGATTATATCACATCTGAAAAAGTTTAAATGGCTACTTTATATTGGATATCAAGATTATTTGGACCAAGTCTTGAATCCAAGAAGTAGGAAAGTGGTTATTTGGTGGTCTATTTTTAACCAGTTTATTGAGATAATGATTATGACAATAATGGAGCAATTTATGGTAATTAATGCCATGAGTTAAAGTGGAGTTAAAACTACCCTAGTTTGGACAAAGTTGAGAAGTGGCGAAATGGGCTGATGTATTCTACCCAATGTTTTCATCAACTATAATTAAAACAAGAAACTCCATTTTAAACTAGACAAAATTCAAAGCATCAAGTGAGGAGCATAACTTGGTCTATTCATAGAGTTTGTACTAACTATAAACTGCTTCAGTCTGTTTAGTATAGTTTTTAGATAGAGTAGAGTGTATCTTTTGTAAGTCTTTTTCTCAGATTGTGTTTTGTCGTTCTTGAGTTTCTTCCTAGAAGTTAGGAATACTAAGAATCGATAAGTTGGACCAATTCTTTCTTTTGATTTTTTTTTTTTTTTTTGTGATTCAATAATATCTTAGTAGATTCTTTCACTGTGAAGGTGCTACAAGTGATTTGTAACTAGTTCATAATTTTATTTTCTAAATTCATCTTTTATATTTTCGCAGTACTACAATGTTGTTGCCAATATTTTCTAAATATTTTGTACAACATTTATCTATTTAGAATTTCAACACATTTGTTCACTATTTGCATGAGGTAACACTTAAACTATGACTCGCAAGTGCACGAGGTAAACTATAATAAAATGTGGTGAGAACAAGTATCTATCCATAGGGACTGTATATTGTAAAATCAACTGAGCATTTGTTTATGATACTTTTCTTTATCTAAAGAATTCAAATAATGGAATGAGTTTTATAAAATAAACTAAAACAAATAAAAAAATAGATAACAAAGCAAGTCAAACAACTAAAGATATTCAGAAATTATATGGATTCAATGGACATGCATTCATATAGCTCATATAAGTTCCTTTTAATGTATCAAACCATATTTAATTCCTATATTTGTGTGAGGATCACTAAGATATTTGGATCCTCTCTCTCAAGTTAGATCCAAAAGTAGATTAGACAACATTGATCATTTTCAAAATATTATTTAACTCACAATCCTGCGTAGGATCTATTCTCATCATAATACTAAACAATCTCTCGATCTAGCAAGTTTTATGTTATGCATTCCTAATTTGTTAACCAATTACTCTCTCTCGGGCAATAATGGATTAACTATACATATGTAATTAGTCATCATATAATTCCATACGAGATTCAAATCAAGGAAGCATAAACAAATATAAGAAGGGAAATAATATCATTAAAGAAAAACATATCAATCCATAATTATGAACTCCCTAGACTCACTAGATGTTTAGCCACACATATTCAATACATAATCCATGGAAAACATATTGATAATCATGACTAACCTAAAATAATAAAAGAAAAGAAGACTATTGAAGCCCATACGGTCTTCTTTTTTCTCTCTCTCTGATGAATTGGTTGGCTGATCCTCCTTTGTATTATTGTTTCTAACTCTAAAATATGTTGTATGTTATGTTGTATGATCCCCCTATAATCTAATGTAGCTCCTCTTTTTATAGACAATTACTAGGGTTTTGATAGCCACCATATCTCTAATTGGAATGAGAATATATGTCTGAATCACACCAAATTGAGAAGATATATCCGAATCACACTAAATCAAGATAATATGCCCGAATCACACCAAATCATGACGGTTAAGATCATATCACGAGGAGAAGCACGGTCCCTGTGACTTGAGGCGTGGTCTATACATCCATAATTATCTATTTTTCTGTCAGAACTTCAACAAACACGTGACGTAACAAAATATAACAAAATCATAATGAACTCGTCACTTAGGTATATGGAATTTCCTAAAATACTATACATAATAACCCCAAATTTCACGTACATCATATGTTTATCAACACTTATCATGGAAACATTTATGTATTGTAGTTGGTTGGAATCCTACAAATGTTATTAGCGTTGATGGTGATTTTATCATAAAGTCTAAGACAATAAGGACAAATGATAAGTGTATTGATGGTAGTTATAACTCCAAGGTCATCAATGTTAGTTTTGATGTAGTTGATATATCCTTATTTTAGATAATGGCAATGTGAGGGATTAAATAGCGTGAAGATATTGAAATTAAGAATTATTGCTACTTAGTTTGAGAACATCAAGATGAAAGAACATGAAACCATATTTTCCTACAATGCTAGACTATGTGATCTGGCTAATCAAGCTTACTCGCTAGGTGATCCATTAATTAAAGGTTGGTGAGCAAAGTGTTGTAGACTATAACAGTTCAAAAGTTGGTAATGTTATCACTTATGATAATTCTAATATTGTAGAGAAACATGAAGAAAATAACATTCTTGATATGCTGAAAATGTCTAAAGTTGAAAAGCAAAAGGCTAAATCAGACACTGATCCTAAAGGTTTCCCAATATCTACTCAGACGCCTAGTGGAAAACCAAATAAAATAATGGCGGTTGATTCAAACTCAGAAGATGAGGAAGACTCCAAAGATGATTCAAATAGGAGTAGTGTTTTTATAAGACTTAATTGAGACCCCCCCCCCAAAGCAGAATCCATAATGATCATCAAATAATTTAGGTAATTGGAGATGTGAATGACAAGGTAACAATTAGAATGACTACTCTAATTGGGCAAGACATATTTGTTTCTCTTTTGATTTATTTGTGGTAAATTCGTGTTGCCTTTTATTTGACCTTGAACCTAAGAATATAAATGATGCTTTGAAAGCTGAATCTTAGGTTAGTGTGATGAATGATGAGCTGCATCATTTTGTTAGGAATGATATGTGTGAATGTGATTGGTACAAAGTGGATATTCAAAAATAAAACAGATGATTTTGGCAATGTAACTTGGGACAAAGCTATGCTAGTTGCTCAAGGTTACACACAAGTTGAGGGTATGGATTTTAATGAGACATTTGCACTTATTCCTAAATTAGAGTCTATACAGTTCTTACATGCCACTGTATGCTTTTTTAAAATAAAATTTCATTAAATGAATGTATAAAGTGCATTTTTTAATGGTTATCTTGCTATGGAAGCATATGTTAGCAACCTAAAAGTAATATTGATCCACACAAATCTGATAATGTTTTCAAACTTAAAAATGCATCGTATGGATTGAAACAAGCTCCACGTGTATGATATGAAAGGTTGCCTATACTATTTGCTTGAACTTAGTTTCAAAAAATGTGAAGTTGATAAAACACTATTTATTAAGAAAATTGAGATATTACCATATCTTAAATTTATGTAGATGACATAGTGTTTTGTTCTTAATATAAAATATTTTCGAATGAATTTCTTGGATTTGTCTTCCACATTTGAGGTAAGCTTGGTAGGCGATATTTAGTTTTTTCTTGAACTGCGAATTAAGCAATTAATGGAAATTTTATATCTTAGTCAAAATATGCACAAGTCCTTACTAAAAAGGTTTTCTTTGGAAAATTCAAATCATGCAAGAACTTCTCTAAGTTACAGTCAGAAGGTGTGTAGTGATAGTGTTGGTGAAAGTGTTGATCATGTTCTATAGGAGTAAGATATGCAATTTAATATAACTGACCACTAGTAGATTAGACATGTTTTAGTGTTCGTGTGTGTTAGATACCCTGCTAACCCAAAATTCACCTACTTGAATGTTGTAAACCACATAATAAAGTATGTGGGTGGTACAACCACATAATAAAGTATGTGGGTGGGACTTCAAATTATATTATTTGGTAAACCAAAGATAATAACATAAATCTTGTTGGATTTAACAATTTATATTGGGCCAGGGACATAGATGATAACAATAGTACATTGGGTGGATGTTTTTATTTAGGGAATAATCTTATCTCATTATCCATGATTGAATCATAATATGTTGCAGTTGTATTTTGTTCTAGATAACTTTTGTTGATGAGATAAATGTTAGACGACTATGGTCGTGAGAGTGATACAAGAATGGTATATGATAATTCAAGTGCTACTAACATCTCGAAAATTCCTATCCAACATTCCCATACTAAGCATATAGAGATTACGCACTATTTATTATTGATTTGGTATAAAACGAACTGATCCATATTGACCATGTGGTAACTAAAAGGTAGCTTGCCCATATCTTCACCTAGGAATTAGACTATGAGATATTTTCTTCATTGAAGAAGTCTCTTAGACTATGTGTCATTTAATAGTATGTTAATAAGTGTGTTAATTAGATCAAAGATATCTAGCCCCGCATTGGAAGTGTGGTACATAGTGTGTCAATACCGATATAAAAAGACCCAAATTATACTATCTCTTCTTTGGCTTCTCAATCTCATCAAATGCTTCAAAGGAGGATGTTGACCCTGTTGCTATCATTCCAAATGCACTTACGAATGGGGTTCTTGCTTTCCAACTATGAGGCGATGAGGGAAACCCTCTTGACCTTTAGAATTCCCTTGATTTCTATTCAATTCATTAGGTCTTCTGGAAGTAGAGTGAACCCATGCAAGGGTATCTCAAAGCAAGATAGGGTTGTCCCCAAACCTTGCAGAAAAAAGTTTCAAAATTTATACAAAAAGCTCCTAAAGAAGACAAAGACCTTCCAAATTTTGTTCTTGCTGATAAGAGTGATTATTATTAGAATATCTAGGCCATAGATCATACGAAATACATAGCAGAAGTAAATAATTAAAATTATTTATGTGATATATGTCTATACTTGCACAACCTCATATACGTAATTAAAAGGGAGTTTAGCAATTATGTCAAGCGCTTAGCGGGAATCCTTCAGATGTCCGGATCAGACGTTTGATCAAAGACGTTCATGACCTCCTCTACAAGTTTATCCATGCCCAACTTTGATGCATAGATACACGATTTAGCTTGATTCTTGTATATCTTGTTTAGAACGAGATTAATAATTTAGAACTAAAATATAATGGAAAATCTCAACACATGAGAGGAGAGAGAGATAGCGCATGAAAGCAAGAAGAAGATGGCGTTTCTTAATTCTTGATCGATCATTTATAGTGTTATGTTCTCACTTTGGGATTAATTTTTATTGATTCCTAATCTCTCCTTATGGGCTAAAGACTCCAACTCCTCAAGAGTAGGCCTTAAGTGGTCTTCTTGGGCTTTAGTTAATTCCTAGTATTAATTCCTAAGCCCAAAAAACTACTCATCAATTAATCATTTTATTATTTAATTATTTGGGCCAACTTAATTATTATTTTAAGAAATAAAATTAACTCAATAATTAATTATATACATTATCATTTAATTACTTGAGCTCAAATAATTAATTTGTTCAACAAATATTATTTCGTCTAATAATTAATTTATTTATCTCCGTTCCAACGCACTAGAATCTAGTTATGCTTATGACCCCTTAGGTTCATCACTTCACTTAGTCCAAGAGCAAACAATCCAATTGCAAGATTAATTAATCCAATTAATCAATCACATTTGGATATCTCAATCCTTAGGTACTCAAGATACCATTTCAATCATGTTCAACAAACACTGCTAGAACGTGATGTCCACTCCCAGAGTGATGTACTGCTGAGTGCAAGTCTATTTGTATCATACGTATTCCATGTCGTAGATTTTGTGACTTGAAACATTTATGATATCAACCACCAAGATTTATTCAATGACCAACAATCTGTGTGCGTGACCAAGTCTCATGTTACCAAAATCATGAAATTTAAATATCATATAAAATATAAGCGCAAATAAATACGATAAATAAAAAATATCTTAAACTTTAATTTATAATTGTAAAGAATATATTTAGAATATACTTTTAGGTGAGCCTAATGATAGGTGAGCCTAATGCACATCTATCAATATAAATTACTTCAAACCAATTACAATTATCATTCTCTTTGAAAAGAAAAAAATATGCATTAATGGATTTTCGACACATGCATACCAAAATACTATGTATTGGTATGCCTACTAATCATGGAAGAAATGTTAGCTTTATATTTGCATCAAATGTTCGATACTTTTGTTGCATAGGTAAAAGTATTCTCGTTAAAAGTAATAAATTTAAATAAACAAGATTTTCAAATTTTAGAATAGCAAAAGGTTGAAATTTCAAAAAAATAAAAGCAAAACCAGACATGCTAGGTTGTGTTGGAACAAGACTGAAGGCTCACACAATTTGATTCTTTTTCTTTTATTATAATTTAACCAAATATCAATCCATAATTCCATCTAAACAAATTTTCAAATTGTGCACAACCAATAATGAACTTTGCAAAGGGTAATCCAAACACCGTTCTCCAACTAATAAAAGGAAAAGAGGGATATGAAAGGTTATAGAGTTTGATAGAGCATAAAGGCCTAACTCAACACTTAAAATCCAGGTTATAAGTGAGAGGATTGCCCATGCTTATAAGCCTATTCAAGACACTTATCTCAACCGATCTGAAATATTTAACTGAGCTAATATTTATAAATTATTAATTGTGTGGCCTTCAAAATAGAAAATTATAGTGAGGCAAAATTTCAACGCAGAAGTCGCTATCACATGTTAAATCCAATAGTTATGTTGCTCCACCGCCCACCCTCTGCAAGGAGTTGACTATTGAATGTAGGCACAGAGAAATGGATTATTATGCTGCCACGCTTTTTCTTTTCTTTGAGCCTCACTTTTATTATTTCCTTCAAACATAGAAATGAGAGAGAGAGATAGAGTTCTAAAGTATGAATCCCCAGACATTGAGGGCCGTGAAACTTATGTCGTGACTGGTTTCAATCATCGCTGCATTATTGTTACTGCAACCAGCAGCCTACAAATATGCCTACTCAGTCACACACAAACTTGCAATTCCATTTCTGCATTTCTTCAACATCTTAAATACCTATTTATAGTATTCTAAATACGGCCAAATGATTAATATATATATATATATATATTATAGGAATGCCTAACTCATAAACATTATAAATATATGTTAATATGAAATTATTGATATATTGAAATTATATTTATAGTTTTTTCAAAGTAAAAAAAAAGATCGTATCTTCTTAATTTGGATCAAATAAAAGATCTAAGATAGCTTGATATTTTTATTTAAGTCACTAATAAGGGTGAAGAGGCGGTTGCAGCCCCAAAAAATATGAGAAATTTTAGGGTCACAAATTTTATGTAAAAGTAGTATATGGCTATTAACAGACATGAAATGCTTTGAAAATCAAAGGAGGTAGTTTTGTAAGATCATTGGCTGGTAATATCCATATACAAAACAGTGTAATTATACCACATAAATATGAAGTGGCCCAGTTGTGTTATTGTTGGGTAGGGAACTATGTACCTAGGGTTCAAGCCTGGTGTAACAAACATGCTTTTTTCTTTTTCTTTTTTTAATATATTCATATTTATTTCAAATTAATGATAGAAAATGAGTTTATAATGACACTCAACATAGGTTTAGGATTAGTTCGGTATAGTATATCAAAAAATTTAGCTCATATTGTATACAATAAACTTTCAAAACTTGGGTATGGTATAATAGATAATCATGCATAAATTTTTGTATGATTAAAATTTCAGGTATTTATCAATATCATACAAAAATTTTGATATATTTAAAATTTTAATGTGGTATCGATATTTATCAGTATCATATCAAAATTTTGATGTATTGAAATTTATGTGAATATCGATAAATATTGTTTCATACCGAACTATTTGTATACCAAAATACTACCTTATCGTACCATATTTTTTATGTAAAAAAACGTTTATTAAGAATAAGATAATATTACCAAAATACTAAATTTTTGTATTTAAGAAAATGTATTTTGATATGTACCGAAATCCACAACAATTTTGGTATATATCAATACAAAAATTTCTAAATTTACATATTAGTACCGAATTCTGATAGTTATAATATTTGGATTTTTTTTAATATGGTAAGTTTGATATGTCATTTTTTTTAAATTCTCCCACCCTTACCTTACTCAGTTCACTAAATTATGAATTCCGATGGGCCTGTATGTAATGTTAGATTAGGAAGGAGTATTGCAGGATGTTTTGTGATCATGATTTGTTTCATCTCCAAAGCCTGAAATTGGAAATGTGGTCTCTCTCGGCGTAGAGACGACTATAAATAATGAGATATTATAATCCTAGTAAGGCAGGAGATTATGCCTATCGTTGTAGGGTAATCTCAAGTGACTATAGACTATGATTTTGTAGTTTTAGCTGCCCTAGACAATAATAATACAGGTAACATGGTTTCTTCTTCTTTTATCACTTGCATCTTCCACTACCACTGCACTCAATATTGAGTGAGATTATTATTATTATTATTATTATTATTATTATTATTATTATTATTATTATTATTATTATTTTATTTTTATTGCAATTTCCATGCTCTAAATCAGATGTGGTACGCTTTTGTTTGGTTCCATCCAAAATTGAACTTCTCAAAATTGTTAGAGGTGGTATCGGAATTAAATTGGTATATAGGCATTTTCAGTTCTAGTTTCAAAATCATCTATTCGTAATGTCATTTTGTTTTTTTAATCTTTAGTAATAATACTTTAATTTTATAAAAACCATTTTAGGTTCTGATTCCCATTTTTTATAATATTTTAAAAAATTCGTCCATTATTTGAAATTGATGGGAGATATTTATATTTATTTCAAGAGATTTACAAGAGATTGAATTTTATTTAATTTTAAAAACCAATTTAATATATATATATATATATAACAATCAATTACTATTTACAAAAAAATTTATTAAAAAAAAAAAACTTGAACATGACACAATCACAACAAAAAATCAACTTACATAAAAAGAATTACTATTTTTAACAAAATACTACAACTTCGTAATTTGAATTAAAAGAAATGAAAGAGGCTTGAGCGTAATGCTAAATTTAGGAATTTTAGTTTCTAATTTCGAAATAAATTGCATACTTTTACTCATTGTTGTGGAATCAAAACTCATGTAGTCTCTGACCTTCTATCGTACCTTGAGCCTTGAGGAGTGGTATAACCAATCGCTTCCATTGGTCGAATACTCATTTTCATCTTCATCCTCATCGTCTTCATCAAAATATAATTTGTTTTCTTACCTGAGCATTTGACCAATAATGAAATAGTGTTTGATTTTCTAGATCTTTAACTTTTAATTTAGTATATTCGAGCATCCAAATGTAATCCCCTCACTCAATGCTTATTAAACCGAGACAGTTGAAGTTAGGCACACAAATATTTTCTTTTCAAATATAGCATAAATAGGAAAAAATTGTTCTTCAAGACCACCATCTCAAAAGTTCATTAGAGATGTCACATCCGAGTTCCTCTAAAGTACGAGATAAATAATTTTCTGCTTTGAGATAAATACTTTTCTTCTAGATTTTTTTTAAATGTTTTTATATCATAAATTTTATAATATTGGTAAAGATGTTGAAAATTTGGATGTTGAAATTGATCAGATTGAGCTGAACTACCTCCAATAACATGGTTTCCATCACCACTTTTACTATCTACGCTACCACCAAACGAAATTGTATATTGTTTACAAAATATATAAAATAATTGTTTTGTTATAGCTAAAATTTCATGCATGTTAGAAGTGTCATCATCCTTAACCGGAAATACATCAATACATTCTTAGCGATTCTTCTAAATCATCTTCTCTATTTCATGGATCTAAGAGATTTGTAATAAAAAAATAAATTGAGAATGTCTTGAAAATAATTTAATTATTTACTTATCATGCTTGCAAGAAATCTTGTAAATCCTCATTTGAATAATATTTATTATAAAATAGGTGTCATTTTTAATACAATGATCTATAATTACAAGAGAAGTATGATAGTGACAACTTCATAATTCTTCAATTGCATCTTAAAAACTTTTTAAATGAAAATTATTTCTAAACATGTATTCTATGAACACATAAATAAAACAATACCTAATTTTTTTTTTTTGTGAAAAAATGTACATAATAAATTTCTAAAAGTGAGAGATGTAGGAATATATGCCTTGGTAGCCAGCTCTTAGACTGGTCTAAAAGATATTTTTCAAGTACGATCTTTAAAATATAAATTAAAGCTTAATGCATTTCTTTTTTATCGTATTCATTTATGTTTATATGTTATATGATATTGACATCTCATTATCTCAGTAACTATGAGACTTGGTCACGCACTAGTTGATGGTTATGGAATAAATCTGGGTAGCTGAGATCACAAATGTTCCAAGTCATAAAATCTACGAGAAGGAATATCATAGAATTCGGATAGACTTGAATTGGGCATTATGTCACTCGAGGAATGGATATCTTACCTTAGCAGACTACTTGTTTGAAGCTTTCATGTTTCCAGTCTGAAAGCCTTCTCCAACAAGGTGGAGATTTCAGTGGGCAAGGCTCACGAAGATTAACCCAATGGAGTAGCTCAGGACACCTGACTCCGGGGTGGGAGTTTCCATCCACTTTCTATATATATTGTTTTCGAGACACCACATTGGCTAGTGGATGTGATATTCATCCAAAATGATCACATTAAATTGATCCCGCTTCAGACCTCAAAACATAAGTGGCAATGCAAAAATTGTGGTTTTGATTTATGTAAGTGCTTTAATTAGTCAGAATATGTTCCCTGGAAACCAACTATTAGGTTGGCCTAAAAGACATATTCCATGTTCGATCTTTATGAATATAAATAAAAGATAAGATATTTCTTTGTTATCGTATTCATTTGTGTTAATATATTATAGAATATTAAATTCTCATGATCTCAACAACTAGGAGACTGTGCTACGCACGGGTTGGTGGTCATTGAATAAATTTTTGTAGTTGAGATCACAAATGTTTTAAGTTATAGAATCTACGACAAGGGGTATTGTAGGATACAGATAGCTTGCACTAGGCGGTACATTACTCTGGAAGTGAATATTATATTCCATTGATGTTTGTGCTAAAACACCACGTAGGCTAGTAGATGTGATGTTCGTCCCGAAAGATCACATCAAACTGATCTTGCGTCAGAACTCAAACCAATTGGTAGCCATAGTGGCAATGGAAAAATTGAGGATCTGATTTCTATTGGTGCTTTAATTATTCCTTAAACTGTATGCATTCATGTGGTCCTTCATGAGAGAACTCATATATTTGACTAGTTCCTTAAACCTCTGTTGAGAGGCCAAATGGGGGCCCATTGGTTATGGAGTATGGATCTATATTAAATGAACAAGCCCTAGAGATTAATTAGAGAACCAAACGAAGGGGTTGTATATGTACGTTAACAACAGATGAAAGGTTTGCTCACCAAATTAATTTTTGTCTTGTGAGTCTATCAAGTAAATAGTGTTTGTTGATCATGAATGAATGGATGTCTTGAGTACCTAATGATAACAAAATTAAAAAATGATTAACTAATTTGATTAATTAATCTTACAACTGGATTGCTTGCTCTTAGACTAGGTGAAGTGATCAACCTAAGGGGTCACATGCATAACCAAATTTTGTTGGGTTGGAACGGATATAAATAAATAATCATGGATAAATTAAATATTGGGCTAAATAATATTTGTTTGAAATATTAATTATTTAAGCCCAATTAATTAATTAATCATGGAGAGAATTAATTATTGAGCTAATTTATTTTTGTTGGACAAATAATTAATTAGGCCAAAATAATCAAATAATTAAATAATTTGTTAGACAAATTAATTATTGAGTCTGAGTAATTAAATGATCATGGAGAGAATTAATTATTGGGTTAGTTATATTTGTTGAACAAATAATTAATTTGGCCCGAATACTGATAGAGAATTAAATAATTAGTTAGAAGTAGTCTTTCAAGCTCATAAATTAATCCTATGAATTAATTAAAGTCCAAGAAGACACTTTAAAAGGCCCAGTATTGGAGATAAGCCCAACACAAAGAGATAAGGAAGCATGACCCATAAGGAGACTGAAATAAATTGACCCCCTTAGGAATTTTCAGCGACACACACACATACATGACCATAAGAATTTCGAACTCCTTCCCCTTGTGTGTTTTCTTCTCTCTCCTCTCATCTGTTGAGATTCCCAATTATATTTTTAGTTTTAGATTATTTATCTCGTTATAAATAGGATATACAAGAATCAAGCTACACCGTATGTCTACGCATCCAAGCTGGATGTGAATAAGCTTAGAGAGTAGTTTTCAAATGTCGTTGACAATGTGCAATCCAAATCATCCATGGATTCTTTCTAAGAACATGGAATCATGATTGGTATATTGCTAAACTACTATTTAAATTACATATACATAGATATTCAAGATTAAGCATAGATCATAGAAATAATTTTAATTATTACTTTTGTTGCATATTTCGTATGATCTATGGCCTAGATATTTGAACAATGACCCTCTATCTCATAGGGTACACAGAAGACGAACAAAAATAAGCATCACAATATCGTTCCTTTGCATCGAATTCTCCCATCTCTCTTGCAATACAATGGCTTTTACAAGGAGAGATCAGATCTAACGTCCCACATGAAGCAATGGAACTATTTGAATAGACCATATGGCCATTGCTGTGAACAGCAGAGTTGCAACCTCTTTTCCTTGGTCATTGTGGAGATGCTGATAAATTGAACAATTTTCAAGTACTATGCTCTAGATTGGATGTATGGATATTACTGTAGGCATGTGAACTAGACCATATTAGATACATAACCCCTACATCTACTGTAGAAGAATCCTCTTAAATTTTTTATTTTGATTATGTAAAAAATAATTTCCCTAATAGTTAGTGTTTGCGTTAGGTGTTTTTATATAGTTTTTTTGGATTTTTGGCTACACAACAATGGGTTTGATCTTCTCCATTAGGGTTTAGAACATCACCAGCCCTATCATTCACTTCAAGTTGAGGACATATATTAGCTATATGCCCTAGTTGTCGACATTAGGAGAACATGAAATAACCATGTTGCAACATCCAATGTTATGTCCATCCTGAGCACAATGTTCAAAAGATTGATGTGTTGAACTCGTAGAAGTATTCGAGCCACCCATTGTAGAATTACATACCTGACATATCTTCGGTCGACAGTATGTGGTGGTTCAGTCTCATTCTCAGTAACTTCACTAGAAACAAGACAAACGACTTGGAATTCGTATGATTTCACCTGAATACATACTCCGTAGGGCCAATGTCTTGTAGTAATCTTCAACATAATTAACAATATTTTCCTTTATCATTCTATATAAAGTAAAGACAAAAACAATCAATACAGTACTATATATGACAACATTTAAATAAGAGAATATAGTGTTATTCATAAAAGGTATTAATAAAACTTATACACTTATTATAATATATAAAAACGTCCCGATAGTCGCACATGCATAAAAGCAAGGAATTAGATCAAGCTTGAACTCTTAAAAAATACAGTCCATTCTTTGAGTTTCACGAAATAAATATTTAGTAGGTTAGTAATCTTAAACTTACATCAATCAAATTGTTCACTAACATCCGTCATCCTTCATTAACTGATTCTACCAATTTTCAAGATATGGTTTCACATAAGTTCTCCTACC
The DNA here is from genome assembly GCA_028749325.2 of Caryopteris x clandonensis. Lineage (NCBI taxonomy): Eukaryota > Viridiplantae > Streptophyta > Magnoliopsida > Lamiales > Lamiaceae > Caryopteris > Caryopteris x clandonensis. The sequence goes on along the minus strand of JAPYKT020000006.1, from coordinate 11,189,535 downwards.
TAGAATTGTGATACCAACATCATTCACTAAACCACTCTTCTATTTCATTAGGAATGTACTCCAATAAAGAACATATTGGAAACCTTCTTCTAATTTAAGTCGTTCGTGGAGTATGTCAGCAACATTTGATGTCATAAAACTATAATGTCTTACGGGACATAAAATTGATGCCCATCTTTCAAACTTAGCATCCTTTAGTAACTTATATGCCCCGATGGAAGAAATTGTCTCGACATTGTTCGCATTGACCTCAAACTCTTCACGGAAATACGTATAAACAACATTTTGAACATGGACACTAGATGTTTTTTATATTTTACCACGTGAGTTCAAGTAGTAGTAGCACCACCTTTGCAATATGTTTGGATAAACTGCACCAGTAGCATTTCAATGTCATTGTATTAATGAAACACAATCAACAACCAACCACATGCTTCTTACACACATTCTAGAAACTATGTCCATGAGATATTATTTTCCTCATGGCCCATGCAAAATGCTAAAAAAAACCCTACTAGTTGCCATCAAGTGTTACAGGAACAAACATTATTTCTCAATACCTTTCTTTCAAATGAGTATTATCAACAAAAATAACAAGGCGTCCATGATTCAAAAACTCAGTGATGTATGAGTGTAGTCCAAATACTGTGTGTTCAAACCTCTTCTTAGAAGCAAGAGTATAAACAATGATAAATCCAAGGTTCATTGTCTTTATAATCTTCAAGTATAAAGGCACCATCCTGAAAGACCTGTCGTATTCTCTATAGACCTCAAAAAGTAAGTGTTTGGCCCGTAGTACCACACCATAATCAACCTCAAAATGGTGGTCCACCTGCATATTGGTATTCATGTCTTTTACTTTCAAAGTACGACCTGTAATTAATTTGGGTACATAGAGGGCAACAATAGTTCTTGCAGCCACATGTCTAGAAGTTGTATGAGTCAAGTCCAATCGACATGAGCGCTCCCTTAAAGTTATAATTCTCCAAAAAATAGTTTCATCATTTGTAGTCATCTTGCACTCGCACTTAGGTAATTTACACTTTGTATAATAGCATGAGTCACTCAATTGTTTGACACAAAACTTAACCGGGTTGGCAATGTGGTACAGCCCCACAACGACTATCAAATCACCCTTACTCATAAAAATAGAAACTTTAGAAACTTTAGAAACTTTACCATGTCAAGCCCTCGGATCACACTTAGATTACAAAAGCTATTGTCTTTGTGCAATTTAACATTGTGAAATTTAGCATTGGGACATAAACTGGATCAATAGCCACTGACTTGGTGTATTTAGTATAGTGCATGACTTTTGCGGGATTATGAATCCTTTTGTCATGCCCTTTGTCATCATCATCATTGTCCACATCATCATTAACAACATTATTATTAGAATCACAATCAAGATTAACAACATACTCATCATTTACAGACTCATTAATGACATCAATATAAAATCAACCATAGTCGATGTGAACATTTTGAAAATTGCTATAAGGAACAATATCTAGACCATCATAATATTTTTCACTAAACCACACTCAACATAATCTAATGGACCTGTATCATTCTCATATTCAACATGTCCCGAACCTGGCCAATTTGACTAAAATTTGTGATACGCTGGACCATTCCACTTTGGTCAAGCTATTGAATCTTTGTTATTTAACTCACTTTGAATATCCTCCAAATCTATCAAACTATGGTTGCTCCTTACATAGTTCTCAAAACTTGGAAGATAAGATCTTAGAAATCTTGAGTCTCTTCTAGTAATCACTTATTTAGAAAATTTGTGTCTTTCATCTGCTTAAATCTCTTTTGTTTGGGCAACCAAGGGTGAGGGAATCAAGTTTGATATTCCAAAAATTGATCAACCTAGAACCATATTAGGCATTGAGTGTCTGATACTAGGTTTTGATTGAGAGTATATCCGGATAAGGTGGTTGATGGGCTACCAAAAGAACTCAAGGACAACTTCAATAATTTAGAGTCTCTTGGTGTAATACGATCATACGTGCTTGGTATACTATAAGATGCTAAGCTTACAGCATTATCATCTTGGATCCTCGTTTTCATCCTCCTACCACCATCAGTAGACATTAAGGAAAATCAGATGTAATAATTCTTTTGAATATTAGTCTGCACTATTTCATGTACAACCTCCAAAAATTCCATCTAAGTCATTCCACCCTTCGACATAAAAACAAAAACAAGAAAATAAAAATCCACATCATGTCCTGAGTATATGACCTCCATCACAATGCCCATTGTACATAATAATAATATGTCGATAAATAAATAAACAATTCAAAAAAGGGGGAGAGTATATCAATGAATGTCATTTAAATAAAAATTCAAATTAATCAAAGATTTAGGCCATTGGAAGTCAATTTTTATAAATAAATAAATAAAAAAAAACCATTATAAGTCAAACAAAAATATATCCAAATAAATAAACAGAAATACAACAAGAAAAAATAAATTTTGAACTTGGGCAACATTCGTGAAACTAAGAAATTTTATTCAAGCTATGTCTACGGGCCATACATGACAAGAAGTTTTATTTGGGTCACATTTGTGACAAGACATTAACTTCAGGCCATTCATGACACCAAGTTTTTTTGGGGTCACGTTCGTGACATAGAGTTAACTTCGGACCATACGAGACATCAAGTTTATTCGGGCCACATTCATGACAAGAAAATACATTCAATCCCCAAAAATTATGTGTCAAATTTTTATGATATGAAACAAGCCACCATATTGAAATTAACGTGGCACAAAATAATTAATAAGTTAACACAAAATTTACAAAATAATTTCAAAAATGACACAAAAATTACCATACAAAAAATTGTCAACAAAATTTTGAGATAGTTATGAAAAGATAGGGTTGTTCTACAAGAACATCCAAAAAATTAATAAAAAAATTATGTTTAGAGGTGCAATACGTCAGCATGGCCAACTTGCAAGATATGCTTGGGAGATTGTTATGCTTCAAAAATGAAAGCTTTGCTTCGTAAATGACTATAGAAAATGGAGAAGAATAGAACAAAGAGAGAAAATGGAATAAAATGGAAGAAACGAGAATGGAGAAGGAAAGAGAGATAGACAATGTTAGAATGGAGGAAAAGTCGTGTCAAGTACAACAAGGTACAACATGAAGAAATTCAAAATATATCTAAAGGACAATTTTGTCTAAAAGTATTAAAAAGTACTAAACTGTTAAGAGGTTCTAAAAACCTAAAAACCTACAAAGTTACATTCTGTCTATATCTATATAATAGTAGGATTGTTATATTTTTGCCTAAATTTTCTTTCTATTTTTAGTAAATATACTATTCAATCAGATTTTTTGTCTTTTTTTTATTTTTTTCAATTTAATTTTCAAAAACTTATCACTTTTTAATCTCAATTCCATTTTTTATGAAAAATATATGAAATTGATCATATTTTCATGATCTTCAATTTGATATCCATATTGCATATATAAAAATAAAATATTAATTTTAAATATAATTTTTTTCATAGATTAATTGTGATATATTTTAATATTTATTATATTTTTATATTGTGAGATATTTTTATTTTAAATATTCAAAAATACATTTTATATAATTATATATTTTATTTTAAAAATTATAATACTATTTTTCTTATTATATTGTTATATTGTTATATTATAAATCGTGCGAAATACTAGTTAATAAATATAGTAAAAAGAAGGATTGCATGTGATCCCATTATAAATCTTCAAATAGGAGTTCATGAGATTGATATCCTTTTTTGTTATCACAAACAACATAGAGGAGACATAAGGGAAAGAAAGGTTGGTGTGATACAAGAGAACAGGATTCAAAAAAAAGCAGAGTTGCGGAAAAGATTACGATTAAAATTACCCACAGGTGTAACGTAATGATATAATATATGTTCGTGTGTGTAACTTTTCGTCTAATTTCTGTAATGATTTCTCTTATTTGATTTGTCTTTGGACGGACATATAGACTGATACAACAAGGGCTATGAGATGTTTTGAAGAGTCGAATAATTATTTATATCATGATCTAAAGATGTTTATAAAACTCCAAGCATATCCACAATCTTTATATTTTACTCTTAATATGTGCTTATTACACACTATTTATATTTATACTACTCCACCTCCTCAATGGACGGTGGTGATCTACTTGATCCTTCGGTAAAGATTCATTTTCTAAAATTCTTTACAATCTACTATACAATTGAAGGATGTACACACTCCCTCTAGAATACTATACACTATTCTAGATAATCTATGTACAAAAGGGCCCAAGAGTGTGGGCTAAGGACTTGGGCTCATAAAGCTTAACTAGGTGTAAATCTCTCAAGTCCAAGTCTCAAATTGGTCCCAAAAGTCCAAGTGCGTGGCACTTTGTTGTGGAAATTAGGATGCAATTTGAGAGAGAGAGAGAGCGCATACTTAAAGGCTCAAAGCAACCACTCTTGAACATTCAATTACTTAAGATCTGACCCGAATGACATTACTTACAACAGATAGAAGCTGGAGCCTAGGTTTCAGACAAATTCCCAAGTAAGGAGTTCAACTAAACCTCAAGAAGCCATTTCTGAAACAAGAAAATAAACTGGACCATCCAAGAATGATATTGTTTCCTACCTACATAATTGATACAATTTAAGTGTACATTCATAATATATTATTGTAACACACAAAATTTACTCTAGCGTTGATGATTTCCAATCCTGGCTAAAAGAAATGATCCTCAAGAAGATTGATCTCTAAAAAATGAAAAAGTTGAAGGATGAGCAGCATAAATCAAGGAATTCATACCACAGATTAAGATACTTGTCCAAGGATAAATAAAATCCCTTTTTCGTTCAGTATCTTTTGCATTGAAGGGAATAAGAAGCCTTTATGATCATGTATCTACCTAAACTGCTTTAGGATCATGTATCTACGTAAACTGCTTTAGGATGAGCATATTAACTGATGTTGTGTTAGTACATTAAGCAAATGTGATAATTCATTTGGTTGATCTAGAATGTTGTTCAATATTTGTCGCATGTTATAGCAAGGGCTTTGTTTAATTGCAACGACACTAATATAACAGAAACTAACTATGAATATCAAAAATAGCAGAAAATTCGTATCTGAGTCATCTTTAGCATATGTTCTCTTCCTATCCAATTATCGTAACTACAGTCACAGTGACTAAAAACGCTAAAGGAGCACACTAAGGTGACAAAACCATTTCACTGCATAGGCACGAGGCAAGGCACACCCCCCACTACGAGACGCCCAAACTAAAAAAACAGCTATATGCATATAAAAATATTTCATTATAAGAAAACATAATATATTCATTAAAACAGGATCAAAATATATTAGTCCAGACCATAATAGATGTCCAAATTCCAAAACATAATAGAAATAACTCATCATTAGGCGTATATATAATAATGCCACTAATCATCATCATATCAAATTGTGGATTATCATCGGATATGTATCCATCCACATCTTGTTCTTCTGCCTCATCCAACTCCCTCCAATATTGTTCCATTCATCTTCCTCATCCACAAGTCCTAACGCACTTGATCTAGATGAAGATGCTTTAAAAGTTTTTGAAATTGTTGCCCTTCTAGTATAAGTCTTAGTAGGTTCCTCAACTCCTGCAGTTGCTGCAACGTCATCCCATCTCAAATCATCCTCCTCAAAAACAAGTTCTTCTTCCAGGTGGCCGCTGCCAGTAGGAGTAAACGAGCAGAGGTGCAGGTGGGAATAAAAGAGCAGAGGCTGCCGCTGAACTTGGATGATGCGCGCCTTTACCACGCCTGAGCCTCTCCAAAAAGAGCATGAGGAGCACACCTAGGCAGCACCTCACCTTGACACTATGAGGCGGAAAGGGGTGTAATTGCTGCACCTCACACCTAGGCATGCCTTTTTAGTCACTGTACGGTCAGACATATACTAAATAGTTAGAAGTGTCTATCCACTTTAAGTGTGTACTTTGCTGTAATCAATCAAATTATACCTTTTGGAAACTCGATTATAAGTATTTCCAAGATCATGGGTATCACAATTTTCTTTCTTGTAATGTCTACAAGTCTTTATTGATCTTCTTAACAATAATGACATTGACATTCAATATCCCTGTAATAAACCAAATGAATTTATCAAACCACTGGCTGTTTATAAGTGTGATTTTTTTGTATAAACTTTCTCAATTATCACTCTCACTATATGACTAAATGATTCAATCATAACCAAATTTGATGACTGAGCATATGCTCAAAACTGAGGATCAATATGTAGTCTTCTACACTCAAGTATCCTTTGGGTCAAATGTTTTTTTGTGAAATACTCTAGTCCACTAACATATAATATGTACCGCAGACTCAATATATATCAATGCTTCATCAAAAAGGCTGCTAAATGATATTTTCAGCCATCCAATTAAGAAACTCACCTCACATTTAAAGAATCATAAACCAGCAACAAACTGAATGTCAAATAATAAGGGTTCTGAGGATCTGCCAAAATTTCCGTCTTTACTTAATCTGAGAAACAACAATGCAACTTGATTACTCAAGGAAGACTCATTTATCACTAATGCTTATCACTGCCACAAAAAAGGGGTTGGGTTACCATGACTGGTGCAAAGTCTTCTGCTTCACAGTCGACTCATAGACTCGATAATTCCTGGAATGCATGCAAAATTTGTCAGTAATAAGTAAAGAAATTGTTTGCTATGCTTTGTCTTTATCACATGCAAACTTCAGAGAGAGAAGACACATTTGTTAATACTTTATGCTCACCACGTTAAGGCAATGAGTAGGAATTGAGAGGATAAGTGGCAGCAGTTTATTAAAACTCCAGGCAATAACAATGATATCCCAAATAGATGCTGGTGTCCAGTTGTAAGGTGATTAAGATGAGGCAAGTTTGTATAACATTGGTCTCCACCTTCACTCTTAATCAACATTCGACATGTAGTCAATTGGTCTAATGCAGGAGTGTTGCAGAAATTCAGAAACCAGAATCCTTTAAAAACCATCACAATATAACAGCTCCAACATCCAATCTAAAACTTATCATCAGGTTTGAAACCCCTTTGCAGCATTTCATCATGGAAGTGAAAAGCTTCCTTCAGATTTTCCTGTGAGACATAACCATTTATTAATGATGTATATGTAGCCCGATCATGATTAATTCCCCTTTCAATCATCTTTCTGTATATTGTATTGGCTTCTTGCATTCTACCAAACCTGCAAAACTGGTCCAAGATGGCATTATAGGTAATCAAATCAGGTGCAAGACTTTCATTTTCCATTTGATTCACCAAGTCAAAAGCTATGTCAATGTTTTCGTCTTTCATAAATCCATGTATGAGAGTGTTATAAGTGATGTGGTCAGGAAAAATTCCCTTTGACTTCATCTTTTTCAGAAAGTCGAACGCCTTTAGCGGATCACCATGCCTGCAATAGCCCTTAACAAGAGAGTTACAAATAACTATGTTGGGCTCAACACCGTTATCAACCATCTCATTCCACAATTTGAATGCTTCAGATAAACAACCACCTTCACAGAATCCATTCATTAGAGTACCATATGTGATATAGTTGGGTTGTATCATTTTAGAAATCATGTCATCTTTCAATCCTATAGCTCTTATCATTTCACCAGCCTTGCAAAATCCATCAATCAAGGTATTGTACGTAACCGCATCAGGCTTCAATCTTCTTTGAAGCATAGAACTAAACAAGTTTAATGCTTTATCCATATTCCCAGTCTTGCAATATCCATTTATTAGAATTGTGTAAGTGCAAAAATCAGGAAACACGCTCCTCTCCACCATCTCATTGAAAAGTGCATCTGCCTCACAAAGCTTCTTTTCTTTGCATAATCCATTCAAAATGGTATTGTATGTCACCACATCCATCTGGCAACCCAGTTTCACCATCTCATCACGCACTTTCATGGCATCTGATACAGAGCCATGCCTACAGAATCCACCAATCAGAATGGTATAGACAATTTTGTCAGGTATTAGGCCATTGAATTGTAAATCCTTATAATAAGCCATCATCCGATCAAGATTCCCTGTTCTTGCAAAAAATCCTATCATCGAACTGTAAATAACCAAATCTGGGACAACACCATGATGCGATATTTCACGGAAAATACCTTCAGCTTCTACCAGATTATATTTCCTGCAACATTCAACTAGCAAAGAGTTGTAAGTAGCAGTGTCAGGACATAGCCCATTCTGCTTCATCTCATTTACAAGCTCTTTTGCTCTCTCATACTGCCCGTTTTTACACAGACCATTGATCATTGAATTATAAGTCAACGGACTCGGTTCCAAACCCTTATCCCGCATCAGCTTCATCACCTCGCGACCTCTTTCAATGCTTCCTTCACGACAATAAGCATTAATTAAAGTATTGTAAGTCACAATATCCGCAAATATCCCTCTTCTCTCCATTTCCATCAAAAACTCCTTTGCTTTCTCTATCTTACAATTTTTGCAGAATATGTTTACCATAATGTTGAGGGTATAAGCATTCAAATCAGTTCTGTTTCTAACGATTTCATCATAAACTTCTGTCGCCAGGTCCACCCACCCGATTCGACCAAGTCCACCAAGAAGACTGTTACAGGCATTAATAGAAACACATACGTCCTTAAACTTCAACAGACGAAACGCCTCAACAGCCTCCTTAAATTTCCTCGCTTGCACGTAGGTCCTAATAAACAAATCAAAAACATGAAAACTCGATCCACATTTCTCGCAAGTAGCTAACATTGAGTCAACAATCTCAACCCTAGATGCCCCACTCCTCCTAATCATCCTTAGAATCAGAACCTGCGCATCTGATATTCTTTTACTCCTTACTAACACATGTACAGCAGCGCTTAATGACAACGATGAATGCTTAAAATCCGGGTGTTTCGTTGCAAATAAATCGATAAATTTCTGACTAATTTGCAAATCATGACCACATTTGTAAATAATTTGTGTATAGGTTGATGGATTTATCCAATTAAATGTTTGGGTGTTGATGAACTGACCTCTCTTTAGAGCCCACAATATCTTTTCGGGCACAAAGGAATCCGAAGAAAGTGTTTGCGGAGGATTAGACAAAGAATTAGTCGAACTCTGAGTCGAAAAACCGCGAGTTGGTCTGGTGAATCTCCGGCAGCGGAAAAATGGCCGCCATCCCGCCATGGGCGAGCGAAGAGAGGGCAGGATCAGCTTTACCTCGTAAGCCGTCGATTAATTTTAGCAATAAAAAAGCGTTTTAACATATATTGTTTAGCATTTTCAGTTTTGTTTTGTTTTTTCCACGACCTCCGCACTTTCAGTTCTGGGTTTAAATATTCCTCTTTTTTTTTTTTTTTTTTTTTTTTTTGTCCACCTTTGACGGTCTTCAAATTCTCTAAATATACTTAAATAAATTTGGACAAATTACTAAATATTCTTATATATTTTTATTTAAATTAATCTAATTCTTGTTCGATAATATAGTTTAAACATCTTAGTTAATATTCGAATGATTATGCTGAATGAAAAATAATTATTCAATCTGTCCAAAACTTGTTCGGAATATTTTGTCAAACAGTTGAAGTATCGAACACTACTTCAACTGTTCGGTAAGATATTCTGAACAAGCCTTGGGCCAACATCTTGTGCTTATTCGACAGCCGAGGTTCAAACACGAATAGATGTATTCAACTAGTTTTTCAATATGTCCAAGACTTGTTTGGAATATCCAACAAAACAGGTGAAGTAGCATTTGATAGATTTTGTTAAACACTATTTCAATCGTTCGTCAAGATGTTTCGAACGAGCCTTACGCCAACATCTTGTGCTTATTCGACAGATAAGGTTCGAACACGAATAGATGTGTTCGACCAATTATGTCGAACACGAACATATGTCGAAACAAATCAAGTTTGAACACATAGGAGCAGACGTGCGACGGGTTCAAAACAAAACGTTGAAAAAACAAATCAAACATGAATGTTCTAACCCAAATCTTTCCTCAATGTATATTTTCATCTAAAACACTTATAAAACAGTATGTTCGATTGAAAAATATAAATTTTTTAAGATGTTCAATTGATTTGGACAACAACTTTATTCTCTCCTCTTCTTCTTCTTCTTTTTTTTCTTCTTCTTCTTCTTTTTTTAATAAAAAATGTATAGTTGTCATAAATGAGGTGTATCTAGTAAAAAAAAATTTAAGTGAGATGCATTTAGTTAATAAAGTGTATTTTGAGAATATTCACCCCCTTTATTTTTTGATGTTTTGTGAAAGATTATTTGTCATGTTGTTTTTTTCGCAAAGAAACCATGCAAACATTGTATAAAGTCCCCTTTTTCATAAAAGTAAAAAGGATAGCGGCTATTTATACTTCAAAATAAATACATTCTAACTAAAAAAAAAACTTTATTTTAAAAATAATATCTTTGTACTAATTATATCATACTTTATAAAAAAATAATAAAAAAATGTTGTGCTCCTCACATTAAATTCATATTCATCCATTATAAAAAGGAAAGCAGATGGGATTGTTTAAATGAATATCGAAGTTTAATATTTACGATCAAAGACAATGGATAGAATGAAGAACATTGTACATGAGTGTTATATGGATCTCGTTTCTTGCAATTTGATGGTTATTTAAGCCTTTATTCAAATTTCTAGGTTTGTTTTATATTGTTAAATCTTTTTAAATTCTTTTATTTTTATGTGTTCTTAAATCGATTTTATATGAAGAAACAATTTGGGAGAGAAGATTAATTTGAGATTTTATTTTTTATTTAGAATCTGGAGCTGGAGGGTGTGGTTCGAAATGCACTAAGATAAGTTCAACCAACCAAGTCGAATAATTATTATTGTTTATATCGGCCAAAACTTGCTTTGACAAACAATTGGGTCTTAGTTGTGATAACTACCCATTTTTAAAGTATTTTCAGGGATAAATTGATTAAGTATTGTTCTGACGTTATGGTGAATGATTTGTGTTTTGTTCATTTAATATGTTGCAAAATCAACTCGTTTTTTCAAACTATTATTTTTGCATATCAAATTTTGTTTGTTTAAGATTCACAAATCTGTTTCTACACTAATATTTTTCTATATAAAAGAAGAATAGTTTGTCGTAACATGTTATCCACCACATTTATTTTCAACAATAAATTTTTTATTTTTATTCTTTTTCACATATGTTCCTATTATTTAATGAGGTGCGTATTTTCGTCTCTCTTTTTCCTTTACTAAAATTAGAAAACTCAAAAATATTGTTTCTCAATAATAAACTTTGAAGTTTTATTCTTTTTTCCTGCATGTCCTCATTATCTAAAGACATGTGTATTTTTCTCACTCTTTTTTACTAAAATTTAAAAACTAAAATATTTTTTTCATTTTAAATTTGTTTTTATGTATGATATACCAAATTAATCATCTTTCGTGATTTTTAATTTGTCATAAATATTATACATTTTAAAATTAAAATATTATATCTCAAGTATGATATATATTTTTTTATGGATAGAATATAGTTTTTTTATGGATTTAATTAATTATTTTTATTTTGATATATGTAGTGAGTTTGTATAAATAATATATTCATTTGATCTAAAAATATAAATATTTTTTAAATTAAAATATTGTAAGATTTAATTTATATAATATTATAATTTGTTGTTCCATCTTAATAGGCTTTAGTGAGTTGAATATTTTGTATTGAATTAGTAACACTTTAAAATTGACTTTGAAAGATTGTGCAATTTATTATTCAATAGAGATAGCATTCTTTATAATTTAATTCACATAAGATTTATATAAATATAATTGACATAAATAATTCTTGTATAAATTTTAATAATAATAATATAATTTTATTATATATTATTAATATAATAAAATATATTATGTGTTGTGCCATCTCTTCTTAAGGTATAATAAGATATACCTGAAGAAATAAGGAAAAAGAAAAGACATAAGAATGTCAAAGTAAAGTGGATGAATTCTTGTTTTAAAGAGTTTTGGTCATGGGACACACTCTTTGATTATGGGGTTTTAGGGATGATGGGGATTTTATTATTCTGATATTTTGGCGATCAGTAATTTTCACAGTTAGTGGAAGTTCGCTCCAATGGAAAACAAAAACTATATACTTTTGAAATTTATTTTTTATTTTTCGGTAAGAGTGATGTAATCAATGATGGAAAGTCTTTTTCTCTTCTTTTCTACTAAATTTATTAAGGAAGCTGTTTATTTGAAAATAGTTGTTTAATTGAACAACAAAATAATTGAAGAGTTGATTTGTTAGTGGGACTATACTTCCTACTTAATTTGTATCTTATTTTAATTTCAAGTCCCAGGTAATTTGATCTTGCTAAACGGAACATTCATAGCTCAAAGCCTTGTCATACCAAAATATTAACCATTATATACTATGTATATGTATTCTAAGCTGTTTTTGTTCCGGGTTATACCTGCCCAACCTATTGTGATTGGGACAGTTCAGAATCTGTGTTTGAAAACCTACTGCCTCCACTTGCCCCCTTCCTCCCCCCAACTAACTTGTTTTTATCTCAATTTCAAATGTTATAAAAAATATATCACTTAATCATTTTTGTACAATCTTCAATTTGACATCCATTTTTATATATAAAAATAAAATACTAATTTTCAAATATAATTTTTTTTGTCAAGTTAATTGAGGTATATTTTTTTATTTAAAATAATTTTTATATAAAATAAAATCTTTGATTATTAGGAAAAATAATATTTAGGCTATATGAATTTTTTTATTATAAAGAGAATTTTGTAAAAATAATACAAATTTAAATATATCAATTTTAGAGAAATTAGTTATTTTGTATTTTATTAATTTTCAAAAGTTATATTTCTTTTTTCAAATTTTTACATTTTCATAAATTATAATAATTTTTTATTTTTAAAACTAGTATTTTTACCTTTTCATAAATTATGAATTTCTTTTTTAATTTTTATAATTTTTAGACTATTATCATTTTTATTCTTTTACTTTTATAGAATTTTTTTCTTCCAACAATAATAAATTTATTATAAATTAATTTAATATTTAATATATATATATATATATATCAACTAACTTAAATATATATACATTCATATATATATATATATATATATCAACTAACTTAAATATATATACATTCATATATATATATATATGTCAATTATCAAGCATCAACTCCATAATTCCCAACAACACTTTTAATCTTTAATAAATCATTCAATTATTGCACACATCATTTCTCACAATATAATAATATTAAAAACTTTACTAAAATTTACTGATTTAACATCTACAGTAACAACTTACTCTATCATAACTCAAAACAAATAGCACTTTATATTATATTTGGTTGTGGCACAACCGATTGTACTATAGTCGGTTGTGCTACAACCTCCTCCAGCCTTGTCCTAACATTCCTTAATGAGGTGTTTGGGCTGGGCTTCTCCCATCCGGATGAGGGATGGGTCCATCCCTCCGAATTTTTGTTAATAGCATGTGGGATAGGGGATGGGTCCATCTGCCCATCCGAACCCTATCCAAACACCACCCCTTTTTCCTTCCCCGTGCCTAACGCACGCACACATATCACTTTTATTTCTTCTTTTCAAGGAGTCTTCTATTTCTCTCTCTAAAACTCATCTTCTTCATCAAGGACTCTCGTCCCTCTCTCTCCTCCATTATCAATCCCTCTCTCTTCATTATTAGTTCATGAACTCCAAACTGTTCTTTAAAGAACTCTCTTTATATTTAACGACATTCTCTCATGGGCCGTTGCTTTTGTGAAAGGGTAAATTATCCCCAACAACCAATTGTCTTCCCAATTATGACTCTTGTTCTCATTCGAGCCATGTTTACTATTTTCTGCAGAGAATATATTCTCGTCTGAGCGAGAATCAAGCCCATGATTAAAGGCTCCCTCTACTTTTTTGAGTTTTCTGTAGTCTCCCTTGTTCGGATATCTAAAACCTTCTGTATTTTGTTTTTTTTTTCTGTAGATTTGTATCTTTTTTTCTTTTACTGTTCGGATCTGTAAATATACTATATGTTTAAGTTTGTTCTATATATAGATGTCTAAGATGGTGGATGAACCACACCTATTCACACAGTGTGCACACAAGCACCGCCCTTTGAGATTTTGGCTAGATCTGGGAAAGAGAAGACGGGGAAGCATGCTAGTTCAGTTGAATCCGTTGGTAGTTCGCTCCGACCTATAACTAGAGCGAGAAAGGTATTTTTTTGGGGTCTTCTTCTGATATTCCTATTCTGAAATTTTTAGTTTTGTTGCGTACTTGTGCTTGTATCATTTTATTCTATATATTTATTTATTTGTGTTCTTGTTTTGTTTCAGTAATGTTCTGATATTTTTAGTTGTTTGATATCGTGTTCTTGATTCTAAAGGAATATGTTAGTGTTCCCTTGTGTTTAATTTGTTGTTCATGATATTACTGTTATCTGTATTTGTTTGTTTAATTTTTATTTTTTTTATTATTGTCAAATGCACATATTTATTTTTACTTGGCATACTCGACTGGTGATTGCTGAAGGGGGAGAAAAACAATGAAAAAATTGATCTTAATCCTTGATTTTAAACAAACTTGTTTCTAGTTTTTCTTTTTTAGCATGAACTATTATGCAATTTTTTCTTCTGTTTGCATATAGATGTTCAGTTTAAATTTTTTTTTAACCGCATTAATAAATTGAAAATTGAGCTTATATATGCCTATATTTTTCATTTTAGTGATAAACTATATCATTGTTAACCTCTTTTTTTGTTAGCATAAAATATATCGTTCCTTGTTCAAGTATTATTATGTGTTCTCTGTTTTATTATATTTATGTGTTACTTATTTTGATTTGTTTCTTGTTATGTGTTATGCTTTATGTGTTCTATGTTTTGTTATATTTATGTGTTACACATTTTGCTTTGTTTATTGGTGTTCTCTTTTCTTTGTATTGTTTCTCATTTTGCTTTGTTTATGATTTTGACCTTTGCCTATAGAATGTTCATCATGTTTGGGGTTCCCCCTCCTCTTGAGCAGGGGAGTAACTCATTCCCCTTGATGGATTTAGGTTGTCCTTCATTTGTAATTATGTATGTATATCTTATTTTATTTATATATATTTATTGTATAATTTTGTTACGACGTAGTGGTGAGCTTCCAGGTGATCACATCCAAATGTCCCCCCCTTTTTTTTGTAACTTTCTGCCTGCTATTTGATTAATGATGATTTGTGTAATTGTTTGTCATATATGCTTCTTATTATGTGTTGGTATTTGGGAATGCTTCATGTGATCACTTATAATAAAATGGAATTGTTCGCATTTATTACGTAGCATTCTTTGTTGCTCCGTAATTGTGAACATTCCAACATTTTTTAGTAAAGTTTGGTCTTTGTTGTTTCAAATTGATGTACTTTGTTCAATAATAAATAAAATTGTTTATTATATTTTATTGAAATATATATTTTTCATTTGGAGTTTATTGGAATATTTTTATGGTGCTATGAAGTTTAATATGAAAAACATGATATTCATATATAACAAATACGACCTACTATATTTTCGTAATAGAACTCAAGACATTGTGAAGACAAGAAAAATATTTCATAACTAAAAATAGTTTATCTAAACTATCTTCACTCAAATACACCAACTTTTTTAAAATAAAGAATCTGCTATATATTTTTAAAATTACAAAAATGTGTTCGTTTTTGTATGCTTATTAATTATTCGTATAAAAAAAACTCAAATTAATTTATTTATATAAAAAGATTCAATTTAATAAAAAAAAATATGTGGATTTTTGAAGTTTTTTTTGTACTAATTTTATTTTTGGACATAAAGTAGGCATCAAATGTAAAGAGTTTCTTAACCAGAAAAAAATTATCATAAAAATTTCAATAAAATCACCAAGGTTTTTTAAAATAATTATTTATAATGAATATTTTTGCAATTATAAATTATGCGAAATTTTCCTTGTTTATATAATCTATTCATTGTTTGTATAAAAATGTAAGTTTAATTTATTTGTATAAAAATATTCAATTTAATAAAGATTCTGAATTTTTAATTTTTTTTAATAATCTTTATCATTGTTATAGTGTTTGTATGTTTTTTTTATGGTAACTATGCTTATTGCAATTAGTTATGATTATTTTTTATAAAGTATGAGTTTTATTTTTATTTTTTTGTCTATGAGTATCACCCACAATAATAATATATGTGCAATATATTTTTGTTACATAAATGCAATCATACTCACCTTTTAACTTGAATCGATCAATATTTTTTTTAGATGTTTAGGGAGAACGTGAACGATAAAGTAACATGGTCTCGTGAAAATGAAGCTGACTTTATTTTCTTGTGTCACCGAGAATACCAGAATGGTCATTTACTCACAATAATCTTTTCTAATTCGATAATGAATTTCATTTGTCTAAAATTGAATGTTCTGTCCAATGATTGATCGGTCTACACGATTCACCACTGTAAAGTTAAGTTTCCAATAAATTGTAGAAAATTGGTGGGATAGCATCATCTAATCAACCACCCTCCGCTGATTGCTAAGATAATCTCAACTATAAAAGATCCCAACTATTTTTATATGTTTTTTTATTTAATTGGCTTATTGCTAATTAATATTCTTTTTTTATTATAGAATTGGATATAAGGTATAATATACGTTTCAAATAAATCAAAGCGCATAGTTATTAATGCACGCGTTAGAAACTTACGATGCCGCTAAATCCTAACAAAATACATCCCAACATATAGGCATGCACCAAAATATGGCTATTTTCACTTAAAAACAAAACATCCATGGCCGAGTTTTCAGAATTTCTAAACCAACATGGATGTAACATACGCTACCAAACATCTCACATATCTACTTTTTAATAGCTTACAAAATAGTAATTATTTTATACCAAATTTACAAAATACGCTTGGGTGGGAAAATTATGGTTACCAATTTTAGAAACAGTTGTTATTATTATTACTAGTATTTCTTTCGTGCGTTGCACGGTTTATAATATAATAATATAATAAAATATTATAAAACTAGTAATATAATTTTTAAAATAAAATACATAATTATCTAAAAAAATTTATTAATAAAAATTTATTTAAAATAAAAATATCTTACAATATAAACATATTAAAATATACCACAATTAATCTATGAAAAAAATTATATTTTAAAATTTTAAAATTTATTTTTATATATGATATATAGATATCAAATTGAAGATCGTGAAAATAAGATAAACTACTACCTTAGATAACTACCTTCAATATAGTATAATTTTTTACTCAAAAATAAGATATGATCTAATTAATCAAGGGGATATATGATATTCATTTAGGATCTCAAAAAAAAATTAGTAATAATTTTTTTAGAAAAAAATATATATTAAATTTTGGAAAACATTTTCGAGAATAAATGTTATAATTTGATGGTAAATTTTTGCATTCTTTAAAAACTAGAAGTACAAAGAAGACGTAAGAGGCGGGGTAGGGAAGTAATATCTAATCGAGTGCCTTGAGCAAAGTACATTTATGTGTAAATTGCACTTGGGTAGAGAATTCCAGCTCCCGATAGTTTCTTATCATTTCCTTTAGATGAAATGGATCATTCTTTATATTCAAATCTCAACCAATCGTAGGAGTGCTAACACAATGCACTATATCCATGTTCAATCACCTAATTGCCTTTTGGATATTGCAGACTTGTGAATTGGTATTCCACAAACAACGAGTTAAAGCTCAAAGTTAGAACCGAGTTGTCTATGATCCTCTATATCAATTTGGTTTTCAAATAGCCCATGATTCTCTTATTTCATTAAGAGTGTCTATTATGTTCAGAACGTCTACATATAATGCTAAACTACGAATCTAGGGCTTGGTTTCTTTATAAATGCACAGAAGCAATGTTAATTGTTTTTAATTCATTAAGTGCTTTCATATATATATATATATATATCAATGTTAATTGTTTTTAATTCATTAAGTGCTTTCATATATATATATATATATATATATATGAATTAAGATCCACACAGAGATGTGTCATAATTATATTTATAAGTTGTAATTCCAATCCTTCGGAAACTAAAAGCATAATGTTATAACGTCTATTCCAGGACAACATGACTCCTCATAGTCAATCCAAAGCGCTGTGAGAAAAGCATTTACAATGCAAACTTTGTATCTCACGACTTCATGTTCTCATTATGCTTTCTGACAAAAACTCATTTATGTCCTGCGGGTTTTACACTTGTTGAGACTAGCTCATATACCTTTATTTTGAAAAGATAGTGTTCTATCGAGATTGATTATTTCCATTTAGGCTAATATGCTCTTTGTTGACATTCTTCAACAGAGTGTGGTTTGATATCTTCATGCTCTATGATTTATTGAGCAACACCATATATATCATCAATGCGTGTGGAAGATCTTTTCATTCATATTTAATTGTTCTCTGGATTCATAGCAAACATCTGAGCATCCTTCAGTAATGATTCGTGGCCATGAGTAAAATGAGAGTTAATCTCATTTCATTGATGATTAAGATTGAGTTGTGGTATGCCCACCCTTCTTCGTTGGGTTGATATCGACTGAACCAAGTGGCATCCCTCTTTTCCTTTAGTGAGCCATGCCCTCAGCCATACCTCCACTAAGTATGGTTGCAATGTTGTACCCGTTACTAGGGACTTTGAACCTTGCAGCATATTTGAAGCTAGCATATGTGATCTTATCAAATTAGTGATCTTAATAAATACAATAGGAATTGAATCCCCTGTGTTGTGAAGATCGATTATACATTTTCTTCACTTCTATATATGAAGTGTGGGGATGAGAATAAAATAAAATTGGAACCAATTCCTTTCGTTCCTTTACGAAAAAAAAATTATTATCTCCCCTTAACGATGGGAAGACCATCTCATTAAGGTAGCAATCTACAAATTTAGAAGTTGAAAGATTATTTGCCGATGATTCCAAATTGTAAATAGTGGTTGGAGATTCATATCCAATATAAATACCTAATCGTCTTTGAGAACCCATTTTTCGTGTGTTATGGGGACCAATAGGCACATATACAACGTAACCTAATATGTTTAATATCCAACCTCTATCCAGCTACCAACTAGTACGCAGAAAATAATTAGTCAATAGTCGGTCTAGAAATGAATAAGTGAGGTTGCGTGCAATATTGCGTAACTCTATTGAGAAATGGACATGTTGGTGTGCATAAGTAATTCCCTAGCCACCATTTGTAGTCTTTTGATGGTGGCTTTTGCTAGACCATTTTGTGTATGCACATAGGCTGCAAGAAGCTCTACATTGATCCTGATAGATGTGTAATAATCATCAATTATTTTTCATGTAAAATATCCAGCATTATCAAGTCTTATAAACTTGATATGGTGATAAAGGTGGTGAGCCCTTAAATGAATAATATGTGTTATGAGTTTCACAAATGCATCATTTCTTGTGGACAATAACACAACATGTGACTAGTGTGTCAAAGCGTCTACGAAAACCATAAAATACTTGAATGGTCCGTAGTTTGGATGGATAGGACCATATATGTCACCTTGTATCCTTTGTAAGAACTAAGTGGCCTTGTAAAAAGAATGATAGGTCCTTAGGAAGCATGTGGTTCATCTAGTGCTTTAGAAGGCACTACTCGCAATAGAGCAACATTAGGACCGACGCTTTGCATTGAATTTTGTCCCATTTTGTGTTTCACTCGAAAGAAATCATTGTAACCATGAGAGTTTTTTAAAATATGGATCATCATATCATGACCAAATGTCTATATTAGTCCTATTAAAGTTTCTATGAATTGGTGCCCCAAATCTCGTTGTAGGTAACAACATGGGATTCAAGTATTTGTCACATAAAGTGAGACGTACCATTAGTCGTAACATGTTTTTTTTTTTTTTAAGTTATTGACCTTTTGTAGGGAAATAAGGTATTTTAATCAGGTCAAGTTGGTTCAGTCACGTTTTTATGAATTAGATTTCGTGACCACATGACACATTTTTCTAAGACTTTGTGAAAAAATACTTTGTCGCATAATTGGTTTATATTTATTTATATCATCCATGTAATATATCATGTCTAACTAAACACATAGATGAAGTAATGATCAACTTCACAAATGATCATGCAAATTATTTTTAATTACAAATCCTTGATGACTAGAAATAATTCAATTCATAAATTTCATTTTCATGAGAAAGTACAGAATCAGGCTAAACATAAGTGGTTAATAAATATTATTAAAAAAATCATTCAAAATTTCATAGTCGCATAATGTTAAATGCACATAGATATCCAATCTGAGCTTGCCTAGGCCTGTAGTTGTATATCATAGGTGAAACATATATTCATAATATGTCACATGCTTAAATTTGGACTAAAATATATTATCTCGAAATACTTTATCATAAAAGAAGTATGAATTTTAAAATGTCTTGCATAATCCACATATAGGGTGAAATTGATTTACCTCGTGGGAAAGACAGGTCTTTTTTCTATGTCGCTTTTCAAACTTTGTGATTTGGTGGTTAGTGCAAACTTTAAATTCAATATACACACCAATGATAATTGAACCAATACTCAAAGATATTGTTCACGAGGGATTTAGACTATTTTGTGCTCATAACATGTGAAAGTAAAAGTAGAAAAGAAGATGTAAAGGGTTCTCTTATTCATCAAAATTTCCCCTTTATATATGGTATCAAATATAGTAAATACTTCAATTACCCCTGATTGGATACTTTTGACAAAGGGATACTTTTTCTCAAAACATTCCTTGATTTAAGGGAATGATTCATTTATAACATCTATGGAAATCTTTTAATTTAAGAGAATGAATAAGTCACATTCCCGTTTTTTATTTATTTTTAGTTGGGGTTTGAAAAGGGAGAATCTATTTATATCAAATAAATTCCATATATTCCACCACCCCAATAGGCGAGAGTATAACAAGAGATTTGTGACTAAAAAACATCATCATCAATTATCTCTTAAATATATTGATGAAGATTTGTAATAATTTGAATTTTGGCGTATCATTAATCATTGCTAAATATATCTAGCAAGAAGAAATGTACTCAATAATGTACCATTAATTAATATAGTCATTAAAATATAATATATATATATATATATATAAACAGAAGTCACCTTAAAAATATCAGGCAATTTTTCCAACCAAAACTAATTATCGAATCAAGAAATATGCAAAAAATTCTATAAAGTGAAAGAGTTAATTTTTCGTCCAAGATTTCATACCATTTTCAGAAATATTGCTATACATATTATATACATTAATAATAATAGATTAATTATTTAATGAATATAGTATATATTTACTATATATATGATATGATATTTAATTATATGTTAGTAGATTACGTTGGGGAGCAACATTTTTTAAATTAATGATTGTTTAAATTAATCATTGATTTAAATTTATTATTAATATATCATTTTTTCCTATTGAATAGATATGCACCGTCTTTCTATATATATATATATATATATATATTAGGGTTAAAACTATTTGATATTTTAAGTTTATATTTTACATTAGGCAGTATTATATTATAAGTTTATATATTATGTGGCTAATCAATAATTAAAAACCGTAGTAAGTTTAAATATATAATTTAAATAGTTTTATTTTATTTTTTATTTATTAAATATTTGAATACGCTATCTATATGTGTGTATTAATTAGTTTATGAGATTTAATAATTTTGTTAATTAAGGTAAATTATTAATTTTATAGCCAAGTTAAATTTACCTATATTTTGATAAAAAGTCAAAATTTTTGTAGAATATCACTCATTTTTTAGGTTTGTTTTACTTTATTTAGTAAAACAATTTTGTTCTTGAGAAGGTATGATTTAAATAATCCTCATAATAATGTAACCACTACATCTACAATTGAATTACAATGTAATTCATAGTCTTCCCACCGTGATTCTACCGAAAACCTTCATTCATGTTCATTTATATAATATGAATTGATAAAAAGGTACCGGAACCGGCGGTTCGAACCGGCGGTCAACGGTTCGGTTCGAACCGTTGACCGGTTCCGGTTCCGGTTTGGAACCGAAACCGTGATAGGGCCGGTTCGGTTTCGGTTTTGTATATTTTGGAATCGGAACCGCCGGTTCCGGTTCCCGGTTCCCGGTTCACGGTTCTACATTTTAAAAAATATAGCCGTTGAAGATCAACGGCTGAGATTAAATAGCCGTTGATCTTCAACGGCCAAGATCAAATGTCCGTTGGGAACCGGCGGTTCCCAACGGCTATTTCGATTTTTTTTTCTTTTCCTATAAATACCCTTCCATCTCATTTCAATTCACATTTCACAATCTCTCTTAATCTCTCTCAATCTCTCTTACATCTCTCTCAATCTCTCTCAATCTCTCTTACATCTCTCTCAATCTCTCTCGATCTCTCACATCTCTCTCAAGCTCTCTCACATTTCTCTCAATTCTCTCTCAATCTCTCTCGATCTCTCTCACATCGCTCAAGCTCTCTCACATATCTCTCACATCTCTCTCAATCTCTCTCTCTCTCAATCATCTTTATATTCTTTATCTTTATTAATCTCTCTCTAAATGTCGAGCTCAAGCCAAAGAGGACGTGGAGGTAGAGGATCATCTTCTTTATCTCGACAAGCAAAAGGGAAATCGGTTATGCCGAGTTCAAGTGCCGGAACCGGAATGCCACCACCATCTCCTTTGGTTCCAAGATATTTCAATCTTAACGGTGAAGATATTGAAATTCCGGTCGAATGGCAAGAAGATTTTGAAGCTCAATTAGGTTTGTATTTATTTTATAATATATCCCTCTTAAATATTATTTTATACTTTTTTTTAAATATCTCTCTCAACTATTTATTAATTTATTTTTATTATCAACCCGAACATCATCACGATCCGAACTTTCAACACCTCAATCAATATTATAGGTTTTATGATATTAGAAAATTAAAAAAACCTAGGAGTAATAGTCTTTATCAAGAAGTAGATAATTATCTATCTACTACTTTTGAAGAACTTGGATTTGATACACCTAACGAGCTCTTGAGATGGTGGTCTCGAAGAGCAAAAAACTTTCCTATTTTATCTCTAATGGCAAAGGAAATATTTGCGTGCCCGGCATCCACCGTCTCGGTTGAACAAGCATTTAGCACCGGCGGTTACATTTTGGATCTTCGAAGATCCAATTTAAGGGTGGAAAATCTAGAAAATCAAGCTTTACTTCATGATTGGTCGAACGCCGAGGTAAGAAAACAAGAAGTAAATTTTGATGAACACGATGAGGATGAAGATGGAACCGAGTATTCGACGTCTACCGGGAGTGATTGAGTCTCGCCAAGCATCAAGGTAAGACCGTAAGAGAACTACGTCGACTTTGATTCCTCAACTATGAGGATACGTAGGCAACTTAATTGTAAATTAGAAATTAAATTTTAATATCTAATTTATAGTTAAGTTCAAGTCTTTTTTTTTTTTCTCTCTTCTATTTTTTTTTAATATGTTGTAATTGAAAACTTGTAAAGTTGTAATCTCTTGTTAAAAGAAGTAAATGTTTTTGTGTAAGTTAAATTTTTGTTGTAACTTTTCTATTTTGTTTTTTATTTTATTATAAGTTGTAAATGTTAAATTTTGATTGTTGTAATTTTTTTTTGTAAAATGTAATTGTTTTAGTTAAGTTAACTATATATTCAATTCAATCTCTTGTGATAATCAAATTCGAAAGACAAAAAAATAATTTTCAAAGTTGTTGGATATTTAAAAAAAAAAAAAAAGGAACCGGCCGAACCGGCGGTTCCGGGAACCGGGAACCGGAACCGGAACCGTTGGAACCGGCGGTTCCGGAACCTGAACCGGAACCGTGTATATGGCGGTTCGGTTCCGGTTCCACTCTTCCCGGTTCCGAAAACCGGCAGTTCCGGAACCGAAACCGGAACCGCCGAACCGTGCCCATGTCATATAGTAATACCTATCTTTTTATTCAGTCCCTTGAATTCTTTTTTTTTTTTGTTTTTTTTTTTTATTTTTTTTTTTTTAATGTTGTAGTTTCTCCTCACGATCATTTAGTAATCTAAAATTATTTTAGCTTTTTAATTATGTATTGTTTTATTTTAACGCTCAGTTTTATTTTTTATTTATAAATCCATTTTTCATACAAACCTTAATGTTGGTATGTGTGTTCTTTTTCGTTTTTCCGTTTTTGTTTTTTATGTGAAATTTTTATTAAAATATTTAAAATTTGTATTGTATATAAATTAAATATTACATAATATTTGATATTCTTAATAGGAATATTAATTTAAACAATTAGGTAATATGAGTCAACAAAAAAGAAAAAGACAAACAAAACTTGCAGATTTCGTCGGTGAAAATCAGACAACTATATTTTGCTAACATCCAGCTTATTAGGTGAAATTTAATAAATAATTGAGATTAACATAATCAAATAGAAAAAATGATTTGACCCATCTTTTTCTTTTTAAATAAAATTCATCTTCACCCCATATTTGAACTTTTCTTGCAAATGATAATATGGGTTTTATAATTAAATTTTGTATTTTTTTTATTTGTTTACTGATTCATATATATATATATATATATATATATATATATATTACAGTACCTTTATAAATAAATTTTATAGCATTTCTTTGTCGTAACATTCTTAATAAATTTGATTGTTTTTATTTCTTATGTGGAATAAATGATATAATTAATCTTAAGTAGCCTATAAACTACCACATTATTCATATGTATATATAAAAAGAGAATATCGCCTTAAATAGAAAACATAAAATTTTCGCAAATAAACTACTTTTTAATATCTGTATATAAGATATAATAATACAATTTGATTGATAGAGCCACAATTTATTAATTTCAAGATATACTAAAATTATGTTTTATTATTATTATCTATCAAAATATATTTATTTGATTATATTTTATATTTTTATTTTTATTTTTCACTAAACATTTTACAAGCTTATAAATTTATTGTTTCAACTCTATTTTTATGAAAAATATATGTAATAAATTCTATTTTCACGATCTTTAAGCTGACATCCATATTGCAAATATATACATATATATACATAAAAATTTAATTATTAAATATAAAATATATTTTTTTTAGTTAATTGTTATATATTTTTATATTTAACTAAAATAACTAAATAGATATTAAACAAATTATTCTCTAACTATCAAAGTAAGAAATCAATCTTATAAGATTATGTATATCTTTTGATAGTTGTCTATTTAAAGATATAAAAGATACAAAAAATAATATCCTATGGTAGTGATTTTTTGTTCTTTACTAATAATTTTTTTGTAAGAAAAATTAAGATTTAGGTGTTTAACAAATTGAAGAATATGATTATAATTTCTAATTATTTCACAATATTGGCTCTTTTTTAATATTATAATGTTAATGTAAATTTATTTATTTATGTTATCATTGCTATATATGTTTTATTGAAACAATTCATTTTTTCAATGAAATTTCGAAAAAAATTCTAATATTTCAGAGATATTCCACTAAAAATTCTTCTAAGGTATGTGAAAAAAAAATTATATATATATTGTTAAACATATAAGCTTTACTACGACCACAAAAAAATAGTGTTTTTTTAAACCAATGCATTTTCACAGTCACTAAAACTATTATGAAATATTTATATATACTTACTGTAAATAAACATATTTATGTTATGTTGAAAATATTATATTCACTTACTCTTTAAAATATAATAAATTCACATATGTATATGGTGGGGACAATGCGTGAGAGAGAGAAAGGAATACATATGAATGTTATATAATACTTGAATTTCACAATATTATATGATTAAATTAAATTAAAGATGAAAGTACGGTACCGAATGGAAATAGATAAAATATCCCAGAATAAAATATTCACAAGTCAAGAATGACTTGTGAAGCCAACAGGGCGAAAATTATCCACTAATAAATGTGAATTACAAAAAGGGATCGAATAATGCTTTCTATGATCCTTAAGTACTTGAAATCCAATAAGGATTTCAAGTCGACTAAACTAGCTAAGAAAGTAAACTAAGAGAAACAATGTATCACTCAAACTCTCAGTGTATGAATCGACAGCAACAGATTAGGAAAATCCGTCGCTGAATAGTGCAGTGTGCAGGATGTTGGAGTCAGAATGACGACAATTTTCTTAGCAACAACGATCTGCTGTATCAGAATATTTGTATCGTGTCCAGTGTATTTCTTCCTTTCTTCTTCCGTTGTCTTTATAGAGTTCTTCAGTTCTCTTTTCCTTCCTTTTCCACTCAGCCACGTAGAATGGAGTTCTCCGCTTCTCCTTTCTTTCCTCAACCATCTCTCCACCAGGATAGAGTTTTGACTCGGTCTTCAACTGTTTCCCTATTCCGTGGGGATATTACTTAATGTCTAAGCTTGTGAATCTTATCTGCATCTTTTACCAAGGAAGAAACCAGCAAAACATATCTACTAAAAAGGTTTGACTCATTCAAATCTTAACAAAAGAAATTCACACAAATAATATAAACGTGTATCGCACGAGATATAGTAAACATAACAACTTGAATCATGACAAATCAAACACAGCTTAAATTTATCTTTGACCTAATTTAAAAATTACTTCCCATGTACTTGTCCAAAATTATATCTTTAACAATTATTTATCATCTTTTTATATATGAAGGGGTCATCTGTGCCAAATGTAAAAGGTTGAAGATCTTATTTATTAAAAACTATAATATATTAAATTTATTAAGATAAATTATGATAATATATATTATATATGGAAAACAATAGTACGGCAGCCAAAAAAAAGAGCGACTTATTCAGGGTAATGTACTGTTCCATTTTAACAAACAGGAGATGTACTACAATACAAATTCATGTATTTTCTTCATTATTCTCAGTCACTAGAAAATTCGATCCTAAAATCGCGGATTAGTATTCTTGTTCTATAATCAAACTAGATCTCTTCCCGTGCAAGTTACAGGATATAATATATTTTATTATATTAAAAACTTATAGTAAAATTACATTTATTATTATTAGTACAAAAATGTAATAATTTATTAATTATATCAATTATATAAATATTATTCAATTTAGAATATAGTTTGTTCTATTACATTGTATTTTATTTCTTTAAAATTAGTTTTATTGAATAATAAATTGTACGATATTTTGAAATGGATTTTGAATTGTCCTTGAAATGAAAATAAATATTTTAATTCACTAAAAACTAATGAGGTTAAATAATTAATTATTATATTATATAAATTTAATATTATAATACATTATTTTTATAAAAAAAATATTTCTCCATTTTAAAATTTGATATACTATTTATTCAAATCTATCATACATATATTAAAATTTAAGAAATAATATTCAATTCATAAAAAATTATACATTAAATATAATTATTTATTTCAATTTATACAATATTGATGTTAAATTATAGATCACAAATAATACATTTTAGTTAAATAAGTAATATTGAATAATTTTTTTTATTTAATTTGAATTGAATATATACTAATATAATGACAAAGTAGTCTAAAAGAAAAATTTATCATCTAATTACAGTCAATAAATAAATATTACGAGTAATGCTTTTTAGTTAACCCAATAATATTTTTTAAAACTGTTTTGTTATTACATTTGCCACTCAATTATTTAATTTTTTGAATCATTTGCAATTACTATACAATCTAGATAAATTAAAATTGTAATCACTAATAGATATAAAATTTTATATTTTTCTTAATTCAATATATTTAAAAATAAAATTATTTACATAAAAAATGATATATTATTTGTTGATAGGTTAAAAATTCATTCCCATAAATTAGTATCCCTTGAAATTCTAAGCTTCACATGTTATGATAGCTTTTCTTTAATTAAATAAATAATATTATAGCATTTAAATAAGAACACTTTGTCTTTAATAGTATTACTCATTTTCTTAAAATATATTAATTTGAAACTAATATTAAAATATAAAATGATTAATTGTAGAAAAAATTATAATTTTAGTAAATTTCTAAGAAATTATTCTGTAATATTTATTTATTTACTGTAAATAGATGATAAAATTTCCTTTTAGAGTACTTTGTTATTATATTAGTATAGATTCAATTCAAATTAAACTAAATAGTTCAATATTAATATTATTCTTTTTTCAATTTAACAAATAAGTAGTAATACTTTTTGAATAAGAAAATAATACATTTTGAATAAGAAAGTAATACATTTTTAATAAGAAAGTAATATTGTTAATGTTCGACAAAAGCGAGAATATTAAACATCTCCACATTAACAAATACAAATCATCCCCCATTGTAAAATATATCCTAAAATTTAACAACCAATCATATATTTTTTTTCTTTTAAAAACTAAGTAGTAATACATTTTGAATCAGAAAGTAATATTTTTTTAATAAAAAGTAATACATTTTCAATAAGATAGCAGTAGTGTTAATATTTGATAAAAAACGAGAATCCTACACATCTTCATATTATCAAATACACATCATTCCCCCACTATCATATAATTTAACAAGCAGTCATATTTTTTTCCTTTTAAAAAATAAGTAGTAATACATTTTGAATAAGAATGTAATACCTTTTGAATAAGAAAGTAACACATTTTCAATAAGAAAGTAATACTCTTAATATTCGAGAAAAGCGAAAATCCTAGACATCTTCATATTAACAAATACAAATAATAAGTAGTAATACCTTTTGAAGAAGAATGTAATATATTTTGAATAAGAAAGTAATACATTTTCAATAAGAAAGTAATATTGTTAATATTCGACAAAAGAGAGAATCCTAGACATCTTCAGACTAACAAATTAACATCATTTTTTCCACTATAAAATATTTTCTAGAATTTCACAAGCAGTCGTGTATTTATTTTTTTTAATAATAAATACTAATACCTTTTGAATAAGAATGTAATACCTTTTGAATAAGAAAGTAATACATTTTTCAATAAGAAAATCATGCTATTAATATTCGACAAAAGAGAGAATCTTAAACATTTTCAAATTAGCAAATACACATCATTCCCCTAATATAAAATATATCATAGTATTTAAAAAGCAGTCATGTATTTGTTTATTTTAAATAGGCAATAATATCTTTTGAATCAGAAAGTAATACATTTTCAATAAGAAAGTAATACTTTTGATATTCGACAAAAGCGATAATCCTAAACATCTTCAGATTAACAAATAAATATCATTCCCTCACTATAATATATTCTCTAGAATTTAAAAAGCAGTCATGTGTTTGTTTCTTTTAAAAAATAAGTAGTAATACTTTTTGAATAATAAGCTAATACCTTGTGAATAAGAAAGTAATACATTTTCAATAAGAAAGTAATTCTGTTAAAATTCGATATCATTCCCCCATTATAAATTATTTACTAGAATTGATCTTCCATGCGTTGCATCACTGATAATATCATAATATAATAAATTATTATAAATTAGTAATATAAATTTTTTAAATAAAACACATAATTTAAAAAATATATTTTAATAAAAATTAGTTAAAATAAAAATATCTCACAATTAAAAATATATTAAATATTAAAATATATGACAGTTAATCTATAAAAAATATATTATACATCGTTCCCCCCACTATAAAATATTTACTAGAATTTAACAAACTGTCAAGTGTTTGTTTCTTTTAAAAAATAATTAGTAACATCGAGCAATTTTCTTTGTTCAATTTCTAAACACATATATAAAGAACAAAGAAAAAAGTAAATTAATGAATTAGACTTTCATTCATTTTAAAATAATTTATATATTAATATAATAAATATTTTAATAGATTTTCTTACGAAGACATATCAAAATTAATTTGAAAATTAACTTCATAAATTAATTCTACAAATTAATCAATGAGGTGTAATAATATTTTATTTTGATATCTACCCAATTTATATATTATAATATGATATAATTTTTAAATTTAATTAAAAATTAATATTACGTTCAAATTAATATATTTTAAGCAAATAATTAATACTATTAAAAAATAATATTATTTAAATGTAATAATATTTTTTGTTTAATTAAAAAAATTTCTATCACAACATGTCAAGTTTACAATTTGAAGAGATAATAATTAATAGGAATGAATTTTTATACCTATCAACAAAATATAATCAACAAACTAGTATGTATATTAATTTTTTTATGTAAATAATTTTACTTTTAAATATATTGAATTTTTAAGATAAATATCAAATTTTATTTTTATTAGTGAATACAATTGTAATTTATCTATATTGTATAGTAATGTAAATAATTCAAAAAAAAATTAAAAAGTTAAGTGATATTTTAATATTGTTGTAAGCCTGCCCAATTAATTAATAGAGTTCCAAAATTTTAACAAATGGTCACACTAGCCTGATGGTAAGAAGGTCTTATCTCTTTCTTAGAGGCCGCAGGGCACGGACTGCATAATTAATTAATTTAATTAACAAGCATTTTATATATAAATAGCATAAAATAGCATTTCACACAAGTTTTTGTTTTTTTACATTTTAAAAAGTTATCAATAGTGGGTCATATAATCAAATCAATCGCTATATCAGGAATTCATGGCAAAACATAGAAACTCTAATGAAAATCGAACCAAAATTGAAAGTTAGAGAACAAAAAAGTCGTAAAACTAGAGGACACATATTGAGTTAAACAAAAGTTACATAATTTAAGAGAAAAAAAAAAATCTCTTTGTTAAAACTTTACCAAATTTTCATTAAAAAAAATAAAAAAATCACAACAATGCAACAATTGAACCCTAAATTATATCAAGTACTATTTTTTATCATAGTTACGCCGTGATTCAAAGTTTACTTTTAAGTGTCCTAATAAATTTTAAAATTAAGGACCTCATGATAAAAAAAAATAAAGAAAAACATAATATTACAAATTATCAAACGTAAAAATCTGTAAAGAAAATATTGGAATCTATGTTGTGCTTGTTCGGTTTTTAAAAATATGATACAATAGTAAAAATATGTAGAAACAAATTGTGAATTTTTATTTTGATCAAAATGAAAATACGAGTAAAGTGTCTAATATTGAAAATATTAGTGGATATAATAGTCAATACGTGCATTTTACATAGTTTTAATAAATTGAAACAAGCACAATATTATATATTAATATGGGATATTATGTATTGCAACTTACAAAACAACCATAAGATTGATACATATCTAATATTATGTATCAAACATTATTCTATCAAGTAAAATAAACGAGCCCTAATTATTTAGCATGAATAACGCATTTAAGAAGCATATAAAATTTTGTTTGACATTTTTGGCGGTAAAAAAAATTATTAAAGTATGAAAATAAATATACAACAAATTGGATGTGAACATGCATAGCAAGATTTACAAATAAAGTTGGAATATTTTCTTTGAGAAATCAAAAGAGATAGTCTCCAACCATCACACTAGCCTAACTATTTAAGCAAATTTGAAAACTTCATTATCTTATATCAATAAATTGGGTAGGCTTACAAAAATATTAAAATATCACTCAATTATTTAATTTTTTTAAATCATTTACAATTATTTTACAATATAGATAAATTACAATTGTAATCACTAATTAGAAATAAAATTTTATATTTTTCTTAAAATTCAATATAATTAAAAATAATATTATTTACATTAAAAAATTGATATACTTATTAGTTTGTGAATTTATTTATATATTTTGTTGATAGGTATAAATTTTCATTCCTAGAAATTATTATCCCTTAAAATTATAAACTTCATACATTGTGATAGAATTTTTTTTAATTAAACAAATAATATTTTTACATTTAAAAATTATAAACCTCAATTTTTATTTTGTTTTTAAGTGGATTTGATCCAATCAATTTTTTTTCCTTTTATTTATTATTTCACTCTAATTTTCAAAAGACTTATAACTTTTTCATTTCAAGTTTCTTTTTTTATGAAAAATATGTCAGTTTAATCATTTCTTCATTATCTTCAATTTGATATCCACATTGCATATATAAAAATAAAATATATTTCTATAGATTGATTGTAGTATATTTTAATATTTAATATATTTTTATTTTAAATAATTTTTATTAAATTATGTATTTTATTTAAAAAAATTATATTACTATTTTAAAAATAATTTATTATATTATGATATTATAAATTATGCAACGCATGGAAGACATAGAGTTATTTGAAATAATAAGAAACTAGATGTCCATCTGTAATGCACGATATAATATATTTTATTATATTAAAAATTTATTGTAAAATTATATTTATTATTATTATAAAAATGTGCTTATTAATTATTATTTTTTTTTTTTTGAAAAATCACATATTTATGTATGTGTTTAGAAATGGAACCAATAAATTGCTCAATGTTACTACTTATTTAAGAAAAAAAAATACTTGACTGTTTTTAAATTCTAATAAATATTTTATAGTAGGGGGAATAATGTGTATTTGTTAATCTGAAGATGTCCAGCATTCTTGGTTTTGTTGAATTTTAACGGTATTACTTTCTTATTGAAAATGTATTACTTTCTTATTTGAAAGATATTACTACTTATTTTCTAAAAGAAACAAACACATGACTGCCTTTTAAATTATAGGAAATATTTTATAGTAATGATTTATATTTGTTAATCAGAAGATGTCTAGGATTATTGTTTTTGTCAATTATTAACATTATTACTTTCTTATTGAAAGAGTATTATTTTCTTATTCAAAAGGTATTATTTTCTTATTTCAGAGGATTTTACTACTTATTTAAAAAAAAAAAAAAGCAAACAAAAATAAATATATGACTGCTTGTTAAATATTATGATATATTTTATAGTGAGGAAATGATGTGTATTTGTTAATTTAAAAATGTCTAAGATTCTCAAATTTCTCGAATATTAATAATATTATTTTCTTATTGATTACATATTACTTTTTATTTAAAATGTATTACCTTCTTATTCAAAAGATATTACTACATATTTTTTTAAATAAACAAATATAAGACTGCTTGTTAAATTCTAGTAAATATTTTATAGTGGGGGAATTATGTCTATTTGTTAATCTAAAGATGTCTAGTAGTCTCGCTTTTATCGAATATTAACTGTATACTTTCTTATTGGAAAATGTATTACTTTCTTATTCAAAATGTATTACTTTATGATTTCTAAGGTACTTATTTATTTTTTGAGAGAAACAAATACATGACTGCTTGTTAAATTTTAGGATATATTTTATAGTGGGGGAATAATATGTATTTCTTAATCTAAAGATGTGTAGGATTCTCGCTTTTGTTGAATATTAACAGTTTTACTTTCTTGTTGAAAAGACATTACTTTTTTATTCAAAAGGTATTAATAATTTTTTTAAAGGAAACAAATACATGACTACTTGTTAAATTCTATGTTATATTTTATATTGGGAGAATGATGTGTATTTGTTAATCTAAAGATATCTAAGATTCTCGCTTTTTTCGAATATTAACAATATTGCTTTCTTATTTAAAATATATTATTTTCTTATTCAAAAGGTATTACTACTTATTTGTTAAATTGAAAAAAGTGATAATACATCATAATTTATCATCCATTCACAGTTAATAAATAAATATTACGGGTAATATTTTTTAGTTATCCCAATTATACTTTTTAGCTAAACAAATAATACAATTCGATTAAACAAGTAATATTGAACAATTTTTAGTTTAATTTAATTTGAATCTTTATTAATATAATAACAAAGTAGTCTAAAAGAAAATTTTATCCTCTATTCAAAATAAATAAATAAATATTACCTAATAATTTCTTAGAAAACTTACTAAAATTTTAATTTTAAATACAATTAATTATTTTATATTTTAATATTAGTTTCAAATTAATATATTTTAAGAAAATGAGTAATACTGTTAAAAGATAAATATAATATTATTTAAAATGTAATAATATTATTTCTTAATTGATAAAAAATCTATCACAACATTTGAAGTTTAGAGTTTTAAGGGATAATAATTTATAGGGATGGATTTTTATACCTATCAACAAATAATATGAATAAATTCCCAAACTAATAAGTACATCAATTTTTTATGTAAATAATTTTATTTTAATATATCAAATTTTAAGAAAAATATAAAATTTAATTTCTATTAGTGATTACAATTGTAATTTATCTAGATTGTATAGTAATTGTAAATGATTCAAACAATAAAATTGTTTGAGTGGTAAAATAATATTTTTATTCAAAAAATAAAATTGTAATTGTAATACCATTTCAAATTTCTTGTTTAGATAATTGAATTGAAATAAATATATCCCCGTTTGCCTAATTGTCTGCTCCTAATTTCTTTTGTAAATTTGGATTCAGGGGATACTCCATATTCAAAAAACAGCAAGGGTGTCTTTGTTTCAAGGTTGACGGCAAAGAATTTGGATGTCAAAATATTTCATTTTTGTTTGAATTGAGTAATCCAATAAAATTATACTTTAATATTGCTATCTATACCTACTATGCATTCTATTATGTACTTATATTTTTATTTTTTTTATTTTTTTAAATTCTCTCTCCTTTCTATTAAATCTTTATTTTTTAACACAACTAACTAATCATTTCATAATCATTCAATCATTACAAACATAATATAATATTACAACAAATTATTTTTTCTAATATTAATTTGATATGTACCGTACATACAACCTCAAAACAAACATAGATTATTACTATTCAACTTTATTTTATAATCCCAATATTTTAAAGTTAAAAAATATCACGATCCACTTAAGTCCAAGCCAAACTTACAGCCATGACATTTTGTAAATGAAACAAGCTTCTGGGGAGTTCGGAGAATCCTTAAGCTTGTATAATGATTTTTTTATTAATTTTTAAATCCTCAAGAGATTAGATTTTTTAAAGTAAATAAACTAACCTCAAAACTTTAAAATACATGGCTTGTGAACAAACTCATTAATAGACTCGTAAAATATGATACTAAATATTATCATTTTCATTAAATTATAGACTTTAACAGACATACTATATTTTTAAAATATACATATTTTTAATGAATAGATTAGCAGTTATAATTCATAATGTTTAGGTTAAGTAAAACCCAAATAAAAGGGTGAACCATAATTATATACGATAAACTAAGCTCACACTTTACATGATACTGAACACGTTCTATAAAAAGCCAACTCGTCTCAACTCAACTCATCTCTTCTCATTTTGATAACAGCACAGCTATGTTTGGGCCTCTTCAATTCTACATGGACCAATCAAACCTATCTACTATGTATTGCCATCCTCCCAACATTATTTTAACTTCAATCAGTAGCATTTGCAGGTAAAACTCCAACTACAGAAAACAGCAGCGCATTACACCAAAATTATATTACTCAAAATGAAATATTTGAGAAAGATTTGAGACCAGATAAGAATGATTCGCACACAAGGCCATCATACAATCGCAGAGGTTCGTACAAGCGCTACATAATGATACAATCCTAAAAATATAACTTTAAACTGTACATAGTTCCAGCACTCAGCGAGTAAAAAGCTTTGTATTGCTTCCCATCCCATCCAGGTTTTGCTCGCCTTTTTTAGTCCACTGACGAACTTGTTCCTGCACTTTCCTCGTCTTCACTAAAACTAGATGGCATCTCTCTTGCAGGCCTAAAGCGCACAAACATTCATGAGACATTAGCAAAAGAAGAAAAGATAAAACAGCATTACCCAGAATCTTTATTGCAATAACAAAAATGCCAAGCCAGTGGCCACCATAATTAGAAGTTTGCAATGTAGAGACCCACAAAAGGCAAAAATGACACATGTTAATTTACATCTTTAGGAAAGAAAAACAAAACGAGGGAGAGAGATGTCAAAAATTGTCTCTCTAGAGATGGCATAAGATCCTATTGCCCTCAAATTTGCAAACGTACTTAGCCTGTATGCATAATAATTGTGGATAGTTATGTTTGGGGTACATTTGCAGTTCCCAAATTAATTTCAATTTTATCTAGATTTATTTGTCCAACATTGGATGCTTGCTCAATATATCTGCGTGCTGCCCCATAAAATTTCTTAAGGCTCTCCTTCCACATACATATTAGGAGTTAACATTGTTACTCAAAAAATCAAGGCACATGAGCAAGAGATAAGACTACCCAAAGTTTGAAAACATATGATGAGTTCAAAATTTATTAAGAATAACAATGATCCACGTAGAAATCTTAAATAATGCCATCTCCACTAGAGTGAAGTTGGTACTTATTGGCCTATATCTATGATGATCTCTCTTCCGTATGTTTGAAGAAATTCTAACACAACACCAATAAGTAATTAGTTTCAGAGTGAACACATTAGACCAAACCTTATCTGATAGGTGCGTGATAGGTTATCCACCACTGGTGATG
The DNA here is from genome assembly GCA_028749325.2 of Caryopteris x clandonensis. Classification (NCBI taxonomy): domain Eukaryota; kingdom Viridiplantae; phylum Streptophyta; class Magnoliopsida; order Lamiales; family Lamiaceae; genus Caryopteris; species Caryopteris x clandonensis. The sequence goes on along the minus strand of JAPYKT020000006.1, from coordinate 11,152,904 downwards.
CTTTCAGGTGTTGCAGCTGGGCAATTTCTTCCCTTATCCTTTGTGGACCCTACAAATAAGAAAGATAAGAAGAAATGAGTATGTTTAAAGGTACATCCCTGAAATACCATCAACATCTTATTGCTTAATTGAGCACGAAACTTACCAACAAATCATTATAGAATGGAACCTTAACTTGAGTTTCATTTGATATCCTCCTATCCGACTGCATTTTGCTACCCTGCATACATCAATATCAAAGAACAAAATATCAGCACCGGAATCACAGACTGCAAAAATGGTTGGTGGAAAGAAGAAAGTTCAAATTAGACCTTCATAATTTCTCTAGGGAGCCCTTTCTCCCCAATACTGTGGTATTCTTTTCTTTTCTTGGAAAACTCATTCTCAGTGTTTTCTCCAAGGGCCACCCTTGGGCCCACATCATTATACTTGCGAAAGCAAGACTCTGCACGTTTCTCTCTCATTTTCCCACCATAAGGTTGCAGGTTTGGACAGCCTGAAACAGAATCTATTGTCTTAACTTCAGGACCCAACCCGTGCCTCAAACCGTACTCATCTCTACTCTCGCCACCATGTATATCTAAAGCAGAACCTTCATGCAATTCAAATGAGGAGTAGCTCCTAGGATGATAAGCATCAGTCTTGGAGAAAGAAGTCTTTATTTTGGAGTTTTGGTGAATGTAGCTATCAGGAATATCAGATCCATGCTTCCTTTTGGAACTTGTACCATCAATGTTAGAGTTGCACAAAGCCATGCTGGAACTGTATTCAGATCCCTGTAGGAATTTAGGTTAGAAGAAAATACAATCAGTCAAATCTGAAACATTACGTGCTCGGAGTTGAGTACAAAAATCACTAAAGGAAGGGTCAGGATGACCAAAGCATATTCACAAGATTCAGCTAGTGACCTTTCATTGATGAGGATGTGGGCATAAGTGTGTGTGACTTGTCAGCATATAACAGTTCATCAATTGATAACATGTCTGGTCATTCATTAAAGTGTATAAAAGATAGTTTATCACTGCTAATGTTAGATTGATCACTAGCCCAAGCGCTGGGTAAAAGAATCTACAGAAAATAACTGCTGATGTTTCCCAATTTGATCCAACACAAGTAACATGAATTTGACTGTTGACTGAACTGCACAAACTTAAAAGCATGAAATGTTACACTATAAAATCAGGTAGGATACACAACCCAAGTTAAGAAGACAGACCCATCACTGGCCATTATGAACTTATGAAAAATTAAAATAAATAATCTGTTCAGCACAGCAAGCTTCCGAACTCAAGTTCTATGGTAAGATGATCTTCCAGATTTAGCTAGGTGAGGATTTCACCAGAACAGCGGAAGATACTGAAATTCACTGATGTATAAGATTCAATAAGAATCACATAAAAATAATTCAATTTTCAGGAAAGATTGCAGAACTGAACAACAAAAAGCAGCAAAGGAGCATGATATAAGTTCCAAGTGATCACAATTGGAAGCCTCTATTCATTTTTTTATGCAGCAACTACACCAAGAAACTTTTGAATTTACACACTTGGGAAAGTACTTGATAGAGTTCTTGTATTTGATTTCAGGGTAACAGTCACATGGGATTCAAACAACTTCTCCATGGGCAGGAATCTGGGAGTGGGTACTAAACCAAATGAACTCCTTACAAGGTGAACTCCTAAAATATACTCCCTCCATCCAAAGAAAGATAATAATCATAAGTTGTGTTTCTTCAAAGTACAACTTTTCAATTATGGTCCACTAAATGAAGATACAACCTTCCAGAATCATCAATCCTCACTTGTGTCCCACCATTTATTCGTTGGTTTGACTTATTCAATCACATTTGACTCTTAACGATCTTTATCATTAGGGCATTATAAAATTTTTAATTAATAACAAAATTGACTTTTCAATCAAGGCTTTTATTTTAGAGATTTGTTTTATTTTTTTCTTTTTGGGAACAAGATTCTTCCTCTGGGACGGAGGGAGTAATAGCAGTTCAGTAGTATAAAAAATGGGCCAACTCCAAGCTTCTTTTTCAAAGCTGTTTCTGTAACAGGTCAATAAAAGACAAACTACCAACTGAATAATTTACTCTGATCTTCCATACTATTTAAGAATGCGAAAATCATGAAACATACAAGTTTATCAAATCACAAGGGAAGTATATCAAGATAAAATAATCCAGCTCGACAATGACTATTGTGATGATCACGCCAACTTGCAGAGAGTTAATTTACCAGAAACCAATTTCAGGACTTCATAAAAGCCTGAATCTCATAAACTCAGTGTGTTCAATTACTGATTCAGATTGTGATCATGAAAGAGCCAAGAAAGAGCTATATTCAGTGGACAGAAACTTTAAAATCCCTATGAGAATTCAAACATAAAGGTGCAACATAACTCTGTTGAAGATAATTCATAAATACAAGTTTATGCATGCTGATTCAAGACACCTGATTCTGAGAATATAAACAGGTTTTTTACATTAACGCAACTTAGCAATGGCAGACCAAAATGCATCATCTAAAGCTTCTAACTGAATATTGGAGACTTCATGTTTCAATATTTAATTCAAAAATAAGCAAGACCTAAAATCCAAATAGAATGATGAAAATTTGACTCACCTTGCAAAACTTGGGATTCTGGCGAAAGTTTGAAGAATCAGGTGAGGCAGTACGAACAGCTTCTCCAGTACAATAATTTTCTGACACGAGTCCACATTAGAAAAGCAACAGTGAGAATGATGAAAAACATCAGAACTGTCTGAATCTGAAGCTTCACATTGCAAACAGAATTATGCAAAACCGCAGCACAAATATATGGCTTCAGGTAGAAGGATGAAATTATTAAAATATTTTATTAAAAGCATTCACTGGCCTCAACTCCATAGTGATATTAATCTGAAGCTGAAAGTTTAATTGAGCAAGAAACTACCAAGACTATTTCAACATGATTCGTCGAAGTCACAAGTATAGTAAAACATCTTTAAATTAGTATCATTGGGACCAATCCAAATTTAATAATTAAAAGAGGTTATAAATTATCAAGTATTAATTTAGCTTATAGTCCCTGGCTTGGGACCGAAGATAATTATTACTCCCTCTGTCCCAAAAAGAAAAAAAGAAAAAAAAGTCCTGTTTTTGTCCTGAAAAAGGAGTTTTGTTTAGAAATTCAAGGTCTCATTTCAGTTATTAAATTTGAAATTGAAAGTTTTTATTTCACAAACAAGTTATATATGATTAAAAAAGTTAAATCAACGAATAAAAGAAGTCGTATAAGTACAAATTCATGGTTTTTATAATGTCGTGCCTTCATCTAATTGATCTAAAAATAAAAGTTTGTACTCTTCAGAAAACAAGACTTTGTTTATTGGGACGGAGGGAGTATATTAAAGAGGTTACTAATTTATCGAGTACTAATTAAAAGAGGTTGTACTGCTATACCATAGATTTTGTAGGACAAAAAAAGTGCATTACATCTACAGAACAACAACAGAGCTATCCTAACTCACCTTCAACTGGGTCTCGCGTTGAGGACTCAAATGCACCAGGAGGGAGGGGATCAAATTCAACACCAAGAGGAGGACCATCCTCCCGATAATGTTTTCCCAGCTGTCGCTTGACTGCAGTTATAGCAGCATTCTCAACTTGTCCCTTCACTTTCAGGTAACCTGATGGGCCAGACCTAGTCTTTAAACCCTTTGTATCCACTGGAAATTTTGGTATCAAGTACCTCGAAGAGGCGGCACCAGAAGGACCCCCAATTTGGTGATTTGAAATATTCCGTAGTGAAGAACTACTTCCTGAAGATGTATCATCTGTCCGATTGTAGTTTCCAGCATAGTGACTCCCATACTCATATGTGAGATCTGCAGCAGAAATGTCTTTCGAAGTAAACCTTCCACTTTCAACTTCCCTGGTATCAAAATTCCTATCATCCCCCTGTTTTGTGCTACCACACGAGTCTTGCCTATGCCCGCTGCCACGATCTTGTATGACTCCGCTTGACCGATCTTGCCTTCCTGTGGCATAGTTTTCTCCGCTCATTACCTTCTTGTCTTTTAACCTCCTGTGGCAAAACCACCCAGAAACTTGCTTTTCTGTCAAACCTATAGACTCTGCAAGTTGTATTTTCATTGATTCTGAAGGGTACTTATGTTCTGGAAAAACAAGAGTAACAAATTAATCAACAGAAGTGTCAAAAGAATATCTAATAAATAAAATGCACTATAACAAAACAAGATGAATAATCTACCATTATAGAACTTCTCCAATGCATCAACCTGAGCACGTGTCTTCACAATCCTTTTCTTGTTCTTCTCCAAAAGGGCTTTATCATCTTCAGGATGCATCTCACTTGATTCTAAATTCATAACAGAAAGGAAATAAGTGAGTTTCAAGAAGATTAGCTACAAGGGACATCACTATTCAATTAATAAAATGATGCCATTGCCCAACTGCTACATGGAGCCAATAACATGCCTTCTTATAAACAAACAAGCTATGGACAAGTCATAACTGTTGAGTTGAGTTCATTGCACATGCTAAACCAAATAAGTTATTGTTTTTACGGACTATTCAATATTCAGTAGAAAACCTTGTGCAGAACTTGCTTAATTGGACTTTAAGTCATACAAAGGAGCTAAATATATAATTTAAAATATATATATATATATATATTATATCAGGCTACCTCACTGAAAAGTGAAAAGCCGAGAATGTACCTGTTGTGATAAAATTCACAATTACAATCAGTGACTTCTTTTATATTCAATTCACAGATACCCCATAAAGAAGATGCTAGTTTAATAATTTGCATAAAGCTCAACAACTGTGCCAAGGTAGATAATGTACCCAGTAACTTCCTGTAAGTTTTACCCACATGAATGTGTAACATTATTATCATTTGTTTAAGATTATCTCTCAGATGTCCCTGTTTCTCATATTCTATTACACATACTGATGCATATGCATCATAAGGGGTATAAAGTGATTGTTATCTAGCCATTTTGAGTAAAAACTAGAAGACTGTCAAAGCTTTGGAAATTGAATTCTGAAGGGAATGTATATCCATTCATTGATCATTTGTGAAATGTATATGTTTCTGAATCATTCGACAAGTAAGAATCAATGTATCTTGTACCTGTTTAATTTTCAGTATCCCATGAATGAATGACATCCAAAATTCATGTGCCATCTTACCGATCTATTTGCTCATGCCATCTCTTGAGTACAAGGAAAGGCTAGCTGAGAAAGAATCCTACATGGAACTGGGCTTATGGTATGCCTTATTTTCAGCTAATATCTGGATTGTTCAAATTCATCCATAATTTTTCTAATTTCTTTTCTGTGAATTACAAATTAATAAATATCCGAAGGCGAGAACTAATAATCTTAAGGTTGAATACACCAGAGAACTGCAAATCATAAATTGCAGTTTCGTCCAGAAGACGAGGCGGAGGTAGAAAAGCCACAAGGGTTCAAAATTGTCTCTTGCTCATATAAGAGAGACTACCCAGCAATATCAAAGCACATATCTGTACCATTTTTAGACTACCCATACATTTGTATACAATTCAATTGAAGCTACGATTAAACGCAATTCGAAAACGTAGAAAAGAAAACCAGATATCAGGTTAGCCCGGGCATAGCTATAACAACATTGGCCACCAAAAATCTCGGGAATAAAACTACAACAACATACCAACCAAAATCCAGTATCCCCTTTCCCTATAAAAAAAAATTAAAAAAATAAAAGAATCCCAGTATCTCCAGGAGAGGGCAAATCCCTAATGCCAAAGCCAAGTTGATCATGATTTGAACAACAGCACAAGTCAATCTGATCTGATACGTAATAATTTGGAAACTATTAAGTCGTACCTTCTCCCATGATTCTTCTGGCGTTACTTTTTCTGGGTTTTTCTTTTCTATTTTGTTTCAAATTGCTACCCCTTTCTCTGTTTGCTCCTCTGTTGAATTAGAGCCATCAATGTTTCATCCCCACTCAACTTGGCGGAGAATTCAAGAAATTCAAGGAAGAGAAAGAAAAGGGAATCTTTTGTGGGCTACATGAGATTGAAGTTGATAGATATCTAAATAGGAGAGAGGGTTTGGAGAGAGAGGGGGAGGGAGATGGCTGGGTGGAGAAAGAGATGAAGAATTGAGCTTTCTTCTTCCTGGGCTCGTATTATTATGTAGATTGTTATCAATTTCGCAATCTTTTAGCTTTGATTTGCATATCTTTCCAGGTTATTTTAGTTTTTTATAATTCTGTATTTGATTTCTTCTCATTCATCTGTCTCTATTCCTTTGCAGGTTTTCGCAATAACTGATAAATACTACAACTTTCTTGCTTTAATATCCAAATTAATACGCTTAGACTTCTTAGTTGCAGCCAAATTTTGCTAGTTATTGCACAAAATTTCAAGATTAAACATTGTTATTAAATAATTAAAAACACTGCTATTTTTTTCTTTAAAAAATAGAGACTTTGTGATAAAGATAAGACATTCGATAACGATGTTTAGCCAAATACAATCCAATTAGCCACTTGAAAACTAAAACTAAATAATGTTATTTATTTTCCATTTCACATTTATTGGTTGTGCTTTTAATATTTTAAAATTTTATTATTTTTAGTTAGAGAACAATTCTTATAAAATTCTAGTATATTAAGATTTTATGAGTAAATTAATGCTCGTTATTTATTTTTATTATATTAGCTATTGATTAGTAGCAGTCTATTTTTTTTCATAGCATATCTAAATACTCAATACAAATAAAAATAAATGAAAAATTGCTCTAAATTTCTCAATCCACCCCACATAATTCAATTATCAACTTCTCATGAAAATAAATTAAAATTAAAAAAAAATAAACTAGAAGAGATGAGATGCAACACAGAAAAGAGATAAGAAGAAGAACAACAAGAGATATTAGGGAGCTTGACCATTGGATAAGGAAGAATAATTACCATGTTTCTTTCAAACGAGTGAATAGACAAAGGATCAATTTAAGGTTTGAATGTAAACAATGTCGCAAATTGATTATTCGACCCTGGTCCTTTGATTTTATTCTTTCTTGTTCAATGAACGGGGACAAGCAAATAGCACAATGTTTAACAAATAGGATCGAATGAAAAAGTACAAATGTCCAACCTTTTTCGTCGAACTTGCCAATCAAACACATATGTCACATTGTTTCTTCGTACCAAGTTGAACAGGATTCTACGAACACGTCCATTCTAAGGGTAATTTAATCTTTCCATAATTTTTTTTTTTATTACTTAAGTGAGTGTGTGCATTGAGAAAAAAAAATGTTGTGAATAGTTAGTGTCTTTATTATATAGAAAAACAAATGTAATTCTGAATCCCTCCATCCCATTTTCATTTGAGTACCAGGTGTTGCGTTAGTTGGCGTCTAGAGTCAACAACGACCTTAGTGATGCCATCCCGACGTGACAACTGATAAAACGAGTCATGAGCAGGTTGCAACAGAAACTCAAGGCCTTGCTTACATGCACATCCATCAAGATGAGTTCGTCACCCAAGAATAGCACTTCATGCTTGCTAAGCGCAAACTTGCGTGATCCAACCGCCAAGTCTGTCATATCGCAAGGACATGCATTCGCAACTTGAACCCTCCAATAACGTCGACATTGTCATGGACACCCCATTCGCACCACTGGAACATCATGTTGGGCCGCAATTGGATTATGTCAATTAATAGGAATCTGGTTTCAGTCTATATATTCCAGAATTAAATATATCACTTACCCAAATGAATTTCTACATTGGATCATATCATCAAATAACTACTGGATTTGTTTAAAAAGCTAATTAATTTGTAATTCTAGATAAGCCTTGATTTGGAGTCTTAGAAAAGATTCATGATGTGGCTGTCAAAGTGCTACATTAGATACACTTCACCACATTTAAATAAGGCAATTAGAAGGTTCAAGATCTACTTAGAGATAAAGGAAAATTACCTGTAAATTGGAGGCATTTCTGTCGTGTAATTCCAACGACTTTATAGCATAAGTCTTGGAAAACTTTAGTAACTCTTGCAATACAATTGTTTTTTAATAAAGCTTCAAGTTGATATATTATCTCTTCTTTCTCATACCCAACATATTTAGTGGTATCAGAGCCACGCTTTGTTTTGATCATCCCTCGCATATTTATCAATGGCATCTACAAGTAATCAAGACCTTGCGTTCACATATTCCGAAAATGTGCATTAAAGAGAAGGTAAGATGGCAAAGAAGGCATTACGAGTGCTAAGATGGCAAGGGATGGCAAAGGAGGCATGGCAAATTCTAAAAAATCAGTTCGTAGGCCATGAGAAGGTAATCACAATTAAATTGCAAAATCTATGGCGATATTTGATCATTTGGCTATGAAGGATTCCGAAAATGTGCAAGAGTTTCTGCAGTTGTAGATCGAATTTGAGGATATGGAGATACTCTAGAAGACAAGAAGATTGTTGAGAAAGTCCTAGGTGTTTGTCGGAGAAATTCAAGCATATAGTTGCGGCGATTGAAGAATCCAAAGATTTATCAAAATTGTCTTCAGATGAACTCATGGGTTCTCTTCACTGATGCAAAACTCGGGTTAGACGCCTGCTTCCCGATCTGATTTTGACTAAATCGATATGAATTTATGTTTTTTATTTTTCAGAAGTTGCTGCATAAGCAGGTTAGGGAGCCTAGGCTGGTTTAGATGGCCCCTACGCGAGCTAGGCGCTCCCTAGGCGGGCAAAACATTTTTTAATTTTTTTGTCGAGATTTTCATATTTATTTATATTTTTAAAAATAATTATGTAAGGTCTGATGCTCATTCATGTTGCTTCATATGACTCAAATTTTATTTTATTCTACTAATAGTTAATGACATTTTATAAGAGAAATATATTAATTGAAAATATAATTATTTTTATATTTAATATTTTCTCCTTCTCTAAAAAAGAAAAAAACCATTTTGAGAGTATCTATTTTGATCTATTAGTATCTCGAATTGTTTAATCATATTGGTCTTCTTCTCAAAATCTATTAATATCATGTCTTTTCTCAAAATAAAAATTCTTACACACAAAAGTTTATTTAAGCAATATATAAATAAAATAACTAATTCAAACATATTTATTATATATGAAATAAAAGAAAGTTTGAAAATAGTTTAATTTTCGTAAAAAATGCTGCTAAATAAACTTTAATAGTTCTCATTTTTCTATTGCAATATTGCTATGATGTTTTCTACTATTTATAAGGCTGCTACCTATCTGTAAATATTACTATCATTATTGTATGAAAATTAAACACTTTGTTCTGTAAATAATATTTCCTATAAAATTATGTCATGCTATCAATTTATCACATATTGTAAGGTTGAGAATATTTAAAAAAGAAAAATGAAAAAAATGGTCTGTTTAATCGGCATCTAGTCGGAGCAAATTCTAACGTCTCAGGGACCAAAACGCTTATTGAGAAGAACCTTATACTAAACAACACACACTGAGAAAACTCTCATACACTCTCAGAGAACTCACGCACTCAAAGTGAGTACAAACTACGGTAAATGATTAACATAGCTCTCAATGACACCAATAGTTTTATCTCTAAAAACTCCAGCCCTTCAGCAGATAACTTCCTCTCCCAGCCATCAATCTTGCACGTCACTTGATGGAAGAAATGCATTTCATGTATCCACATATACTCCTAAAAATAGGGATATATCTAAATGTTCCTCCACTTCCAGTGCATTTTGAATTTGTCTTAAATTTTACCAAGTCAGCTCTAGATAAGTCCTTCAACACCTAATCAACGCATATATTAAAATTGGTAAAATATATATTGTAATTTTTTGAATTAGGAAAATAATATTTTTAATTATTGAGGATTTATATGATTAAATCCTAACAAAATGCACAACTTCCCTCATGCAAGATCACATGCATGTGTACAGTCTAAGAACTAATTGAAACACCTACAGTAATCACATCCTCCATTATTCTATTGCCACTACGACTAGCAAATGGTTCGAGTTCTGATACAAGGTCAGTTCAATGTGATCATTTGGGACGAAGATCACATCCACTAGTCTACGTGGTGTCTTAGCACCGTATCCATGGAATGGGATATCCACTTCCAGAGTGACGTATTATTGAATGTAAATCTATCCGAATCCTACAATATCACTTCTCGTAGATTATGACTTGGAACATTTATGGTTTCAACCACTGAGATTTATTTTATGACCACTAATCCCTGCATGACCAAGTGTCCTAGTTACCGAGGTCATGGGATTTCAGCACAATATAAAATGTAAACACATATAAATACAATAAAAAAGAAATGTCTTAAACTTTTATTTATATTCATAAAGAATATACTTGGAATATATATTTTAGGCCAGCCCAACGGTTGGCTGCAGGGACACATATTCCTACGTTTTTACCATTAACTAATATTGATATATTCCTTGATAATTCCGTAGAATTATAGTATCACTGTCTCTTCCGAAACTTAAATTATTATCCTTGACTAGAATACCTTCTACAAGTTTCATCTTTTCTTTGTCGATGATAATATCTTACTTCTTCTAGCTACAATCTAAGAGACGAACAATATTATGTGATTGTTTATAAGGATAGATCAACGAGTTTCAACTTTTGTTTGAGACTCGTGAGGGTAAGTTGCTATCAACTAGTGCTAAAATGATTAAGTTGGCTAGCTCTAGTATTATTGGGGCAGAAATGGCTCTCCAATTTGCATTGCATACCACTAAGGGTAGCGGTACATACGAGGTGATGGTTGAGTATGATGACAATCTTGATCAAAGGTTTAAAAGGAAAACTTATTCTAGATATTTATGGATGACATGGCTGTTCTTGCTTGAGATATCGATTATCTAGGAATCTATCATATTTCGTGAAGTGCTAATGCAGCTGCACATTTTTTGAAACAAATCTCGATCATAAAAGTATCTATGTAGAAGGTTATGTAACTTTACAAATTTTGCTGAAATTTCATCTTTTTATACAACAAACTTTGTAAAGGATATTTTTTTCAAACTTAATTAAGATTGAATAAGTACATGTTAAAGTTGAGAAACTTGTTATAACTAAAGTAACTTATTTGGTTCTAATGACATTTTCTCTTTTATATATAAAAAAAAAAAAAAAACAATAATTTGGTATGGTGTAATCAAAACTTTTCCACCTCAACCTTAATTAAAATAATTAAAAATATATGATTGAGGTAATCGTAAAATTATGACTAATATACATAATATTAAAAATTATTTTTTGGTTATTATTGGGGTTTAAGAGTTGTAGATGGATGAGTGTTATAAAAGTAACTTTGTAGAAATTGTAAAATTTATCTTGTAACTCTTGGGTGGGGTAATCCCAGTCACATTCCAGTTGAATTTCATAATTTCGTCCAGAAACTTTTAAATTATCACTAATTTAGTCTCATGGTGACTGAGAATTGTTACATACACCTTAATTTTTCCAAGTGCTACTCATGTGATATGTCTTAATCTATTCTCTACCCCTTTTATAAATGGCAATGTGCTAGATGCTTTATTGAAATTAATATACGGGTGCGACTATTTGCACCATCAGATCTTTTAAATACTATTTTATTTAATATTTGATTTTTAATTTTTTTACTGAATATTTTATTTTGGCCAATTATACGTTTTTAGTTAAAAAAAGAAGCAAATAGCAAGAAGAAGATAATAAGCTTGTTTTTCCAATCAATTGTCTGGGGTTCTTGAATTTTTTAATTTGGTGTGTTTTAATACATTCATATTTTGTTCTTTTTTCGGTTTTTTTTAACCCATCGCATGTGTGCTTGTATGTATTTGAACATGATCAATCGAACACATCTATTCGTGTTCAATGGGATTGGTTGAACACATAGGCTCGTTTTCAAAATTTATTTGTCAAATAAGGACGAACATATTGGCCTAAGGCTCATTCAGAACATCCTGCCAAACATCTGTTGAATACTACTTCACTTGTTCGGGTGTATATTTTGAATGAGCCTTGGGTAGATTGGACAATCAGAGTGGGTAGATTGAATATAAATGTATTTTACTTATTTTAATATTATCCAATTTTATTCAATTATTTTTTGAGATGTATTTACAAGATTCGAGCATATGAAGAATTGCACACGTCAATGTAAATACATGAAAGAAGTAACATTTGATGCATTGATACATTGAAGGTGGAAAATAGATCAATTTAGTGCCCAGTTTTTATTACTTGATTATTAATATTAAGAAAGTACAAAATCAAAATATGAAATTCCAATATTTAAAAATTGAGAAGTAATCCTCCTTCATATAAAAGAAGAATAGCTGAAAGTGTGCTATTGTTAGGTGTCACTCTCACATTTATTCATAATAATTAATTTTTCATGCTTATTCATAATATTTAATTTTTATATTTTATTAAAATTTAAAAATTCAAATAATCTTTTTGATTTAAATTTGTTTTTAATGTATGTAAATCAAATTAATTCCTTTTAACTTGACACCAATATTATATATTTTAAAATAAATAATTATATTTAGTATGATGTTTTATTTTTTATGAATTTAATTTTTTATTTTTATTTTGATATATATGTTGGATTTGAATAAATAATAAATTATTTTTTTATGTAAATTTGATCTAAAAAGATAAATATATTTTTATAAAAATAAAAATATTATATATATTATTTGATTTATATAATATTATAATCTACTGTTCTACTTGAATGGGTTTTAGTGTGAGTTGAATAATTTGCATTTGAGTTAGAAATTTAAAAATTGAGTTTGAAACAATCGATGTAAATTATTTTTAATAACGATAATTTTAAGAGAATGATAATAAAAAATAAATCACATAATATTTATATAAATAATTATTAATAATAATAATATAATTTTATTATATATTACATAATATAATAAATATTATGTAAAGTGATTACTTTCATGTTTTTTACTTTATAAAAGAAGCCTTATCTAAACAAAGAACGACAACTCCCCAATCCTAATTAATTAGTTTTTTATTTCTCTCTCAAACATAATTTTGATGGAGAATGGATTTTGATGGTTTATACAATTTTTGATGAAATGAGCACTTATTCACAAACTTAACCTAGAATAATTTTAAGGTAAGACGACTTTATTGCAAAAATTAATTTAAACCAGGCCTAAATTGCAATTTTATAAATTCACCTTCTAGAATATTGTGAGCATGAGAGAGTCCCGAAATGACAAAACTGCCCCAACATTAGGAATTCCCCACAGTTCTTGTAACCACCCCCGGTCCAGATCGAAATATCACTTAGCCCAAGGGAAAAATAACCCCTCACAAATCCAAATTTCCGCCCTGATAATCCCCCCTATTTCTCTCTCTAAAAATAAAACTCGAAAAGACGCATACACGCACGCCCTTTCTCTCTCTAATTTTTCAATTTTTCTTTCTTCTTCTGTGCATCATCGGACATCAACACTGGTAGAACAAATCCAATCGAGACCTTCGATTCGTCGATTTTGGTATCCTCAGACCAGCTTTTGCCCCTACGCGGTTAATTAGTGGTTTTCACCCAACCCAAAATTTCTTCACAGGCCTGTCAAACGGTATCGTTTTTGAAACCTATATTTCCCGCCGCCGCCGGCTTTACTGTGGTAGCCGTAATCAGTCCCCCGGAGAATCGGGAGTTTAAACCTCCCCTCTGGACTAGATTTACGAAAATACCCTTGCCCGAATTGCGAAATTCTCCCTTGTTTTGTATTGTTTGCGCAAAGGTTAGTTTTTTTGAGAAAACATTAACATCCAGCTCTTGTTCCATCCCACATGCCATTTTCAGTATGATTAAGGTTTTCTTCAATGTGGATTTAGGGTTTCTTTTGTAATTGAATGCACACTCTTGAGAAATTCTGGCTTTCATCTGGCTCTCTCAACGAATTCAGAGTGCTAACTAACCGATCCATATATATTGCGATAAAATATGTTCAATCTCAGAATTAATTTAAAGTTCGTGTAATAACATTATAAATGAATTTCAAAACTTTGAGCAGTCTGAATGGATTCTAACTTTAGTTTGTTCTGTATATGCTTATGGCAGAGGCATTGGAGGGAGCTATTCTGGGAATTATCATTCACTTTTCTTGGCTTCAATTGGTTGCTGGGACTTTATTTTGGACTCTATAACCAAATTCAATGTGAAGAATAGAACATGGCATTTTCCAGAAATTCCTCGGATGAAGCAGTAGAACAGATTGCGTTGAATGAGAGAAGTCACCTAGAGCAGCTGACCATGAACAACAGTAGACTGAAGGAGAATGCTGGTGCCAATGATGAGGAAATGCCAGAGCCTACACCTATTAATAATATGGGAGAAGATAGTCGCAGTAATTTGAGGATAAATGATAACCAGCTTCCTATCAGGGGAACACCTGTTGGAGGAAAGTGGGGTTCATCTTTTTGGAAGGATTACCAGCCAGCAACAACGTCACATGGAGCATCAGAGTCAGGGGAGGAGTCTAAGAGTGGATCTGAAGTGGAGGAGGAGTCTGATGGGGTAGAGGAGGATAGGATGGAATCTGAAAATGCTGACATGACACTTCAAAAATTGACCAGGAAGGACCATCAGATTGTTCCTGCTGATGAGATGTTGTCTGATGAGTACTATGAACAGGATGGTGATGATCCGAATGAGTCTCTGAATCACTATAGAACAATAAACCACTCAAGTGGATATAATTCAAAGCTGCCACCGCGGCCTGCTGCCCCTGGCTGTATCTCTCGGAAATCGAAGGGGTTGAAAGCCAACAAATATTGTGATGAAGATGTTGATTATGAAGACGATGATGAGGATGAAGATGGTAACTGTTGTTTAATTCCTTCCAATATTTTTTGATCAGGGCAATTATACAACTTTCATGAATTATTTCAGACATGCTCATTGACTCATCCGACCTTGTATTGACATTGCCATATTTTTTTATTTTTTTATTTTTATTGCAGAAGATGATCCTGATGATGCTGACTTTGAGCCTGATTATGGAGCCACAAGCGGGCACAGACAGATCAAGGTTTTTTTATTTTTTTTTGTTATTCTCTGCTCTAGTCAATAGTGAGTTGATATCTTTTCTTGGAGTACCTTTCCTGAGACTTGAGTTGAATTTGTTGCATTCCCCAATATTTTGAGATTGAAGCATTGTGTTCTCTTGGTCTTTTTTATTTTTATTTTCATTTTTTCGAGAGCAATAGTTTCTTCTGTGACACCTTTCATGCAATGTTTTGAGCATTTAGATGCTTGGTTGATGGACTGGTTTGAATGGGCCATCGTTTGACAAGATGTATTTTTACCATAGGAAGTTTGGATTGAAAGTTGAGATTGAATGAACTAATCAGATTTTGAGAGAGACCCAGTTAACTGCGAACATGTTAGGCAAACAATTGGATACATGAGTTTTGAGAATTATCTTTACATAAAGAAAAGGGGACACTTAATTTTGCTTATGTACGGATATAATAAGAAATACTTTAGTTCTTTATATTTTATCCAGTCAATACAATATTACTCCTTCATTTTATTTGATAAATACATACTGTTTAAGGAATTATTCCTCATATGTGGAAAACAAAAATATATAGATGAGGAAGAATTAGGCACTCGTCCAGATGCAGGCAAATGGAGACAGAAATTAGAACAAGGGCTTGTTTGAGGAATTGTATCTTCACTTATTCACGAACTGTATTTCGCATAATATCTTTTCTTTTAACTTTGACTGTGGTCCACTGGCAGTAGCTCTTGTTTACAATCTTACTTGAACATCTGTTCTGTAGGCTCCTATCGCATATATCCTATGGTTGGGATGGCTAAGCAGCTGTCTGATAGGCTCCATTTTTACTTGTTCGGAAACACATCCTTGTCAATCTGGTTTATGTAAACCCCTTCTTATGTCTGAACTCTGAAGCAAATCTGACATATTGTACTATTAATAGCTGTATTGTAATTCATCTAATGGATACAAAAGAATTTGGTAGATTCAGTTGTTTAAAAGTGTTATATGTTTGAAATTAATTATGAGCAATAAAGCTTCATGCTTTTCAGAGTGTTTTTTAATTGTAATATACATCTACAGTCACTGTGTGTACTTGTACTTTCAATTCAAGTGTGAGATTCTAAGTGTTTTTCTTAAAAAGATTTTTGCCACTATAACTGTTTTTCTATTACAAATTATTTTTTATATCAAGTTGACTATGCAATGATCATGCGTTACATTACACAATGTAACCTAGAAGTTGTGGGATTTTATGTTTTGGAGAGAACCTATCTCTCAATTTATTCATTTCTCTCCTTAAGATAGATGATTATGCAACAGAGGATTAGAGGGCTATTTTGAGTTTCTATATTTACAAGCCTTTACAAGTGTATCACTTAGATTTGTTCCTCTTTGTTATTTGGCCTCACATCCATGCTTCTCTTTTGCTGTCCCGTTGCATGCGTGTGATTATGTGGCTCAGTTTGTGGTACAGGTAGTTACACATGTATGCTGAACACTAAACCCAGTACAGGTAGTTGCGCCATGTATTTCAAGCACTAAACGCAGTAGGGTTTTCTATTGATGTGGTTAAATTTGTCACCTTTGATACATCCCCTTTTTTACTCTTGATTTTTTTTATAATCAAGTTAGTCAAAAGTTGTCTTGCTCTTATGGAAAGATTTAACGATTAGTCTTGTGGTGTGGATGTGCTTAGCTTGGGAATTTAGTGGAAGGTTTCTGATTAACTATGTTCCAAGTGAACTTATGAGGACTAGCTTTTCCATCAATGTGCAGGATAAAAATGAAGATTGGGATGCGGAAGAATCTGATGATGAGGATATTGCTGATGCTGATGTATTGGATATCTCAGATGAAGATGTTGGCTACTTTAACAAAAATAGGGCAAAACAATCTAGTAAGGGGAGTCGTAGTTTGAAGTCTACCAGGGAAACCAAATCAATTGCGTCATCAACTCGGAGAAAGAAAGGTAGAGCTTCTTTTGAGGAAGATGACGAAGAATCTTCTGCTGAAGACTCCGAAAATTGCAGTGATGAGGATTTTAGAAATACAAGAAGAGGAGCACCAGTTCACAGGAGAAGTGGTGGTAGATCTGCTTCTACTAACATTTCTGGTAGGAACAATGAACTAAGAACTTCTGGTCGTTCGGTGCGGAAAGTGTCATACGTTGAGAGTGATGGAAGTGAAGATTTGGATGAAGTCAAGAAAAAGAATCAAAAGGTTTGTATGTGTTGATGGATTCCTTTGTTTTGTTCTGGCATGCGGGCGTCAATGTTATGTATGCATGCCTAGAAACTTCTTTCTTTCTTTGTTTAGTGAGAAAACAACTAGTGGTTTTACAATTTGATATAATTACCTTCTATATTTAAGTAGTCTGTGATTTTGAGTCCTGTGGATTTTGATAATTTGCATTGAATAGTTTTTTTGATGCAACTTGTTTCATGACTTCCAACTCCATTATCTTTTGTTCTTCTCTTTTACATCTTATATTATTTGCGAACAATTGATTATTGTAGTTCTCTTATTTATAATCAAGCAACAGAAGATCTTAATTTTTTCGCTAATCTCTTTTGTCAATAAGGATGACATTGATGAAGAAGATGGAGATGCAATTGAGAAGGTATTATGGCATCAACCAAAGGGCACAGCTGAAGAAGCTTTAAGGAATAAAAAATCAACAGAGCCTGTGCTGTTGAGCTATTTGTTTGATTCAGAACTAGATTGGAATGAGATAGAGTTTTTAATAAAGTGGAAAGGCCAGTCACATTTACACTGTCAATGGAAGTCGTTTTCTGAGTTGCAGAATGTAAGTTTGGCAAATAGCAACCCCTATAGGCTAGATCTCAGTTAGCTTATTACTGGGCAGCTAGTGTTTTATTACATCTTTGTTTGCTAGTACAACAATTTTAAATTTTCCAACCTTAATTATCCCCCTGATTTAGGAGGAAACTGATAAGCTCTGTGAATTTTCAGCTCAGTGGTTTTAAAAAGGTCTTGAATTATACCAAAAAAGTGATGGAAGATGTCAAGTACCGAAAGATGGTGTCTCGGGAGGAGGTAATCTAAAACCTATCTTTTTGGCAAATATTAGTTATTATATTTAGCAAATACATGTGTGCTCTGTGGTGTGTGTGTGTGTGTGTTAGTGCGCTCGTGTGCCTGTGTGCTTTCTATGATCTGAGGTCAAATATTATATTCCATCATTATAGTTCATAATAGTAGAAGGCTGTTGCTACTACCAAAACTATATATTTCTTATATTATAGTTATCTCGAAGTTGTTAGTTTTTGATGCTGTGCTATTAGTGAGTTCAGAATGTTGAATGCTAGGTTAAATGTTAAGAGTGGGGTTGTGAGCCTAGAGACAAGACTTGGAAGTAAATGCAAGCATCCCATGTCTAGGACATTCACTGTGATTGACAGCTGTAGCACAGGATCATAGACCTCTCGGGAAAATTTGAGGTTGATGTTTTTGGAAGATTATTATTATTATTTTTTAATTTGGTGGTAAAAAGTTCTGCAATTTTTGAGATTTTAATTATTTTTCTCTTGCAAGATTTTGTGATTAAGATTGTCAAAGATGTTATTGAGCTTTAGACAACTTCTCATTATATTTGTGTGTTAGATAGGAAAACTTGGTTGTTCATGTAATGTCTATAGTCTCCTTTTCCAGTTCTCACGATGAAACCGTGGAATATTTTTCAATCAATTAGTTGTCGATGGCCTAATTATCTTACTGCATTTGTAAACTTTCGCTTTGTCACACATGGACTAGATCGAGGTAAATGATGTCAGCAAGGAAATGGATCTGGATATCATCAAACAAAACAGTCAGGTCTGCTTCTTGGCGTCACAATAATTTTCGGTTTTGTTCATCATCTAACTTCACATTCACATAATATGCTTGATGCATGCTCAGGTGGAGAGAGTGATAGCAGATAGAGTCGTCAAAGATAGTTTGGGTGATGTAGTGCCAGAATATTTGGTCAAGTGGAAAGGACTCTCTTATGCTGAAGCTACTTGGTAATCAAAATATATGGTTTAAATATGCTTTTAGGCTGATTCCTTCCTATTATTAGATCGGGATAACATATACAGATCGTTAAATGCTATATCTTTCATTGTGGCTTGTCCATAGTTTGGAATTCTAATATAATTTGGTGACACTGTTCATTATCAGATATAACACTTACAACTCATGGCTATTTGTTTGTTATGCTTGTAGGGAAAAGGACACAGATATTTCATTTGCTCAGGATGCAATTGATGAGCATAAGGTATCAATTCTTACTACCTCTGTCTCTGTGAATAATGACATGGATCATCGGCTGGTGCATATTTTTGATGATCTCATGGCATTGACTGGCTGTTTTCATAATGCAGCTCATCCCTAATGAACTGGTCTAAGGTTTTCTAAGTCAAACTTTTTGGAAATCCTCCTTAATCAGTAGTTTTTCATTGTAAATTGTGCAAATGGAATTGTTTCATTTCATTTGAAATATTTGATTTATAACTTCACTAGTTTTACATACTATGTTGTGATGTGCTCATGATCTAGTTCTGTTTAGTTCAGTGTCGCATTTTGGTGCATTATAATATTTTTTTTTTTACTTGTATGTTGGTAGATTTCTTATGTGTGCGTTAGTTCATCAACATAATGACTGTCTTATAAGTGCAGGCTCGAGAGGCTGCAGCAATGGTTCAAGGGAAGACAGTTGATTTCCAACGGAAGAAAATCAAGGGTTAGTACTTCCACCATATGTGCCCTCATTTCTGCTCTGTAGGATTTGAATTTCCATATACATTTTTTTTGGTGTCTGTACTGTAACTGTCCCTTAGCTTCATAAGATTAGCAATATGAAGTGTTAAAAGTTTTTCTTTTTTTTGGGGGGGGGGGGAGGTAATATCTTATTCTTTTGTTTTATTTTTCTAGCTTGTTATGACTGTTAGTCATTCTTACTAATTGATTTGAATGTTATGGACATATTTCAAACTCATAAGTGTTGCTTTACTCTATCAGGAAGTCTCAGGAAGCTTGACGAGCAGCCCGAGTGGTTGAAAGGGGGAAAGCTTCGAGATTATCAGCTTGAAGGTCTGAACTTTTTAGTTAACAGGTGCGGGCTTGATTCTGGTGGATGTATTTTCAATAAATTTTCTTAGTTTCTTCTGTCAGTTTCAATGTGCAAACTAGTGCTGATCGATGGCTTTTTTGCAGTGCAGCTGGAGAAATGACACCAATGTAATTTTAGCTGATGAAATGGGCCTCGGTAAAACTGTTCAGTCAGTTTCAATGCTTGGTTTCTTGCAGGTACTTTGTGTTGCTTATGAGCTTTGCATGTTATTCCAATGTTTTGATAGTTACTGATTCCAATCATTTCCACAGAACTCTCAGCATATTCAAGGACCATTTCTTGTTGTTGTACCACTATCTACCTTGTCGAATTGGGCAAAAGAATTCAGAAAGTGGTTGCCTGACATGAATGTTATTATTTATGTTGGAACTCGTGCTAGCCGTGAGGTGGGTGCAAATTCTCTTTTATTTCTGGTATATTTTGACTCGTTGAAGTTTGGTAGTTTTGCTCTATTGAAATGTGGTGATCAGTTGTTTTTTTACTAGTATGTCAATGCACATTCATGGTTATGTCATAATGTGCTCACTTGTTTTCCCTAATGTCGTGGTTCCCTAATTGATTTGTCATAAAAACAAATCATCTATTGTTTAGATGTATTCTTTTGTCATGGATTTGAAATTCGTATCTCTCAATATAGTTAACCCATGAGGGATTTTGCTGGATTTGAAGTTCACATTATTGAATTATTTGGAGTTCTTCCTTTACATCCTTGCGTCATTTCAAATTTGTTTATCTATGTGTTTTCAAATTTCATTTGGACTAATCATGACTAAAGTTATATATATATATAATTTTTTCTTTTTTTCGTTTAAGAGGATGTTATTCTCCGCTGGAATATAAATTCCATTTTACTTCAATTCTGAACATAGGGAGTCATCTCTGGTTGATAAAGAGCCATATTAGGATGTATTTCACCTCCCAATTCATTCACCTAACTGTTGATTTTGTTGTGATGTTTATGCACCTTGATCCGATTTTCAGTGTGAAATACTAGCATGTACTTTTTATAAAAAAAAAAAATAATTATTATGTCGTATCTTCACCAAAGTTAATTGATCCTTGTGTGAGAGTGCCTAGAGTGTGGGTTTGCAGTGGAATACTTCCTATTCTGCTACTTTTAGTTTTTAGTTCTCTAAGGGGTGTTTTCCTTGCATTTTCTGGGTGCATTTAGTTTTTGACCTGGAAAAGCAAATTTGAGTGTTTTCAGAGTGCCATCTCTACCTGAAAGAATCAGCTTCAAGCATATTTTTTTCAGATTCTTGGTATTTTGTTTAATAAATCAAAGTTTCCTTCTCACAATTGAGCTGGAAGCTGCTTAAAGACCAAACGCTAAAGCTCTTGACTTTTGCCAGAAAACACCCGTATTCTCAAATACCTACTTAATGTTGATTATAAGTAATTTTACCACAATCTCTAAAGTGTAATCACCTATTCAAAGCAAGGAAAAACACACCTTTAGTCCTATGTTGGTTTTTTGCCAGTTGTAATTGGTTACGCCAGTCTGATGTGTACGTTTCCTTGCACACTTAATGCCAAGGTCGCATGAAGTTTACAGTTTATCTGAAACTAGCAGATGATCTGTTTGTGGTCTTACTGGAAAAACTTGTGCATTTTATCACCTTTAGACTCTGTCTGGGTTATCTCTTTAGGAGATGAGATCCAATGGATTTTAATTGTTGTCTTAATCTGTGTGATGATGGTAGTCTTTGTTTCTAAGTAACTAGTTGGAAAGTGTTTGGGGTTTAATCTACAAAAAAGTAATTGGCTTCATATGCGAAGACTTTGCCACCATTTTTTTCTAATTTGATTTTTAATAATGTTTTCATCTATTTGCAGGTCTGCCAGCAATATGAGTTTTATAATGACAAAAAATCAGGCAGGAGTATAAAATTTGATGCACTTCTGACTACGTATGAAGTGCTATTGAAAGATAAGGCCGTTCTCTCGAAAATTAAGTGGAACTATCTTATGGTTGATGAAGCACATAGGTTAAAGAACAGCGAGGCCTCTTTGTATATGACATTATCTGTATGACAGTTTCTTCAGTTACTTGTGCTGTCTTAGTATGTATATTTTGAAGTTGCTTGGACTCTGAGTCATGGATTATCCTTTCAGGAATTTAGCACGAAGAACAAGCTGCTAATTACTGGCACTCCCCTGCAAAATAGTGTTGAAGAGCTATGGTAATATATTTTATGCCTACCACAAAATCCTGGTTGTGTGATGTGCTCCTGATTATAAATTGATTATTTTATGATGTTTGTGTCATGTTGTGTTGTGGAATTTTACAATGAAGTAGAAGTTTATCCTCCCCCCAGCTCAGGAATATTTTCCAAAATTAAACTTGAGAGTTTGGTAGTTGCTTGTAACAATTTTCTTGTCTGCTCAGTTAATATTTGATTGATTGTAGATTGTGTATTGTACAATATCCATCATCTGGAAGATTTTTGTTCAACTCCTCTTGGGTTTGCTCCTCCACTAATTATGTGGCATTTCATCTGAGCCTTAAGGACTCAGCTTAGGAAAATCTGGAAATGTTCTCTAAAATAAAACTTGTGGAGTTCAGTTGTTGTTTGTTTCAATTTTCTTGAGGACTAATATTTGATTGATTGTATGATTGTGTTGTACAATTCTTGCCATTATTTGGCAGATTTGTGTTCACTCCTATAGGGTTTCTTCCTTCACTGATTATATGGCATTTCTTTTGTTTTCTTCTGAGCCTAGGGATAAGGTTGATGTTTTCCTTTTTAGGGGTTTGTAGGAGGAATTATCTTGCATTTTTATTGCCCCTTATTTTTTGATCATCTGTGCTCATCTAATGCAAAATTAATTATGATATGCCTAAATCTGTAATTTTCTTCAGTAGACAACAGGATGCCTGAATTTATTTATTACACAAATGCAGGGCGTTGCTTCATTTTCTTGATCCTGACAAGTTTAGGAGTAAGGATGACTTTGTTCAAAAGTACAAGAATCTTAGTTCGTTCAACGAGACAGAGGTATCTGTTTTTCTTGGTCTCATTTGTTTTGTTTGTTTTTTTCCCCACATTTGTAAAGGTTCATTTTGTGATTAGTAGTGAATGTGTATTTCAATTGTCTGTAGCTTACTAATCTTCACATGGAATTGAGACCTCACATTCTTAGAAGAGTCATAAAAGATGTGGAGAAGTCTTTGCCCCCTAAGATTGAACGCATCCTTAGAGTTGAGATGTCGCCACTTCAGAAACAGTGAGTTTTTAAACTAAGAAATAATTATCTGCTTGGGTGATTATCAATATCACTTATTTCTGTTTTCTTTTACTTACTCTCCCCCTTCTTATCAGGTATTATAAATGGATTTTGGAACGTAATTTCCATGATCTGAATAAAGGAGTGCGGGGGAATCAGGTCTGTAATTGCTATTTTCAAACCTTATGTGTATATTGTTGCAGAATTTCTCTACTGAATTTGGAAAGGAATACTATGTTATGTGGTTGTTGATATTCTGTTATAATATTCTCACTTGGTGCTTCACTGCTACACTGATCCTGCACTATCCCTTGTATCATTTAGTGTCCATTTCATCATGAGAGGAAACTACTTCTGTTTAATCAGTAGAAACTTGCCATTAATTTGAGTGTACATACCAGCAAATAGTTCTAGTTAATATGATAATGTGGTGGTTGCTTATTTCGAATGTCCCGCGTTTGTTGAAATGAAAAAGAAATTGATTATTTTTACATGCAATTGCAAATAATTATTGCAGGTCTCACTTCTGAATATTGTGGTGGAGTTGAAGAAGTGTTGCAATCATCCATTTTTGTTTGAAAGTGCAGACCATGGTTATGGAGGGGATACTAACTTCCTTGGTAGCACTAAACTGGAACGAGTTATTTTAAGTAGTGGAAAGCTGGTCATACTAGACAAGCTGCTCGATAGATTGCATGAGACCAAGCACCGCGTTCTGATATTTTCTCAGGTTTGCAACAAGTGACTTATCATTGTGTTGTAGCAACATAGCGTGGTATCCTACTATGGTAGTGGATTGTTATTTTCACTCGCGCCACGTGTTTTACTTATGGAAAGTTGGTCAAACTTGTTGGACTGCTCAATAGTTTGGTGTGGCCTAGAAAAATAAGTTTGGTATTTTCTCAGGTTTGCCACAAGTCACTTATCATTGTGTTGTGGCGTGGTATCCAACTATGATAGTGGATTGTTTTTACTCGCATTATGTCTCTATTGGTATTAGTTATGGAAAGTTGGTCAAACTTGTCTGAGTGCTGCTCAAAAGTTTGGCGTGGCCTTGAAAAATAAGAACCTTGAACCATGGATTTTTGATCGTTTTAAATAGCATAAAAGTTAGATAAACTGCTAACAACTTTCCTGGAGGTCTATCCTAATAACAAAAATCCCCTTGAGTTACTTCAAAATCCCTTGAAAAGTTTGTATTTTCTTACAAATACCCCTTCAGTAGGTTCAATTTGTAAACTAGAAGCCAATGTTGAAGGAGTTATTTGTAAATTACCATCATTGATAGGTCAGTACTCATAGTTGGTTTGGTTTTTGTAATTTAGGTGAAGTTTATATTGATATATATATATATATATATAATAATTTTGTTTTCTCTTGCCCCAGACCTGAGGAAATAGGTTGGTGATTGTTGCTTGCCACCAATGCAAGTCGGGGCTGATATGATTTCTGATGAATACATCTAACTGCTAAGTTTATATTGATATATATATTAATTTTGTTTTCTCTTGCCCCAGACCTGAGGAAATAGGTTGGTGATTTGCTTGCCACGAATGCAAGTTGGGGCTGATATGATTTCTGATGAATACATCTAACTGCTTGGCACATAGCATTTAAGCTTTCAACTCTAACTTTAGGATCATATATTATATTTTCCACTAGATAGTATGTGCATTAGTGCATACAATCCTCCCCCATTTTGTTGTCTTTATGAGGCCAAATAATGTAGGATAATTTCCATGTGACGTGGGCTTGTTGGCTGCCTCCAGCACATCAGTTCTAACATGTCCTGCATGGCACTTAGTTCTGCACTGACTTCATTTATCAAAAGCCTGGGCACATGAAAAATGGCATAGATAGTAATATTCAGAAAGGCCGTCAAGTGGGTGTGCTTGAGAACTGAACAGGACCTGTAGAAGCTGATCATTTCTTTATATGATTAGAAGCTGATCATTTCTTTATATGATTTTCTGACTTGATAGTTTCAAGGATTCTTCCTCTGCAATTGTGACAGTTTTGGTTTCCAAATACTTAAATCTCCCTGTCAAAATCTTTCGGTGATAGAACATTCAATTATTAACAGTTGCACTTTCTTCAAACGTGGCTTTAGTTTATCTTTTTCATATTTGAGCATATGGAATGAACCAGCCTTATATGAATACAGATGGTTAGGATGCTGGATCTGCTTGCCGAATATCTCTCGCTCAAAGGTTTCCAGTATCAAAGACTCGATGGTAGTACAAAGGCTGAGTTACGACATCAGGCTATGGAACATTTTAATGCTCCTGGAAGTGAAGATTTTTGTTTTCTTCTTTCCACTCGTGCTGGTGGCTTGGGTATTAATCTTGCAACAGCAGACACAGTTATTATATTTGATTCAGATTGGAATCCACAAAATGATTTACAGGTTTGCACAGATGATTCTTATGGCATACTTTGTCATAGTTCCTTAAATTTCTGTATGGTTTACGTATGTCATTGCATGTTGTCTTACTGTCTGTTTTGTTTTTAAATAAGGCAATGAGCCGAGCTCATAGAATTGGGCAGCAAGAAGTAGTTAACATTTACCGGTTTGTTACTAGCAAAAGTGTTGAGGAAGATATCTTGGAGCGGGCTAAAAAGAAGATGGTATGTTATGCTTCAATAAATTCCACTATTCATGGGTTTATACACTTTTGTACGAGTAAATAAACTATCATGTCATATTGTCATTTGCTTCTTATTTGATAAATTTTTTAGTGTGATTGTTTACATTTTTTTGTTTGAATAGTGTAATTTCTTGTGCTTGCATCAACATCTTTACTTCCTTCTCAGGGAAGTTTTTATTGGAAGGTGGTACATGGTTCTTGTCTAAGTTTTCACTTCATGAAATTCCTTTTCTATGTTCTAGACCATTTGGTTATTCAAAAACTCTTGTATCTACGAGTAAATAAACTATCATGTCATATCGTCATTTGCTTCTTATTTGATAAATTTTGTATTGTAATTGTTTACATTTTTTTGTTTGAATAGTGTAATTTCTTGTGCTTGCATCAACATTTTTGCTTCCTTCTCAGGGAAGTTTTTATTGGAAGGTGGTACATGGTTCTTGTCTAAGTTTTCACTTCATGAAATTCCTTTTATATGTTCTAGACCATTTGGTTATTCAAAAACTCTTGTATCTACATCTTTACTTCCTTCTCAGGGAAGTTTTTATCGGAAGGTGGTACATGTTCTTGTCTAAGTTCTCACTTCATGAAATTCCTTTTATAGGTTCTAGACCATTTGGTTATTCAAAAACTGAATGCAGAGGGCAGACTGGAGAAAAAGGAAGCAAAGAAAGGAAGTACTTTTGACAAAGTAAGTATATGAAATAAACTACCTGTTAAGTTTAAATATCATGCCTATGTAAGTATAAGGTTATGTTATTGTGTGTTTTTGTATGTATACATTGGTGTTTATATAATCTTTTTGTTTCTGCCATATAGAATGAGCTTTCAGCAATTCTGAGATTTGGGGCGGAAGAGCTGTTTAAGGAGGATAAAAATGAGGAGGAAAGCAAGAGAAGGCTTCTCAGCATGGATATTGATGAGATTCTTGAAAGGGCAGAGAAGGTTGAAGATAAGGTACCTGAAGCAGAGGAAGGAAATGAATTGCTGAGTGCTTTTAAGGTTAGCATACCACTATTCACATGCTAAATAGTAGATGGGAATATTTTTTCCAGTTTTCTTCATAGCTTTATCTATATCTATATATATATATATCCTAAAAATAGAAAGTAAAATTTTCCTGCCCAAAATACCTTTCTATTTTTAGAAAGTTTGATAACCAACGACATTTTTTCCTTTTCTTTCCTTTTTCTCTTGAATTTTTAAAGACTTATAATTTTTTCATCTCAACTCTATTTTTTATGAAAAATATATCAAATTAATCATTTTTTCATGATCTTTAATTTGATATCCATATTACATATAAAAAATAAAATGTTAATTTTTAAATATAATTTTTTTTCATAGGTTAATTGTGTATATTTTAGTATTTTATATACTTTTATATTGTGAGATACTTTTATTTTAAACAAATTATTATTAAAAATATATTTTATATAACTATTTATTTTATATTAAAAAATTATATATTATTATTTTTGTAATAACTTATTATATTATTATATTATAAATCGTGCAACGCATGTGAGAAATACTAGTATACACAATAAGAGAACCACAATATAAATAGTAAGTTGAGATTTTCCCGCCAAAATTGCTTACTATTTTTAGAAAATCTGACATCCAATCAGATTTTTCCTCTTTTGTTTTTTCACTTCAATTTTCAATACCTTATAACTTTTTCTTTTCATGATCTTTAATTTGATATCCATATTTTATATATAAAAATAAAATATTAATTTTGAAATATAAAATATTTTTTCATAGATTAATTATTGTATATTTTAATATTTAAAATATTTTGATATAAAATAAAATTGTGAGATATTTTAATTTTTAAAAAATTGTTATTAAAAATATGTTTTATATATTTATATATTTTTGTATTTTATTTTGAAAATATTATTACTATATTTATAATAATTTATTACATTATCATATTACAAATTGTGCTACGTATGAGGGATATACTAGTTCTTTTCAAAAGTGAAATGCTTTTTGAGGGGTCATTCCTCAGCCTTACATGCTTTGCATTTATTTTTTTATTAATTTGGTGGTTTTTATTTTTATTTTTTTCACTCTGATGCTTGTGCCTCTAGTCCTAAAAAAATAATGTGTGAACTGAATTCATCCTTGTCACAATATGAAGGTGGCCAATTTCTGTAGCGCTGAAGATGATGGGACTTTCTGGAGCCGAATGATAAAGCCGGAAGCTGTTGCACATGCTGAAGTATGCATTTTACCTTGACAGATATGACTTATCTCTTGGAAATATTTCAGTCTGATAAGTTCTTCTGGTTCCTTTTATTTTTTAGGATGCTTTAGCTCCACGAGCAGCACGCAATATTAAAAGTTATGCAGAGGCAATACCACCTGAAAGGATTAATAAGAGGAAAAAGAAAGGAGTTGAAACTCAGGAAAGGGTGTCGAAGCGGCGGAGGGCAGATTCAGGATACTCTCCTCCTGTCCTTGAAGGAGCGACTGCTCAAGTGAGGGGATGGTCTTATGGGAACTTACCAAAAAGAGATGCAACTCGGTTTTCTCGTGCGGTAAAGTTATTTTAATTTGGTACTCTTGTTATGACATTTAATCAGAATGACTTCTTAATGTTCTCTGAAAGGAAATGCGAAGAAAGCTATAACCTATATGACTATATCAAATACCTGTTTGCACCCCAACTACCATCCCCGTCCCCAATTAATATCCTTTTGTGTTGAATTAAAACAATTCTTTTACCTCTTGCATGTTCTCGTATCCTTTTCTGTACAAAATAATGTTAAACTGAGCTATTAAAAGTACCAAAATAGAAACTTAGTTGCCACTTGACTTCTTGCTTATGAACATTCTATCAATGGATTTGGATGTTCTGCTGAATTATTTTGTCAAGATTGGGGGTCACGTGTATCCTTGCTAAAAGAAATGTATGACTTGATTTTATTTTTGCACAACCATATATAACGTTGCTGGTAATACCATAGCAACTTATTTAGGTTAAGCATGCTTTGGTAAGTCAGAGCTTTTGGAATTATAATGGCTTATCAAGTGGAATAAATATTCTGGATAATGTATCATTGATGTGAAATGAAGCAAGGAAATTAATATTTTACACATCTCATATCCTGGTGCCTGTAGATCTATATTTGGATTGATATCATATGAATAGGAGATATATATGTGATCATGTTTTTGGATGTGAATGGGTGTGAGAAATTTGTCTGCTTTTGTTTGGTATTCTGGAACTGTAGATATATTTCAATGATGGAGGAACGAGAGAATAAAAGATTTTAAGCATCCAAAACCCATTGTCCATCCACATTACCTCTTAAACTTAAAAGAAAATGTCCTTGACTGCAAGAAGAGTTTGACTGAATCACAAAATGAGTGTTGTGTATTAATGATGAATAATTGCATATGATTAAAGGAGTCAACTCCTTTGAGAAACATCTTCGATTAACAATCAGAATTATAGAATCACTATAGATAATAACAGCTTCAAATAAAGATAAATACAATAATGATAATAATCTTGACACAATATTCATGGACTTAAAATATCTACCCGCTAAGGTTTTTCAGCCAGTGAACTCTTCATCTTCATGGCTGACTTATGGGAAGAAATTTTAATGTGAAGTTGAAAGAAGTATTATTTCTGGATTATGTACTGTCTTCTTCAGTATTGATGAGTCTATAAAAGTTTTTGTTCCTAAAATTTTCATCTTTCCTTACTCTTTTATTGGCTGCATCTGTAATGTGACCTTTATCTGACCCATGCTGATATAAATTAGGTTAAGAAGTTTGGAAATGATAGCCAAATAAGCTTGATAGCAGCAGAAGTTGGTGGAGCGGTCGAAGCTGCTCCAAATGAAGCTCAAATTGAGCTTTATGATGCTTTAATTGATGGTTGTAGAGAAGCAGTTAAAGGAGAGACACTGGATCCAAAGGTTTGCCTCTCTCTTTTAATTGTTGTCTATGAAGTTGGAATCTCTGCAGGTATTGCAGCTAAAAATTGTTATGATATTTTATTAGGGTCCGCTTTTGGACTTTTTTGGCGTGCCTGTAAAGGCGGATGAACTGTTGGGACGTGTTGAAGAACTCCAATTGCTTGCCAAGCGGGTTAGCCGATATGAAGATCCTATCTCTCAATTTAGAGCACTAGCATATCTCAAACCATCTACGTGGTCTAAAGGTTGTGGGTGGAATCAGAGTAAGTAAATAGTTTTTGCTTTTACATGTCCCTTTGCCTTCTCTATCTATGAGATCTTATTTCTAGTAGGTCCTATATATATATATATATATATATATATTTCTTTGGTGGGCGGTGGTGCATGACGTCATGTTTTGTGGACAAATGATTTTGTGCTTATATTACTATGGTTTATGCATAATCTAATTCCTCTTGTTATCATCAGAGGATGATGCAAGGCTGCTGCTTGGAATTCACTATCATGGATTTGGCAACTGGGAACAGATAAGATTAGACGAACAACTTGGCCTTACTAAGAAGATTGCTCCTGCAGAACTTCAACATCATGAAACTTTCTTACCTCGAGCGCCCCAATTGAAAGAACGAGCTTCACAGCTTTTGGAAATGGTACGTCTCATAAACCAGCACCAGCCCTTCAAGTTGATTATGAAGCACCTGCTCCTCTTTTATAAGTTAGGATGATTTTTAATTGGATAGGATGGTCATTTAAACGTGTACTCTCTGATTTAGCCCGATAACGTAGGTCCTTATTTGCTACGGGTCATGATTTTAGTAAAAAATATTATATTCTCCCGGCCAAAATAGTGAATTTTGACCAACATGGTAAGAAAATAATTAAAATAAATGTTTTAAGGACTTTACACAGATATGATTCTGCAGTGCTTGATGGCATGAAACGTGAATTTCCACAGTGCTAGATCTGTTCAAGTAACCATTCGTTTCAAGTTGTTTCGAAGTTTGCTAGTTGGTTTCGTTAGTTATTTTTCACACCCCATATTTGGAAATTTGGCTATAGTTTAGCTTATGGTTATTTGCTTTTACCTGGGCATTCTCGTACACTTTTATATGCTTTTACCTGGTGTTTCCTGTTGCTCTGGGCTATATTTTCTATGTTCTCTTTATTTGTCGGCTATTTTCAATTGTCACCTGCATAATATGTTCCCAGGAAGTTGAAGCTGTTGGTGGGAAGAATTCTACTGTGAAAGTTGGCCGTAAGAATGCCAAAAGACAGAAAGAAGCTTTTGTATCAGCAGGTGGAAAGGTCAGACAAGGGAAACTTAGTTCCCCGAGAATGAATGTAACGAACAAGAAAAGAGCTCTAAAATCTCAGAAAATTGAGCCTTTAGTCAAAGAGGAGGGTGAAATGTCTGATAATGAAGAAGTTTACGAGCAATTCAAGGAAGTCAAATGGAGGGAGTGGTGTGAAGATGTCATGATAGATGAGGAGAAGACTTTGAAGCGTCTTCAAAAACTGCAGTCTATCAGTGCAGATCTGCCAAAGGAAAAGGTAGGTTTTTGTTGTGCCATGCCTTTGATGCTTTGGTCTTCTCGGTAGTTTTGTACTTCACTCCTAAATCGGTGCCATGTCAGGTTCTTTCCAAAATTCGGAATTACTTGCAGCTTATTGGTCGGAGGATTGATCAAATTGTTTCGGAGTATGATCAGGAATCTTATAGGCAAGAAAGTATGTGTTTTCATTTATTCATATATAATTCATTTTAAAAGTTGTGCTTCACCACTCTGATCTTTTGAAATGGATCCTCTACATTTCCCCTATTTTTATTATCTGTGACATAGAAGTGTGTACATTTTCCAATTCAAATCTTCTATTGCAATTGCACTAATGCATGACACGTGTATAATGGGACATAAGCAGTACATCATCAGTGATTATGTGTCATTCATTGGTGCAATTGCAACAGGAGGTGCTACTCCAATTGCAGTAGATGATTCGAATTGCTCATTTTTACACATTGCTCCAACCACCCCTTCCCACCTTCCCCAAATAATAATAAAAAATCCAATAAGCAGAATGTCGAGGATCCAAATCAAGGAAAGCAATGGGAGAGGATTTAAATTAAATGGGTGATGAACCAAGTAATGTAATATAAATTTATCTTTTTGCAGGGATGACCACAAGATTATGGAATTATGTATCTACCTTTTCAAATTTGTCCGGTGAAAGACTTCAACAGATCTATTCTAAACTTAAACAGGAGCAGCAGATTGCTGGTGTTGGACCATCCCACATGAATGGTTCTGCTCAAGCATCAACGTTTATGCATAGGGATCTTGATGTGGGGAAATTCGAAGCTTGGAAGCGCAGAAAAAGAGCTGAAGCTGATGCTTCACATATTCAGCATCCACATCAAAGACCCTCAAATAATGGGTCATGGTTACCTGATTCCAGCTCTACTGGGATTCTTGGCCCCGCCCCATCTGATGGCAGACAGTTCAGTAATGGGAGGCCTTACAGGATGCAACAGTCAAGACAGGGTTTCTCATCCAGTATAAAGTAGTTACCTGACTTTCGTGATAGGCTAAAGGATGATAATTGTTTGGTTGATGCCCGGACTGTGGATTTATTCCCAATGCTTTCAGCTGATCTGGCAATTTTTCTCCCTCTCAAGGCTTGGAACCCACAATATATCGATTTTGATCTCTGCCTAGATATCAGACTGCATCTGTTCCAGGAATTCTGAAGATCATCTGATGTGGAGAGGCTGACATGAAAGATGGATACAAATCCTCTATAACAATTCTTTTTGCTTTTGTTTTCTCCAAATTTTAATTTAGTTTCACATCTCTTTACGTATATAGAGGATAGTTGAAAGGATGCGCGATGATGATCTTTTTGGTACAACACACAAAAAGACTTTTTTGTAATGTATAATGGCTTTGATAAAATGTATATTCCACAATTTTGCTCGAAAAAGTACTAAAATTTATAAATGCAATTGCCACTGTCCGTCTTTTTGTATATTTTTGAAGAAGCAGGGTGTAATTTTGAATCATTGATATCTGCTTGGTAGTGTTACAAAAATATCTGGCTAGGTGCTGGGCTGCCCTGTGCTGCCTTCTTTTCCTGAATTAGTCATGTCTAACCCCACGTAGGCACCTTAGGCTCGAGTTGTTGCCTGCCTGGCGCTTAGTGTTTTTTACTACATTGTTGTTATGTTGTAGCATTCATTGGCGGGTTGGTTGTTTTGAAACTGATGAGATTGTGTTATTCTAATGGGCAGTAATGTTTTGCTTCTGGAAATGATATATTCAATTTGTAATATACTTTTGTTGCTTAAGCTTCTCATAGCTTTGTTGGTCAAAGCAGTTGTTATGCTGCCTCCTACCAAAAAATGAAGTCCTGTTTTAGGAGCTGGGGTGTATGAGTGCTGGGCAAGATTGTGGGGCGTCGGCACTTGAGAGTGCCCTGTTTATGTTATTTAGTAATGTGTTGAACTCTGCATCTTTCCCTCTGCTGCCGAGTAACTCAATTGTGAGGCATGAGGAAATACTGTTGTATTTTGTGTGGTCCTGCAATTTGATTTTGATACCTTTTTTCCTTTTGTTGAAGTCCTTCCTGCATGTATGTATGACTATAAAATATATAGGTGAAGGTTTATGCTTTATCCTTTTTGCTATTTTTAGCGGTTATTATTTACCCAACACAATTCTTCAAAGGTCATGCTCCCCCTTAAAATCTTTATAACATCCCAGTTGACCATAATATGTTAATTCGCCTCTCTCTATTAAACAGTATCTTAGGTGAA
The DNA here is from genome assembly GCA_028749325.2 of Caryopteris x clandonensis. Taxonomy (NCBI): domain Eukaryota; kingdom Viridiplantae; phylum Streptophyta; class Magnoliopsida; order Lamiales; family Lamiaceae; genus Caryopteris; species Caryopteris x clandonensis. The sequence goes on along the minus strand of JAPYKT020000006.1, from coordinate 11,119,063 downwards.
TTTTGGTTTTACTCTTCACCACGGTAAATTTGGCCACTAGAAATTCTTTCGGGATAAAATTATATTTGAATGAATCGTCAGGGCCAAACTATCTCCATCCCTCTCAACCATATGTAGTTTATCCAAAATCAGATGCTGGTTGCAATTTTGAAACTGTATTTATATGTTTTGTTGCAATGGTAAAATGTTTTAGTAGTTTTTTTTTTGGTTAATTAGGTGGATATATGACTTCAGAAGTAAAGAATTCAATTTTACACGACTTAGTTTAAATATTGATTTCACTTATTGAATTATGTATAAAATAATTTATTTGTGAAACTTGAAATTTTATTTTTTAGTTTGACTTTTGAAATGAAATTCTTATTTGTGGTATACAGGAATCAAATAATATATAAAAATGATAATATATATGCCTATCATAAAATGAATTTAACTATTATATATGCAGTCGTTATGACATGCTTATGTTCAGGATATCAGTTATTTCATACAATCATAAATATATATAAAATTAAAACGAAGCATTTAAGAGAAAGGGCAATGGAGTTGATTTCATAATAAGATAAGTAGAAGTTGGCATCGGCAATGGCAATGGCAAAGAATGCACACAAATTGCTTGTGTAATGGCCTCACACACTAAGAGATAAAAACAAAAGAGCACTGAAAAGAAAGTAATGTACAAACAAAATTGGGAAATATTTGGTGTGTGGCTTTGCTTCCTATAGAGGATGGTGTGGTTGAAAGCCCTTTATCACGTTATCCTTCCCTTATTGTTTTCCACCTCATGCTCCTCCAATCTTTAATGAAGTTTTTATTATAATTGTGGACCTCATATTTTGTTGCAATTAAATATTAAACACTATCTTTTGTTATCTTTCTCATTTGAGGCTGTAAAATTAATTAATCAGTACATTTTTAATTTAAACACAAATCACACACCGTAAACATGCACTGAATTTAATTAAACTCTACATCCATTTATATTTTATTTAATCCGATGGTCATAAAATCTGATTGATTATAGTAATGAAGCAGTAGTCTTCATGGGTTCAAAAACCAACACATGTAAGTCGGTAGGCCAAATAGAAATATAACAAGAAATAAAATAAAATATTATTTAAAAGGAAAAACATGAAAATTCTTTGTTTCTAAAATAATAGCCGCAAGATTGAGATGGCTAACCTCTTATCTGCCACGTACGTATTCGAATATGGGACCCACTTAAGGCCGTGATTGGTCTCCCGCCCTCTTATAAAATTTTGTACATACTCCCTTTGGCCTTTTCATTCCTGCTTTTTTGATTTCTCCGCCAACGGTATTTTCCCCAGGTACTCTTTCTCAAACTCCACTTCTCTTTTCATCTCTCTTCTTTAATCTATCCACCATGCACGCATCTACTGTGTCTCGCTTCTCTATCTTTGAAGAGATCATAAAGAGTCCGTCAAGTGATTTATTTATTTTTATCAAAATGATTATCACACGGTTTGATTTGCGTACTTTTGCACCAGTGATCATTTCGTCCGTTGTATACTCTGTTCAAGTGTTTTCACTCCTAGATATATGATTCTCTTACATTCAAAATTCATGAAACTGAACATCGAGAATCCTTTCTGAAGTAGAAATGCTTAATTTACTTTTTCTCGACATCTTTGTATCGGAAGGCCGTTCGTCTTCCGTTGAATAGCTCTAGTTGATTCCAAGAGTTAAAAAAGTTGTTATGCTAAAACCATAGTCTGCGATTTTGTTGCTGTAAATTTTAAATCGTGTTAGTACTATCACCTGCTGACTTTGAGCACATCTTTGTATGTCACTGTGAGCATTAAGATGTGTGGCCATGGTGAGCAGACGAGCAGCCCTAAACGAAATATTTGATGTTTGCAAATCTTGCAGGGAATTTTGTGTTGGAAGATGGACTATGTATATGGACCAGGACGGAACCACCTCTTTGTTCCGGGGCCTGTCAATATCCCGGAACAGGTCCTCCGTGCGATGAACAGAAATAACGAGGATTATCGCTCTCCAGCAGTTCCAGCACTTACAAAAACTCTTCTGGAGGATGTCAAGAAGATCTTTAAGACCACCTCTGGAACTCCTTTTCTCATTCCAACTACAGGTGCTAATTTATTTGAGGAATCGATTTGTTTTTCTGTTTTTGTGCATAAGCTTCTTTGTTTAGTAGTGTTGCACACTCAATTTACATAATCTTCTTTGTATGCTAAAACATAAGGAGATTCCACAAAGGTTTATGTAAAGATGGTAAACGGGCCAGCCCAATCAACCTGGAATATGTTAAGGGGTAGCTTTACAATTTTGAATTAACTGAATATTAGCCTTGACCGTATAGCCCAACCAAAGCCTGTACGGGTTAGCCTGATAGCCTGTTTCTGAGCATGATATTGCGGCCTGTTTTGCCCAACAGATAATTTTAGCTAAATATAGGCCAAACCCTGCAAGGCTTGCCAGTTTAACATCTCGAGTTATTGTTCTGTGTTGACTAGCTCATAAGTTGCTATATACTGACAATACTGTGTTGACTGAGTACAATTTTAGGTTCCATCGCTAGAACCTACATATCGTTGGACTAAGTTTTTTCTTAGGCCAAAACAAACTAGTTCATTTTCATTGTAGTGTTACAATAAAAATATTATTATTATTATTATTATTATAATTAATTTTTTTTTTGTTTTTTGTAATTACTAATTGAAGCTGTTTTTCTGGGGCTTCAGGGACTGGTGCATGGGAAAGTGCACTGACAAACACACTGTCTCCTGGTGATCGAATTGTCTCATTCCTGATTGGCCAGTTCAGTTTGCTCTGGATTGATCAGCAGCAACGCCTGAAATTCAATGTTGATGTTGTTGAAAGCGACTGGGGTCAAGGAGCTAATCTTGATGTTTTGGCCTCAAAGATAGCAGAAGACAAAGCACATACCATTAAGGCCATTTGCATTGTGCACAATGAGACAGCAACTGGAGTTACCAACAACTTGGCTACTGTACGAAAAATTCTTGGTAATAATTCCTCTTGCATACTTGGCTCAGGAAAAGAATCCCTTCTTTGTTTTCGAAGAAGTGATTAATTTTAGAGATTGTCATAAAATTACTTGTAATCAAAACTAGGTCTTCTTTGATTTATCTACTAAAATACCAAGAAACTGGGGGAAAAAAAATCCTATTACTAGCTTCTGGCTTTCAAAATTGCTTCTTAAGCAGAAGAAACGGACACCCTCAACACTCAAAACAACTTTTCAAGCTAAAAGATAAAAATCACTCGAAAAAAAAAAAAAAAAAAGGCAATGACAAACACCCTTCAGAAACTGAAATTTAATCTGTTTTTAAAAAGGATTTTCTCAAAAGAATATCATTTTTTTCTACAATACCTAATTGCTTGCTCAATGAATCGAAGTGCTCTGTCTTACCACCTTGTTACATGATAAAAGCCTAAAAATCAATATTTTCCAGCTCATCATTGTTTTTTGATAAATGCATACAAATTTTTGTAAATGACTGCCAGATCATTATCAGCACCCAGCGCTGTTTCTTGTTGATGGAGTGTCATCTATCTGTGCGCTCGACTTCCGCATGGACGAATGGGGAATAGATGTGGCTCTTACTGGTTCACAGAAGGCTCTTTCTCTTCCCACTGGAATTGGAATTGTGTGTGCAAGCCCTAAGGCTCTTGAGGCCACTAAGACTGCTAAATCAGTTAGAGTCTTCTTCGATTGGAATGACTACTTGAAGTTCTATAAATTGGGAACCTATTGGCCTTACACTCCCTCCATTCAGCTACTCTATGGCCTAAGAGCAGCTTTGGATCTCCTTTTTGAGGAAGGACTTGACAATGTTATCACAAGGCACACTCGCCTTGGCAAGGCAACTAGGTAACTTAGCTTGTTTGAGTTGTCCATTGTTGTATTTTACATGGTATGTAGGTTTATTATTTGGGTAATTTACACTTTGCTATTAAAACTTTGCACGTTTTTGGACTTTACCATACATACTCTTTTTCACACTTTATTCCCTGAGCTGAACTACACGATTTGTTAGACTTTTCTTTCCAGAAGCTAAAGAAACACAGAGTTGGGATGGAAAAGTATAATTTATCCTTATTAATTTTTCATTGCTCTACTTGTTTTAATCTGATCATTTTTGCATTCTGCCTTCTCCTTAATGCAGGCTTGCAGTGGAGGCGTGGGGATTGAAGAACTGCACTCAGAAGGAAGAATGGTTTAGTGACACAGTCACTGCTGTTATAGTTCCTTCATACATTGACAGCTCAGAGATCGTTAGAAGGGCATGGAAGCGATACAACTTAAGCTTAGGCCTTGGGCTTAACAAGGTTGCTGGCAAGGTTTTCAGAATAGGGCATCTTGGCAACCTCAATGAGGTGCGTCTCTCTCTCTCTCTCTCTCTCTTAATTCCACATCATTCTGTTTTAGAGAAATTCAACTTTACCATGAAAGGAATAAGCAAGTTTGTCTGCAGCAATGTAGTGGAAAAAAAACCACATTAAGTCAATATTGAAATAACTAAGCTAGTTAAATTCCTCTAGGTAGTGTTTGAATTAATGGAGGGCCTGAGACTGAAGTTGAAGTCTGCAGTATGAAATTGTGTTGTTTGGTTGGAAGAATTTGTAGAATGGATTTGAAATTTATAACTCTTACTTTAACCTTGCATAAACATATGGTAAAATTTACCCAGACGTGTTAAACCAAATGCCTGAATTTTGGCACGTACATCTATGTAGATAGTGTCATTATATCAATTTATAAATCTATCCATACATGTTAAATCAGTTTCGGCATATATAATGTTGTTTAGTGTCTCAGCTGTCCCTAAGACGAGCAATCTTTGAAATCCACCCATTTCAAATCCCTGAATCCAAATGCAACCCAGGAGAAGTCTTCCTATTTTTTTATATAAAAATACCATTTTAAGCTCTATTTTGCTTTGTCATTGATGATTGATTCTTGAAATACAGCATCATCATCCAATGATATGTATTCTTTTGCCAACAATGTTATTGCATAATAAGTTAGATGGTTGATGAATCCATTTATCCATTTGATTAAAATACAGTTGCAACTACTGGGCTGTCTTGCTGGAGTGGAGATGGTACTGAAGGACGTCGGATATCCAGTGAAGCTTGGCAGTGGGGTTGCGGCTGCTTCAGCATACTTACAGAACTCCACTCCCTTGATTCCTTCCAGGATTTGATTTGTCATATTGGTCATACTGTAAAAATTGCTCATTTCCATCATCTCTGCCTTTGTATTTTGTTAATGGAACTTTGTATCTAAAACTTTATTTCCTAAAGCGCCTCTTGTTCACGCCCTCTTGACAGACCATGCTGTACGTACTGTCTTGATGACCAATTACAATGTTTTCAGGCCTCTACGACAACTTAAATTGTAATGTTCTAGTTTCAATAACTAAGGTAATGTTCTGAAAAATATCAATGGTATACACAAGGGAACATGTTTGGCTTAATATGAAAAGATTTGCAATGAACCTAGCAGAGAAGCTCTTATTCTACCTTAGCACGCATTTTGCTTAAATTGTTTGTAAAATTTGCGCATCCTTCTGCCTTGTGTCATCAAGAAAAATCAAGTGAATGTTGAAGAAAACTAGAAATTCTTTGACAAACTTTATCCTCTGCACGTACTTTATAGCTGTGTAACTCAGTGCCAAAAATAAAAAAAATTGGGTTATCCAATATTGATGTTGAAATAAACCTTGTGGGGTTGTTATGGCTATTTAACAAACTCGTTAGTGTTAATTTAAAGTACTCATATGCAACTTAATATTTCTATTTGATTCTTTTTAATCCTTTTTTGCATTCTTTAGCATAACGTTGAATTTTATCTAGTATCAAGAGTTAGAAAAAAGCATGAGTTGTGTTAGATCAGAATTTGTGCTCGTATGCTTTAGTTCAATAGTTATTCGAACTGTAATTGAAATTGCGGAAGTTAAAATAGGAATTTCAACAATTACAAGAAAGAATTCATTCTTTCTCTCAAGTATATTAATTAGAAGAACCGTTTGTTCCCACAAACTTACAGATAGACCTTACACATATTTAGACTCCCTCCAAATATTCGCCTAATCTATAAATACATTTTTAATCTTACTTGACCATCTAGTCCCCTAGATGGATTTTGTTGTAAACTCCCGTCTATAGGAAGTTGTTCTCTCCCGAGTCCAGTAAGTGATACACTCGTACAAATTACATTGTCCCTGTGTTGTTTTCTTACTGTTCGCCTTCAAATAAATCTTGTGTTATTGTATTCTCCTGAATCAAATAGCTTCTTCAGAAAAACCTCATAGCTCTATACATAAAACTTCTTTAATCAAATATAACAGAGATACCCTCTTCTCTCATGCATTCGGCCTTTTATATAGTTTGACCTTTGCATCAAATCTCTACAAATCTCCATCCTTGATTTTCTTAACCTCGTGTCTATTTTAGGTGCTAGCTCTAATCGGCTTCACTTCCCTTAATTCACAGAATCTTCTTTCCTTAAAGATCTCCTTGTTGGTTGATTCTTGGACTTTCTTTGATTTGTGCATCTTGATGATCCAGGCATTTAACATATGATTTAGATTTTCTAATATATGACCATATGTTTACGTCATCAAGTTGGTCAAGATTTATAATGGTGCGGTGGTTTTGAATTTTGATGTCGGGAGAGAGAGAGAATCTTTGTGTAATTGTAAGATTTTTCATATAATAATATTTTTTTCTATAGGTTATGGTTTCTTCTCTAGTTTTGGAGTTTTTACATAAATTTTTGTGTTGTGGGCTGTTCTTATTTTTCATCGTTTATCTTGGTACATATTTACTTCCCCATATAGGTGAATGTGGGATCTAGAGGGTTGTACAACCTAGCAAGTGATATGAGAGCTTGGATTTGAGTCTCTTGAAATTCTAGATATGGTTTGTGATTGTACTGGTAAAGAAATTTTGTTACAACAATTCAACAACATAATCTTAGATAATATTTTAAGTGCATGCTATCTAAAGCAGATGAGTAGAGAACATTAGGTGGAGTAGAGTAGAGTGGTTCATTCGTATTTAATAAAGTTCACCTTATTATATATAATTCCTTTAATTTCTACTCAAGAACAAACAAGTAAAAAGAACAACTGATATTATACATAGTTAATATCGATACCAATCAAAATTAAAGAACAAGATGAGTTAAGGCCGGACGAATTATAAAAATGTAGGTATTTTCTCAATCAACAACATCGATGTTTTCCTATTTCAATTATAACTAGAGAAATAATGGAGCAAGGGTGACAAAAAATCTCAAGCCACCAGACCGATGTTTTCCTTTTTTCAACAGTAACTAAACAGCAATTTCCCTGAAGATCACCAATTGCAATTAGGAAAGTACACATAAGGGTTGAAGCTCGCTTCATTGCAAAAAGATTTGCTCACGCTTATGGTGTTGACTATACCTGTAGTTGCTAAGCTAACACTGATAAAGTCCTATTCCCCTCACCACTAATTAGTGCTAGTCAGTGAATGAATTACATAAGAAATGCCTTATTCTATGGTGATTTAGAAAAGGAAGTGAATATGGAGGATTGTCCTAGGTTCTGATGTAAATAATTACTCTAAGAAGGTGTGTAAGCTACGAAAAACTTTCATGTGGTCTTAAACAGTCTCCTCAAATTTCGGCTTTTAGGTTCATGAAGATTATAAATAAAACATCCTAGCCAAGGAGCGTGAGATAAAGGATTAGGGAAATCACATAATCTTGGGAAAGAAGTAGCTCAATCTAAGGAAAGAATGGTATTGTCCAAATAAATTTGTTTTGGATCTACTAAAGAAACCTGGCGTGCTCAACTGAAACCCTCCTTCATGCTTAACTTGGTTTAGAGAAAAATAGTCGTGTTGATTCAGGGTAATTAATATATCCATTCTTGTTTTTGGGTAGCAGATTCATGAACAATCTGACTAACCAAAGTGTTGGAATATCTCGGTTATAGATCATACGAAATACACAACGAAAAGAATAATTAAAATAATTTTTACGATCTATGTCTAAACTTGCACATCCCTGTATACCTGCATACGTAATTAAAATAAAATTTAGCAAGATACCAATTATGATTTCACGTTCTTAGCGAGAATCCACAGATTGACTGACCGCACGTTGATGAAGGATGTTTGAAACCTCCTCCTCAAGTTTATCTATACCAGCCTTGATGTGTAGACACACAATATAACTTGATTACCATATATCCTTCTTAGAAAGAGATGGACAATTTAGAATTAAAAATATAATTGGGAATTCTCAACACATGAGAGAAGAGAGCTTAGTTCAAGCCTGTTCGAATCCTACAATATCCTTTTTTGCAGATTGTATGGCTTGGAATTTAGGACTCAACTACCGAGACTTATTCCATGACAACTAGCTCGTGCGTGACCAAGGGTCCTCGGTATCGAGATCATGAGATTTCAATATCATATAATTACAATGAATACAATAAAGAAAAATGCCTTAAACTTTTATTTATATTCATAAATGTTTTACTTAAAATATGTCTTTTATGCTAACCTAACAGTTGGATGCCAAGACACATATTCTTACATAAAAAGCATCTAATAGAACCCTTCTATATTATAAAGGACACCTAGTGATTTTTTTCCTTAAAGAAAGAAAGGAATATAAAATCTCAACAAAGAAGCTATGATTTTCACTGATGTAGATTGGGATGACTCTCTTATACACAAATATTCATATCTAATTATTGTTCATATGTGAGCCAATTTTGCACCATGGTTAAGCAAAAAAAAAAAAAAAAAAAAAATTATATCTAATTATTGTTCATATGTGAGCCAATTTTGCACCATGATGAAGCAAAAAAAAAAAAAAAAAAAAAAAACAAAGTTGTTGCTACGAGCACTCAACCAACTGAATTTAGAGACTCAACCAATGGAATTTGTGGGGGCATACCAATTAAGAGATTATTAGACGAGATCAAGTTTACTATGGGCAGTTCCAAGAGGATTTTCCATGACCATCAACCTGCAATTAGCATTGCTAATGATCTTGTTCATCACGATAGGACAAAACATGTGGAGATTCATCATTACATCACTACAATTAAGAATCAATTATGAGACTATCACTTTGGAGACAGACTCCTCTTTAGACGGCCAAAATTCTAACCAAAGCTCTTCCTGGAATTCAGTTTGAAGAAATGAAGTCCAAGCTAGGAATGCTCAACATCTATGGCCCAACTGGAGGGAAGTGTTGATTTCAGACATCCGTATTTGTGGGAAGTTGTATTTTAGCATCAATCTTCTATTTATCTGAAATTTTATTTCCTTATTTCTACTTTGATTTTCATTTTTCTTAGATTTATTATACTTTATGGTTCAATATTCATTTTCTAAGGTTGTATTAATATCCATTAATTTTTTTTCCAAGATAAATAGGGTTGCCTTCACGGATGTATATTCAAAAAATGTCCTTCTAGTTATATTAAAATAACTAAGACTTCACCAGATGGTAACACTGCTATATCTCACATTGTATAGAAGATAATATATGCATTGTGCTACTGATATTTTTATATGTTCAGAAACCACATGGAAGCAAACCCAAAAAATTGATCACATCAGAATGTTTCCGGGGCCGAATCCACTTTGAATTTGATAAATGCATTGCTTGTGAAGTATGTGTTCATGTATGTCCTATAGACCTACTTGTTGTAGATTGGAAAATTTAAACTGATATTCGAAAGAAACGATTACTTAATCACATTATTGATTTTGGAATCTGTATATTTTGTGGTAGTTGCATCGGGTATTGTCCAAAAAATTGTTTAACTTACCATTGATAAAATACATGGCCATAATTTCCCTTACTTGTGCTCAAGATGGCCCTGGCTGATTGTGTGCAATACGGTGGACATCATCATCATGTGTTTGCCCTCCTAGTTTAGTGTACGCCAACCCCACTTGTGCCATTGCATAATCCAATGTCATACTCTCATCATGCGCTCTCCACAATAGTAAATCATGATCGATTCTATTCTACTCCCACACCATTTTATTACAATAGAAAGTCTATTAGGATTTCAAATGATTAGATAATATATTTTTTGAACTAGTTAATATAGCTAAGTGATGACTGCCATACTAGGCTAGCTAGATGACTATGAATGCCTCAAATGATACATAGTAGTCTTATGTTTTAAAAATAGCCTTTGAGATCTTTACCCCTAATAATCTTGATGTCGATCGGCTATGTTACCACTTCATACAACAACTGGTCGAAGTGGAGCAGAGGGAATAATTTGCACATACCCAAACTGTCTGAGCACACCATCAGGATGGTATGACCCCACGATGTCAAATGACCTAACGTGTGTACTATGATGGAAGATAACCTCATCAATATCGTATTCAGATCAAACATATATATGTGGATTCCAATCAATCCACACCATTTTTCAACTAATATAAATGCATGAACAAATTAACAACATACAATATTTTAAGCATACAATACTCATATCAGACTCTCTCAATGAATCCAACATCCCTATATATGATATCAAGGTCTCTAGTCGAGCTCTAACTCATTGTAGTGGTGACCATCTTGTTGCAGGTCACAACCTAGGATTGTCCTCCAAGTTTGGTTGGGGGTGGGGCTTGTTGTTGGAAAATGCTCATATAAGGACTACATTTTTAAATGATGAGTTGGAAGAAGAATCTATATGACACAACTAGAGGGATCATAGTACCTGGTCCAGAGAGAAAGATATGCAAACTCGTTCGATCAATGTATGGGCTTAAGCAAGCACCAAAATTAATGACATCTGAATTTTGATAACAATATGTTGTCAAATAGTTTCAAAATTAATGAATGTGATAAATGTGTGTACTTTAAAGGGATATTAAATTCCTTTCTCATAATCCACCTTTACATAGAAGAGATGATGATTATGGGCAACGGTCATGAAATAATAATTGAGACAAAAATGCATGTTGAAATGTAATTTTGACATAAAAGATATGGGTTAGTGAATGTGATACTCAAAATTTTGTAAAATAGAACAAATGTTTAAGGGTTCTTGTCACAATCCAACTACGTTAAGAAAGTGCTCAAGAAGTTCAATGGTTATGATGGTCCAACGGCCAAACCCATGGAACTCAATGAACATTGAGTAAGAATAAATGTGATCCAGTGACTTAACTGGAAATGCAAGGATAATAGGGAACTTGATGTACATTACAAACTTTATGTGCCCTTATCTTGTATGCTTGATAAATAAATGAGTATGTTGTGAGTAATCCATATAAAAAACATTGGGGAGCACTGATGAGGGTTTTAAGGTATTTGAAGTACACCCTTAAATATAGGCCGCACTGCAGTACATGAGATATCTAGCTATAATTGAAGGCAATTGTGATACTGATTGAATATCAGACACAAACTACTCTTTTTCCACTAGTGGACATGTTTTCACTATCGAAGGTGGAGTGGTATCTTGGAGATCCATTAAACAAATGTGTATAGCCCGACTTATCAAGAAATCCGAGTTTATATCTTTCTGTAAAGTTGGAGAAGAAGTGGAATTACTTCATAACATCCTTGAAGATATTCCACGTTTGAACAAACATGTGCCAATAGTGATGATTCACTATAATTGTCAAGTTATCATTGGTAGGCACAAAACAGTATCTACAACGGTAAGTCCAAACACATTTGTTGTTGACATAATGCCATGAGACACTTGATATCTACATGTAAAATATTGATTGGCTACATAAATTTGTAAGATAACTTGACGGATCAACTCACAAAGAGGCTAAACCAAGATCAAATGAAGAAGTTGCTAGAGGGAATGCATTTTAATCCATATAGCTAAAAATCGACATAGTGATTACCTAACCATGTTGGATGGAGACCCCAAGAACTTAGCTCAACACTTGCTAATAATTTCAATCCATCCCCGAGAGCAAATACCTGGTGTCAAAACCTAAAAGGTTGTAATTACATAATTTTTTTAATACTTTTGATGATTCCTATGCCTCAATTAGGCATTGTATGGCAGGATACTTAGGATAGGATACCACCTATATAAATGAGAATTGAGAGTCATTTTGAAGTAACACTTACAAATCCAAAGAGGTTGTCCATGGCCAAAATGAGAACAAATGCAAGAATAGGTGTTTAAGCCTTGTTGTGTTAATATTGTTTACTCAGTGTATATAAGGGTGAAATAGTTCAAGGCATAACACCACTAAGCCGTTGGTGTACCCGATGATATAGATTATGTGAGGTTAAAAGCTACAAGTTACCTTTCTTTATGTAATAATATCTCTTGAGTACTGTGTTGCATGTTTGCATACATATTTACATTAATTTCCAATCATGTAGTGGATTGTTAGACAAAAAAATTATAAAGTGGGTGTCAACCCAACTTTGTCCAAATTATTAAGTGGGATATTTAATTTTGAAGAAATCAAATAGCATATAATTAAATTGTGTTCTGAGTAGATAATCATAGTGTGTTGAATTTCTCAAAATCAATTTTTGATGAGTGAGAAATTAATGCACAAAGATTGTCACTTACAAAGGGTAGATGTGATGTGGGCATGTGAAGAGACTTAATTAAAGTTCTTTCCACTTTGAATGACTTTCACCTATAGATAGCCAAGTAGGACAACAGATGTGCACATGCACTCGATTCAGACTCGGATCAAACTTAGACTTGGCCTTCGATCTCGGCCATGTGTCGAGAACCTTGGCATAGGGCCTTGTGCATTGGGCTTTGTCGGCCTTAATTCGACACAACTTAGTGAAGTCTAGTTTTACCACTCAGAAATGGGCATGGCTAGATTGATCCATAATCCATGCAGTTGTTAGAGATTCATAAGAATTTGGACAAGTGAGCGTCCAGGTCCATTGTAACTATAAGGAGTTAATCTCCTGAAATTGTGGACATCGTATATGTTGTAACCTCCAAGGGTTACATCTGAGACATTAGATGCCTTCAATACTATCTAACTATTAGTTTTGTTTCCTCCAAGAATTGAAATTGTTGCCTATAAATAGGTAATTCTAGCTGCAAGATAAACACATGCAAAACCGGGCATACATAACACTCTGCAAAAGCTCTCCTACATAAAACCTTTCACATATTAGTGTGCACCTAGTTCTCATACATTTCTCATTTGTTGGTACTTCTGGTCTAGTGGTGCTACTACCTAGAAGACGAAATTTGTTTTATCTTTGGGACTAATGCTACCCAAATGGGGATTTAATCCCTTAACTCCTCGGACTGTCTATCATCAATAAGAGTTTGGCCTTGTATAATTATCCAACGAACTCCGATTGATTAGCTAGCGGTAACACATCAAATTACAAACTACTGTTGGCCGAACATACTCAAACCAAGTATGGCTTGAAGCTCTTTCTATCAAAAGACATTCTCAATTTTGTTTCAAACGTGGTAGTAGACGAAGGACAAGAACACAAAAAAACTTTATATGTTTAAAATGTGAGAACACATGACACAAGAACACAAATTTTCTATTGTTCAAACATCGCAGAAACATGGTTAGAGCTTGAATATTGGGGGGACCTGGCATTATATTGTAGTTTTCTAATTCTTTTAACAAAATGTAGTGTTGGGAAGCTGTTTAAAAAAATGAGTGAAGTCGCTCTCGGTGTAGGCGACATACGAAAAAAAGAGGCGCCTACTCCATAGGTGACAATTTTTATTATTATTATTATATTTTAAAAAGGGTAGTCATCTATTTTATAGGCGACACTCTCTTAAATTTGAAACCTTCACTGACCTTCACCACCAAAGCGACCTTCACCACCAAAGCTACCTTCACCACCAAAGCTGCCATGCTGGGTTCCCAGCTGCCAACCTTTACTCACCTACACCAAAGCTGCCATGTGCAGTAAAAATAGCTGTCTCAATAACAATAAATGATGTTAACTGACGCCAAAAAAACTAAATTAAAATAAATATAAAAATAGATGGCAAAATAAATGTGAAACATGTATGCATATTTGCAGCTCATTTCCAACTTGCGCATTATCTTTCCAAGCAATTTGAGTTTATTTCATCCATTATTTCCAGCAATTTGAGCACATTTTTTTTCAAGTAATATTTTCGGTCTTCTTTTTATATGTGTGTCTAGGGTGTGTTGTGTGTGTGAGTGTGTGTTGTGTGCATGTTTTGTGTGTGGGTGTGTGCATGTGTGTAATATTTTAATAATTCTATTTTCTTATTATTTCACATAGGAGCTTTGGGAATTGTTGTTGTTGTTGTTGTTCATTTTTCGTGACCATCAAATTGTTGCCCCTGCATTGGGATATTGCTTCAATTGAATCAATTGAATATCAGGTTTGAATTTTACTAACTATTAGTTGAATTTAATTTTATTCTACTTTGTAATTGTATTATTTAATATTATCTTGCATGCACAAAATTAGTTAATTCCATATATTAAGTCCACATTTCATTTAATATTAATATATTTTTATTTTTTAAGATATGAAGACTTCAAACAATTTTGGTATTGTTGTTTATGTTGGAGGTGGTAGCGAGGTCCACCTGTTTGTACAACAAGAGTACCTTGCGACATCATATATTCTGGGTTGGTATCAAAATTCTTTGAACTAACAGAGATCGACAGCAATGAAAATGAATTAAATATGTCTTCTTCACTATATGCAAACAACATATATCATCATATACCAATCAACAATGATGAGTATTTGTGATTTTTTTTTTTGCACTGAATGCGGATAATCGATATATAGAATTCCATATTGATCAGGTAAAATTGCAAGATAATGCTTTCCAAGACATTTTCCCAAGCAATGAGCATTATTAATATGCTTCTTACTTAAGAGGTGATGACATCAATAATTCAATACTCGCCATGTAAGGCCTTGCACATATTGGTGGAACATCAAGGTCCAATGATGACAATATTCCAATTGAAAGAGAAAATGCGTACATAGAGGATCACCCACATGATCCATTGATTGAAAATTTTGGTGTCAATGAACTAGAAGATTCTGGTGAATCAGATGAAGAAGGGGTGGATATTAGTATATTCAAACTATATTTTGCCCAAATCAAGAGAGACCACCATCCAATCAACAAACACCACTTCCATCAAGTCCTCAGAGATATTCCATGCATCTAACTATCCCGTTGTTCAATGTATCATCTCATGAAATGCTTGTGGACTCATTTGATATACCGAAGAAGTTTAGATTTTATGATGCTACTGAAGGAGTACTCACAAAAGGAATGAGTTTTAGAGATAAGAAGAATTGCAGTCCGCGGTGAAAGACTTTTCAATTCGTATAGCGAGTTGTAAGTATCTAGTAGAGGAAAGTACAACTCTAATATGGAAGTCAAATGCAAAAATAGTTGTGAGACTACACATTGCAACTGATGGATGCATGCGGGTTATAAACACAAGATTGATATATGGGAAATCACTTAATATGGAGGCCCTCATATGTACCTAATGAATGTTGTGTCTGTTGACCATCAAAACTTGTGCAAAAATATGATTATTGCGTTGCTAACTGGAATGGTTAGATAGATCCATGGTATGAGATTGAGTGTATCCTATAAGTTTATGATAAATTTCAATATACAATCTCACATTATAAGGCATGACATGAAAATGTGTATGGTACATGGGAAAACTTAGTTTCAAAACAGTCCAAATTTTTGGCAGCTATATAAAAAATGGAATCCAGGCACAGTTGTAAAGTGGTGCCACATGCTCAAAAAGACGAATGGTGTAAAAATGTTGAAATATGTGTTTTTGCCATTCAAGGCATGCATTGATGGGTTCCAACGTTATCTTAAAATTATTAGTATTGATGGAACCCATCTATAAACTAGATACAAGCACAATATGTTAATTGTTGTTTCCATGGATGCAAATCAACATCTTTTGTCTTTGGCTTATGTGATTGTGGATGAAGAAAGTTTGCTTCTTGGACATGGTTTTTTTGTATGATATCAAAACATGTTGTCCACAGTAGAGAAGGACTATGTCTTATTTCATATAGACATGCTTGTCTTTTGAAAGCAGTGGAAAAAATTCTAGATTTCCAGTCCCCTATTGGAGTGCATCATTTCTGTTTAAGACATGTTTGTTCGAATTTCAATAGCAAGGCCAAGAATGTTAAGTTGATAGACATGAGTTGGCAAGCTGGATCAGCTTTCACAATAATAGAGTTTGAAAATGTTACGGAAGAAATAAAGACGATCATCGAAAAAGATCAGTGGACTTTTGCACATGATGGAGGATGGAGAAATGGAATATTGATAATAATTTTTTCTAAATGCATGAATTAGAGTGTTGAAAGGTGCACGACGGCTCCATATTTGTGCAATTAAGCAGGCTACATTTTGTTGATCTATCAAATATTTTCTTGATCGATTGGCAATGGCCCGTGAAATGTAACAAAGGAACCAACCATGGCCTGATGATGTGTATAAGAAGTTTGATCAGCGGCAGCGAAGGGCAAAGGAACATCATGTATATAAGGTTGAATTTACTGATCAAACAGCTTTCTTGAAAACATTTGAGCCAGGAACAACAAGATGCTACACACACGTTGTAAAGTTGATGCTAAGATAGTACAGTTGTGAACAATGGAAGCAAAATATCATACCATGTTCACATGCAATGCAAACTTGTCGATATTTTGGAGTAACCTCAGGGGTTTGCATGAAATCATTTTACAATACATGTTCATATATAATTTTGGTTTAGTTTAGGTAAAAGTATTTTTTGATGTTCTAATAAAAGTAATTAAGTCTGTGTATTTTTAATAATATAGGCTCAACTTATACTTAGATTTTATAATGAATTCAATTTTTAATTATCACTTATTATTTTTTAACTTAAATGTTGTATATTGTATTTTCATTATATATTGAATTCAATATATTTGTGATTTTTTTCGCGTCTTTAATCTTATTGAAGTATGAAGCACTTTGGAGAGTGTGAACCCATTAGTGGTGAGATCTTAATAGGACAACATCTACACTAATATAAGCATATCGTTGTAGGACAAGTTGATGCAAAATTAAGGTTCAGACAGAGAAGTGAGATCTTTTGGAGACTTGATGACTTTGCTCCTTATGAGGAAGACCATGACGAGGATGGCGGACAACTACTCAGACATACATAGATGTTGCATTACTAAGTCATGTCCTTGTTATATCGTTTGAGATTCTATTGTGTTTATAGATCTTGTGATATTACACTTAATCAATCATTAATTACTGCACTGGTTGAGAGATGGTGACCCGAAACCCATACATTTTATTTTAGGGATGGAGAGGCGATCATGATTTACAAGATGTAACATTTACTCAGGGCCTACTAATTGATGGTGAGGTCATTATAAGTCACAGTACTACATCTGGAAGGTCATATTGGACTACACGTTGCAGAGCGCTTCTTTGATGGTTTCCTAATGCAAAAGACTTAAAAGGGTCAAGATTTTCACTTTTAGCATTAGGTCGACATCTAAGCATGCACCCTGTGACATATCACAGCCCACAACATGTTATGTAATATGCACGTGGATGTGCCTTGATTTTGTTAGGATCCATAATGTGCCGTGATACTTCGGGTAACATGTGATCATTGTTATATTTGACTGAGCTAGAAAATATTGATGAATGTTGTAAATTTAGTTGGGGTTCTACAATATTAGGTTATTTGTACTATCAGTTATGTAATGCAACACATAGAGGTCGTACGCAAATTGGCGGGCCAATGCAACTATTGCAGGTAAATTTGTCTCTTTATTGTACTACCTTAATTCGTTCTATTAATCAATTAGAAACACCGTCTTATATTGTTTTTACCATAATAGATATGAGCTTGGTTGAGAATTAATTTTCTCACACCACAAATGGCAGGACATTGATGACTTAATACAACAATAATTGTTGGTGTGGGTGAAGTTATTCATATTGCACTATATGGTACAGAGTGGTTGTAATACCACAACTTTACAAATAGTTTGACAAATAACCCAAGGACTATATGGGAGAGTCTTGACAGACGAACTCCGCAAGAGGTATAATAACTAATTATTAAAATTTTGCTATTTTTTCTTTGAATATTAATGAACTTATTATTTATGCAGTTTAATTGACAATCCTATCAGCCATACCCAATTGCTGTGAGAGCATATATTGATCATGGAACTATCACAATCACCAATATGCGGATGTCAAAATACCCTCAGATTTATTATTCAATTGTTGAGTTATATTACCCTGATCGAGTATTGATACAGTTTGACATGTAACAATGAATTTCATAGGAGATTCGTGATGTGTATAATTTATTGCATAATGTATGACGTAGAGGGCATAACAGTACAAATTAGGCTGAAACTCATGCTTCATTTGTAGAATGGTGGCTCAATATAGGTGGTCATATTGTTCAACTTTTGTCATTAGTTGGCAAGAGTCAGAAGTCGATAATGGATATATGAGTTGGTATGAAAGAATAACACAATGTAGATTAACTCTAGGGCTAAATATGCATATGGAGTATCAACCGCATGCAAATGCATCCATAGAAACTTTGGTATGTGAACATAATTTTGTGTGTTTGTATTTCATGATTTACGTTTCTATTCCGCATTTATTTATTAATCATATGATATATATTGATAATTAACTACAGGAAGGATTATAGAAAATTTTGAATCAACTCGTCATTGACGAGCAATCGTATCTCAGGGAGCCTTGTAGATGATTCGTAGAAGACATATATGCGCATGCATGATTGTCGACCATCATTCCATAGACAACAATCACAACATGATCATAATCCACAACATGATCCTGAACCACAACCTACATCACAATAGATCATAACCATTTGTCTCTAATATATGCGACACGATAGGTGCATCGACATCTGAATTTTCAAGATGTCATGATGTGGACATGCAAACTGACTACTATGTGCCCCCACAAGAAATTCAACAAAATTTCACCTCTTCTAATTGGGATTTTACAGCATATGGCCAGTCGTTCACTTTCCTTTTGCAATCGGGGCAGTATACATCTACACCTCCTAGATCATGCACTTATAAAAGTTATCGACTACAACTCAACTCATTCCTGATTTCATTTCCTCAATCTGGCACCACTTCAAGCATAATGCATTATAATGTAATTTCGAGGTCTATATCATCATCATCATCAAGTCGTCCAACCTTTAGTTTGAATACGACATATAAGATTGAATCAAATGGTGAACCTGATACATAAAAAGATCGAGGTAGAGGCAAAAGGAAAAAAAATCAGGCGTTGTTGTTTTACTAGATCACATTATGATTATTAATTTGTTTTCTATGTAATAAAACAAATTACTTGATTTCAAATATTTATTATTGTTTCTTATTATTATTATTATTATTGTTGTTATTGTTGTTGTTATGATGATAATGATTATTAATTTTATTATTATTTATTATCATTGTAATGATGATTATTAATTTTTATTATTATTATTATTATTATTATTATTATTATTATTATTATTATTATTATTTAACACACACAAAAAATACGCTCACCACACTCATCAAACACACACAACACAAACACACGTAAACACATACATCACAAACACACTGGAAAAAACATACATAAACACACACAACACAAACAAAGACACACATCACAAACACACAAAAACATTTTAAACACACATCAGAAACACACATAAATATTTTAAAAACACATCAGAAACACACATAAACATTTTAAACACACATAGACTTATAGCCTATGCTACAGGCGAGTTAAGAAAAAAAAAAAAGAGTAGGTCGCTTATGGTGTAGGTGACCAAAAAAAAAAAAAAAATCCGTATGCCTACTTTACGAGCGACTTCACCTAAATTTCTAAAGCATTGAACAGTATCCTAAATTTCTAAATTCCTAAAATAGTACTAGATATGATGAAAAAGAAATTCAAGACTACTACAATATATCAAATCATCCTTTTTAGATTGTCTCTCCACAAATAAACAAGAAATTTTAACTAAGGAAATAATATTTTCTATTAGCAAGAATATGTTTCCCTCTTCATTGAAAAGACCTCATGGAGTGGGCCTAATTTTTTTGTGGCGGATATTATTGATTTTGGGCTTGCAAATAAAAATATATAAATATCAAATAAAATTATATGAGTTTTTAAATAATAGAAAAAATGACAGTATAATTTTGAAGCCCATAAATCCTAACCAATTACATAATTTTATCTAGTTAATTTTTTTTAATTAAATTTGAATTAATAAGTTACAGACATAATAGTGTAGCGTTAAAGTAGGGGGAACCAACTCGTGTATGTTTTGTTGGCGAGAAATTGGTTATGAATGTTATATATGTTAGTAAATCAATAATACAATTTTACTAAAAATAATGATATTTATAACAAGAATAAAATATTGGTGACGTAACCATATTTGTTGGGATGGTTTTCCACCAAAAGTGCAAATTAACTTTTTAGAGAACAACCAAAATGCAAACCTCTATCTAGATATGGGCACGATTTCGGTTTGGAACCCGAATCGTCGGTTAATGGTTTGGTTCAACTGTTGATCTGATTTTGTTTTCAAATTGGAACCAAAATTGGAGTAACGGTTCTCAGTTTTTCGGAAGCTGAACCGGTGGTTCCGAACCGGCGGTTCCGGTTCGGTTCAAGATTGAATTTAAAAATTATAGTCGTGGAGATCAACGGCTGAGATTAAATAGCCGTTGATCTTCAATGGTTGAGATGGAACAACCGTTGGGAACCGCCAGTTCTTAACCGGAACCGAGAACCGGCGGTTCCAACGGCTCTTCTGATTTTTTTTCCTATAAATACCCCTTCCTACTCATTTTATTTAACAATTCTAATTTCTCTCAATTATCTTGTGATCTCTCTCAATCTCTCTAAATCTCTCCCGACATCTTTCTCAATCTCCCCCAATCTCTCTCAATTATCTTGTGATCTCCCTCAATCTCTCCTGATTATTTTGTTATCTTTCTCAATCTCACTCAATCTCTCACGATTATCTTGTCATTTTTCTCAATCTCCCTCAATCTCTCTCAATTATCTTTATCTTGTCATCTTTCTCAATCTCTCTCAATATGTCGAGCTCAAGCCAAAGAGGACGTGGATGTAGAGGATCATTTTCTTCATCTCGACAAGTAAAAGGAAAATCACCTATGCCGACGAGTACAAGTGCCGGAACCGGATTAACACTACCATCTCCTTTGATTCCAAGGTATCTTAATCTTGATGGTGAAGATATTGAAATTCCGATCGAGTGGCAAGAAGATTTTCAAGCTCAATTAGGTTTGTGTTTATTTTATAAGATATCTCTCTTAAATATTAGTTTAAATTTTTTTATTTTAAATATCTCTCTCAACTATCTATGATTAATAATTTATTATGATTATCAATTTAGGTGCACAAAACGAATCTACCGATGAAGAACGTCTTCCAACTCAAGAGAGTCAAAGTCAAAGTATGCGACAAACTCACATGGTATGGCTTCTTTATTTAAATATTCCGAACCAACAATGAGAAAATATTTATCAAAAATGGTTTGTGGCATGTCTTTTCCTTTTAATACTGCTGAAAATGATTTGTTTACAAATTATCTGTCACTATCACTAAACCCTCAAGCGTCCGGTGTTTCACGTAGACATGCAACTTTATGCAAAAAATGGAGAAGATTTTGTAAAGCATATGGTATGAGTGCACCCAAAAAAATCACTAAAGATGTGCCTAATCGTTGGAATTCAACATATAAAATGTTGAATTCTTCTTATGAGGTTAGAAATGAATTATGTACATTTTTTTTTTCACAAAGGCATTCCTTTATTTTCAAGTTCATGGAATACATGTGTTGAATTAATGTCACTTTTGAAAGTTTTTAAAGATGCAACGGAAGAATTATCCGGATTTTACTATCCCACTTCTTCTTTAGTTATAGATCATTGTATTAAAATTGCGTTTATTTTACAATCATATTATTCGCATGACACGTTGCAAAATTGCATTGCAAGCATGAGAAGTAAATGGTTAAAGTATTATCAAGAAATTTTCGATTTATTTTTAGTTGCAAAACTTTTAGATCCTAAAATTAGAGAAGATGGTTTAGAAGAATTACTAAGAATGTATTATGATGCATTTTTTTCGGTTAAGGATGATGACACTCCTAATCCGCATATAATTGTAGGTAACACAAAACAATTACTTTATTATTGTTTTAAAGAATATAAAATTTATTATGGTGATAATTTAAATAGTGAAAGGGTCACGGAAATGAAGATATTGGTGGAGGTAGTTCAGTTTCGCATCAACCCGAACATCATCAAGATCCGAACTTTGAATACCTTAATCAATATTATAGGTTTTATGATATTAGAAAATTAAAAAAAACGTAGGAGTAATAGTCTTTATCAAGAATTAGATAATTATCTATCTCCTACTTTTGAAGAACTTGGATTTGATACACCTAACAAGCTTTTGAGATGGTGGTCCCGAAGAGCAAAAAACTTTCCTATTTTATCACTAATGGCAAAGAAAATATTTGCGTGCCCGGCATCCACCGTCTCGGTTAAACAAACATTTAGCACCTGCGGTTACATTTTGGATCTTCGAAGATCCAATTTAAAGGTGGAAAATCTAGAAAATCAAGTTTTACTTAATGATTGATTGAATGCCAATGTAAGAAAACAAGAAGTAAATTTTGATGAAGAGGATGAGGATGAAGATGGAAACGAGTATTCGACCACGTCCGGGAGTAATTGAGTCACTCCACTTCTCAAGCATCAAGGTACATTACAAGAAGGTAAGAAAACTACGTCGACTTTGATTCCTCAACTATGAGGATACGTAGGCAGCTTAATTCTAAATTAGAAATTAAATTTTAATTTCTAATTTATAGTTAAGCTCAAGTCTTTTTTTTTTCTCCTCTATTTTTTTTAATAAGTTGTAATTGAAAACTTGTAAAGTTGTAATCTCTTGTTAAAAGAAGTAAATGTTTTCAAGTAAGTTAATTTTTTGTTGTAACTTTTCTATTTTTTTTGTAATTTTATTATAAGTTGTAAAGTTAAGTTTTGATTGTTGTAATTTTTTTTTTTGGTAAAATGTAATTGTTTTAGTTAAGTTAATAATCAAATTCAAAAGACCAAGAATTAGTTTTGAAAGTTGTAAATTAAAAAAAAAAAAAAAAGAACCGTGGAACTGGAACCGGAACCGGGGGAACCGCTGGTTTCCGAACGAAACCAAAATCGTATATATGGCCGTTCAATTTCGATTCCGCCCTCCACAGTTCCAAAAACCACCGATTACGGAACCAAAACCGAAACCAAAACACCGTACCCATGTCTACCTATATGCCTCCACTCACATTTCACCCCACTAAATATAGTAAGTACTATATTATGTTTACATATTCAACTCTCAAAATTCGGTCATTAAGTTGGATTAAAAAAAACACAGCAAAATATATGAATTTTAATCAATTTGACCCAAATTTGTACAGAGGCATGAATTCAATGCTTTACCATTGATATTATAATTTTTAGAGAAAAGTAATAGTAATAATAATAAAAGAAATAACTATAATAATATAATATATTTTTACCCAACAACTCGAATATATAATTAAATTTGGTGAAAAAAGCCCTACAGGGGCGACCTGAGAACACACGATTCATTTGCAAAACTAATACTCGCTACTCGTGTGGTCTCATGACGCCCCCGTTGGACTTCTTCACCGCTAAAATATTAGTGAGGAATAAGTATGGAGATCTGTGAGCATTATATAGGAAACACAAAGATTAGGTTTGATTGTACTACATTTGCAGTACTTTTGTGAAATGTACATAATCTTTGAAATATGTACTTAGTCCAGTACAGCTTTTGTACTCCATAATGAAATTCCAATTGGAAGAATTTTCAGGTCTCGATTTTTCAACGTCTTCCTACCAATCCGTATTTACATCAATGAATTATGTCTGCATTCATTTTTCTACACTACTTTCTTTTTTAAAATTATTTTATTAGAATGATTATTGTTTCCCTATTACTGTGTGATACTTCTTAAAACTGTTGTTTCGTTTTTTTTTTTTTTTTTTTCCAAAAAATGTTGTTTCATAAAAATATATATACTAGGCCCTAACTTCAAAAAAATATATACGTAGATCTCATCTAGCACCTCCTGTAAAAATTAGATCCTTAACTGTTTTTTTCGGTTAAATTACAGTCCTTATTTTTATAACTAGTTAAGCTTCCATGTGATGCATGAAATAAATTATTTCTACAAAACATGTATATGCTAAAACAATGTATCAATAATAAAATAAATAAATATATATGCATTAACATTATAATATTGAAAAAGAGTCAATATTATCAAATAATTTGAAATTATAATCATTTTCTTCAATTTCGGTAAACACACAATCTCAAATTTTTAACAAAAATTATTAGTAAAGAACAAAAAAGTACCACTATAGGATACTATTTTTTGTACTTTTTTATGTCTTTAGATAGACAAATATCAAAAGATATACATAATCTTATAAGATTGATTTCTTGCTTCGATACTTAGAGAATAATTTGTTCAATATCTGCTTAGTTATTTTAGTTAAATATAAAAATATATAATAATTAACTTAAAAAAAGTATTTTATATTTAATAACTAAATATATATATATATATATATATATATATGTATATATGTAATATGGATGTCTACTTAAAGATTGTTAAAATATAATTAATTATATATATTTTTCATAAAAATAGAGTTGAAACAAAAAATTTATAAGCTTTTAAAATTTTTAATGAAAAATAAAAATAATAATAACAAATATAATCAAATAAATGTATTTTGATAGATAATAATAAAATATAATTTTAGTATATCTTGAAAATAATAAGTGTAATTTCAACATTGAAAATATTGGCTCTATTAATCAAATTGTATTATTATATCTTATATACATATATAAATTGATATAAATATATAGAAAAATAAATATCATAGTTAGAAAGTAGTTTATGTAGAAAAATTTAATGTTTGCTAGGCGATACTTCTATTTTTATAGACTACTTAAAATTAATTATATAATCTATTCCACATAAATAAATAAAACTACTAAATTTAATAAAAAGGTTACGACGAAAAAATGCTATAAATTTTATTTATAGAGGTACTCATATATATATATATATGTATAGAAGCAATAAAAAATAATAAATATAATAGTGTCGAAGAAATATATGAAGATCATGATTCAAAGAAAATAAAATCTTTTAATATAAAAAGATTATGATTCAAAATTGAAGTTTGGCGAAATTTTTGTATTATAATCTTTATAATTTACAGTTTATGAAAATATTTATTTGGTTTGATGAATGTAATAGGAATATTATTTATAATATTGTTATTGTGGTGACTTTTTTATTTTTTTATTTTAAATTAGATATTTTCTCGATTGAAAAATTATTTAAGCGGGAAAAATTGTTTCTATTATTTTTAGGGCGATTTCTGTTTATATATATATATATATATATATATATATATATATATATATAGAGAGAGAGAGAGAGAGAGAGAGAGAGAGAGAGAGAGAGAGAACAAATCAAGCTTTTATCCTCTAAGTCTAAAAGGGCTCTATTTGGAAAAACTATTATTTGGAGGTCCAATTTTTACTTTAGGCAATTTTCTTTCACGCGTGTAGGCCCATTGTTTGCAACACTGAATATTCCAAGAAATTAATTATGACCACATTTAAATTAATATTCTCAAACTAAAGTGCTATACCGAATATTCCAAATGATTTGTATTTCTTTTCTTCCAAGAAATTATTTTTATTTTATGGAAAATGAGAATAAAAATTAAAGTTGCTTGGAGAAAAATACAAGTAGAAGAGTTATAACAAGTAATCTCTTTCATTGTATGTGATTTTTCACCTTACTTCTATTCTGGTATTTTAATAAGCCCATTAATATTAGCAAGGCCATGTAGCTGGTGGGCTGGATTGTGCTCCAGCAGAATGGCCCAGTTTGTTACAGCTTAGTACCAAAAGTTTATTTCTGACGACAGCGTGACTAAAATTATGATTAATCCTATTTTTAGTATCATACGATACCGGAATGATCAAATGTCCCCGTGGCCGCCCCTCGAGACATGCATACCCCTTCCAACAATTAGCCTCATAATCAAGTAAGAAATTGAAAATTTTCCCGAGTTGCTCAAATTTTACATTGAATTGATTACACAAATAAACCCTATAGTTAATTTTATAACCCATTAATTTTTTTTAATTATATTTAATGTTATTAAACCGCAATAGTATAAACATTGTCAAAATATGCCTCGAATCTAATAACATCTCATTCACTTAGTTAGCACAGGGTCTGTTATATTAGATGAAAGAGTCTTCGGGACCGGTATCTATTCTGGACCAATGTTATATTAGGTGAGAGAGTCAGTTTTGGGCACGTCTCTCTTTCTCGGTAGTAATATATATGCTACTTCCTCTGCTCGTATATGCATCATGCCTGCTATACTTCAATGATTGAACCCAAGAACGTTAAGGAATCTCTCAAAGAGGACAACTGGATATTAGCAATGCAAGAGGAATTATAACAATTTGCCAGAAATGATGTGTGGAAACTTGTTCCGCGTCCTGACAGTGACAACATCATTAGAACCAAATGGATCTTAAAAAACAAAACAGATGAACAAGGAGTTATGAGGAATAAGGCTAGGCTGGTTGCTCAAGGATATACTCAAGTGGAATGAATAGACTTTGAAGAATCCTTTGCCCTAGTCGCGCAACTGGAGTCTGTAAGAATTTCTCTTTGATTTACATGCATTAAGAAATTTATTCTTTATCAAATAGCTGTAAACAGTGCCTTTCTAAATGGTTTTTTGAAAGATAAAGCCTATGTAGAACAACCCAAAGGTTTCGATGATCCACATTATCCAACGCACGTGTACAAACTAGGAAAAAAGTTATATGGACTGAAGCAAGTTCCCAGAGCTTGGTACGAAAACTGACGAAGTTCCTACTTGCGCAAGGATACAAGCAAGGAGGAGTGGATCAGACTCTATTCATCAATTGGTCGAACAATGATATAATTATTGCACATATATACTCTTTTGATACTAAACCTATCCATGCAGGATATTGTGAAGCGGACTGGGCCGGCTGATGTGTACAATAGGAAAAGTACATCTAGGGTGTGTGTCTTTATAGGTAACAACTTAGTTTCTTGGCTCAGTAAAAATCAAAACAACATATTACTGTCTACAACTGAAGCTGAGTACATAGCTGTCGGGAGCTCATATTCTCAACTGATATGGATGAGGCACATGTTGTACGACTATGGTATGAACATAAACTCTATGACTCTATTTGTGATAATATGAGTGCTATAAACATGTAAAAAAAATCTTGTACAACACTCCCGAACCAAACACATTGACATTAGACATCCCTACATTAGAGAGTTGGTCAAGGAAGGTATTATTATTCTTGAACATGTTCCTACCATTAGTTAACTTGTGGATATATTCACTTAAGTCCTTGGATACTCAAAGATTCATATCTTAGAGGAAATCATTGAGGATTTTCTGTACTCAGCAAAAAAAAAATAAAAAAAAAAATAAAATAAAAATAGAAGAGAGTAATAGAAATATGTCAGAAGACGTCCTAAGCAAGGGTTTAAAATTTGGTTTGTCTTGAACTTCGAATCCTATAATCTTCTCTCATGAATTTGGAAAGAGCTACAACCTTGAAATGATGCAATGTTAAGCTATCAGTAGTATGATTGAACATCATGCACATAAAATGATAGGTTAGTGAAAGCTTCCAATCTATGTTCTCGTTTGGTTCACAGAAAAAGGGGTTATAATCGTAGATATGAGCTTGTCACACCAGATATTTCTAGTGTGGTAATTTATTGTATGGTTTACGAGCTACTACACAAGGTTTTGTCAAAAGAAGTTATAAGGATTATTAAGGATCTGATATATCAATGAATGAATCATGACTCTGTAACATGAATGAAGACAGAGTATTTTTCCTAGTGTATCTTTAAACTAAATTTCCTGTTGAATGATGTCTACTACTTGTTTTCTCATTCCATGTCATGCTAAATTTGTTGTTGCATGCTTGACCTATTCAAAATTGGGCTAATGACGCTCCATCTATTTGCCTTATATATTAATATTTTTTGATGAAGTAAGAGGCTCTGGGGGTTATATGCGTTTGAGGGAAAATGGTCATGAACGTGGGCTATGACTTAAATGGGCATGTACTCACCTCGTCTAGTGTACAGTGTTACGTGTTTTAGTGTCAGGTTAGGAGTGTTTTAAGGCGGGAATATTTAAATGGTCATTTGCATGCTCTAATTATTACTTGTGCTCAGAAACAAAAGATCACATGACCATCTCACATCAATCGTTTTAGTCTTTACTTTACTTTCTATTCATACATCTTACTAACACCCTACCCATTCAAGTGCCAAACGATGAACGTCTCTCTTTCATTGCAGGAAATCCATGGCGAATGCAGGCGACGAGTCAAGCGGTAAGCACCCCAGTTGGGCATTGGTGCCATTCCTTGATCCAGAACCACTTGTGATTATTTCTCCACCTGAATCACATGACAAACAACACCTTTCTTCTCCAGTAGTCCTTGACATTCAAAATCTTTCATCTCCCAAACACTCCGATCGTCCAAACCCTACTTCTCCTGAATCTTCCGAATCTACACACCCCTCTTCACCCACACCAACCACTCATCCGGATTCCCCCTCGGAAATTCCAGTGGCTACTTCTTCAAGCATCCCACCAGTTCCACCACGGGAGACCCCATCTTCAGTGCCCACTCGACCATCTGCACCTCCCAGCCGGAAGAAGAGACTAGTAGCCAAAACTTCCGTGAAAGAAAGCAAACGCACAAAACCCTCTGCACCGCTGTCAAAAGCAAAAGGAATAGTTGTTGATTCCACCACTCATGAGGAAATTCCAACATCTCCACCTCGTCAGTCGCACAGGAAAAGAACCTCATCTCCTATTCCTGCAAACACCTCTGTTCGAGGTTGAACAAAAGGTGAACATGACACAATTAATCAAGGTAATGCCTTCTCTAATTCCTTATACTCCAAGGCTACTTTTGACATATTCAAATTGTTTCAATCGATGGATTTCTGGCCCGAGAGAAATCTGGAGTTGGAACAATTTGATAAATCCCTTATTATGTTGTGTGTTCAACGTGGTCTAGATGGGATGATTACCAATTTAGGTCATTTTTATGGGTCTATTGTGCATGAGTTTTATGCCAATTCGGTGGAAGACATTCAAAATCCTGACTCTCCTCGTTTTGGAAATTATTTTGTCTGGAACAAAATTGTTAATTTTAGTGTTAATGCCATAAATAACTTTCTTGAATTGAATGAGGTTGATGAAGAGGATGAGGAAGATTTGGATTTGGGGGAAGTTGCCAGTTTTCTGAGCAACGAAAAGTTATCCAAATGGACCAAATTAGGCCTTTCACCATCTGTTTTCATACTAGACTGGAATTTACTCCCCAAACTACGACGACACAATTGGACGCCCACATCAAAAAAATCTAACTTAAATGCAACCCAAGGATTGTATATTTACAAAGTCCGGACCACCAAACCCTTGGATTTTGGCAAGGTGGTATTTGACACTGTCATGGGCTTTACCGAACGCCTTGACCTCGGGAAGAAACTCCTATTTCCAAGTCTCATCTAGGGTCTCTTGTTGTTCCAGGGCATTCAGCCTGGACCCTCTGATGTGCTCCTTAAGTCTGCCCCTCCATATAAAATGGCCTCGCGTGATGCGAATTTATACTCCAAGCCACGGGCTGTGGAACCCACTCTTAAGCCGTCTGAGGTTGCTGATAACCTTCCCTTGTTCTTGCACCAACAACTCGAGATTCTTGAGACTCTTGCCATGGAAGTTTTGGCCCAAAAACTATACTTGTCTAACATTCTTAAATCTCTTGATGTTCCTCTTAATGCAGATCCATCAAAGTCTGCCAATCCTTTGACATTTGGATCGAAAAAGGGGAGTTTTCTGGAGTTGAAAAAGAGAAAAATAAAAAGACTGCAGGAAAGGCTACTGTGAGGACCCAACATCTAGACAAGAAGAAGGGGAAATCTCGTCTGATAGACGAAGATAGTGAAGAAGAGGAATTCGATTATTAGATCAAATTGGAGGAGAACCAGGAGAATGATGAATGGGTCAATGAGGCAAGCTCTGACTGAGGGAGACATTGAAGATTTTTTTTTCCTCTTATTCTTGTTTCTTGTTGATGGCCTGTTAAAGGCAATTGTTAAATGTTTGTTGCTTTATTGTGTTTGGACAATGGTGTTGAAACGAATACTGATGGGTTGTATGTTTACGTTTTATACATGCTGGGTTGGTTATAAAAAATTATGCATGCTATATTTTTGTAACATGTTTATATCCACCATTGATGTCTAAAAATGCAGGCTCACATATTTTCGATCCAAATGCCAAAGGGGGAGATTGATGAGGTACGTATATTGTCATATAATAAAAAATCTTAATTATATGTTAAATGATTGCAGAACCGCAATGACAAGATATGCAAAATCAGAGTAAAACAAAGAATCAACAAACAAAGGAGATTTTTAGGGAAGGAAAATCAGCAAATGAAAGCTAAATAAGGAGGGGAGATCTCGTGGATATGGAATGAGAGACTAAGTGAAGCCATCGTTAAAATATCCTCACGGTTAAGCAAATGACGGACGAAGATTTGTTGGGATTTGAAGTGCAAGTCAATCTCTATAAAAGCTGAGTTCGAGAGAGAGGAAGGGAATCTCTGTTACATTTGACTAAAACGTTTTATGCAGAGAGGTGTGAGCGTTCCTACAAAGAGCTATACTATTCCGGAGAATATTATAGCTTAATATCTATCTGAAGGCTAACAATCAGAGAATTATCGGGCAGCAGAGTAATTTTATATAAGTGTAGAAATTGCTGGTCTCGGGAGAGAACAGTTTCTTCTAGACGAGAGTGTACAACAAAATATATCTAGGAGATTAGATGGTCAAGTAAGGTACTAGAAGATGTGTGTATATATTAGGCAATTATTTAGAGGGGGTCTATATACATCTGAAGCTAATCTGTAAGTTTGTGGGAATAAACAATTCTTCTAATTAAATATACTTGAGAGGAAGAAGAGATTCTTCCTCGTAATTGTTGAAATTCATGTTTTAGCTTCCGCAACTTCAATTATAGTTCGAATATCTATTGAACTAAGCATACGCATGAATTCTGATCTAACAACTTCTTTTGCTAATCTTTTATTTTCCAACAAAATTGTTTATATGCCATGTCATGTAGCGTCGTTAATGAAAGTTTAACAGTGCAATTACATAAAGTATAATTAAACCTAAAAAAAAGGCTAAAGGGATAATTAACCAATTTGCTACTATTGCCTTAACATAATATATACCAAAAAGAAAAGAGTAAAATGTAAATTATCAAATAGGTGTATGTACCATTCTAAATTACAGAAGGAAAACAATGACTTGTATGCTTAGGTTTTGATTCAAGGCAAAAAAAAAAAAAAAAAAAAAAAAAAAAAAAAAAAAAAAAAAAAATTGAATAAAACTGTGTCACATAATGTTTTGTACGACGGAGCTAGCATAAATTTATTTATTTTTAAGTTTTTAGTACTCCTATATTTTTTTTCTAGGATTTTCCTTTATTTTTTTGGGTTATCAATTTTTTTCTTCATTTTTGTTTTTTTTCTTTTTAAGATAATGTTTTTCAACACTTTTAGATTTTTCAGGGTTATAGCTTTTCACTTTTTAGGGTTCTTATTATTATTATTATTGTTGTTGTTGTTGTTGTTGTTGTTGTTGTTGTTGTTTAATAATGATTTTCAGTACTTTTTAATTTTTTGTTTTAAGTTCAATTTTTTTTTTTTTAAATCTTGATGAGCAAGAGGATTTTATAGGTAGAACTTAATCTATATCTATACTTAATATATAAAGAAGGGATCGTGAGAGTTTTTCTCTTTTCAATGGTGAGAGTTTTTCTCTTTTCATTATATGTGTCTTTAGAGTTAATTGAGTTCTTCATTTTTTTCTCTCTCTTATTTTTATTTTTCATAAAATTTAAAAAGTCAAATAAGGTTTTCATTTTAAATTCATTTTTAATATATGATATATCAAAGTAATCTTCTTTTTGCGATCTTTAATTTGACACCAATATTGTCAATATTGAAATAAATAATTATATTTAAATTACGTAATATAATTTTTATGGATGAAATATAAATTTTATGCATTGAATTATTAATTTTGAAGTTTTGATATATGTCATGGATTTGAATAAATTGTATATCAAAATTTTATATGAATTTAACCTAAAAACAAAAAATAAGTTTTTTTATAAAAATAAAAATATTATATTATCAATTTATTGTTTAACATTAATAGTTTTTAGTAAATTAAAATATTTATATTTAGTTGAGGGATAATTCATAATTCACTTCAAAATGTTGTACAATTTATTATTTAATAAAACTAACTTACAAAAAAATAAAAATACAATTCAATTGATAAAACTATATTTCAAATTGAATAATATTTATATAAATATAATTGATATAAATAATAGGTTATATTCATTTTCTAATAATAATAACATCATCTTATTAAAAAATATTGATATAATAAATATATTATATTACGTACATCGCATGACCGAATATCTAGTTAAAAATAAAATTTTGAAGTAGGAACTAACTTGCCGTTTCAAAGTGATTGACTAGATTTATTCCAGAAGTTATCACCTAAACTCTTGGTTTAAGTTGGATCACCATTATTAGCCTCAAGCTTGTAATAAGTAATTGCACCAAATCCGATTGTAATATATTGGTATGAACGAGGAATTCCGATCTTAAAGTCAAGTTTACGGCTGATGATCGAGCTTTTCTTTAAACTAGTTTTTCTTTCATGTATTGCACGATTTATAATATAATAATATAATAAATTATTATAGAAATAATAATATAATTTTTAAAATAAAATACATAATTATATAAAATAAATTTTAATAAAAAATTTAAATTAAAATTATCAAACAATATAAAAATATATTAAATATTAAAACATACCACAATTAATATACGAAAAAAATATTTTATATTTAAAAATTAATATTTTATTATTACTACAATATTGATATTAAATTGAAGATCATGAAAAAATAATTAATTTAATATATATTTTTTTACAAAAAATAGAGTTAGAATGAAAAAGTTATCAATCTTAAAAAATTAGAGTGAAAAAAAAAACATAGAAAATGATTGGACATATTAATTTTTAAAAATAAAAAAATAATTTTAAGTTAAAAAATAATATTTTTATAAATTAATTCAATGCTGATTTTATATATTTATAGATTGTCCGCAGAAGGTTCCCTGATTTTTTAGATTACCAGTTTGACTTCGCTTAATGTGAGTGTTTACGTAGTTGGTGATTTGTGCGTTGTTTGATTTATATTTTATTTGAATTTAAATAATCTAAAAGAAGGGGCCTCACATGTATTACACTCGACTTTAGTGTTGGTTTAGTTGGTGATGGAGGGTGGATTTAATTTCAAAGACTAATAGTTGTAAATCTGTATTATACTTGTTATTTCATTAAAAAGAAGTGTAGCTAAAATCAAAATTAGCAAGTTGTTTCGTGTGATGTTCGAACATATTATAGTATAATATTATTAAATTTGAAAAATATATAATATTAATAATTTTGTAAAAATATATAATTATATTCAATAATTTGTATATGCAGCATGATTATGATATAAGAATATAAATATTATATATAAAATCATATATATAATGAGTAAAATGGAATCAATTTACCTACATTTTTTTCAAGTTGTAAAAATTCTTATGTTAAGAAAATAAGAAAATGGTATCTTTTATTTTCTTTCAATTTACAATTTGAAATGAAAGAAAATAATTATATATAGTTCAACTAAAATTAATACGCTAATACATGGATAAGAATAAAACTATAAATATAAAATCAAAATCATATGAAATTTATAATATTTTTAAGTTAAATATGAGCAGAGACATATAATTTTATTAATCATTTCGCATATTTCATAGATTATTGACTAATCATTATCTTTATTGAATCTTTCTATATAATTATAAACAATATATAATTCAATATCGGTATAATTTCTTAAATTTTAAGTTTATTTAATATTATATAATTTTAAAATATTATAGATATTATGTAGCTCTGAAATATTTAATTAAATATTAAATAATAAATAAATATACAGCTATTAATAAAAAAATGAATGCAAGTAATAAACTATGAAAAATAGTTGATATTTTGTTATTATATATATATATATATATATATATATATATATATAGTTGTAGGCCAAACGAAGATAGGCCACAAAGTACTGCAAGTCTCACGTGACTCAGATATATATAAAGCTAATTTGCCTTGGGTTGGAGCCCCCTGTGAGGCTGTGAATACCTTAGGAAGCACGTGACCAGGATAATGTAATCATTGTGAATTGAAACCTAATACACCGCACACACTTGTCCCAAATAATAATAATTAGTATTTCTTTGTGATACTGTAATATTTATAACAATATAATAATAAATTATTATTCTCAAATAGCATGTATCATTTTATTTGTATATTATAGAATTATTATTTTATATAATAAATAAATTATCTTATAAAAATAGAAATATAATTTTTTTAAATAAAATACATAAATATATAAAAATAGTTTGAATAATATTTTATTTTAAATATTAGTATCTCACAAGTTTATTATGTATAAAAATATTTTTATATCATACTATATTAAAATTTACTTCAATATTTAATATATATGAAAACTAATATTTTTTTGTATATATGTGATACTACATCCTTATAATTCTTAACATATAATAATTTTAAATTTGATAAGACATGTATTTGTAATTTTTGTTTTTAAAATCTGCAGTTGATTAACAAGGTATACTTCTTAACACCGGCAAAGACTCACCACACACACACACACA
This sequence comes from Caryopteris x clandonensis, assembly GCA_028749325.2. Classification (NCBI taxonomy): domain Eukaryota; kingdom Viridiplantae; phylum Streptophyta; class Magnoliopsida; order Lamiales; family Lamiaceae; genus Caryopteris; species Caryopteris x clandonensis. The sequence goes on along the minus strand of JAPYKT020000006.1, from coordinate 11,083,862 downwards.
TATATATATATATATATATATAAATCTAAGTTATGTGCAAAAGATAAACCTAATAATTTTATACAAGCCCAAAAGTAACAACAAAATAGAGAGAAAAAACATAGTAAGTTCATGGATTAGTCCCAAAGGTTATCATCCATGTACACTGATCTCCAAAAGCATGAAGAAGAAGAAACATCATGTCTAGTAAGTTGTGAGCTTACATATCATCATTACTATTAGGAAAGCCTCTATGTAAATTAGAAAATATTTTAATTGATTTGTTTTCTTGTATTAAGATTATTACGTGTACCTATATGCTATCTATATTGAAATACAATAACTCCAAATTCCTCAATTGAGGTAAACAAAATCTGTTTACATGGTATCAACCTTTTTACTGAGTAAACTCTAATTCTCTCATTTCACCTCATGCAAAATCAGCCCCTCCTCTTCATGAGTGAACTTTTATGGCTGCTCCTCTTGCTGTTGCTTCAGTGTTTGATTCTTCACTATCTCTTCAATGAGATGTCTCATTTGGTTCACATCAAGCTCACGCCTACAAACTATCTCATGTGGCATAGCCAGATTTATCCTCTTCTTGTGTCTCAAAAATTCTAGCCATATACTGATGGCTCCTGCCCCTCTTCGCCACCTCTTCTCCTAATCCAGAGTACCTCATATGACATTCTCATGATCAGATCGTCCGGGTTTTCTTGGGTGCTACTTAATGGAATTCATGGCCACAGTTGTAGGCTGCCAAACTTCTGTAGCCATATGGTCCACTCTCACAACGATGTTTAATCATCCTTCTAATCCCGTTAACTTCATCTAAAGAACGAAATCCAACTCATCAAAAAAAGTACTTGCTCAGTTACCTATGGTGCGATTTCTAAAAGCCTATGCAACCAACTTTCCTTTATGGGTTGCGTCATTGATGATACGGATAAATCACATTGGTTTCTCCATGTTCTGGGTTCAGATTTTGTGGTTTTTCCACATCCCAGATTAATATTTACCCTTCTCCAGTTTTAAAGATATTTCAGCAAAAGTTGTGACACATGACTTGTTCATGAAGTCCCTTGATTCACATTCCTTACTTCACAATCTCGACCTTTCTCACTCAGACCTACCCTTTTGATTCATTCTCTACCAACGCTTGTCCTCCCTCTAGTCGCGGATACAACAACCGTGGCATGGGGTGGTTCCAACCCTTCATATAGTCATGGAAAAAATTACAAAAGAGGAGGCCGTGGGCACTGTTGATTCTCTCCCAAGTCCTAAATTTGCAAGGTAGAAGATCATTATGCGTCTGTCTGTCCAGAACACGATACCACTTCCTCTCATCAGATGAATCTTGGTAAGGCATTTCAGACAACATGTTCGCTAATTTCTCATGATCAATCAGACTGGTATGTTGACACTGGGACGTCTGCTTATTTGATTAACTCCACCACTGCCCTTGATTTTGCATCTATCTGTACTGGTTCTGATCGGATCGTAGTAGGGAATGGTAATACTCTCCCTATCTCCCATGTTGGTTCTCACTCTATCTCTCATGATCTATCGTTATTAAATGTACTAGTTGTGCTTATCTGGTTAATGCTGTTTTTATAAGGTCTTCGAAATTCAGAATCGGGACATAGGGACAATTTTGGCTCAACGACGGCGTGATCAAAGAATTTACATGTTGGATTGTGATCGTACATCTTTTGTTGCAGCCTTACAAAGACAGTGTTTTTGGCTCTTCTGAATTATGGCATAATCGCCTCGGGCATGTGAATTTTGATTTATTAGTTGTTGGACAATTGGGTTTTCTTTCTGTTAGTTTTGTTTTGTCTTACCAGTTGGCGAAGAGAATACGACTCCTTTATGTAGAAAATAATAAACATGTTTTTCCTATTTTAGATATCATTCACTGTGGCCTTTGGGGTCCCTCTCCCGTTAAATCTAGTGATGGTTATCTATACTATGCTATTTTTGTTGATGATTATTCACTTCACTTGGTTTCATCCTCTTCGGTTTAAGCATGCATTTTTAATATATTTCTTCGGTTCAAGACTATGGTAGAAAATCAGTTTTCCAAAAACATAAAGCAATTTCGATCTTATGGGGGCACTGAATTTACCAATAAAAAGTTGCAGCAATTATTTATTAATTTTGGGATCATTCACACAGTATCTTGTTCATACACCTACTCAAAATGGCCTGGAATTATTATTTCACTCATCTGTGCCACTAGGTTGAAGCATTTGGAACTAACACTCTATTGTTATACAACATAAATCTCCTTATGAACTAGTTTTCTCAACACATCCAATTTATGGGAACTTGCATGTTTTTTGTTGTCTGGCTTATCCGTGCCTCCGAGATTATGCAACTAACACCCTTGCAGCTTGCCTTATGTTTTCTTAGGCTACGGTTCTTGGTATAAAGGTTTTTGCTGTCTTGATCCGGCCATATCTTGTCTATATATTCGTCGCCATGTTCAATTTGATGAAAATTATTTTCCCTTCGATCTCGCCTCCAAGCCATCATCACCTATGTCTCTTCATTACTTAGCCTTCCTGGATCTTTCATCACAACCATCGCTACCACATTCTGTCATCTCGTCTCCTTCGCCACTCTCACCTGTTGCACAGAGCTGTCCTCTATGCATAAAGCTAGCCTTCGACCTTAATCCCACCAATTGAAGCACCTAAAAAACTCGTGGATCTGCCACCTCGTCCTGCTCGTGCTCGTGCTCAGCTGCTGGTTGCTCAGCCTTCTCATCCCATGCAAACACAAGTAAAAGATGGTATTTTTAAACCAAAGTATCCTTCGAACAATTCTTTTTTAGCCTATCATGCTTTCGTCTCCTCTTTGCATGCTACACCAAATCCTAAGGGCTTCAAATCTACATTTAATTCTCCACATTAGATTGCTTCGATGAATGAGGAGCTTAGCTCTCTTCATTTGATTCAGACTTGGGAGTTAGTTACTCGTCCGCCTGATGAAAACATTATTAGTTCAAAATGAGTTTTTCGTTGCTCAGGGTTTCACTTAGCTTCTTGGGTTTGACTATGATCACACCTTCAATCCCGTTGTTAAAGGTTCTATGATTTGCGTCATTTTATCTCTTGCTTCCATGAACCATTGGTCATTCCATCAGTTGGATGTAAACAACGTTTTTCTACATGGCCACTTAACAAAACCAGTATACAAAGAACCACCTTCTAGTTTTACTGACTCTACTCGCCTCGATCATGTATGTCGTCTTCCCAAAGCTATTTATGGTCTTAAGAAGCCCCACGTGCTTGGTTTCAGCAATTTTGTGACTTTTTAAATCTTTTAGGGTTTATCGAGAGCAAAGCCAATACCTCACTTTTTATTCTGTGTCATGGAAACGCCTTACTCTATTTGCTTGTCTATGTCGATGACATTATAATCACCAGTAATGATTCTTCCCTTGTGGCTCGTCTCATTCATCACATTCACAAGGAATTTACAACCAAATATTTGGGGAAATTGAACTATTTCTTGGGTCTTGAGGTCACCTACTCGTGTAAGGATCTATTTTTGGGACAGTCGAAGTATGCCCGGTACATACTTCATCGTGCAATCCTCCTAGACTCCAAGCCAACTGCTACTCCTCTGGCTCCCAGCAAGGTTTTTTGCATAACCGGTCAGGAATTTAACAATCCCACTCTCTATCATTCTTTGGTGGGTGCACTTCAATATTTTACTATCATAGGACCCGATCTCTCTCATGCTGTCAACATGGTCAGTCAATTTCATGCACAACCCACCATTGATCACTTTCAAGCGGTTAAACAAATTCTCCATTATGTTAAAGGGACCATCGACAATGGTCTCCACTTCTCCAGCGGCCGATAACGTCTTCTTACATATATGGACGCATATTGGGCTCGTTGTTTGAACACTCGTTGATCCACTTATGGCTACTCCATTTTTTTTCCCAATCTTGTTTCTTGGACCGCCAGAAAAGGAACCTATTGTTTCTTGTTCAAGTTGTGAGTCTGAGTATCGGGCAATGGCCAATGCGGCCTTAGAAGTTATATGGGTTACACCACTATTACAAGAATTGCATGCTCTTCCTCTTGATCCAATTTTATTATGTTATAACAAGAGTGCACTCTTTCTGAGTCACGATCCAATTGCTCATAAACAAACAAAATACATGGACATCGACTATCACTTTGTTCGTGAGCTAGTTTCATTTGGTCGTCTTTGCACTCAGTTTATATCTTCTCACTTATAGTTGGCGGACATTTTTACTAAAAGTCTTTTTCATCCTCTGTTTGAATTTCTTCGATCCAAGCTTCGGGTTGGTCCCCATACGCTTCACTTGAGGGGGGTGTTAGGAAAATCTGTATGTAAATTAGGAAATATCTTAATTGATTTGTTTCCTTGTATATAGGATTATTCCATGTACCTAGTATGGTATATATATTGAATACAATAACTCCAAAATTCTCAATTGAGGTAATCAAAATATGTTTACAATTAGACTCATCTACAATGCATAAATTTGGTGAGTTAAAATTCAGTAAGCAGAATTCATATAATGTTGAAATTGAAAATGACCCACATTACGACAGATTTGGGAATATGAGTACAAAAAAAGGATAGGTTGAAAGGGACGAAGGCCACCCCGTGGACAAACAGACGACAATGCCATTAAAATATAGCATGATAGAAGTATGAGGGCCACCCCATGGACAAACAGACGACAATGCCATTAAATTATAGCATGATACAAGTATGAAAGCGATGTGATATAGGTTTAGGGGACAAAATAAAATGCAGCTTTGAAGTAGCCAAAGCGAATATGATCAGAATTACAAAAGAAAATCTTCCACTTAATCTTTGGGGTTGAAAAGAGGACAAATTACTATTACTTTATTGTTCCTTCATCCATGGAGACAGCCTCCACCTGGACCAACAATCCACTGGCTTTTACATCTCACATTTTCTATGCAAAATAAGTGCTTTGATGTTCGTACTGGATACAACCATCATTTGCCATGTATATTACTATCAAATTTCAACTATTTCTATTTTCTCACAAATTAATAAAAAAATAAAATTATTCTGTTTTAAAAAGGAATTATATTTTTAAAACATATTGTCACAAAAAAGAATATTACTTCGAAGTTAAGGTTTCGTTTTATTAGTTAAAGAACATACTTTTAAAAATAATTTCACAAATAAAATATATATGATTGAAAAAGTAAAATCAATGTATTAAAAAGTCGTATAGATGTGAACACATTGTTTAGGAGGTAGTACTCAAATTTAAACAAAAAAAAAAAAAAAAAAAAAACTTTTGCAAAATGGAATTTTTTATTTATTTTTGGACACAAAGAGAGTAAAAGTTTATGTATTACCATTTTCGTGTCGTTAATGTTACGGTTAATGGAATATATAGAATGTAATATTCAAATTTATATGTGTGCAATCATACACACAAAACTTATTTTACATTAAAAACTTTAATAGAAAAAAATAATCACACAGTAAATTTAGGAATACATTAATCCACATTTGATATAAATCATATTAAGTGTTATTTATAAATTACTAGTATTTCTTCGGTGCATTGCACAATTTATAATACGATAATGTAACAAGTTATTATAAAAATAGTAATATAAAATTTAAAAATAAAATACATAATTGTTTAAAATATATTTTTAATAAAACTTATTTAAGTAAAAATATCTCATTATATCAAAATATATTAAATATTAAAATAAAGCAAAATGTAAATGAACAATATTTATATTTAAAAATTAATATATAGAAAACGAAGTTGAGATAAAAAAAAGTTATAAGTCTTTGAATATTAGAGTGAAAAAGCAAAGAAAAAGAAAAATCTAATTGGATATTATACTTTGTAAAAATAGAAAGTATGGTATTTCTCTAAATTTTTCCAAAATTGACCGATCTATATTTGGGTTCGGGTAGGTATTGGGTTCGGGCCAAACTTAGTCGAACAAATGGTGCCGAACAGGTTAGGATATCAAGGTTACCCTATATAATCTTAACTCGAATATAAATTTAAGAGTAGGTATCTTGTATAACCAAGATCATTCGAAATGAAGAAATTAACAATTTTCATTGTGAGCAATTAGATTCGAACCCGTGCAACTACATGGACTTCCAGGAGTGTACTTAACCAATATGTTGCAATAAAAATATTATTTTAATATAATCACTAAGGATATTATTTTATGCTACCAAGTGTTACTATGTTAATCTTATTTATTTATTTTTTTTTTTTTATAACATTGTTCTTTTTTGTTCTCACACATCCTCTGCCTTTTTAAAAATATAATATGTTTTCATTTTAACTGCCACATTCTTTTAAGTGTTGTTAACATGTAGCTTTTAAATTTATTTTACCACTTTTTCCAAAAAGCTAATTTAATCAACATCAAGATAATTCTATTTTATTTATGCAATTTTTTAAAATATAAATAAAATCAATTTTAAATTATTGACATTCCGAAATTAAATTGAGGACTACAAATTAGAAGCATTTTAAAATTAATTCAAAATTTTACATCTTTACAGGGTGATGAATGTATATTTATTGAATGAACCACAATTAATTTAAATTAAACCAGATATTATCATAATGTATTGTATGCACCACATACATCAAATTCATAAACTACCTGTGATTACCTAGCCACAAAAAATATTTTAAATTTCAAGTAAACATATTAAAAATACTTGCGGATAAATAACAATTGTAATAATACGTTAATTATATCAAATAATGCACCACACACATGAAATTGATAAATTTCCTGTGATTACCCTACAAGAATAATATTTTAAATTTAAAATTAATCTATTAAAAATTACTACACATACCAATTGTATTAATACTTGAATAAAAAAATATATCATGTACCACATACAACATTTAAACATTTTTAAAATTATAAATAACCAAAGAACTCAATTAATACCCACTCACCCAAAATCAAAATATACACGTGAATAATCTGATATCAGATACAATATTTAAATATTTTAAAAACTATATATAACCTAATAACTGCAAATATACCAATGACACCCACTAACCCAAAATTAAAACATATTAATTTGACACTAAACAGAAGTTCTGTGTACAAGTTACCTCACACCAAACAAATATTATAAATTGAACGTGAATTAAAATACATACTTCACCACATAGTATATTTTAAAAAATAATAATATCAAATAATAATTACAATTACCCATGACAGAAATAATCAAAATGCATAATACAAATAACTCCAAATAACTTATCTTTCCCACCAATTCCATTACAAATAGCATTTACTTTAATACTGCAAATCACGCTATTCAAATTTCATAAAAAAATTACTGAGGACGAAGAAAAACTTGCTTACTAATGGCACCTTTGTTTTCCTTAATCCGTGATATCAATCCTTCCAAGACAAAATGGGCAACCGTTGCATTTAAGGCTGGTTCATTCGTATAGAGTACCTATTTTTGGAAGGTCATCAGAGACAACAACATTAGAATGTGTTTTTCATGAACGTGACGCATGTTTACAAAATAATTTTACATGCATCTATTAATGTAACAATATAAGAGTACTTTGTTCGTATCTAACTTTTGTTTTATTATGTTAATTAGGGGGAGGGTGCACGCAACAATAAAAGGTGTTGTGATTATGAAATAATCAAAGGTAGATTGTTCGGAGTAAATAATTTCTTCGTCGCACAGAATACATTGAAATTCATGGCAATGACCAACATATTCAAGTTATTTTTATTAAGAACACACATGCTGTGGAGTTTTCGGATAATGCGTTTCCAACTTTTATATATACACTGAAATGTTATGGGAACTTTGGTGCCGATAAGGAAGTGGATGATTCGAATTATTTGGTAATTACACTATATTTATTTATTTTTAATTCATTTATTCTCACTTTTTTTTTTTTTTTTTTCTAGATATTATAGGAAATATGGTGTCTTACCAGCCCCCTGCTCCACCTATTATGCCTGAAGTGGCTAGCAGGAGAATGGATTTCCGCATAAAAGATTATGAGTTAGAATTTTATAATTATTTAATTTAATTATTATTAATTTTAATACTTTATGAGTAACATTTTTTTTTTTCTGCATTTTAGGAGCAAACGAGTTTCCTGTACTTTGTGGGAAGACTATATTGAACATTTATTACCTTATTTAGAGAGTCGGAAAGATAAGCATGTTATTGTCTTACTTTAGTTTGCACGTGCAAAGCTCTTTAGTAGTAATGGTTTTTTTTTTTTTTTTAATCATTATTTTATATACTGTTCCACTTCTTATAGTTAATTCTTTTGTGAAGATGAAGTGAAAATTTCAAACATTTTTGATGTCATAAAAGTCATTGTTAATGGACATACTAAGGAGTTTGATAAGTTCAGATTGAAGTACATAATTTAAAATTTTATGTGTTTTTTATTATTTAAAAATATGTTTAGTATTTCTAACATATTTTATTTTGTGTAGTTTTTTAAATTTAAGGTTTCTTGAAGATGGTGATCCAACTCCTTCAATTGTAAATTCCCATATAGATCTTACGTTATTGTGTTTGATGAGTATTCAAACGAATCTGCAGAAGTTCGTACCTAATCACAAATCAACAAGTTGGCTGAGGTTTATAAAACTCCATAATTTTATTTTTTTCAAAATTTGGATTTGTTTTATTAATTTTTATGTTTTATAAACTTCCATACTTATGTTTTAGGAGTTTTGATATATGTTTTATTATATTTATGTTATTTTATAAAGGTTGGAATGAATTGGGTGGATGCTAACATTGTTGATATAAAAACTGTTGATGAATGTTGGTATTTGGCACGCAAAAAATGTTCAAAGAAGATGATTTTCGGTGATTGCTTTTTCAAATACCAAATATCACACTATTGATTCAACTACAAATTATAGGTAATAAATGTTCAAATTTGATATGCTTCTTTTTAAATTTTAGGAATATGATGAATTTCATTTACTTATTTTGACTTAGGTACAAAATTGATGGAACAAGAAATGCATGTTTTTTGTTATGGGATAAGGAATACATTGAGCTGATTGGGAAAACCGCAAAGAATTGAAATCTCTAACGTATAATGCTTTCAAACATAAACTAGTATTTCTCCTGTCCATTGCACGAATTATAATATAATAAGTAATAAAAAATAGTAATAAATTTTTAAATAAAATAATAAGTATATAAAATATAATTTTAATAAACATCGTTTAAAATAAAAATATCTTACAATATAAAAATATAGTAAATATTAAAATATACCTCAATTAATCTGTGAAAAAAATTATTTTTAAAATTAATATTTTTTTCATATATGCAATATGGATATCAAATTGAAGATTATGAAAGGATGATTAAATTGATATGGTTTTCATAAAAAATGGAGTTGAGATGGAAAAAGTTATAAGCATTTGAAAATTAAAGTGAATAAAACAAAAGAAAGAAAAAATTTGATGCCAAGTATACTTTCTAAAAATAGAAAGGAAATTTAGGGGGGGAAATGGCAATCTAAATATTCCCAACTAACCTGTTATTATATACACTAGTATTTCTCTTGTGTGATGCACGATTTAATATAATAATATAATAAATTATTATAAAATAGTAATATAATTTTTAAAATAAAACACATAATTATATATAATATACTTAGATAAAAATTGTTTAAAAATTATAATATCCAACAATATAGAAATATATTAATATTAAAATATACCACAATCAATGTATGAAAATAATATTTTATATTTAAAAATTAATATTTTATTATTATATATGCAATATGAATATCAAACTGTAGATCATGAAAAATGATTAATTTGATATATTTTTCACAAAACACGGAGTTGAGATGAAAAAGTTATAATTTTTTAAAAATTAGAGTAAAAAAGCAAATAAAAAAGAAAAAAAAGTCTTATTGGTTATCACAGTTCCTAAAATTAGAAAGCTGATTTTCGACGAAAAAATGATATTTCTGTAAAATAGTCCAACTATCCTGCTTTTATATAGTTATAAATATAGATATATTTGGTTAGGTATATTTTTTATTTTATTATATATTGTACTGATAGGTTTTTAAATTAGTAGGTTGACATCACAGATATGGTACCTAAGGAAATAGAAGATGCACTAATTAACAAAAAATGTTTATTCAAGATTCAATTGAAGCTCGAGTAGAGGAAGAAATATTCTGATTTTTATAGAGTTTTGAAGATTTATGTTGATGAAACTATTATGACTTTGAATCGTGAGAAATACAAAGATAGTCAGGGAACTATTTTTAAGTTTATTTATAACTTATTAGTGTAATTATAATTAATTAAATTATTACTATGACTTATTACTACTTCATTTTTAGGAATTCGATGATTTATCTCAACTGCATAAAGGGGAGTATGGGGTAATAATAACTGATCTTTTTTAATTTAAGTAATTAGTTTTATGTTTACAAATATTAATTTGCTTTTCTTATATTCTCACAGGAAATCAATAGAGAAGTCCGCATGGACAGCTCAGTTGGTTCCTGGGTGGCAGATTGCCCTAAGGATTACCATGATTTAATTCCTCCACCAATCTCTGTCGGATCGGGGGGTGGGGGCCCGAGATTTCGCCTTTTGCCCCAAGGAAATCAATAGAGAAGAAGATGTGACTAATATGATTGAAAAAAACAAGGGGAAAAAGTGTGTCATGAAAAAAAGGTTGTTAAGAAGATTAAGACGGTTACCAAGAAAGAGAAGTGATATTTTTGGTATTTGTAGTTTGCTTTGTGTCGGAAGAATACCTGTTAATTTGTTTGTATTTTATAATGATTCAGGAATCTTGTTTTCTTGGATATTTCATTAATATGTTTGTTACATTAATAGTCAGTTATTCAATGTTCTTTTCTTTTCTTTCAATTCACTTAAATTTTTCCTTATGTGTATTATATGACTCTATTGAACTTTTAATTTATTTTTTTTACTAATTTTTTATTTGACACACAGATTTTCTTAATACGTTTTATGTCTCAATAATATTTATTTTTCATCTTAATTTCTTAAATTTTTTGTTGCATTACAAATTTTTTAAAGCTAATTTAGATTAAGGTTAAAAAACTCCAAGCTTAATTATTCAATTACTTTAGATATATTATTCATCTACATCAGATGACTTATAAACTTACAAATTTGAAAATAATATCACAATTGAACTGCACAATATCTTATGCATATGGAAAACAATAAATAAATTATCATCTTCTTAAACCTAATTTCACACACATCAGTAATTTAAGAACTACTGTATTTGAATTTATAATTAAAATTGTTTATCTTTTCATGCTGTTATTTCTTTGTTGCTTCACATTCATATCGTTTATTGAAAATCAGAGAGGTTATTAGTCCGAAGAAATATATTGACATAAGTGGACATTATAGAAGATGGAGCAAATAAGTCAATTAAATATTTGTTTAAGTATATCAACAAGGAAAATGACCGTGTGGTTGCTTCTTTCTACAATGGTGCAAATGATGAAGAATCTTGTAATAAGATTGATGAGATAAATATTACGATTGTATGTATGTTTCACCTTGCGAGGCAATATGGAGAATATTTGGTTATGACGTTCATTATAAAGATCCTCCAGTTGAGCGTTTAAGTTTTCATCTTCTTAATGAACAAAATGTTATATTTTCTTATACAGATCCATTTGAGTCAGTTGTAGCTCGGGAAGTTTAAATTTAACTAAGTTTGAGGCGAACAAGAAGTATCCCGGAGGTGAAACACTCACGTATGCTGAATTTCTGAAAATTTTTATTGGAAACAATCTACAAGAGAATGGCTTCATAGAGAAAAAGGTTTTGCTGTTGGAAGACCTTATTATATCCCTCCTAAATGTGGTGATCGGTGGTACTATCATAGATTACTCATTAATGTAATTTGTGGGGCAAAGTGTCATGATGATACGAAAGTGGCGTATGAAGTGCAATATGATACTTACCGAGAGGCATTATATGATTATGGACTTCTAGATGAAGGTAAAGAATATGTAGATGCAATTACTGAGGCAAGCTTTTGAGCATCGACACATTCTTTAAGATGTATGTTTGCAACATTAATGATTGAGAATTGCATGAGTAGACCTGAATTTCTATGGGAAAATTCTTGGAAGCTTTAATCCGATGATATTCTTTATAGACAACGCAAGTTTTTCAACTATCAAGGTATGTTTTTACTTATTTTCAGCAATTGTTCATATTTTATTCTACTAGCATGATTGTAATTATATTTTCTTCAATGTTAAATATGATTGGTATTGACTGAAGACCAACTAAAGAATCATACATTGATAGAGATAGAGAAATTGTTGCGGAGATGTGGATGAAGTCTAAATTTTTTGGATACAATGCACCATCCTGATTAAGATTATACGTCCAAATGTCGTAATGGGTTAATGTTTGATGAATTGCAGTGTGATAAGACATTGTTGGCAAATGAGCTTAATGATTTGCTTCATAAATTGGCCAATGAACAACGTTTTGTATATGATACGGTTATAGATTCTATTGAGTTCAACAAAGGGAAAGTTTTTTTCCTTTATGGATATGGTGGTATTGGGAAGACCTTTATTTGGAGGACGTTGTCAGCATGTATTAGATCAAAGCGTCAAATTATTTTAAATGTTGCCTCTCTTAAATTGTAGATTAAACATTATGAATGAAGTTGTAGATGAAGTATGAGATTTGGAGGAATAGAAATTATATTTCTGAATTGTATTATTTCAGTATTGGAATTGTTATAAACGCCGATCACCAAGGAAAAATACATATAGAGAACAAAAAAACTTATCTAAGGCAACTATTCTAAACTTGGAACTAATCTCTTGTGATCTGAATCTACAGGATTCAAGAAGCTATTTTCGGACGAGGATTTAAATTTCCTTTACTGACACTCCCCCTCAAGTTGAGTAGTGGGGTCTCCAATACTCAACTTGTCGAGTACTTTTGCAGAACTTTTTGAATTTACTACTTTGGTTAGGATATCTGCAAGTTGATCCTCAAATCAAACAAATGGTAGTTCAACAATCCCAGCCTCCATCTTCTCTTTAATAAAATGTCAGTCCACCTCAACATGTTTTGTTCGATCATGCTGGACTGGATTTTCAGATATGCCGAGAGCCACTTTATTATCACTAAACAACTAACACGTTTTATCTGAGTGAAAACCAATCTTTCTTAACAATTTTCGCAGCCACAGAACTTCTGTCAACCCGCTCTTAATTCCTCTGAATTCGGCTTCAGCACTGGAGAGAGCTACCACCTTCTGTTTCTTGCTCCGCCAAGTAACCAGATTACCCCCTACGAAGGTGAAGTACCTTGCAGTAGATTTTCTATCCATAAGATTACCTGCCCAGTCGGCATCGGTGTAACCATGTATCCTTGACTGCCCATGCTTCCCAAATAACAATCCATATCCAAAAGTACCCTTAAGATATCGCACGATTCTAAGAGCAACCTCCATATGATCGGTTTGCGCTTTGTGCATAACTGGCTTACAAGCCCAACAACATAACCAATATCAGGTCTGGTGTGAGAGAGGTAAATAAGTTTTCCTACCAGACGTTGATATTGTCCTCGAATAGTTGTTTTGGCACCCTCAATAATCTGCAATCTGTGGTTCACTGCAATAGACGTATCAACCGGTTTGTAGTCTAACATCCCAATTTCAGTAAGAAGATCTAGAGTGTATTTTTTCAGGCATATGAAGATCCATTTGGCTGATCTAAGGACTTCAATTCCGAGGAAGTACTTAAGAGCACCCAGATCTTTCATTTCAAATTCAAGAAACATATTTTTCTTCAAGTTCACAATTTCTTCTGTGTCACTACCTGTGATGATCATGTCATCAACAAGATGATCTAATAGGTAATGAGACCTCCTCGTTTCTTCAAGAATAACGTGTGGTCAGAATTACTCTGCCGGAAACCATAACTCTTCATAGCACTTGTGAACCTCCCAAACTAGGCCCTTGGTGATTGTTTAAGCCCATAGAGGGTCTTCTTCAACTTGCATACTTTCCTGTCTCCGAACTCGGACTCAAACCTAGGTGGTGCCTCCATAGTCACTTCTTTGTTTAACTCCCCATGTAGGAAGGCATTGGCGACATCAAATTGGTGAAATGTCCAATCCCGGTCTACTGCAATTGAGAGTAAAACTCTCACGGTATTCATCTTGGCCACTGGAGAAAAAGTTTTTGAGTAGTCTGCTCCATAAGTCTTAGTATACCCTTTTGCAACTAATCGAGCCTTATATCGCTCAATCGATCTGTCAAGTTTTTGTTTGATGGTGAAGACTCATCTACACCCAACTGGTCTCTTTCCTTGAGGTAATCTACAAATTTCCCACATGTTATTTCGGGCTAAGGCATCCATTTCTTTCTTCATTGCATTGGTCCAATGTTTGGACAAGAAGGCTTCTTCAGCGGTTCTTGGGAGGCTTTCATCTTCATACATAGCAACTTGAAAAGCTGCTGCTAGGTCCGTGAGATTACCTTTAGCAATATTCCCAATTTAGTATCTGGATTTTTTGCTAGTTCTCTCTGGGAAATATCTCTTCGGTGGGATACCCCTATTACTTCGGGGAGGTAAAACATACTTACCTGTATCCGGTTCTGTGATCTCTGACATCTCATGGTCTCCGCCTATATTCTGTTCTGTACCCTGTTCTGTGATTTCTGGCATTTCATGGTTAGTTAATTCAGGACTGACAGAAATGGAAGGCCCAGTACTTTCATAATCTCTTACCTCAGATACCAAGTTGGGAAGAACACCATTGTCCGGTTCACTTAGTTCCGATGATTGTGACGGCGTTTCAGGAATTGTCTCAGCGGCATGGTTAACTATCTATTTTGGAACTATATTTAGACTGCTTAGACTTGGCAACCAACTTAGTGGATCAAGTAAACTTAGTGGGTCAAGTTTAGAACTCTCCCCCTGACCACTAAGGTGGTGATGATAAAAGTATTCAGTTTCAAGGAAATCGTAGTTCATGGTAGTGAACAGGCGACGAGACTTCAGATAATAACAACGATAACCTTTTTTATGAACGCCATAACCCATAAAGACGCATTTGATTGCACATGGGTCCAGTTTTGTGCATGTATTTTTGGGTATATGGACGAACACAGAGCAGCCAAAGATGCGGGGTTTTAAGGTAAGAGGTACGGGTAGTTGTGTAAGTTTGGAAAGGCACTGAATAGGAGTCTGGAGAGCAAGGCTTTTTGTGGGTAAGCGGTTTAAGAGATACATTGATGTAGCGATGGCTTCAAGCCAAAAATGGGAAGGCACACGAGACTTAATAAGTAAGGCTCTAGTTATTTCAAGAAGGGTTCAATTTTTTTGTTCGGCTACCCCATTCTGTTCAGGTGTATGAGGACAAGTGGTTTGGTGAACTAATCCTTTATCGTGAAAGAATTTGGTCATAGAAGAATTCACAAATTCCAGCCCCCATTATCGGGTAGCAAAATTTTGATATCGGTTTTAAACTGGTGGTGAATGATAGTGTAGAAATGGACAAATTTTGAAAAACCTTCTGATTTTTGGCGCATAAAATAAACCCAAGCCATGCGAGTGTGATCATCTATTAATAATAAAAAATACTTGAATCTCTGACCACCAACAACAGGTGCAGGGCCCCAAACATCAGAATGAACTAAAGAAAACATAGAGTCCACACGAGTATTACTAGGTTTAAATGTCTGCCTATGGCTTTTTGCCAAAACACAAGTCTCACAGTACAGATCTGAAGAGGAAAATAACTGAGGAAATAAAGGTTTGAGATAACCAACAGAGTGATGCCCAAGTCGGCGATGCCAAAGCCAAGCAACATGGGGTGCAGTTCCGGTAGCCAGCATCACCGTACCTTTTTTAGCAATTTCATCCACGTAGTACAATCCACGACGCTCTGTGCCACGTCCAATGATCTCCCCCATCCTGATATCCTATAAAATACATAGGATGCATCAGCACAGTGCAATTAAGCTCTTTTGTGACATGGCTGATTGACAACAATTTATGGGACAATGCAGGAACATATAAGCAATTGGATATTCTAAGCATGGGGGAAATTGTAACTGTGCTAGCTCCATTAACCGGGGTGATTTCCCCGCTAGTAGTAAGAACATGCGTTTTTGTAGGCTGTGACGGTGTACAGATATCCGATGCATCATATGTTATTGTGTCCGTAACACCACAATCAAATATCCAAGCAGCATTTTTTTTTTGTTACATATGTCACGTGTAACATTGGCATAGGCTAAACGTTATCATTAATATCAGAGATATCTTGAATATTAAAAAGAGAAGGGACAAGTGGGTCGAGTGTTAAGACACCCGACCCGGTACCTTCAAAATCTAATTCACCATTTACGCCTCCTGATCCACTACTTGAAACACTAGCCGCCATTGCCATTTTCCTGACTTCATCGCTTCTGTCACATTGCCCTCAATCGTTGCCGCCATTTTGATGGCGGACGACCTCTGTTTCACTAACGGCGACGGTGGCTTTGTCACGATTGTCTTTAGGCGGTTTATGGTTATCCTTCCACCATTTTGGATACCCAACTAGTCGGAAATAGGTCTCCTTTGTATGCTTCATCATACCACAGTGGGAACACTTGAGCTTGCTCTTGTCGATTTTTTCCCGGAATGATGAGCCGCTACTCTTGGGTGGGCTCGACCGATTTGGTGGTCGGAACCCTTTGGCCGCCATACCTACTGCCTCGCCATCTTGGTGAGAGGTGAGGGTCACCAACCCACTTCCGATCTCGCGATCTGCAGCTCCGTCAGTCGGGTCCCCAAATTCCCCTCGGGCAGTCCCTTGTCGGATTAGGGCATATGCAGCCTCCACATTTGGTAAGGGGTCCATCTTGAGGATGTCTCTCCATGCAGGTTCATATTTTTCATTCACTCTGGCGAGGAGTTGGAATAATCGAGTTTCAGATTGTAGCCGGCGATAAGTTCCAATATCTTTATAGCACTCCATTGGGTTTGGGTGGCTTTCATCAATTTCTGCCCAAATTTTCAATTGTTCCTTGCCCATGTTTGACACTATTAGCCTGCACAGTTAATTCGAAAATTTGTGCTGAATCTCTTCCTATGTTGTATGTTGTGGCAAGTCCTTTCTATAAGCTGTGGGCTGTCTTGTACTGAACATAATTGTTTGCTAACAGTGGTTCCATGTTTTGAATGATCCAGGATGTAACTGTGAGGCCATTTTGATACCACTTGTGGTAGTTGGGGTCGGTTGAATCGGGGGGAGGAGGATGGCCGATGATGTGATTGAGGCAACCCCTCCCTCCAATGGTTAGATGCATCATCCGTGACCATAACGAATAATTGAATTCGTTTAATTTGATGTTCACACTAACTGTCTACCCTTGGTTGCCCTCTGTGGTTCGATTTTCTGTTTTTTGTTGGTTATATTGCTTGAGGAGTGTAGCCAGCTGTTGTACCTGAGCCTCGGTCCCTGGCGGAGGCTGTTTTGTATTCGCTAGGCTGCCTCCTTCATCCGCCATGTTGATAGCAGGTTTGAAAAAGGTAGATGATGATGCAGAACAACAATGATCCGTTAGGATGCTACTGCTCTGATACCATGTTAAATTGTAGATTAAACATTATGAATGAAGTTGTATATGAAATATGAGATTTGGAGGAATATAAATTGTATTTCTGAATTGTATTATTTCAGTATTGTAATTGTTATAAACACCGATCACCAAGGAAGAATACATATAGAGAACAAAAAAAGCTTATCTAAGACAACTATTATAAACTTGGAACTAATCTCTTGTGATCTGAATCTGCAGGATTCAAGGAACTATTCTCGGACGAGAATTTAGATTTCCTATGCTGATAGCCTCAAGTAGAATTGCATCATTTCTCTTGTCTGGAGGCAGAAGTACACATTCTCAATTTAAAATTCCTCTTAATCCACATCAATATTCCACGTGTGGTAAGTGAGCTTGATGAGCTAATTGTGAAAGGTAAGTTGATTATTTTGGATAAGGCTCCTACTAATTTAATGAGAAAAAAATTGTGTGCCTCCTAACCGCTGGTGGCATAGAAAAGTATAAATGTACAGTAGTCTAATTTGCTTTAATACTTCAACAAGTTTATTTTTTTTTAATTTTTTTGTACCTTAAAAAAATTGAAGGACAAAGAATGTAATTATGTTCCTAATTACTTGAAAATTGTTATTTTTTTACACTTCTCTTAAAAGAGTAAAAAATTTATTTTAAAAGTATTTCTTATTGCATTATTTCAAACTTAAATACATTTTCGGTACAAAATCAAATTATTTCAAAGATATCTAGTAACAAAAAAATATGTTTATATAGATAGCACTACACATCTTTGTTATAATGTTTAAAAAGTATCATTTTATTTTTATCAAAAATATCTCATTTTTCTAAAAGGTTTCGTTTCTTCATATTATGTAAATTTGTTGTCATGTTTCAAAATTATAAACTTTTTAGTCAAAAGTATCAAATTTTTTTTCCAAAAAATATTCTTTTGTTGCTTATTACGCAGATTTGTTATGTTTGAACAAGTTATGGCATTTTTTTTTGAAAAATACTTTTTGTATAAATATATTTTTTGACATGTACATAAAAAAGGTGAAAAAAAAAGTATCCCTTTATGTCCTTAACATAAATTTGTTGTCATGTTTCAAAAGTATTATATTTTTCTGTCAAAAATTATCACTCGCTTTATGTAAATTCACTGTCCCGTTTCCTTTTTTCTTAAATATAAATTTGTTGTAGTTTTTATTTCAAAAGTATTACCTTTCTTAATAATGATTGAGCCCAAAATTAAAAAAAAAAACTGGAGATGACATTTACTATATCTCAAGCACATGTAGTAAAATTTTTGCCTACAAACTCAACAAAAATGTATTTTCCGAATGTTTTGCATAAATCATGAAAAAACTCAAAATAAATCATGTGCAGCACATAATTATCACATATTTTTATTATTTTATTGATAAAGATATAATTTTTATTTTAAAAAATATATATTCTGGTCGTCCCAATATACGAATATTGTTTCAATAATAATTAGTTGTATTCAAATTTTTATTATTTAAAAAGTATTTATTGTGCAAAGATTTTGAGAAGTTCAATAAAATATGTGTGTGGAAGTCCACCATAATCCGCGTTCATTTTCAGGAAGCAGATGATGATGAGTAGATTTAGGAGTTATGTTGCGACATTTGGCAATAAACTAAATAAATGGGTTAGGTAAAATAGGCAATAATTCAGTCAAAATATATGGTAGTTGCTCACTTTCAATGATAATGGACTACATTCTCACATCTTCATATGCTATAAAAAACTTTACGGAAAACATACAAATTCCTCATCATATTATAATCCATATTTTAATTATATTTTTTAACTATTTTTTGTTTAACTTCAACACAAACACGACTCTTTCAATTATTCAAATTATTAAGTACATCTACAAATATTTCATAAATTTGAAAATTAAGAATCAACTTAAAAATATATCTAAATAAATAAAGAAATTAACAAAATTAAAATTAAAATTATTAATAATTTTTATATAAAATAAATCTAAAAATAATTTAAAAAATCATAAAAAACATATTTAATAACTTGGGGATTATTAATTTTTCTAATAGATTTTAATTATTTATACTTTATTTAAATTATTTCCTAAAGATGTATTAGATATACATTTTGTAATTTAAAATTAAAATATTAAATAATTTGTAAATTTTATGTTGTTAAATTTCATCTATTTAACTTGTTAAATTTCAGATTTTTAAAGTATTTTCAAAAGTATGTAATTGTTTGGATAATTAGCTTAAAATTACATCAGGTGCATGTACAACACGAATTAAAGTATTACTTGTTTAACTATAAAGTATTACTATTTTTTTAAAGATAAATAATCAGAAGTAATATATTTTAGGTAACAAATAATATCTTATAATTAAACAAGTATACTTTACAGTTAAAAAAGTAGTATTTTAAAACATGTTACACATGCACCGATGCATATAAGTTTTTGAATTTACATACACATCTATTTATATAGATATTATTTATATTTTGGTTTGTGAGTCACAATTTAAAGAATATGGACACAAAGTCGAAATCTTACTCAAACTCGAATTTTTCCATTTATAATATATCTATTCATAGAAAAACTAAGATAAAAATTAATTAACTTTTTATTTTTTTCCAAAATAAAGAATTGTAAATTAATTCATAAAATTACTTAATTTACTTAATCAACAAAAAAATTATTGTATTTTTATTCTAATATCTTATTTTAAAATATTCAATATTATGTTAAATTAAAGACAATGAAAACAAAATTAATTTGATATGTTATACATCAAAACACATATGTTACAAAAAATTATTTATATTTTAAATATTTCAAAAAACCAAATATGAATTATAAGTAGAGCTGTCAAAATGGGTCAGACTCGTCGAGCTAGATCATCCCGCCCCGTAAAATAATTGGGTTGGGCTAGGAATTTAACAGCCCGCCAGCTGGCGGCCCGCAGCGGCTGGCCCATGCGGGCCGTGGGTTGAAACGGGTTGGGCCTGGTCAAACCGCAGATTTTTAAGTTATTTTTTATTTAAAATATAATTACTCATAACACCCTGGCCCCACCCATGATCCACCCACTTTTCCATAACCCACTTACCCTCCTTACTTCACAAGTCAGAAAAGTGACGACAAAAAGTCTAAACCCTCTATTGAATAATAATTTATTACCTCCCCCAATTCCCAAATCCCTCGGACGCCCAAACTCCCCAAATCCCAGTCACAAGACTCATGACCATTATACGGCTATAGCCCACAATCACCCTTCCTTCCCCCCACCCCCAATTCCGACGGCCCGTGGGTTAGCCCGCAAAGCCCCGTAACCCGTTGGTGGATTGGGCTGGATTGGAGTTTTAGCAGCTTGCCTTTTTTCTAGCCTGTCCCGTCAAATGGTGAGCTTGGTGGGTTTTGGCCTGCCTTGCTCCTCCAACCTGTCTTGACTGCTCCAATCATAAGTTGACACATATAATCAATTTTTTTTTTGGTTATAGAAAATTGTTCAAAGACTTTTCTAACATTACAAATTGTTTTTGGCTTCTATAATTATACTAGTTTTTGGCAAAATTGTCAAATAGAACATGAAAGAATATATATATATATATATATATATGTAATCTTGTTAGTCTTGAGTCCTGAATTGAGAATCAAATTCTAGAAGCAAGTCTTAAATTGAGAAAAAAAAAAAAAAAACTTAAGCATCGAATTGAGAAGTTTTAAAATTGTGATATGATATTGAGAGTTTTACAATAAATTAAGTTATCTACTGAAATTCTTCCATAATTCAATATATATTAAATAATCAATTCATACATACACACACATATATTAATTAAGTTAAGTAGTCACTAAACATAAATTTAATTTAAGTAAAAGATCAATTCATTATTCTTGCATTAACTTACATTGTATATATTATAAAGTACTCGAAATACAATTCCCGTAACAAAGTATTTTAGTTTGAGAGTAGTTAATTTATTTGTAGTGGACTAAGGGAGATATCTCTTACATATCTTTACAAATTAATATAATAAAATAATTTAATATGTTTTAAACTTTAATCAAAAATATTAATTTACTCAAATTATATTATTATTATTATTATATATATATATATATATATTACAAATTATCCATTGAATGGAGACAATGCTAGTATATATAAAGCAATAAAAGTGGTATAATAGTATAATTTTTAAAATTTATTTTAGGAACTTTTTTCTTTTTTAGCTTTTTCTTTCTAATTTTCTAAAAGACAAGTAATTTTTTATTCCAAATTTATTTTAAATGATAATATATCGTATTAATTATTTTGCCACCATCTTTACTTTTAACACCCATATGTTTAAATGAGATATTAAATCTAAAAAGTTAGCTTGTTTGTCAGATAATTATTTGGGTTGAATTTTTTCATTTCATTATACTTATTCAAATTTTATTCAATAACCTTACAATCTAAAATAATCACTAAATGTCTTATATGAAAGTACGGTACCGGATGGAAATAGATAAAAGATACCAGAATAAAATATTCACAAGTCAAGAATGACTTGTGAAGCCAACAGGGCGAAAATTTTCCACTAATAAAAGTGAATTACAAAAAGGGATCGAATAATGCTTCCTACGATCCTTAACGTACTTGAAATCCAATATGGATTTCAAGTCGATTAAACTACCTAAGAAAGTAAACTAAGTATCACTCAAACTCTCAGTGTAAGAATCGACAACAACTTTCATAGCAACAACGATCTGCTGTATCAGAATATTTGTATCGTGTTCAGTGTCTCTTCTTCCTTTCTTCTTCCGTTGCCTTTATAGAGTACTCCAGTTCTCTTTTCCTTCCATTTCCACTCAGCCACGTTAATGCAATGGTGATCTCCACTTCCTTTCTTTCCTCAACCGTCTCTCCTCCAGAATAGAGTTTTGACTCGGTCTTCAACTGTTTCCCTATTCTGTGGGGATATTACTTGATGCCCAAGTTTGAAAACCTTATCTGCATCTTTTACAAAAGAAGAAACCGGCAAAACATATAATTTTAAAAGATTTGACTTATTCAAATCTTAACAATCTTCCCCTTTTTGCCTTTCTTCCCAATTCCCAATTTTCAACTAGAAGACAACAATTACCGAGATCATTTCAACACTGAATATCTCCCCCTAAATTCAAGTTCCCCCTTAATTTATGCATACAACACGAATGCTGACAAGAGTATGTCTACTTTAATTCCAATGCACAAATGTACATCAGCATTCAGTATTGCAAGCAAGAATTTCAGTATGACAAAGTCAATGTCACGCAAACCTTTCACATCATTTTAGCATGCCATGCATATTTTTCAAAACAACAAATGTAGAATTTCAGCAGCAACCCTAAGCATTGGCATCAATAATATTCATAGTACAGGCAGTCATAATAGCACATCAGTCGTCACATATTATAGTAAAATATTCAGCATTCAAACATTAGGTTTAGTAAAAATAGAATGTCAAATGTATCCAACAAGCTTATAAAAAACAACAGTGTACCAGTGACCAGAACATTTTTCCTTCAGCCTAGAATTCCTGGGAGGCATCTGAATCTCCTCCTGCAGCATCAGGACCAACAGCAGCATCAGGGCCAGCAGCAGCATCATCATCAGCTTCAGCAACAGTATCATTTTCTCCCCCTAATTGGGAAGAAAGAGAATCCCGGATAGCGAGGAGTTGCTGAATTTGCTCATCTAATGCTCTAATCTTCCGGACAAGGAAAGAACGTGAAATGGAGATGGTATCGTCTGTTGGAGGGGCAGCCGCGGTAGAGCTCGAGGGAATGTCAGAAATCAATGGTAGATCACACCGACGATCTCCCAGTAGAAAACCTAGATACACAGTGAGGAGTCTAGGAGCCTTGGAGAATACATCAGTGATAGTTGGTTGAAATCCTTGTCGAATCAGAATGGAGTAAATGAGAGAGGGAAATGGAAGGAATCCACCTGATTTTCAACTAGCTGTTGTGATCTGCTCAAAGATAATATGTCCGAGGTTGACCGGATGTCCCAAGCCCAGATGATACAGTAAGATTCCCTGTTCAATTGTAACTAACGAAGTGTTGCGAGAGGGATACCAATTGTATACCGCCAGTTTATGTAGGACAGAATACAGGAAAGACAAACGGGAAGCTGGAAATGGTGTTTTCCATTTTTTGACCATGTTGTGAGTGATGACCTGGGTGATTTCGTCTAGGTCACCGGACCAACTAGACTGGACGATGGCAACAGTTCCCAATTCAGCATTAATCAGTTTAGGAGTGAGATGGTACGAGTTCCCACGTACCATCATTCGACCAAAATGAGGGTTGGACACATCATCAAAGGTTGAAGAAATTGAGAAATAGCAACCCTGAACAACTTCTTGAACGAAACTGGAGGCATAACACACAGCAGTGAGCAGATTTTGACTTTCAAAGAATTTATCAAGATTGTACTTATGGAAATTCTTGAGATCAATGCGCCTCTCAACCAAACATGGACGGGACTTATAGGAAGCCCAATGTCGGGGATCTGGATTGGACCCAGGTGAGGAAGATACCTGGTCTCGTGAGTGTGTGTGTGCAGGCGAAGGTTCGGGAGACTCGGGATGAGGCGAACTCAGCATCGGACTGGTGGGATTCAGCGAGGAAATCGGGGCAGGACTCTGAGGCGTGGATATGTGCTCAGGAGATGGAGATAGTCGGGCAGTGGACCGGCGGATAGGCTGTTTCTTCCGGTGAGACACAGTGGATGGACCAGGGATTGGTTCAGAACTGGCAGAGCCGGCAAGGGAATCATCAGCCGGCGAGGCAGGAGGTACAAACGCCGTGTCGCTGCCTTCAGAATCAGAATCCGGGAAGGGTTGCAAGCCGGAGAGACGAGTGGAGGTTTCAGTTCGCGGCACTTTCTGGGATGGAGCACTGAATTTCTTCGCAGAGAGCCGGACAGAGCGGCGGCTAGGAAATGCGGGCTCTCCCATCTTCTGTTTGGTTTTACCCACCGCAGAGACATCGGGAAGATCATTTACATCCAGGAAATATTTGCATCAACGGTGGTGGAAAGATTATGTTGACCGCCGAAGGTGGAGGAGAGGTGGTGCGGCTAGGGCTTGAAGAGGAAGCCAAATTCTGGGAGGAGGGTTTCGTCGATTTTGGTGATGCGGGTGAGTGAGTCGACCCAGGCGACGGGTGAGTAACGGCGGACTCGGGCGAAGGGTACGAAGGTTCCGTGGGCGGCGGGCGTGCAGCTTCCTCGGGCGATGCCGCAGGCGTGGTCGCCGAGGCGGGCGTAGGGGAAACTAAATGGAGCGGCGGCGATGGAGTCGACGTGGGTGCGACGGGCGATGCAGCAGGCGCGGTCGTCGTGGTGGAGGCCGGGACGTCAGGTGCCGTTGGCGGAGCAGGCTCCGAAGGCACCGTGGATGGGATGGTAGGCTACGACACATCGACTGCGGGGATTCGGGACGCTGAGGCTGGGGTTTCGGCTGGAGACGTCGGGACCTACGGCGGACCGGCGCCGATGGTGGCGGCAGTGACTTGGGCCAGCAACTCGACGATGTGGGCGAGGATCCTCCTGGAATTTTCGTCGGCCATTGTTGGTTCCTCAGAAAAGAAAATGGGTTAGTGCAGCAGGGAAGATGAAGGGTCAAGTAAATGAAAGGAAGAAATGTTGACTCTTTCCACAGTGAATTTTAAATGGAACTTGAGTTTTCTTTTCCTCTGCAGTTTTTCGATAGTTAAGGAAGACGAGAAGTGGGGAATGCCTGGTGATATTCCAGGGCGCAAAAATCTCAACTGTCAGCCAATTCAACTTCCACCCACTAACATAAAGACACACGAGCACTTATCCAAGAATTTTTTAAAGAAGCAGAATCTTTTTCAAATAAAATACGAAAATACCAATTTTCAAACAGCAGAATATTATATATTTCAGAGGATGTATTTGAAGATTTTATGGTATTTAGTAACTTATTTTCGGCTGGAACTTTGGCAATTTTTTTTTTTTTGCGAAAAATTAGGTAAGAATTCCAGGTTCTCATCATATTTTTCAAGGTAGTATCGTCGTAGCGAGCGCCGTGCCCCCCAAGGTACTTTATGATGTGAGGTTGGAAGAATAATTCGGAAACACTCTTTTTACATAGAGAACATTGTCGCAGCGAACGCCGTGCCCCTATTTACTCAAGCATTTCATGAATTATTCAACTCATTAGTATTTTACAAGGTAGAATCGTCGTAGCGAGCGCCGTGCCCCCCAAGTTACTCTAGTTGATGAGTATCCTTAGCCTAAGTTTCCCATTTTTTTTTTAAATTGCCAAAGATGTCACAGAGGTAGAATATACAGAAATTTACACATATATGTACAGAACGAACAGGGATTCTTTCACATGACACATAGACCAAGAGATTTCCTAAGATTGGAGAATCTCTCGTAATCAAGAGCTTTGGTGAATATATCAGCTATCTAATTTTCAGTGTTAACGTATTCTAGCCGAATAAGATATTTTTCTACCAAATCTCGAATAAAGTGATGAAGAATATCTATGTGTTTCGTGCGTGAGTGTTGTTCAGGATTTTTTGAGATATTTATTGCACTAGAGTTGTCACAGAAAACAACAAGAGTATCACTAGGATAACCGTAGTCTTCTAGCATTTGCTTGAGCCACAATAATTGTGTGCAACACCCTCCCACTGCTACATATTTAGATTCAGCAGTAGAGAGGGAGACACAGTTTTGTTTTCGGCTGTGCCAGGAGACTAGGTTATTTCCTAGATAGAAACATCCCCCACTAGTGCTCTTCCGGTCATCAATGTCACCTGCCCAGTCAGAATCACTAAAGCCTACCAAGTTCGTGTTTGTATGCTTAGAATACCAGATTCCTAAATTAGAAGTTCCAGCAACATACCTGATAATTCTTGTGACGGCTTTTAGATGGCTTTCTTTTGGACATGCTTGATATCGAGCACAGATACACGTACTGTACATGATGTCTGGACGGCTTGCTGTCAAATACAGCAGACTCCCTATCATCGATCTGTACAATGTTGGATCAACATTTTGTCCAACATCGTCGGTGCAGAGCTTCTGAGTGGATGCCATTGGTATTTTCATGTGTTTGGCATTTTCAAGATCAAATCTTTGAACAAGGTTTCGGGCATATTTGCTTTGTGATATGAAAATGCCGTCAGAGCTTTGTTCACCTGCAAACCTAAAAAGTAGCACAATTCTCCAACCATACTCATCTCAAATGTTGATGACATAGCTTCTACAAATTCATTAAGCATTGTTTTGGATGTAGAACCGAAAACTATATCATCAACATAGATTTGAGCTACACATATATCATGATTTAATCTTTTTATAAACAATGTACGATCTACTTCACCTCTTGAAAAACCAAAGTTCAAAAGAAATTCAGTTAATCTTCCATACCATGCTCTAGGGGCTTGTTTCAATCTATAGAGGGCTCGATTAAGTCGGTATACGTGATTAGGCTTATTAAGGTCCTCCAACCCTTTAGGTTGTTCGACATAAACTTCCTCTTTTAAATTTCCATTTAGAAATGCAGATGATGAAGAGTTATTTTCATGAAGCATGCAAGGGCTAGGAGTAATCTAATAGATTCTATTCTAGCAACATGAGCAAAAGTTTCATCAAAATTGATCCCTTCCACTTGTGTATATCCCTGAGCTACTAATCTTGCTTTGTTTCTTACAATGTTCCCAGATTCATCAGATTTATTCTTAAATATCCATTTCATTCCTATTACATTAATTCCTTTAGGTCGGAGAACCAAATACTAAACGTCATTCCTGATGAATTGATTTAATTCTTCATGCATGGCGTTTATCCAAAAGCTATCTCCTAAGGCTTCGGTAATGTTTTTAGGTTCAATTTGAGATACAAAGCATGATGAGTTTACTTCATTAAATATGAATGAAAGACAAACAAATTTTACCATATCTCTATAGTTTACAGGATCCTTTCGTCGTGTGGTAATTCCTTCTTGAACATCCCCGATTACTTGCGTTATTGGGTGATTTTTTTGTATTCTCCCAGGTGGGTCTCTTCGTTCATTCTGCTGGATAACTGAGTTGTCTGGTGTTTGCATTTTGTTTTCAATTTCTGGAACGGAGGGTGATGTTGGCTCTATGTCGGGTTCAACATCCTGTTCAACATTCGGGTCCGATTTTTCCTGAATTGTTTCAGCTTGCCTGGGTTCCAGATATGTGCCTACACTGTCATCTTCTGATTTTCCTACCAGATCACTAAGATCATCAAATACCACATTTACAGATTCTTGAATGGTCTTTAATCTGAGATTAAAGACTCAATAGGATTGACTGTTAAGACCATATCCAAGAAAAAATCCTTTGTCGCTTTTAGAATCAAATTTTGTGAGTTTATCACGATCATTCAGAATATAGTACAGACATCCAAAAACATGAAAGTATTTCAAGTTTGGCTTACGCCCATTTAAAATTTCATACGGAGTCATGTGTGTGCCGGGTCTTAAGAAAATGCGATTTGAGATGTGACAGGCAGTGTTGAGGGCTTCGGCCCAAAATCTTTTAGAGAGGTTTTTGGAGCTAATCATTACACGAGCCATTTCTTGCAGGGTTCTATTTTTTCTTTCAGCTACACCGTTCTGTTGAGGCATTTGAGGGGCAGAAAATTCATGCATGATTCCTAGTTTATCACAAAAGTTTAATAATGATATGTTTTCGAATTCTCTACCATGATCTGACCTATACGTGATATGCAAGCGCCGTTAACATTTTTGAACCTAGCATGTAGTTTTCTAAACACATCAAACGTTTCTAATTTTTCTCTAAGAAAGTTTATCCAAGTATATCGGGAAAAATCATCAACTAAAACATATGAATACCGTTTACCACCTAAAATTTCAATTTCCATTGGACCCATGAGGTCCATGTGGATCAGTTCAAAGTTTTGAGTTGTACCTATAAACTTTAAGTGTTCATGAAAGGCTCGAGTTTGTTTACCTTTTTGACATTCTCCACACACAAACTGTTTACCTTTCTCAAGTTTGGGCAAACCTTTTACAGCATCTAATCTTATCAATCTTTCCATGTTTCTAAGGTTTACGTGCCCCACCTTTTGGTGCCAAATGATTGTTTCATCTGTCTGTGTAGTGTTACAAGTCAGGTTCTTTCCAACCAAATAGCAATTGTCGCTTGACTTTTTCCTGTCATAACACAAACATTGGTTGAGTCAAACACTTCACATTTGTCTTTGTTAAATTTTACCTGTAGTTCATCGTCACATAGCTGACTTATGCTGATTAGATTAGCCATTAATCCGTCCACATGCAAAACAATTCGAAGGTTAGGAAAACCATCAACTGAGAGGGTTCCTTTTCCTATGATTTTTCCTTGTGCTCCTCCACCATACCTTATTGTTCCTCCTTGAAATGCTTCATAATTGGTGAGGTATTGTTTTGAACCTGTCATGTGTCTTGAACATCCACTATCGAAATACCAAGACTCAGAATGATTAGTTTTAAGAGCAGTAAAGACAACATGACATGAAACACTATTTTTACGGACCCATTTTAGATTCTGACAGACGGCTACATTTTTTGATTTCACGATGTTGTGATGAATGTTGTGCAACATTTATGGCAACATGTTATTCAACGAAAGTTTAGTTTTCAGCTTTTGACAGTATGGTCGTATATGGCCTGGTCTGAAACAGTAATGATAAATATACTTTCTTTTTCTTTTGACTACCTTCACACTTTCTACTGTTTCTTGAACATTGCTATTTTTTCTAACAAACACAATGGGATTTTTATTTGGAGTTCGAGTACATGCATTGACCACAGCAGAATTTTCAAGATATCCAATTCCAGAATGTCCTATATTACTGACAGTTAATATTTCATCAAGTCTAGAGGTACCTGTATTCAGTTCCTGAACGTTTCATTCGCAATTTCGAGATCAATTTCTAACTTACTTATTTGGACATCCTTCTTAGTGAGCGTAGATTCTAATCTGGAGAAAATCCTTTTCAATTCTTTATTTTCTTTCATCAGGTTTTCAGCTTCTTTCTATCGTAAATCCAGATTTTTGAGCAATTCAGTTTGTACGGCTTGGATTTCCTTGAGAATACGATTATCTTCTTCTTTCTCTAATAATTCTGCATCACTCATACACCCATTAAAACAGTTCAAATCAGAATCTGAAAAGAAATTATACCTGTTGGATGTTGTCGAGCTTGAGGGAGTAAGTATCTCCTCATCTTCGGAAAAATAGTGGATTGATGTTAGCAACGCAGCGGTTTTGATTTCTTCTTCTATTGGATGCATTTCATCGATTTCTTCTTCACTAAGTGTTATCCACATTGACTTTCCATATCTCTGAAGTACGTTGGCACATTCATTAGCGTAATGACCGAATCCTCTACAGGCACGACATTGAACATCATCAAGATTTCGGGTCTGATTTATATATTGTTCAGGGGCTGTTTTTCGTCCATAGTTCCCTTTTGGACCAGCAGGTTCAAATGTCTTTCGGGAGGATGATTCTGTTGTTTCTTCAAGTTTTACCTTTGCATTTTTCTTTCTATTGTTGAACTTCTTTGTAAGGTTGTTGTACCGTCTAGTAAGAAGGGCAACGCTCAGATTTTCTTCTGGACCAATAAGTTCCACGTCTTCTTCCTCATCTTCATCTTTGACTTCCTCCTTCTTGGACTTTGAGATAAACGCTGTAGTTCTTTGTCCTTTGTTATACAGTTTCTCTTGATTCTCCATGTTCATCTCGTACGTTCTCAGAATACCAATTAAAGTGTCTAACTCTAAGGTATTCAAATTATGAGATTCTTCTACTGCATAGACTTTAGGATTATATCTGGAAGGAAGAGTGCGTATCACCTTACTTACCAGCGTCCTGTTGTTGATTTGACCTCCAAGGGATGCTGCTTCATTTGATAGGTTTATGACACGATCATAGTAGGTGGAAATCATTTCGTTTTCCTCCATCTTCAGACTTTTGAATTTATCGTGGACCATTCACAATTTTCTTTCTCTTACGGCGTCGTTTCCTTCACAGTGTTGTTCCAGTGTATCCTAGGCTTCCTTGGCAGTAGAGCAATTTTTGATTAGTCGATACATGTGAAGATCGACATTGCCCATAATGATGTTCAGCGCCTTCTCATGATAGTTTTTCTGGGAGATTTCTTCCATCGTCCATTCTGACTGAAGCTTGATTACAGTGTCCCCATCTTGATCGATTTTCTTTTGGAGGAGACCATCTATCGGTGACTACATTCCATGCTTGAAAATTTACTGATTTTATAGTCTGTCTGGTTCGATACTTCCAGTAGTCGTAGTTGTCTTTTGAAAGAAGAATCGGTCGTGGTTGATTGAAAATATCCATCTGATATGGTACAATTCCAGAACCTCACTTAGTGTGTCAAGTGACTGCTCTGATACCACTTGAAAGTATGGTACCGGATGGAAATAGATAAAAGATACCAGAATAAAATATTCACAAGTCAAGAATGACTTGTGAAGCCAACAGGGCGAAAATTTTCCACTAATAAAAGTGAATTACAAAAAGGGATCGAATAATGCTTCCTACGATCCTTAACGTACTTGAAATCCAATATGGATTTCAAGTCGACTAAACTAGCTAAGAAAGTAAACTAAGAGAAACAAAGTATCACTCAAACTCTCAGTGTATGAATCGACAGCAACATATTAGGAAAATCCGTCGCTGAACAGCAACATATTGAATCGACAGCAACAACGATCTGCTGTATCAGAATATTTGTATCGTGTTCAGTGTCTCTTCTTCCTTTCTTCTTCCGTTGCCTTTATAGAGTACTCCAGTTCTCTTTTCCTTCCTTTTCCACTTAGCCACGTTCGTGGAATGGTGATCTCCACTTCTCCTTTCTTTCCTCAACCGTCTCTCCTCCAGGATAGAGTTTTGACTCGGTCTTCAACTGTTTCCCTATTCTGTGGGGATATTACTTGATGCCCAAGTTTGAAAACCTTATCTGCATCTTTTACAAAAGAAGAAACCGGCAAAACATATAATTTTAAAAGATTTGACTTATTCAAATCTTAACATTATATATTGGAATTTTTGATTTTTGATTTTTTATTTTTTGTAAATTCATTATTAACATCAACTCTTTTATTTTTGTATCTGCCATTATTAAAATAATATAGGAAGTTAAAACATCTTTTGATCCCTCTACGAAGCATCACCAATGTATTTATTTAAATAGATGGAATTGTATCGTCCCAAATTCATATTTGAAATATTACTACTGGACACTTAATTTAAATATTTTTCAATATTCCAAAAGTTGTTACATTTAAAATAAAGGTGTTCAATTGAGAAATCATATTTGTGAAAACAAACATAATATAGCTCATACAAAATTTTCATTTACACAACATAAACCATTTTGATAAAATAATTAAATTTTAAAACACTTGATTAATTGGAGAATCCTACACAGACGGAGTCAAAACCACAACCATACTCATCCTTCCTGACCTCTTTACCTGATATGTGAGGGAGAAGTATTGGAAAACACTCTGTAGGCTAACTTATTACCATAAGAGTACATACACATGAAAACATAACAATTTACAGTGCATATAAGCACATTGTATATTGAATCACCTCACATATATCTATAAATCAAGAGAATCATGTAATATGTATACTATTTACTTATTATATTACACATAAGAGCACATCAATCTTTTTTGGGAAGCGTAATGTCCCACTTGAACATCATGAGTTCGGGAGTTATACGCAGTGATCTTTCAATCAAAGTCTTGTACGGTTCATACCAATAAATCTTAGCCATATCTATATATGGTATTATCTGTATACCTTACATATTGTGCGGCTTTACAACAAATCTTCCAAATAAAGAAATCATATATATATATATATATGACATTATGTTCATAAAATCATGTTGTCAAAACCAATAATATGTCACATTTAATTTTCACAATGTCAACGCATATCCACACATCATAATCATTTCATATATGTATTGGGCTTATTCACATGTCATATCATAAATTTTCAAACACGTAAGCTCCATAAAATAATCGTTCCACAATAAATATACATAACATAAAAATCATAGAGAATATCATAGACAATTACCATATAATCTTGCATATTTCTCTATAAGGTAATTTAATAAATCAAAACACCCGATTCAATGTGAGAGTATCATCCACCTCATAGACGGACACTAATTATTGTTGCTTTTAATAAATTTTTTCTTAGTTCCTTAGGCTTCCGGAATTCATACAATAGAAAAATTTATTTTATTAGTTTCTTTAAAATGGTGGAAATGTTTACTCAACCAATATTAAGTCTACTATATGGGTTATCGTTGATTTCTTAACTAAGACTGCTCACTTCCAACCGATTAAAATGACCTACAACATGAACAAGATGGCCCAAATTTACATAGAAGAAATGTGAAGACTACAGGGAATGCCATTATCAATTATTTCAGACAAAGACATAAGATTTACTTCACAATTTTGGTAGAATTTGCAAAAAGCAATGGGTACAAAGTTAAATTTCAACACTGCTTTTCATCCTCAATCTGATGGACAATCAGAGAGAACAATTCAAACTCTAGAAGACATGTTAAGGGTTTGCGTTTTAGATCTCGGAGGGAAATGGGAAGAGTACTTACCCTTAGTAGAGTTTGCTTACAACAACAATCATTAAGCAATGATCGGTATGACACCTTTTGAGGCTTTATATGGAAGAAAATGTAGGTCAGCACTCTACTGGGATGAAGTCGGGGAAAAGATAATTATTGGGCCTGAAATAGTGGAGAAGACAATCAACAGTATCAAAAAAATTAGAAACCGAATCAAGGCAACTCAAGATAGGCAAAAGTCTTATGCCGATAAAAGAAGAAAGGACTTGGAGTTCGTGGTAGGAAGGTTTTCCTGAAAGTGTCACCAACACGAGGTATGGTACGTTTTGGGAAAAAGGGGACATTACAACCCGAATTCGTAGGACCATTCAAAATTTTGGAGCGAGTTGGAGAGGTGGCTTTACCGCCCTCTTCTCTGGAGTCCACACTGTTTTCCATGTATCCATGCTATGAAAATACGTGTTCGATCCGCGTCACATTATTCACCAAGACGAAATTAGTGGGAAGCAACTTATCCTATGAAGAAGTACCGATGGCTATCGTAGATAAGAAGGTTATCAAATTACAAATCATGAGATTCCGATGGTTAAAGTTATGTGGAGTTGTCATAGTAATGATGTAGCTATGTGGGAATTAGAAGAATCTATAAAGACCAAGTATCCCGACATTGAATATCACGGTGAGATTTAGAATTCCACAGAAAAAAAATTGTTAGAGTGGGGGAGGGTGTAGTAACCCATATATTTTATATGCATAATTATGTTTTTTGTCGAATAATTTATTTTATTAAAATACAAGCCGATGCAATTTAATTATTTATGGATGATTAATTATGCTTCTATGATTTGAATGCAAAGTATATGGAATGAATTGAATTATTATGTGCTTAATGTATTTACTTATTATGTTCAAATTTTATTAAACTTAATTGGGCTTAATTAAATTACTCTGAATTATAAAGTTCATAAACTGAGGCCTGGAGCCCAATAGGATGCCAGACTGGATATATATATATATACATATACATATATATATATATATATATATATATATATATATTTGTGTGTGTGTATATATAATAAGAGGATTAACTAAAAATTTATACTCATTTACTTACATCTAAAAGTAAAGAAAATTAGGGTAGATTAGTTTGGGGTTGTTAGTTGGGCCGCCATCATTAACTCAATATCCAGATTCACAAATTTCTACATTTCTGATTTTAAAATTCATAATATATTGTTATAGATATTAAAATCCCTAAAATTGAGTATATGTCATTCATTCCTATGATTTCAAGTCATGTGTAAAATTTTAGGCCAATTTGATATCAATTTTATTTTATATGAATTTTTTAATACTCTAGATCCAAATTTATAAAGTACTACGTTTCTGATTTGAAAATTCAAAATACAGGTTTATAGTTATCCAAATCTCTTCAATTTTGAATATGTCGTTCTTATAGGTGTTATTTATCTTTCATAAAAAGTTTCAAGTCAATCCAATTTATATTTTATGAGTTATGATATATTTCCTACGCTTGTGTAGAATTTATAGTTTCAGCTATTTTGATTTAAAGAAATCCAAAATCAATAGCAATTATCATCATAAAGATACGAAAGCTTTATACCACACTTTCATATGATTCTAGTTTCTAAAATTCAAAATTCATCTTGTGCCTCCATATGTGATTTATAAAATATTCATCCTTTGTTGCACATTGAATATACACATCGAATAGTTATAAAATCTTTGTGTTAAGTCTGATTAGGCTCAAATCAGTGGCAAAGTATAACAAATTTCATTATCTATAGTTGATGGTGAGAAAAAGAAAGTTTTGTATTTATATATTGTGAATAAACTCTGAGAATAAAACGTGGCTAAGTTAAATAAGAAGCTCGTTTTCACAACTTTTATATACTGTGCATGAACTTGGAAAACGAGGGCTAACTTTTATAAAAGTTGTGAAAATGAGCTTCTTATTGAACTTATACACATTCTATTCTCGAAGTTTGTGTACAATACACAAATAAGAAACATTTATTTTCTCAATAACAAACTATAGATGGTGAAATTAGTGACATTTTGCCACTAACTTGATCTCAATCGGACTTAAAACAAAGATTTTATGACTATTCGATGTGTTTATTCACACAACAATGAATGAATGTTTTATAAATCACAAAATATATGGAGGAAAAGCATGAGTTTGGAACTGTATAAATATATGGAGGAAAAGCATGAATTTTGAATTGTATAAACTAAACTCATATTGAAGTATTATATAAAAAAATCGAATCTTTCTGAGAAGAATTGCTATATATTTTAGATTTTTGAATTCAAAATAGCTGATGCTGTAAATTCTACTCAACCAAAGACAAAATATCAAAACTCATAAAATATAAACGGGATTGACTTGAAAACTTTATGAAAGATAAATAACACGTATACGAATGACATATTCAAAATTCAATAGACTTGGATAACTGTAACCACATATTCTGAATTTTCAAATCAGAAATGTAGAACTTTGTAAATCCTGATGTGGAATGATAGATAATTCATATAAAATAAAATAGTTATCTAATTTGGATTAAAAGTTAAACGTTACTCTAAATAATAAGAATGAACTATATATTCAAAATTCAAGGAATTTGGATGACTATAACTTTATATTTTGAAATTTCAAATAAAAATCGTAGAACTTTATAAATCTGGATATGGAGTGATAAAAAATTCATATAAAATAAAATAGATATCTAATTTGGTTGAAATTTTAATTTTGGTGTGAAATAACAAGAAGGAACAATATACTAAAATTTCATAAAATTTGGAGGTGCAGAAATATGACTTTCGAATTTTTTAAAATAAGAGTACGTGGAGATTGAAAAGAAGGAAGAAAGAAGGAAGATGGAGATTGAATTGATGATGACGGCTCAATCGACAAACCCCAAACTGATCTACAGTAATTTTCTTTACTTTGAGATGTAAGTAAATGAGTATTAATCCTTAATTAATCCTTCTAGTCGGTTTATATATTCAGTCTTTGTATCCTATTGGGCCCCGTGTCTTGAAACTTGAACTTTTAATATTTAATCTAATTTTATTAAGCCCAATTATAACTTAATAAATTCAAATCATGACCCAATATTAATTAAATAATTTAATCATATTTTTGCTCAATTTTATTTGACATAAAAATTATACAATCATAAAAATAATTTAATCGCAATAATTTCATAAATTACAAATTAAATCGTGGAATTATTTTATAAAATCGTGACACCATAAAACTTAATATATAATAACATTTGATATCATTCTATTAATTTAATTCAATTAGTTATTCATAAACAATGAAAATCAAAATCTTATAATTGCACATAAAATCATGAAAATTTCTATTGAATCGCATAATCGTGTTCTAACTTCAATTCCACATCTAAAATCATAACAATGTCAATTAGAATATTTCATTATGAAGTCATAGAATTCCTACATGAAATCTTAGAAAACTTTCATATTGTGAATCATAAAATCATGATCATTAATACTTTCATAGAAACAATTTTAACAATGCAATAAAAATTTTGGTTATCATAGATTTGTTTCTGATAAATTCTCAATTTTAGACGAAATTACTAGTGCAATTCTATATTGGATTTCAGATATATATATATATATATGTGTGTGTGTGTGTGCGCGCGCGCGCGCGCGCGCGTGCGCGTGCGTGTGCGTGTATCTATATAAAATAAAATAAATGAGTGACCGAAAATTAGAAAGTATTTTTTCTGCCCAAACTAGCTTCAAAATTTGAGGAATCTATGATCATATTATACAAAAACTCTATCAATATATCTTTATAAAAATCCGAAGAAATACACAAGAATTCATAAAAATAATACTTTTTGAGAACAAAAAGAATTGAACACAATAAATTATCATAAATATTTAAAATAAAATAAAATAAAATCCGTGCATCCTTTTCGTTCTTAATTATCTTTTAATGCATAATATATCAAATTAATTATATTTTATGATTTCTAATTTGACATCCATACTGTATACATTAAAATGAGCTATTATATTAAAAAAAGTTAGACTATTTATTGGTTAATTAGTTTGGTTATATATAAGCATGGTGGGTTGAATTATTTGTATTGAGTTTGACTTGCAAATTAATATTATATAAATAATATTCTCATAAAAATATTAATTATATTTTATAGAAAAATATATGAACAATACATTTTCTTTATTGAATTGTAGTTAATTTTATCACGAATATTTTCACAATTAAAAAAAACATCAACGAAGGTCTTTCTTTATCTCTTTTAAACTTAATTTGATTATGTATTTGAATTTTTATCTCAAATAAAGTGAATTTTTTTTATTTATTTATTAAATTCACAATTCAATATTATCATACGAACTTGATAAAACATACTTTGAAGCATCAAACCTTTTTTTTTTTTCGATTAACCCGAATTATAATTCTCATTCCAATTCAAACTTCAAACACAATTATCATTCAAAGTCTTTCATGTTGAAGTTGTAGATACATATGATGGAAAATTCAATATCAAGATCAACTCTGTTTTTATTTTATTTTATTTATTGTTAAAAATATGGGAATGTGCATTTCTAACTAGGAATGTGATATATCTTTTTATCCCTCTATTAAGCATCACCAGTGTCTTTTTTTTTTTAATTGATGAAATTGGATCACAATTTGTTTTCCAATAGATTTATAATCTAATTTCGATTTTGAATGAAATTACATTTACATCTCTTAATTGATATTCTTTTTTATACAAAATGAGTGATAAAAATTAAAATTTAATTATATTTCTTCTCAAACTAGCTTCATCAATGTAGAAAGGTCGATTATATACGAATGTATAATAGTAAATAACATTTTGTGCCACAGAAAAATTTGTAGAATCTATAATCATATTATAAAAGATATATTATTACAGTTTTATAAAAACGAAAAAAAGAACACAAGATTTCATAAAACTAGTATTTTTTAAGAACAAAAATATTAAACAATAAATAAATTATCATAATATTTTTTAATGGAAATATATAAAACAATCGCACTATTAATGTATTAATTTATGATGTATTGAATTCGTCCATAACTGTAGTTATATTTACAGAAATTATTCCTTATTAATTCATGTTATTAGGGATGTAAATGAGTCGAGTCATGTCGAACGTACCATTGTTCAAGATTGTTTGAAATGTTATCGAGCTTCCAATATTTTGTTTGAGATTGGTTTGATTATTAATCGAGTCGAGCTTGAACGAGCTTTAATCGAGCCGAACACAAGTCGAGCTCGAGTAGTTTGATATTTCACACTTATTTTAATAAATTTTTTGCTTACCGAGCTCAAGTTTAAATCAAACTTTAGATTTTATCAAATGTAAAAGTATGTTCAAGCTTGTTTTGACATTATTATCAAACATAGTTCAAACGAGCTTTTTACGAATGAGCTCGCATCAAATATCGAATAATTTGATTTGATTTTCAGCCCTACATGTCATAAATACGAAATGGGAAGACCTTCAAAGTATAATTTTAATTGAGTTTTTTATTTTTGGAAAACTTGCATTTTTCATGTCATCGACTAAAAATAAAAAATTATTTTAATTATTAGGTAAAAATTAATTAATTATTTCATCTGAATTAGTTAACAGATACAATGTAAATAATATTTAGTTTATTCACATTTACCCATTTGTATACCCAATAATTCTTGTCCAATGAGAGATGATTTAAGCCAGATCTTAAATTTCATGCCATGTCATTATATTAAGAGCAATTTTTTATTTAAATAATTTTTATGGTATGCTATTTATTTCAAATGAAATCCATCCATATTTACCTTTTAGCTATAGAAATTCTGTATTATTTATTAATGTCTTGTATTAGATCATGGAAAGATTTCCAAAATTTATTAAGAAAATAAATTGGGATTCTACATGTATGTCAATTAGTTGATAATTATTTTGAAAGAAATAAATTTGGAAATTTGAATTCATAGTTTAGTGTAAATTTCTGGAAAATTTATCAATGAAGCTTTAATATAGGTAGAATTTTCATTGAAACGTCTGTATTGATATTCATATAATTAAATATATTAGAAATCTGCATGCAGTTTATTTTAGTTTGATTGTGATATGCCATAATGTGCATATCTTTTATGTGTTTCAAATTTATGAAATTCTTGTTTTGCAGACACATAATTTAATAAATCGTGTTTCATGTTTGAATCCTACATAAAATCTGTCATCACCTAGAATATATTATTTTCAATTAATGTTGATAAAATCTTAATACTATGTAATACTTTCAATTCAATTTATCCTTTTTTTATAGTTCTTTCAACAATATTACACACACACACACACATATGTATATATATATATATATTGATTTCTTTTTAGATCCACTTCATATGATATACCTACCAATATTGATAGGATTGCTCATGATAAATAAACATGGAAACTTTATATTCACTACAAGAAAAAAAGGTTTCCGCGTCGAAGTTTTTTGCATCTACTTTTGTGACGTTAAAATATATCTTTTACATCAACTCATTGATGCTAAAAGGTTTTTCATATTTATTTTCACATAGTTTATGCAACGGTTTGTTGTCGCAAATAATTAGCTTATTTGCGACAACTTGTCATTGCAAAAATAGTTTTTATCAATGCATTAATATGTTGACGCAAAAACTCCCAAAATTTTTTTTAATTTTATTTTTAATAAAATGCTCAACGTTGACGCAAATAGATTGTTAAGTTTTTCTTTTTAAAAAAAATAAATTAATAAAGGTTTTGCATCAACAAGTTGACGCTAATTAAGTATGTATTTTCCCTTTTCTTTGGCGTGCATAATTTTACTTTTACTATCCAGATTTTAGTTTCCCTCGGAAACCCTCGAGAGCAGAGAATTGAAAACATTTACCCCAGGATTTAGAGCGGAGAAATTGCCAAGCAAGAACACGTATATCTTCAAATCAGTAATCGTATAGACAATTTGTGTTCTCCGGCAAAACCATTCTCTATCAGACACCAGGAAAGAGAAGCCGACGGCCGGAAGGGTCTACTTTTGTTGACGCTAAAATATATCTTTTGCATCGATATGTTGATGCTAAAAGGTTTTTCATATTTATTTTCACAATGGTATATGCGACAGTTAGTTGTCGAAAATAATTAGCTTATTTGCGACAACTTGTCATTGCAAAAATAGTTTTTATCAATGCATTAACATGTTGACACAACAACTCCCAAATTATTTTTTTTATTTTTATTTGTAATTAAATGCTCAACGTTGACGCAAATAGATTGTTAAAGTTTTTCTTTTTTAAAAAAATTAATAAAGGTTTTCCATCGACAAGTTGATGCAAATGAAGTATATATTTTCCCTTTTCTTTGGCGTGCATAATTTTACTTTTCCTATCCAGATTTTAGTTTCCCTCGGAAAACCCTCAAGAGCATAGAAATTGAAAACACTTACCCGAAGATTTAGAGCAGAGAAATTGCCATTAGGAACAGGTATATCTCAAACCCGTAATCGTATAGACAATTTGTGTTCTCCGGCGAAACCGTTCTCTATCAGACACCAAGAAAGAGAAGCTGACGGCCAGAAGGGTTGCGATTTTGGTGTTTCAGAAGTGAAGATTTGGGGGGAAAGATTTGGTTTCCACGTGAGCTGACGAAAGGGAGAATGGTGGAATCTTAACCGAAGGTGCATAAATTTGCTAATACTTTTATATGGAAACAAAGCGCGTCTGATCTCATCACTTATCTCAGTTTAGACCAAGTTCAATGTATTTTTTAGGGATAAATAGTTTTATTACTCCATTATTTTTGGCACACTTTGCTTTTGATTTTCTTTGTTTGTTTGAGTTTGTTAGTGTATTGTTTTTTTTTTTTAATGCAATATTATATTAAAAAAACATGGAACCTAAAACTAAAGGGGAAATCTCTGGAGGATTTGTCTGGAGAAAATGAAGGTAGAAGTGAGGAAACATAAGAGAATAGGTCGATTCCAGCATAAGGATGATTACACAATTTTGAAGGATGTTACTATAAGAAGCTTAGATATGATAGATTTTCTGTTTTTTTTCCTTAAATTTTATAAAAGCAGAGTAGGAATGTAGGAAATAAATTGGAGTGCTAGACTTAGTTTCTGAAGGTGTAATAGCAGAGAAGCAGATTGAGTAATTTGTCTGCTAAAGTTATGAATAACAA
Source organism: Caryopteris x clandonensis (assembly GCA_028749325.2). Taxonomy (NCBI): domain Eukaryota; kingdom Viridiplantae; phylum Streptophyta; class Magnoliopsida; order Lamiales; family Lamiaceae; genus Caryopteris; species Caryopteris x clandonensis. The sequence goes on along the minus strand of JAPYKT020000006.1, from coordinate 11,042,250 downwards.
GATGGCTCATTCAAGGGTTTAATGTTTGTTACATATATTTCTGGCTATTTTTACATCAAAGGAGCCTTAATTGTAAAAAAATAACCAGTAAACTTATAATGCCTTGGAAGGCAGTAAATTTGCTGAATTTCTGGGGGCCAAAAGGAAAGGCTCAATATCCACAACTTCTCCCCCTGGTGCATTCTGCTGTTTATTGGATAAAAAACAATTCATTAGCTTATTATGCATACACGCTTCATTACTCACTGCTTGCTACAACCATCATTATCAATTCTTCATATTACCTTTAAAATTGAAATATATATATATACCATTCAATAATTCTCTTCTATATTCTTTTTATAGTGAAAAGATTTCATGAATTCTACTAATTAAACAGCCCTACTTATGTATCATGCCTATGTAAAACTTGTAATATATTTTCATCCATTGATTGTTTTTTGTTAATCTATCTTATGCAGTTCACACCTGATGAGATTGCCAACATTGTGAAAGATTTCGACGAATCTGGATTCCTTGCTCCAACTGGACTATTTCTTGGAGGAGCTAAGTTTATGGTTATTCAAGGACAACCTGGTGCTATAATTCGTGGAGAGAAGGTGCGATTTCTAATCTATTTCTCCTTTAATATAAATCTAAGATGAGCACATGTACATTCTTTTTGTTGTAATGTTATGATAAATCAACTTACTCTCAGTATTTTCGTAGAATAACCTATAATTCTTGTTGGTTATGCTGTGTGTTCTACCAGCTTTCCTTTCTTTTCTTTTTTAAAGAATAAGGGATCATAGAATGTATATAGCAAAAGAAGATATATATGCTGTGTGCTGAAACTTTAGTTTTTCTTTTTTTTTAAAACTTAATATTCCTCCTCTTCAAGAGAGAGAAAGTGATTTGGAGAGAGAGGATCAGAGGCTGCTGTATATGTGAGTATTTTTTGTTCATCAGGTATTCTTGAATCTTGAGAACCGATAGTTTTAGGGAAATCAAGTTTTATAGAATGCACTAGTTTGTTTATTTATGTTTAAATAGGTTTATCTCATGGCTGGACCAGTAGCTATCTGTTCTGGATCATCTAGAGGTGCACAACCTCCACCTGATCCTACTAGATTATGTAGGCATTGTGAGACAGGTAATAAAAAATATTTTAAATTATATCTAAAATGTTAATTAATTATAAATGATTGTATTTGAAATTATGCAGCCTCCGAGGCGCGAGTAAGGAAAACGAAAATGAAGAGGTGTGGCAAAAGGAGAAGACATCATATCTGCTGTAGCCAATGGAGGGAAAATCAAAGTTTCTTTTGACATGGATCAAAAAATGTATAAGGCAATTGATCTTAATGCTAATTGGTGGCAGAGTGCGATAGGTATACATACTCAAGATTGTTGTGATCCGTTTCATGATCAGTGGACAGATGTCCCAAGGTACCAAAAAGCTGTGATACGACATTGTGTGTAGGTAAGATTCAAAATACCCTGTATAGTGTTAGTTTTTGTTAATAATAATTATTAACCACACTTCCTAATGTATTTGATGTCATAGGAGTGGTTCGATTTAGATTTGGATGGCATCTTACATGAAGTGCTTGATCAAGATGCAAATGAGTGTTACAATGATTGGAAGAGTTCTCTATCACGTCATTTCAAGCGACATAAAGATATGCCAACACAACCTTAGACCAGAAGCCGTCTTCTGTATGGGACCTTCAACAGTGGGAGAGATGTTGCCAGAGATTTTCTTCCCACAAGTTTAAGGTTAATTTTTAATATTAATTTCAATGTTTGGAATATAATAATGTTCTAATCTTGGACTCTCTTATAATAGACTGCATCACAGAGGAACTCAAAAAATGGCCTAGCGAACAATTATACTAGCTCACATGGTCGAAGAACATACGTGCAATACCTCAATGACAAGGTAAAATATTATTTAGATTGATAATTTTGATTAGATTCTCAATGTTACATGTTATACTGCGATGTAGTTAGTACCCAAATTATTTGAAAAATCAAAAATGATTTTTGTATTGAAGAATTTTGAAATATGTCTTGTTGGATAGATGGATCTTCAAATTGGTGAGATGTATTCTCCTATTAAAATTGGAAAGATCAGCGCACTCATGGGGGTCAATAGATTAATGAGGAAGCACATAAAATATAAGTAAGTAGTTAATAAATATTTGTAAGGATATATAAAATTTTGTGCTACTATTTGTTAATCTCTAAGTTGTGTGTTTAAATGCTTAGGATGAGATGATTGAAGAACGTGAGACACAATTGGTATCTGGTTCAGTTAATGACAGAAGTATAATGGACATGCATTTAAAAGGCATAATCTAACCACACCACATAAATTTCTAAACACACCACAATTACTAAACACACCACACAACACTACATTTAAAAATTCAAAATTACTAAACACACCACAAAAATACCAAAAATACCCTTCACCTTTCAAAAAATTCAAAAAAAAAACGGGCGAAACCCTATGCGAAAACCTCTCCACCGCCGAACACCTCTCCCACGCGAAAACCCTTCACCTCCACCATCCCGAAGTGCACAAACACATTCACCGTAGGAGGCAATGGACGCCGAACGCGAAACTCCAGGTAATGTGCCGCAATTCCGAGATTTCAATTGATATATTTCTGTCGCGAGAATTGCAGGCGTTCGGCGCTGGTTGGCCGAACAGCTAGCGAGGCGTTCGGCCAGTGTTGGCCGAACAGCCTGCTGTTTTTTTAATTTTTTTTTTTTGCAATGTATGTATGTTAACATTTTAATTATCTTATGTTATAGTTTACGAAAGAAGGAGAAGACGGCCTACCGCTTCAAATAGACGATTACGGGCTGCCCAGCAAGAGGCGGGTCCTTCTCAGGAGGCGGGTCCTTCTCACGTGCCGGAAGAACAGGAGGAGGAATATGCCGAAATGCCTCAAGAACAAGTGAGGCAAGCCGAGCAGAACGAGTTATTGATGGACCCATTTCCCGGCGGCCCCTACGATCCGTCATTACTGCGAAGCTTCAAAACACACGTAGCCGCCGACGTGTGGAATGGCAATGAGAGAGGCGTTTTAAAATGCCTCTGCCACACTTCGAAGCTTCTTCGATGGGTGTATCCTGAGGATGAGATGACCCGAGTCTGGAGGTCATATGTGAAGCGGTCCAGGCTTCACAATTTGAGCAAGATATCCTACAGAGCTCCCAATCGAAACCTCATTTCTGCATTCGTCGAACGGTGGCATCGGAGAGCAACACTTTCCACCTATCCTTTGGTGAGATGACGATCACATTAGATGATGTGTCGTCTTTACTCGATCTTTTGGTGGTTGGGCAGCCGGTGCAGGTGGAAGATGATCCTGCAGAATTCTCGCCTGCACTGATACATCGGTTGTTGGGTGTGTCAGTTGAGGATGCCGTATTGGCCCTCAATGACAAGAGAGGGCAGTCTGTGAAGCTAGAGTGGCTTCGTAGCACTTTCTCAGACAGCGTTCAGATTATGCAGAGACGAGCTGCAGAGAAGGCAGCTCGAGCTTATATACTTTATATCCTTGGGTGTACCATATTTTCCGATAAAAGTGGTACTCGGATCTCTGCTGGCTATCTGAAGATGCTGGAAGACACAAGCATCGTCCGGGAATTTGCATGGGATGCTGCTGCTCTTGCCTATCTTTATAGGCAGTTAGGCTCCGCATCAAGGGCGGGAGTAAAGCAAATCGCTGGATATCTTACACTACTGGAGGTATGTCATTCTTTGAAAATTATTTACTTTTACGTTATGTTACAATTTTTAGTATGTTGTACCCTTACATTTGTATATATGTAGGCATGGATTTACGAGCACTTCCCGACGAGCCCACGACCTCAATTTAATGTGGAGTACGATCCGAGGTTTCCACTAGCCATGCGATGGGCACAGCACGGGCAAGGTAGACCCAACACTTTGGGTTTGAAGGCGTGCAGGGAATGGTTGGATGCACTCCAACCACACGAAGTAAGGGTCTTTTTAATTATTTTTTCACAAATATATGTATTTTTCAAATATATAACATGAACAATTCAATACGTAGGTCATCTGGGATCCTTATCAGCAAGTACGTGATCGATTCGAACGTCCTGAAGTGACGTTTTATCATGGCTGCATAAGGGCGTTGGACATTGTCGAACCATACCACCCTGATCGAGTGTTAAGGCAGTTCGGCCATGTCCAGCATATCCCGTTGCCTCCATTGGATCCAGTGCTGGCAAGAAGAGGAAAAATGCCCGGTCAGTACGTACTTGTATGGGGGGTGCTTGGATCCATGTTTATCTCATGGGATAGCCACGTGTTGTCCATCCAGCGACGGAGGAGACTTGCACAGCCAGCATGGGAGACTGTACCAGAGTATATGGATTGGTACCGTACATTCTCCCATCCACAAGTCCAAAACTCTGAGCGTATATCCGCAGCACGGCATTTTCCGGCTGATGCGAACCCTAGTCAAATGTGGGCTCGATTCAATGACGCCCGTAATATTCTTCACCCACTGGTTCGCATGTGGACAGCCCAGGATCCGCATCTATCGCTGGATTACATGATGCCTAGAGTCGAGGAGGCTACAAGAATACTCGATGGTCTCACGGTGGATAACGGGGGTGATTCCGATGAGTAGAGTAGTGCTTTTGTAAACATATATGTATGACATTAAATTTGTATACATTTGAATGTTAAATTATTATTTTATTCGGTGTTTCTAATATTTTTAAATTATAATTTTAATGTTTGCTCGTTGCTCTGTTTGCCTACACTACGCTTGATTTTTGCATTCGTTGAAAAAAAAACTCAACGTACAAAATACATAACCCAAAAAAAACAGAAATCCAAAAAAACAGACTGTATAACACGAAGTTTCAGTGCGTTCGGCCAACACTGGCCGAACGAAACACAATATGTTCGGCCAGCACTGGCCGAACGTATTGTGATACGTTCGGCCAGTGTTGGCCGAACGCCCTGACACTTCGTTTTTTATGGATTTTGTACATTCTATTTTTTGGACAGAATGTACAAAATCCATAAAAAACGAAGTATCAGGGCATTCGGCCAACACTGGCCGAACGGATCACAATACGTTCGGCCAGTGCTGGCCGAACATGGTATAGGATGTTCGGCCAGTGCTGGCCGAACGTATTGTGTTTCGTTCGGCCAGTGTTGGCCGAACGCACTGAAACTTCATTTTTTATGGATTTTGTACATTCTGTGGACATAATGTAAATAACATAGTTTGCAATTTCAATAATTTCATCATATGATTGGCGATTTATCGGAAAGATTTCATCATAACCTTGCATATTTTGTATTTATAGAAGATGTAAAATAAATAATATTCCACAATTTAAAAAAAAAAGTACATATCAGTTATTTTGTAAACAAATGGCATTATACATTTGAAAACGACTTCTATAGAATATCTCCCATCCAATAGCACATGGAAGGTGATGTTCATGCCATGCATGCAGAACAGGAGGCAACGGGCATCCAGTGCTTAATGAGACCTGTCACATTGCACGTATAAGAAAATTTTCTCTGAAAAATTGAAAATCATAAGAAAATGTAATAATAAATTTTACCGCGCAAAAATGCGTGCTTTGTGATACCAAAGCTATGCAAATAAGCTTCGGATCTTCTGGGTTTGCAGTCCTCAGGGGAAGGAAAGTATAGTTTGCAATCTGTGTTAGCACCACAAGTGCTACGTTGTAGACAGTTGCAATCATGTGCCCCATATCAGGGATATCAAGCCAGTGTCGTCTAGGGGCTCTCTCCTCAAAACAGTGTAATGCATCTTCAACTTCCCCAACACGTCCGTGCTCCTTGAATATGGGTGCATACATTTCTCCAAATTGTTGTAATTCAAGAATCAAGTCACAACGAACTCTAGACCACGAGTCTTCCCCATAGTTCATTAGCTCGGCAATTGCACGAAATCCACAGTGCCCGTCTCCTCTAACGTTCTTAGTCCCACAAACATATGGCCGAAAGATATGTGGAATGTCTTCAAAAAATTTAATATGCTTGTTTGTGGGAATAACATTACTTGCACGTCGAACCACCTGGATATCATACAGTTATCATTGATTAGGACGGCAAAGAGAAAGAAAACACCACAAATTTTGTTTATACTTCATAAGTACCTTTTGTTTTTCTCGTCGAGTGGAACTAATATTAGCACTGGACACGTTTTCTCCACTTATGAAAATTGGTTCTTCCCCTGGCGAACAACTGTCGTGGATGGATTGAACATACTCAAAAACACTTGAATCTTTTTTTGTGGGGTTGTTCTTTTTTGCTTTTGTTTTGGCAGGACGTCCACGCGTACGTAGTTGGACTTGTGGTTCAATGAGGGATAAAGTTGTTGGGTGTGTAAACTCTCTCAACCTCTTCAACATTAACAACTTCTGTGATTCATCATGTGCACCCTCAAATTGGTTGACAATTTCATCAAGTGTCTTCTTGAAAGAATTTTTTATGTCATCCGATATATTTTTATTGACTTCATCCACAGGTTCCATGTCCAGCTTTCTCCAAAATCGGTCAACTCTATCTAGGGGGATAGGCATATTCTCCCGAACATATTCAGATAGCTCGTGAGCACATGGAAGACCACAAGTTTTTCGCAAAATACACCCACATAATAAAGGATCAATGCCATCTTCTCCAATACCAACCATTTCATCCAAAATCATATCCAAAGCAGAGATAGAAACCATACCCCTTAACATTTGGAATACAGGAGATGAGTACCTATGTTGGACTATATTTATGCTCTTCTCGAACGAACTTTTGATTGCATTATGCGATGTTTTGAGAAGGATGAAATTTTTTTCCCAACACGTTTCAAAAGTGCCTGTACTCGATTGAAGTTGTTTTTTCAACTTTGCATGATGGCCCTCCGCCCTATATGGAGAAAAAATATTAATGATCATATAACATATATAACAATATACAGAAATAAAATAATAATATAGCATATAAATGATGAATGATTATTTAATACCTATTTGTTGTGGTATTTTCAAAATGCATCAAGTTGTTCACCCAACAAGAAACAAATCGCTCCTTATACCCACTTATCCAATTATCCAAAACATATTTCACAGCCTCTTTTTTATAGGAAAAATCATTCTGAAACCGCTGCAGCAACTCTTCGAACCTGTGCTCTGATTCGGCAAAAATCAACGAATTCCAGCTGCAATAAAACGAATTCCATTGTTCCTTTGTGCTAAAGTATTTCTTGCATTTATGCATTACATTTCTGTTGATGTGCCACCGACATAGCAAATGATGAGAACTAGGAAACGTTATCTCGATTGCATTTATCAGTGCAACCTCTCGGTCGGTTACAAATATTTTCGGTAGGCTGGATTGGTCAATCAAATCTTTAAGGACATTGCACGCCCATAAGTAATTATCCTCCTTCTCGGATTCTAGATAGGCACATGCAACTGAAAATGTCATGTTTGTGGAAGTCACCCCAACAATTTCTAAAAACGGTAGTTTGTACCGGTTTGTTTTGTATGTACAATCCATTAACAAGACATTTGGAAAGGCCCGAAGCAACTTCACACTTGTCAGATGGGCCCAAAACATATCTCTCACAGCATCTGTTTGCTCACACCGCCTAGTATGGAAGAAAAAATCTTTCTCCTTAAGTTTTGCCCATGAGATATTGTAGCTGTGACCTGCCACAGTGTTCGACTAGTCTGTTCTTCTGTCGAATATTGTAGATAGTCTTTATCGTAGATTTATTTTCTGTATACCTCTTCTGCAACGTAAACAATATGTCCCTAGGACGGCTATTATCGGTAGATAGATCAGACACCAATTTCACCTCATCCGTAGTTAAACGGCCAGCAAAAGAGTGACCCTCTAAATATCTTGACATCTCGTGATTATGCGAACCACAAATGACCTTCAAGGCCCATGCATCAGTCTCTTTGTAGTATGTTCCTTTTAGACGAAATGGACAATCGCATTTTTTGGTTCCACGACGACGATGCTCAATTGTTTTATTCTCTACCTCTTCCAATTCTCTTCCACATTCATTTGTTTCTTGATTTTCATTTTTCTCTTTGCTCTGTTTTTTTTTGGGTGGCCGATATTTACCCCTCGTTCGCATCCTAACCACAAACGAGGTCGTCTGCATTCATCTCTGATTTCTGACCTCATCACAACCACTACCATGCCTAATGGGATAGCCTTTTCACGGACCCAAGAAATCAAATTTTCTCGTGATTCGAACAAATCCATTGTATTAAACACATCTTGATAATCAACAACCACCTCGTTGTTATCTAAAATAAAAGCACTTGTTCTTGAGGTCTCCTGAAAATAAAATTAAATGAATCAGAAAACAACCAAAAAAAGTACAAGACAATCCGTGTTCGGCCTAGAACAGCCGAACATGCGTTCGGCCTGTATCAGCCGAACACAGCACGAAGTGTTCGGCCGTGAGTAGCCGAACACAACACGAAGTGTTCGGCCGTGGGTAGCCGAATGTTACATAATGTGTTCGGCCTTCAGACGCCGAACGTTACATTATGTGTTCGGTCGGTATTGGCCGAATGTTTAGGCTTACGTTCGGCTGATACAGGCCGAACGCACCCGAAATTTCTGCTACGCGATGCAGATTTCGGTTTTGAAAGAAAATGAAGGACAAAACACAATGTAGTACAATAAAACATTCCAAAACTTACCGATTTTAGATGTACTTTTTGATTGTCCATGAATATAAGAAAAAAATATGGTGAATGAATCAATTTTTGGATTTAAAATTTTTAGGGTTTTACGCAGAGAAGGGAAGGGGGAAGGGAGAAGAGAAGGGGGAAGAAAGCTTCACAGGTGCCAATTTTTTTTTTTAAATTTTGAGGGTTATTTTGGTAATTTTGTTAAGGTCCTTTTTTGTAAAATTAAATGGTGTGGTGTGTTTAGAAGAAAGGGTGGTGTGTATAGCACCTCCCATTTAAAAAACACATAAAGGAAGTTTAGGCTGAGTAGGCCCCACTTTCTATAAATCTGCATTTCGATATTCAGAGAGTGATGGGAAGGCATCGAGAACGACTAACTTATCAGAGGCTTATGCTACTATCCGAAGAATGGACATATAAATATCACAATTAAGGGATGACCTTAGTCGCTACATTACTGGCTTCCAAGTAGCCCCACTTGATGACCCTCCATCTTCATCGAGTATCCCTCGTAATTGTGATGATGATCTTGCTAATTTAGAAGATTAGATAGACTAACTTTATATTAAGGAGACTTAGTTGATATTTAACATGTCTTTTGATATTATGTAACTAATATTTGTAGTATATGCATAAAAAATGACTTTGTATAATGTATATATTATGGTTGTGAACTAGTTTTGAAAAATAATTTGAATATATATATATATATATATATATATTCAAATTATTTTTTAAAGAAAAGTTAATCTTACCGACGACAAATTGTCGCTAAAAAGTGACAAGAAAATAATGGAATATTGATTTGTACAACATTTTTGTGTCAATAGGTTGTCGCTAAACCCCTAAGAAAAAGAAAAATAATAAATGAAAAAAATATCTTTTGCGTCGACTATTACATTAGCATTTTTAGCGTCCACTGAATGTTGACGCTAAAAGGTTTTGGCCGGAAAGAACAACAAACTGGATTTTGCGTGCACAAGTTGGCGCTAATTATCTAATATTTATAGCGTCCACATCTTGTCGACGCTACAAGGCTTTTGCGTAGGAGTAGTTGTGTCAACATAATTGCGTGAATAAGGGGACGCAAAAACAAGATTTGCGTCGACATTTTGATTTTTGCAATTACTTGTTGTCAATGCGAAAACCCCTTTTTCTTGTAGTGATTCGTTATAAGTTCAATAGGACCGACGAAAAAACCCACATGGATATATAGATCTTCCTATATTTAATAAAAAATATATATTGTAATTATCTTCATTAATTTAATATTTTTATACGTAATAAAAGTAACAGTATATTTTATGTTTTATAAGACGTACCAAGAGTATATCTAATAAGAATTCTTAATATGTATATGTTTAATTTCTTATTATTAATTTTAATATTTCATAAAATACTATTTCTAGTTTTTAAAATTATTTTGGTTTGTATGGTACAAGATCAGTATTAACACTTATTGTTAAAAATTGTAACATTTTTTAAGTAAAAATAATTATAAATATCTAAATTCCACAATAAATTCATCATTTTTATCAGTTGATTTATAATTAAAAAATATTTTGTGCAATTAGTGAGTTTCACGAGTTGTGAACTAATATGCTTAAATCAAATTAGGAGACTTGGAGTCGTGACCTAAGACCCATAATAATTTTACTCGTTTAATTAGGTTTCTAACATTAAAAAATAGTTTGAGGTGGTAACTAGTAAGGATTAGGACAAGTCTTAATTATTGTATTTTTGTTTTGTCTCCTTCTTTCGTTTCCTATCTGGTCGTGGGTTTAGTCGTAGAAAATATGTTTTATACTCCTCCATTGCCATCTTGCAGCCGCGCCGCCACGCAATCTTTTTTTTTTTTTAAAGGTTTAGCACGTGTTTGTTTTGTTTAATCTATGTTTTACTTCTTAAATCTCGATGGTTTATAGTTGATAATGGCAATGTTACAGGATAATAGTAATGCTATGCATTTCACAGAATCAAAACAAGAATGAAAGAATGAGCTATAAAAGTGTGCTATGGTAAATAGAAAACTATGGATATGTTTAATTGTATTTTCAACACATTTTATTTATATTCATTTTTTTATACTCTTTTACTTATTTAAATTTTTATCTAAAAATATTTTGTTTGTATTTCTTGGATATTTTGCTATGATTCTCAGATTTATAATGGAAATGGTGCAATTATTAAATAATAGAACCTGAACGGGTGACTCAGATCAGACTATTATTTAAAGACCAACATCAAAGGAAAATAAGAGGCGTGCCATTTCTTGATCTACCATTTCTTGACCCAACTAAGGGTGACCGCAACCATTAACCTCAAAAAGCAACTCCTACAAGCCACGCCACTTTCACATCATGACCATGTCAAAATTTAAAATTTAATTACTTTTATCAACTTTTCTCTACAATCATAGACCCAACTCCTAACTTTTTAATGGGTCCCACCTATTTACACTTCATTTCTATATTTTATATATATTATATTTATTTTTATTTTTCACTTATATATTGAACTAAATATATATTTATGATGATCATTTTATTTAATAAAAATTTAAAATATTAATGTTATGTATTAATTTAATTAATAAATAATATAACATATTTTTAAGTAAAACATAATTATAAAATACTATTAATATTATAAAAATATTATTGAAAATGCATTAACTTAATTTAAATGGGTATATTAAACAATACAACAACCGAACCACAAAATAAAATACTATATATTTAAAATTAGTGCAGTTAATAATAATCATTTATTTGTCATTTGATGATTTAAAGATCATTTCAGAAGAAAAAAATTAATGAATCTGCAATGGTAAAATAAAAAGAAAAAAAAAAAAAAAAAGAAAAGTGCAACGGATATATGATGATGTGAAAGAAAAGAATATATTTCTCTCTCTTTCGTCAATGCAAGTAGGAAAAAGAAAAGAAAAAAAAGAGGTGGCTGACAGAAGCAGCCGCGGACCCTACTGACATACGTAAGTGCAACGCACGCGCCAATGAGGGCCTTCGTGCTGCTCACCTCCCAGTCGTGGGCCTGTATTTTTCTTTTTCCTTCTTTTTTGGACCCAACTTCAATTTTTTGGAGCTGAATTGTCTATGTAACATAAAGCTGGCTCTATACATTGGTGGTGGAGCTGGGTCAACTTTTTGACCTAACTCCATATGTAACTATTGGAGGCACCCTAATACCTACACTCTAGTTTCCATTCTTAGAAGTCATTATTTAGACAAAATTGTGGAAATGGGGAAGGAACAGATTCATTTGGCCATTTGAAAAGAGAGAAAAGATGATTCATCGGTCAATGGAGAAGGGAAGAACAGAGAGACGGGAGAAAAAAATTTGCGTGAGCTTTGTGGTGTTATTCAACATTTTAGTAATTTTATTTAGATTGGTTTATTTTTGTTATGTTAAATTTATTAGATGATGATTTTGGATATTTTTTTGAATAAAAATCTACTTTCGTTAAACTGAAAAGTCTTGCATTACAATAGAAATTCAGGAGACATATCACCCTCCTGAAGAACACAGCCTGAAGAAAAATAAGAGCCACACGCAATATAGTGAGCAACTTTGTTCAAAGATCGTTTAACAAAATATAATAGAATATTGGAGGAACTGAATAAACGACTTTCAATCACAAACCAACAACCCAAATTCGGATGGCATGTGCACCTGATTGTTAACTGCTTCTACATACACCAAATTATCAGTTCCAAGCACCATGTTAATCCACTAATGTGTATCTATCCAACTCAGAGCCTCTTTGATGCCAAAATTTATGCAATCTCTGGTGCTACGAGTTAGGTAACAACATCGTCGTCTATTGGAAATACAAGGGCTCAGGGATGTCTGGGCTCGCCCTGATTTTATTCACACAAGATAATCGATTCGTAGAGAAAGATCACACAAGACCTTCTTCCCACCGTGCACCCACACCCTTTTCCCGGTAGCACTTCTCACTCTCCTTTCTTACCCACTCAAAGAACCCTGACCCAATACACAACGACTCTCACACAAGAAAAGACACTCTCAGTATCGATGAGGACCAAAGGGAAACAAGAAAGCTTAGAGTGAAATACACAATCGTATTTCTGCCTTAATATCAAAGTGAACAGGGTCGCTTTTATAGGGCAATAGGTCGCTGGAAAACCCCGAAGGGTCACATGGTTTCAATTCTATAAGAGGGGAGAAGACTACCTAGGGAAAGGAATGGTTGCACCTGGAGAAGGAACGGCGAGGGAGAGAGAACAGCAAGAGGGAAGGCTGCCCAAGGAAAAGTTAGGGCAACAGATATGGGAAGGTTACTAAAGGCGATGGGCTAGGGCACGGGCCCAGCCACAAATAATGGACCACACTTAATTTGGGACAATACCCAAAATAACAACATTCTCCACCTTATTTGACCAACCCTACACAAATTGATTGTCAAGTTATCCGAGGCACATGCGTTTCATCATAGCCCACACACACACACACCTAAACACAAGAAACAATAAGTGAGAACAACTAAGACCAAAGCAAGCAATGCACATCTTAATCCAAGGAAACAAATTCAAAGTATTCATGAAATCTCTAGTTTTCTCAACAGATAGGCATTTAGTTCCCATATCAGCAGGGTTAAATTGTGAGGGTATTTTATCAAGTTTCACAGTCCCTTTTTCAACGATATCCTGAATAAAGTGATACATAATGTCTATATGCTTAGTACGATCATGAAAGACAGGGGTTGTACAAAGCTGAATTCCAGATTGAGTATCAGAGTATACGACTACATTACCTTCTAGATATCCAATTTCAGATAACAAGCCTTTTAACCATATAGCTTCTTTCAGAGCATTAATTATAGCAGTGTATTCAGATTCAGTGGTGGATAAACCAACAACATGCTGAAGTTCTGATTTCCAACTAATACAAGACCCACACAGCGTGAATACATATGAAGTAGAAGACTTTCTATTATCTTTATCATTGGCATAATTAGAATCGGTATATCCAATCAAGTTCACACCTTGAGCTCATTTAGAAAATCTAAGGCAAGTATTCATAGATCCCTTTAAATACCTTAAAAGCCATTTTAATGCATCCCAATGAGGCAAACCAGGGTTAAACATATATCTACTTAAATAGCTTGCTGAGTATGCAATATCCGGTTGAGTGCTTACCATAAGATACATAACCGAGCCTATAGCATTAGCATATGACACCTTAGACATTTCATCAATTTTAGAATTAGTCTTGGGAGACTGATTCTTACTTAGCACAAAATGAGCAGCAAGAGGAACACTAGTGGATTTAGCGTTAGATATAGAAAATTTACTTAATTTTTTTTTTACATAATAAATCTGATTCAAATGCAAGGTATGGTTTTTTCTATCTCTAACAATATCCATGCCTAGTATTCGTTTAGCATCTCCTCGATATTTCATATCAAAGTTTTCACTTAAACATTTCTGCACATATTTGATAAATTTCATGTAGGGACTCACAAGTAGCGTATCATCGACATATATCAGCAGAAAAGTAAGAACATAGGCATCACTCTTAAAGTAGAGATAGTGGTCATGCACACTTCTTTTAAACTTAAGGTTTTTCATGCACAAATAAAAAAAAATTTGTTCAATTGTCTAGGAGATTGTTTTAAACCATACAAGGACTTTTTAATCAAGCATACATGGTCAGGCTTTTGAGGATCCAGAAAACCATCAGGTTGCAACATGTATATCTTTTTGTCAAGTTCACCATGTAGGAATGCAGTTTTAACATCAAGCTGTTTTAATTCCCAATTAAAATAAGAAACTAATGCTAGCAGTATACACACTTTGAAAAACTTAACAACAGGGGCAAATATTTCTGTATAATATATCCCCTCTTTTTGAGTAAAACATTTTCCTACAAGTCTAGCTTCAAACCTAATGCTGTTACTTTCCTCTTTTACCTTATACAACCATTTATATGCAACAACAAAGCAATTATTCTTAGGTACTAGGGTCCAAGTTTAGTTAACATGCGGGGAGTTCATTTCATCATTCATAACATTTAACTAGTCAATAGAATTTCTGGAGTTCACAGCTTCCTTATAGGACTTTGGTTCAAGTTCAGTTGGGGATTCATACACATTCAAAGCATGTATATTTATGTGATAACCATTAAGTCTAGATGGTTACCTAATGTTTCTTCTAGATCTATCATTAGCAAGTTGATAATCATCATTTTCAACATTTCAACATCACTTAAATTATCAGTATTATTATGCAAGCTATCAGAATCAGAATCAGGAAAAACAGGTAAATTAGGTGTATGGTCCACCACCTCACCTAGAGTCGTGTCATGAGCAATAATAGGCACAGAAACAGGCAGGCAAGGAAAATTAGTTTCATTGAAAATAACATATATGCTGATAGTTACTTTGAAACCAGGTTCACTCTTTAACTATAATATATAGCCTTTTACACCTTCAGAATAACCAAGGAAAACACATATTTTAGACCATAGTTCTAATTTGTCTAGTTTTTTATGCACAAAAGCAGCACAGCCAAAGATTCTCAAATTCAAAAAATCAACAATTTTACCGGACCACACAGGTTCTGGGTATTTTCTATTCAAAGGCACAGATGGAGACCTATTAATTAAATAGGCAGCAGTAACAACTGCTTCACCCCATAACTTCTTGGAAAGTCCAGAAGTAGCCAACATACTTCTTACTTTCTCAAGTAAAGTTCTATTCATCCGTTCTGCTAGACCATTTTGTTATGGTGTGTAGGGAACGACTTTGTGTCTTTGGATGTTATACTCAGCACACAAATTATCAAGCAAATTATTACAAAATTCTAATCCATTATCAGTTCTTAATTTCTTGATTTTCTTGCTAGTTTGATTCTCAATTAAATATTTCTAATTTTTAAAAGTTTCAAAAATATCAGATTTATTTTTCAATAGCGGAACCCAAACTTTTCGAGAAAAATCATCAATAATAGACATAAACCATCTTTTATTTCCATGTGTGGGGGTACTGGCAGGTCCCCACACATCAACATCCAGGTAATCAAAGTACTTTTCGACATATTAGGGGCAGGACAAATAGGGGAACTTATCTTATGTTGCTTACCTTTAACACAAGACTCACAGAAAGGCATATATGAAAGTTTATCATTCCCAAATGACCCTATTTTATGCAATAACTCAAGGCCTTTACTATTCATGTGTTCTAGTCTATAATGTCAAAGTGCAGTTTTATCATCATTAACCACATTTTCATGCAAGAAAGGTTTAGTAAAGCACATTAAAGATTGTTACGTTTTTCAGCTTTAAGGACCACAAAAGACCTTTTCATGATAGACATAACACCCTTTCCCCATTTACCTTCATAACCCTCATCTTCTAATGCAGCTTAAGATATGAGATTACTACTTAAACTAGGCACATATCTTACATTTTTCAGATTAAGAGCATGTCTAGATGCACACACAAGTGAAATATTACCTATACCTAAGATAGGACAATTTTTATCATTTGCCATGGATACAAAACCACCATTTGTTTCTTTGAAGGAGCAAAACAAAATTTTAAATGGTGTTAAGTGAAAAGTGTAGCCAAAATCAATAAGCCATTTTCACATAAGAAAGATGAATTCACAGAATTAGCCACAAAAGTTTCACAGAAATTAGTCACCATAAAGACATCTTTATGCATTTCCTTTTCAGAAACATTATTAGCCTGAGGCCTTTTTGGGTGAGGACAAACATTAGCAAAATGACCATGTTCTCCACAATTAAAACTTTTTGATTTTATTTGAAGAATTATTCAATTTTGCATTCTTATCCTTAGGTTTTCCTTGGCCAGTTTTGTTTTCAGGATTCTTTTTCTTAAAATTCTTTCCCTTAACAAACATAGCCTCGGCATGATTTTGATGCTTTATACTCAGGTTTTCTTTTAAATCTATTTCTTTACTCTTAAGACCATTTATCACAGTGTCAAGATTAACCTGATCTCTACCATACTTAATAGCAGATTTAACATCACCAAATGAATTAGGTATAGCGTTTAAAAACAAAATAGCAGTATATTCATCAATTGATTTATCACCAGTTTTCTTAATGTCTTGCACAAGTTTTTGAAAAATATCCATATTTTCATCAATCTCTTTAGACATATCAAGTTTAAGTCAGAAAAAACTTTCAAGTAAGAATATTGTACAAGGCAGTGATGTTTCAGATAATAGAGTCTGAGCGGTGTAGGATAATGGATGAGAGTGCAATCTCATCCATTTCTTCTTTTTTCTCATCAAACGTGTCATCTAAAAATGCAAGGGTGATACTTTTGAATACACGTTGCTGTATCAAAATACCCTTCATTTTTTGTTGCCAAATGATAAAATCAGTACGACCATCAAATGGTGCAAGGTTATAGGGATCCATAGAAGACATATTGCACACAAAAGCAAAAATGTAATTCACACAAATCACAAAAATCGGAAGGCTGAGGATTTCCAAATTCACACATCGATTTATCGATTGCGCAGGGGGTCACTCAGGTTCGTTTTAACCAAAATGTTCAAATGGACATAATATTACACACAAGTAATATTGCAAACAAATCACAGGCAGGAAATCAGATTTCAGATATATATATATATTTATATTCCAGGAAAAACATAATATCAGGCAATATATAATCAAATATCAGAAACTCAAAAACAGCAGATTATAATATCAACAACAAATGATCCTACCCGATTCAACCGGTATCTGCCAGCAAGCAACCTAAACCTATCCGATAAACCGGCAACTACAGAAAAAGTTAAGCTTTTTACCATATCGAGGTTTTTGGAAGAACCTCAGGTTTTGACCTCCTGTCTGTGAAGCGGCATGCCTCAGGCAAAGGCGCAATGGGCGGGGGATGAAGAGCGGACAGCTTACCGGCCTTGGTTCAATAATCGAGGGGCAGATCCACCATCCAAGCAGAGGGTTTCAAATGCAGTAGAGAGTAGAATTGCAAAAAAAATGATGGTTGGAGCCGACAGTAGAGTCGTATGAAAGCAATGGCAGAGCAGACAGCAAAGTCGCACGGTAGCGACGGTGGAGTAGTTATGCACAAAAGTGATGGCAGCAAGGGAGATGGCGGCGCAACCGTGGCTCTGATACCACTATTGGGTAGTAATGTCGCCGTCTGTTGGAAATACAAGGGCTCAGGGATGCCTAGGCTTGGCCAGATTTTATTCACACAAGACAATCGGTTCGTAGAAGGAGGTCACGCATGACCTTCTTCCCACCTGCTCCCACACCCTTTTCCCGGTAGCACTTCTCACTCTCCTTCCTTACCCACTCAAAGAACCCTGACCCAATACACAACGACTCTCACACAAGAGAAAACACTCTCAGTATCGATGAGGACTAAATGGAAACATAAAAGCTTAGAGTGAAACACATGACCGTATTTCTGCCTTAATTTCACAGCGAATAGGGCAGCTTTTATAGGGCAATAGGTCACCAAAGGGTCACGCAGTTTCCACTCCATAAAGAGAGGAGAAGACTGCCTAGGGAAAGAAATGGTTACACCTGGAGAAGGAATGGCGAGGGAGAGAGAACAGCAAGAGGGAAGGCTACCCAAGGAAAAGTGAGGGCAACAGATGTGGGAAGGTCACTAAAGGGGATGGGCTAGGGCACGGGCTCAACCACAAAGAATGGGCCACACTTAATTTAGGCCAATACCCAATATAATAACACTACGTTACCCACCTTCCCCTTGGTATAAGCTTCCAACATCTTCCCATCACTCCCACGATCCAAACAACCCATGCCAAACCTTCCTTCTCATGCAAATAGTGCTCCATCCACATTAACCTTGATTTGGTTTTTAACAGGTGTAGTCTAATGCTTAGTACCCTGTTTATCAATATAAACAGATAACAAGAACTCACCAATTCTTGATTGAGCAAAAGTATATTGACCAAGAGTTATTTGTGTTGATCAAACAACTAATGCAACAGAATGTTTTTGTTGCCAGACTTTCTCATTCCTCGTCCTCAATATCATCCAACTAACCATAATTGCTTCCTCTAAAACTCCATCACCTACCTTATTCATAAGCTCCATAAACTAGCTATGAAAATCTTGTTCAAACCAGCTTCAATATCAACCACATATCGACTTCAGCAAGAACATGCAAATGAGTACCCCACCAAAACATGAAAATTGTTTCCTCATATCTAATACAAATTGGAGTATTAGCTTACTGGCACATGTCTTTTATAGAGTTGAACACAAGTGGGTAATAGACCTGAAATAGCCCTCCAAAGAAAGTTACAAATCTTTGTAGAAATTTTTAAATTCCAAAGTTTCCTCCAAAAGCCAACTATATTATCCAATGCCACCCACCTTTAAGCTCTTCAAGGTACCTATATGCATTCTTCACAGTGTACCCCCCATATGTTTGTGACGGCACATACAAGACCAGCTCATCCAACTAATGTTTCTCCTATGAAAAGACCCCGTCTTCCACCAAACTTAGCCATCAATCTCTCCATTTCTCTAAAAGTCTCCAAAGGTAACAAAAAAACACTCATGGCATAATTAGGGATAGCTTGAGTAACTGTCTTCAACAGTAGTCTTCCTTCCACCCATGAATTCTTTTTTGCATATTTTCTTTAAGGAACCCCAAGATAATAGATTTCTTTCTTTTTATAGTATTAGGCAAACCCAAATTGGTACTATGTTCATCAACTTCATATATACCCATCATATCACAAATTCTATCTCTCGTAGTTGCCACTGTGTTAGTACTAAAGTAAACAGATGATTTATCAAAGTTGATTTTTTTATCCCAAGGCTAACTCAAATCGTTGAAGTAACCCTGTAAAATTAGAAGCTTCCAACTCATTAGCCTTACAATATACATAACTATCATCTGTAAAAAGCATATGAGATATAACCAGTGCACCACAGGCAACACAGCTTGTTGAAACTCATGAATTAGCCAATCAGGGTACTGGTTGCCCCCTCTCTTATCATCATGACTTAGCACATTGTTAAGGTCCCCCATCACACTCCATGGGAGACAAGAAACATCTGCTAAACCCTTTAGAAGGTCCTAGGTCCATCGACGATGACTGCGACTTGGCTCACCATATAGCCTAGTAACCGCCAATCCTCCCTTCCTTCAACACAAAGTTTAAGATCAATATGAGAATTATAAAACCTAATCAAACTAGCCTCCTCTTTGAATTTCCATAAAAATGCCAACCCCCTACCACACCCTTGAACATCAACGACAAAAAGACCTTCAAAATCGATAGCCAACCTAACCCTTTCCGTCTACTCAAAGTCTCACAAAGAAAAATAAAATTTGTTCTCTTCTGTATAACAATATCCTTTAGGAATTGAAGAGCCTATGGGTTCCCAAGCCCATGGAAATTCCAACTCAGAAAGCTCATAATGATTGGTGGGTCTGGACACCAGAACCCATCCATAACACATTTTTTGGCCCATTGGTAGTGGAAAGACCCAAATATTCCCCATTAATTTCATCTAGCCCAATATCAAGACCTAACTTAGTCCTCTATTACTTAGGCTCAACAACAAATAATATATATTTGGAACTTGGGTATTGTTATTTCCTTTCGTAGAAATAATTAACTCCCCGATATTTTTAGGCCATAATCCCACGTTCACCTCCCTGTCACCAATAAAATATTCAGTCCCCTGATTTTCAACTCCTACCCTATCAATCATATGCTCCACCATGATCCCATCTAAAATCATAGGATCGTGATTAGTTTTCTTTCTAGCTCCCATACCATAGTAGTTACCAGCGCCACCACCTTCTTGCTCAAAAAAGTCGTGAACTGATTTCAACCACTTTGATCCAATCATATGATTCCTCCGCCTTGGTTGAGCTCGCATCCAAACACCATAAGGTTTATCAAGACGTTCAACTAAAGTATCAAATAGTCTAGGACAAAACTTTTCAGAGTGTCCCATAATTGCACAGATGAAACAAAAAGTGGGAACATGCTCATATTTAAATGTAGCCCATAATTCTTCACTATTATTCTTATGGATCTTCATCCTTCTTTCAATGGTTTATCCACAAAAATAGTAACTTGGACCCAAAGGTAATCTCACCATATTCTAGTGAAATTATTTGGACCAGACTCCACAAACTTGCCAATATAATTCCCCACGTCTCTAACAACCCTCTCGGATATGAATCTCGTTTTAAGACCATGCAGCTGAACCCACATATCGACATGATTCAAATGAATCACCCTAGCATCATCACCCTGTTCCAGTCTCTCAAAAACAAGCAAGAAGTGATTAAACGTCCAAGGACTTCTTTCCATCACCCTTTGGATATCTAACTCATGATAAAATTGAAATACATAACGATTGGTATCCAACTTTTTCACAAACATTCCTCTCCCTGGCTGCCATAAGGAGGCCATCAAGTGTTGCATTGCATCAAAATCAAAAGATCTCTTGGTTAAAAATCGCTCTACTAGACACCAACTATCGTCAATTGCACTTTCCATTACAATCGCTTCATCGTAAGACAACACAATATCCTTCTCCTCGTCTAACTGAATATTAGCGCACTATTCAGTCACAACTACTGGATGCTATATTTTAATGAAGACAAGTCGATAAGAAAACAACCCAATGCAAAACAAATAATAAAAGAACACTCTACAACCCACATAAAAACTCACTATCCAACCACGTCAAAAGATAAGACTAGTGCATTTGTTCATTAATTTACAAAATAAGGATTAAAATAAAATCATATGATTTTGGATCTTAAACACATAATGTGTGGTTAGATTCTTTTATTTCTGGTTTTAGCAATATTTGAACCCTATGTATGTTGATTATCATTTAATGTTTGTGTGATGTTTCCTCTAATTTGATATTATAATTAATTATGATATCCAATTTACATTACACATGATTGCTTGAGAGAGATTAATCATCTCTATTAGGTTTTGATATATTAATTTTTAGGAAATAATTTGTAATCCGTAATTGTTGTTAATTAATTTCCACCTATAGCACCTGTATTAGAGATATCAAATTCAAAATTAATTGAATCGACCTTGTGTATTTAATAACTTGTCTACATTTTTCCCCAATTTAAATGAATTAAATCAAAAGACCTTATTTTAAGTTATTCAATTAAATATATTAATTACACTAACAGGACAATTAGATAAATAACGTTTATTGTTAATTATTGGGTACAGATTCTATGATTCAAATTATAGGGACATAGCAATAAATTAAATAATGTATTCAATAGTTAGGGGATAACTGAATTGTGAATTGAATATTGTTTATCATTTGCTAACAATTAGATTTCGAAGCCAACACGACTTGAAGACAACATTTGCTACACCACGATACTTGGCCTCGGTACTAGAACGAGACAAAGTAGGTTTTCGCTTAGACAACCATGACATCAAGTTGTCTCCCAAACATACACAATAATCTAATGTAGTTGCTTCATGTTAGGGCACCCACCTGATTTCATCAATATAAGAGACAAGTGTAGAGAAAGAAGATGGGTATAGATGAAGCCCATGATCCAAAGTACCATACAATATAACCCATTTGAGAGCAGATATTTGATCAACTCTCGGATCATGCATATGTAGGAAAACCTGTTGGGCTGCATAAGAGATATCCAGTCGGGTCAAAGTGAGATATTGTAGTGCCCCTGCAAGACTACGATAAAGAGTGGGATCGTCAAATGTGGAACTAGAATTAGCACTAACATTTGACTTGGTGTCAACCAGAGTGGCAAATAGTTTACAAGATGACATTCCGGCACACTCAATTATTTCTTCGGCATATTTGCATTGTGATAGAAACATCCTACTTTTATTTCGAGTCAAAACAATACCAAGAAAATAATTCAAGGGACCAAGATCCTCATAGCAAATTCAGAACTTAGAAGATCCATAATAGAGCATCGGAGAGTATTAGAAGAGGTAGTGAGAATGATACCATCAACATACAAGAAAATGTATATCGTTGGTAAAGTATTTGAAGAGGAGAAGAATTACCTAATTTCTTGTTCAGAAGAATATTAAGGAGATAAGTGGCCATTTGCAAAGCATGATGCCAAAAAGGAGAAAGAGATGCATGAGCAAGAAGAGTACAAGAGATATTATTTATAGTTTTTTTTTTTTTTTTTTGGCTTTACTATTTTGAGATGAGGTATGAGAGTAAGAAAGATGGAAAGAAATGCTATTTGATTTACAAAACTTCCAAAAAAGACCATTGTCAAATTCCTTTCCATTGTCACATTGAACATTTTTTATATTTCGCTCAAACTGGATGAAAATATGAGTCTTGAAAATTAAGAACTTGTCAAACACATCTGACTTTCTAGCCAACGAAAAAGTCCATAAAAATTTGAATAATCATCCGACAACAGCATATATTATTTATGTCCTGCAGAACTCAAAATAGGGGATGAACAAAGATCACTATGAATAATATCAAAAGACAAAGTAGTACTAGAAGTCGAAGAAGCAAATGGCAATTTAATATGTTTTTCGAAAACACAAGAACAAAAAATACTTGAACTAGAGAGTCGATTACAATCAATGTTTTTATTGACCCTAAGAGTATCTAGAATATGAACACCCGGGTGACCCAGTCGATCATGCCAAAGTGTAGGAGAGATAGCTGCAAAGGTGGAATGAATAGTTAGATTATTGATAGAAGAAGAATCGGGTTAAAGGTTGCCTCGGCTCTCACATCTTATTATTGGCATCCCCGTATGAAAATCCTTGACAGAAAACCCAAAATGATCAAACTCAACTATCACAGAATTATCAGTAGTAAACTTTCTAACATATATGAGATTTTTAATTAGTTTGAGGGGCATGAAGGACATTGTTTAAGGACAAAGGTGGATTAGGAGAATGTAAACACGAGTGACCATAAGATGAGAAATTACCCAGTAAGGATGTCATGTGAGAAGTAACCCCGGTGTCCATGTACCAAGATCAATACGGTTGATTGAGAGTCATTGTATGCATTGTCGACTCAATATCTGTCGGAGTATAGAAATCAGGCTTCCCGGAGAAAATCATATGAGCTTGTTGTGGTCGAGGCCCTAAAATCCCTTGTTGTGGACCATTAAATATTGACCATTAAACTAATTATTTATATTGACCATTAAACTAATTATTTATATTGATCATTAAATATATACAATATATTTAACAAAAATGCATTTTGTATAATATCCCTACACCCGAATAACAGCAAAATACCCCGCATTTTCCTTTCATATTTTGAAATTGTCAATTCAAACACATAATTTCACGTTTGCTATGCCAAGTATATTAATCTTGTGTGATTCTTTATAAATATACTCCATTTTAAATAAGTCAAAGTAAAATAAAACATTTATAAGGATAAGAAAACATCGTAATATTAGAAATTAAATAGCGTGACAATCATATAAATACTGCTTAACTAAAATATCAATCTATACATTATTGTGATATTACAAATCAAATTTTATATTTAAGTAAGATTTTAAATTATCTTGAATTGATATTATATGAATAGAAACTCAATGTTAGGATAACTTACACCAATGCTTTCTATGTCAAATAGTAAAATTTACATAATGTAATCATAAATTTCACTATTATATTTAGTAAAAAATTTCAAAATATGTAAAATTTCAATAAATTAAATAAATATTTTATAAAGAATTATTAATTGTAAAGTTATATTATATGCTAAATATTATAAACATTTATATTATAATTTTAAGATAATATATAAAAAAAAAAAGCAAAATTGTACTCCCGAATAAGCCATTAATATGTGTATTATACTTATATTCCAATAAATCTATATATTATTTGTCTATAATTTTTACCGTAATTTGTAAACAAAATAAAAAATACCCCATATACATATAAATGGAAAATTTGTAAATTTTATTTCCTATGCACATCTGTTGTGTATCGCCGGCACCAGTATTGGGCTCAGGGGTGCCTGGGCTCGCCCCGATTCGAACACACAAGTCAATCGGAGGACTCGAACTAGTCACAAAAGACCATTCATCGTCTAAGAGCTCACACTTAACCCGGTAGCACTTCACACCCGAATATCCTCTCCCACTCGTAACCCAATCTAATCTACACACTAGATACCTCAACCACCGGAAGTATCGGACAGTATAGTCAAGGGAATGGGGAATAGAATGCAGCGTGAAGAATGCTCTTGGAATCGCCTTCATTGAAATGACGACGGAACGTCAATTAATAGGAGAAACGAGAACCAGCCGGAGAACCCCAAAGGGCCACACGGAATCAAGCACGACATTCAATTTTGGGAGTAAAGACTGCCTGGGGAAGGCATAAACTCGACACAGGGAACAGGGCAGACGGGGAAGACGAGGGAAGGGCATATGACGGGAGCGTCGCATAACACAGGGAGGAAATGAGCCCTAATTCAGCAAAGGGGAAAATGAAGGTGAAAGGGAAGTGGGCTGCGGGCCTGGGCAAAGTAAAGCCTGGGCCCAGACTTAATATCAAATAAAGACAGGCCCACTGCCATAAAACGTTGGGCCAATACCCAACAACATTCTCCACCTTATTGGACCAACCCTCGTCCAACCGATTGACAAGTACTACCCGGGGCGAAAAGGCAAGTCATCATTGCCCATAACAGTCACACATACCTGCACAAGCCAAAGAAAGAAAGTGAGAGGAATAAACAAAAAACAAAGAAGAATACAAGATGTTCGAGAATTTAATCCAACGAATCAAAATTCAGTGTATTCATGCAGTCTTTTGTTTTCTCAG
This sequence comes from Caryopteris x clandonensis, assembly GCA_028749325.2. NCBI lineage: Eukaryota > Viridiplantae > Streptophyta > Magnoliopsida > Lamiales > Lamiaceae > Caryopteris > Caryopteris x clandonensis. Next base: position 11,016,680 of record JAPYKT020000006.1, on the reverse strand, counting down.
CAGAAAGGCTTTTAGTTCCCATATCAGCAGGGTTAAATTGAGAAGGAATTTTCTCAAGCTTGACTGTTCCTTTTTCAACAATATCCCGAATAAAGTGGTACCTAACATCAATATGTTTTGTACGGTCATGGAAGACAGGATTTTTGCAGAGTTGAATTCCAGATTGACTATCAGAATAGACAATAGGGTCACCTTCTAAGTATCCAATTTCAGATAAAAGTCCTTTTAACCATATTGCTTCTTTTAATGCATCAGTGATGGCAATATATTCAGACTCAGTAGTGGACAAGGCTACAACATGCTGAAGTTGAGATTTCCAGCTAATGCAAGAACCACACAAAGTGAACACATATGATGTAGAGGACTTCCTATTATCTCTATCATTGGCATAATTAGAATCAGCATAACCAATCAAGTTAACACCTTGAGCACATTTTGAAAATCTAAGACAAGTATTGACTGAACCCTTCAAATACTTTAACAGCCATTTTAATGCATCCCAGTGAGGCATACCAGGATTGGACATGTACCTACTCAAGCAACTTACTGAATATGCAATATCAGGTCGAGTGCTTACCATAAGGTACATGACTGAGCCTATAGCATTAGCATACGGCACCTTAGACATTTCAAGTATTTCAGAATCAGTTTTTGGGGACTGATCCTTACTTAATACAAAGTGAGCAGCAAGGGGAACATTTACAGGTTTAGCATCAGACATGAAAAATTTACTCAAAATCTTTTTCACATAAGAAATCTGATTTAAGTGTAGAGTATGGTTCTTCCTATCCCTAGCAATATCCATGCCTAGGATACATTTTGCATCTCCCAGATATTTCATATCAAAATTATCACTTAGGCAATTCTGCACATATTCGATGGATTTAATGTACGGGCTGACAAGAAGCATATCATCGACATATATCAGTAGGAAAGTGGGGACAGATGCATCGTGCTTAAAGTAAAGACAGTGATCGTACACACTCCTATTAAATTTAAGTTCTTTCATGCAAGAGTCAAACTTCTTGTTCCATTGCCTAGGAGATTGTTTTAACCCATACAGAGACTTTTTCAACAAACATACATGGTCAGGTTTTTGGGGATCAATAAAACCATCAGGTTGATGCATGTAGATTTGTTTATCAAGTTCACCATGCAAAAAAGCAGTTTTTACATCTAGTTGTTTTAATTCCCAGTTAAAGTGAGCAACTAATGCCAACATAATGCGCACAGTAACAAACTTAACAACAGGAGCAAAGATTTCTGTATAATCAATCCCCTCCTTTTGAGTAAAACCTTTAGCTACAAGTCTAGCATTAAATCTAATGCTGTCAGACTCTTCTTTTACCTTATACAGCCATTTACATGCAACCACAGAGCAATCAGCAGGTTTAGGTACAAGAGTCCAGGTTTGGTTAATATGCAATGAGTTCATTTCATCATTCATAGCATTTAACCAGTCAACATAATTCCTAGAATTTACAGCTTCTTTAAAGGACTTAGGTTCTAGGTCAGTAGGAGATTCAAATACATTCAAAGCATGCATATCCATATGATAATCATTAAGTCTAGATGGTTGCCTAATGTTTCTTCTAGGTCTGTCCCTAGCAAATTGATAATCATCATTTTCAACATTTTCACCATCACTTACATTATCATGCTCAATATTTTCAGAATTTGAATCAGCTAAGACAGGTAAATTAGGTGTTTGCTCCACCTCACTCGGAGTCACATCAGAAGCAACAATAGGTACAGATATTGGCAGGCAAGGGAATTCAGATTCATTGAAAATGACATCTCTACTAATAGTAACCTTAAAACCAGGTTCATTTTTTAGCCAAAGTCTGTAACCTTTTACACCTTCAGGATAACCAAGAAAAACACATTTTTTAGACCTCGGTTCCAACTTATCCAGTTTTTGATGCAGAAAAGCAGCACAGCCAAAAATTTTCAGATTTGAAAAATCAACAGCTTTTTCTGACCAAACAAGTTCAGGGTATTTCCCATTTAAAGGCACAGAAGGAGACCTATTAATCAAATAGGCAGCAGTAACAACTGCTTCACCCCGGAACTTCTTAGAAAGTCCAGAAGCAGCAAGCATGCTTCTTACTTTCTCAAGAAGGGTTCGGTTCATACGTTCTGCCACACCATTTTGTTGTGGAGTGTATGGAACCGTTCTGTGTCTTTGAATACCAGAAACAGCACACAGATCATCAAGTAGATGGTTACAAAATTCAAGTCCATTATCAGTTCTAAGTTTCTTGATTTTCTTACCAGTTTGATTCTCAATTAAAGATTTCCAGTTTTTGAACACATCAAAGACATCAGATTTGTCCTTTAAAAGCAGAACCCAAACTTTTCTAGAAAAATCATCAATAATGGACAGAAACCATCTTTTATTTCCATGTGTGGGGGTGGTGGCAGGACCCCACACATCAGCATGCAAATATTCAAGTATACTAGTGCATTTAGACACGTTGGGAGCAGGGGAGATGGGAAAACTGACCCTATGTTGTTTACCCTTCACACATGGTTCACAGAAAGGCATGCAAGAAAGCTTATCATTGCCAAATGATCCTACTTTTTGCAACAGTTCAAGCCCTTTATTACTCATGTGTCCTAGTCTACAATGCCAAAGTGCAGTTTTATCATTTTTAACAACATTTGCATGCAAGACAGGTTTGGTAAAGCACATATACAGGTTATTACGTTTTTCAGCTTTAAGGACCACAGAAGACCCTTTCATGATAGACATAACACCCTTACCCCATTTTCCCTCATAGCCCTCATCTTCTAATGCAGCACAAGATATAAGATTGCTATTCAAAGCAGGCACATATCTCACATTTTTCAGATTAAGAGCATGTCCAGATTCACACATAAGTGAAATATTTCCTACACCTAGGATAGGACATTTTTTATCATTTGCCATGGACACAAATCCATCTTTTGTTTCTTTAAAGGAGCAAAATAGATTTCTAAAAGGAGTCAAGTGAAATGTGCAGCCAGAGTCAATTAACCATTCATTTTCACACAAGAAAGATGAATTTACAGAATTTGCCACAGAGGTTTCACAAAAATCTGTTACCATGAAAACATCTTCATGCAATTCCTTTTCAGAAACATTATTGGCCTTAGGCCTTTTTGGTTGAGGACAAACATTAGCAAAATGACCCGGTTCACCACAATTGAAACACTTCTTGTTTTTATTTGTGGAATTATTTGATTTTGCAGGTTTATCCTTAGACCTATCTTGACCATTTTTATTTTCTGAAAACTTTTTCTTTTTCTTAAAGTTCTTTCCTTTAACAAACATAGCATCAGCATTGTTTTGATGTTTAATACCCAAATTGGCTTTTAAATCTATCTCTTTACTTTTTAGTCCATTAATGACAGTATCCAAAGTAACCTGATCCCTACCATATTTTATAGCAGATTTTACATCACCAAAAGGATCAGGAATAGCATTTAAAAGCACAATAGCAGTATACTCATCAATAGATTTATCACCGGTTTTCTTTATGTCTTGAATAAGTTTTTGAAAAATATCTATATTTTCATCAATATCTTTAGACATATCTAGTTTAAACCGAAAAAATCTTTCAAGTAAGAACATTTTACATGGAAGTGAAGTTTCAACGAACAGTTCTTCTAATTTTTCCCATAAATCTTTGGCACATTTCTGATCTCCGACTTTTCGGATAATCGAATCTGAGAGGTGAAGGATGATGGATGAGAATGCAATCTCATCCATCTCTTCCTTCTTCTCATCAGTTGTGGCTTCAGAAAATGTAAGGGAGATACTTTTAAATACACGTTACTGTATTAGTATCCCCTTCATTTTCTGCTGCCATATCCCAAAATCTGAGCGACCATCAAATGGTGCCAGATTGTAGGATCCAACAGAAGACATGATGCACACAGCACAATGATCACAAAATTCACACAAAACGGAAGACTGAGGATTTCAAGGTTCACAAGCCGATTGATCGGTTGCGCAGGGGGTCACTCAGTTCCGATTTCAGTTTCTAACACGGTGAAGCAGAATCAGTAAAAGAAAAGGCACACAGCAATTTCAGATTCAGCAGATCACAGTATTACAAGGTAAGATACACAGTAATGCAGGCAGGCAATAGAACAGTATCAGCAATACACACAGTATAGCAGAATCAACAAAACCTGCCCGGTTCGACCGGTATCTACCAGCAGTCACGCCCAAGTCCTATCCGGTTCAACCGATATCTATAGGAGTAGGGTTAAAGCCGCTTTACCAGAGCGAGGTTCAGGGGAACCTCGTAAGGGGGAGACGGCCCACCAGCCTCGGTACAATACCGAGGGGCAGATCCACCGTCGGCACAGAGTCGCGGGAAGCGATGGCAGGGTCGCGCAGGGAGCGACGGCGGCAGAGTCGCCCGACGGCAACAACAGCGGTCGCGCGGGGGGTCGCGCGAGGGGGTCGTGCGAGGCGCGGGCAGCGGAAGGCAGCGGCAGGTCGCCCGTCGGTGACTTCAGCTCGCGGCGGTGCACAGCGGTGGGCTCTGATACCACTGTTGTGTATCGCCGGCACCAGTATTTGGCTCAGGGGTGCCTGGGCTCGCCCCGATTCGGACACACAAGTCAATCGGAGGACTCGAACTAGTCACAAAAGACCATTCACCGTCTAAGAGCTCACACCTAACCCGGTAGCACTTCACACCCGAATATCCTCTCCCACTCGTAACCCAATCTAATCTACACACTAGATACCTCAACCACCGGAAGTATCGGACAGTATAGTCAAGGGAATGGGGAATAGAATGCAGCGTGAAGAATGCTCTTGGAATCGCCTTCATTGAAATAACGACGGAACGTCAATTAATAGGAGAAACGAGAACCAGCCGGAGAACCCCGAAGGGCCACACGGAATCAAGCACGGCATTCAATTTCGGGAGTAAAGACTGTCTGGGGAAGGCATAAACTCGACACAGGGAACAGGGCAGACGGGGAAGACGAGGGAAGGGCATATGACGGGAGCGGCGCATAACACGGGGAGGAAATGAGCCCTAATTCAGCAAAGGGGAAAATGAAGGTGAAAGGGAAGTGGGCTGCGGGCCTGGGCAAAGTAAAGCCTGGGCCCAGACTTAATATCAAATAAAGACAGGCCCACTGCCATAAAACGTTGGGCCAATACCCAACAACAAAATCAAAACGATAGTGCTGCTTCTCTCTCCAACCCAAGCTCTTCTTATCTTTTTCTTTCTTCTTCTCCTATCCTCTCATAGGATGGAGGAGGTATTCCTCCTGCACTCTTTTATTTGTTAACATGGCTGATTTTGAGAATTAGAAAGCTCGATAAAACAAAATGTGGTCTAAAGTCTAAAGTCACACACTATACTATGACCAAAGGGAAAATAGAAATGGCCCAAAAAAACTGCAATTTTCTGTTCCATATTGCATTTTAAACAAGTAGACCTGCTCTTTTCTTGATTTCCGCATTGAGCATCTCAAGAAACAAGTGAGAGGGTATTAAAGAGAGAGAAAGTTGTTTTCTGCGGGTAGAGACTGGAGAGGATTGGCCCAACTGGGCGAGGAAGAATGACTACAAGTCCCCATTTCTTGTGTCCTTCAGCCCCACAGGAGTATTAAAATATGTCTTCTCAAATAATTTGCTTCGAGATAATTACTTGCAGTTCGTGTCACTTTGAAACCTTTTTTTGGTTTTGGGGGTGGGGGGGGGGGGGGTGGGTGTCGGGTTCTGCAATAACATGTAGTAGCTCTCACTTCATTAATTCCGAAGAACCTTGTTTAAGAATGAGGGTATTCTGACAGTTGCTCTTGCTCTTTTTCATGACCCTTCTACCTGTCACAAGCTCATAGTCCATCTGTCTATCCACTAATTTATTCCCCATTTTCCTTGTGTTATTATAAACAAGTTTCAGTTTTCTTATTTTCTCAATTAAACTGCTTAAGGCAAGATTTTGCCAGCTTTGTTTCAAGAATCTTGATGCGTGTCTAAAGATAATCCTATTTTAAACCTTTTTTTATGAGGCCCACAATTTGGGTTAGGTGGGCTTCGTCCTAAGCTCCCTCAGCCAATAAAAGCCATTGATCTTGAAGAGATTTGAAGGATTTTCAGTATTTACTGATATTTACTATTCTCATAGGCATAGCGTCATTATTGGTCACCTCGCCAAACTTTTTGCGAGCCCCTTAAATTTCGTCGCCATATATATATAGTTGCCATAGTATAGTCAGCCAGTCTTGTCCAATGCTTCTCTTCTTAATCACTTGCTCTCTCCCCTTCATTCTCTCTCTTGCCATTAAGCCACTTTCCCTTTGGGTTCGTGAGATGAGATTGCTCTCTCTCTGGTTTTGGAAAGATATTCCTTTGCCCCCATCACGAAAACCACACTCTTCAGCCTGAATTTCTCATTTTTCAGCTCAAGAATGTCACCTAGGAAAAAGAATTCCATCCCCGAAGTTGAGATGGATTCAGAGATGTCTGTGCTGGATTTGCCAGACCTTGTGCTGGAATGCATTCTTGAGAAGCTTCCTCCAGAGGGGCTGTGCAGGATGGCCAGTGTGTGCAGCTCTTTGAGGGACAGGTGTTTGAGTGATCATCTCTGGGGAAAACATATGAAGGAAAAATGGGGTAGGGTTATGGGCCCTGCTGCATATAGGGAATGGCAGTGTCATATTGCTTCAAGAAAAGGTTCGATCTTTTTCAGTCAAGGGAAGCAAAAGGGATTCATGGCCTATCTCATTCACTTGTGGCCTTTTGCATTGATTAGATCCAGTTTAAGCAAGAAGAAGAGCTGCACTCCAATTGATTCAATCATGTCTTGCTACCTTGCTCTTGAGTCGGGCAACTTCTGGTTCCCTGCCCAGGTCTACAACCGTGAGGTACTAATTTATCTGATTTCTGAGAAATTTCTTCTTTAATTGGTGGTGTGGTATTGATATGTGCACTGCTGTGCAGAATGGTCATGTTGGGTTTATGTTATCTTGTTATGATGCTATGCTCAGCTATGATCGGAGAACCGACACTTTTCTTGCGAGGTGATTGAATCATATGATGTCTTGTTGATATTTTGCGCAGCAATTTTATGCTACTTATGCTGCCATTAATTATGTTGATAAATTTCAATAGTGCTCAAGTCTGTGATTGTTTTTGTAAGAGTAGATATCCACCGCATGGAACAAGAGCAAGTGCAATAGAGAGTGGTGTAACATGGGATAGAATGAGAGCTTCCCCTGTAGAAACTTGCGCGCACGATCTTCATGTCTCTGATTGTTTATATGATCTGCAACCTGGTGATCCGATGGAAATCCAATGGAGGCGAAACAAAGAATTCCCATACGGTATTAATTATTTGTTTAAATCAATTGCTTCATGTGAGTTCTTTAGATTGGTCTGGTGTGGATGATATCTTGCTAAGAAACTTCACAAAAAAAATCACTATTGTCTGTCCACCAAGTTTGAACACAAGGGAAGATATAACTTGGTAGTTTACTCTTAAAAAGTTTCCACACGCATTAAAGCTGCCTTAATTGACTTGTTTACAAGAATCCAATGCCGTCATATTTCTTTTATTGTTAAATACTCCATCGGTCTTAAAATCAGTGTTGTTTCAGCACAAAAAGATTTGAGACGCAACTCTTAGCACAAAAGGGATGGTGGCTGGTGGTTCTTGTTGCTAGAAACTGTTTTCAACTGTTAATGGAGACACTTTATGATTTTTGGACGTAACACAATTGAATTGGGTCTTCTTCCTAAGTTGAATGGAAAAAATTGTGCATACGTGTGCAGGTTGGTGGTATGGTGTTGTTGGCCACTTGGAAACATGTGATGGAAACCCCAGTTACTGCCGCTGTCACGATAGTGGTGAGTTCATACCATGCCTTCCTTTCCAGTTCACTACATATATATACGAGAATTCTCACCCACCGACTACTGGCTGCTTATATGGTGGGTAGGTGGGCATTCTCAAGCGTGTGTCTATACATACATACATATATATTCAATTTATTGGTGGGGCCTTTCTTGAAGACCAGATTTCTGCATGTGGGTCTTTCCTTTTGCATATAATTGGCCCTGAAAAAAGCCATTATTAGTTTGTTATATTATCTACCAACATAGCCTTAAGTGATGTCTCAACTGGACAGGCTTATGGCCGGCCAAGCTGAAAGAGACCTACTTTTTCCCCTCCATATTGTTTGGTCTTAGATAATGAAATGATTCTTGCTTCTTTGGACTGTTGCTATTGGATTCCACTTTATCCTTTTCATTATGTACGTGTCCAATTGCTAACAGTGGCCACTGTTTGATTGACCCGTTTTTCGCCCCCTGTATTTCCTCGATTTGTTCTATGCTACCCCGCGGAGTATTTACCCAACTTCGTTGAAAATACGTATGTAATGTATGTAAAGTACAAAATTCAAAAAAATAAAAAGCATATCATAAAATAATTTTAAATTACAGGTTTTTTTTTTAAAGTGGAGTTGGGTTTAAACCCAATTTGGTGTAAAATAAACTCTTTTTTTCTTCATTTTTCATGCTTACTGTTATTGGTGAATACCATGTCTATTGGAAGTCTTCAACTACCTCATCTACCGTGAGTTGGTCTTTATGATTTCAATATACTTGTATTAGTAATTGGATTTTGTTTATTTAAATCTGCTGAGGCTTGCTAAAACTGAAAATGGGCTGCAGACACTCTGGTGCTGGAGTTCAACCAGTATGCCCATGGCTCCCGTTGGAGAAGAACTATTGTTAATCGGAAAGACCATAGGGAAGAAGGGAATGAGGCAGACGGGTTTTACGGGGGCATTCGGAAACTTTGTGGCAACGAAGAGATTTCCATTTGGAGAAAGCTATGGCCTGCTCAAGTATTGGAATAGGCACAAGTTTCGGTTATAATTTGCGCTTACAGCTGATTCAGGAGGCCCATCTTTCTCTACCGAAGACTGGGAATTCCGATACAAGATCAATCCTTAGAAGCTGATGAGGGCTTAGCATAGGGTTGCAGAATACAAGCACAAAGGACAGGAAATGCTTCTCGTCCTGATGTAAGATACTTATTCAGTAGCCATTGAGTTAGTTTAGGATTGTTGTAGGTAATTCCATCCTGAACCCATTGTATATCCTCCACAAGACACGTATCTGCATGGATGTGTCATTGTGCGTTCAATTAGTTTGTGATGGAATTTACACGATGGAATGCACCCAAGTGTCGGATGTAAGAGATCGTAACAACAAATTGTGTCTTTCCATCACTAGATAAATGATGTATTCATCTTCATTTGAGAATGAATTCGTTAGCATTAGATATAAAAGTAATATACATAAACAGGGGCAGAGTTTAGTTGTAGATGAACACATAATGGCATATTTGCCTTTGAAATTTAATCTCTTGTTTCTGCTGAATGTTAGTTGTATGCACTTTTTGGAACCCACAAACGGACACTACAATAATTATTGTCTGAATGGAAACACAACTCGAAAATGAATTAATTACAACAGCAAACATGAGGGATATAAAACAACAGATTCTTTTTGGGTTGGAAGGATCTGAAGATGATTTGAAATCTGTAATAGCACATCATTTGTTGTTTGATGGATTGACGTTGATTTGAAATTCATCAATTCTATTTTAATCTAAACGTCAAGAGATTTAGGTGGATTTGAAACTCAATTACACTTATCCAACCATTTCTTTTTTTCTTTTCGCATGATTTAGGACAAAAATTCTGAATTGGTTAAGGTTCTACAAATTGAATCCGGATTCTAGAGGTGACTCCCTACATAGGATTTTGTTTTCTCCAATGAAATGGTGAGTCCCCTACTCCCTACTACATAGCATTTTAGTCCCACTGGACAATGTTACTCTGATTACCAATTATAACACCTGTGGTCATAGATTCGCTATCACTAACCCAAAATTAGTAAGCCAAGTTATTAGTAGCCCACAATCTAGGATATTACAGTCAATCTCCATTTACTACATTAAAGAAATCTTGAATTATGCTCAAAGTTGGCATTAATCAAATTCCAACAAATTATTTCCTAATGCATAGTCTCTCCTAGCTTTGCCAATTAACACCTCTCAATATATTGGACAAGTTATATCGATCAATCTGAAAAAATAGCTTGAAAGATAGTTATAGGTCAGCTTTAGGGGGAACTTATCTCTAAGAAGACTATTTTTGTTGAAATTTGATTTTGAAAATTTAATTGGAATATCTAGTTTTGCCGGTTTCTTCCATTTGAAGTATACAGGTGGATTGTAGAAGAGGTGAAGACTAAGTCAAATTTCTACCAAACAAGGGAGCAGTTAGTGACTAAGTCAAACAATATCCTAGAGAGAAGTGGAAGGAGAGAATAATTCAGAAGTGGATAAAAGTGGTTACTCGAACGTGCAGTGGTGGAGATAGAGAGAAGGGGGACTGCAAGTTATCTATAAATACAGAAGACACTGAATACGATATCATTTTCTGAACAACAGAATATTGTTACTAAGAAAGTTGTCTTCACTCCCACTCCAACATTTTGTACTGATATGCAGTAGATTACTCTGATCTTGCTGCTGTCAAATTCTGAGAAAGAGTGAGTGAGTGAAAGTCTGTTTTCGTAAGTTCTTTTTCTTAATTAGTTTAGTCGACTTGAAATTCACCTTAGATTTCAAGTGCGTCAAGGATCGCCCCAGTGTAATCGATCCTTTTTGTAATTCATCGAAATTTAGTGAATAACTTTCGCCCTGCTGGCTTCACAAGTCATTCTTGACTTGTGAAAATTTCATATTTGTGTTATCTTTTGTCTTCCTAGTTTATTTCCATCTGATACCGTACTTTCAAGTGGTATCAGAGACATCACTTGACACACTAAGTGAGGTTCTGGTTTGGTACCATATCAGATGGATATCTTCAATCAACTACGACCGATTCTCCTCTCAAAAGATAACTACGATTACTGGAAGTATCGAACCAAGCAGACAATAAAATATGTTGACTTCCGAGCATGGTCTGCTGTTCCCGATGGATGGTCTCCTCCAAAGAAAGTTGATCAAGATGGAGACACCATTATAAAGCCTCAATCAGAATGGACAGTAGAAGAAATCGCTCAAAGAAACTACCATGAAAAGGCAATAAATATCATAATGGGTAATGTGGACCTACACATGTACAGACTAATCAAAAACTGCTCCACCGCCAAAGAAGCCTAGGATACTCTCGAAAAACACTGTGAAGGAAGCGACAGTGTAAGAGAACGAAAACTACGGATGGTCCATGACAAATTCGAAAGCTTGAAGATGGAAGAAAATGAAACAATCTCCACCTATTATGATCGTGTCATAGACTTATCAAACGAAGCCGTATCTCTTGGAGGACAAATAAACAACAGAACCTTGGTAAGCAAAGTAATTTGCACCCTTCCTTCCACATATAACCCTAAAGTCTGTGTAGTTGAAGAATCCCACAACTTGAATACCTTAGAGTTAGACACTCTAATTGGTATTCTAAGAACGTATGAGATGAACATGGAAAATCAAGACAAGCTCTTCAGCAAAGGACAAAAAACGACTGCCTTCTTCTTGAAATCCAAGGAAGGAGAAACCGAAGATGAAGATGAAGATGGAGATGCTGAATTTATCGGTCCAGGTGAAAATTTGAGTGTTGCCCTTCTCACAAGACGTTACAACAATCTTACAAAGAAATTCAACAATAGGAAAAACAACTCAAAAGTGAAACTTGAGGAAACAACAGAATCTTCTTCCAGAAAGTCTTTTGAATCGGCTGATCCAAAAGGAAACTTTGGATGAAAATCAGTGCCTGATCAATTCAAAAACCACACTCAAAACCTCGATGATGTTCAGTGTCGAGCCTGCAAAGGATTCAGCCATTACACAAATGAGTGTGCTAATGTACTTCAGAGACATGGAAAATCTATGTGGATATCTCTCAGGGAGGAAGAAATTGATGAAATGCATCTAATAGAAGAGGAAACCAAAACCGCTGCGCTGCTGACTTCAATTCAAGAATTTTCTGATGATGAGGAAATATTTACACCCTCAAGCTCTAACACCATGTTCGATATGTACAATTTCTTTACTGATTCTGATTTTAACTGTTTTAATGGCTGTATAAGTGATGCATAATTAATAAAGGAAGAAGAAGATGATCGAATACTCAAGGAAATTCAAGCGGTTCAAGATGAACTTCTTAAAAATCTGGAACTACGACAACAAGAAGCAGAAAACCTGACCAAAGAGAATGAAGAACTCAAAAGGATCATCTCCAGACTGGAAGTAACACTTATAAAGAAGGATGTCGAATTAAGCAAGCTAGAGATCAACCTTGAAATCGCAAATGAAACATTCAGGAAACTGAATACAGGTACCTCTAGACTTGATGAAATCTTGACTTTAGGAAATATAGGTCACTCAGGAATTGGCTATCATGAAAATTTTGTTGTTGCTAACTCATGCAATCGAGCCTCTGATAAAAATCCGATTGTGTTTGTTAAAGAAAGTAGCAATATTCAGTAAACTCTAGACAAAGGAAAAATAGTCAAGAGAAAAAGGAAATATGTCTGTCATTACTGTTTCAAACCAGGCCATATACGATCTTACTGTCAAAAACTAAAAACTGATATGTCGCTATAGCAGATGTTGCCACGAACATTGCACAACATTACAACATTGTGAATAAGAAAAATACAGCAATCTGTCAAAAACTGAAATGGGTCTGTAAACCAAATTTTACCTGCAATGTAGTATTTACTGCTCTTAAAACTAACCATTTAGAATCCTGGTGTTTGATAGTGGTTGCTCAAGACACATGACAGGTTCAAGAAAGTATCTCAGAAACTATGAATCATTCTAAGGAGGTACAGTAAGGTATGGTGGAGGGGCACAAGGAAAAATAATAGGAAAAGGAACCCTTTCTGTTGATGGATTTCCTAAACTTCGAAATGTTCTTCATGTGGACGGACTGATGGCCAACTTGATCAGTATAAGTCAACTATGTGATGATAAACTTCAGGTCAAATTCAACAAAGACAAATGTGAAGTTTTTTACTCAACCAATGTTTTTGTAATGACCGGTAAAAGATCAAGTGACAACTGCTATCTGACTAGAAAGAGCTTGACTTGCAACACTGCTCAAACAGACGAAACAATCCTTTGGCATCAAAAGCTGGGACATACGAACCTTAGAAACATTGAAAGATTGATAAGATTAAATGTAATAAATGGTTTGCCCAAACTTGAAAAAGGTAAACAAATTGTGTGTGGAGAATGTCAAAAAGTAAACAAACTCGAACTTCTCATGAACATATGAAATATATTGATACTACTCGAAACTTTGAACTAATCCATATGGATCTTATGGGTCCAATTGAGATCAAAAGTTTAGGTGGTAAAAGATACTCATATGTTTTAGTTGATGATTTTTCCCGGTACACTTGGATAAATTTTCTTAGAGAAAAATCTTAAACATTCGAGATGTTTAAAAAATTACATGTTAGGTTCAAAAATGTGAATGGTTCTTGCATATCACGCATAAGATCAGATCATGGTAGAGAATTCGAGAACTCGTTGTTTTCTGATTTTTGTGAAAAACAAGGCATCATACATGAATTCTCTGCTCCTAAAATGCCTCAACAGAATGGTGTCGCTGAAAGAAAAAATAGAACTTTATAAGAGATGGCTCGTGTGATGATTAGCTCAAAAAACCGTATTAAAAGATTTTGGGCTGAAGCTTTAAATACTGCTTGTCACATCTCTAATCGTGTTTACTTAAGACCTGGCACACACATGACTCCAAATGAAATATTAAATGGGCGTAAGCCAAATTTAAAATACTTTCATATTTTTGGATGTCTTTGCTATATCATGAATGACCGTGAAAAACTTACAAAGTTTGATTCTAAAAGCGACAAAGGATTATTTCTCGGATATGGTCTAAACAGTCACACTTATCGAGTATTTAATCTTAGAATGAAAACCATTCAGGAATCTGTGAATGTTGTATTTGATGATTTTTCTGATCTGGCAGGAAAAACAGAAGAAGACAATACTGACACTTATCTGGAACCCAGACAAGTCACACCAACTGAACATAAGCCGATTTTGGATGTTGAACAAAATGTTGAACCACATTTTGAACCAACATTACCTTCTGATCCAAAAACAGAAACCGAGCCACTAATATCAGAAGACACGACCATTCAGCAGACTGAAAGAAGAGATCCACCAAGAACGATAAGGAAGAACCACCCAGTCACACAGGTAATCGAAAATGTTCATGAAGGTATTACAACTCAATGGAAGGAGCCAGTGAATTATAGAGACATGGTAAATTTTGTTTGCTTGTCATCTATATTTAATGAAGTAATTTTTTCTTATTTTGTGTCTCGAATTGAACCTAAAAATATTTCTGAAGCTTTAGGAGATAGTTTTTGGATTGATGCAATGCATGAAGAATTAAATCAATTCACCAGAAATGATATAAGGTATTTAGTTCCCCGACCCAAAGAGATAAATGTTATAGGAAGTAAATAGATATTTAAAAATAAATCTCACGAATCTGGAAACATAGTTAGAAACAAGGCAAGGTTAGTAGCTCAAGGCTATACACAGGTAGAAGGAGTTGATTTTGATGAGACATTCGCTCCTGTCGCCAGAATTGAATCAATTAGGTTGATTCTAGCCCTTGCATGCCACATGAAAATTACACTTCATCAAATGGATGTTAAAGTTGCATTTTTGAATGGAAACTTAAAAGAATAATTCTATGTTGAGCAACCAAAAGGATTCGAAGATCCTAACAAACCGAATCATGTGTATCGACTTAATAGAGCTTTGTATGGTTTGAAACAGGCTCCTAGAGCTTGGTATGGTAGGTTAATGAAATTTCTTTTGGGCTTTGGTTTTTCTAGAGGTGAAGTTGATTGCACACTATTTATAAAAAGAACTAATCATGACATTTGTGTAGCTCAAATCTACGTTGATGACATTGTGTTTGGATCCACATCCAAAACAATGCTAAATAAATTCGTGGAAGCCATGTCATCAACGTTTGAAATGAGTATGGTTGGAGAACTATGTTACTTTTTAGGCTTGCACGTAAAACAGAGTTCTTATGGCATTTTCATCTCCCACAGCAAATATGCACGAAATCTTGTTCTGAGATTCAGTCTGGAAAATACAAAACACATGAAAACTCCGATGGGGTCAACACAGAAACTCTGCAGCGACAATGTTGGACAAAATGTTGATCCAACATTATACAGATCAATGATAGGCAGTCTGTTGTATCTGACAGTGAGTTGTCCTGACATCATGTATATCACCTACATTTGTGCTTGCTATCAAGCTTGTCCTAAAGAAAGTCATCTCAAAGCTGTCAAAAGAATTATCAGGTACGTTGCTGGAACTTTAAACTTGGGAATTTGGTACACTAAGGACACAAATACAAACCTGTTAGGATTTAGTGACTCTTATTGGGCAGGAGATATTGATGACAAAAAAAGTACTAGTGGAGGATGTTTCTATTTGGGAAATAATCTAGTCTCCTGGCATAGCCGAAAACAAATTTTTTTATCTCTCTCCACTGCTGAATCTGAATATGTAGCAGTTGGAGGGTGTTGCACACAATCATCGATTTTATCGATGCCCGCATCGCCTGCTCTACCCGTGTCTCCTCACCTTCCATCGAGACCAACCACAAGCAGGGTTTCTTTCCCTGTCGTTGCCTTACCTGCCGACGACCTCCTCGCCTCTGCTTCATCTCTGGTCGTCGACACGCCTAGTTCTCCACCGTCCACTAACATGGTGTGGATGAACTATCGACTTGATCTTTTTTTTCTTACGAGATTTTGAGTGAAATTTTTTCTTATGAATGCAGGATGCGTAAATACAGGGTGCTTCTAAGGGCCCATAGCGGGGTCAGAAGGAGCGGTAGAATAGAATCTATCTCCAGGTTGGATTTTCTCTCCTTATGGAGATCTCGAGGAATATCATATTATAGTGTGAATAGTGTGATCAAGTAGAAGCCGACTCAATAAGAAGAGCTACCTACTGAAGATCCAAGAGTATCGCCCTCGGAATCAAAAGATGTACTTGAATCATCTACTGGCTTGTCGGAGTATACTGGCTTATCAACCAAACCATTGCATGCATCTGGAAAGCCCGAAAGGGGCGAAAAAAGGAAAGAGAGTTGTCTCCCCTATACGAACTGGAAGCGTGGAGAGTGTGATTACTGACGAGGAAGGCGAACCGTAACTCCGTATTCTCTGCCTTAAAAAGAAAGTGCTTTA
Organism: Caryopteris x clandonensis; assembly: GCA_028749325.2. Lineage (NCBI taxonomy): Eukaryota > Viridiplantae > Streptophyta > Magnoliopsida > Lamiales > Lamiaceae > Caryopteris > Caryopteris x clandonensis. The sequence goes on along the minus strand of JAPYKT020000006.1, from coordinate 11,000,383 downwards.
AAGCACCTTCTCGGCACCCCCCAGTATCTCTCTATCTCGACGCGCCAAAACCTGGATGGGTTGCCCCTATTAAAATAGAAAATCACGCTGCTCGTCCTTCTTCAGGGCGGCGGACTGAAGACGTGAAGCTAGCAATCAAAGTGTTCCTGCGCACTCGAGATTGATCGACTAAAGATGCTGTTTGAAGACTTGTTCACGAATGCCCTGTTATGTTAGAAGGAATCATTGGACAAAAGCGAAGTTGAGCCGCCAATGGGAGCAAAAAGGAGGTTCTAGAACTAACTGGATTATAACGAAGTCATTCTTCTGGAATCCAATGAACAACAACAACTACTTAGGACCGTTCCATACAGACATTCTCATTATGATTCTCATTCAAATGGAACAAGACAAGTCTACTCTAAGCCCATTAGAGCCCTGAAGTGTCGTGAAAGACTGAAATGGGACGGAATGTACCGGATTTGTTCAATTTTTTTCTCTCCACTCGGACCAGCCCGGCTGCCTGGCTTCTTATATTTAAAGTAATTTGTGTATCTACCCCAATGAGACTATTGTTCCGTACCATTATGGAAGAAGATCTGGGTAATATATCCACTTCCTCGGGAATAAAAAAATAAAATCGATTTCGTGGAGGAGTTTTTTGGTGGACCGAAGCATGCATTTCATTTCTCCCTCCCTTAATGCAAGTCTTTCCTGGCGACCTGGAATATCCCATTAACGTAAATGATCTCCCAGATATGACCGCCGTTGGTAAAGCCAAACGTAAAATGAGGGAACCCTCCTTTCCCAGTTGTTGATCTGCTCGGCTGTCCGCCAAAAGACAACAGAGTGCACCCCCAAAGAAAATCTCAAGAACTATCTCTACACCTCGTCCTATAGCCTCCCAAGGTGCAGTCGAGTCTGAGTCTGCATCAGACCAATTTCTTGACGATGAAAGCAATACAGACTTTGTTCCCCTGCCAACACCTATTGAGGAATCTGATGTTGATTCTCCCTCATCGGAACCATGGTCTACTCCATCCAGTATATCCCATCGCAAGAAGCAGACGGTTCGTAAATCCACTTCTCATCGGTCTTTGTCTCCTGATGAAGAATTGGTGCCGACTCCCAGTCCCATGTCCATACACTCGTCGAGTCCAGCACCTTCTCCCTCCTTCAGTCTGGCGCCCGCTCTCTCCTCCAGTCCACCGCCCATATCTCTGGTACAGGCACCGTCCGCTGATCAAGTATCTCCTCAACTTCCTCTCCTTCCCCTGACTCGAGTCCTGATCCACACCGCTGGAATATGTTTAAAACCCATGTTTCCTTACCAAAAATACGGATAGATCTCATGAATTTTCATAAGTACAACTTGGATAAGCTCTTTGATAGTCAAAATCTCCTTTCTGCTGTGAGTTGCGCCTCTTGCTTTGTTGAGGAGGTTGTACAGGCGAGTGACTATTCAATTTCCTCCTCTTTTAATGATAATTAATGATCGATTTGGACGTATTGTGGTTCGGGGGCACACATATCAGATTACCCCTGAGATTATCAACAATGAGCTTGGCCTTGCCAATGTTCCTCAACCGAACTGGTCCGGGGACTTGGATAAAATTGCTTGAAGCATCTCCTGACAAATGGTCTTGAAGTGGAAAATTCCATTCCCCGCTTCCCATCTTTCCTCACTATTCTCAGTTCTTCACAAACTTATGGTCTACAACTGGTATTCTTCACACAACACCACCATTGTCACCATGGAACAAGGCATCTTGCTTCATCATCTGGGCCACGGTCATCCGGTCAACTTGGGAACAATCATCTTTGAATAGATTACGACTGCAGGTCACAAAACAGGTGGCTTTTTTGTTCCCCTCGCTGATTTATTCTATTCTATGTAGATAGGGTTTTCAAACCACCTCCACTGATGTGTTCACTAAAAAATCCAGACTCCTGACGGTCCATCCGGGTTTCCTCCAGGGCGATCGCCGCTGTGACCTTCCCTGGCTATCTGACAGCCCTTCCGGCTCGATCGATCCGGCCCCCATAGCAACTAGCCGTATCTATGTCTCTCATGCGGTTCTTGCATAGCAAGTTCAGGCTCTAGACGATCAAATTCAGCATCTTCTTGCCATTCGTGATGCCCTTTCTTCCTAATTAGAGGGAGATGATGTCAATGCTGCTGAAGCTGAAGCAGCTGCTGATGCTAGAGATGCTAGAGATGATTTAGAGGCCAAAGTTGGTGATTATGATGGAGAAGTTGGCGATGATGATGGAGGAAAATGATGTTGATGCCTGCCCGTTTCTTTTGCTACTCAGGATGTGTGATTGTGAAAAGTTGGTACATTGATTTTGCTTATCATTACTAAGTACTTGACATTTTAATCTAAGCTTTGTTGTGATACATTAATCCCTTGGTTAACTATTATCTACATATTGTATCATGCTTATACTCTCTGTTATCTTCGAAAATGATGATATATATCTCCTTGTGGCTACTAATGACGATGTATTTTGGTGTGCTTGTGATGATGCTTTTTTTGTTGTACTTGTGGCTTCTAATAATGACATGCTTATGACTTGTTATATACAATGTGTATGCTTGACTTAGCAGAGGGTTAGAAACTTGTTAAGGGGGAGTGTGAAGTTAGGGGAGATATATTGTTGAAATTTGATCTTTATTAAAATATTGGAGTATATTGGAAAAAGGGGGAGATTCCCATATCTCACCTAACAACATGTGAAATTTAATCTTTATGGAAATATTGTTGACTCTAGTCGAAAAAATTGGAAATTGGGAAGAAAGGCAAAAACGGGGAGATTATTAAAATTTGATTTTGAAAATTTAATTGGAATATCTAGTTTTGCCAGTTTCTTCCATTTGAAATATACAGGTGGATTATAGAAGAGGTGAAGGCTAAGTCAAATTTCCACCAAACAAGGGAGCAGTTAGTGACTACGTCAAACAATATCCCAGAGAGAAGTGGAAGGAGAGAATAATGCAGAAGTGGATCAAAGTGGTTACTCGAACGTGCAGTGGTGGAGATAGAGAGAAATGGAACTGCAAGTTATCTATAAATACAATGAAGAATGGAAGAAGAAGACACTGAATACGATATCATTTTCTAAACAGCAGAACATTGTTACTAAGAAAGTTGCATTCACTCCCACTCCAACATTATGTACTGATATGCAGCAGATTGCTCTGATCTTGCTGCTGTCGAATTATGAGAAAGAGTGAGTGAGTGAAAGTCTGTTTTTGTAAGTTTTCTTTCTTAGTTAGTTTAGTCGACTTGAAATTCACCTTGGATTTCAAGTGCGTTAAGGATCGCCCCAGTGTAATCGATCCTTTTTGTAATTCACCAAAATTTAGTGAATAACTTTCGCCCTGCTGGCTTCACAAGTTATTCTTGACTTGTGAAAATTTCATATATGTGTTATCTTTTGTCTTCCTAGTTTATTTCCATTCGATACCGTACTTTCAATTTTAATGGCCTTGAAGAAACGGTTAAAGTTCAGACAGCCATTACATTTAATGAACTTGAAGAATGGTGGTCAAAGTATCCCCTAGGTGTATCAAGAACTTGAAGAAAGGTGGTCAAGAAGCTTACCTTTAGGATTGTGGAAAAAATTATTGACATCACTTTGTAGCAAGTACAACTACTTAGATACATGTTGTCAACAATTAAATTGTCTAAATAGATTGATAATAAAGTATATGTCTCAGTATATTTTGATTAGGTAAGTTTAACACCGTAACACACCCCAACAAGAAAACTGCGCCAGTACACTTGCTTAACAAAGCAGGCTTACTCAAAGTAGAGAAGAGTGTGAATCTTGTTATATTTCTCTTCCCTCCCCCCCCCCAAACTCTTACTAAGACTTGTTTCGGACCAACTACTTATATAGTTATACAGAGGAAGCATAAGCCAATTGAAGGGTAGCCGCGGTACACTTTTGAAGGGGCAATAATCCTCTCATTCTAGTTGCATCTTGTCTCTACTTGAAATAGTTAGAGCGATTTTTTTCTAGGGTATCGACGATGCAAAAAATAATTCTTTTTGCATTCAAAATCGACGATGAAATTTATCTAATTTAAATGTCAGATTGTCAAACAATTAATCATGGACAAGACGATCATGTTGTCTTCATAATTTTGATTCATGTACCTTCTTCAATTTGTTCTTCTTGAAAAACTTTGAATTGCTTCAAGCATTTGCTCTTCTTTCTTGAGTAGTGAAATCATTTCTCAATCAACATCATAGTCTATAGCTTCTCGTAACTTGTTTCTTCATAATTCATGAATGAATAGAATGGAGAATTGTAACTACAGTGCTCTTATTTATAGACAATCATGTAACGACTAGTTTTTAACAGCTAGTTTGCAATGATATGTTGAAGCGAAAGTGGGTTACCTCCAGCTTCACCCAAAATGTGCACAATTATTGTAGCAACCGGCTCAAGTAAGGGTATCGATCCCACGAAGACTAGGTATATATGTGGAATTTTAGATGACTATTTAAATTTAATTTGAACTACTGTTTAAACTATGGAATTTGGAGGGGTTGGTTAATTAACTAAAAAAAAAATTCTAAATGAATAAATCAAAGACACAAAATTATCATAATCTAAATTAACACTAGAATTAATTTTTTGATTTTCTTAATTATTTTAAAGGTGGCCTTGGGAAATTTGCTTCTATGTTATATCCAAATTTAATCTAGAGAAGGATTCAATAATCAAGTTGTATATATTTTCATATGGGGGGGTCACTTATGTTGAATATATTAATTATTTCTAATCTCTCTAATCATGTAGATCAAGGTAGGATAAATCGACTTTTGGTCCTCATTTCCCATACTTAACTCCAAAAGGATTTTAGAACTCAATGACCCATCATATTTAATAACATATCTTTTGATCATGAAACTAAACATACCATTTATTTCAAGACATATGAAAATTGAACAACTATTACATCTATTAATATTACACCTAATAGACATGCAAAACTTGATCAAGTTATAACACATCAACATATAAAGCATGAAATAAATGGATAAAAACATAAACATCTCTATATTGAATCCAAAACTAATGTTAATCCATCAATAACATGAGGAAATTATACCCAAACCAAAAGGGAAACTACTGACTAATTAACATGATTATCTCTCCATAAACATCCATAATACATATAATAAAAAGTATTATAGGTAAGAAGGAACATAGGTGAAGAAATGAGAGCTTGAATCTTTGCAAAATCTTCAAGGAATTCTTCTTTCTTCTTCAAAATCTTCAAGGAATTCTTCTTTCTTCTTCAAAATCTTCAAGGAATTCTTCTTTCTTCTTCAAAATCTTCTTTCTTCTCCAAAACTCACTCAACTATGTGTAAGCGCACATCCAAAAGTGGCTAGCTAAGAAGTGTCCTTCTACAAAATGATAAATTGACTTTTGCCCTAGGAGCAAGTGAGAAAAATGGGTAATAATCGGGTTTGAGCCCAAAACCCATGAAAAAATGAGAAAATGGTGCCATTCGGTCATCTCACTTGGTTGGCCGAATGGTGTTAGTGACTCGATTGGATCACTTGGCCTGGCGATCACACAGTTGGCCGAGTTCTGATGTTGACTCAGTTGACTCACCAGTCAGCTACTTCACTCGGCTGGCCGAGTGAGGGAAACTTTATGGAATTCTTTGAAATTTTTCTACTCGGCCAATCCACTTGGTTGGCACTCCGCTCGGCTGACCAAGTGGAATTTCTCTTTTTCTTCATCTTCTCGATTTATCGTTCTCCCATTTTTGTCCCTTCTCTTGTTTCACCAGTTTGATTCATGGTTTGTTTTCTCCTACAATTTTCCTACAAAATATATGGAAATGGTGCACTCGTGTACACTTTTATAAGATTGCAAAATCAAGGTAAAAGTAGTAGAAATGGGCAAAATTTACTTACAAATGTTCAAGTAAAACATGATTTCTACCCTAGATAAACTCGGTTTGTCAAACCCCTCAAACTTAAATCGTTGCTCGTTCTCAAGCAATAAAAAAAATCATGTTCGAGGGCATGAGAGCAAAATAAAGAGTTGAAAACTAGTTTGGGAAGAAGATCGTTATAATTATCAAGAAGTCCATTTAGAATTTTTGTTCTCCAAAATACATTCAACCAACCTATTTCCAATTAGAGTAGAACGCAAACAAAAATTATAACTCTCTCGAATGATAATGTATATTCCTCACTCAAGTGTGTATAGGTAGTATTTTCGATCAATCTTTAGCACAAAACATGATTTACCATAAGCTTGTTTATCATCTACTTAGTTATTACAAAATGCATAAGCACGCAAAAGATCATGTAGATCTTTATTTTGGATGTAATGGGGCTACTCGGTTCAAAGGTGGGATATTCTTTTTTTCTAGGCTAGTGACTTGTCTTGGACTAGCAAGTGTCAACACAACTTAACACTATAACTAACCTAAAAGTTTGCAACTGTCTTCAAAATAGAGCTAGAAAGCTCTATTCACCTCATCATCCAAAAGCTTCACATGTCCTTCCAATCTCCCAATTTTATTTGTGCAATTGAGATTACATAATTTGAAGGGGAATATATATATATCACAACAACTCTCTCTCTCTTTTTTTCTTTTTTTTTTTTTTTTGTGTGTGTTTGTTGATATCTTTTCAATGTGATAAATTGCATTCTTCTTGTTTCTATAATTTCAATTCTAATATTTTCCTCCAATTCTCCCTATTTCCAAAATCATTCTTCAAACACAATACCATTTTTTTTATCCTATCATTCACATGCTAGTCCAAGTTTTTTGGGAAAAGACAATGAGTTGACGAAGTGCTTAAATCATTGAGCTCAAACAAATAACAAGAATTACGGCTTACAAGGCTGAAAGGGGCTTCTAATGGAAAATTTCAAATGATAGATAAATTTGGGACTTGGCTAATCAACAAAGATGACCTATGATCATTTCTAATGCTTTTCTACAGTTGCAACAAACCAATAGATTCAAAACAAGTTCTAGATATCAAAGATTTGTCCAAAGTACTCACAATAAAGAATACCTAGACTTCAAAAATAGAAGTCATAGTGAGACTCAAACCTCGCGGTTAAAATAGTCATAACCAAGTTTCATACTACTCAAAATCAATAATAAGCAGCTAAACTCAAACAATTCATCTATATTTTCCACAAACATGCATTTCTTTCAAATCAAAACAATTTATTCCTAACAAATAATCCATTTCTCATACTCATATTCGTACACTTTTCTTATTTAACATTATGCACTATCCTAATCTAAGAAAAAATGTAGTTTTTCATATCCTCTAACCTACACAAATCAACATGATACTCAAAAGAGATAGGGACGGGCTCATAAATGTCTTACTAAGGTGGTCGGTATGGTGTGTTGGATGGGTTAAATGGTTGATGAGTTGGAGTATTCATGCTCCTCAAAATGGCCTTGCTGCACATGACACACTTATTGTTGCCTTTGCATATCAAGTGCAATTTGAGAATTATATGCTTTACGATGCATATAATCTTCAAGGTTGGTGACGCATGTATCCAAAGAGTTTCTCCAATCTATCTAATCATTCCACCCCCTTGAAATTGAGATGAATGGTATGGTTGCTGTGAAGTTCTAGCTTCAGATTTGCGGAAACTCTTTCTTTGTTTTTCCTTGAGCGTATGCAAACAGTTGTGCTTTCCCCGTCATCTCATTCATATGTTGTTTTTCAATATCAACCTCCATAGCCTCTGTTTGAGTATCCGTACTTCTTTCCCCCCTTCCTTTTCTTCTTTCTTCCTCATTCTTTATCTTGTTTTCACTCTCCTCGATGGTTTTCATGTGGATCGAGCCATTCAGCAAAATATTCGGGACCCTTCCCCCGGCGATATTTGTGAGGCAAGAATTGGGCAGTGCAAACCTCTTCTTAGCGGATAAGATCAAATACAACTTTTTTGCGCCATAATGTAACTAGCACATCTTCATGTTACATAGAAGTTCAAGGTTTAAGGTGATCTCGCCTAGCATTTCTTCCAACCTTTCCAAGTTCATCCCAAAATATCAAGCAATTGGAGTATGAATAATTTGTCCAAGTTGACGACCCCAGGCTCAGGTATTGCCAAAATTGTACTAGAGATAAACTTTTGGAAATATCGAATAACCGGGCTTCTAATACTCAATGCTTTTGATCGACTAAGGTTTTATACGGATGACTTATCTGGAAAAGCCTATGTTATTTCCTTCCAAAATGTTATTGAGTTGAATTCAGGGAAATTGATCTTAGCATCGGGTAGATTAGAGTATTTCCTCTACGGGAAATGATGTGTTCAACCAAAAGATATTGGAACTCATTTTCCAAATAGAAAGTTATGGATACCGGCACCATATCATCGTATCCTACATCAACTGTGGAGAAGAATTCCAGGACCAATGGCTCATACGTCTTCTCTTTCAAGCTAAAAAAATTGGACCATTGTTGTGATTATTTTATTGCTTCAATTTTGATACGCAAGTGCACGTAGTCATACAAGTAATATAATAGTTAGTTTTATCTCCACAGAGATTGACTTCAAATTAATTTGCAAATACCAATCACTAAACAATTTTAACTAAGAAAAAGAGTAATAAATTGGGTGGATGTTCGGTTCTACTATTATAATTCAAACAAAGAAGTAAAGAAAATATTTCTAGCAATTAATCATTCAATTAACAAGCCAACAATAGCAAGAAAGTTCACAAAATGGAGATGTAACTTGAATTACTAATTTTCCTTGAATCGGTTTTTATTGATCGATGTTCATCGGCATTGTTTTGAGTGAAATCCTCCAAAGTTAACAAGAATTCCCTCTCGGCACATAGAATTTTTCCAAATGCTATGTTACACATTCCTTTTTCTAATTGAACATATTCCTATGCCTAATAGAAATTAGAACATCGATGTAAATCTCAATTCTTATAGTTATGCAAGGCGAACAATATATTCCTTTACCACCGCCTACTACAACCTAAAATTGGTTATAAACTTGTATCATTCAAGCAATTTCCACTAGACCTAACTTTCCTAGTATTAAATCTAGCTTACCAATTCATCATTGCTGGCCAAACAACAACAAATATTATCAATAGGCATACTTGAATGAACAATGACACAAATCACTCAACAATGCATAAAGGTTTCAATAAAATGATTCAAAGTTCACTAGCAATTCAAGTCTTCAATAAGTTTAGTTCATGACTAACTTAGAAAATACAATCCAAAAGTCTAATTCATTGTCCATTGTGATTGAAATGAAATTCCAAAAAGAGGGGAATAAAAGAATAAAGAAGAGAGGAATAAGCTATTGGTTATGCTGTTTTTCGTGAATCCTTCTTCTTCTTCTTTCTTGATATCGTTTTCTTCTTTCCCCCTTGATTTCACACTGAAAATTTGCTAAGAATGATGGTCTTTTTCCTCCAATTCCAGCGGTTGTTTCTCCCTGTTTTCCTACGCTGCTGCTGCTGCTTCCTTCCCTTTTTGTGCTGCCCTACCTCCTTTCCTTGGCTGCTGCTGATGAAGGCCCACAATTCCTTTCCATATTAGGCAACCCATTAGTTATGATGTAACCTGTTCCAAAATTATTCTCCTGCTAATTTAATCTTTCATTTAAATTTAAAAGTGATTAAATTACACAGTCAGTAGTTTTGGTTCGAACTTCCTAGGTAAAAAATTGACTTCCAGTGTTGCTGCAGCATTGCTCCTAGTAACTGGAGACTTCCTCAACCAATCTACACTCTTTAGCTTCGGTTCTCCAAGTTCAGCTCTAGCCCTATTTTGTCACATAAGATTAAGGAAAAAATTAAACATTTAATTTATGCAAACTACAAAATAAAAGAACGATCTAATTTTACTATATTATTCTAAAATTCGCTAAACTCATCACAATTTTCTACATGATTTTAAGTTCAAAGGTACAAAAATAACTCTATTATATAGAGTTATCAACCACCCTATATTCTTGCACAATTCATTAAGATCCTCATAGATGCCTATCTCTTTCATGCATTCTGCATCATCAAAACGAGTGGCTCGTCTCTTCTTCCGATGGACTTCAAACCATCTTTCACTTTGACTCTCCCAATTTTGAAATTCTATGTCGTATGCATCCAGCATGGTTGCTAGAATTTTTTCGTACTCTTCTTATTGTTCTTCGATGGAGTGTTGACCCCAATCAAAGTCAATATTGACTACCTCCATTATATGGATTTGAGTTCTAGCTATTTGTTCCTCTTCAAATATACGCTTCTCTTGAGCTTCCCTTTCCAACTCATCAACGGTTACACCTCCACTTCCTCACGTATATGGATATATTATCTTAATGGTACCTAGATGACATAGACTTAGTAATCTATTCATATCAATGAGTTAAAAATTCAAGACTTTACTCTTTAATTTTTTTTTCATTCTTTTCTATCATTGCAGCAAAATTTTTTAATTCCAGGCTAAAATTCAAAACCATAATTCATTACACATATTCTCAACTCGATCTGGCACTTCACTCGATCTGGCACTTCACTCGGCCAGCCGAGTGGGACTTTAGTTTTTTTTTTTAAACTTACCTTCCAAACTAAAACTAGGTTTTTTAAATTGTTCAAATGCGTCAATTGAGTGATCATGTTCTCCCCCCTCAAACTTGATCGTTTGTTTGTCCTCGAATTATTTCACCTGATCAAGTTGTAAAATAAAATCTTCAATCAAAGTATTTTTAAATTAGAAAAAAGAAAATTAAAGAAACAAATAAGAATAACGCTTGGGTTGCCTCCGAAGTAGTGCTCTGTTTTAGGTTGTTACCTTGACATCTTGCAGCTTCACTTCATTTTGACTTTATCAAGGTAGGCCACCTCCACTAATTTTTTATCTTCAAAATATGCTTTGATCCTTTGAGCATTAACCATAAATGGAGTCCGTTCATTGTCAATCAACTATATGGTCCCATTTTAAAAAATTTAATTTATCGGATATGGGCCGCTCCACCTGCTTTTCAATTTTTCTGGGAATAATCTCAGACGAGAGTTAAATAACAACACTTTATCCCCTATTTGAAATTCCCTTTTTAAAATATTCTTGTCATGAAATATTTTCATTCTTTCTTTATAAAGTCAGGAATTCTCATAGGCCTCTCTCCAAAACTCGTCAATTTTATTAAACTGAAGCATTCATTTTTCCCCTAAATGCTGCAAGTCTAAATTCAATCTCTCTACCGCCCAATATACCTTATGCTCAAGTTCTACAAGAAGGTGACAAGATTTTTCAAACACAATTTCATATGGTTAGGTGCCTAAAGGTGACTTATAGGTAGTCCCATATGCCCAAAGAGCATCATCTAATTTCTTTGCCCAATCCCTCCAATTACTACCCACTGTTTTCTCCAAAATTTGTTTGATTTTCTTATTTGCAAGCTCAATTTGGGCATTTTCTTAGGGGTAATAAGGTGATGTAACCATGTGCGTGACACCATAAGATTCTAACATTTTATTAAGCCACTTATTACAAAAGTGCGATCACGCATCACTAATTAAAGCTCTAGGTGCCCCAAAGCGTGTAAAGATTTTCTTCAAAAAGTTTAGGACTACCCTAGAATTATTAGTGCATGTGGGGATTGCTACCTATCTTAAAACATAGTCAATGGCTAACAAAATATATTCGAATCCATGTGATGATGGGAAGGACCCCATGAAATCTATACCCCACACATGAAACAACTCCACTTCAAAGATGTTTGTCAAAATCATCTCATGTCACTTAGAAACGTTTCCTAACCGTTGACATCTATAGCATGTTTTAAAAAATTCATGGAAATTTCTAAAATTGAAGGCCAATAGAAGCCACAAGCTAGGACCTTATGTGCCATTCGATTAGCTCCAAAGTGTCCACCACTCGGAGAATAATGGCATTGAAATATGATTGAATGTTATTCTTCCTCCGGTACATGCCTTCTGATTATAGATTCGGCACACCTGCTAAAAAGGATGGGTTTGTCCCAAAACTAGAATTTCACCTCGTGGGAAAACTACTTCTTTTGGTGAGGACTATAATCAGGAGGTAGTACTCCAGAGACTAAGAAGTTTACCAAATTGTCATATCAAGGTACTTTTGAAGAAACGAGGAGTACCTTTTCATTGGGGAAGGTAGCATTTATAGGCTCAGGATTTCTTTCCTCGTTTTCATTGTTCTCCACCCTAGAAAGATGGTCAGCTACCATATTGTCGCATCCCTTGTTGTCCCTAACTTCGACATTGAACTCTTGAAGAAGAAGGATCCACCGTATTAGCCTCGGATTAGCATCCTTCTTTGTAAACGAAAATCGAATTGATGCGTGGTCTGTGTACACTATAGTTTTTGTTCCAACCAGAAATGCCCGAAAATTTTCAAATGCATATACCACTACAAGAAACTCCTTCTCGGTTGTGGTGTAATTTTTCTGTGCTGCATTCAATAACTTGTTGGCATACGATATCACTCTAAAGAACTTGTCTCTTTTCTGGCCTAAAGCGACGCCAACACCATAGTCACTTTCATCACACATAAGCTCAAATGGTTCCTCCCAATTCTGTGTGACCAAGACAGGTGCACTAACTAATGCTTTTTTAAATTTTCAAATGTCTGCAAACAAAAAAATTTAAATTAAACTCTGCATCTTTCATGAGTAAATTACACAAGGGTTTAGGAATTTTAGAAAAATCCTTAATGAATTGCCGGTAGAAACCGGAATGACCCAATAATCTTATAGCTCTCTTTTCATTCTTTGAATGTGGGAGTCTCTCAATTGCCACCACCTTAGCTCGATCTACTTCAATCCCTGTGGAAGATACTCGATGTCCAAGTACAATCTCATCTTTCACCATAAAATGACATTTCTCCCAATTAAGCACTAAATTTGTTTCTTCACGCCTTTCTAAAATAAGAGACACGTTATGCAAGCAATGATCAAAGGTATTTCCAAAAATTGCAAAATCATCCATAATTACCTCTACCATGCCATGAAAGATTGCCATCATGCAACGTTGGAAAGTTGCAGGGGCACTGCAAAGACCAAAAGGTAATTTCCTAAAAGCAAATGTACCATATGGGCAAGTAAAGGTGGATTTTTCTTGGTCTTCGGGAGCAATTGTGATTTGATTGTACTCGGAATATCCATTCAAAAAGCAATAGAAGTTATAACCACCCAACCTATCAAGAACTTGATCAAGAAAAGGCAATGGAGAATGATCTTTTCTAGTGGAGGCGTTTAACTTTCTCTAGTCAATGCAAACTCTCCAACCCGTCACTAACCTTGTGGCAATTACTTCTTATTCATCATTTGTAAAAACAGTCATAGCCCTATTTTTTGGCACAACTTGAGTGGGGCTCACCCATTCACTATCTAAAATAGGAAAACTAATACCATGATCAAGCCATTTAAGCACTTCATTATTCACCACTTCTTGCATTATTGGGTTCAATCGCCTTTGATTTTGCATACATGGTTTATCATTTTCCTCTCCTGAATCATATGCATGCAAAGTGAAGGGTTAATCCAAAGACCAATCTAAGGTTGATTTATATCTTTTTAAGTACATCAAGAAATTTAGATATATATGCATCATTCAAATATGAAGAAACAATCACAGGAAAAGTTTCATTTTCTCCTAGAAATTCATACTTGAGATAATCCGGCACAGGTTTTAACTCATGTTTCACGTCCGAAGAGTTAGCCTTACTTACCTCATTTTTATCCAAGTCTTTCAACTCATCGATGTCGGAAGCATACTCACCAGATGGGGCATACCAAAAATTCCTTCCTTGCAATTTGGGCTCCACTCCCAACCCCTCAAACTCATTTTCTTCATTTGGGATTTCCTGGAGCACATTAAACGATCCTATAGCATCAATGATGTTAAACATGTCAAAATCGTTAGCAAGCAAATTGGAAAAAGTAAAGATTGAATTAAGTAAGCAAAATTCCAATTCATCCTCATGTGCGCTTCCAAGGTTGAAATTTTGAACACAATTCTCGATCGCTTCAACCAATTGCACTTTTTCCTTTTCAGGGTTTGGACCAAAATCTTCCCCTTGAAACTTCATTGCCTTATGGACCTTGAAGCTCAATTGCTCTTCATTTACCCTTAAAATGAGCTCGCCCTTGTCGACATCAATCAATGTTCTTCCTGTTGCTAGAAATGCTCATCCCAATATCAAATGAATTGATCTGTTAGCTTCCATTTATAAAACAATAAAATCTAAGGGGAATATAAATTTGTCAACTTTTACCAACACATCCTAAATCACTCCCCTAGGAGAAGTCATCGACCTATCAGCAAGTTGCAATCCTAAAGTCATCGGCTTCAATGCCCCCAAACTAGAGTGTTTTATAAATCTCATATGGCATAAGATTTATTCTTGCTCAAAGATCACAAAGAACTTTACCAAAAAAGATTTCACCAATAAGGCATGGTACAATAAAACTCCCTAGATCGGTTAGATTTTGGGGAAGCTTTGATTGTAAGATAGTACTACACTCTTCAGTTAGTTTAACTATTTCATCTTCGCTCATTTCTCTTTTCTTAGATATAATTTCTCTTAAAAATTTAGCACAATTTGGCATTTGAGTAAAAGCATAAATAAAAGGAATATTGATATGTAACTTTTTGAACACCTCAAGAAACTTAAAAAAATTCGCTTCCTCTTCTTATGTATAGAACCTTTGTGGGAAAGGAATTTGTACAACTTTCTTGGGGCTTTCTCCAGTTACCACATTGATTGGTACCTCCCCAATTTTTGTCGGTTCCTCTTCTTGGATGATTTATTCGGTCTCTTATCTTGCTTCTTCTGGCTCGAACTCCTTTTCTTCCTTAATTTCTTCAAGTGGCTTGCTCGGCCCTTCATATTGTGTTCCACTCCTCAAGATGATTGCCTTGCAATGTTTCCTTGGGTTCACTTCTATGTTACTCAAAAAATTTCCTGGATTGCGTTGGCTATTCAATGAGTTTGCAATTTGTCCCATTTGGATCTCCAAGATATGGAGTTGAGTACCTTGCAACTGAAGTATGGTAGATATTTGTTCAACATATCATTCGAGTTTGATAGTCCTTGCATCAGTCGTTTACATGAAATCTTGAGTTTGATTGATTATTGTATCCGTCTTACTCATGAGTTTATCAAGGAGCTCATCAATGTTCGATTTTCCTGCTGGCTCCTTTGGCTCATTGACTTCCCCATTGGTAACACTAAACCCAGGTGGGAGTTGTAGTGCATAGTTTAGATTTCCATAAGAGAGCCCCTCTTGATTCCTATAGAAAGGTTGCCTGAAATTTTGATTGCCTCCTTGGTAATTGTTGTGAAAATTTCCTTGAAATCCTTGATGGTTCCCTTACCCCTGATTTTTGTAATTCCGGTTACCAAGGAAGTTAACCTCTTCTTGTGTTTCTAGCATCAGTTGTGATGGAGTCAGTACACCCTGGTTTACTAAAGGAGTAACCAATGTTGTTAAGGCATTCAATTTCTCGGTTACTTCTCTCATCGAGCTCCCCTCTTCTATATTTGCCAATTTTCTCACATTCCTTTTTTCCTGTTGGTCATTGATAGGAGTTCATAGTCATTTCTTCAATTAAGTCGAAAGCTTCATTGGCACTCCTTGATAAGAGTGTTCCATTGGCTGATGCATCCACGTTGGTACGTGTTTGATTATCAAGACCATTGTAGAAGTATCACATTTTCTCCTCAAGACCAAAACCATGTTGAGGAGACTGGCGAATTAACTCTTGAAATCTATCCCATGCTTCATAAAGAGCTTCTCTGTGCCTCTGCTAAAATTGAGTGATCTCGCTCTTGAGTTGGAGAGTCTTTATGGGTGAGAAGTACTTGAAGAGGAATCTTGGCACTAGATCATCCCATGTTGGGATAGATTGGGGAGAAAGAGTTTGATACCATGCCATCGCTCTATCTCGAATGGAGAATGGAAAAAATCTAAGGCGAATTACATCTTCGGGGACTCCGTTCAACTTAGTTGTATCATAAATTTTGAGAAACTCGCCAAGGTGTGAATTTGGATCTTCAATGGCACTTCCACCAGACTAGTTCTATTGTACCATGGATATCAAGGTTGGCTTCAGTTTGAAATTGTTGGCATTGATAGGCATCCTTGGAGCCCATCCAAAGTTCCAAGCTATTGGCCGGATATGGTCTCGAATCCTTTCGGCTCCCTCTCTTCCATTTAGAATATTTGTTGCTCTAGTGGTCTTCCTTCGTTTATGATCTCTTCCACATTGGGCTCGACCTGTAGTTGAGGAACTCTTCGATTTCCATGTCGAGTTCTTTCCTCATCTTCTTAATAATTCGGATTTAATTCTCTCAACCCCAATTGTGGTGGATTTCCAGCCATGATATCTTTGTTCTTTCTTCTCGTTCTTTTTGTGTTTTGATGTTGGTTGGTTGCTTCAATTTCAGGATCGAATGGCACGAGATTCTTACGCTTTGATCTCGTTATCAAGCACCACCTAATTTCAAAAGTGTGTTAATAGCTTTCAACACAATTTAATGATAAAACAAGAAGAGGAATTGACAATTTTTGTGTTGCAAGATTATCAAGTATCAATCAGAATAATAAAAATGTCTAAATTAGTAATTCAAACTTCCTTCAAATAGCTCCTATAAATTCACCTATTCCCCAGCAACAACGCCATGAAGTGAAAGTGGGTTACGTCCAACTTCACCCAAAATGGGCATGGTTATTGTAGTAACCGGCTCAAGTAAGTGTATCGATCCCACGAAGAATAGGTATATGTGGAATTCTAGATGGCTATTTAAATTTAATTTGAACTACTATTTAAACTATGGAATTTGGAGGGGATGGTTAATTAACTAAAATTACCTAAATGAATAAATCAAAAACACAAAATTATCTTAATCTAAATTAACACTAGAATTGATTTTTTTATTTTCTTAATTAATTTAAAAGTGGCCTTGGAAAATTTACCTCTATATTATATCCAAATTTAATCTAGAGAAGGATTCAATAATCAAGTTGCATATATTTTCATATGGGGGTCACCTATGTTGAATAGATTAATTATTTCTAATATCTCTAATCATGTGGATCACGGTAGGATAAATCAACTTTTGGTCCTCATTTCCCATGCTTAACTCCAAAAGGATTTTAGCACTCAATAACACATCATATTTAATAACATATATTTTGATCATGAAATTAAACATACCATTTATTTCAAGACATATGAAGAATAAAAAATTATTACATCTATTAATTCTACATCTAATAGACATGCAAAAATTGATCAAGTTCTCACACATCAACGTATAAAGCATGAAATAAATGGATAATAACATAAACATCTCTATATTGAATCCAAATCTAATGTTAATCTATCAATAACATGAGGAAATTATCACAAGACCAAAAGGGAAACTACTAACTAATTAACATGACTATCTCTCCATAAACATTCATAATACACATAATAAAAAGTAAAGGTAAGAATGAACTTGGGTGAAGAAATGGGAGCTTGAATCTTTGCAAAATCTTCTAGGAATTCTTCTTTCTTCTTCGAATTCTCCTTTCTCCTCCAATACCCACTCAACTATGTGTAAGTATGTCTAAAAGTGCCTAGGAAAAAAGTGTCCTTCTAAAAAATAAAAAAATGACATCTGACCTAGGAGCAAGTGAGAAAAATGGGTAAAAATCGGGTTTGATCTGAAAACCCACGAAAAAAGGAGAAAATTGTGCCACTCGGTCGAGTGATCACTCGATTGGCCGAGTGGTGTCTATGACTCGGCTGGATCTTTTAGCTGGGCGATCACTCGGTTGGCCGAGTTCTGATGTTGTCTTGGTTGACTCACTCGGTCAGCTAGCCGAGTGAGTGAAATTTTCTGGAATTCTTTTAAATGTTTCCACTCGATTGGCGCTCCACTCAGCTGACCGAGTGGAATTTCTCTTTTCGTCATCTTCTCAGTTTTTCGCTCTTTCCCCCATTTTTGTCCCTTATCTTGTTTCAGTAGTTTGATCTATGAGTTTGTTTTCTTCTACGATTTCCCTGCAAAACATGTGGAAAAGGTGCACTCATGTATATTTTTCGAAGATTGCAAAATGAAGGTAAAAGTAGTAGAAACGGGCAAAATTTTCACACAAATGTTCGAGTAAAATGTGATTTCTACCCTAGATAAACTCGGTTTGTCACTAGTTTTAAGAGATAACTAGTTTTTACAGTCTAGATTTAACAACTACTTTTTTAACGGCTATATTTTAACAAATAATTTGTAACGACTAGTTTTTTTAAAATTGAATTTCAAACAACAGAATTAACATTACTAATTAAGAATGAAATACATATTTAGAGATCCACTACACCTTAAACAACATAAAATAAAAAATATATAAAGCTCAATGGGAGCAGTATAATTATTTTAGGCCATGTCTCTGTACAATTTCATTAACCATTTTCAAATGATATTGAAGCATGATCTTATAAATGATGTATCAATACTACACATTAGAGCATAATCATCAAGAATAATCAATTCACCGCTAGATTGTCCCCTAAACCACTAGTCACCCCTAAACCACTAGTCACCCATGGTTTGGAATAAAAGTCTAGTCTATTTATTGCATGCCCCATATCTTTATGTTAATTACTTAGAGTACCCACAATCAATAACCTCAAAAAGCAACTCATATACGCCATGTCACTTCCACATCATCGCGACATCAAAAGTTAAAAATTCAATACTTTTATAAATTTTTTACTACAATCATAAACCCACCTCCTAAATTTTTAATGGGCCCCACCCATTTACACATTATTTCTATATTTTTCATAAATTATCTTTAGTTATAATTTTCACTTATATATTGAACTAAATATATATTTATGATGATCATCTTATTTAATAAATTTAAAATATTAATATTATGTATTAATTTAATTAATAATATAATATATATATATATATTTTTTAAATAAAATGCAATTATAAAATACTATTAATATTATGAAAACGATCATTTAATTCAATTGAAAGCATTAATATACATATGCAGGAGGAAAAAAAAGACTGTTACAAGTCGCGGTCATATTATCATGAAAAAAATATTGTTCCATAATAAATGGGCTAACAAATTTTCTCTCTCTTCAAATCGCCAAAAAGAAAAAAAAAGATTGGTTGGGACAAACAAGGTAGCAGCTCATTGGCCCCACTCTGACATGCGAATGTAAAACACCCGCCAATGGGCACCAGGCGTGCTGCCGATTGCCATGCTCCCCGCCTCACTTTTTTCATCTCCTTTTTCTCTAACCCAACTCCTAAATTTTGAACCCAGCTTTGTGAAGTGGCAAAACCCAACTTCAATACAATGAAATTGAACCCAGCTCCTACCTTTTTGTGAGGTTAAGGAGCTGCCATTGTGGCACCCTTAGTTATTTGCACTTAAGTCCTTCCATTAGGGCCTAAAGAGAGAAGAGAAGAGAAAAAAAATAGAGAAAAGTCATCACCCACTCTACATATCTTCAAGAGTAAGAGAATGAAAAAGAAGAAGAGTTTATGTAGCAACTTCCAAACCAATCTCTCCAAGAACCTTAAGAAGATATTAAGTACCATAAGAAAATATACTTGTTTTCATATTCCCAAAGGTGTTAAAGATTACCTCTCTATGTTAAGAAGAATCAAGGTAAAAAAGTTGTAAACCCTAATTTTCTTAAGTAGAAGCATGTTTAGGGTATTTTTCTTCCATTAAATGTGATGATCAAGAATGATCCTATTAGGTTTAGGTGTGTTGGATATTATTTGTTGTAGAAATCATATTTAGGAAACCATTTATGTGAAATTTAAGTTCATTCATCGACAAATCTGCCCTACTGTGCTACGTGGCTTAAAATCGTGACATACAAGATGTTTGGTTTCATTTTGATTTGTTATGAATTATATGATTGAATAAGGAGCTATTTTTCAAATTTCATGATATTTGGTGCTAGTTTGCTATTTTTAAAAAATCTCTTTTTGTGACCTTGCTGAATTTCAAAAGATCCAAACTGCATGTCAACTTTGAAAATTCATATAAATTATTTTACTTATAATTTTTTAAAACCATTGACTATATGTTATAGTAGCATATTAAGAAGTTTGGGTTTAAAGTTAAGACTATTTTGGATTTTGTACGAATTTGGAAATTTGAGAAGAAAATCTATCCAGGAAAAAAACTTACTGGCAGCTACTTCGTATATGATTTTTATAAAATTCTAGGATGTTCACTTCTTAAAAATGTGTCTCTATGTTATTATATGGTGAGATAAAAGTATAAATATAAAATTCGAGACTTTTTGGGATATTATACAAATTTTAAGAAATTGTGCAAGAAAACTTGTTCAGCATGAAAAACCTCTGTGCAGAACCTACGATTTTCATTTCTACAAAATTATGTGGTCATCATTTTAAAAAAGTGTTATACTAAGTTATTATTTGATAAGTTTTGAACCTATATTTAAAGTTTGAGAATTTTTTAGAATAAGTACGAATTATGATGAATTTTATAAGTTAAGTTAAATTGGGTAACCAATTTCGCAAATCTTTGGCCTAGAAGTTTATTTTCTTAAATTCTTGTGGTTATGAATTGAAAGACCTATTTTAATATGTTAATATGTGATAAGTTATTTATATATGTGTTTAATTTCATAATGAATAAGGTATTATTAAGTATATAATAAAAATTCTTGTTTTGAAGTACCAATGTGACTAAATGTGCAATAAAATGTCTACTTCCTATTTATTTATTTTGGTATTTTGGGATGCTCAAATTGGAAATTTATTAAATTAAGAGTTAATATGTAAGTGTTTAAATATAATGGTGTAAAACTAAGTATGAAACGTGTCAAGTGCAGTTCAAGAAACCATTGTCCTCCCAAAGCTATCCCCTCATCAATCTGGAAAAGTGGGTTACTTTAATATCTTGTCTTAGTTAAGTTGAATGATATTTGAAACTGGTTTTTTGGGCCAAATGGCCAGAGTGGGACCACGGGTCCACAACATTACGCTAGTGAGTGTACGGGCTCACAGCTAACACCGTACCAGATGTACGGGCCTGGACGGGTGAACATCATTATTGTTGGGGTTGATAAACATAGGATTTACGTGCAATTTGAAGTCATTATGTATAATTTTAGAAAAATTGCATGTACCTAAATGAAAATTTTATAATGATTTTTCTATATTTTGTTACATCACAAGTTTGTTGAAGTTTTGGCAGGAAAACCGACATTTGACGATTTGTACTTATCCTCTTATTCAAAGGACATTTTTGGGGATCACGATTTGTACTTATCCTCTTGTTCCAAAGGAAATTTTTGGGGATCATGATTTGTTCTTATCCTCTTATTCCAAAGGAGATTTTTGCGTATCACGATTTGTATTTATCCTCTCGTTCCAAAGGAGATTTCAGGGAGCACTTATCCTCTTGTTTCAAATGAGACTTTTGGGGGAACTAGAAACCCTAATCAACCCCTACAAAAGAAGTATTGTAGGAATGAGGAAGATCATCACTTTTCATAGTTAGAAACATATATACAAGGAGGAAACGATCAACCAAGTCATCAAAGAGAAAAGAGAAACGAAGATCCTAGGGCATATATCATAATTTTATATATTTTCTCTTTTTTTATAGATGTTAACTATAATTGTCAACTCCTTTCCTATGTATTACAAATGAGTAGCTAAACAATTATTGATTTTCTGGTTTATACAATTATGGGGTCATATGATTTTGATTTACGATATTATTTTTTTCCTTTATTCATTTATGCTTCCTTGATATGATTGTTGTATGAAATTATATAGCGAATAATTGCATATGTGTAGTTAATTAGTTATCCTCTAGAGGGGTAAATTGGTTAACGGATTAGGAATGCATAACATGAACTCCTAAATCGAGAGATTGGTAGGTTATCATGAGAAAAATAAATCTAAGGTATTGGGAGTTAGATAATATCTTGAGAATGATCAATATTATCTAATCCACGTTTAGATCTAACTCAAGAGAGAGGATCTAGATATTTTAGTGATTCTCCTACGAATATAGGAATCAAATATGGTTTAATACGTTAAAGGAAGTCATATGAACCATAAGAATATATATCCTCAAATATATTAAATCTCTGAAGTCTTATCTTGCTTGAATCTGATTTATTTATTTATTTCTATCTTTTGTTTTATTCTTCTTTCTACCATTAATCATCAAAGTTGAAGTCTTTAGATAAAGTAGGATAATATAAACGAGTAATTAATTGTAATTACATTAGATAGTCTATGTGGATACGCTACCTGTTTCCACCATAATTTTACTAAAATTAGCCTCATTTACTTGCGAGTCATTTAAGTAAAATAAAAGAGCGAAAAGGGTCGAATGATATTACACGAGTGAGTGTACGGGCTCACCATGTCCGCTAGTGAGTGTAGGCGCTCACAGCTAACACCATACCAGATGTACGGGTCTGGATGGGTGAACAGTTATATTTCTGGACTGAAAGGTATTATGTGAGTAAGTGTACGGGCTCATCGTATTTGGTAGTGAGTGTGCAGGATCACAGCTAACACCGTACCAGATGTACGGGTTTGGACGGGTGAACAATTTTATTGCTAGGCCGAATAGCATTACGCGAGTGAGTGTACGGGCTCACAACTAACACCGTACTAGATGTACGAGTTTGGACGGGTGAACAACTTTGATTGCTGATTAGTTTAATTAATGCAATATGTTAGAGTTATCTCACTGGGCTACTTCTGTAGGAGTTGTCTCATGATGCTACTTTTAAATTTCAAGTCCGACGACTGACAGAGAGGAATAGCTGCTGACGGGGCTCCCTTCTAATGTCTTATTGTTTGTAAGACTTAAGTAGACATGAAATTATGTTTGGTTAAAATATTATTTATGTTGTATGATACATTTTGTTGTAAGATCGTTTTGTGCCGTAGATTATAAAATGCTTGTTTGATTTAGAAATTGTGGGTAAATGCGAGTTGAGTCTTTTAAAAAAATATTTTATATTGTACAGCCCTCTTTTCAAAAACTAAATATTTTTAGAACTCAATTTTTAAAGTATTTCACTGGCTTTTAAATGTGTTTTATTAAATAGGTTTGTTCAAGTATAGTTTAAGTGACACAATGGCGGTCCGGGACCTGTTTGCGGGACTGGGGCGTTACACTCTCCATATGTGCAAGTAGTTGAACTTCCTCTTTTGCACAAAGTTCCACTAATCTATTGTAGCAGTTAGAGCCTGTTTTCAAAAAACTTGTTGTACCATCTTGAAAACAAGTTAACATTGGAATTTACATGATAGTAATGTAATTTTACCTTGCTAGATGTTCTTGAAGGCATGCCCACAGGCCGATTCTCGTTGTAGTATTCAAAGTTTTTTTTTCCCAAAACTCCATAGTCTTTTGCATCGCCAACCTTTGAGCAATTGCTAATGATCGTCCAGGCTTTTGCAAGACACTTCTTTTCCTCGGCAGACCATATTACCTTAACCTTGTTACCCTGCTGACTATCCTCATCAAGGTTAATATTTTGTACCCTAATTTGCGTAGAGTGTAGTGGAAATTGAAAGTCACCTAATGACAATGGTGTGTTGGCTCCTTATCGGATCTAGACCCTTCCACACTCTTTCATATTGACGAATTCAACGACACATTTTGTGGTGATGGAGGAGAAATCACTTAAGAAGATGGTGACATTATAAATAGGGTACCCATTGTTGTATAATAATCGATCGAAGATACAAAATACGAAGTATTAGGAACAACATTCGAACTAGTGGGAATATTTTGTGAAAATTATGGCACATGAGAAATTGAGAAGATAAGGGGTTCGGACAAATAGGAGTTTGGGAATTTTGAAAACCTGCACTTCCTTGCAATTGAAGAATAATAAATATTTGAAAATGATCCACCCTAATTTCCTGCCATTTCGATTATTGACTTTGTAGATTATGCAAATTTACTACAACAAAAAGAATAATTCTTTAATTTTATTTTTATGTTTTCTAAATAGAAGAGATGGTTGTAATAATGAGTGGATAAATGATACATAACAATACATATTTATAGAGAAATTTTTGCCCAAAAAATAAAAAAAGCCACTTGACCGCTGTGGCTTGCAACAATCACATTGAACCGCTTAGGCTTGCAACTATCACATTGAAAAACAAAAAGAAAAAAAAAAAACACTTAATAATTCAAATTCAGAAAAAAAAAAAAAAAAAAAAAAAAAAATTTAACACTTGTTTAATAATCTGAAAGGAAATCAGCCGAGAAAAAAGAATGAAAAATTCAAAAGGAAAGCAAAGGAAAAATGAAAGGAAAAGAATAAAGAAGTTTTTCTAATATTCAAAATTTGTCAAAAATAAATAAATAAATAAATAAAAGTTAATATGTTAACCTAGCTCCAGCCACCACCTTGCAACTACCTTAATATTCATATTGCATATATATATATATAATACTCTCTATTCATAATAAATATCATTTTAGAAATTTTCACACATATTAAGAAATAAATTAAGTACATATTCTAACCTTAGTTAAAGGAGAAGATATATTAATTATTAGTGAAAAAAAACACACATCATATGTACATTTACATGAAAAGTTAAGATTAAATTAAAAAAATAACATTAATTCACACCTTAAAATTAGTAAACATCACTTATTATGCAAAAAATTAACACTACTAAAACGACGAGAGCATTAATTTTTAAATCTAAACTTTTATTTCTTATGTTAATATTAATATTGATATATGTAAGTCCGTAGATAAATATATAAATACTAATAAAAATTTAATATTATATTATTAAAAATATTATAAACTCCAAGGAAAGAAATATAGTTGAGAGGTTGAGTCAATGAAGTCTTTGACCTTATTTAAATTCCAATTCGAAATATTTTTATTGCTCCTATTTAATATTTAAAGATTCTGAATCTATGAGTTCATTGCTAAGGAGTTGACCAACTTGTTATTAAATATGCTTGTTGGAACTTGAATCTCTATTCTTCAAGTTGAAACTAAAACTTCAGAACAAGGCTGACGGCGTCGTATAGCGAAAGCAATTTGAGCATTGAAGTTTTTTTATTTCTTTATACACTTTGACTTTGATCCCGCTGTGTGTCACTGTTTGATATCTGCACTCAACGTCCATTTCACACAAAGTAGCGGAAGATTCGATACAGAACAATACACTCATTAATGTGTGTTTCGCTGTGTGTTCGTGTTCTAAACTACTCATAGGTAACTATCTTTCTCTTACTCCGTTTATCTGTGTGTAAAATGAGATGGGATTCTTCTATTTGATCATTTTCCACCGTCGATCTCAGTAATTGATGGGAACTCTTCACTTGTTTCTGGAAGTATTGTGAGCAATCATTTTAATTATTGGAACCGAAAAGGACTTTTTTTTTTTTTGAGTCGTAGTCGTTAACTTATTTTCGTTCTATTCTTGTTTTGGTCTCAAATCTTGCTGATGGGGCTGCATATTCACGATTTAAGGATCAAACCCTGGATCATAATTTGAAGAACATTTTGCTGGTTATTTGAATCAATGCTCAATATAGGAGATTTTCTGTGTGTTCGTACACTAAGTGTAGATATTGGATTATATGAGTTGATATTTCTTGAAGGGTTTGTTATTATCTTTTGACAGCCAATAGGAACTCCTGCTTTGTTGCTTGAGTTTTGCAAAAAGTTTCTTTGATGCTTCATGTTGTAATGGAGTGTTAAGGAAGGAGATTATATCATTCTCTAAAGTACGTTCAGCGGACGTTTAAAGAAATTTTGCATTCTTAAAAGAAATGTAGTTGAATAAAAAATATACAAATTATCTGGTGATTTCTGCTGGGTTGGAAGCTGGCGTTATTGCTTATGGTGGTGGAAAAGGCATAGAAGATATGAGTTACATATCAAAAACCTTTCTCCTGTTTTTAAAGTAACTTCATGAATGGTATTCCTTCAGTCTCTAACAAGAAACTAGCCTCTACCAATCTGTATGAAATCCAGAAAAGGTACTATGCCGAAAAATATGGGGTCTGTAGACTGTCGAGAGATTGGGTTCAGATGGTATCATAAACAGAGGAATTTCCCCTTTACAATGATTTTCTTTGTCCCATGTTCTATGGTAGCCAAATGTAGGAGTCTCTTTTGCTTTGCAGCTATTTTATGTCCTTGTATTATGTTTATGGTGGAGTTCTATGTAAGATTTTTGTACATTTGAGATTAATTTCTTAATGGAACTGATTAGTGATTATACTTTCCTTCTTGCAATACGCCTCCAACTATACGTCACTAAGTAATTTCTTTTAACCATTATCTGCAGCTGATGCCATAATCAGTTTGTTCTGTATGGTAGAGCATTATCAAGGGTGCTTCTCTTGATTATCCTGATCATATTTTAGATAAATATAACATTGGATGGTATGGAATCACCACATGGAGAAAGAAGCCTTATAAATCATCAGTTCAATGGCCCAGTAGAATCGGTCTCAAGTCCAGTTAGAAGAGAAATAGCCAGCAGGTGTGATTTTTCTGTTTCCTTCACTCTAGATGAGCTACTCATTTGATGCCTCAGATACACAGATGGATACACATTCATCTTAAAGCTCTTTAAGCATTTTCCCTTGACCTATGAATTCTTTGTGACTGCTGTAATCCCATATTGAAGATTAGGTTTGAACTAACAGTGCAAACTTTCTCTACTTAACAAAAGTGACCATATTAGAACCAACATATTTTTCTGTCATCTTATTTCTTTTCTTCTACTAGTAAGTGTACTGAATTTGCTACATTAAGGTATTGGAGCAATTTTCCCAGTCTCCCATTGAGAGTCCTCCACAATATGTAACAAGTGCCTTGAGCAATTTCCTGCACCTCTTTCCTTTAAATTCTAGCCCCTGTGACTGAAATCCAACCCAAATTTGAAATACTAGTGACTTTATTTTCAAACTGATGACTTCTGGTTAGTCTTCTCATGCATAAGGTTCAAAAACACTAACTTGGTTAAATTCTTGGTTACCTGAATTTTTTATGGGTGTAATAGGCCCACTCTAACCAACCCTCAACAGGAGAGCTGCTATTTGGCTTGCTCTATTGGATGGGAGGTACAATGTTCAATCCTTCCTCACCGGGATTATCCCCATTTGTAAGACGGCTGTAAAAATAAGAAATATATAGAAAAAGGTTGAGATCATATGCTTGGGCTTGTACTGCAGTGTATTGGCCATGAAATCAGTTAATGCAATATTGAGCCTTAAAGTTAGTAATATTTGCCTAAATTTCAGGGGATTCTTAAGTTTCACTAAATTAGAAAATTTTATCTAGACAATTTCTTGTAATACGAGCCCTCATATGAGCCCACCATATTGATGAAAACGTTTTCAAATCTGATTAGACTAAGAAAGTTTATAATGATCCTCATAGGCCCAAAATTGCTCTTTCATCTACCAATAAGATGTTTATGACCAAGGGCAAATGAGGGAGACATTTATGTTTGTCAAAAATCCCTATTCTGATGTTTATGACCAAAGGCAAATGAAGGAGACATTTATGTTTGTCAAAAATCCCTATTCATCATCATTCACTTGCTTGATAAGGCCTGCTGACACATAACAAGGAGAACACTGCGTTTGGAAAATTGGGAAAGATTATACGAAGACTGCTATGTGAGGAAAATGGTGTCCACAGTCAAATAAATCTTTATTGTGCTTCATTACTCATCAGTGTTTTTTAAGTGCTAATTTAATCCACGACCAAACAGCAAGTGAAAAACGAGAAACTTTATCAATCTGAATGGACTAAGAAAGTTTATAATGATTCACATAATGCCATCATTCTGTCTGCTTCTAATTGCTTCTCGGACATAATTATTACTGCATTTTCCCTAATTTGAGAAGCCACTTGTTTCAATTTTATCTTGGTTCCTGGAAAATTCGTTCCTGCAATTGAAGTTAATACTACTTTTTCATTCGTAACCAGATCTACTTTGGGGATGAAGACTCCAAGTAATTATGAGGAGACTGATATAGAGAGTGGTAAGTTTGAAAAGACAGTACGTGGTAAAAGAGGAGCGACATTACACAATCAAGCCTTGTTATCTGGTCTCGCATACTGTTTCTCTTCCTGCGGGATGATTTTGGTTAACAAGTATGTCCTCTCCAGTTATGACTTTAATGCTGGAATATCTTTGATGCTATACCAGGTTACATCAATTTCTCATTTTACTTTCTGTAATAATTTTTCAGCCACAATTTACAGAAACCTTGCTATGATTTAGTTTAATTAAACAATTTCCATGTTCTATGGACTGACAACATATAAATTCATGTTTGCAGAATTTTGTGTCAGTAGTTATTGTATCCATTTTGAGTTTTCTTGGCGTAATTACAACGGAACCACTCACATGGAGATTAATCAAAGTCTGGCTGCCTGTCAATTTTATATTTGTGGGGATGCTGGTCACAAGTATGTTTAGGTACTAGTTTCTTTATCTTGTTATCTCAGTTTTATGTAAATTCTATCATCTCAAAATCAGAAGTAGTTATTTTTCTAAGTTGTTGAGTTATCCATCGTTGGTTTATTCTTGCCTTGGCTTTGAGGCTTCCTTCTCCTTCATATGTGCTACAGTTCTTAATGCAGCACAAGATTTCATATGTATGCTTTAACCTGCTTATTTTACTCACTCAAGTTCCTCAAATTAGATTTTATCTTCATCTAATTTTCTCATGTCTTACCTGGCTGTTTAGGTCTCTGCAAGTTTTATATCAATTATGATTTTGGGAAATGGAGGCAAAAATAGGGAGTCCGGTGTCGCAGAAACAGAATAGATCATAATTTGAGAGAGAGAGAGAGAGAGAGAGTATCTTATAGGCCAGAACTTTACTTCACTTCGCTTAAAATTGATATCCATGGACCGATCCCCAGATTTCTTTCGGGGGTGGGTGGTCTCATCCAGTAAATATCCTATGGATGACAGGATTTTATGTAAAAAGGCTTTGTTGCTCTTATAATTTGATTACTCTTGATGAGAACTTCCTCACTATTTATAATGTGTTTTTGCTTCTCTTCTTGTCAAATATTTTCCTGGTTGCTGGTGGATTAAATTTCTGTATCCATATATCTGCCTAACTTCTATATAACAAATAACAAGTGGAAAATGTGGACCATTTCTAAGTCCTTCCAAAGTGGCCATAATTTCTTCTCAAAACTAAGGTTGCCTGACATGTTTCCATGTTCATCGCAGTCTAAAATATATAAACGTTGCAATGGTTACTGTTCTGAAGAATGTAACAAATGTGATGACTGCTGTTGGTGAAATGTATCTGTTCAGCAAGCACCATGATAACAGTGTTTGGGCAGCACTATTCTTGATGGTATGTTAAGGCAAATATATATTCAGTCTGGTGATTACATTTTCGTTGGTGATAGCTAATAAATAAATTAAGAATATTTCGTGGAGTCTCTAATGTATAACATAGTAAGGATATTTTGTGAGGTCTCCGATGTATAAAACACTTCTGCTGTATAATGTATCCATTTTAGGTACTGTGGCTTCTGATGCTGCTTGTTTTTAACAGTTGAATTCTGAAAGCAATGTTGTAATAGGTCAGCAGTCACCCTACACTCATGGGCATTGTCTAACTGAAATTTGGGGATTGTTTTAAATGATTTAGCAGGATTAGAAGACTTGGTTCTTGATGAAAACACCAAATATCAACAAGCATATGCTATACATCTATACATATACACATTTTTTTCTTTTATGTTTAATGGAATATTCGGGAGACAACTAGCTGAAATGGTCCCTATATATTGGATATGATTTACTACATAAGTTTGTGTTCAACTGAATTAGCTGTGAAGTTGTGCACTCATGTTATGCAGATCATTTCAGCAATATCTGGAGGATTTACAGATCTCTCCTTTCATTCCGTTGGATACGCATGGCAGTTTATCAATTGTGTTTTGACAGCATCATATTCTGTAAGCAATCATGTTTCATATGTTAATTCCTGATGGTAGAGCTGATCTATTGAACTTATACTTGTTATAGCCCCATCAGTTATTTGTTTTTCTACTTTGATGCTTTCCATTATGGAAGAGACTTAGTGGTGACCCATTTGTTTAATAATATACAAATTAGAAGTTTCTTTTATCTTTCTTAACCATATTATATTTCAACAAAATCGAAGTATGGTGCTTATACTTGACCCATCTTTTCTTGTTAATATTTTGTGTGTATCACTATCATAATGTGTCTTCTTTTAAGCTGTGAAGTTGATGTTATATTATGCATCCACAACCTGTCCTAGTCTAAGCTAAGGAGTGAATTTGGATATAAAAGTCATACATCTTTGATTTAGGAAATGAAAAATCGGCCTCTGCTTCTTTCCATGCTTTGATGTTCTAATTTAGGTTAGTTCATGTAATTTATTTGTTACGTTTCAAAATTTCTAGCAAACAAGCACTATATTGGCCTGATAGAATTTCGTGGAACTTCAACCTAATGAATATTCATTGTTGTTCGGACTTTGTAGCCCATGACCATTAACATAGCAATCTTCTTCTGGTGCAGTTGACTTTGCGTAGGGTCATGGATACTGCCAAACAAGTCACAAAATCTGGAGAGTTGAATGAGTTCTCAATGGTCATGCTAAACAACAGCCTTTCACTTCCTCTAGGATTTTTTCTTGTTTTCGTGTTCAATGAGGTCGATTATCTTTTACAAACGTAAGTACAGATTTGGATATACTGATGTTCTCAATCTTGGTTATTTTGGGATGTATTTCCAGAAATAATAAGTGTTGAAGTAAAGCTTTTTTTTATTATCTAGTTTGGTTGAATCAGTTAACAAAAGTGCTGCTCATTTTTTGCTCTTACATATGTCTCGTCTTCTCCAAACTTTACTTTTACAGTAATTAGGATATTTTTGAACTACTATTATTTTTTTTTTTTTATTCTTCAGAAATTTAGAAATAAAATACCAATGTTTCTGTCTTGAGGTAAGATGGAAAATTGTAATGAACTACAGAATCCATTGCTTATCTGCCTTTTTAGTTTAAATCAGGAGATGAGAAAAAGGACGTTGATCCTCTATGCTTATCTTATTATTTTTGGCCTTTCGTTGGTAATGACAGACCTTTATTAAGACTGCCCTCCTTCTGGCTGATGATGACATTTAGTGGATTCTTGGGTCTTGCAATCAGCTTCACTTCCATGTGGTTTCTCCATCAAACAGGAGCTACTACCTACAGGTTACTTTTCTAATTCCCGTCCCTGTGCCCCGATAACAAGTGATGGTGAAACTTTCCTCTTGTGGAAATCCAATTTGAATTAAGATGTGGCCATGTCACAGGCCAACTGTAGTTCCTGTTGAGACTTTTATTCTTTCCCCTTATTTGTCAATATTTCGGCTTTTTCTTCATTCTATTAAAGCTTCTTTCTTGCTTATGATATTGAATTTTGCAGCCTTGTGGGGTCACTAAACAAGATACCTCTTTCTGTTGCCGGCATCCTCCTTTTCAAAGTACCAACAAGCTTGGAAAATTCTGCCAGTATATTTTTTGGTAGATTTCCAATAGCTCTGCTAAACTCTCTCCTATGTTGGGGACAAGATATATAAACCTGCTGCTAGCTAACTTGTTTCTCTCTTTCGCAGGTTTGTTGGCCGGAGTGCTTTTCGCAAGAGCAAAAATGCGTTGAGCTGAGCGTCTCAATTTTGAAGGATTTAGATCATTTTTCTATGCAATTATTATACTTTGTACCCCAAAATGAAATGACCCCTTCACCAGCAGCAGTTTCTGTAAAATTTTCCCAATCGCGTTGTATTAAACTAATCAATCGATATACTTAGCATACAAGAAATAAATGATAAATGTATCTTATTTTATCATCTTCCAGAGTCACTTAGGTATTCAGATCCAATTGGCACAAAACATACATGTACATACAAGTATAGGTTCAGAATTTTAAATGTATTGCACTGCACAGTAAAGAATTCTGAGAAAATTATTGAAATGTAAGCTTCTGCTTATCCATTGTCGTGTTATCATTTTTTCAGACAATAGGCATTGAAACTCTGTCCCTCTCTTGCCTTTTTTCGCCCCTATGTTCCCACGCGGGGGACGTAGTGATGTAACTTAAGGTGCAATCATTAACAGCTCGCTTATCATATCACGGTATAGGAGGATTAAACTGTGATTTGTCGCTGTCGTCCTATGCTCGAAACAGAGCTGTCATCCCAACTAAAAGAAAATTAGAAAAGGAGAGAAGGGTATCACAAAGGATAAAGGTAAAACTGCATTAACCTTAATATGTGATACAAATTGCAATTTTGGGACTTGAAACAAAAACAATCAAGAGTCACCAAGTTAAAACGAAACAAAACAATCAAGAGTCACTTAGTTGAATCAGTTCTGTGACACTACACTACAATAAACTAGCATGTATTAGATTTCCAGAAACTCCTCCGGGCATATGCATTGCTCACGTAGAGGTGATCTCATATATAACTCCTCCACGGTTCTGTATGGTAGCCCGAGTTCCTGCAACTTCCTTTATAAGCAATCCATGTTTAGAGGCCTCCCTCAGAACCATATCATCCATTCTGCAACACAATAAAGATACGTCGAGCTTATTCTTGAGAAATAATTAATGATAAAACTATTGAAAGCAAGATCCTCATCTAAACAAAATTAAAATAAATACTTACACTTTTGCTCTGGATACGTAAGCTAATATGAAACGGCATCTTCTTTCACGGCTGACGTAGAGAAGCCTCTCTACAGTGTCAAAGAGCAATGGAACACTGGATTGCTGAAAACTTGGACATTGTTAAGGCATGATAGCAAAGAAGTTGAGGCTAGATAAACAAAGGATAGCCTACTATTTTATGCTTGGAACACTGGATTCCTTGTCAGAAAGTATGAACATATATAGTTATGAGGTCAGACTTGCAGCAGTCTTACTTAAGGAATTAAGGTAGGACTATTACACGAGAAAAAGAGAAAATACCCCTCATAGATAGCGGCATAGCGCAACATTTTAAAATAGCTAGAGCAACTAAAATAGTCTGACGTGGATATACATCAAGTAATAGATGCATAGAAAGGGATAAGATATTAGTTTAGGCTTGAAACATCCATTTGCTGTGTGTTCTTCGTCAAAAGGTAGAAAGTACGCAAAGGAATACAAGTTGTGCAATCAGGCAGGCTTAATTTAAGAATTCTGGATGAGACCACTTGATTACACAAGAAAATAAGAGAATATCCATGAACGATGGCATGAACATTGCAACTTTTTAACCTCATTCAAGTAATATTAAAACAGAATATATTAAGACACTGTCCGAGCAATTGAAATGTTTCCTAATATCCTAGGGGGCTGTTTCTTCTTTTCGTCAGACATGTTAACTATTTATAAACATAAACACGCAGCATGTAAAAGGTTAATAGAACAGATTAGGATATAGATATCAGCTCCAAGAACAAGATCAAATCCGTCAGGATGTCTTTCCAGTATATGGTTGAGCTGCTTTGTATTCCCCCATTCTAGCTTCTCCGATTTCAGTACTGCAACCAACTGAGAATTAAAGATACGACTTTCAAAATCTATGTTGAACCTAAAATTGTTCACCTACCCGCAGAACAAGTAGAATTTTGTGAAGGATCATGCAGCTCTATATTCCTGGCTAGGATCTGAATATGTCCATAAATGCAAACATGTCAACAAAATGATCTTGACTTGAGATATCCAAGCACTAAGCGCATCGTATAACCTTGCCTTGAGAACCTCATCGTTATGGTCTGTCATAATTACTTCACTGCAAAATCTGCCACAAAGTATCCCAGAAATGCCTGCATTGTGAATTCAGCAAACAATTCGTTTTAAAGGGAATCCTAAATAAGGCTGGTTTAGTGTATCTTCCGCAATGGTGGATGCATAATTTATTTATTTTGAGTGTGTGTTGGGCAGGTGGGGGGGGGTATTAGAAGGATCAAGTTTACAGGGATAATGCTATAATTATAAATCAAAACTCACATACATTCCAACTACTTTTTTAGGTAAAGCCAATTTGTTGGCCCTCTTGACTCTCAAAGGTTAAAAGTTTAATAATAGAAGTACAAGGGCTTAGTACAACAACATAAACATGGAATTTTAGTAAATTAAAAGATTAAGGGCTTAGTAATAGACAACAGTTATAAGTGCTTAAGGAAATAAACCTTGAAAGTCCAGGGGCCAAAGAAATGATGTTATGATGTTGCCTTTTATATATCAGTATACATATGTATCAATGATTATATATATTCTAATTATATGTATAGAGAGACACACAACACATATATCAATTGAAATATATATATATATATACTATATATTCTAATTATATCAGTACATACATAATCATATACTACATATTCATAAACTTGGGTCCACCAGTGTTTCCAGACTATTTACCAATTTATCTGAACAACGACACATTGAGTTTAGAGCATCGTAAGATGTAACAGATATGGTGTAAGAAGGTTCAAGACTGACACTAACCGACACCAGAGCCAAGCTCAATAACAGAACAGCCTCGCAGCATGCCGCCATTTTTTGAGAGATAATCATTCAAAAGCTCTGCTCCAGGCCACACCAACTGCCCTGTCAAATCAAAATCAGCTGCCAAATGGATAGTCAGAGCCCAATTACAATATGCATTATACAGTGTATCATAGAGAAATATCTACACAAAATCATATCCATCATTCCCTCCCTCTCTCTGTCACCTAATCATTCTAGGTGAGTTGATACCTGACAGCTTCTGTTACAGAGGAGATAGAGTTTGGATCCCCACGCCTACTTCCCAGTTTGCAGAAAGGGTTCAGACTTTGTCTTTTAGAAAAACATAATCAGTAAATAACTAAAGGCACCGAATCAATCATATGTGTTGAAATGGGATGAATCAGAAGGAGAAGAAAGTATTCTACATCAAGTTTTAACTTCTGAATCCATACTACGCACAACTACCATAATGGTAATGATCCTGTCATGCCCAGGACGACAATTTGGACACTCACAACTTCATAAAAATCTTTACATGTTTTGATATGGTCCTTCAAATTTTCAAATTATCTTGAACATTTTGAGCAACAAAGGCCCTGGAAAACCCAATATTGTACCATAATGAACCACTGGAAATGCTTCAATGGTCTCTACGAGACCACAACGACTGTACCTACAAACCACTGAAATGCTTTAACGGCCTCTACGAGAACACGACTGTACCTACAAACTATAATCGATGGTTCAAAGCCCCACGCCACCCACAACCACTTTGCATTTGACAACATATTCATGCTATCTATTCATGGATCATGCTTTTCATTAATCGAATGACCAATCTTTCTCCACGGTATAAAGTTTCGCACCATATCCATTAGTTCTTTAAATAGTTCTTACTTTCAAGCAGCATGATAACACACACACACATACATATATATGTAATCACCGAGAACATTATAACCATATGTACCATTTCACTGATATAACTAAGAAATAGGTGGAGATACAGTAAAAATCAAAACATCAAACAATTGCAAGCGTCAAACATAAATAATTTAAAATGGGTTTTGTTTATCGAAGAAAAATGGAAGAGTGAAGATCTCACTTGAAGCGGACTGGAGGCAATAGAGCTCCAGAACTTGCCACCCAAATGAGAACCTCGTGAGTTCGTAGCTGTAAAATGAGGCAAAATAACAATCTTTTCAGAAATACAAACAAGAAAAGGGTTTAATTTGTTGTGGGTTGGAGGGGAGAAAAAAAGAATACTCGTTATTGATGAAGAAAGATTCATCCAAGCAAACAGTATCATCTTCTCCTTCTCTTTCCATTTCTCCACAATATTCTAGTTTACGACAGAGGACGGAAAGGACTTCAATCAACTTGGTTTCAGAGATGATGAAATCCGATTTCTCTGAGAAGGGCCGGCTGCTCGACCATCAAATCCTCTGATTACACCATATTTATAATATATTCGCACCCAAATCATTACACATTCTCTAAAATTAAAATTTGAGGCGCTATTTATACTTCAAAATTTTTAGATGTACATAAAGTTTAATATAGCTAAGTAAAATTAATAATTATTTTTTTTATTAAATGTACTTTATTTATATTTATTATATTTTTTATTAAAAAATAAAAATAAAAAAACAAAAAATAAATAAGGATTGTTCAACCCACAATTCCAATATAAATTCAAAAATTAAAATAGAAAAATTTTATGTCTTTGCCAAAAAAATTCTAAAAACAAATTTTTCTCTGCAATTTTTCTATCTTTTAATCTACCATACATATATCTCCCTTTTAACATTTACCTTATCTCTTCTCTATCCAAATATCCAAAAGAAAAAAATATTAGTATAACACATTAGCAGAAGAAATTATGTTTGTTATGAAATATATATATATATATGTATATATTTAGCCTTCGTGGTGAAAGACCGAGTCTCAAGAAAGTCATGAATGAATCTGCAATTTCAGTTTTGTATTTCTATATTCAAGAAACATGAAGAAGTTCTGTATTTCTATATTCAACAAACATGGATAAGTTTTGTATTTCTATATTCAACAAACATGGAGAAGAAGACAATAAAAGTAAAACTAAGGAACATGAATCTACAATTCCAGAATAGTTTTGTATTTATATATTCAAGAAACATGAAGAAGAATAAGAAGAAGAAGAAATATGATTGTGCATTGAAGGTTATGCAGTTGAAAAGAAAATATAAAAAGAACAAAATTAAATTATTTTTAAATATATAAATATATAAGGATATTTTAGTCAATTTATTTATTTATATCTAATTTTGTCATAATTATTATGAGGTATGTTTAGATATTTTGGAGTATAAATAGTCGCACCCCTAAAATTTGATCAAAATTAAATCTTATTAAAATAATTAATATATCCTTATATATAATTAAAAATAATCTCTCCTTCTTTTATTCGGATCTAACTTTCAATTTTTTTTGTAACTATTCAAAAGTAATCACCAAACGAAAAAAAATGTTCAATCTACTAGTTATATTCAAAATTTACAGTCGAACAATTTAGCAAGCATTCGACATTACTTATCGAATGCTGCTTTACTTGTTCGACTTTATGTTTTGAATAAACCTTTGTCTGCATCGAACACTTCTTATTTGACCTAATCTGTCGTACACAAACTAATATGTTCGGACTGTCAAGTTCGAATAAGGCCAAACAATTTAGCCACAAAATAACAAGAAAACATGACAAATGAACCTAATACAAATGTTCTTAAGCAAATCATTTCCCTGACTTTAAATTCAAATACTTATAGAATATACAAAAATTTAAGAATTTACTAAGATTTCAAAATATATAAACAATAAGAACTTTTGAACTTATTCGATTGATTTGGATGAAGCTAATTTTCTTTCTTGTTCTTTCTGGGTGGGAGGTAGCTTTATTGTTTTTTTTTTTTTTTTTTTTGAAAAGAACAAAATTATCACAAATGGATATATTTAGTAAAATAAAAAATTCTTTCAACTTTAAATATAATATATTTAGTCACTCGAGTATATTTAGATGGTTGGGAGGTGAGAATAGTCCCATCTTTTAATATATTACGTACATATTTGTTTTAAACACCAAATGTTCTTTCTTTTAATTTTCTTTATAATTAAGGAAAATAAACAAGAGAGAAAAGAAAGAGGAAAGGTTTTTCAAATTACAAGAAAGAACATGAACATTTGCTATTTTTCAATAAAAAAGTAATGGATATTTGTCACCAAAAAGAATCATATTTATTGAGAAAATAAAGTAGGAGGTAAGTTAATTATTATTTAGAGGTTTTTCTTAATTTATTTAAAATTTGATTAGGTTTTAAGGATTGTTCATCATGTTTTTTTTTTTGATCGATTTTTTATGTTTATGGTATAATATTGTTCATACTTTTAACAAGATATTGGTGGGTACGAATTTCTTTGTTAAAAAAGAATGTCGATCTTCAACTATTTAAAATTGGATTTTCTTAACATTCTGAGAACCGTTCAAAACTAGTTTTCAAACATTATGTGGCAAGCTCAAATTGTAGATTTCGAACATGTATTTTTATGTTTGAATAACAATTTTTGTATGATGTTGCTATTGTACGAAATCAATTTTTGAATACTATGTGACTTGTTCAAAATTTAATTTTCGAACATTTCTTACTATTTTTAATATCAAATTTCAAACAATGATTAATCATTCGAATGTATTCACATTTCTATTTTCAATTGACGATTATCCTTAGATTTTCATAGAGTTTTCATTCTTTTTTATTTGTATCTAATTTTAGTTGCCGAAGAAAAAAAGGTGAACAACATTAGCAAGAATGGAGATGGTTGCACTTAGAGTTGAAGTAGAAGCCATACTGTTACACGAAGAGGATACATCACACCCGGAAGAGGCACATCGTGGTGAAGAAGTCCATAATTAGGCAGAAATGCAAAAAAAATCAATTCTTCTACCTTTTTTTTTTTGGTGGTCCTGTTTACAAAAGTACCTCCTCCTACATGCTTCTAAAGATGCTAAAAACCTTGTTGATGAAGAAAGAGCTTTTGCACGGTCTAAAAATTGAGAATGTGAGTGCAACAATGCTTGAGGAACATGAACAAGCTTTGGGAAAGCAGGTGAGGTTGACATTCTTCATGAGGTCATTGAATTTGATATGTTTCTAGTGTTACGATACATATACTCCCCTTGACAAACTAGTGCATGAAATATATGTGCTTGTTTTGAGGAAAAACATATCCTTGCATTTGCCATGAGAAGGTTGCTTCATGAGCATCTATTTGGAACCATTAGACAGAACAAACTATAAACGTTGGTCCCAAAAGTTACTTATTTTCTTTGAGCAACTTGAGGTTGATTATGTACTAACAGCAGAACCACCTGCCCCTCAAAAAGATGCTGCCGAAACATCTACTGGAAAAGAGACTACAACGAAGTATGAAAAGGATAACTAGATAGTGAGAGGACACTTGCTCAATTGCATGAGCAATTCACTATTCGATTTGTTTGTTAATGAAAAATCAGCCAAAGAGATTTGGGGCTTATTGGAGAAGAAGTATGAGGTGATGATGCAGGAAAGAAGAAATATATTGTAGGGAGTTGCATTTCGAGATGGTTGATGACAAACCAATCATGGAGCGGGTACATCAATATGAAAACCTGACTCCTGATTGAATGAAGATGTGTGAAATTTTGCAAGAAAATGTCCTACTGGAAAAATTCCCACCATCATGGAATGACTATAGAAACCATCTCAAGCATAAGCAGAAGGACCTCTCCTAGCTGGAACTCATCAGTCATAGGCAAACCGAAGCGGCTAATCGCCTCAAAGATAAGCTTGACTCTATGTCAGCTACTATTCCTAATGCTAAGATTGTTGAATCTGGTGATTCTTTCAAGAAAAACATGTACAATAAGAGTTCAAATAAGGGTCTGAACCTCGAGGATCGCAAGAAGCCAATTAGTGTCAATAAAGCTGATAAGAAAATTGAAAAGAAGAAAACTAACAAAACTGCTTTGTTTGTGGTGTGCCTGGCCACAAGGCTTTTCAATGCTATTGTCATTTCAGACAACAAAAAAATCCTAATTACAAACCACGAGGTCAACCGCTAATCAGTCTTGAGGACTAGTGGCTAATCAGCCTTAAGGACCAAATGCCGATCAAGACAACCTTACGGAAACTAACGAGATTGTTGTTGCTGTCATAGTTGAAGCTAATTTGGTGGAGAACAAAAATGACTAGGTGTAGGACATGGGTGCTTCAAGACATTTTTGCTCCCATAAAGACCAATTCCATGACTTCGAGGAAGCTGCAGAAGGAGAATGTGTCTACATGGGCAATCAAAGCACTGCTGGAGTCCTCGGTAAGGGGAAGATACTTCTCAAACTTACTTTCAGAAAAACACTGGCATTAAACAATGTGCTTTATGTTCCTTCTCTACGTAGAAATCTAGTTTCTGGTGCCTTGTTGAGTAAAGAAGGACTGAAAATTGTGTTTGAAGCTGATAAAGTAGTGCTGATAATAAATGGAGAATTTGTGGGGAAGGGATATCTTAATGGGGGTCTCTTTGTACTGAACATGGTTTCTGATATTGCTAATAATAATTATTCTGCTTCTACATATATTGTTGAGTCCATTGATCTATAGCATGGTAGGCTTGGTCATGTTAATATTGCTTCTATTAAAAGACTACAAAAATTGGATTTAATTCCTTCTGTGAACATGAATGAGCTTACAAAGTCTGCAATATACGTAGAGGCTAAATATGCCAAGAAACCTTTTACACCTATTGAAAATAGAAAAACTGAACTTCTTGGATTGATTCACATAGACTTAGTTGTTTTCAAGAACACAGTTAATAAAGGAGGTAAAAGGTATTACATGGCCTTTGTGGATGATTTTCCAAGATCTATTAGAATTTACCTGCTGAGGGCTAAAGATGAGGCTGGGGAAATGTTCTTGAAATACAAAACGGGAGTGGAAAATCAGTTAGACAAGAAAATGAAAAGGCTTAGATCCAATAGAGGAGGAGAATATAGTACAACATTTCTCACACAATTCTGTGAAAAAAAATGGTATTGTGCATGAATTCAGTCCTCCTAATTATCCCCAACAAATTTGTATAGCCAAAAGAAAAATAGAACTTTTAAAGATATGATAAATGTTATACCATTGAGTTCTGGCTTACCTGATAATGTGGGGGGGGGGGGGGGGTAGGTGTACTCTTTGCTTGTTCCATTCTAATAGGGTTCCTCATAAAAAGTTGGATAAAACTCCTTACGAGTTATGGAAAGATTTTACTCCCAATATGAAATTTCTTAAAGTGTGGGAGTGTCTTGCTAAAGTGAGTTTGGCTGCTCCTAAAAGTAGTATTGGACCTAAAACCTATATTGTTGTCTTATTTGTTATTCTCAAAATTCTGCTGCTTATAGATTTATGTCTATAAATGATTATTCTCTTACTGAATCTCGAGATGTTGAATTTTTTGAGCATATATTTCCATTAAAAAATCAAATGATGACAATGAATATGGTTCCCTAACTGATAATATGTCCTTATCTTTGCCTAGCACTGCTTCAATGAGAAATATGCATGAAAATGAACTTAGAAAGAGTAAAAGGCGACGAACGAAAACTAGTTACGGATCAGACTTTATAACTACATTTCTAACTGAGACTCCTGAAAAATTAAATGATCTTGTTGTGTCTACTTTCTTAATAGATGAAGATCCTAAGAACTATAAAGAGGCAATAACATCAATAGATGCTACTTTTTGGAAATATGCTATGAAATGTGAACTTAAGTCCATATGACCAACCATACATGGGACTTAGTGGAATTTGCCTAAAGGATGTAAATCTATTAACTGTAAGTGGATTTTTAAGAAAAAAATTGAAATCAGATGGCTCTATTTGATAAGTTCAAGGCCAAATTAGTAGTAGTATGTTATACCTAAAAGAAAGGAATTGATTACTTTGACACTTATTCTCCTGTTACCAAAATGCCCTCTTAAGAACTCTAGTTGCCTTGGCTGCTATTCATGATTTAATT
Source organism: Caryopteris x clandonensis (assembly GCA_028749325.2). NCBI lineage: Eukaryota > Viridiplantae > Streptophyta > Magnoliopsida > Lamiales > Lamiaceae > Caryopteris > Caryopteris x clandonensis. The sequence goes on along the minus strand of JAPYKT020000006.1, from coordinate 10,958,713 downwards.
GTACATCAGATGGATGTCAAGATGGCCTTTTTAAATGGTGATCTACAAGAAGAGATATACCAACCAGAGGGATTTGTCGTTCCAGGTTAGGAGAATAAAGTTTGCAAACTCAAAAGGTTCCTTTATGGTTTAAAACAGGCTCTGAAACTTTGATCATGTTTTAATTTCTGATGGGTATGTTGTGAATATTCTTGTCTTTATTCTAAAGTGTATGGATAAAAAGTGTGATAATATGTCTCTATGTGGATGGTATGCTGATTATTGGTACAAACATTGGTGTGGTCAATGAAACCAAGAAGTTATCCTCCCAATTTGATATAAAAGATTTGGGAGAAGCTGATTTGATTCTTGGTATTAAATTGGAAAAAACTAAACATGGTTTCTCAATGTGTCAATCTCATTATATTGAAAATATGTTGAAAAAGTTCAACTGCTTTAATGTTTTACCTATTAGAACTCTCTATGATCTAATCATCCACCTTAAAAAGAATAAATGTGCTAGTGTATCACAACTTCAATATGCAAAGGTAATAGATAGTGTTATGTTTCTAATGAATTACACCCGTCCTGACTGATACGATCAAGGTTTTTCATCACCGGAGAACAGTCGACAAGAAGGCCGCATCAACCGTTGAAGAGCAAGAGGAATGAAGATTAATTCTGGTCCGGCGATTGGGAGTTGAGTTAATGAAGATTGAAGTCTGTGAAGGATTGCATTTATCCTTGGTCCTGCGAGTATTCTTTTATTAAGTTCTGCATGTATTTTTCTGTTTGTCCTTTTAGTTGTTTTTAAGTGGCGAGTGGATACTCTTTGCATTTGAGTCCTTTATTTTTGTTGGCTAGTGGCGTGGGTTTGTCACGCCTGTAAAAGGGGCTTCCCTTTATTTTTGAAGACACTTTTGGATTCATTATTTCAATAAGAGAGTACTTTCAGCCGAAGGCTTGGGCGGATTTAATCCGATTAATTCTTGATATTCTTGTGTAATCTCTTTGACTCTAACAAATTGGTCCGACCTTCCGGATCAAACATGACGAGATTGGAAGAAAAGATTACAATCTTGGAGAAGAACGTAGCTACGTTAGAGAAAGGGATTGACGATGTGAAGATTGAATTGAACAAAAAGATTGAAGGTCTAACGACCCAAATCAATGGGCATCTTGATGGTATTGAATTGTTACTACGGCAATCTACACTCGACAAGGGGAAGGAACCGGCAGAGACATTCGAGACAGCCTCATACCGTGCAGCCGCAACCCCAGCATCACGTTCCAGCGCTCCAATCTTGAGTGTGAATCGTACTCCAAATGGCCCAACTCCGGCAAAACTAGAATTGCCTTTCTTTGTCGGTGAAAACCCATCCACTTGGATATCACGAGCAGAGCAATATTTCTGTATTGACAATACGCCGGAAGATATGAAGATCGAACTAGCTTTGATAGCCATGGAAGGCACGACCTTAAAATGGTTGCAATGGATGTTAACAAGATTTCCATCCATGGGGTGGCGGAAGTTCACCATAGAACTCCTCCGGCGCTATAGCGACGACCCACATACAAATCCTTATGAGGCATTAGTGGCTACCCGACAAACAACAACGGTAGATGAATACGTCGATCTTTTCATCTCAAGATTCTCATCCGTGGCAAATCTTGGGCATGTTCTTGAACGGCTTGAAGGAAGAGATACAATGGAAGATTCGCTCGAAGGATTCAGAAGACATATTAACCATTATGCATTTGCCAAGAGAAATCGAGAGGGAATTAAACCCATCCAAGGCCGCAATAAGATACGCTCAACCCACTAACCGCCCCCTTTTGCGTAACGACTTCCAAAATAGGGAAGGTCGTTTCTCTTCAACCACGAACCCGCCACATTCTGCAACAAGCAATACCCCACAATCGGTTCCAAATTGAGATATGGGGCAACGATCAGCGGCCGAATCCAAAGGACCGGTTGCCCAAACAAGGAATCGGGGGACTAGTTACATGACCCACTCAGGATATGGCGATCTTCACGCGCGAGGACTCTGCTACCGATGTAGGGAACCATACACTCCGACCCACGTTTGCATGAACAGATCGATACGGGTAATGCTCATGGATGACGATGATGACACAAACATGGGGGAACCTGACACGGCGGTCGAGATAACAGAAAGGAACGAACAACATCTATCGAATCTCGAACTGTCAAGGGTATCTGCATATGGTTTCGATGAACCTCGCACGATGAAATTGATGGATGTCATGCAAGAAAAGCCCGTGGTAATCCTCATTGATAGTCGGGCCACGCATTGCTTCATCGGCCGACGAGTGGTGGAGCAATTGGGGCTCAAGATCGATGAAGACTCAGTCCTACCAGTCCGCCTGGGCGATGGCAAGGACACACACACCGCTGGGTTCTGCTCAAACTTGAAATTAACTCTCGAGGGTGTTGAATTCAATATAGCAGTATATGTCTTTCCCGTCAGCGGGGTCGACTTAATCCTTGGGGTAACATGGCTGGCCACCTTAGGTGATGTATGTGCAAATTGGGCAAGGATGTCCATGTTCTTCACAATCGGAGATAAACACATACAACTTAACGGAGACCCTCACCTAAGCTGCAAACAGATGACTTTTGTAGACTCCCTCAAGCTCGATGATGTGGATGGAGGTTGGAGGGTATGGGCTCACGAGTTAGGGACATCCGAAATAAAAGAGAAAACAAAACTGCCCCTCGATGTACAAAACTTGCTGGACAAATTTCCAGGCATTGTGACACCCCTCGATAGGCTACCACTCCAAAGAGCCAATGATCACCACATCCCCCTTCAACCCGGGGCAATGCCGGTTTCAATTTGTCCATACTGATACAACACTTCTCAAAAAGACATAATCGAACACATGGTGACCAAACTACTGAAAGCTGGCTTAATTCAACTTAGCACGAGCCCCTACTCAAGCCCGGTTCTCTTGCTTCACAAGAAAGACGGGAGCTGGCATTTTTGCATCGATTACAGGAAGTTAAATAAGCGAACAATACCTGACAGCTACCCCATACCAGTTATTCAGGAACTACTAAATGAGCTTCACGGGGCAGAATGGTTTACTCGCCTTGACTTGAAGTCGGGGTATCACCAAATCAGGATGGCAGCCGAGGATATTATTAAGATAGGTTTCCGAACCCACTTCGATCACTACAAATTTGTTGTCATACCATTCGGGCTCCAAAATGCCCCATCTACGTTTCAGGCAGTAATGAATGATCTATTCCGACCTATGCTTTGCAAGTTTGTTTTGGTGTTTTTCAACGACATCTTGATTTATAACCAAGACCGGGAGACTCATTTTAAAGACTTGCGTACCATCCTAAATCTGTTACAATGGGACTCTTTCGTCATCAACCCACAAAAATGCTCGTGGGCGCAAACATCCATCGAATATCTAGGGCACGTCGTGGCTAGAGACGGAGTTCAAATGGACCCGAAAAAGGTCGTGGCTGTGTTGCAATGGCCCACGCCCAGAAATGTTAGAGGAGTACGTGGATTCCTTGGGCTGACCGAGTACTACCGACACTTCATACGAGATTATGGGAAAATGGCTGCTCCACTTACACAATTGCTGAAAAAGGAGGTGGAAACAAAGTTCGAATGGACAGATACCACTGAGAAGGCCTTTTGCGGTTTGCAAACTATAGTTACCACAACACTCGTACTCGCAATGCCGAATTTCTTGGAAACATTTCAAATCGAATGTGATACCTCAGGACGAGGCATGGAGGCCGTGCTGATGCAAAAAGGATGACCAATTGCATTTTTCAATAAGGTTCTTTCAAAGAGAAACGCAGCCAAGTCCTCATACGAGAAGGAGCTTATGGCGTTAGTGCATGCAGTCTTACATTGGGACCTTATCTACTGGGGAGAAAATTTATCGTACGAACCGACCACTGAAGTCTCAAGCATCTGCTGCATCAAACCATCTCTTCCCTCGCGCAACAATATTGGGTGGCCAAGTTACTCGGATACGATTTTGATATCGAGTACAAAACAGGCTCCTAAAACACCGCTGCGGACGCACTGTCATAGCGAGACATGAACACTGAATTAACTGCGGTCTCACTGCCACGATGGTTGGAATGGGAGCATTTACGTTGAGAGATGCTACAAGACATAACCTACGGGCCCATTGTCACTGCACTTAAACAAGGAGAGACAGTTAATCGGCCTTTCACCCTAGTCATTACAAGGATCGTTAGGCAATCCCTGCTACATCGGAATGATTTGACAGATTACTTGCTGAGTTCCATGGAACACCAATGGGAGGGCATGCGGGCGCCCTTCGCACTTATAGACGATTAGCGGTCAACATATATTGGCCGGGCATGATGCGCATGGTGATTAAGTTTGTTGTCGATTGTCTAGTCTTCCAGAAGAATAAAACCGACCATCGTTCACCAGCAGGCCTCCTCCAACCATTACCGATACCAAACTTGACATGGGAGGACATTAGGATGGATTTCATTACGGGTCTCCCTCACTCTCAAGGTCGGGATGTCATTTTGGTGATAGTTGATCGTCTGTCCAAGGCCTGCCACTTCGTGGGAATGTCATGACCATTTACAGCTAAGAGAGTGGCTGAAGCTTTTGTGAAGGAAGTAGTGCGACTCCACGGGATCCCACAATCGATAGTTACCGATAGGGACCCTCTATTTTGTGGAACCTTTTGGAAGGAATTGTTCAAGGCAATGAGTACCCAACTAAGAATGAATTCATCATATCATCCGGAGTCGGATGGCCAAACAGAGGTTGTAAATCGATGTTTGCAAGCATACCTCCGTTGGTTTGTCGTAGAATAGCCTTCTCGATGGTTCTGTTGGTTAGCTTGGGTGGAATACAGCTTCAACACTGGGTTTCATATGCCCATGGGCTGTATGCCTTTCGAAGTTGTGTACGGCAGAGTTCCACCAACCTTATCCCAGTTTTTACCCAGGAAAATACAAGTTAAGGCTGTAGCAGATGAGCTGCTCGATCGAGAAACAATTCTCAGAAATTTGAAACACCATTTAGAACGAGCGCAACAACGGATAACCCATCAAGCTAATAAACATCGTTGAGAAGTTGAGTTTAGCATTGGGGATCGGGTATTTATGAAGTTTCGACCCTATCGTCAGCTGTCCTTGTTCAAACGCTTGAACAGAAAATTACCAGCTCGTTTCTGTGGCCCGTTTGAGATCCTCCAATGAATCGGTAAAGTAGCATATCGTTTGTCTCTTCCCGCAGGTACACATATGCACCCGGTGTACCATGTGTCACAATTAAAGGCTGTTGCAGGGAACCATCCAGTGACTGTTGATCTACCATTGAACCTCTATGAAGATGAACCTGAGTTCGTGCCAGAGTCAGTGCTGCGTTACCGCGAAGTATGGCGAGGAGACGATCGAGTGCCTCAATTACTGATCCAGTGGTAGAGCCGTCCAGAAGAAGATGCTACTTGGGTTGACGAAGTACAATTTCGAGCCCAATTTCCAGAATTCCGCCTTGAGGACAAGGCCGTTCTAAAGGAGAAGGGAGTTGATACGATCAAGGTTTTTCATCGTATGCTGCTTCCTAGAAGACCAGGATATAGGATTGGATCCTAGAAATATGCAAAAACCACCAGGGCTCCTCCTATCATCAACACAACTCATAAAATCGGCATCTGCAAAACCTTCAAGCACCATTCTAGAAACAGGTTTAAAGAACAAACCAGTGGAAATAGTGTCTTGTAAAAACCGCAATACCCATTTTCCAGCTTTCCAATGATTGACAGTGGGAGCATGAAGAAATTGGCTCAATTTATTCACAATATAAGAAATATCTGGTCTTGTCATCCAAGATATTGCAATGCACCAACAAGACTTCTGTATTTGGATGGTTGATCAAAAGGACGACTATCTTGCAAATGTAATTTAATCCCAGAACAACAAGGAGTAGGCAGAGCTTACATTTTTCCATATTATGTTGATGTAGAAGATCCCGAATGTACTTTAACTGAGTAAGATGAATGCCTTGAGCAGTCCTATCAGCTTCTAGGCCAAGAAAATAACTCACTTCCCCTAAGTGTTTTAAGAAGAATTTCTTGTCAAGATCAGAGATAAGCTGTTGAATCTGATAGGGATCATCACCAGTGACCAAAAATTTATCAACATACACAAGTACAATTAGCATTTTACCATTGACATGAATATGAAAAAGAGAATGATCAGAGACAGACATTTTGAGGCCTTTAGAAAGTAAGAAACCTTTGAGCTTATCATACCATGCTTTCGGAGCTTGTTTTAAGCCATAAAGAGACTTCATTAACCTGCATACATAATCTGGTTTGGAGGAATCTTCATATCCTTCAGGCTGCTTCATGAAAATAATTTCTCTTAAGTCTCCATTTAAGAAAGCATTGTTCACATTGACTTGTTGTATTTTCCAACCCTTAGTGACAGCCATGGTGAAAATAAGTCTGATTGTAATTGGTTTAATAACCGAATTAAAAGTATCAAAGTAATCCACTCCGGCATTTTGCTGAAAACCCCTAGCAACCAATCTGGCCTTGTATTTATCAATAGTGCCATCAGACTTTTTCTTAATTCTGAAAATCCACTTGTTAGTGATAAGATTCATATGAGGATGAGCAGGAACAAGAGCCCATGTATCATTCTTCATAAAAGCCGAGTATTCAGAATCCATAGCAGATTTCCACTCAGGAGAAGATAAAGCTTGATGCACAGTAATTTGGGTTTGAATATCCCATTTTTGGATCTAGTCACCATACTATGGCTAGAAGTGTGAGGTTGTGGTAAATGAGAGGCAGATGGCTGAGAGGAAGTGGATGGACTAGAAGTAGGTAAGTGTTGAGGCGATGGAGGTGGAACATCTTGATTGGTAGGTGGAATAGGTGTGAGAATCGGAAGAACGGAAAGTATAGAGTTGGAGTGTGTGGGTGAGGAAAATTGAATGGTTTTAGGAAAAAGTGATTGATATGGAAAATCAAACTCATTAAATTCCACAGTTCTAGCAACATATATCTTGCCCGTTGAACTCAAACACATATGTGAAGCACTGTAACCAAGAAAAATGCATTTGCTACTTCTGAACTGTAATTTTGAGGAATTATAGGGTCTAAGAAATGGAAAGCACACCCAAATGTCTTGAGGAATGTGTAATCAGGACTATTTTTAAAAAGAACCTGAAATGGAGAAGAATTGTCAAGAACAGGGGTAGGAATCTATTAATAGTATATACTGCAGTAAGAAAAGAATCCCACCAAAATTTAGGAGGCATGGAAGCTTGAGCAAGTAAAGATAAGCCAACCTCAATAATGTGTTGATGTTTCCTTTCAACTAAGCCATTTTGAGGGTGTGTGTAGGGACAAGAGTGTCTAGAAATAATACCTTTAGTTTTGAGGATATTTGATAATGATTGAAATTCACCCCCCATATCACATTGAAATATTTTCAAAGGATTTGAAAATTGTCTTTCAACCATGGTAAGGAAGATAGGAAAGACTTTTGCAACATCAGATTTTTGAACTAAAGGATAAATCCATGTAAATCGAGTGAAATCATCCACATAGATAACATAGTATCTGTAACCATCTGTAGATAAGGTGGATGCAGGTCCCCAAACATCACTATGTATTATTTCAAGAGGAGAAGTAGTTGTATGAATGACGGAAGGAAAATGCATTTGATGAAATTTTCCAAGTTTACATGCTTCACAAAAAGAAAATTCTGAATGAGTACATGATATCTTCAAATGTTGAAGTACTTTATTCAGAGTTCTACTACAACAATGACCCAAACGTTTATGCCAAAGAGTTGCTGTAGTTGTTGCTTTAGAATCTGTGGAATGATTCACAGAGGCTGTATGAATGCTTGGAGAAGTTGTGGTAGAGTGTGAGGCAGAATGATTGAAGTGTTTTTGCATGTGAGAGAGGTCAAGTTGGTAAAGCCCGTCCTTAAGTAGTCCTCTCAAGAGAATTTTATCTGTTTTCAGATCCTTGACAAAACAGTAGTCAGCATGAAATTCAACATATACGGAATTATCTTGTAAGAATTGAGAAATGCTAAGCAGGTTTTTAGTAATGTGCGGAACATGAAGAACGTGATTAAGATCAAATAAAACTGAAGAATGTAGGCTAGGTAGAGTAGAGGAACCAATATGAGAAATAGGAATTGAACTTCCATTACCGACAACAAGCCGTTTCTTACCATGATAAGGAGTCTGCACATGGAGATTTTGAAGACTTGAGGTTATATGATGAGTTGCCCCACTATCAACAATCCAATCAGAGGCTGATCCATACCCAGAAGGGGAGAAAGAAGAGCCATAGCCATGCACGTCAAATTTGAACTGACCAGAAGGTGTAACGGATGTGGAATTCTGACTTCCATTAGGATAAAAATTTTCTTGTTGATGTGAAAAATGAGCCGTAGGTTGAGAAGCAATGCCTTGTTGAGCAGAAACCATATTTGCTCGTGGAGAAGAATAATAACCTTGTCTTGAACCTGAATTCTCAAGACCTTGATAGTTCACATCAAATGTTTTATAACACTTGATCGCCACATGATTATTCCGGCCACAAATTTGACAAACCATTTGAGAGCCTTGAAAAAATCGACCTCTTCCTCTATTTCGACCAAAATGTCACCCCTCTGTGACCGAAAATTTGTAAAATTTTTCTTCTCAGTAAGATGAAGAGAAGGATTCTGAATACTATTGAGATTAGGAACTGTAGAACTGGTATACATTTGAGCTAACCATATTTCATGTGTTTGTAGAATAAACTGTAATTAGGATAAGGGAACTTGATCTCCTCTAGTAGTAAGATTTACCACAATACTTTCATACTCGGATCCTAAACCACCAAGGATGTACAAAACTAAATCATCATCTGTCATAACTTGACCAGTTGCTTGAATATTGTCAGATATTCCTCGCATCTTAAGGACATAAGGACATATTCCTCTATAGATAGATCACATTTCTTCAATGTCTGTAGTTGAAATCAAAGATTCATAACTTTGGCTTTAGATTGAGGCCGAAACAAACTTTCAAAGATCTCCCAAACTTCAAAAGAATAAACGCATCTAGTAACATGACCAAGCATCATTTCACTTATTGAATTCAAAAGCCAGCTCAATAAGAACTGATCCTTTCTAATCCAGATAACATATTCAGGATTAGGAACCACAATATCATCGCCATCATTTGTAGAGCTAAACTGAGATGGAATGCTCTTTGAGTTACAAAGAAGAAAATCCTCGTAACCATGAGCACGCACAGTGGATATAACTTGAGACCTCCAATACACAAAATTGGTACGGTCTAGCCGAACCGTCAACGTATGAAACGTAGGAATAACAATTTGTGCCATGAGATATGTCGGAGAGGATGATACTGGCTCAAGATACCATATCAAACCAAATTAGAAAATGAAAATATGTTGAATTCATCAAAGAACAACTATAATAGTTGTCACATATTTATACAAAAGTTTGGAGGCTCAAAACTAACTTATCAAAGAAGTTGTAACTACCTTGCAAGTTACATAACCATCTAACACATTTCTAACTAATTATCTAACTTGTGAAACTACTTTTAACAACCACGCAAGTGGCATAACCGTCTAACTAATTTTCTAACTACCGTGCAAGTGGCACATATACTTAATAAAAATGTTGATGCTATATAGGTCAGTTAGGACTTGAGAAGGTGAAGTACTCTAAGGCTATTGATGAATGAATAGAATTCCTCAAAAATATAAGTCTAGATGAGTTCCCTGGTAATTTAGATTACCTAAGAGATGTGTGATTCTATTGTAAGAAAGGAATGATGGGCCCCTCTATAGAATGCCAAATTAACCTACAGAAAACTCGCTTGAAGGGGTTTCGGCGAAGACCTGGTTCTCAAATCAGTTAGGACTTTTAATGATTGTTATGCGTGCAAGGTAATATACCTTTTATGTGAGGTATCTCTCCTTATGTACCTGCTACCCGAAGGTTAAAATCATCTATTTGTAAAAAAGTACATGATCCTAACACTCTGGTACCCTTATTTTGTAAAATGCAGGATTTGTCCACCATTTATAGAGGGAATTTAATATGTCAGGTATGTTCCGACACATTAACTGTCCACAACAGCACTTGGCTTAGATATAAGGATATCTCCTTCCTGTCATTTAACATGCTCTTCTAAATTAAGGTACCGAACTGAGGATCGTCTCACCACAACCAGTTCCAAGGAAATATGCTATGACCTAACATGTGACATGGTATAATATCAGAACTGAAGCTCTGATCTCTATTTCATCTCTAAGTGACAGAACTTTATGCTTTATAATTCAGAAGTAGATTTCTCCACTAGCTCACAAGAGAACATGTTTTAGTTCACATCAACTATAAATAACATACGACAAAGAATTGTCAAATCTACAAGACTTCTGATTTTCCAGTACATTAATACCTTATTGGCTTCATTTGAAACTACTAGTATTTGGTAAAAGAGAGGATACAGATCTTCTTGTTGTCTTTAACTAGTGATTAATGATTATGTGAAAACTTGAACGCAGTTAACTAGAAACACAAGACCAGATAATGGAAATTGTTTCATTGAAGACCAAGCAATAGGGTTGTGGCACACACCTGTGTGGGCATGGAGACTGTGTGAATGGGTACATTCCACCATAGAGATAGAATTAATATTTTAAGGTCCTCAATAAAAGACTATAGCCATTACGGGAGAGATGGAGCACCATAGACATAAGTCACACAACACAAACAGTGGTGAAGCACTAAAGTGGTTGCTAATATCATTACACACAATTTATCTTTGGTCATGGAATCTTATTATGATTGCCTTTAATGCAATATAGTGTTCCGCTAAGATTAGGTGTTGTCCTGATGTCTTATGTTGAAACCTTTGTTTGAGACCCAACAAGTGATTAAATAGGCACTGTTCTTCCGACTTTTCCTTCGATGCTTTAAAAGTTAGATTTGAATTTATCAAGAGGTATTATTACTACAGTGTTTTTGACCCATTGAATATATGCCAGATGACACTTTATTGAAAATTAAGAAAAAAATAATTATTTTGATGTGTTTATATTATTTTACATTTTATACTCACATTCCCTCGTCTTTTGGATTATTATTAGATATAATTGATCTAATTAATGAATTTCTATTGTAGAAAAATAATTAATTGAATTTAAAGAAAACAAGCCCTCAGACGAATTTTATGATTATTCGACGAAAGATCAGGCCAAATAAATGATGAAAAAGTCCATAAAAAAATATTATATTATTTTCTTATTGCAATAGATAGCCCATTTTAGATAAAGAGTTAATAGTCTTTTTTTTTTTTGGCCCATCAAGATCTAAAAACATCTTCTTCAAGTAAAAGGGGAAAACAAAAAGTAATGCCCCCCTCACTTTTTTACAACTCACACAGTTTTGGAGATTTGGGGGCACAAGAATTACTTTCTTCATTCATTCTCTCTCTCTCTTCTCATTTTTGTGGAATCATGTAAGAATCTTTACTTCTTTCTTTATTTCTTTTATTCTATCTTTCCTTTTTTGTTTTTTCCTTTTGACTTTTTGTGATTTGATGATTAAGTTTATGTTTAGTGTAAATCAAATTATGAATGTTTCCAAATGTGGATTATGCTATCATTAATTGATAAGGAACACTATCGTGCCCAATCGATTAATGATAAATATTGATTAAATGTTTAGTTTGGTCCATTATTTTAGGGAAACAAAAGAATTGTTATGGCTGTCCTAATAATTCTAAGGTTAGATATTTGAATTGCAGGAGATATGTGTGGCCTATGATCAAAACATAATTGTATGTCATTATTTGATATCTCGACCTTGAGTCAATTTTCTCTTTATTTGATATCTCAACCTTTACCTCATCTTTAGTTTTGTTGTTTGTTGGTTATTTGTCATTATTGATTTTGTCTATGTGTTTTTATAATTTGTAGAAATTTATTAGCCTCTTACATTAATTGATCTGAAAAAATCCCTTCTTTATTAATTAAACTCAAAATAATTTAATACTTGTACCCTGAGGATTGAACCCTACTCGCCACTATCACTATTTTAGAAAGTAGGAAAATTATATTTGGTGGATTGACCCTCCAACCAAAATTTAGATAGAAAAATATTCTATCATTTTTTTTTATTGTAATGGGCTAACCCATTTTAGATAAAGAGTTAATAGTTTTTAAAATTTGGCCCATTATGGTCCAAAAACCTCTATTTCAAGTTCTTTTCGAATATGTAATGCAACACATATTCAATCAAATTATGACACTGCCTCATGGAGTAGCATATTTATCTTGTCCCACCTTCATTTAATATTTATTGGTTGAATCTCTAGCTATTAAGTCAACTTAAAAGTACGCAGAGTAATTCAAGACAGGGCTCATGTGAAAAAACTTGCACCTTTTCTAAAGGAAGTAAGGGTACCCGCAAAAACACTCTTATATGTCACATCACTTTCACATCATCGCCACATCAAGAATAAAAAATTCACCACTTTTATCAACTTCTCTCTACAATCATAAACCCAACTTCTAACTTTTTTATAGGTCCCACTCATTTACACATCATTTCTATATTTTCATGTATTATCTTTATTTCATATTTTTAGTTATATATTGAACTAAATATATATTTCTGATGATCATCTTATTTAATAATTTAAAATATGAATATTATGTATTACTTTAATTAATAAATAATATAATATATTATTATTAAATAAAACGCCATTATAATACAACATATGAAAATAAAACACTATTAAAACATAAATATATTATTCAAAATGAATTAACTTAATTATACATTATTAAACAACACAACAACCAAACCTCAAAATAAAATACTATATATTTAAAATTCTCACAATTAATAATAAACAATTATTCTTCAATAATCGCTTTCGTAACATGCCCAAATATGCTCAACTAGGTTGGCTCAAAGTTGGTGATGTGTTTCTCTATCACACAGTGCACCAAAGTTATGGAAGTAGGCTTTAAATTTTTGGGTAGAGCCCATGACTATCGTAACCGGAGGAGGTGAGTCTTCATCCGAACAAATGACTATTTCATCCCCTTCGTCCTCAATAATTATGTTGTAAAATAATGCACTTATAGATGATATCCTTAAGTCAGTGTTGTAATAAGATCGTGCAGAGCCTCTGACTATCTCCCAACGAGCTTACAGTACTCCAAATGCCCATTCGACATATTTTCTTGTAGCTTCTTGTAGCTTCTTGTCTCTTCTTGAATTTCTTCCTCTTTAGATCCATAGGGCATAGAAAACTCTTAACAAACCACTCTAGGTAGATTCTATTTATCTAATATTATCCTTTTGTATATGACATGCCATTTATCATGAAATTGACTTCTGAAGCTTGTCCTTGTAGAATGGCGCTGAATAACGGTGACTTGGTAAGAACATTTATATCATTACATGATCCTGCAATGCCAAAAAAAATTGTCATTTCCATAAGTCTGCAAATGCAACCACTTCGAGAATTATTGTTGAGACACCATAATCACCTCGAGTATACTGGCCTTTCCAAGCAACGGGGCAATTCCTCCACTCCAAATGCATGCAATCGAGGCTACTCAACATTCCAGGAAATCCATGTATTTACTCATACATTTGAATCAAGCGTTGAGTGTTAACAATATTTGGTCTCCTCAAGTATGGAGCACCAAAAACATCGATTACACATCGATAAAACTTGACTAGGAAATCCAATGCAGTTCTGTCACCCATTTGTATATATGCCTCCCAATTGACGGATAGCCATTGTGCACTTTCAAAGGGGCGATAATCATTTTCTTCCAGTTGCATTTTGCCTCCACTTGAAAAAATGGGAATGATTTTCCAGGGCATCGACTATGCCAAGAAATAACTCTCTATGCATTCAAAATCGACAACGAAATATATTCAATTTAAATGTCAAATTGTCAGAGAAGTAATCACGGACAAGATGATCATGTCCGTCTTCATGATTTCAGTCCACATACCCTATCTAATTTATTCTTCTTGAATAACTTTGAGTTTCTTGAAGAAAGTAGTGAAATCATCTCTCGTTAGACATTACTTTTTACAGCTTCTTGTAGATTGTTTCTCTAGAATTCACGAATAACATCTTCTCTAGGATCCTCATACATTTCTACGTGAAAGGAGAAAGTTACCAGAATGTGAATAAAATGGAGAAATGTAACTTCAATGCTCTTATTTATAGATAAACTTATAATAGCTAATTTGCAACGGCTAGTTTTTAATGGCTAGTTTGCAACAACTAGTTTTTAACGGCTAAATTATACCGATGACTTTTAACTGATATATTTGATTGGATAATTTTCAACGGCTAGTTTATTTAATCGAATTTCAAACAACATAATTAACATTACTAATTAAGAATCAAATTACAAATTTCAACATCCACTACACCCTAATCAACATTTCTTAAAAAAAAAATACATAATTAAAAAAATCATAAGGATCAATGGGAGCATTACATCTACTTTAGGCCACGCCTCTCTACAATTTCATCAACCATTTTCAAATGATAATGTAGTTGTGTCTCCATCATTCCACTTGTACCCTTCATAATTATTTCATAATCCCTTTGCTTGAGCTCGATTTCTTTCTGCTTCATCTCAGTGTTTTTCAAGGCCAAATTTTCCATTTGATATTGTTGCATTTGTTTCCATTTTTCTTCGACATCTTTAGCTTATGTAGCTTTTCCTTTGCCTTGTCTTTTCGCCCTCTACTGTCCAATTAGACAAGATTGGATTTCACTATCAACTACTGTCTGGATTTGTTGAAGAAATATGTCCTTTTGATTCTGATGTCCCAGCCTTCTTGTTAGTTTTGTGGCCCATTGGTTGGAGAGTGTTTTTCTAACTCTTTTACAACCCTCCATATGTGCAAGTAGTTTGATAACTCTATGTGATAGAGTTATATTTATAACTTTGAATTTAAATTCAGGTAGAGAATAATGATGAATATAGCAAACTTTGATATAATATAGTAGAATTAAATCTTTGTTTTTGTTTTGTAGTTGGTACAAATTAATTGTCTAATTTATCCCATAATTTTCTGTGAAAACTAGGGTTGGAGCTAAAACTGAAGAATTGAATTAAAGGAGTGGAGACTATTTGAGGAAGTCCCCGGTTGCTGAAAGCAGTGCTGCAACAAAGCTGGAAGTCAATCTTTGACCTAGGAAATTCGACCCAAATTGCTGACTGTGTTAATTATTCACTTCCTAGTTGGCGTGGGCCAGCTTTGACTTAATTGAATGACTGTATCAGCAGAAGAATACTTTGGGTAAGATTGACACCATAACTAATGAGCTGCCTAAATTGGAAAGAGGATGGTGGGTCTTCTAATCAGCAGCCAAGGAAGAGAATGAGGGTTACACAATTGAGGAAAAGAAGCGCAGCAGAACAGTGAGGAACATCAAATGGAACATTCAGTGAAGAGATCATCATTGAACAGCAGATTTTCAACACAAAATCAAAGGGAAAAGAAGAACATGAACTCAAGAAGAAAGAAGGAGTAGGATATACGAAAATCAGCATCATCAGCTCACTTCTCTCTTCTTCAATTCTTTTATCCCCTGTCCATAGGCCGATTCTCTTTATAGTATTTAGAGGTTTTTTCCAAAAACTCCTTCGTCTTTTGCACATTGCCAACCTTAGAGCAATTGTTAATCGCCGTCCAAGCTTTTTCAAGACACTTCTTTTACTCGGCAGACCATATCTTCTTCCCCTTGTTGGCATGCTGACCATCCTCATTAAGGTTAATATTTAGTACCCCTGATATGCATAAATTGTGGTGGAAATTGAGAGCTATCCAATGAAATGGTGTTGTTGGCTCCTTATCCAATCCAACCCTTTCACACTCGTTCGTCTTGATGAATTTGACGTCACTCTTTGTGGTGATGGAGGAGAAACCACTTGAGAAGGTGGTGACTAGTTCACCCATTGCAACATAATAATCGGTTGGAGACATAAAAGACGGAGGATAAGGAAGAACATTCGAACTCATGGGAAAATATTGTGTAAATGCTGGCACATGAGAGATTTGAGAAGATAAGCGATTAGAACGAATAACACTTTGAGAACTTGCACTTTCTATGTATCTGAAGAACCAAAAATATTTGAAAACTAACCACCGTAATTTTCTACCATTTTGATTATTAACTTTGAAGATATTGTAAATTTACTACAACAAAAAAAAATATCTTTTTACATAAATAGATAAGATGTTGTAATAATGAGTGGAGTAAACCACATATTTATAGAGAAATTAGTTAAAAAAAAAAAAAAAAAAAAAGAGCTTCGCACAACGGCACAATGAAGATAAAGAACAAAATATACATATATATATATATATATATATAATGATTAAAATAACAAAAAAATTAACCGTTGCTCGATAAAGAAAATAATATATGTATATAATAATATAAATTCAGAAAAAAGGTAGAAAATTACAAAAGGATATGGAGAAATTTTTGCCCAAAAAAATGACCTTTTACATGTTTTTTTTTTTTTGGCCCTCTTGACAAATACCTCTGCAGCTGCAGGCTTCTGAGATGCTAAAAAACTTGTTGATGAAGAAAGAGCTTCTGCATAGTCAGAATTTGAGAATGCGAGAGCAGCAGTGCAGGGAGTTAAAAAGGCACTTCAGGAACATGAACAAATCTCTCGAGCTTTCGGAAAGTAGATCAGGTTGAAATTCTTCTTCTGTTCTCATCTATGTTTTTCGCCAATTAGTGCTTGAGCTCATTATTCATGAATTCAACCTCCATTCAGTCCTAATGTGTGATTCATGGTCTTTTTGACTAAATTTGAATAATGAGTGGGAGTTTCTAGTGTTACTATACATACTCCCCCCAGCTTTCCATACGATATTAAGAGACATTGATTTTGCAGGTTGCGGGTTAAAACGTGGGGAGAGCGCAGTTACTTGTATCGAAATCTTATGTTCCAGCATGCCCGTTTTCTCCCTAAAGCTCTTTCCTCTCGCTTTCGCCTTCAACCCCTCTCTTTTCTTCCTACTCTACCACCACAATGCCCGCCGACGCCCGATATCCTCCCTTTTTGTGTCACAGCGCAATCTTTTTCCGCCACCCAGAAAGCCCACGCCCTCGCCCTCATCCATGGCCGCCTGCCCTCCAGCGTATCCATCTCTGCGGCGCTCATTCTTTCTTACGCCAACTACTGCTGTCATCCCTCTACCCTCAAATCCCTTTTCACCCAGACAGTCTCATTTTCTCGCTCTGCTTTTCTCCACAACACCCTAATCCGTGCTTCTACCATTCTATCGACTGGACCACACAACAAATGCGTTGTTGGTCTTGGCTTTTTCGTGTATAATGATTTGTTGACGAGTACCCCATTCCAGCCTGATGATTATACATTCCCTTTTGTGCTCAAACTCTGTGCGGATTTTTTGTGTGAATCAAAAGGTATGGAAGTGCACGGGAGGTTGATAAAGGCTGGTCTTCATGACGATGTGTTTGTGAATAATACTCTCATGCTGTTTTATGGCAACTGTGGGGATTTATGGAGTGTCGAAAAGGTGTTTGATGAAATGCCGGTGAGAGATTTGATCACTTGGAATACGGGTATTCGGGTTTTCTCGGATAACAACAATCATTTGGAATCTGTGGGTTTGTTTAAAGACATGATTTCGACGTCTGGGGTTATGCCTCATGCAATTAGTGTCGTGAGTGTTCTTCCTGTATGTGCAGGACTTGAGAATGAGAGGTTGGTTAGTTTGATTCACAGTTATGTTATTAAGGTTGGTTTGGATGAAGCAAAAAGGGTAGGCAATGCATTGATTGATGCATATGGAAAGTGTGGAAATATACAGGCTTTAGAAGTAGTGTTTGATGAAATGGCTGAGAGAGATGAGGTTTCTTGGAATTCAATAATCGGTAGTGTTTCATATTGGGGTTTTAATGGAAAAGCATTAGATTGCTTTAGGGCAATGATTACTGAACATGTAAAATTGGATACTGTGACTATTGCTACCGTGTTACCAACATTGTTAGAACTAAATATATTCAGTAAGGGTAAAGAAATTCATTGTTACAGTATAAAAATGGATATGGATTCTGATGTTTTTGTTGCCAATGCATTGATTGGAATGTACGGAAAATGTGGACGTCTCTCTGAAGCTTCATATATATTTCATAAGATGGATACAAGGAACGTTGTCTCTTGGAATACACTGATTGGTAATTTTGCTCAAAATGGGTTTGAACCAGACGCTATAGAACTGGTCAGAGAAATGCAAGCTCATGGTCAAAATCCTAATTCGGTCACTTTGATGAATGTTCTCCCTGCTTGTGCCAGAGTAGGTTCTCTTCGTCATGGAAAGGAAATGCATGCCAGATCCATTCGGTTGGGGTCCGTCTTTGAATTGTTTGTATCAAATGCTTTAACCGACATGTATGCGAAATGTGGTTGCATGGATCTTGCTCAAACTGCATTTGATGTCTCACTAAAAGATGAGGTATCCTACAACATACTTATTACAGGTTATTCTCAGACAAACCAGTGCATGAAATCGATCACTTTGTTTAGAGAAATGGAAATGCTCGGGATGAATCATGATATTGTTTCGTGCATGGGGGTCCTGTCTGCCTGCGCAAATACATCTGCAATTAAGGAAGGAAAGCAGATCCATGCATTTGCAATGAGAAGGTTGTTTAATGAGCATCTATTTGTCACAAACTCACTTCTAGACATGTATACTAAATGTGGAAGGATCAACATTGCCAGGATATTGTTTGATCGGATGCCTGAGAGGGATACAGCATCATGGAACACCATGATTTTGGGGTTTGGAATGATTGGGGAATTAAATGCTGCAATTGATCTATTTGAAGCTATGAAAGAGGACAATGTTAAATACGATGCAGTTTCTTATATAGCTGTGTTGTCTGCCTGTAGTCATGGAGGGCTAGTCGGAAAGGGAAAAGCTTACTTTAGTGATATGTTGGCCAGAAATATAAAGCCCTCGGAGATGCATTACGCTTGCATGGTGGATCTTTTGGGCCGGTCGGGCCTTATGGAAGAGGCAGTAAAGCTAATCAATAGCCTTTCAATCAAACCTGGGCCCAATATTTGGGGGGCTTTACTCGGGGCGAGCCGGCTTCATGGGAATGTGGAGCTAGGGTGTTGGGCCGCAGAACATCTTCTTGAGTTGAAGCCCGATAATCCTGGATATTATGCGATCCTATCAAATTTGTATGCAGAAGTAGGGAGGTGGGAGGAGGCAGATAGAGTTAGGAGACTAATGAATGTGAGGAGAGTGAAGAAGAATCCAGGTTGCAGTTGGGTGCAGAGTGAAGACCTAGTACATGGTTTTATTTCCGGACAAAGACTTGATCCATGTTTGTGGAGTTTTATCACTGCTTAAAACGTTCAGGCTAAGGATTTCCTCAGTGTCTTGTATAGTTGATTAACTCATGTTCGTAGTTAGTTACCTACATCAGCTTAAATTAAAAATTAAAAATATTTAATTAAATACATAACATGATATCCCCCACCCCAAAGGTAGTAGGCAACACAATTCATCAAGAATGAATGCTGGAATATCGTTGATGCTGTACCAGGTTTCATTCCATACAAATTCCCATTTGCTCACCTTGCTATGATTGAACATTCCCATGTTGTATGGGCTGAAGATATTAATGCACAATTTTGTATCCATTTTGAGTTTTCTTGGGCAGCCCTTTTCTTAATGGTAAATATGTTTTCAGTTATTACATTTTCGTTGGTGATACCTAATAAATTAACTAAGAATATTTCGTGGCTACCAACCAATCTTTTTATATAACTTATGCTTTTAATTTATTGCTTATATAAATAAATTATATTATAAATATATAAATGGAACGCACTACTTTATGTAAACTATATAAAAGCAGAATTTTTGAGAGAATTTACAGAAATGTCATTTATGATATTCAATCAATTATTTTTTTCATTTTGCTGTTTTACTCTAATTTTTAAAGTCTTATAATTTTTTCATCTTAACACCATTTTTATATCAAAGTAATCATCTTTTCGTGATCTTTCTTTTGATAACCATATTGTATATATAAAAATTGAATATTAATTTTTATATGTAAAATATTTTTCATACATTGAAGGATATTATAATATTTAATATATTTTTATATTGTAAGGTATTTTTATTTTAAACATTTTTTATTAAAAACATATTTGATATAATAATGTATTTTATTTTAAAAAATAATATTACTATTTTTATAATAATTTATTATATTATCATATTATAAACTGTGCAATGCACGTGAGAAATATTAGTTATTGTAACATTTCGTTACATAGAGTATTTACTTTAGCACATTTTTGGAACACAATTATAATTTTAACATTTATATAACATTGTAATATATAACTAGGGGTGTAAACGAGTCGAGTCGAGTCAACGTACCATGTTAAAGATTGTTTGAAATATTATCAATCTTCTAAGTTTGAGATTGGTTTGATTATTAATCAAGTCGAGTTTTAATCGAGCCGAACACAAGTCGAGCTCGAGTAGTTTGATATTTTACACTTGTTTTAATAAATTTTGCTTAATGAGCACGAGCTCGAGTCGAGCTTTAGATTTTATCAAACATAAAAGTGTGTTCAAGATTGTTTGACATTATTATCAAACCTAGTTAAAATAAGCTTTTAACACACGAGTTCGAATCAAATATTGAATAGCTTGGTTTGATTTTCAGCTCTATATATAACACTAATATGTAACAATTTTTAATTACTAAAAATTTTAAGTAGCGCTTTTGTAACACTTATATGTAACACATTGAAATGAGAAATACCTTTATGTAACACTTTCAAATATGTAACACTTTTTAGGTAACAACACCGTAACACTTTACATGTAACACTTTTGATAACACATTTTATGATTATTCATTTATTAATTAATTAACAGAGTTCTTTTGTATGAGAAACTTATGAGAATATTTCTTTAACGTAAAACTAATATATATTTGGTATGCAATATTTGAAAAACGGAATGCTAAATATTACATATATGTTTTTTTAATCATATTAATTGAGGATTGTATGAAAAAAAGATTGTTAAATATCATAAATAATTTATATTAAATATCATTAAAATAATTATAATATATTACATATAATTTAAACTAAAAGTATGTATATTAAAGATCATATACATATATAAAATCTGAAGAGATTATATTCATGCACGCAAATCGAGGAACAAGCCGAAGAAGCATGGAACGTGCACCTAGGAGCACGGGCCATGCATGATTCCAGAACGAGCGGATTTGGGCTCCTGAAGCACGGACTGTGCTTGCTCATTAAGCACGAACCATGCATCCCTTGCACGAACTGTGAACCGTATCGTGTTATACTTATCCGTCATGATTCGTACTTATCTTCTAGTTCATAAGCAGATTCTTGGGGCACTAAAACCCTAATTGACTTTTATAAAAGAAGGAGTGTGGAAACGAAGAAGATCATTACTTCTGATATTTAGAAATATATATACGAGAATGAAACAAGCAACCAAGTCATTATAGGGCATAAATCGTAGTTTTTATTATTTTCTCTTTATTGTAGATGTTAGCTATAATTGTCAATTCGTTTTCTATGAATTACGAGTTGATAATGAATAGATAAACAATTAGTGACTCTAGGGTGTGTACAATTATGGATTCATATGATTTTAACCGACGGTTCAGAACCGGCAGTTCTGAAACAGTCAGAACCGACAGTTCTAACCGCCATTTGAAAATTCTAGCCGTTGAAGATCAACAGCTGAGATGAACTAGTTGTTGATCTCCAACGGTTGAAATTAAATGGCCGTTGTTGTAACATCCCAAAATCACATGCAGAATACTACGACTACTTCACTTTCTAAGACCGCGATTTATTTTTCACAATCAATCACAAGAAAAATTATGAATCATTGTTACTGAATAAAATCTTAATCTACGAAATACTAAGATGCTACTGAATGAAAACTGTACAAATTGACTTCAAACATTTTAGGAAGTGAAAACGGAGACTAATATTTATAAAGGTTGTGAAAACGAACATCTTTTAAAGTTAATCGCATTCTGATCTTGAAGTTCATGCACACTAAATAAATCCAAAACTTTCTTTTTCTCAACACCAATTATAGATAATAAAATATGTGACATTTTTCCACTTATTTGATTCCAATCGGATTTAAAACGAAGATTTTATGACTATTCAATATATATTTCTACTGTGCAATAAGGAATGAATATTTTATAATTCACAAATTATATGGAGGAACGAGTTCAATTTTGAATTGTAGAAACTAGAATAAGATTAAAGTGTGCTATAAATATTTTGTGTCTTTTTGAGAAACTTTACTATTGATTTTGGATATTTGAAATCGAAATAGCTGAAGCTATAAATCCTGCACAACCATAGGAAAAATATTATAACTCATAAGCTATAAATTGGATTGATTTGAAATTTTTATGAGAGATTAATAACACCTATAAGAACGACATATTAAATAATGAAGAGATTTGGATAACTATAAACCTATATTTCAAGTTTTTAAAGTAGAATTGTAGCATTTATAAATTTGGATCTAAAGTAATAGAAAATTCATATAAATAAAATAGATACCCAATTGATCTAAAATTTTAAAATTGAATTTAAATCGAAGGAGTGAATGACATATGAAAAACTCAAGGTACTTAGATATGTATAAGCATATATTCTGAATTTTACAATCATAAACGCTGGAAGTTGTAAATCTAGATAGCAAGTGGTAGAAAATTCGTATAAAATATAATACATATCCAATCTACTTGAAATTTTAATTTTGGTTCAAAATTATAATAGAGAAGAAGATATTAAAGTTTCATAGAATTCAAAATTGTATAAATAAGACTTTCGAATTTGCTACCATAAGAGTACCAGAAAGTTGGAAGGAATGAAGAAAGAAGGAAGAAGGATATTGAACGGATGATGGCAGCTCACCGGAGAATCCCAAACTGATAAACCCTAGTAATTAAATATTAATTTATAATTGATCCTCCTATTCAATATATATTCGGGCTTGTCATCTTATTGGGCTCCGGGCCTCAATTTATGGACCTCAGTGCCGGGCTCCAAGATATCTTCATCTTGATGATGAAGATATTGAAATTCCGATCGAGTGGCAAAAAGATTTTTGAAGCTCAACTAGGTTTGTGTTTATTTTATAAAATATCTTTCTTAAATATTATCATATTTTTAATTTATTTTAAATATCTCTCTAAATCATTTATCATTAATAATTTATTATGATTATCAATGTAGGTGCACAAGGACGAGCACAACACTATGATCTTCAAACCTAATCAACTGATGAAGAATGTCTTGCAACTTAAGAGAGTCAAAGTCAAAGTACGCGATAAACTCAAAGTCAAAATGGATAAGATGAGGCACTTAGATCGAATATCTTTGTCATTCACTTCAAAAGAGATTTGCAAAATAGTAAAACAATTTGCAATTATTGCGTGTTGGAATATATTTTTCAAAAAGGAGGAGGTTATGTCACACTGAAGAAACAACGATGATGAAATATTTATCAAAAATGATTTATGGTTTGTATTTTCCTTATAATGTTGGTGAAAATGTTTTGTTTAAAAGTTATGTTCAACTATCACTAAACCCTCAAGTATTCGGTATTTCACGTAGAACATTAGTTCGTGATATTGAGAAAATTGTAGGTGAATGTAACTTAGCAATAAATTAATATATTTAATTCTTTACAACAAAAAGTTTCAATTTCTGTGGATATATGGAGTGATCATTGGAGAGAACATAGTTTTTTATAACTTACTTATCATTGGATAGATAATTTATGGAAAATGCAAAAAAATATTACTTGCATATAGAGAATTTTATCAAAAGCACACGGCCGCAAATATTTCTCATAAATTTCATACTATTTTGCAAGAATATAATTTAGCTACAAAAAAAATTTCAATTTCATTTGACAATGCTAGTGCTAATACTTCTAGTTTGCCATTATTAATTCAAATTTGTTAATCATCATTTAAGGGTAGATTTTTTCATATTAGATGCATGTGTCATATTTTATATTTGTATGTTCAAGATGACATGGGACATCTCAAAGAACATATAGGTCAAATTAGATTAGGAGTTAGACATTTAGTTAGGTATGCAACTTTATGCAAAAAATTGAAGAAGATTTTGTAAAACATTTGGTATGAGTGCACCTAATAAAAATCACTAAAGATGTGCCCGTTGAAATTCAACATATAAAATGTTGAATGATTCTTATGAGGTTAGAAATGAATTATGTACATTTTGTTCACAAGAACAATTAGACATTACTTTATTTCCAATTTCAAGGGATACATGTGTTGAATTAATTCTCTTTTGAAAGTTTTTAAAGATGCAATGGAAGAATTATTTGATTGTTACCATCCTACTTCTCCTTTAGTTATAGACACTATGTTGAAATTGCACTTATTTTACAATTATATTATTCACATGATACATTATAAAATTGCATTGCAAGCATGAGAAGTAGATAGTTAAAGTATTATCAAGAAATTCTGATATATTTTTAATTGCAAAAATTTTAGATCCTAGAATTAGAGAAGATGGTTTAGAAGAAATACTAAGAATGTATTATGATGCATTATTTTCGGTTAAGGATGATGACACTCTTAATCCGCATATAATTGTAGGTAAAACAAATTAATTACTTTATGATTTTTTAAAGAATATAAAATTTATTAAAATGATAATTTAAATAGTGAAAATGGTCATGGAAATAAAGATATTGGTGGAGCGGTTTCGGGTCAACCCGAACATTTTCAAGTAACACCTTAATCAATATTATAAGTTTTATGATATTAGAAAATTAAAAAAAAGCCTCGAAGGAATAGTCTTTTTCAAGAAGTAGATAATTATCTATCTAATACTGTTGAGGAACTTGGGTTTGACACACCGAACAAGCTTTTGAGATTGTGGTCCCAAAGAGCAAAAAAACTTTCCTATCTTATCACTACTTGCAAAGGAAATATTTGCGTGCCCAGCTTCTACCGTCTCGGTTGAACAAGCATTTAGCACCGGCAGTTACAATTTGAATCTTCGAAGATCTAATTTGAAGGTTGAAGATCTAAAAAATCAAGCATTACTTAATGATTGGTTAAACACCAAGGTAGGAAAATAAAAAGTAAATTTTGATGAAGAGGATGAGGATGAAGATGGAAACGAGTATTCGACCACCGAAAGTGATTGAGTCACGCCACTCCTCAAGCATCAAGGTACGTTACAAGGGAAGAGAACTACGTCGACTTTGGTTCCTCAACTATGAAGATACGTATGTAACTTAATTCTAAATTAGAAATTAAATTTTAATTTCTAATTTATAGTTAAGCTCAAGTCTTTTTTTTTTTCTTTCTCTTCTAATTATTTTTTTAATAAGTTGTACTTGTAAACTTGTAAAGTTTTGATCTCTTGTTAAAAGTAGTAAATGTTTTTATTTAAGTTAACTTTTTATTGTAATTTTTCAATTGTTTTTGTAATTTTTTTATAAGTTGTAATGTAATGTTTTGATTGTTGTAATTTTTTTTATTAATTGTAATTGTTTTAGTTAACTATATTCAATTCAATCTCTTGTGATAATCAAATTAAAAAAACCAAGAATTATTTTGGAAGTCGTGAACCGGGGAACTGGAACCAGAACCGGAGATCCGCCTGTTCCAAAACTGATATAGCGGTTCAGTTACAATTCCACCCCCTGCAATTCGAGAAACCGCCAGTTCTAGAATGAAAATTGGAACCGGGGGAACCGTGTCGGTCTCTAATAAGAGTGCATGTCTCTAGAATCCATTTAATCTATAAATTCTCCTTGTTGATTGAGTCTGATTTGTGTTGGTAATTTCTATCTTGTGTTTTATTTCGTTTTAAATCATCAATCATCACAATTCAAGTCTTTAGATAAAGTAGGTTAATATAAATGAGTAATTAGTTGGAATTACATTTAGAAAGTTCATGTGGATACGATGCTGGTCTCGCCATAATTTTACTATAATTAGTCTCGTATACTTGAGAGTTGTTTTCTAGTGAAATAAAACAGTGAACAAGTTTATGGTACCCGTGCTAGGGACTGACGTAATTTACAGTTGATATTTGTTTTAATTATAAGACTTTAATCTAGTGTATATTATAATTATTTTAGTCCATAGTTTTACCTTTTCTGTCTCATTTGTGTTATGTTTTTGATAGGTTGTTTATGAACACACGATCCAAAGGTACAAAGAATCTGATACCTATTTAATTTGGAGATTGAAGCGGCTACCCGACACAGAAACATATCGAGAACTCGAGTAGATAAAATGGCAAAAAATAACAGAATGAATGAAATGGAAATTATGTGTGGAGAGATGGAGGAGTTGAGAGCATTGGTGCAAAAACAACAACAACAACCTCTAGCCCCATCTATTGGTCCTCCACCCATTCGAGAGGTTTTAGAGCCTCTAGTTGCTGGAAATTATGGAGGAGCACGATTACAAGCCATAGGTGCCAACAATTTTAAACTTAAACCTGCTTTGATATCTATGGTTTCGCATAATCAGTTTGGTGGTGGTGCACTGGATGATCCTAATACACATCTGGCACAATTTTTAGAGATTAGTGACACCATCAAGATGAACGGTGTGGGAGGAGAAATGATAAGGCTTCGATTGTTCTTATTCTCTTTGAAGGACAAAGCAAAATAATGGTATCAATCATTGGATGAGGATTCAGTCTATTAATGATCAAAATTATGTAAGAAGTTCCTCAACATGTATTATCCACCAAGTGAAACATTGTGATTGAAGAACGAGATCACTCAATTAATACAATTCGATCAAGAACCTTTATATGAAGCTTGAGAGAGATCAGGGATCTCATCCGAAAATGTCCTAGACATGGATTTGGAGCAGATTAGCAGGTATGTTATTTCGATAATGGTTTACTAGAGCATACTCGTAATCTAGTACATGCAGCTTGTGGAGAAGCTCTATTGAAATTAATTGCTGAAGAGTCTTATGAAATTTCTAGAAAGGATGGGTGCAACAGTGCATAGTGGCCATCACAAATAAATTCAATAAGGAAAGAGGTTGAAATTTCAAGCACATCAAATGAATTGAAAGAACTGACTGTACAAATATCCACCATGGCCCAAGCTAATATATATATCTCTATGAAAGTGTATGTATAGTTCTATGAAAGTGTTTATGTATAGTTTTAGTAGATCGTTTATGATATTTTATATGATATAATTGAAAATGACATATTTGAAATCTTTGAGGTGTTACTGTTTTGATTACCTTTTAGGCCTCCCAATGTTTCTAAAAGAGATGTTGGACAAAAAACAGAACTATTTATTCTCAAATAGTTAACATAATCTTTCATTTGATTTGATATAATCCCCAACAAATAATCCATATTTTTAAAATTCTACAGAGCAAACTATATTGCTGAACAAAATGCATGTAATCCTCTTGGGATTGTGTGTACTCATGATGCCTAAAAAAATGATAAGAAATAGTTTAAAAGCTTACCAAAAC
The DNA here is from genome assembly GCA_028749325.2 of Caryopteris x clandonensis. Taxonomy (NCBI): domain Eukaryota; kingdom Viridiplantae; phylum Streptophyta; class Magnoliopsida; order Lamiales; family Lamiaceae; genus Caryopteris; species Caryopteris x clandonensis. The sequence goes on along the minus strand of JAPYKT020000006.1, from coordinate 10,931,021 downwards.
ATTTATGAATGTTGTAAATCACCAAAATTTCATCTTCAATCAAAGTATCATCCCTGTGCTCAACCTAGGACGGATAATCTTCATAAGACGGATGGAACATTTAATTCTTTAGAATCCATTGCCCTTAGCTACATGCAATCACCCTTTTACTTCAAGGAAAAGAAAAGAAAAGAAAAAAAATTGCTCTCTCTCTCTCTCTCTGTAGTCGCTTGAAAATTTATTAACCCAGTTCTTGTTATACAAAGTAACTCATCCACATTTATGCTTGGTCTATATTTACCTGTTCACTCAACAAAGTAACAATATAAGACAGTTTTTAGGAGCACAAAATTGCATGGACAATTAAACTTCCTTATTATGTTGAATATATATAAATTGCACCGTGAAATCTAATTCAATAAACAAATGAATATACTATTTACAAAATTTCAATGCACCCAAGTAAGAACAAATACTATGCGAATAATGAATGAAAATTGAAATCTACACACAAAAAAAAAAAAGATAGGTGGAATATTTCAAATGCAAAATATATGAATTGCACCACCAAATTTGGCTATCTAAACACATGTATCTATTATTGATATAATTTCAGTCCTCCCAAGTAAAAACAAGTATTCTACCCAATCACCCAATTATGAATGAAAATTGAAGTCTACAAAAAAAAAAAAAAATAAATAAAAGAAAATAGTGCAAACATAAAGCAATATACTTCACAAAAATCAACTTTACAAAACAAACACAAAAACCACATTGGAACATAACTGTTGAAGAGTAATATGTAGGTTAGGAGGGCGTGCGATGCTCCAGTGGTGCAATATATTTTTAAACAACACAAATATTAAGGAGGCCAACTAGGAGGGATAACCTCCACGAAGATAGATAGAACAATTACTTCTTTAAGATCAATTGTCCCTCGATTTAAGTAATCACTTCTTCTTACACACACACCCCCCCCCCCCCCCCCCCCCGCCCCCGCCCCGCCCCCTAGTTTGTAGTTACTTAAAAATATATTTATTCAAGGTTCTGTCATACAAGGTATCACCTACTCTTTTATCTTAGTCTAAACTTTTTAATTCACTTATCAAGGTAACAATTTGTGGAGAAGGTTTCATGATCGATGGGTTCAAGGTCTCGTTTGACCTTCTAGAGTTTCATAATTTCTTATGGGACAAAAGTGGAATATGGATAAAATGGAACATTGAAGATGAACTAATGCAAAAACCTCTATTTAATTTTTTATATAAATATTAATATGTTATCTCACCAAAATAGTCTGTGTTTATAATAATCTAAATAACAATGATGAGCATTTCAGATGTATCACACAATATGATAATACAGTTGGCAACAAGATGTATTAAAAACATTTAATGTGGGACACTTTTGGCGAAGATGATTGAAGTTGAGTGAGCGGAGTATGGTAGACAAATGTCTATTGTGTACACAACCTTACAAAATGCCTCGTACAAGAAGTCATCCTAGTGATCCTGTCAGCAGACAATAGGTTGTGTTTGTCTAATGTATATATATGCAAGAGTTGGTCCTTTCTCTTTTGATGAATTGGGTCACAATATATATATATATATATATATATATATATCAACAGACACATAAGCATGTGCTCATGAAGATGCTCCTTATAGGTGTACATGATATCAGTTTGTCACGGGTCGCAGCCTTCCTTTATTCGGGCCGTCGAGTTTTCACGTAGCGGAACAATATCCGTTTGAACATAAAGACTTCTGCAGTCTCTGTCCGGCCTTTTCGCCTCATCGAGTCTTATGATGACCCATTATTTGGTATAGCACACCAAGCTTACCAGCATACTCATTAGAACACATCCATGCGCTACGCCTTGCGTAAGCACTTGCCTATTCTCACTGACCATTATGGCCGAGGGTGCCCATGTTGCACGCCTTATGTGTCTTCGCATCAGCCCCCAACTAGCTAACATGCTTGCTACGCCCTGCCGACACTCTCAAGTCTTTTGGCACAACTCGTGATGGCATTGGAGCCTCAAGCTCCATCATGGCACTGAGGGTCACTCGCACGCCCACAACACAACTCCTCATGCTTATCACACACTCAGGGTATCCTAGGTGTTGTACCTAAGGCCCCTCGTTTGTGCCATGCCCGAGACGGGAACATTCCAAACCCTAGCTTAGATATTGTGCCATCTCATATTCGCCCCACACGATGCTCGAGACGTTGGTCTTGTATGCTGACACATGCCCACAATTACACACGGTGCGGCGTTTCCACACAACTGCATGTCTCAAGCTAATGGTCCCTCGCAATATAGCTAGAACCTATAGCGCATGCTATGAATCAGCTCACAAGGCCTCGAGATGTATGTCTTGATCACTCTTTCGGCCTAGAGACGGTGCCCAATAATTTCCACAGCCCGCGGGTCACCTCTGAATCTCACCCAAACCTCACGGCCTGAGGGAGCGCCCAACATGGACCTCGTCATCCCATGCCGCCCGATCGATCTCCAAATCGATCGAGGACTCTTCGCACCCTTCTATTGCTTAGAGCCAGCCCTTAGAGGTTCCCTTCATACCCCTGGGGAATTGTACACTTAGTACTCGACAGTACAGGGAGGGCTGGCCGTTGCCCACGATGGCTCCTGAAGAGCATGCCCCCCTATACTAGAAAAAAATATTTTTTTCCCTTTTTCCACTATTAGACATTATTTGGCCAAAGAACACAACTCTTCATATCTCCCTCATCTGAACTCCAATTCACTTCCGTGAAGTCTGTAGTGCAGCTTCTGCTCTCAATATGAACTCTGTAAAGTTTTAACCCCATATGATTCTCCCTCGTCTAAGGGTAGCCTACGCAATGGGATGCACATGCCCTCGCGCCACTAAGACGGATCCTACACAAACGAATGCATCTCTGGGTGAAACTTTGTGGAGACACTCCCAACACCTCAATGGAGTTCCCACTTGAACAGTTTCTGAAAAATCTTTCATTTAAGCCCTTTGCTTAATGAATCTTTCCCACATTCGCATAGAAACCCAACAACATCCACTTCGCTTCACCGTCTGCAAGGCCTCGGATTGCAACCATTCTTGGTGTAGATATTCCTCATGACTCAAAGTATTTGGCATTAAATCAGGTCTCAAGTCTCCACTTCATAAGTGTTTCATTTAGTAAGTTACTGTTGCACGCAGCACACCGACACTCCCCGAGTGCGTGCGCCACTCGCGTCACGGATACCTAATCCCGAATAAACCCACCTAATCCCAGACAATCCTGAGGATTAGCTTACTATCGCGTGAGATGTCTCCTTCACTCGATCTGTCGACATCCTCATCGACGCATACACACATCCTCCAACTTCTTAGTACATACAGTGCCTTCTCCAGTCTCAACTTTTAGCACCAGATGAACTCCGTTTCCTCTGAAACACCAAATGTGCCTCTGCAAAGCATTTGCTCCATTGAATGGTACCCTCTACCACAACTCAAGGAAAGTTTGCACAGCTACTCATCAAAACGTACCCTTTTGCACAACTTGGTTCCCTCTAGAAAATGCCCTCTGGCAAACTATTTAAAGAAAACGCTCTGGTCTTCTCAAAAACTACTGATACCAGGTCCTCAATTCCGCCAAATATGCTCAATAATCAGCTCAATTTTGGTGAAACCTGTGTGTGCCCTCCTCCACTGAAGGTGTTGCCGTCCCGACAACACTCACTTCGTTGCGATGGACACCTCATCCCACCTGACTTGCTAAAAGATCCTGGGCCTCCGCCCAACCCTTGGTCACCATACCTTCCACGGCACCAATTTCTACATACAAAAGGAGCCTCATGCTCCACTCAACTCAAACTCGATCGTCTCTCTAAGAAATCTCAACAATCACAACATCCCATCTTGTCGATCAAAATTCCATCAAAGACCAACGCACTCTGCTCAATGTCTGCTCTGTACGAACAGATCTCTCAAAACTGGGCTTGATGGCTTCTCCTCACCCAAGCCGGAACGAGTCTCAAGCAAAACCAATATTTTTTAAAAGTCTCGCCCTTGGGGTAATAGACCACTATTATAAAGTCCAGCCTCATGGTAACAAACTATATATATATATATGTCAAAAAATGAAAATGAAGAAACATGCCTAAAACGGGATAAGAATAATTATTTTGATACCATTAAGATAAAAAAAAAGTTCTTTCCCTTGATTTTTTTATCCAAGATGAGAAATTGGGAGTGAATTAAGAGTCAAACACCTCCAGAACTCTTGAAACTATTCTCTTGCACTTTTAGGGAATAAAAACAATAAAGTGCATTTTTTATCCAAGAAAAACTTAGAAAAGAAATTTAAAAATGACATTATAAAAAAATCATCAATAACTTGCTAAAAAATGACACCCTAACATTCACATGATGATAAACCTATAATATTTACAATTTCTTGTCGGATGAAGAATACCATATACACAACATCTCTAAATTCGAATTCAATTCATCAAAATAATATATTTTAAATTAATTTTTTCAGATTATATATGTGAAATGAATTCATTCCAATTATATATCAAGCAACACATCTTATAATGATTAGTAAGCCCAGTTCACCGTTCAGTACCTAACTTTTCTTATTCTTTTTCTTATTATTTTCTTTTGTTTACGAGTGGGTATCTTCTGTATTGTACATTTAAGGTATAATATTATTTATTTAATTATTTACTTAAAAATATTACTATTTTTAACAATATTTAAAAAAAATATTGTAAGTTAAATTCTACGATACAGGTGATGCAAATTTTTTTTATACATTCTTCATTATTATAGCCCTACCCAACCTTTCCCTTCACGGCTCCAACAACCCCACACAAATTCCCCACACTCATCAACGGTGACTTTCCAATCCAAGTTATTATTTTAATATGCCTTAGTAAATTAAAAACTCTTTCTTTGTCAATATCGTCTTATTATCACATGTTTGAAACTTTTTGATTCGTCCTTTGGCCAACTCAAGTGTTGGTTATTCAATGTCCTATCTTTTTACAGGGAAAATAAATGAATGTTGGCTTGAAAATAAATTAGATTCAAGAGAATACGATAGCGCAAGACTTACTTAAAGATGAACTGTCAGTGAATAACGCATAGACTCTATAACGACATTGATCCACCACTTGCTGCACTTGGTAGAGTCTAACCACTTGTAAATGGGAGTTTGCAACAAAATCCATTTAGGGGACTAGATGGTCAAGTTATGTATTAGAAGATGTATTTAGAGTAGACAAATATTTAGGGGAGTCTAAATAAGTGTAAGTTCTATTTGTAATGTTTGTGGGAATAAATAGTTCTTCTAATAAAGATACTTGAGAGGAAGAAGGGATTCTTCTTCGTAACCAACAAAATCCTCATTTTAGCTTCCTCACTTTCAATTATAGTTTGAACATCTATTAAACTAATAAACATACGCACGAATTCTGATCTATCAATTAGCACCAGAGCAGGTACCAGTTTTTTTATTATTATTAAACAGATTGATCCAGGGAGAAAAACATGGAAGAAACTTCACTATGACCTCCATCTCTTGATGGGCAAAATTATCCTTTCTGGAAATCCATGATGATTATCTATTTGAGGTCCAAACGTTGTGGGGAGTCAATTCAAACTATGTGGATGTGGCCAAAAATGGTTGATGGCAAAGATCTAAAAAAAGATGGTTGACAAGCCAAGAATGCTCTAGAACGAAGATGAAAGATGTGCAAAAAATGCCAACTACACTGCACTATATGCAATACTCGCTTTTGTGGATCCGATGAGGCACAAATTGATCATTCACTGTCAAACTGCTAAAGATACGTGTGATGCACTTCAAAAATAATTTAAAGGTAACGACTCAATGAGGAAATCCAAATTACAAAGTCTGGCCACACAATTTGATGGAATTCAAATGATTGAGAAAGAAAACATCGAAATGTACTTTGCGAGTTTCAGTGACATTGTGACTCAATGTTACACTCTTGGGGATGAAATTGGAGAAAACTTTCAGATCATAAAAATTAAGTACACCTTGGCTCTTAGGTTCAGGGAGAAGATTATGGTCTTGGAATCCTTTATGAGAGTCACTCCAATGACCTTGGATGATTTATTGGGAGAACTAAGGACCTTTGAAATAAACAATAGAATGGACGTTCCCTAAAACAAAGGGATGACACTCAAAGTTGAGTCGACTACGGAGGTGATTGAAAATGAAGTGATTGAAATTGCTGACAAAATGGTACTGCTAACAAAGAATTACAGCAAGTTCATTAAAAAATACAACAAGAGGCAGTCCTTCACCAAATGTTCAAACTGTGGAAAAATGTCATAAGAGCAGCCACCAAGACTCAAAACCTCAAACAAGGTAATCAAAAAGAATATGACCAATGCAGGGAGTGCAGAGGCTATGGACACTATGAATGCCCAAATTTTCTGAGGAGAAACAAAGCCCTAAAAGCCACCTGGAGTGAATTCGATTATGAAGGAGATGAAGAACTGGATGATGAAGAAACAAAATATCCAACAATTTTGCTGCATAACCTCAATAAAATACCTGATCTATTTCACCTCTATAGTGCGAACTAAAGAGGAACTGGAATCCTCTGACGAACCTAACTCCGGAAGATCTGGAGAGAATGTACTTACACGTAACAGCCAGATGCACTGAAACCACTGAGGAACTTCGAAGGCTGGAGAATCAAGTTCGAGAATACCAAAGTATGGGACCCATTGCCACAGAACACTAAGATCTGAGTCGGGTGAAGAATGAACTTCAAATCACAAGAGAAATCAATGAACGACTGAATGATGAACTGACTAAATCCCAGAAAAATGTGAGAAATCTGGAACATCATATTTAAGTTCAGAAGATGGGAATTGAGTCACTCGAGACCAATCTCAAAAGAGCATAAGTGTCCATTTATGATAAGCACAAGGTTATTTCCTCATTAACTGATAAATTAACTGACATTGTGTAAAAATTGGAGGACAAGGAGTGTGAGATGACTTTGTTACGATCTGAGTTGGATAAAGCAATGCGAACCATACAAGGACTGAACAGAGGAAAGGCAAAATTTGGTGAAATCCTAGCATATGGAAGATCACAAAGCAATAAGATTGGAATAGGATATACTGAAGAGAGGCCACCTGGAACGACAACCTTTGTGGCAGCTAACTCTTCAGTAAATTCCAACACTACTTGTGAGTTAGGTAAACAGGATACCAAAGGTACAAAAAAAATCATTCCTATATGCCACCACTGTGAAGCACCTAGACAAATTCGACCTAAGTGCTACATGATGAAACATAACCTACGATCAGGTAACGTCTCAAATTGTAACATGTATGGAGTACCTGTGAAGAATTCTATATCAGCAAGAACTGTTCAGAGAAATAGAAATAATCACAAAAGCAAATCACAAAAAATGATATGGGTAGTCAAGAATAACATATGTCTTACATCTTCAATAGTCTCCCTTGGTGCGAATAGTACTTGAACTTGGTACTTTGATAGTGGCTGTTCTCATCAGATGACAAAAAATATCACTTATCTATCTGATCTCACTCCAATCGATGGAGAATATGTTACCTTTGGTGATGGTAAGAGTGAACGTTTCATAGGACATGGAACATTTAATGTAATTGGATTTTCTAAATTGTCAAATGTATTTCTAATTGAAAATCTTATAGCTAATTTGTTAAGCATTAGTCAAATATGTGATCAAGGAATGCGAGTAAATTTCACTCACGACAAATGTATGGTTATTAACAATAGTGAGAATGCATACTTACTGGAACTAGATCAACTAACAATTGTTATCTTCTTGATAGGAACCATGAGCGCTTCTATATAGACACTAAGGTAACGAAAGTCTAGCATAAAAAATTGGGACATATCGAATACAATCATCTCATTGCCTTGTTAAAATCTCAATGTGTTAGAGGCTTACCAAAAATACAAAACAAAGATCAAGGGATTTATGGTCCCTGACAATTGGCAAACAGGTGAAAAGTTCACATAAAGGCACTGAAGATATCTGTACCCAACAAATTCTAGCCCAATTACACATGGACTTGATCGGGCCCGTTCAAACCAAAAGTACTGGAGGTAAAAAGTATATTTTTGTGTGTGTTTATGACTTCTCAAGATATACTTGGGTCGGGTTTCTTAGAGAAAAGTCAGACACGTTTGGAGAATTTGTAAAGTTGATCAAACTACTTGAAACTAAAAAAATGATTCTATTGTTCGAATACGAAGTGACCATGGCAGAGAATTTGAAAATAATGCATTCATTGATTTTTGCACCTCACGTGCTATTCCTCATGAGTTTTAAGCTCCCAAGATGCCTCAACAAAATGGAGTTGTAGAGAGGAAAAATCGTACTCTACAAGAAATGACTAGAGCCATGGTGCTAGGAAAAAATGTAGCACAAAAATGGTGGGCTGAAGCTGTGAATACTGCATGCTATGTTTTAAATCGTGTATACCTAAGAAAAGGATTAGGGATGACATCATATCAAATCTGGAAAGGCAAAACTCCAAATCTCAACCATTTTCATGAGTTTGGCTGCAAGTGCTATGTGTATAATGACCGATAACAGTTGGGTAAGTTTGATGCCAAAAATGATAAGGGTATGTTTCTTGGTTATGCTACAAACAATCCAGCATTTCAAGTTCACAATCTGAGAACTCAAACACTTATTGAAAGCACTAAAGTTGTCTTCGATAACTCTTTGGGAAGTCATGATATCGATCTGGATGAAATAGGTCCCTCAGTCATACGAACCACTACAGTATCCAACTGTGATGTCCCAAAGGTGACTGATCAAATCATGAAAAATCAAGAATTTGTAAACCATAAACTTCCACCAGAGTCCAAAAGGAACATCCTAAAGAACTCATCATTAGAAGTCTTGATGAAGGGATTAAGACCCAAGGAAATCCTAAACCTGATTACCATAAGATGAAAGGACTAGTGCATCATGTATATTATACGTCCATGATCGAACCTAAGAACATTAAAGAGACCCTTAAAGATGACAACTAGATATTGGAAATGCAAGAGGAATTAGAGCAATTTGCCAGAAATGATATATGGACACTCGTTCTATGACCAGACAGTGCGAACATCATTGGAACAAAGTGAATGATAAAAAAAAAAACGAATGAACATGGAAACATCATGAGAAATAAAACAAGACTGGTTGCTCAAGGATACACTCAAGTGGAAGGAATTGACTTTGAAGAGACTTTTGCTCCAGTTGCCTGGCTGGAGTCTGTAAGAATACTCCTTTCCTTTGCATACATTAAAAAATTCATACTTTATCAAATGGATGTAAAAAGAAATTTTCTAAATATTTTTTTGAAAGAGGAAACTTATGTAGAGAAACCCAAAGGATTTTAGGGTCCACATCATCCAAAACATGTGTAAAAACTGAAAAAGGCCCTATACGGACTGAAGCAAGCCCCGAGAGCTTGGTATGAAAGATTGACAAAGTTCCTGCTTGCACAAGGATACAAGCGAGGGGGAAGAGATCAAACCTGTTAATTCATGGGTCGAATAATGACATAATCATTGCCGATATTTATGTTGACAATATTGTGTTCAGCTTAACATCTGAAGACAAAGTGAACAACTTTGTCAAGGTAATGTCTCCAGAATTTGAAATGAGCATGGGGTGAATTGTCCTACTTTCTTGGTTTGCAGGTCAAACAAAACAAAAATGGAATAATGGTGCACCAAGGGAAATATGCCAGAATCTTTGTAAAGAAATTTGGACATGAAGGTTGCAAGATTTCTCACACACCCATGGGGACTAACATCAAATTATCTAAAGACGGGGATGGAATAAGTGTTGACCCAACTTTGTATAGAAGCATGATAGGAAGTCTCTTGTACCTTATTGCCAACATATCTGATATAAGTTTTAGTGTGGGACTTTGTGCAAGAGATTAATCCAATGCGAAGGAGTTGCATCTCAAGGCAGTGAAACATATTATTCGTTATGTGGCAGACATCACAAACTATGGACTAAAATACTCTTTTGACACTTTATTCTTGCAGGTTATTGTGATGCAGACTGGACCGGTGATGTGGATGATAGAATAAGCACATCTGGAGGGTGCTTCTTCATAGGAAATAACTTGGTCTCGTGGCTCAGCAAGAAGCAAAACAACATATCATTATCAACAGCTGAGGCTGAGTACATTGCTGCAGGAAGCTTGTGCTCACAATTAGAATGGATGATGCACATGTTGTGCAACTATGGTATGAACTTAACCTCTATGACACTATTATGTGAAAATCTAAGTATGATAAACATGTCAAAAAATCTAGTGCAACACTCCTGAATCAAACACATAGACATTAGACACCACTACATTAGGAGGTTGGTTGAGGAAATGGTCATTGTTCTTGAACATGTTCCTATCGTAAGCCAACTTGCGAATATTTTCACGAAGTCCCTAGATTCTCAAAAAATCATATCTCTGAGGAAATCATTGGGGATCTGTTGTGCTCAGTGAGACTCCTGGTTTTTTTTCTTTTAAAAGGGAGGGAGGGGGGAAGGAAAGTTATGGATGTGTTACTGACTGAAATATGTATAAAGATCTTACTTAGAATCAGGTTTAAAATTTGGTTTGTCTTGAACTTCGAATCCTACCATACTTCTCTCAAGTATGTGGAAAAATGTACAACCTTGAAATCATGCAGTGATAAGCTATCAGCTGTATGATTGAGCACCATGCACAGAAAATGACAGGCCTGTGAAAGCTACCAATATGTGTTCACTTCTGGTTCACACCAAATAGGGGTTATAAAGATAAATGTGAGCTCATCACACCTCCTAGTGTGGTAATTTATTGTGTGGTTTGTAAGCTACTATGCAAGGTCTCGACAGAAGGAGTGATAAGAATCTATTAAACGTCTAAATTGTCCAAATACGAATTGTGAACAAGTATTTGAGAGAAGACAAAGGATTTTTCTAGGTGTATTTTCAAACCAAATTGCCTGTTAGAGCAAAATATCTAATACTTATTTTATCCCTCAATTTGAAATCAAAATATGCCTTGGCAATCTTATGTTGACTTAGTCAAAATGGGCTAATCACATTTCACGATAGTATTCCAGGAGATAAATGAATATTTTCCTTGATAGAGACTCTGGGGATTTTATTCACACGTGGATTAATGGATGTGAACGTGGGTTGGGAATTGAATGAACACTTACTCACCCACTTCATGAACATGGTTTTGTGCCTATAAGTCTAGGTCAAGAGTGTTTCAAGGCGGAACTGACGTAGAAATTATTACCTGCACACAAAAATGATAGGACACCTGACCCGAGGCACATCAACTATTTTTGTCCTCAGTTGACATTATGTTCATTCAAGATACTAATTGTTTTCTTCCTTCGAGCGTCAAAGGAGAAACACATTTCTCACTTGAAGAGTATCTATGGCAAATTCCAGCGATGATTCAAGTGGAAGACGACCCAGTTGGGCATTGGTACCGTTCCTCAACCCTGAACCGCTAGAAATCCTATCCCCACAGCACTCACACACCGAACACAATTCTCCTCTCTCAAATGCACCAGACAGAGAAAACCCTACTTCATCTGTTGCTCCAGATGAACAAGCCTAATCAACTTACTCTGACCTCAATAAACATTGTCCTCCATCGCCCAAAGAACCAGAACGACACCACCATGACTCACCCAAAATATCCGAACCATTAGTGACTAGCACGATCCACCCTCGAGCCCTCTGGTGCCACCCACTGAAACTCCAATGGCCACTTCACAAGAAACACCTAGTTCTTTCTAAACTCAACTCCCAAAACTAGTTAGCTGAAAAAGGAAACCAAGTCCTAAAATTGCACTATAATCAAGCACACGACCTCCAAATCTACACAACAATCAAAATAAAAAAATTGTTATGGTCGATTCCTCTTCATTCAAAGAGATTCCTCTTTCACCTCCACAGAGATCGAACAGAAGAAGAACTTCCTCACCTGGTGCATTGACCACCACCCAAGGATGAACTGAAGGTGAAAATGACCATATGAGTTGAGGTAATGCTTTGTCAAAATCCTTCTACTCAAAAGCGACTTATGAGTGATTTCAATTATTCCAGTCCATGGACTTCTGGCCTGAATGAAATCTTGATTTGAAATGCTTTAAGAACACCCCTATTATGAACTGTATGAGAAACTATGGACTAGAGTGTACAGTAAAAAATGTGGGTTAATTTTATGGTTCCATTGTTCATGAATTCTATGCAAACTTAGTAACGGTGATTCAATATCCTAATTCCCATCGATTTGGAAATTTTTTGTTCATAATAAGATAGTCAATTTCAGTGGGCATGCCATTAATGACTACCTTGAGTTAAATAGTATCGATGAGGATGAGGAGGAGGAGGAGGAGTTGGATTGGGAGAAATTGCCAACTACCTAAGTGACAGAAAACTGACCAAATGGACCAAACCTGGTCTATATCTATTAGTCTTAACACTCAATGGCAATCTACTCCACAAGATTGGTCGCCATAATTGGACTCCCACCTCAAACAAGTCCTATCTGAATTTCCACTCAGGGTCTGTTCATTTATAAGGTGCTGACCACTACTCCAATTAACTTTGGAAAAGTAGTGTTTGATGCGGTCGTAAGTTTTGCTGAAAGACCCGACACTAGAAAGAAACTGCCCTTTCCTAGCCTGATTTGGGGTCTTCTGTCCTTCCAAGGGATTCAAGCAAGAAACTCTGATGTTTTTCTCAAAGCAGCACTGCCATTGAAGATGGCTTCGAGAGAGGCTAATGTATCCTCAAAACCCCAAACAGTTGAACCCACACTCAAGCCCTTTGAAGTTGCCAACAATCTATCCCTGTTTCTGCACCAACAAATGGAAATTTTAGACACTTTGGCTGCAGAAATGTCGGCTCAAAAGCTCTATCTCTCTAACATTCTTAAACTCCTTGTTGTCCATCTCACTGCAGGTCTATTACGCACTGCCAATCCTTTGGTAATTGGATCGAAAAGGGGGAGACAACATCCAGTGCAAGCACAAGAGCAGTTGAGAAGGGCAAAAAAAACAAAGGGACTGAGGCTGAGAAGAAAAAGAGGAAGAGGCTGGTGGATGAAAGTGATGAGGACGAGTTCGACTATAGAGTCAAATCTAAGGAGAATGAGGATTGGGCAAGTGAGGCCATTTCAGACTGAGGGGGAGAAGTGAAAAATGGCTAATCATTTGATGATTTTTTTTCTTTGTTATTAAATACAATTGACCGATCTAGGTTCTTTTTACTGTATGTCATGGATGTTAAAACAATCACTTGATTTACTTTGTTTTGTTAGGTTGGACATGAAGTTTATCCCTTAAATGATGTCTTTGATCAAGTTCACATGTGATGTATCATATAGGTATCCTTGTGTTTTGCTCTTGCCCAGCAGGTTACAAACCATTTCAGTTCTAGAGATTTTCGAACCAAATGCCAAAGGGGGAGATTGATAAGGTAAAAATATTTGCACATATTCGAAAATCTAATTTAAGTATATATTGCCTGTAGGATATTCCGTGGATATGGGGATTAAGAAAGGTCAACAACCAAGAAAATCTTTAAGGAATGAAGATCACGTGAATTAGGAAAGAAGAGCTGATTGGAGGCGGCACCTAAATAGGCATATGGTTGAGAGAATCATGGAGAAGGATTTACAACGATTTGATGCGAAAGGTCAAAGCCCTATAGAAAGCCAAAGACATGAGAAAAGAGATTTTCTCTGTTACATTTGTTTAAAACCGATATATGCAGAGGGCTATGGAGTTTTGATAGTGAAGCTATTGGATTCGGGAGAACACGATAGCGCAAGACTTACTTGAAGACGAACTGTCAGTGAATAACGCTTAGACTGTATAACAACATTGATCCACCACTTGCTGCACTCGGGAGAGTCCAGCAGCTTGTAAATGGGAGTTTGCACAAAGTCCATTTAGGGGACTAAATGGTCAATTAAGGTATTAGAAGAATTATTTATAGAGTAGATAAATATTTAGGAAGATTCTAAATATGTGTAAGTTCTATCTGTAATGTTTGTGGGAACAAATAGTTCTTCAAATAAAGACACTTAAGAGAAAGAAGAGATTCTTTCTCGTAACCAAAAAAATTCTTGTTTTAGCTTCCGCACTTTCAATTATGGTTCGAACATCTATTGAATTAATACAAACGTGCATAAATTTTGATCTAATTGATCATTTTCAAGAATCATACATTTTAAAATAAAATTATATTAAAATATGGGTATATCAATCAATTTTGATGATAATTTATGTACGTGGATTACACTTTACTTTAAATGGTCTCCGTATTAAATATCTCAGTAATACAAAACTAAATACATGACAATATACACACACTAAGATATAATACTGAGAGACTGCTCTTATAAAAAATTTAAAGCCGGACTCAACAAAAAGTAAGGCACTTACCTCAACCTTTATCGGTTGATGGTGCATTAGCAACATTTAATATGGAGCCAACCAACTATCACATGATATATTTTAGTTTCTAAGAAAATTGAAATAGGTGAGTTTTTCAACATTGAAATACTGAAGAAATGAATACTAATTTATAAATCTAGTGATTTACTCTTTCTATCACATATTAGTCTAAAATCAAAATTCATTGGAAGTTATTAATTTGTCTTTCACATATTGAATATTTTTCAATGTGTTAGATCGTACAAAATCTCTAAATTTAATACAATCTTCCATTAGTGCTAAGCTTCGTTCAATTGCATCATTTTGTCAAAAATTTTTTTTTATCTATGATCTTAATGTAATGTTCACAAAACAAAGATTTGTATTTTGGATTTTTTTATATAAAACAGGTAGGATTCTATTCTAAAATTGATAAAAATACGTGAATCAGAGCCAACCTAACTAGAATCTGTAAAACAGTATGGATCCCACACTCCTTATGCTCACGCAATTTTTTTTTCTAGCGTATATTTTGTTGTTGAAAAATAGTATTTTTAGTAAAAATGTACTACTTTTAATATTGTTAAAAATTATTTTTTTCTTAAGAAAATGGTAATATTTTTCTTACAATAAAAATATGAGTCTAAATACTCATGTAGTAATACTTATTGGAAAATAAGTAATATATTTTCAATTTAAAGTAATATTTTTTTAGGCTGAATGCAATATTTTTTCTCTATAAAATAAGAAATAAATATCTTCTTGAATATCATTGTGATCTTTATTTTCTCTCTCTTATTCTTTTAGTAGATGATCTTCAAATAAGTGAACTATAAATTAATGAAATATAGTTTTTTATATTTGTTATTAATTTTTTCTGTTTTACTTTAATTTAATTTTTGATATCATTACTGAAAAGATTCTATTAAAAATTGGATTGGAGTAAAGGGTGAGTTAGGGGTGGGGTTGTGAGTGGAAGTTGGACCCAATCCAAAAACTGAATTAGTTTATGCCTACAATTTTACTACTTCCGAAATAAAAGAGGAACCGTTTTCCAATATTTTGTGATTATTATTATAATATTTTGTGGGGACTGTAAAAAGTAAGTTGCACCCAAATAAAAAAGCTTTGTAGAATGGAACGCTTAAAATTTCATCACCACCAACCAGGCACCAGCACCACACACACAGAGTAAGTCGTGTAGTAATATTATATTTATTGTTATTGATACTGTGTAAGTGTCGCAGTTGTTGCCACTCTCTCTCTCTCTCTCTCTCTCTCTCTCTCTATATATATATATATATATATATATCTCTCTCTCTCTATATATATATATATATATATTATTTATTATTATTATTATTATTATGCACTTTGAGAGAGCGAGGAGGATTTTCATTCCTTTGTGTTGCTTTTGAGAAGCACACAAACGTTTTCCGTTTTCCCTTTACCTTGTCTCTCGGCTCTCGCGCATTCTTGCATATGTGCTCTCTCTCTCTCTCTCTCTCTCTCTCTCTCTAGACTCTCTACATACATTCAGACGCTGGTGACCTTTGTTTAATTTAAAGTCCCACCGAATTCCATACATTGCATCATCTGTGACTATAGCTGTGGGTTAGTTCAGTTTTGCTGTTACCCACTCCAAATTGTAGTTTCTCATTGGTTCTCTTTGAATTTCAATTGTTTTAAGGTTTAGAATCTTTCGCTTTTTTCTTTTTTCTTTTTTTTCTTTTTGGCTCTATTATTTAGAAGATTCCATGGATTATAACTAATTTTGATGTTGTTACTGATTTTCATGTGATGTTTGTTGGCCTTAATCTTTGTTCATGTTGATCATTGTTTCTTTAATATTCCATAAAATTATAAATTAGATTTACTCAATGCTATAGGGCAAGAATCGTAATTGTATTTGGGAGGTGGGGGATGGTCAAGGTAGCAACAGTATTGCCAATTTTTCAGATAATTTCTTGACTTTGGTACTGCAAATGTTCAAATTATGTACATCCGAGTAAAAGACATGGTTAAAGTTTGGGGTTGATAAATTCTTTTCACTTTCATCTGGCACGACATTGCATTTTTATTGTGAAATCATCTCTTAATTGCTTAGTATATTTATATTGGGGTTGAGTAAAGTTCCGCAAAAGTAAAAAGTTGGTGAGGTACACATTCACCAATGTAATATTTTTTTGAGTTTTCCAGTCTTCAAATAAGCCTAGAGATGTGGAAAAATATATCTGAATGTTTCTTTGCCTAATATTGCTCTAGCTAATTAAAGGTAACCATGAAACTTTAATCTTTAAAAGTTGTTGGGTACTACTTATTTTACAGTTATCTTGTGAGAATTTATGGGGAATACACTAAAAACAGCTAGGCTTTGGCCAAGTTTTTTAGGAACATTGCAATATGACGAGATTAGGCCGCGGATTTAGTTACACAGTGCAAAAGGATGCAGTGTCACCGGTGTCAGCTGATGTGATTTTTGCATCTAGCCGTTTCCCAAGATATAGTATTGCAGCAAATAATCTGATTGTGGAGGTCAAAGAGGATTTAAATGGGATGCCCACCAAAGAAATGGTTGCACGAGAAACTGCCTTGTTGGTGGAGAAGCAGCAACGCCTTTCAGTACGTGATCTTGCAAGCAAATTTGAGAAGGGTTTGGCAGCTGCTGCGAAGCTATCTGATGAGGTTTGCTTGTGTTAACTTAGCCTACAGATTTTGAAGTTTGCATGTCATGTTTTTCAGCAAACTTACAAGCTTAGGCAGATTCTGCTGTCAGTGTTTATAAGTTGGTGTCCCTTTATGATCTAGTGTTGTTATGGAGTATCCTGAGTAATATATTCATCTGAAATTTTGTCATGTAGTGGATGTTATAGAAGCGAAAATCAGTGTTTTTGTAAGTTTGAGTCTCTCTTTTATGCCGTTTTCCACTCAAAGCTAGTGATATATGTATCTGAGCAGAGAGGTCACCATTTAAATGCTATTTCTTTAATTATGGTTCCAGGCAAGACTTAAAGAGGCTGCTTCATTGGAGAAACATGTGCTTCTGAAGAAACTCAGGGATGCACTTGAAGCTCTGAGAGGCCGAGTAACTGCCAAGAACGAAGATGATGTGGTGGATGCTATAGCTATTGTTAGTTGTCTCCAACTCCTTAAGTATTCAATTTCTCACTTAAACAACACCAACCCCCACTAAAAAATAGAATAAAAAGTATAAACAAAGAAGAGAGGGGAAAAAGGAAACAAAAGATTAAAGATCATAACAATGATTCGGACTTTGTAAGATCTAATACTAGGAGTTTCAGTTTAACTTAAAAAGTATTTTATCATCAGAATGCACTATCCAATACTACTGAAATCACTTTAGATGGGTAAACAAATGCTCAAACTAAAATGTTGATGCTATAGAGGTCAGGTAGGAATTGAGAAGGTGAAGTTCTCCAAGGCTATAAACAACATATGACCAAGAATTTTTTTCTATAAGATATCTGATTTTCCCGTACATTAATACCTTATTCACTTTGTTGTTTAACAATCTTAAAATTTAATGGCTTCATTCGTAACTACTAGCATTTGGTAAAAGAGTGGATACAAATCTTCCCATTGTCTACAACACTGCAAAGGTCAATAATGGAAGATTGTGGGGCAATTTTTTCATTGTTAAATCCAAGTCTTTTTATTTCTCTAATTAGTTATTACATTAAATTTCGAAATAGACAACGGCCACTTGTTAATTACTCGGGAAATTGACATCAGACATGTGATCACATCTATTCAGTAATAGGCCGACTATTCAAGTGCCAATTTATGGATTTTTGTAACTAACTTGTGCAAGATAAATATGTTCACCTTGAGCTCTTGCTAGTTTACAGGAAAATTATCATGGTTCTTAGTTTCATGGTTCCTGTGTTAAATGTGGTGGAATTCTTCAAACTTTTTGCTATCGATATTGTCTTTTCCTCATCCCTTTGCATCAGGGTTTCCTGGATAGTACTCTGTTAGCTGCCAATAATTGCTTTCTTATATGCAGCCCTTCCCCAAGTCATCTTAGATGTCAACAACTGTTACATTAACTTATGTAAGAAAATAAAACCTATGATTTTCCAATGGTACCTTTGCATTGTTACGCTACCTTGTGCGTAACAGTTCAAACTGTTTGAAGCCTTTGTTTTTATTAAGAAAAGCTTTAACCATTTTGTGGATGAACTACTGATTATTGATTATCTGAAAACTTGAACGCAATTGACTAGGAACACAAGACCAAAGCATGGACTTCTTCATAATGGTTCCGTTGAAGAAGACCAAGCAATAAGGTTGTGTAACCACCACAACATGCACACACAATCACACACACCCCTGTGGGCATGTGTGATGGATTTCCACACTCGGTGGAATGTACTGGGTGTTGAGTGCATTCCACTACACAGATATAATTAATATTAATGCCCTCCTTAAAAGACTCTAGTCATTACAGAAGAGGTTGAGCACCATAGACATAAACCACATAACACAAACACTGGTGATGCAATAAACTGCTCTCGAATATCATTATACAGAATTTATCTTTGGTCATGGAATCTTATTATGATTGCCAGTAATGCAATATACTGACATAGTGTGCCACTGAGATTTGATGCTGTTGTCCTGATGTCTTATGTTGAAACTTTTGTTAGAGACCCAACAAGTGATTTAGGTACTGTTCTCCAGATTGACTTTTTCCTTAGATGCTTTGAAAAGTTAGATTTGAATTTATCGATAGCTCTCTTTGTGTTATCTGCTTTCACTTAGTTTCCATCTTGTCCCTTTTTTCATTTTTAATAACTACAGGTTGAATCTCTAGCAATTAAGTTAACTCATAGAGAAGGAGAGCTAATTCAAGAGAAGGCTGAAGTGAAAAAGCTTGCAACTTTTCTAAAGGAGGTAAAACTATGGTATATGCTTACTTTATTATATTTCTGTTTCCTTCTCTCTCTAAGTGCACATCCTAGTAAAGGAAAAGTGAATATTGTATGCGAACGTTGATGCAATCAGAACTAGATAATTTATAGCCTGCATTTTAGCATTTGATGATTATGTGGAACTGATTTATTGTTTGTGATTTTTTCTAATGTTATTTTGACTTTGTCATTTCCTCATATATCAGCAAACTTGAATATCATTTTGTACATGTTTATTCTGTCGCAGAGATTTGAAGTTTAGAACATTAATTTCCTAGAACCATACTAAAACTGGTGCAAGAAATTTTATGGGCATTTTAACTGTCTTTAATCATTAGTACACTGTATATTCTCCTTTTTGTAACTCATTTTCCCTCACTTTGTCAGAAAAGTATTACAGGATGAAAATCTGTTGCACATGGGAAGGTGGCCATATTTGGATGACATAATTTTGAAAAACTGTAGAAACATATTGTTTTATCTCATGTATATTTTACACACACATGATGTAATTACTGGATAAGGTCTTCCGTATAAATCCTTTTTCATTCTTCTTCCTTTTATTTTTTTTTTATTTTTTGTTTTTTGTTTTTTTGGGGATCTGTTTTACAAAACTACCTTCTCTTGCAGGCTTCTGAAGATGCTAAAAAACTTGTTGATGAAGAAAGAGCTTTCGCACGTTCTGAAATTGAGAATGCGAGAGCAGCAGTGCAGAGAGTTGAAGGGGCTCTCCAGGAACACGAACAAATGTCTAGAGCTCTGGGAAAGCAGGTTGGATTGAAATTCTTGTATCCTCATTTATGATATTAGGGAAAAAAAAGTTTTATGGTGAAACTGCTCGTGTTCTTCATTGTTTATATTGCTCTAAGGTTTTCCTTGAGCATCAACTGATTAAAGTTCCTTTGTTATTAAAACAAATTTCCATAATATCTGCAGTCACACATGTAAGATTCTTCTTGACTTTGATGGCATTACCTTGTTGTTGGCTGAAATCAAGATGGAAAGCGCTTTTACTCTTTATTTTATAACTTGGTGTATTGTGATTCATGGATTTATACTACTTTAGTGATGGCCAATGCAATTATAGTACTGTAGTTTGTGCATAATTGTATCATTGTTCAACCTATGTATATCGTTGGATAGGAATTTATTATTTGCTTTTTGTCAATGATTGTCTCGAGGTCATTGGTCACATGTCTAATTATGCCTTCTGGCGTCGTATTTATATACAAATTTTGTCCGCCCTCACCCACTCTTCTTATGAATTCATCCTGTAGTCAGTCTTGATGTGTGATGTGGCCTTTCTTTTTGTTATCAGGACTTGGATGAGTTGATGAAGGAGGTTGAAGAGGCTAGACGAATCAAAATGCTGCATCAGCCTAGTAGGGTAATTATATCTGCATCCTATATTCAAGCATGGCACTGTGGTATTTTTGGTTCATACTTCATACGAATATGGCTGATTGTAATTTGAATAATAATTGGAAGTTTCTAATGTTAATCTGCATATAGTCCACAGTCCCCCTACTTTTGGTAACGTATTAGCATTATATATATCTATTTTCATGTATAGTTTTGGGTAAAGGACATTGGATTTAACCTCTGATCTTCCAAAATCTCTTCCTACTACAGAGCATTCAACAAGTTTTGTGAAACCAAGTCATGTGTCACATGCCACTTCGATTGTTTGAGACATTCAGTTTTCAGGTTATGGACATGGATCATGAGCTTCGTGCATTAAGGATTCAATTTGCAGAAAAGTCAAAGCATTCACTGCTGCTCCAGAAAGAGGTTTCTCTTGTTCTAAATCTATTTCTGGCTTGTCATCTCTGTTCTGTTTACTATTGTTACACAATCTTAATGGCACGTTTCACTTACCAGGCTTAAGTTGGTTATGTCTTTTTACTACCTTTTATTACGTTTATTAACATAACTTCTTGTAATAAAGCTACAAGAATACTGTGAAAGAAAGATTCTAAAGCCAACCATGATTCACATTCATAACTTTGGAAAGGATATGCATGTAAATTTCATCAATCCCTTGATGTTCCTAGGATGCCTGTTTTAAGATTTTTTAGTGAAGGCATGATATTAGTAGAGTAGAAACTAGTGGATCTTGCCTGAGAGATACCCAACCAACATCTGATTAGTCCCCAAACTACATAGATATTGTAGCCAGTAGCATGGTGTTAATTTAATCTTTTTTTGTGTTTTTACCTTGCCTGAAATCCTTGAGAACATTTTGTGCTCGAGTGTTCAATATTCAGAAAGTGGTCAAGTTGCACCAAATTTAGGACCCTTTTTAGGATAAATAACTTTTGAGAAATATATACGACGGTGGATAGTGTACAAAAAAGAGGATATTTGTTTTTCACTACTAGAGAGTGAGATGTACCTAGCTAAGATGAAATAATGAATGTTACATGATGTACTCTCGAAGATATTTCAAGGTAGTAGCTTAAAATTCTAAATCTTATAAGGCTGAAATGATGTGTTAATCAAAAATGAAAACTGTGTACATTATAAGGTTGGTGTATGAATTATAATACATGTGGTGGAATAAATATGTGATAAGGACTTGACAGGAAGAATATGCTTCCATAGTGAAAAATTAATGAATTTCACAGAACTTTCATGATATAGTGTATCATCTGCTACAGTACTTGTATATGACATTCTATGGCTGTTTCTATTTGTTGGGATTATATTCTTAATGTGGTCATACGGATTTTTCTTTTTCTTTTTTTTTTTTTTTTTTTTTTTTTTTTTCCGTCTAAGCTCAAAATATAATTTAGCATTGATACATTCATTTATCATGAATGTTTTCAGTTGGCAATAAGCAAGAAGGGTGACAAAAACATGCTTTATTTGTACGACATAGATGGTACTGAGGTATTGGGTTCTTATCTGCGCATATATCCTTGTTCTGATAGCGCTCCAGATCTTTCGGAATGTTCTATTCAGTGGTATCGGTCAACATCTGAGGATGGCAAGAAGGAGCTTATATCAGGTGTCTTTTTTTTTGCACTAAGATTCTAACAAAACTTATGATATGTAGTGAACAAAATTTCCTCCCCTTTTGCTGTACAATAATTTATTTTTTATCACTTTTCATATTCCGGCACTATGTATGACCCTTAGGTGTCTTCTCATTAAATTGAATGTTCTCCATATGGTCATTCTGGAAATAGCAGTTTTATCATGTTGTCATATTATTGAATTTCACAGTTAAAATTCTTAATGGGTTATACATTGACTTGCTTTTACACATTCCAGGTGCCACAAAATCTGTATATGCTCCAGAGCCTGTTGATGTTGGACGAATGCTGCAAGCTGATATTTCAACTGATAATCAGACTATAACTGTAACAACCTCTGCACCTGTTGATCCATGTATGCATAAATTTCTTCTTTTTCATATTTGACTTTGTATTTCCTAAAACTAAGTCAATTATTTTGAAACAGCTCCAGGATTGGGTAACTATGTAGAAGCATTGGTGCGAAGGCATGACACTGAATTCACTGTATGTTATTTTTTATTGTTAAAGCAATATATTTGACTTTCAACATGTATGTTTTTATTGGGGATGCAGTTAATTAATGCAACAGTTTTTTCCTCGTGTGCAGTTTTTGTTCTCTCATATTTGAACTTGATATTACATCCTTTGGATAACTCATGTCTCTTCGATTGTTTTGCTGATTTACCTTTGATGAATATAATTATTGAGTAGCCATATCTGAATGGAGTAGATAATCATTAAGGAAATAATGTCTTTTGCAATATAATGTCAGTTTGTTTCTTGTTTACACTCAGATAGTTCACTATTATGATAAGAGAAAAGGCTTTGCAGGTTGTCCTTATCCAGATGAATGGAGTAGATCATCCTTCGGAGTCCATCCATGTCCTACATATAGGAAAGATGAGAATAAAACTTTGTAAAGGGAAAACAACAATCGTGAAAGAGTATTATTCCAACTCAATGCAGGTATGTGCATCTGACTTGAGGGAAAATGTAGCAAAAATGTATTTCAAATTTTACTCTATTGAGCCACCACACTTCTATTACGTTCTGTTAAATTTTATATTTGTTGATGTCGAGCCATTTATAGGCAATCCATGTATGTTTACCTTGTTTTATTGAGCCCGTGGAGTTTTATTTCCTTCACCTTGAGCCCAATGTGTACAAAAATAAAAGTTTCAACTAAACATAACAAAAGTATGAGGGTTCCGTAGAATAATACATTAGAACTCAGGCGCATAAAATGCTTTTTGCCAAATTACTTATTTTGTACTGCACCAAATGATATGGTTTCGTACTCTAAAATTATACTATTTCCCTCAGCTTTGTGGAATTAGAGGTGGTGGGAATGCTGCTGCTCAGGCAGTGTATTGGCAAGCAAAGACAGCACTGTCCTTTGTGTTAGCATTTGAATCAGAACGAGAAAGAAATGCTGCTATCATGCTGGCAAGAAGGTTTGCATTTGACTGCAATGTAAGTTCCAAATTCTTGGAAGGGAGAAGCTAAATTATATCTTCATCTTATAATTTTCTAGCATCCTACCTTTTCTATTTAAAAAATTAACTGGAAAACCAAAATAAATTGGGATTTCGTTGAAACAGATTACGCTTGCTGGGCCAGACGAAAGGTCTGCTGCAGGAAATTGCTGAACCACCGTCAAACCTAGACCATAGCCGTTTGTTAGGAATATATATATTTTAGTATTTTTGATTGATGGGCAGGCCCTTTTTCATCTGCCTTGTTCTTATTTTCCCTTCTATTCAGTATTGATTTGTTTCCTTTGCATTGGCATTCTGTTACAACAGTGATGTTGAGAGAGAAACCTGTTAGGGACAAAGTCTTTCAATCAATCCTGTTTGTTGTATATTATAACAACATACATTATTACGCATGATTTACATCAGGACTTCGGAGTACGTTAAGCAGTAAGAAGAGATAGGTAAGAAGATCTACCCAGAGCTTCGTTGTTGTTTCCACTTTATCTAATTTTTTTCTTTTCAACACTTTTTACTGATTAAGTATCAACATATTTTTCTCTTTGTTCATTAATTATCGAAATATTATAGATATTTTTAGCTTTTTACCAGTTATATTAACAACTGTAACAAAAAAACAAATTTTACGTTTCTTTTTGCTCGTCCTCAAATAAGAATTTAAAAAAAAAAAAAAAAAAAAAAAAAAAAAAAAACTTTATTTCCCCTTAACACACCGTTTCCAAAAATTAATAAGTTATCAACATTCTTAAAGTATATTCTTTGCTTCATTGAAGTATTAATTATTAAAAATACATTATCATAAGGGTATTATATTTTGTTATGAAAATATTGCTATTAATTTGACTAATTACAAAAGCATAATTGAAACATAATAATTTTATGTGAAATGTATATATAGATATTTCTTTTCAGATGGAAACCTATACTTGTTGAAAAATAAAAACATAATCGTAAATAATGTTGTAAAGCCGCTTACCCTCGTGCCTTCACCCGTAATACACCATTCGTGATATATTTTTAAAATAAATTTATAATATAATTTTCAGTAAATTAAGTATTTATTATTTAAGAATAAATATTTAAAATATTCAAAATATTTTATTATTTTAATAGTTAAGTATGTACAAAAAAAAATATAATTTCGCATAAAAAACCTATATTTCATTCATCTCAAAATAAAAGTCTTATAAATTGATGAGTTCTATAAAAAATAAATCATATAATAATTTTATAAGAATATATTATTTAATATTTATTTGCAGTCCAAATCCTACAACTAATCAAATACAAAATAAATTTTTATTTTTATTTCAAAATAATCAACCAAAACTACCTATATTTTTTACATCTAATATCTCTTTTTAATATATGTGATATGAGTGTTAATGAAATATCATGAAAAGATAGTTAATTTAATATATTATACGAAAAAAGATGGAGCAGAAATGAAAAAAATATTTTATTTTAAAAAATAAAAAATATATTTTCAGAAAAGTAAGAAAAATAAAATTCAACTAATTAAAATATGACCCACCATTTTAAAAAAATAGACAATTTTTGAAAAAAAAAAATGAACGAAAAATTATATTTAGATTATTTCATTATAATATTAGTATAGATATTATAATTAGAGGTGCGAATAGGCCTGCGTACCCGACAGGGGCCTACCGCCTAGTGTATTTTGGGCATATTTTGGTTTAACCTATTTAACAATGAACCATATTTACGGCTTTTTAAAATCCTACTTAAGTTTATTGAGTATGATTGGTCTAGTAGAGAAACTTTTAAACCTATCAAACCAACCTATTTAGATTTCGATAAATGTGATGTGTGTAACAACAACAACAACAATAATAGGTAAAAAAAAATAATAATAATATAATTATATTATCAACAATATATATTATTTAAAATTAAAACACACTAAACCTAACTCTTATGATAGTATGTAGGCCTTTAAGTAGGATTCATGCTAAGTCTAATTTTCGAAATGGTTAGACTTAAGTTGGAAAGAAACATTTATATAAATGAAGTCCAAATTGTTGGAAGTAAGTTATATAATGCATTTTTAGGTGGGATGGAAGTTAAGAAAAAAGAGATAAGTGTTGGGGAGATGAAGCTGAAGGATGTAAAACTCATTTCATGCAAAATCTTTAACAAGATAAAATTCCTACATATAAATTGATTGAGAGATATAAGGCTGAACTAGTACCTTGATGATTCTCTCAAAAGTATGAGATAGACTGTGATGAAACATTTATCCCAGTTGCTAAGACTATAACAATGTGAATCTTGGTAGCACTCATAATAAGTAAAGACAGGAGATTACAACAAATTATTATAACCCAGTATTTTGGGTATATTAATTAATTCAGTGTGATTTATTATGTATAAAGTTATTGTAATTATTTTTCACCAATAGATTTGGTCCCAATATTTATACTTCTTAAGATTTCATTAGCTTCACAAGAGTAGGACATAACTAGTAGTCCGTGAATGTTGATTTAACTATTATATTTGAGACACAAACTTATATGCCACATTTGTACATATAAAAATATGTGTAATGAGTTAGATTCATTTTATATTTTATCAAAAAATAGATGGATAAATGCTGATTTGACAATGATTAAGACACGAACACGTTGATCTAGTGCCTACTGCGAGCACTTTGAATATAATATTTTTATGGTATAAGTTGATACTTCTTAGGTGAAAAATAATACTTGGTAAACAAATATTAGTTTTCATTGAAAATGTATTTTCTTTTACGAAAAATAAAAATAAAAATATCTTTTAGCTGTACATGATGCATAAATCTATCTCTTATGCCATAGATCCATATAATTGGGCCAACCTGATCCGCATCACTGCAAAAACATGGGGATCCTTCCTAGAAACACTCCTACTTTGTATTTGCCCATTGCAAGTAACATAATTTTTTTTTTGGCAAAGAGTAATAACTTTTAGTAAAACTAATATTTATTGAAAGATCTATAAAAATAATATTTTTTACTAATGTCGGAACATTACTACTTAGATACTTAAACATAGGACGTAACAAAATTTTAAAACATCTTACTCTAAAAGAAAATAATTAAATAAAGAAATCATATTGCATATAGAACCATAAAATTGCTAGTACAAAATTTGTTTTTAAAATAACTAAACATTTTTTAGAAAATAACTATATAATTGGAGAAGTTTTCCCGTAGATATATAGTAGGAACAACGGCCAGCTCATCCTAAGGTTAGGGGTGGGTGTCGATAAACACTCTTTGAACCATCTCTTTTACTTAGAAGCTAGAGTACCTACGTATGAAAAGATAACAATTGTATCACATATAAACATATTGTACCATATGGCAAATTATATATGTCCATAAACCATCAAAAATTATATATATATGTATATTATTTACTTATTATTGTACACATAATAGCATATAAATCTTGTTTGGGACAGATCTATGAACGATATTATCCGTATAATTCACACATTGTGCAGCTTTATTACGGATTTTCCCCATAAGAAATCATGTACATCAATCGTGCTCTTCATAAAATCATTCTTCTTTAATAAAAAAGTAAAAACGCTGGAAAGTAGGAATCACAACAAGAATTTTATACTTAAATATAAATTAAAAAAACAAACCAAAAAAGACAAATGTCACTTCTAGAAAATTTCTGCATTTTTTACTTTAAAAATATAGTAAGAAAATTACATGTTTAAAAAAAGTAGTTTTGTGTAAATAAAAAGTAGTTTTCTTTTTTTAGATAAAATCTTAAAATTTAAAACATCTTTTTGTTACAAATTCGTTTTTGACAAGTGGTATATCAAATTAATCGTCTTTTTATGATCTTTAATTTGATACTAATATTCTATAAATTAAAATAAAATATTATATTTAAAATATGAAATAATTTTTTTATGAGTTAAATTATTTAATTTTATTTGAAATATGTGCTAAGTTTGAATAAAAATGGGTCAAATTCTTATATGAATTTGAAACCAAAAAAGAATAAATATTTGTTTATATATTTTTATAGAATAATAATAATAATAAATATTTTCATAAATTATAGTAGGTTGGATTGAGTTTCAATTCTAAAATTCACTTTGTTATATAATTTTTATTTTTTATTTATTAGATAAACTTTTTTAGAGAATGACAAAAATATACATATGAAACTATACATCAAATTGGTTTGAGTGAAAATTTAAGATTTATAATTTCTTATATCTTTTGCATATTGCGAATGCTATTCGATATTTGATTTTATAAGTGGAAAAAAAATTTAAACTATAAAGAAAAATAAATATACACAAAATATTTTTAGAAAATACAGTATTTAATTTCTTTTTGTATCATGTAAAAAAATTATCTAACAATATGTGTAAGTCACACACAAAAATTATTAATTTTTTCGTTGTAGTTTATATTTAATAAGTATTTGTTTGCATCATGATCTCTTGTATCATAAATGCCAAAATCTTAATATGATATCAAATTTAAATTTCACAATGTTAACGCATATTCAATTGCATCATAAAGTTATAATCACTCAAGCTCTATAAAATAATCATTCTATAGTAAACATGTATATCATGTAATCAGAGCATATCATAAATATTTGTCACATAATCATGCATTATACTTTATAGGGTAATTTAATTAACTTAACCAAAACACAAAAATAGTGTGAGAAAATCATGAAAATCTATAGAATAACTTATTCATGAAACTAATAAACTATGAAATCCAATTATATAATTAAAAATCTTAATTTGCTTCACAAGATCATTTAATCACTTAAACATGCTTCTAATATAAATTTAATCACATAAAACATTTAATTCATAAAATCAGGAATTCTTATAAATACTCTATAACCATAAAATCAATCATATAAAAATTTGAATCATGAAATTGTACATAAATAAAAGGAATTTTAATCATAAAAATATGTCAATTAAATCTTATAACGTCACATAAAATCATATAATAAATCATATCAATTTGAATCATGTAATTATCAAGTAATATCTTATAAAGAATTTCATATTCCACAAGCATGAAATCATGATCACGAATCCTTATAAAAATAATTTTATCAATGTTATTAAAAGATTCGGGTTATCACAATTATAAAATATTAAGTTTATTTTAATTAAAAAAATGTAATTAAAACATTCACATAAAAAAAAAATGAATAAACAAAATAATTATGCTTTTTTTGGTGAGAAGAAATATATATTCAGTGAAAACTAAAACTTTTAAACAATCGTAACAAGAATAAAAAATTATTATGTTCAAAATATTGATGCACAACAGATATTAGTTCCACCTGTACTTTGGTTGAATTTGCATGGATCCTCCATATTTTTTTTATATATGACTTTCATCGGTGACACAAATATTAATATTTTAATCTATATATTCTACAAGTTTTCAATCTCTCTAAAATTTTAAAACATTCGGTTCTTTCAATCCAATGTCTAATTATGTATGAGCCAAATCTTTTTTTATATTTATTTTGTATCTCTTGTCAATGAAAAAATGTGATTCATTATTCAATAATGCCTTTGTTTCTAGAAGTCTCAGAAAAAATGTGATTTCATCAACTGTACTATTTTAGGAATAACTTTGAATTCAAAGATTCAAATTTGTAACAGTACTCATATTATATTAATATTCCCAGCAGCCAGTGGCTGTACCTTCAACAAACATCAACTGTCTCTATCAGTTTCCTAGGTACATGACTGATGACTCCCCTCTACCACTGTTACTCCAGTCTGCCGATTTTGAACAGTCAACCCCATATATTATCTTATTCAAACGTGTATTTCGCCTTCTTTCCTCAACAAACAATTATTTTTCTTGATTGGAGACCCAGATGTAACCTGCATTCTTGAATCTCCTTTTATGTTGAGGAGTTGCAACTATCTCAAAAGCACATTGTTCATTTGGATATGGGTGTTTGCTTCGGAATCCCTGCCAAGGTTGATCATTTTGTTTCTGGTATGCCTCCCAATTAATGTTCTGTCCGATCCATGTTTAATCTTCATCTTATCTGTCCGAATACAAGTGCTGCAGGAACTAATGTTGCAGCTGGCTCAAATCCGCATACAGACGTGATAACGTCTGATGCGGCCTTAGCGGATGTCTTCGCGGCCAGCAATCTCAAAGCATTTACGTTCAACGATCTGAGCAACGCGACGAAGAACTTCTCGGCGGACAATCTTATTGGTGAGGGAGGGTTTGGTTATGTGTATAAAGGATGGATTAATGACAACACATTGGCTCCGAGCAAGCCAGGGAGCGGCACTGTTGTCGCTGTCAAAAATCTCAAGCCACAAAGCTTTCAAGGTCACCGGGAATGGCTTGTGAGTGCGCTCATCATCTCCTTACAATTAGATTCATGCATTTTCCTGATCCTCCTACATGATTTGCAGACTGAGGTTAAGTACTTAGGTGAACTACGGCATGAAAACTTGGTGAAGCTCATTGGATATTGCTCAGAATCTGAAAGCAAGCTGCTTGTCTATGAATTTATGCCTAAAGGAAGCTTGGAGAATCACCTCTTCAAAAGTATATTTCTTTTCTTCTTTAGACTTTCATAACAGTCCGACAAAGTATTTACAATATATTAATTAATTAATTGTGCAGAAGCAATACAGCCACTGGATTGGCCCACACGAATGCAAATTGCAATCGATATTGCACGAGGCCTCTCCTTCTTACATAGTCTTAATGCCAATGTGATCTACCGTGACTTGAAGCCCTCCAACATTCTTATTGATTCGGTAAATCTAACTGTTCTTTAAACGCATTTCTTTTTTACTTGTGAAAATGTTAAAAATATAGTAACAAAAATAACCATAATTTAAGTTAATTCTTTTCCAAAATTGATAAATTTCTCTTAGATAACTTGAGCACCAATTTTTTTCCGTATAATGTTTTTTCGTCTACCTTTTCAAAGTCATTATTTTTTTTTTTGTATATTTTACTATTCATTAGGTAGAAAAAGACTTATTAATCTTTAATGATCCCATAGTACTCAATGGTGCTATCCATAGAACTCGAAATGAACTTTATGAAGTTGTTATTGTTTATAGGACGTGAAACTTCATTCTAAGTCTCATTATTGTTCAAAGGGCTCAAAATGAAACTTCAAATTTAAACTCGATGCACTGTTCATTTTGAGTTATATAAACAGAACTATCAAAATTTGCAAGCCTTCTATGTTAATTTTTGTGGGTGTTGGGGATCACTAAGGACAAAATAATCATTTTACTTAATAATGAATTAAAAAAAAAAACACACAAAAACGTTAATTTCTCTTAAACAGACCAACTTTTTTTTTTTTTTTTTTATTGCAGAAAAAAGAGCATTTCTCATAATTGTGTTTTCTTTATTCTTCTCTCACATAATACATTCAGTAATCTATACTATCAAAATCAAATGGTTTGACACTAACCCATACCAAGAGGACCAAACTATTTCAGCACTGTGAATAAACTAGACCACCAAAACTGAAACTGCATGAATTAATTCTGCATGCAGAAGTTTCATGCAAGACTTTCAGATTTCGGGCTTGCAAGAAGGGGGCCGAGTGGCGATGGGACTCATGTTTCAACGAGAGTAGTGGGTACAAGAGGTTACGCAGCACCTGAGTATGTGGCGTCGGGCCACTTGACCCCAAAGAGCGACGTATACAGCTTTGGAGTAGTTCTAGTAGAGCTGATGTCGGGTAGACGGGCACTTGGGGATGAGAGCCTTGGTGGTGGGCTAAGAAGCTTGGTGGATTGGGCCAAGCCATTTCTTGGAGATGGGTGCAGGCAGTTTTCCAGAATCATGGACACAAGGCTAAGAGGAGGGTACTCCAAAAAGGGCGCACAGGCGGCGGCTTCCATTGCGGCTCGGTGCCTCAACATGGACCCTAGGAACCGACCTCCAATGGTAGAGGTTCTTGCACAGCTTCAACATCAGCTGACTCTTCAAAAGCCTCAGGCCAAGCTCGAACATCGTATTAAGACATTGACATCTCACAACCTCAACTCTACTTCATAAGTAAGTAGTCTTAATTTGACGTACATTTTTGTATAATGTTTTTTGAGTGAATGAAATTATTGTAAATGATTCTTTAAAATGGAAATTGTGGTACTAAAAGTGCGGGGAAACAAAAAACAAGAACCAAAAATAAACAATTTGAAACTAAAATTAAATTCACCCTAATTTAATAGGACAAAAAATAATGAACTTTTTCCAATTGCTATATTCTTCAATTTGAATTTTAAAAAAATAAAAAATCTTTAATCATCTTTGTCGTAGTATGTAGCACTAGTCCTTTGCTGGAATTATATTATTGGATTATTTTTTTAATGAAATTTAGCTATTGGATTTAATTCGATCATGGATTCAATTAATTTTTTGGGAGAATGTGTTGGTTGTTAATGAAAAATTAATACAAAGGTTGATTGATGTTTATTATTCAATTTAATTATTGAGTTCATTTACTAACAAGCTTAATTTTAAGATAGTTGTAAATGAAACTTGTACAAACTAATGTTTGTGTTTTTGTGCTATATATATTTAAAATTTACTTAATTTAATTTCAAAAAATGAGGACCCAAAGTTTAGTTTTTATTTGGTTAGTATATATATTATTTATTTATTTTAGTCGGTCGACTTTAAATAATAAATTATATTAATAAGTATATCGTACCGTCAATTTCAAAATTCTGAATACGCCATAGTGTACGTATGACCATAGCTTTATGTTAATTACCCACGGAGGATTTAAACGAGCTTTACCATATTCAAGCAAACTGAATTAGTATAATCTTCCATGGATGTTTAATTACTTTTTCTTAATCAAGTTCATTTGAAATATTAATTGCAATACACATAATAATTTCTGAAATTGATTAAGAGAAAATGAGTTTCTGATATTCATTTCAACTCATATAATTGGTAAAATTTAATATTGAAAATCATCATGAAATTACCTATTTCCTTCCAATTAAAAATGAACATGTAAATTTTTACTATAAATCCATCTTTAATTTCTTAACAATTTTCTTTTTTATTAAATCCTTCAATTTTTTTTTCATCAAACTCTTTCACATTTTATTTTTTCATTATTAATTTTTTCTTTTCACATGAAGTCTCTAACAATGTTAAAGTCAATGTTAAAACAAAATTACTTTTAGGTCATGTAACTTAAACATTAAATACATTAAACTCTTGAACTTTATACTCTATTTTATTAATCCCATATGACTTTAAATTTTTGGTTTTGTCAAACCTCTAATTTTAAAACATTATTATTTTTTGTCCCAAAATTAAAAAATATATATATCTTGTTTCAGAAGAAAACTAGAGGATATTTTCGAACAAAACTCTTTTATTAAGACAAAAAAAATAAATTGAAATGACTTATTTTGTTGGGATGAAATAATATTATGCTAAGCCATTATATATTTCTAATATTTCATGAAACTATTTTATATTTTCTTAGTTTTATTTTACAAAGCTTTCAAATTTTTTGGTACTTCTAATGCTAGATGATAAATCCTTAATTCTCAATTTATTGTTGTTGGCAGATTACTCAATTGTTTTCAATTGATAAGGTATCCTTGTTGAAATATAAACAAATAAAAGATGCAATAATTATTTCTCTTTCAAAAAAAAAATAGAGAGAGAAGCACGAAAAAAATAAGGTGGTAAAAATAGGTTTGGATACTCTTATTTCATCCCATATTTCATCTTTCATTTCAAAATATTTAATACATGTGCTAATTAGTAATGTCATTATATACACGTATTGTTTAGAATAAAAAATGGAACACCAAATGGAATAGAATATCTCAATCTGTTAAAATTAACACAATAATACAACATAAAAATTTTGGAGCACAAGAAGACTTAAGAAAAACTTTCTTTTAGAGCACACCATATACTAAGGTATATCAGGCAGCTCTAACTATCAATTTATTAATCTGGATCCGATATGAGGGGAGCACTCCACTTCAAATAGCAGATTATAGAAGTGATTCTTTATTAACGGTACTTGTATACTTTGATTGGAACAAATGTATAGTGATACTACAGAAGCCATGTTTGTGCTGATAGAATTTATATGTTTTTTGATCCCTCAGGCGTCGACATCTTCTCCAAAGCATCGACCTGAACCTTTCTTCTTCTTTCGCTACATAACTTCCTTGAATCTTACAATCAATACTGGATTGTTGAAAATAATGAGCTAACAGCTTCCCATGGATTTCACTAGGCTTAAACCAGTTATGATAGCTTCATACTTGAAACCGAAATTTCAGGTTCTCACAATCACTTCACAAATAGATCTTCCCTCATTAGAACATGATTATAGTGCAAGATGCATCATTGGAAAGCCTTAGAAGTCTAGTTTCCAACCAATAAAAAAACCACGAGCTCAAAAATATTATTTCTACATAAACTTATGACAATTTTACTAAGGTCTGCCAAAAGAGTGTTAATCTACTGGGATTCGAAGGTTCATCCAAACTTTGGTGTTATTTATGGTTCTTGTATTCATTCACTTTGGTAGTCAATTGGTTCTTAGCATTTACTTCATCATTAGACTCATTATTTTCATTCTCAAGGTTAGATTATTTGAATTCTCTTTTAATACTTATAATTCATCTTGGAGGGTCGTTCCAAACATTGTCTATAAAAGGTAATCCTTGCATTCTTCTTCCAACATAATATTTTACATATTATAAATCATATTTTGAGCTTTTAAGCTTGCTGAGAAGATTATATCTTCTTGTATCTTGCTCTAAACTCTTGGTGGATTTTCTAGAGTGGTGCATATTGTGTGTTGGTTGTGATCCCTCCTATCTCTCTTATGATTCTATTGCCATGTTGGTAATATAAGAGCTTATGTTTTCAATTGTTGGTCGAAGAAGAAATAGACTAAATGTTGATGATCTTGCAGCTCGTAACAGAGACCTTCTTGATATTGAGTTGGATGATTTAAGGAGACAACTGCAACAATTCGAGCAGGGTCATGCATGTGGCGAACCTTTGAACCATGATTTTGAGGGCTATGATTTAGAGACATGTTCTACAGAGTATGAGATGGATTTCAATCCATTTCATGGTGAGAGAAATGATGATTTAAGCGATCATGCATCTCATGGTACAAGAATGCAAAGATAAAATCTTCGTGAGAAATCTTTTAATTTCAAAGTTGATATTCTAGATCTTGAACAAAGAAATGATCCCAATGAGTTCATTTATTGGTTGACCTGTTGAGAGAGTCTTTGCATAGTTGACCGTAAAGCAAAGTTCGTTGTAATCAAATTGAACATATATGCATCAATTTGGTGGGAGCACTGTTCGCTATTTTATTTCACTTAAAATACGACTCGCAAGTGCACGAGGTAAATTATAGTAAAACATGGTGAAAACATGTATCGTATCCTCAGGGATTGTATATTGTAAAATCAATTTGAGTATTTGTTTATGATATTTTCCTTTGTCTAAAGAATTCAATTAATGAAATGTGTTTTATAAAATAAAATAAAGCAAATAAAGAGAGAACAACTAAAGATATTTAGTAATTATTTGAATTC
The DNA here is from genome assembly GCA_028749325.2 of Caryopteris x clandonensis. NCBI lineage: Eukaryota > Viridiplantae > Streptophyta > Magnoliopsida > Lamiales > Lamiaceae > Caryopteris > Caryopteris x clandonensis. The sequence goes on along the minus strand of JAPYKT020000006.1, from coordinate 10,895,473 downwards.
CAGGAACATGCATTCATATGGCTCATATGAGTTCCTTTTAATGTATCAAACCATATTTAATTCCTATATTTGTATGAGGATCACTAAGATATTTGGATCCTCTCTCTCGAGTTAGATCCAAAAGTAGGTTAGAAAACACTGATCATTCTCATGATATTATTTAGCTCCCAATCATGCCTAGGATCTATTCTTATCATAATACTTATCAATCTCTCGATCTAGCAAATTTATGTTATGCATTTCTAATCCGTTAACCAATTACTCCCTCTCAAGTAATAATGGATTAACTACACATATGCAATTAGTCGTCACATAATTCATACGACATTCAAATCAAGGAAGTATAAACAAAATATAGAAAGGAAAATAATACCATTAAAGAAAAACATATGAGCCTATAATTATGCACTCTCTAGAATAACTAGATGTTTACCTACACACATTCAATACATAATCCATGGGAAACATATTGATAATCATGGCTAACATAAAAAGAACAAAAGAAAATAAGACTATTGAACCCCAAACGATCTTCGTTTCTCTCTCTCTCTAAGGTTGGTTGATCCTCCTTTGTATCCTTATTTCTAACCCTAAAATCTGTTGTATATTGTGTTGTATGATGTCCTTATAATCTGATGTAGCTCCTCCTTTTATAGACAATTACTAAAATTTTGATAGCCATCGTATCTTTGTTTGGAATGAGAAGATATGCATAAATCACACCAAATTAAGAAGATATGCCCCAATCACACCAAATCGCAACGGTTAACATCATATCACAAGGATAAGCACGGTCCGTGTCACTTGAGACGTGGTCTATACATCCTTAATTATCTGTTTTTCTGTCAACACTTCAACAAACATGTGACGTAACAAAATATAACAAAATCATGATAAACTCGTCACTTAGGTACATGCAATTGAATAAAAAAATATACATAATAAACCCGAATTGAATGTAAATCCTATGTTTATCAATCCATCAAACTTAACCTATTGTTCGTTCTCGAACAATGATGACGAGTCTTCATTTCAGAATGAAGGGGTGTTTTGACAATACACGATGCTTCAAACACAAAAATCATTATGATTATATCCAAATTAACCATATTGTAAATAAACAATTTCATGTCATGCAACTAGTACTTATTTAACATCTTGAATCATTGATGCTCATCAGGTTTGTGTATCTCTCACACTCAAGTGTATAGGGAAATATAAACGACACTCAAAGTTAAAATAAATGGAGAATTAACCATATGCTTGCCCGTGATTTCATCTCGCCTTTACAAGAAATAAGTGGATTAAGGATCAGAAAAGACTTTAAATTTGGTTGTAATGTAGGCTTTTGTTCAAGGTAAAAATGTATGGCTAAATGACTTAATCAACATTGGACTCGTCGAATTTGTGGGTCTTTACGATCTTTTACATTAAACTCATGGCAAACGAGCACAACTAGATTCTTGTATAGCTTTATTCCTCCTTCATCAACTCCTTTCCAATATTCAATCAACTCTGAATTTTACTCAATGATTTTATTAGCTATGGAGAGTCACTTCCAATTTTCAACAACTTTTGTTGTTTGATTTTTTTTTTTTTTTTTTTTTTTTTTTTTTTTTTTTTTTTGAGGAGGTGACTCATCTTCCAATTCATAACCATTTTTCACAATCTTTCAATTTATTCTTCCATATTCACCAAGGTTGTCTAATACGCAATATCCTTTCATATTCGACAAGTACACCTTACTTATATTATTTTTATGAACAAATAGTGTAATTTGGCTATCAAATAAAGGCTCAAGGCTCAATAGGCTTACTAGGATTATTTTGTGTAAATGGTAAAAATTGAAAGGATAACAAGGCTACCAAAGATGGCCTAAAATCACTTCTAAAATCCACATTATTCTGTTAAACTTGAGCAAGTCATAGAAAAGTTCTAGACATTCTAACATTTAACCAACTAAACACACTAGAAAGAATTAATAGGCTCAAAATCTCACATGCTAATCACAATTCAAGATATTCAAGTAATTCATTGCATGCACAAATATTATTTTTCCACAAGATTCTCAATTCATCAATAATCATTATCAAATAAAACATTATCATCATTAGCATCTATCAATACCACAATCATTATAAAATAAAGAAATGAATCATTGTCTACGCTTTATATTACATATTTTACACTACAAATTTATAAAAGAAAAAAAATGAAAAGAAAAGTATAGTACTAGGGCCAAATACGTGATTTATGGGACACATCCATCCACCTCCCAAACTTATTCTTTGAGAAGACTAAGTTTGGTAAAATGGATGAGATGCCTAGAACTCACATATATGTCCTCACCGAGGCGGTGGTGGTGGTGGGTAGTGAGCTCCCAAAGTTGCATCATCTTTTTCCCTCTCCGGGTCACCTCTCGGGCAGCGCTTGATTTATTGTCTCTAGCTCGACATAATAAAATCGTTTATGTTTCATGCAAAAAGATGGTGAAAACTTCAGAGATGTCCTCCAAAGAGAAGTATTTCTTGACACGATGGCCATTAACTCTGAAATTTTCTCCAGTCTTGTCAACGAGTTCAATCGTTCCATTGCATTCATTGACATCATGTATTTCGAAAGAGCCAAACCACCTTGATTTTAATTTTTCGGGAAACAATCTTAATCTTGAATTGAAGAAAAGTACAAAATCCCTTTTTTGTTAGTCTTTCTTGTTGAGTAACTTGTCGTGGAATCTCTTTGTTCTTTCCTTATATAATCTTGAGCTTTCATAGACTTCGTCATGAAATTCATCTAATTGGTTCAAAAGCATTATATGAGTTTCTCCGGCCGCCTTCAAATCCATGTTTAGCTTCTTCACCGCCCAATATGATTTTTGTTCTAGTTCAATAGAGAGGTGGCATGATTTTCTAAACACAAGTTGATATGCGGAGTAGCCCAATGGTGTTTTGTATGTCGTTCAGTATGCCCATAATGCATCATGTAGCTTGAACGCCCAATACTTTCGAGTCACCCCACTATTTTTTCTAGCACTTGCTTGATGTCCCGATTAGCCAATTCAGCTTGGCCATTAGCTTGAGGATGATATGTTGTTGTGGTTCGATGCTTCACACCATACTTGGCTAGTAGAGAATTCATCCATTTGTTACAAAAGTGTTTGCCTCCATCACTAATTATAGCTCTAGTTGTGCCAATTCTTGTAAAGATGTTCTTCCATAGAAAATTTAAAACTACTCTTGCATCATTTGTTTTGGTTAGTATGGCTTTGATCCAATGGGATACATAATCAATTGCAAATAGTATGTTTACATATCCATTGGATGAAGGAAAGGGGCCCATACAGTTGATCCCTCATACATCAAACAATTCTACTTCCACTATGCTTGTCAATGGTATCTTGTTCCTTTTTTATATGTTCCCCGTTCTTTCACACATATCACACTGTAAAACAAATAATTGGTGGGTTTGATAAATTGAAGGCCAATAAAAACCGGATTGTAGAACCTTTGCAGCAGTTCGATTTGCACAGAAATGCCCTCCACTTGGAGATGCATGACATTGTGGAATTATATATTTCCACTTCTCTTCAGAGACACATCGTCTTATTACCATGTCAGCACATTTCCGGGAAAAGAATGGTTCATCCCAATAGTAAAATTTTACATCATGTAGAATTTTTTTCTTTTGATGTGAGTTAAAATCTTTTGGCATGAAACCTCCGACTATAAAATTTACCAAATCTGAGTACCACGGGATATTAGATTCAAGTGCTAACAATTCTTCGTCTAGAAAAATTTCTTTGATAGGTGCTTGATTTTCAATTCGATTCTCATATGTTTCCAATCATGAAAGATGGTTTGCCACCACATTTTCACAGCCTCGTCGGTCTCGAATTTCACAATCAAATTCCTGCAAAAGTAAAACTCATCGAATTAGTCTTGTTTTTACATCTTTCTTTGCAAACAAATGCGGTATGGTTGCATGGTCAGTATATACATTAGTCTTAGTCCCTATTAAATATGATCGAAAGTTATCAAAAAAGCAAAGACTACTGCTAGCATCTCTTTCTCCGTAGTGGTATAATTTTTTTTTGTGGTGCATCGAACAATTTGCTTGTGTAGTAAATAAATCTATCTCGCTTTTGACCAAGAGCTACTCCCAAAGCATAGTCACTTGCATCACACATCAATTCAAAGGGTTCTGTCCAGTCTAGGGTTACCAAGATTAAAGCCTCAATTAATGTCTTCTTCAAAGACTCAAACCCCTTAGACACAAATCATCAAACACAAAAGGGACATCTTTTTCAAGTAGTTTGCCCATAGGTTGTGTTATTTTAGAAACAATTGCAATAAATCTTCTATAAAACCCAGTATGTCCCAAAAAAATCCTTAATTTTTTTCATTAGCAGGTGGTGGTAATTTTTCAATCGCCACAACTTTAGCTCTATCCACTTCTAATCCTTCAGCAAAAATTTTATGCGCAAGTACAATACCAATTTTAACCATAAAATAACACTTTTCCCAATTTAAAACTAAATTAGTTTCTTCACATCTTTGTAACACACGTGTCAAATTATGTAAGCAATGATCAAAAGATGACCCATATACAAAAAAATCATCCATAAAAACTTCAATAATATTTTCAATTAAATCATGAAATATGACCATCATACATCTTTGAAATGTTGCAGGTGCATTACATAAATCAAATGACATTTTTCTAAATGCAAACACACCATATGAGCACGTAAATGCAGTTTTATGCTGATCTTTAGGTGCTATGGCTATTTGGTTATATCTCGAATATCCATCCAGAAAATAATAATATGCATGACCAACCAACCTATCCAACATTTGATCAATAAAAGTTAATGGGAAGTGATCTTTTTGAGTAGCTTCATTTAATTTTCTATTGTCAATACAAATTCTCCATCCATTAACCACTCGAGTTGCCTCAACTTCATTAGGTTGTTCGTTTTTTACTATAGTCATCCCTTTTTTTTAGCAACAACTTGTGTAGGACTTACCCATTCGCTATCAGAAATAGAAAAAATAATTCCATTATCCAACCATTTTAAAACTTCCTTTTTTACAACCTCTTGCATCACAGGATTTAATCTAAGTTGATGTTGCACACATGGTTTATGAGGTTCTTCCATTAAAATTCTATGCATGCAAATAGATGGACTAATTCCCTTCAAATCAACTAAAGACCAACCTATTGCAGTTTAATGTTGTTGAAGTACATCAAATAACTTACTCAACTCAGATCCTGACAAGGTAGATGATACAATTACCGGAAAAGTTTAACCTTCACCAAGGTATGCATAAGATAAGTGACTTGGCAGCTTTTTCAATGGGGTGGTTTTTTCTATGTCTTTTAGTTTGGCTTGTCCTCAAGTTTCTCATTTTCTTCGTTAATGCTTGATAGGCTCTCATATTGGTGTTTGTCCACTCTGAATCTTGGGAGTTCTTGTGGTTTTCCCAATTTATTTTCTTTGTTAGTGTCTACTTTAACTTCTTCACTTGTAGGCATTGGTGGACCCTCATATTGCTTTCTGTTTCTCAACCCAATAGCTTGACATTGCTCTTTTGGGTTAACTTCCCTATTGCTAGGAAATTGACCTTTTTGTTGACTTTCTATTACTTTAGCCATTTAGCCCAATTGTATCTCCAATGATTTAATTTGGGCTTCCATAGTAGTTGTGAGCTTGTCCACCATGATGGCTAAATTGTCAACCTTTGTTGGCTCTGTATCCAGCCTTTACTTTGTGGTTTTCATACAAGATGCAAGTATATTCTCCAAATCCGGTTTCTTTCCATCATTTATAACTACATTTGTAACAGAGAAACTAGGTGGTGGCTGCAAAAAATTGTTTGGATTAGAATTATTGAGTCTATCTCTTTGTCCAAACTGATATTGTATATAATTATCATTGCAGTCTCGTCCTTGCATATAATTCACATCCTCCAGTGTGTCTTGGGCTACAATTTTTTTGTTCTTGAATATTTTCAAATGATGCATGGCATTCTTAGTCAACAATCTGATGGCTTTGGCCATAGTAGCCATTTATGCAGATAACTCTTTCATTCCATCCGTCGTGTTAGAAATTTCAGCTACCTTTCTTACTGAATTCCTTTGTGATGGTCATTGTGCACTATCTGAGGCCATTTTTTCAAGTAAGTCTATAGCCTTATCAGCAGCTAATGATAATAGAGCTCCTCATGTAGCTGCATCAATTTTGATTTCAAGTTAGCTCAATAAACTATTATAGAAATGACATACCTGCTGATCGGTTGCAAATATGTCGAGGGTACTTCTTAAGAGATCTATGTACCACTCTAATACTTCATATAAAGGCTCATGATCAAATTTTCTAAACGCAGTGATCTCGTTCTTTAATCTCAATATCATCCCAGGAGGATAATATTTGTTGATGAATTTCTTGCACAAATCTGACCATGTTCGGACTAATTCCTCATATAGTGATTAGTACCACTGCTTTGCTTTATCCCTCAAAGAAAAAAAAACAATCAAAGCCTTTTCACATCAGTTCCCACACCGTTCATCTTGATGATGTCACTAATCTCCAAAAATTGTGCCAAATGTGCGTTGGGATCTTCTAATGCTCCACCACCAAATTGATTATGTAGTACCATAGATATTAAGGCAGGTTTAAGCTCTAAATTATTTGCACCTATGGTTTCCAGTCATCCTCCTCCATAATTTGCAGTAATTAGAGGTTCTAAGGACTCTCGAATCGGTGGGGCTGGAGGTTATTGTTGTTGTCTCATCAATGCCCGCAACTCCTCTATCAATCAATGCATTTCTTATATTACATCCATCCTATTCACATGCGTTCTTGAAGTGCTATTGTGTCAATTGCTTCGATCTCTAGATCCATTGGTATCAAATGCCTTGCACCTTTGGATCGAGTGTTCATAAATTGCCTGCAAACACGACGCAAATCAACTAAAGAAATAAAAAGAATATACTAAACTATAATATAAACTTTAAATTGAAGCCTAATATCTAAAACAAATATCAGTTATAAATTACGCCAGTCCCCAGCAAGGGCACCATAAACTTGTTCGGTATTTTATTTCATTTAAAATACGACTCGCAAGTGCATGAGGTAAATTGTAGTAAAATATGGTGAGAACAGTTATCGTATCCACACGACTGTATATTGTAAAATCAACTGAATATTTTATGATATTTTTCTTTATCTAAAGAATTCAATTAATGAAATGAATTTTATAAAATAAACTAAAACAAATAAAGAGAAGAATAACTAAAGATATTCAGAGATTATATGGATTCTAGGGACATGCATCCATATGACTCATACGAGTTCCTTTTAATATATCAAACCATATTTAATTCCTATATTTGTATGAGGATCACTAAGATATTTGGAGCCTCTTTCTTGAGTTAGATCCAAAAGTAGATTAGCCAACACTGATCATTCTCAAGACATTATCTAATTCTCAATCGTCCCTAGGATATATTCTCATCATAATACCTACCAATCTCTCGATCCGACAAATTTTATGTTATGCATTCCTAATTCGTTAACCAATTACTCCCTCTCGGGTTATAATGGATTAACTACACATATGCAATTAGTCGTCACATAATTTCATACAACATTCAAATCAAGGAAGCATAAATAAATATAGGAATGGAAATAATATCATTAAAGAAAAACATATGAATCCATAATTAGGCACTCCCAAAAATCACTAGATATTTAGCCACACATATTTAATACGTAATCCATGGGAAACATATTGATAATCATGGAAAAAATAAAAAGAACAAAAGAAAATAAGACTATTGAAGCCCAAATGATCTTCGTTTCTCTCTCTCTCTCTGATGACTTGGTTGGTTGATCCTCCTTTATATCCTTGTTTCTAACCTAAAATATGTTGTATATTGTGTTATATGATGTCCTTATAATCTAATATAGCTTCTCCTTTTATAGATAATTATTAGGGTTTTGATAGCCATCATATCTTTGTTTAGAATGAGAAAATAACCCCAATTCACCAAATCAAGAAGATATGCCCGAATCACACCAAATCACAACGATTAAGATCATATCACGAGGATAAGTACGGTCCATGTGACTCGAGACGTTGTCTACACATCCTTAATTATTTGTTGTTCTGTCAAAACTTCAACAAACTTGTGACGTAACAAAATATAATAAAATTATATTGAACTCGTCACTTAGGTACATGCAATTGCCTAAAAAACTATACATAATAACCCCAAATTGCACGTAAATCATATGTTTATCAAGCACATGATGTCAAAGAAAATGTGGGATAGGATGAAAAAGAACTATTTATGAAATTTTTACAAGATAATTATAGGTAAGGTACATTTTCTAAAATATCATAATTTCAAGCAGAGAGATTTATCTGTGAAATATTATATTTTTTTTGAGAATCTTATGATGAGATGTGATATTTTTAACCAAAAGAACAATCTATAGCTTGTTTCTTGGAGGGCTTAGACATGAGATTGGAAATATTGTCCAATTGCAACCATATTAGATGTATAATAATTTGTGCAAGTTGGCACTCAACGTGGAAAAGTAACAAAAAGAGTTTAGACGAATTTGTGCTCAATTCTCTTCAAGTGGTGGTACTCCTAACCAAGGGATGTTTCTACTTCAGGGAATGCCACAAGACCAAATGAAGTAAGACAAAACATCATCACAATTTAGGAGAATAATGTTGGTTTTGTGAAATCAAGTGGTTTTAACAATTGAAAACCATGCTTCAAGTGCAAGGGTTTCAGACATTTGCTACAGATTTTCCAAATTGTACAATTCTTATGCTTTATGAAGAAGATGTCAATGAAGAATCATATGAGGCAACCCCTATATATGATGAATTCCTATGAAGATAAAGATGTTTTTTTTTGAAAATCATAAACAATGTTTAGTGGTAAGTCGCATTTTCAATGCTAGTAATATTGAAAATAATTTGTGGTTTCGCAGAAATATTTTCCGCACTAGGTACACTTCTCATGGAAAAATGTGCAACATCATCATTGTGTCTACTACAATGATAGAGAAATTGAAACTAAAGACCGAAGATCATCCTCAACTTACAAGTTATCTTAGCTTCATTAAGGTAATGAAGTGAAGGTAATTAAAAGATGATCTCTTGCCATGATGATCTCCTTGATCAACTAAATAGTTTCAAGATTGGTTCAAAAATGGAAATCCACCTTTAAAATAAGGGATGGTATCTATGAATGTTGGTTATGTTGTTTCGTCTTTCAAATGCTCCCTTTCCTTTTATGCGACGACTTATGAATCATTTCCTTAAGCCAATCATTGGGAAGTTTGTTGTTCTCTACTTTGATAATATTCTTGTGTATAGTTGTAGCCTAGAAGAACATTTAAATCACCTCTAATAAGTCTTTGAAGTGCTAAGGGAGCAAAAGTTGTCTGTTAACTTGAAGACATATCATTTCTTCACTAATAGCCTAGTTTCTTAGGCTATGTTATTTACTCATATGGCATTAAGATGGATGAAAACAAAATTGAGGCGATTCTAAGCTGGCCAACTACAAAGTTTGTTCATGATATCCAAAGTTTTCATGGTTTGGCTTCATTTTATTGCAGACTTGTTTGTGACTAAAGAACCATGATTGCACTTATAACTAAATGTTTGAAAGGTGGAAACTTCAAGTGGATGGAAGAAGCATAAAAAAAAAAAAAAAGACATTGGACTTTTTAAGAGGAAGGTTACAAAAGGTCCAATTTGAACTACCCAATTTTGATAATGTGTTTGAAGTTGATGTGTGTTTCTAGGCAAGTCTCTCATCTCCTTGAAAACAAAGAAGTAAAAAACAACTTCCAAATCATCGACTGAAGCAGGGTATAGGTCTCTTAGTTCACAAGTTTATGAACTTCAATGGCTCTCCCACATAGCTCAGAATTTCAGTATGTAACTACCCTTACCTATTGCATGTTTGTATGACAATAATGCAGCTATTCACATTACTCAAAATCCAATGTTTCATGAATATACTAAGCATTTGGACTTTTACTGTGACTTCGTGCATGATCAATATAAAGCCGATTTTGTTGCGCCTACTTTTATTCTTTCCTCTCTATAGGTTGTTAATTTGTTGACGAAGTCTCTTGGAGGATCTCATACTCATAACTTTCTTGTCAAGCTTTGCATATGTGTTTCACATCATCCTCCAGCTTGAAGGGGAGGGGGGTGTCGGATATTATTGTCAGTATTATTTAGTTTATTATTTTAAGTATTATCCAGTTTATAATTTTTTTCCATTGTTGCATCACGTTGGTTACATGCATGTATTTGCTAGTAAGTTTGTTAGTAGAATGATGACATTGCACCGCATAATTGAAGAGTAGAATTGTTTAGCAGTAGGGTTATGGCTATAAATACCCACTCACAGTTTCATTCCCATGTATCAGAATAACACAAATATTTCCCCTCTCCAGTTCTATCTTCTTCATATATCTACTTCTATGGAATTTTGTGTTATCTACATTATTCTAGGGATGGAAATGTTAACATAATAAAAGCATTTTCATTTATGCAATTTTATTTATTGCTCAGTACCGTTATGTTAGAATTCTAGAACCATCCTGCTGTTCCATTTCTGTTACATGCATACATTTCATTTTTATTGTTACAAGTTTGTTAGTATCAGACTAGGTGACGTGGCTGCTAGTGATTGGTGACACTAATCACAGCTTATTCTCTGACCTCTATAAAAGTAAGGCAAACGTTGTAATTCATATATACACAAATAATAATATTACTTCTTCTGCTATTTGTTTCATTCTTTGATGGAGCTTCAACTTCCTTACATGGAGATAATTGCTCCGCGGGGAAGGAAAAATGTCTGGAATATTAATACTGTCATTCCGGAAGATACTATGGAGAAAAAAGAAGGTACTACATCTAGTGTGAAAGTTGTCCAACAGGTTGCTCAAGAATGTGATACATTGCAACTACATAGATCGGATCAGCCAGGATCGATTCTGGTTACGACTCATTTAACAAGTATTAATTACATCCCTTAGAGTATAGGAATGAGGACTGCTTTAGGTGCTAAAAACAAATTAGGATTTATTGATGGTCAGATTATGCTAAATGAAAAAGATCCTGATTATGAATATAAGAAGGTAGATTACATGGTAGTATCCTGGATTCTGAATTCTATCTATAAGGACCTAGTAGAAGCTTTCATGTGTGCTACTAAAGCTACATTGTTATGGGATGAATTGGCGGAGAGATAAGGAGAAAATAATGGGCGATAGTTTTCAAGTTACAAAAGGATGTTTCCAACTCACACAAGGAAATATGAGTCTTGCAGTATACTATACAAAGTTAAAGAAGTTGTGGGATGAATTTTCTACCTTTACCTTCATGTAATTGTGCAGTATGCAGATGTGGTATTAATAAGAAGATATGCGACACACATATGAGTTAAAATTGATATAATTTTTTATGAGATTGAATGATAGCTTTGATCATATGAGGAATCAAATATTAGCAATGGATCATCTGTAAACCATTAATAAAGCATATTCCATTATATTGGTTGTTGAGAAACAATGCAGGAGTGAATGATGTTACATATACACAAGCTATGATGGCCAAAACTCAACCATATGGAATGGGAAACAATAGAGGAATGGGAAGAGGTTTTCCACCTCAATTTAGCAGTGGTAGAAGAGGCAAAGGCCCTATTAGGAGGTCAAAAGAAGAAAAGACAAAATTAAAATGTGAACATTGTCGAGGAAGAGGACATGAAATCACTGAATGTTTCAAGTTTTATGGTGTGCATGATTGGTAGAAACAGCTCAAGGAACAACGGAATTCTTCATCAGCAAATTTTGTTGATAGTTCTAGCATTATAAAGTCTCATGCAGAAATAATTACAACAATCAGATTTAGTAGGTACATCAGGTACAACAACCTCAAAATTCTATAGAAATATCTGCAAGGGAGTTCAGTAGGAAGCCGTGGAGAGAATCAAAATTTTGCTCACTTTGCTAATTTTGCAAGTAATAATCATGTTTCATCTTGCTATGTTATGACTCTACTTAATAGTATTAGGACAAGTTATTGGATAATTGATATTGGGGCTAGTAGGCACATCTGCTCTAATCCCACTTTTATCACCAAACTTTATCATTATCTCATTACCTGTGTCAGTTCGTCTACCAGATGGAACCTGTAAATCAGTAACACAGATTGGTGAAGTAGTTATGTCACACTCCATCACACTTAGAAATGTCTTATTCCTTCCTTCTTTCAAATACAATCTTTTATCCATTACATAGTTGTTAAAATCATCAAACTTACATTGTGTTTTACACATAATCAATGCATTCTGCAGGACTTTGCTTCTAAGAAGATGGGTACAGTTGGAAAGATATGTTCATAATTGTGTCTGATAAAGTGCTAAGGGGATACTGAACTAAAAATTGGTGTCTTATGATTCATTGATTTTGAGTATTTGAGTATTTAAGAGTTTTGATTATTTAGATATAATATTTTTGGTTTATTCTTTGTGAGATCGATCATTCCTCGTTGCTACTACTAGCTAGTAGAAGAGATATAAGTTTATTAAATTTTGCATGTTGCAACAACACAATCAAAAGTTGTTTAAATATTACAATTTACAACCGAAGACCAGTTTCCTGAAGTAAGCAATCCCATTTCATTTATCATTGACCAAAAATAATTACAAACATTAAGGGCATGTTTGGATAAGGCTAGAGACTTCCGTAGTGTACAACTTGTTGTGTACAACTGAATGCATAGTAAAAATGGTGTTTGTTTTGGGCTGTAATAAGTTAAATTGTTACTGTATATGTCAAATCAGTAGGTTTTAGTGGAGTGTTTTAGCATTATTATATTGTGGAAAGTGATATGTGTAATGATTGGATGATTGGTTAATGATTAAAGATATAATTGAAATTTGTGGATTTATGATTGGTGATGGATGATTGATGAAATATATATATATATATATATATTCCTAATGTAATAAATCTGAATAATATAAATTATGTGAATATATTAATTTATTTATATATATATTACGTATAAATACTATAACAAACAATTTTATATAATACCTATATAATATAAAAACATAAATTATATAAATAATTTATATATATCTAAACTATATAAATATTATATGCAATATATATATATATATTAGTGTAAATATTTGCAGTATATAATAAAAATATCTATTTATATAAATAATAATAAGTAAATTATATAATTATATAAATATTTATTTAGCGTGATACAAATAAGTATAAAAAATAATGATAGTTATAAATTCATAACTATTTACCATAAAACTTGAAAAATTTAATAGGAAGGTCTTCAAATTTTCAAATAGTAATTAAATTCATTACATTTTTAGTTGAACAAAATAAGAGGTCTACATATTTTAATTTAGGTACATTACATAACATAACAAATAAAATAACAGGATGCTCGAGAAATAAGATTTTAATCAAAACGACAATTAAAGATATAAATTGGGATTATCAATATGAGTACGCATTGTACCATACCACAATAAATTATAAATTGTCAAACTCAAACATAGAAACTCAGATAAACATTGTAGAAAAAAAATAGTGAAAATATGATAAGTCCTAATAAAGATACATAATTAATAATAATATTGTTGGACTTCGATACCAAATCAAACAAGATCGACAAATCTATTAGGTCCCTCTATCATCCCACATAGCATTCGCTATGTCATCCCTAAATTGCCCTAGTGCTTGAATCTGTTCTGGCTCGAAAAAGGTCTTTGCGAGAATATCATCTCATCATCTTCATAGTATGGACAAGTCCCATCAAACAAGGGATCCTCCAAGCCCATTCTCTGAATGAAGGTGTGCACCACACAACACACAATCACCATGTTAGTTTGATTCATGATTCTATAACTAGGCATACCCCATCTTAAAATAGGAAACCTACTCTTAAGCACACCAAAAGAACGTTCTATTGCATTTCTAATACGAGAATAGTGATGATTGAACAGCTCAACCGGATTGCACGCTTGGGTGCCAGAAACATTGAACTCATTCAGGTGGTAACGTGTGTTCCTATAAGGAGCAAGAAAACAAGCGTAGTTCGTGTATCCAGTATCCATGAGGTAGTATCTCCCTAAAATTGTTATAAGAGTTAGATAAACAATAAATTATAGAAGTCCTTTTACAAATTTTATAGATTTTGTGTGAAATATCACCATCCGGGGGCCACGAAAAATTTGGTTCACTTCTAACAGCATCCATCAGGACATGTGCATCGCATGCACTCCCCTCCCATCCAACACACATAGGTGAACATCAAATTAAAATCACAAATTGCAAGCACGTTTTGAGATATTGAGTGCTTGCGTGATTGGTAGATATTCGCACGGTTGGCTGGTACCCATGCAGGAATCAGTGTCCCGTCCAAAGCTCCAGCAGCACCCTATTTTGTAGCATTTATTGTCAATGAATGATGATGATGATGATAGTAACAAAATAAATGTATGAAACAAAAATTTGATTATAATTTTGAATTCACCTCAACATAACATTCTATAGTATCTCGTTGTCGCAAGTGCATGGATACTGTTAGGAGAAAAATCATTACAGACTCAATACTGGAAACTCGAGTTTGCTGGCAATGAGGTAACAACCCTCATGTGGTCAACAAATCAACAAGGGCGTGGAAACAAGGCCTTGTCATCCATATATTTCAATAAAATCAATTGTCGGTGCCCATTAATATCTCTCCCACCCAATCACTACCACGCAACCGAGAGGTATTTTCTAGAACCGGTTGTTGATGTTGTAGGTTCGGAAGTACTACTTGAGCCATGAAACGCATAATGACTTCTTCATCTGAAGGGTCTGAATCACCAAACCAGTGGGGGGCGTCAGATACATTATCATCATCGGAGTTTGCCATAATTGAATTAACCCTATAAAAGTAAATAATATGAACAAGAAATTCAAATAAGTCAGCATGCATTTTAAATAAAAAAATAATAAAAAAATTAAAAAAATAAAAAAAACTGGTTTTCGGCCATAAAAATGAGCAAATTGCATAGTCACACATATATTAATATATGATTGGAAAATTTCGTGAACACCACTATCATATAATAATTATGAAATAGTGCATCTAATGATGTTCGAAATAGGGAACATGTTGTGACAGAATAGGATTATAGAGCATAAACAAGAAACAGGAAACGTAAAGAAGATACAAGATTTACGTGGTTCACCAATAAATTGGCTACGTCCACGGGCAGAGAGGAGAACGGATTTTATTATGCGGTATATGTTACAGATTACAGATCTCAAAGACCATATATATAGAACTGAGATAAAACACCAAAATTGGGCTTAAGGCCCAATACTGCATACCGTCGGACCGGGGGCGTCTCCGCCCCCCCGGACCCCCAGGCAAGGGGACCCCCGTGACAGCTTTGCGAAGTGTGTGATTCAAGACATATCAACAGAACACAACCCCCTAAATAAAAGTCATAACAAACAAACACAATTGGCAACAAACACAACTGATAACAAATACAATTAACAACATATATAATATTATATAGATAATACACCCCACCCCATCTCAAGCTAAAGTTCCCACCCAAGCACGTTTGTCATCATCGGTGAAAGAAAAGAACATACGGCGCGTCGCATGGTTGCGTAACTTCTCGCATGCCGTCATCTCGATACGAAGTGGGACTTCCTCAATTGCACACACTACAGCATAACACTATTAGAAGCCGTTATCATCAGTCGCCAGTTGAGCCATTTTTTTGGTTAGGTACTCATCAAAATGGTTCAGCGTTCGAACAAGCGCCTCATCCTTTTCAGTCGACACAGAGGAACGTCTTCAAACATATTGTCGGACCCCATTTGGGCCATCTTGAGGGTCCAACTCAGGACTTAATTCAGCACCAAATGTGGTACCACCAGTCTGGGTGGGTGCGGCTCTAGGAGTGGAGATTTCATCTTCGACTTCATCCTCGGTAGGGAGTTGAGCACTAGACCCCGCCTCGCACTAGTAGCTGTGTTGTTACCTAACAAATCGGTACATAAATCAAAGTGTGGCAGTCCCCGATTAAGAAAGCCTTTGTTGTCACGATGCTCCTATAAGTTTTTAACGAAGTAAATATATTGATTTTATTTTATGTCAAGTTGTTATTTTTGTAAGAAAAGAAGGTAATGGGAATTACTTTGTATATTTGTACCAAAATATCCTTAGGCCCGATCATCGTCTCTTTCTCGTAACACCATCGTAAGCCCGACCCCCGCTTGTACCTCAGATCATACAATAATATCCACGTCCGTTTCATATTTTTCAATTTGTTATGATACTGTTGCAGAGTGTAGCGATAACGATCATTTGTGACAGTATTCAACTTTTCACAAATGGATTGCAGCACGGGGTTAGAGAAGGACAAGGAAATGAGATTACCATTGAGGTACTCTTGGTGGCAGAATATGATAAATTGAGACTCATTTTCTCAAGTCCAACTCACTTTTTTGACTATAATACTCCTAGCCATCTAAGAACAAAAATTATTAATTATTATTATAGAGATAATTATTAATTATTAAGTGCAGAAGAAATAATAGTATTTATTTAAGAACTTTATAATAACCAACTAATTAAAGAAACTATTTTCATTCAAGAACTTTTTACCTAACCAATTCATACAATTGCATAAAAATAAAAGTATGTGTATGAGTTAACGTGTGAATGATTTCATTGTAGCAGTATTATTACATACAAGCATATTAGGCAGTCTTTAATTTTCGAAGTCAGGAAAGTAATGGAAGATTACGTTAATTATAATAAAGTAAAAATTATTTATCAAGTTCAATTATTTATTGAAATCTATATTCGAATTTTGACTTTTTTTTTTTTTTTTTTTGTAATATGGTATATCTATTATGGCAATACATAAATAATCAAGTCCACATCATCACATAAGTAATAAAAATTATCCAAAATTTGTTCAAAGTCGAGTCATGGACTAATATAACCAACATGTATTACATTGAAAGATACTTAAAATTAAATAAAATTACAATGTACACCAAACTTTGTCCACTTTTTACAAGGCATGGATATAAATGTGATGATTTCCCAAAAAAAAATGTTGGATTGTTCATTAATCTATGAAACTATGAAAAAGTTTCATTAGTATGAAAGAACAAATCTTTGATATAAGTGATCACAATAAGCAAAACCCTTATTAAAAGATATCCTAAAAATAAATAATCAGTTTAAGCAAATAATTAAAAACATGCATATCTCCAAAATTAATGTTAAATACACATAAAAAAAAAGAGAAAAAAAAAACTAAAGGGCTTGCTAGCTTGTGATCATAGATAATTTTTTAATTCAATTAAAAATACACACTGTAAAAAAAAGGGGGAGACCATGAACCAAAAAACAAGAAAATAGCATTTAGCGTAGGAGAGTTATAACAATGTAGACATTACACAAATAAAATTTCAGGAAACAAGAATACCAAAATTAGACATAATATAGACAAAAAACACAATTAAAATCTCACACATCACATACGAAATTAAAATTTCAGGAAACCAAGATAAAAATCCATGCATTATAAAGACGGAACTTAGAATAATTATTGAGGAAATATAGGAAAATTACCAGAAATGAAAACCAAGATGCCTTCATAGTTGCAGAAACAAACAATTAACATGCCTTCATAGTTGTAACACAAACAAGATTACTTGAAATCAACTAACATGCCTTCATAGTTGTAACAAATAAACAAGAAAAAAATCACTAGAACAATATTCAGCAAGAAACAAACAATTTACCTCACAAAACAGGTTACCTTTTTTCGCAAAAAAACAGGAGAGTTGGAACTTCGAACCGATTCAATGACGAAACGACAGCCACAACCACACTTGAAACTCAATGGACGAAGTTTATACTTTGATATAGAAGATCTAGTGCACAGTATGTGAGGCGTGTGTGAAATTTTAACCATTAAAGAATCTATTTAAAATTTAATGGTATACAGTCAAAATTGTAGAATCTCAATAATAAAGAAATATAAACACAAAAGTCGGACATTAAAGAAGATGGTGAACCAGAAAAAGTAGTACATTGACCAAAAATTATAAAATCAGGAAGGAAAAAAAAAAAAAAAAAAAAGGAAGAAGAAGTTTGGTTGCGAGAGGAAAGAGAAAAAAAAAGGTGAGAGCCCTGAAGATGAAGAGAGAAATGGCAAGAAGAAGAAAGTGAGAGAAATGAGAAGAAAGGAAAAGAAATGATAGGAAGAGGAAAGAGATAAAATGAGAAGCAAGGAAGAAAGTTCCGTCTCTAAAAAGATGCCTTTGAGAGAGAGTTAATAATGATGAAAAAAAAAAAGAGGCAGCCATAGGAGAGGGGAAAGGACAGGGTTGCAGGAGGATAAGTGGCGGGTAGGATTACTTTTATTGTGAATTGGGCCAATCCCCAATCTACAGCCTTGAACAAACACATCCCCTAAGATCTGCTGGTATATACCCTGATTGAAAGTGGGGATACAACTACATGCGTACAAACTGAGGATGCATGTCAGACTTGTCTAACGTTTACAAGAGGTCGAAACTCTATTCCCTGAATACGGAGCCCCGTCTTCATGCGACTAATCTTCGTAAAACTCGCTTCCACCTGGCTGTCTCCTTCTTCTTCGTCTGCATAAAACATTCCGAGTTGAACGTCCATCCATCCGTCAGCTCGCCTCACTGCCATCTCTCCCTTTATGAACTTCTCCACTACTGCCTCAATGCCATCCTTTACAGTCACGATCATGGCCTTTGCTAATTCAAACCCTATGGTCACGTCAAAAAATGCTTTAAACACAAGATACGCTCCATATATAGTCTTTGGAGACAGCAAGTGTGTTTTGATCCTTCCTCGAATCTCAAGCGATAAAACAGAAGAATCGATCTCAACCACATCATCAAAGGATCCGCTGTATGGAAGGTGCCCCTCTGGGAAGTCTTCAGTCCTTATTGTAAGCTCTCTTGCTTCAACCGGAAGAAAAAGGAGCTTCTTCATAGTGAAGAATCAGCAATAACAAAAACGGAGTGAGAGAGAGAGAGAAGAAAATAAAGGTATTTAATGGTCTTACCCCAGTGACTACTGTCTCACGGTGATCCTGTGGAAGCAACAGAGGATCGAAAACACAACTGGAGCTAAAACTAAAACACGATGATTGATCGGAAATGGTGGTAGAATCCATTGAGTGACTCAAAGCCAATTGCTTCAGCTTCTCTCTCTTCAATACAGCTTCCACCAGTTTCTCCCAGTTGTCGTAATTCTTCGACATCTCTCTACAACAGATTAAGCTTTTCTCTTAGCAACTATGGCCGGAGATTCCAGATCCCCTTTCAGGACCTTATGCCAATGCTGGGTCTTCGTCAACTTTGTCATGCGTAGAAAGTTGGACTACATTTCGTGGATTATCTAATATATTTCATCAACAAATTCATAAATTAATGGCCCTGTTAAATATCTTATGTATATTTTTAACCTTACTTATAACGAAACAAAATCCACACAATTTAATTATTTTATATTGTAAATCATCAAGTCGTTTATATAATCTTAATTGTTTAAACTATAAAACAACTTTTTTGTTTTAACATAATTTTATTGTTTACCACACAAACAGCCATATTATATTCATTTATTTATTTATTTATTTGTGTATCAGATTATACATTAAATTGATTATTAAATATCTGAAAAGTAAATCTAGACCATTACAGTTGCTTCTGTGTTAATATAAGAAAAAGAAGAGAGAGCAGAGGAAGATGATGATGGTTGACAGACAAGTAGTGCCAAATTATGGCGTAAAAGGATCCCATATAACATTTTCTCTACAATCAACACCACAGGATACAGAATACATAAACAAAACGTTACAAGAAAAATGAGGATGCTCTCCCATTCTTATACCAATAAACCATCCCACCGTCCAGGGGCAAAAAGGTCCTACGAGACGAAGCGAAAAAAACAAAAGAATGGCAATTCCGCAATTTACACCAGCTGATGCTCATCTCTACTTCATTTCTTGCATGTCCTCTTCCGTTTTCCAGACTACATCCTCAAGGCAGGTAGAAAGGTTTTTATAGAACTGCATATGACGACAACCAGAGAATCCAGTCTATTTTCAGTTTCAGAAATGTTGGCAGCAAAACAAGCACATCACAGAATCGAGCATCATGCTATATTTACGTTCAACTATGAATCGACCTATTTATCCAAAAACCCAATACTAGGGAAACTTGGGTGTTTATATGTCAGCATCTAAATTGATTTGTGAAATATCCACATTTTCCTATCGTCGTGTTCTAATGAATATGTTGACACACACATGCTATATGTACACTGCTAGTCTTTCCTCATGTCCTAATACAAGTGCATTGCATAAAATGAATGTAAACTTTCGGACAAATATAATATTATGCTAATGTGGACACTTGGCGGACTAATGTACCTTGTGGAATTCCAAAGTATCGCCCTTCGCTTTTCTAACCTCGACCATATGCAAAGATGGGGCAACTTGAAAAACCTGATTGAAGCCAGAATTCACATTAGCTGAAAATTTTATAAAATTGCTTCTAGCATGCGACGCAACAGAGAAAGAGGAGCTCATCAATAGCATCAAGATAACATACTTCAGTGGAGACATTAAGGTTGCCTTTTCTTCCTGCTTTCGAGTTTTCAAGCCTCATCTGGAAGAAAAAAAAGGTAGGGAAAGAAAGCATTAACCATGGAGTCTGATTGAGTTGTATTACAGGGAACCAATCGTTACCTTGTAATTCTTTTTGTGAACATCAAAACCAAGAGGTTTTGCAGCTTGTTCAATCTTTTTAATTATCTCATTGGCCGGGCACTTTGATGTGAATCTTGTTTCCCTCTTGTACCCCTGTAACCCATGCCAAGGCAAACACGAGCAAAATCAGGCTGAAACACCTTGCACGATTACATGTTAGAATACGAGTTTTCACATTATGATATCTTGCATCAAAGAAAAAATGAGCATATTCATATTCTGATCGTAAAATCAAGAATATTGATGAAAAATTACTTCGTATGTTCAAAGTTTGCACCGACAACTTATTGCCCAATCAACATATATTGCTTCTCAGATTCTATACTGCTGGAAAGGATAAAAAAGATTTGAGTTTGAACCTGTTCAACATCAAATAGATTCCCAAGATTAAGACCTTTCGACATGGAAATTAATTCAAAGGCATTCATTGCAACCGGCCGCTGCTCCATTTTCTCCGTCACATGATACTCCTGTTGTCAAGAATCCTATTAGATGTTTTCAAAACAAATATCTTTCATATTGAGAATGTAGCGACTAATTATTTCAAATACATGATGAATGCGTACCTTAGAATCCTTAAAAACAGCTTCCACATCATCCAATGTCGTATCTTCTTTCTCGTTGAATACTGGTGGTTTGTAATCTTTCTTAAACCACTCATCCACCAAAATCTCAGGGATTGTAATGCGCTGCACAAATGCAACAGCCATAAAGTTAAAATTATTGAGATGGATGTATTAAAAACAATGGAATAGAAGATCCAAACCCAGGGGGTGAGGGTGGGGTGAGGAGATGACATAATAATCTATATTCTTACTTTCAAAGGATTTGGATCAAGGATTCGAGTAATCAACTTCATGGCTCCAAAGGAAAGCCAAGGAGGGCATGTGAATTCAGCAGAAGATATCTGGAGACATTACACAGAAGAAACAGGTGAAACTACAGTGCAGATAGAAGTAACTGGTTAAGAGGGCAGTAAATTGTAAAAATGCTCACCTTTTTATATAGGTTGATAACATTAGAATCATCGAAGGGCAAGTACCCTGCGAGCAACACAAATAGTATGACCCCACAGGACCATAAGTCTGCAGCTGCTCCATCATAGCCTCGATCATTGAGGACCTATGTAGATTGTCATAAAATCAACAAAAAAACCTATAGAGGAAAGGGAAGAGGTGCACAGAAACAGAGAATGAGTTTGCACGTATTACAACATACCTCCGGAGCAACATAATTTGGAGTTCCACAGGCAGTATGCAGCAAACCATCATCCTGCCAAATTAATCTCATAAGTGTTCTAATTCCACTAAATGGAACAACTTCAAAGTCACGTGAGCGGAAATTTAGATATGGTCTGTTTCATTTGAACAAAAAGATGGAAAGCAAGGTACAAACCATGGGAGGGGTATAACCGCCCCAACCCACCAAAAAAAACAAGAAGAAAAATCCAAAATAGATTTTGTTCTCTTAATTGAATAAGTCTAGCTCGGTCCTTGGTTCTAATATATAAACTACAGGGAGGCGCTCAAACTTGGCTTGTTCAGTCTTTGGCCCAATCTCATAGCATTATAAAAGTATATCTCTAGCCTATGAAAATTAATACGACTATAAAATTATAGTCAAGACCAACACCATTCATTTGGCACACAATCACAAGTTGTATAGCCTCTTATTATGACAACAATATTCAGAATAAATATAGATTAAAGAAAGGCATCAGCCCAAAAACTATTGGCCCAAGCTTCATAAATAGAACTCCCTTATGAATAGAACAGTATCATATCAGGCACCGAAGGAGTAATGCCATAGTAAAATAATGTAATTAAGCTATATAATACTATGAGGAACATATAATATCTATCTATATATATATAGACACACATTCTAAGAAAAGGAGACAACATCGACGGCAGACAACAAACCCCATAGTTTTATTCAATATGCAGTTTTGTCACGTGAAAATGGCAAAATAGAAGTTATATGCATTTTCAATGTTATAATCAAACTTAATAAAGTCTAATGAACAAAGTGAAGCAGTTCACCTTGTTAGTAATGAATTCATAAGTTAGATTCTAAAATTTACCCTGACTTGCTGGGATAGAGCACTCAATCCAAAATCAGAAATTTTGAGGTTTCCAGAAGCATCCAGTAGTAAGTTCTCTGGCTGCATCAGTAATAAGATACGGAACAAAGCAAGAAGTAGACTTTAGCCTGTGAAATGAATTTTGATGGCATATTTTACAGCGAATTTAATTACCTTCAAATCTCTGTGGAAAACACCCCTGCTATGGCAATAATCAACAGTGTTTATAAGTTGTTGAAAATATTTTCTGGCTTCATCTTCTCGCATTCTTCCATTGTTTACCTTCACAGTGACATGTCTTCATTTCAGATGAAAGATTCACCAATAATCATAAGCTAATAACATGTCTAAACTTCAAGTTCAGCATATATCGATGGACCGGTACTTTAAAGATCAGCAGTTGTAAGGAACAGGATCCAGAAACAAAATAAGTTTCGAAATCATGATTTTCCAGTACATGCCGCTATGATCAGAAGATAATGGAAATGTATTACCCTATTCTCCACCCCGACACCCCCTTCCGAGAAAAAGAAAAGGAATGGATTGAAACATTAGAGAAGGGTAAAGTTCTCATCTTACAATTTTGTCAAAGAGCTCTCCCCCAGTGACAAATTCCAGAACAATAAATATTTTGGTCTTGCTCGCCATCACCTGAAGAAAGACGAGATGATTAGATATACAGGAAATCCCGGAAAAAATCTAATAATGAGAATTTAATGAGAGGCGCCTCTGTTCATGCTAAAGGAGTAATAGGATCATTGCTATTGGCTGAAAAGATGAGTGCTTCTTTGTATATACCAAATCTTTGGAGGGTAGTTTGGCACAATGACTATACACCTTCTCAGATTGGACTCAATAATTTTAACTACATAGTCACACACAATAGTCCCCAATCAACGAACAGATGTTACCTCCACCACGTGCACTAGCACACACAAACAGAGAGCTATAGGAGGGGAGGGGGCGAACCTCATATAGTTGAACAACATTGGGATGTTTTATCAGCTTCATCGTTGCTATCTCCCGCCTAATCTGCAAAATTCCCAATCAGACAACAAGACTTTATAACATCTACAAAAATAATGCAAAGTGAAACAGGAGTATTAAAGATGAAGTAGGTACTAAATACTCCCTCCATCCCCAAAAAAAATGTCCTATTTCACAAAAGTTTATTCTTGGTCATAAAAACCATAAATTCGCACTAATACAACCTCTATGACTAATAAAATAAGATCTTGACTTTCAAAATAGGACTTTTTTTTAGACAAAAAATATTTTTGAAACCACACTATTTTTTCTGGGAAGGTGGGGCAGAGTAGTACTCTTCTGCCAACTAAAGAAACAACATCAATGTGATTCCAAGAAAACTGTTGATAGCCTATTCTCGAAGTCATCGACATGAGTTGATGAGTTCTAACTAGAAAACTTCAGGTCTTATTAAAGTAGAAGCAAAGATTAACCTGTTCAGCCATTTTGTGCTTCAGGACCTTGTCCTTGTCAAGAATCTTGAGAGCCACCGATTGCCTCGTCTCAGAATTTCTAGCAAATTTCACTTTTGCAAACGTTCCCTCCCCAATTGTCCTTCCAACCTCGTACTTCCCGATTTTGCGCTTAACTTTTGGTTGATTCATCGCGACTGGCTTCCCGATTGCAGTCACTTCAATAATAAACTTCTGCAGAAGCAGTTTGCTATAGTGAGTTCCCTGAAACACTTGCAGTGGCCAAGAAGGTTTTCACACACAACACACTCATTTAATGTCACAAAGACATACCAAACAGATTGCCCTAATAGAGATCATAGATACAACAGGTTTTTTAGTAACTCAATAGCATTAGGATGGCAACAGTTAAAGTCCCGACAAGATTTGTTGTCGAGCTCAATAATATAGACAAAAATCAAAGTGATCAACTGCAACAAGCAATTAATGCATCAATTTATGAGAAATCAACAGAAGAGCAATGTCACCGAATTTCAGAATCAGAATGGGGAGGGAATGGGCCAACACTAGCAATCCCACAAGAAATTAAATTAACTTCCTGACTTCCAACTAAGGAATAGTCACTGTGTGTGTGTGTGCATGTGCGTGTGAGTCAAAGAAATGACAACAGCTATAATGGTAAGGTATTTAGAGTATTTTACAGCTTATTTTAAAAATGACTTCTTTCAACATAATAATTAATGATTTAAGAAACGTTTCCCAAGAATAAATAAATGAAACACAAACAATCATACCCACAAAACAGTATGAGACTGCGAGAATTCCTAGAACCTAAGCTATCAACTCAAACCCAATTCTTTCTGAACCCGGATTGGCAAAAAGAGCTCTCAATTTTTCCAACCAAACTCAACGAAATCTCTCAAAATCTCCCTAATCCAAGAGAGAGAAAATATATATGTCTATAAAAATAAATAAGCAAGAATCAGAACAGGTGAGGAAATCTCAGGAGAAGAAGCCTCTCAAGTTTCCGCAAGCACATCACTTAAACATATTAATACCTGTGCTTGCAAGCATACAAGAAATTGCACAAGTGGAAGATAAGGGAGAAAAAGAGGATAAACTCAAATTTTGTAAAGAAACTGGGGCGTAATGATTGATCGATGAGAAGCCAATTGCGGCTCTTGGGAGCCTTAATGGGTCAATATAGTTTGAAGATCCATTTTTTGCTTTAGTGATGGCCCTCAAAAAGGAAAAAAAGGAGTAAAAAGGAGAGCCATCTTAACAGGGAAAGGGCATTTAAAGATCAAGAGATCAAGATTCACCTCCACCTAACAGTTTGAGAATATCTCTTTCAGGATTGTTTCTTTCGAAGCTTCCAGGAAACTATGGCTGATAAATGTTTGTTGGAATTGCGATGTAGAAATAACAGAATGTAGTAAATTAATGTTTGAGGTGAAAGGAGAAAGGATGCGCGTCAATTACACCGAACCCGTGGGAGTGGGAGAAATGATATTAGGACAAGAGGAAGTGGGGGCTGGCTGGTGGGACCATATGCAATGTCCATGTTCCTAAATCAGGAAATGCATGGCTACACCTACACATACGTGAGAGGTGACAGCCACGCGTCTTATCTGCACTTATGCTTAACGCCTTGTTTGGTACTTCCACAAGGAAATGAAATACAAGATTTCAATCTTAAACTTAGAGACATTATAAATTACAAGAGATTTCTATGATTTATGATTTCTTATATAGTTATTTAAAAAATCAAATAATAAGAAATGAATTACCAATTTTTTTAATAAAAATTTATTATATAGAATCCAATTCTTATGCAAATAGTTCAGCTTACAATAATAATAAGCAAATATAATCTAAATAATCGACCAACATATAATTGTATGTTATAGATCTAGTATTTTATTTCAATATCGAAAATATAGATGTCAAAGAGATAAACTATTTAAGAACAAATATGTTATCTTTGTTTTAAGGAAATGGGAAATGGGAAAAGGAGAAAAAGAAAGCCAAAGAAAATATGTTAATTTGTCGATTTTATAAATTTAAAAATAAAAAAATAAGGAGATTGTGTGATTTATATATGATTCTCTTATAAGAATATAGATGTTATTCATTATTTAGGTATACACAAACCGTTGCAACATATTCATTATTTACAGACATACTCAAATGATTTGAAAGAATTTTAAGAACTTCCTTTCGCATATATTTATTCAAATCAGGACTCCTTTGATATATATTTATTCATGAATTAGTTTTTTTATTTATTTTTTCTGTTCATCAAATATATGAATTACTTTTTATATAAATAAAGTAATTTAAATAAAATTCCAAATTTTGAGAATATAATTTAAGGCACTCCCACCCAATGAATTTGTTTATGCACTTATAATATTTTTTTTGGTAGAAGATGATACTAAAAACGTAATATTTTTATTTTGTTTAAAATTTATTACTTTTTCATTATATAAGTATTTGTTTTCATCATAAAATATTTTTTATTCGATTAATTATTAAAAAGTTCAAGTAAAGTCATAATACTTTTTCAGAGCTAATATTTTTTTAATGAAAAAATATATTTTAACAATATTAAACAGTATGATATTTTATCCAAAAATTATTATTCTAAAATAATATCGGGTCAAAAACATATACACCACAGCAGTCACCAGATTCATGTGGTTTGCACGAATTCTAGCTTGGATCCGCATATTTTTGCCATTTTTTAGGTGCAATCCAACATAGTAAATGTAAGAATATCCAAACATTTGGTGTATACACACATAAAGAATAAATATTATTTCATCCGTCCCAAAAACAGAGTCATGATCTCAAGAAAACAATATTTTCATAGTTAAAATTTCAATAAACATAGAATTAAATAATTATTAAAGAATGAAAGTGATAATAATATTTTTTAATTTGGGATTTAAAAAATTAACTAAAAACAAAAACTTATTAAAAATAATTAACAAATTTATAATAAGTTATACTTTCATTTAATTCACAAAAAAATTGCATTACTTAAGTGTAACTCTTTCTCAAAATATATGGAGTAATTTATTTCATTCTTGCGACAATTATTACATTTGTATACACTAAAGTTCTTGTTGAAGTGGTTCATAACTAATTAGTAGTTGTTCGCGTATAATGCACAAATATATTATTTTTTATAATTTTTTTAAATTAATTTATTTGTATAATATTATGAAAGTTAAGTATAGTATAATATTTATAGTTTTTTTATTTATTATCAATTGAAGTATGTTCAATGGTTAATCTCAAATACACATAGTATAAATTATTTAACATTTTATATCACTACAAATAACAAATTAACTCAAGTCACAAATGATATTTTCATATATTTTCTTATGAAATGTAACATCGCAATAGTTTGGATTGTTTCACCTTGAAAAAAATTTAGAATAGTGTTCGTTTTGAAAATAAAATAAATATATTAATAAAAATCTAATATAAACATTCAATTAATGATTTCATTATAGAATATATAATACTTCTTTGCACAGACATTATAATTTCTTAGTTTTGATTGTAAATAAAATTTATGATTTTACTTAATTCAATATTAAACAGATACATAAAACGAAATTGAAATCTTATTGGGCAAAAATTGAGTAGTAATAAAATAATAACCAATTGATGTAATAGATAAATAAAATAAAAACACACAAAAAGTGTATGCGTTGTAAGTATATTTATATATATATATATATATATACTTACAACGCAGAACATAATAAGAAAGTCCTTGTTATTTTCTGATTCATCAAGAGAGGATGAAATCGAACAACAGATACAATGAATTGAAATATTCCATGAACTTCTTCTCTTGGAGAGAGAGGATGGAAACCAACTAAGGATATAACATTTTATAATCTTATGTGCTTTATTTTTTGTGTGATTTCCGCATCATTGATTATTCAACATAAAAATAATAGATGTTAAATTATCACTAACGAATCGAGCAAATAAAATGATGATTGTGAGATAAAAATTGAAATGATATTTAGAAGAAAAAATGATTAGAAATTTAGAAATGAAAGCATATGAAGAGTAGAGAATAATAATTCTGAGATGAAAACTAAGCTGACATTTGTAGAAAGAATAATGAAAATTGTAGAATTAAATGGTATGTAGAGTTTAACAAATGGTAGTGATAGGTTTATGACATTAAGAATTAAGATAGATCAAATTTGGAGGGTGATTGTAGGATCATATATAAGCAAACTCTATCAAAATATTTTCCTATGAATAAATTAATAACGAAAACTAATTAATTCCACATTTCAAAAACAACAATTTTATAACTAAAATAGAATTAAAGATTCAAATATTGAAATAAATTACACAGATATAATTAGTTAAGTTTTAATTTTAAAAAGGTTTTCAATATGAATATATATATATATATATATATATTACAATAGTTAAAACACAAAATATTTTATAATTTAATTTTTTATTGTTAATAATCTTAAGATTTATGAGTTGAATTATTCAATCAATTATAATTATTCCATCTTCACATGCAAGGGCGGATACACATTATAAATTGGGATACAAATTGTACCCCCAATATTTTATATATGTATATATAATATTATTACTTTAAAAAATGAAAAATACAAAAATATACGAAATATTTCAATATGAACTCCCAATTTTTATCTTCGAATTTCAGTTGATAGAAAATGAATAGCAATTACTCCTTTGTTGTAAGTTTCAAAATTGAGAAAAAATAAATTCTTCTGCCGACGTTCATTATGGAGTAATCTTCAATTATATTTTAAAAAGAAAAATATTCAATCACATTTATCTTAGGTAGCACTAACCTGTTGTTGGATTACTTTGTTAATAAGAGTTTTATTTGATAATGGTTTAAATAATTTTTTGAGAGAATGTATTAGTTCTTCATGAAACATAAATACAAAGGTTCACTTGAATTGTGTTTCTTATTTGATTTAATTATTGAGTTTGTTTGTTAACGAGCTTAATTTTAACTTAATTGTTTATGAAGCATATTTTTGTTATAATTTATGTTTTTCTTGCTATATATATTTTAAATTTACTTAATTTACATTCAGAAAATGAGGATTCGGAGTTTAATGTTATTTGGTTAGTATTTTTTTTTTTTATCAATTGTACAACTTTAAATCATAAATTATACTTATAAATATATATATTTTAATTATACATGGTACCCTAATTTCAAAATCTTGAATACGCCTATGCGCATACGACAATAATTTAAGTGTGTGAGTAATGTTAAACTTAACTTAGGAAAGAATAGATTTATCATAAATAAAATCAATATATAACATTTCAGTAAACGTACAAAGAATCTACAAACTGAATATAAAAACATTAGTTATATTTGAGCCATTTATTGCAATATTTTTTGGAAGGGAAAATGAGAACTTTCTCTTATTTCCAAGGTTCAATTTTAATATAGTGATAATATATGTATATATATGTATATATATATATATTTATATTAAATTTTCTTCAGCTTCAAACCTTAACTTAGTTTCACCCGATCTTCATCCTAGTCATGGATAGATCACCCAAGTTCTCTACAAAAAGTGATAATTGTCCTATAAAGACTCGCTTTTGCTACGGCTCCAATGGGTTCCCTTAACCAAGCCACGGCCTATGAGTTGCCGGCTCATTCTTCAACAGACACGCGGTCAGAGCCCTGGCTCCCCCCACTGCTTGGGATATCTATATGAATCCAAATCTGCCGAATCACTCATGGTATGATCTTCTACATCCTAGGTCTTCCAGTTCCGGCATCTAACTTATGTTCTTCATGTAACATTCAGATCGAATGACTCTATGAAATATTGTGGCTACTTCCAAATATTATGAGTAACGTCAAATGAAATGTGAATAACCCGTCCTAGTCCTTTTTTTTATTGTGAATCAATTATTTTTTCAAGTTATCTTTTAGTAAGTTATAATAAAAAGTTCAATTTCAGCTTGTTAATTTTTGAACTTATATTAGAGGAATTATGAGTTTCTCAAAAAATAGTTGAATATAGTTATGTAACTTATGTGTAGTTATATGGAGATAATGTCGTTATTTATGAATAAATAATGTCCAGTCAACATTCATAGAATGTAAAAGATGAATATAAATACATTGGTCGAATTTCAATACTCGTAGAATGTAAAAACTGAAAATAAAAACATGACTCAATATGTAATGGGAGAAGTTGGTTTTTGTGGTGGGGTATGCATAACGCATGTGGGCAGTCTGTTTATTGTTTTACCTAATACCACTAAATAAATGTTTACCAACACTTTGTCCATTAAGAATCACATTATGAGTATAGTTATAATATGTAATTGGAATTTATCCCCCTAATCACTCTATGCTACCTAAGTTTCAATTTTAATTTTAAAAAGAAAATTATATTTTCATGAAAAGCGATATTGCTTGGACAGTCCAGGGCACCATATGAGCACAAAAAACACTTTCCGATTTTTTTTTCTTGCAATTTCAGATTGATAAGATATTGTCTAATATTTAAACCGTGTCTAAATACGGCTTTTTTACCTAAATAATACAGAAAAATAATTATTTTGTAAAATAAGGTCGTTTTGAAAAGTATTTTTAAAATAGGGTAAAACGTCATGCCCGGTGACATTTTATGGTAAAAACGTCAGCGAGCCTGACGTTTTAATTTTGAAATTAAAACCGTCAGGCCCGCTGACGTTTTTAATTTCAAAAGTTATATATATATATATATACCTAAATATGTGTACTGCACGTGTGTGTGTATATATATGCAATTATATTATATATATAAAGATATATATATATATATAATATATATATATATATATATATATATTTTATAGAAATATATATTATATAATTTTAAAAAATAAAATTTATATTATTATTTAAGATAAAAAAATTATGTAATAAAAAAATTATGTAATTTAAAGAATAGTTTTTAATAATTATTATACATATAATTTGAATTTCAGAAAAAACAAATATATATATATATATATATATTAATACATAAATACATACATATATACAATTTAAAAAAAAAAGAAAAAAAAATATCGTCAAGCCCATTGACGTTTTAAGGAAATGTCAGTGGGCTTGACGTTTCTTTTAAATTTTTTATTTTTTTATTTTTTTAATATGTATATAATATATATTAAATATATATATATATACATTATTTCTTATATGTTCTGAATAAACTAAATTTAATTATCGTTTATTTAATTTTTTATATAAATATATATATATATAGAAATTTATGTATATATATTTTATAGAAATATATATTATATAATTGAAAAAAATAAAAAATTTATAATATGATTTCATTTTAAAATATGATTTCATTAGTATAAATTATTTCTAAAAAATATATATTATATAATTGTAAAGCAATAAAAATTTATATTTTTATTTAAATTAATTAAATCATATTATAAATAAGTTTTAAAAAATTAATGAATATTTATTAATATTATGTATTTTATTATAGGTATTTATTGAATGTAATTTAGTATAAATTACTTGTAAAAATTTATAAATGAATTAATATATAATATAATTAAAAATAAAAAATGTTATATATATATATATTGTTTTATATTTTGAATTTATATTATATGTATATATATATATATAATTATATCATATAATGATTGAACATAAATCTGCTCAAGTGGTTAAAGGCTCACTAGAGTTCGAATCCTGGCAATCTCATTTCATTTTGGGCCGAAAAAGAAAAAAATTTGAAAAACGTCAAACATCAGTGGGCCTGACGTTTATTGGGCCATGTATGTATGTATGTATGTATATATATATTTTTAATTATCTTTATTTATTTAAAATTTAAAAGAAAATAGAATTATTCCAATATATAAATATTAATTATAAATATAAATGTATAATTGTATAGAGATATTTAGAGAATTTAATATTAAGATATATTGATTATTTTTTATTTAAAAAAAATTATTTGTTGTATTAAAAAAATTAAATCATTTATAATATCTTAATAAATTTAATTTTAATATAACATACCCCTTCTATAATATATATATATTTAAATTATTCAAATAATATGTTAATATAAAATTTATAATTATTAATAAATATTTTATATAATTTAATTAGGTTGAATATAAATATTTATTTTTTAGTGGTTTATAATATATTATTAATTTATTTTTTAATAAACAATATATATTCTTGTACTTGTTTTATTGCTTTTATTTTGCATATTGCAAATGAACGGAGAAAAAGAGGTGGAGAAGGAAATAAGATCTTTACTTTTTTTAATTTTTAATAAATTCTTACAAATATATAACTAAAATACATATGAATATTAAAAATTAAAATTGAAAAATAAAAAAATTGTTAAAATATTATATTATATTATAAATTTTGAAAATATTTATGAATATAAAAAATAAAAACACACAATAAGTTTAAATAAGTACAAATAATTTAAAAAAATTGAAAAATTACTAAAAAATCAGAAAATTACAAATAAGTTCAAATAATTACATATACATTCATAAATTCATAAAATTACAAATTACACATAGTTTCAGAAAATTCTTAAAGTTCTAAATAGAATTATTATTTATAAAATATTAGAAAAAATATATAAATTTAAAAAATACAAATAAATAATGAAAAAGCACTCACGTATTCGAAATATAAAAAAGAAAATTTTGAAAATTAGAAACAAATTTATAAAGTTACCCATAAATACAGAAATTACAAACAATTTCTAAATAAGCTGGTCTCCTTTGAAAGCGGGTTCTTTCCCTCGTTTCAATGCGCTATTTTCTTATGCAAATCCAAAATTATAAATCAACAATATAAAAAATTAATATTATATTATCATTTCAGGAAATCTTAAAAATGCTAAAATTCAAAAAAAAAATCAATATATTAGAAATAAATTCAGAATATTACAAATAAATAGAAATTTACTAAAAAATTTAAGAAAATTATTTATAAATTCGTAAAATTACACAAGACTTCTTTAAATTGTATTTAAATTATAAAAATCACTAATAAAATATGAATATACAAATGTAATAATTTGTTGACTATTATAAATTCTTATTCCCTATTAATTTATTCAATTTTTACTAATATATTGAAAAACAATAATTTATTTGTAAGTTTATGAGTTTGTTTGCATTTTTCAAAACTTATGCGTAAATTTATATATTTAAATATAATTTTCAGATTTTTTTTTCTAAAGTTTTTCATTTGTTAGTTCATTTCATTAATATTTATGTTTATTTAAAGTTTATATTTTTATGTATTATTTATTTTGCTAAAGTTTTTTAATCAATTAATATTTTTTTTTTTTTTAGGGTTAGGGTTTAGGGCCTGGAGCCTCCTTATCCTAGAATCCTAATTTCATGATTCGGGTGTTGTGAATATCAACATTACACACAGTTATTCAAATTATGGGCGCAGGTTAGAGAAAAAGGGAGCCATTTGAAAAAATGGAGGACATTGTTGGGATGGTTATAGGGCGCATTGGGGCCATAAATGGAGTGGGGCCATCCACTGAGGATTGTGGGTAGGGGTGGCAATTATGCCCCGATGAGTCCCGGTTCCCGCTTAGATAAATCAGAAATCTCTTGTATTTATCTTCGTTCCTCGTTAGTTTAAAAAAATTTATTTTATATATGTATGTATAATATAATAAATATATAATTATTGTTGTTATTTCAATACATTACTTGTGACTTTGAATTATGATAGTTTAATTTGATGATGTCATATAGTAATTTTGGTGATTATGTTTTAAGGTTAAATTATTAATAATGCTATTGACTTAATGTTGTTGATTGCGTTTGATTTTATTTTAGCTCGATTTTAATTTTGTGTCTATTTTATTACAATACTCTCAATGAAGCCCTATAGTTGCACCACCAAAACCAGGGGTGCCCCAAATATTTGTGTCTACTGGAAAGCAGTAAGGTGGCAGAATTAAAGAGATGGAGACGAGTCAGTCGAGTTGATAGAGGAAGGTAATGCAGTGAAAATTAAGGAGTGGGCTAATTGTATATTTTTCAATTTAAAAACAGATTTCACTGTAACAAAGATTCATGTGTTAGAAGTATTTGTATCGAATTTAGTATTTTAATTGATTGGATTTATTGTTACGGTTGGTGCACCAAAAT
The DNA here is from genome assembly GCA_028749325.2 of Caryopteris x clandonensis. Taxonomy (NCBI): domain Eukaryota; kingdom Viridiplantae; phylum Streptophyta; class Magnoliopsida; order Lamiales; family Lamiaceae; genus Caryopteris; species Caryopteris x clandonensis. Next base: position 10,860,781 of record JAPYKT020000006.1, on the reverse strand, counting down.
TCACTTGAAATATTTGTTGCAATTTGTTATCTTCCAATGAATGTAGCATATAGGAATGAAACTCTCCTTCAAAATCCTACGAGAGAAACCATAACATTCAGTACACATTGAAACGTTGTTTGAAGAGAGAGGAGGTCATCTTCTTTTGTTGGCCGACATTTATTTGTCTGATATTCTTGTTTCGTCGCTTGAATTCTTTGAAGATAAAAACCTCAGATGGACAAAATCTTGCAAATTTAATACCAGTATTTTAACCACACAGCTTCAAATAGTTTGACAATGACAATGATAAAATTTCAAAAAGAAAAAAAAAATTGCATGATAAAGTAGCAGTGCAGGTGCAGGTGCAGGTTTCGAATAATGTTGCAGCTTCATTCAACCTGATAGGCATTATTTCTGTTGAAGAAAAGAAAATCCACATCCTTCGATTGATCCATCATTCCGAGGAAGATGGAGGGAGGATTCCATCAAGAAAGGACGAGATCATGACAAGCGCCCTTTGAGGCTGATAGCTCGGAACAACATGTCCGGCTCCTCTCACCGTCACCAATGTCAGTCCTTCGTATCCCTCCACGTACCCTCCCACCTACCATCCCAACTCATGCATCTTAATTATCTCACTCACACCATCAAACTTCGGGTTTGGTTAGTCCTAATCTTAATAGCAATTGCAGTATAACTCTCACCTCATTCTCAAAGTACCAAGGGCGCCATGGTATCACGGCTGGCAGCTTAAGGCTGTTGATTGCGTATCTTGTCGCTGTGATTGGAACATTTGCATCTATATCTCCGCTGGCAAACGAATGAGAAAAGTTATTGATAACTCTAGGCTCATCCAACCAAGATAAAGCTAATAATACTTAAATACTTGCCTGTACAGCCATACTCTCAAGCCACTAGTAATGAGATACTCCATTGTTGGCAAAACATTGACTTGCCAGTCTGTCCAGTTATAAAGTCTGTGGAAATTTAACAAACAATTTGAAGTTCATACAGATCAATATTGGATATCTTGTTTTCTCTCCTTTTTTTTTTTTTTTTTTTTTTTTTTTTTTTGTCACATGAAAGCTGTGTTACCTGCAGAAATCCCAAGATGTGGGCTTTACATGGAGAGCACTTTGAACTTCGGCAGTATTCAAGTAATGTTTAACATATGTATCTGAGCAGGGATCATAGAAGTTTACCTGATCATATAAATCAAAATAAATTGAAGGTTTTTACTTTGTGACGACAAAGAGATTAATCGGTTGAAGGGCTTACAGAACCAGTGGAGCCATTTTTAAGCACAGGGTTTAGGCAGATTGGTGCATAAATGTTGTCGATGTCAATATCTCCCACCTCTTCGTTAAATTTCAGTAGAGAATTATAGCATTCATCAGATATTGTGCTGTTTACAAAATCGCAAAATTTAAAGATGTCTTTATGCGTCTCGTCTGAGATCAAGGAATGTGTCCAAGCATGATCATAGAACCCTGGTGTCATTGTTATGTCATCAATCCATGCATTCCCTATCTGAAAGATTTCCCAAAAAAAATGAATTGGAAAAAAGAAATTAATGAATGGATATTAAAACAACAGTAGGTAAAACTTCAGTTAATTGAACATACAGCAACTCCCTTTAGATTGATAACAGTTTGGTTGGTTTTTTTGTTGTGGAGCAATATGGTGTATGCTAACTGAGGCACATAATGACCAGCATAACTCTCCCCAGTGATATAAAAGTTTCTCATTTTGTATTGTGGGAACCTCTCAAACCAGTTGACAAGAAAAGTATAGGCATCATTGGCAGTATTTGTGTCACCAGTGTTGTTATAATCAGCAGTCGTGTTTGAATACGAGAAACCAACGACAGCAGGCGACTCCAAGAAAATCACATTTGCCACTGCCAAATTGAGTCGTAAGAACAAAATTAAAGAGCGCTTATTGTTCAAGTTGGAAGTAGAGCTCACCATTGTTCCAGGCATAGTCGTTCCTATACAGAGTTTTGCCATCACTATTTACTCGGAAAGGGCCCAATTCCTCCATGGCTCCATATCCAAAGGATGAACACCCCGGCCCTGTCAATCACAAATACTTTGCAGTTTTCATGATTTGACTCATTTATATGTAAAATAACATCGGCCTGCTACAAAGTTAGTCCAGCTGAGAACAACGCTTAAATGGATCGCTCCGGTTAGGCAAATGAGAGCAAGAAAGCCTTAATGGCCAATAAAGATGTAGTATTTCATATATGATGCAATTCATTATCTTGGTTCAAGTCATTATTCATGATTGGAAATTTCGAAGGTTTACCTCCATTGAGCCACAAAACCAGAGGGTTGGTGGAAGAATTAGCTGGAGACTCGACAAAATAATAAAAGAGTGCTCTTCCAGCCTGAGGATCCACCGTAACATAACCTGAATACTGATCAAAATCCACATTATCAGGTTGCCCCGGCAACTGACTGATCTTGTCAGCTTGCATTAATCCATCTTGGGGTGCAATGGACACAGGAGCATAATCTCTTTCTATATTTGACTCCGACCATGAATCTGAAATGAAGGAACTCTGTGATCTTTTGGATCTTAGCAGCTTGTGAAGGTAACTCTGCTGATTGGCATCGCAAAATACCAAAAGGGTGAGGGAAATAAGCAGCGAAAAGAGATGTACTAGCTTATGCATTGTTACTGCTGAGTATGCATGGTGTAATTTAAGTAGGACGATCCCTATATAGACCAAAGCGTGGACGGCCATGTGTAAGGATGTGGCTTGTCTTCTTTTGTCTTTGGGAATTTAACATTTGTAGTAGTAGAACTGAAATATGCATCATCAAACTCTTTAATCATTCTTGTGGCCTGCACCATAGATCATTCTTGCTTGTTTTTATTCAAGGTAGTGAAGCTGACGTATATCTTGAGAGAGAGAGAGAGATTACAATCATGTGCTTCCAGAGGTACAAGTTATTTTATTCACCCAGAATTTTAAATTTCAGTTTACAGAATAAAAAGCTGATGCAGCGGTCAATCCTACCGAATTTTTCAAATTGATGGGAACGGAGCTAAAAAGAATGCTCCACTTATTTTATCAGAGGCTTGTAGCCACGTGCTCTAATCCTCGGAGCATACAAGTTTACCCCGTCTCCATGGGATCTTTACCGGTGAGTACCCTCACATGATGAAGTAGCACACATACACAAATGTTGAGATCCACTGTGGTTGTGGGTGGCAGAAATAAGAGAATATTTCTGAGGCATGCTGGATATCAGTCAGTCCAATAGCCATTGCAGGCCGGCCTAATGTTTTGTATTGTTAAGTTTGACATCTTACAAAAGTTCCATCATTGTCTTTGCTATTGCATTCAACTAATTGTAGGTTTCTGGAATTAGGTCCAGACGAAAGTGAGTCCACTTGCAGAGTCCTGAATAGAATTTTAAGATGAGACCCATAGTAAGAAACTTGAAGTATGTAATATCCCATTCTAACATCACCTAGAAAAGGAAATAAGACAAATCTTAAGAAAAAGTTTTCAAAAATAAATAAAAGCACTAATATGGATCTCACAATTCATAGAGAACAAAAATTACCTTTTGAAATAGAAATGGATATATATGCTACTCAATAGTTATGTATCTTTGTCCACTTCCATATCCTCATCATACAATCTCATTATATAATAAGGTTTGACATACGTATATCTGGAGGTGAACCCCTCCTCCTCAGAGTACAAAAGCACACTGCTTTCCCATCTCTGTGGAAGACAATAATGACAGTGGAACAATATAACATCATTGTTGCCAATTATATTGTTGGTTGCGAGGTCCAGACATCACGTTTGAGCCACGTCCAGCTCCAGACGACCCATACGGAGCCCCATGAGGATAATTTGGGCCTCCCGATGCATAACCACTACCTCCACCTCCTCTAGGACCAGCACCAGGCATGCCGCTAGAACCATAGGGTGGAGCTCGTCCCTGAGGTGGATACGGGCCACTGCCATAGCCTCCACTACCTTGCCCTCGATTTGGATGGTTGTAACCCCCAGAAGGGTTTCCACCAGGTGGGTATCTACCAGGCCCACCAGAAGGCCCACGTGGCTTACCATAATGATGGCCAGGTACTCCAGCAACCTGAGTTTGTGAGGTATGCAGTTGTGGGTTTGGACCAGGTCGCATCTGAGCATGCGAATGCCCAGACTGTTGAATTGGTGGGAGACGAGAATGCTGGTGCTGGTTCTGTAGCTTCTGACGCTTGGTGTTCTCATCATGCTGCCGCTGCTGCTGCCGCTTTTTCTTTGTTTGGAACTCATGTGAAGATTCATATTTGGGCAAACTGGTGAACAAAGTAGAAATTTAGCAAGAATGATGAAGGGAGCAAAAGCAAGACTAACAAAACAAATATATATCCACAAAAGGAAAAATTGAAAGATTAAAACCTCTTTGGATCACAAGGTAAGGGGTCAGTCCAGAAATATTCAGCATCAAGAGCATCCTTGGCTGATATTCTCTTCATTGACAAAAAGAAGGGGAAAGAACTGTCAAAATAAGCGAATGTAGAACACTATTCCTCAATCACTTCTAAAATAGAAGAACATAATGAATTGGACAAGCAGAAAATTATTAAAAAAATAAATTAAAAATAAATAACTATCTGAGATGGATCAAGGATCAGCATTTTATCAAGTTAATGAACAGACAATGTCTTTTTCTTTCCATTCAAGAAAAAAAAAAAAAAAAAAAAAAAAAAACGAAATGAACTGGGTATACCTGAGATGGATCAAGGGTCAGCATTTTATCCAATAAATCCAAGGCATGGCGGTCAAAGCTAGAAATAGAGTGATTGATTTGTCAGATCATCTAAAGCTTAAAAAGAGTAATTCATGTTAGATTCAATATAAAAGATGACCAACAATTTCAGTTACTTACTGTCTGAACTGCTCTCTAAGTCGCCTCTTCACAAGCCTAGTTGGCTTGAAATTGTTATACCAAGGAATCTTCGAGACTCCAGGCCATATTTCCTCAGTTGGAGTCCCACAGATGTCAAAAATTTTATTCAATTGTTCTGGCTGCACAAGAAACCATAAGGAAAATTTAGAGTATCAGAAAGATATGATGAGAAAATTAAACTAAGATGTGCAGAAAGTGAATTACGATCCAGACAATAGACCTCATCCCAGAGATATAAACCGTCTGTGTTTAAATAAATATGGCATAATTGTTCCTTCTGTTAGATTTCGAAACGCAATAATGCTTAAGTAGGACTAAGGCATAATAATCCAGAAGGCAGATTTCAATCTTTAGATCAATATAATCCCACTGTTCTAGTCTTTATTTGACGAAATGTAAGCCATTAGCTATTATTGACAATGAACTACCTCATCTTTTCCAGGAAAGATTGGTTTCCCGTTAAGAAGCTCAGCAAAGATGCAACCAACTGACCACATATCAACGGCAGGACCGTACTTTGTGGTTCCAAGCAGCAACTCTGGTGGCCTACAAGATTAAAGTTAGCAGACTATCAACTGAAAGTCATCATATGTTTAAAGAGTAACTGAATGTTATGGTGTTCCATCTTACCTATACCATAAAGTAATCACACGATTCGTAAGGTTAGCATTGTGATCACTTGAAAATGACCGGGCTAGACCAAAGTCTGCAAGTTTCAAGTTTCCTTCATTGTCTATCAGAAGATTTGAACCTGCAAGTCAAGATACAAAAACCTAACTTAGCCTCATAAATAGAAAGTAGCTTAAGTTAAATACTTGTTTTAAATGTAGACCTTTAATATCACGGTGAAGCACTTGATTTACATGACAGTAGTGAAGCCCTGTCAGAAGTTGTCTCATATAGCACTAGAAGAAGAGAGAGAAAGTGAAAATCATTCATCTGATTGTCACTCTTCTTTTCCATCAGAAGCATCTGACATGCCAATAAACTAAATATTTCTTCCATCATTTTACACTCATTGGAGTACCTTAATCTGTGGCACAGAAAACCTCATCCCAGGACGATCAGCAAGACCAGTCAAATCGTGGTCCATGTACTCAAAGACCATATAAATTCCACCTCTGTACTTGTTACCATCTGGAAAATTGAGACAGGATGCATGGTGGTAGCTATCAGCCTTAATTGATGTCTGAAATGTCTTATCTTTTTCATCACATTGATTTAGGTAACAAATAAAGGTTATGCTATATATAATTATAGGCTAATGTAATACACAAAAAACTGACATTTACCTGATGCCCCTTGCTCATCCTTCTCCGGACCTGAACCAAAATTACAAATGCAGATTAGAAGATGTAATCACCACAAACAGGAAGATGCACAAAGAGAACCAAATTGTGCATAAAACAAATAAAAGCGAGCAAGAATTATAAGATTACCAGTAGATGTGACAATCTCTTTCAGCTTGATGACATTTTCATGGTGAAGCTTCTTTAATATTTTGATCTCACGGATGGCCGTTATGGGAAACTACAGACAGATGGAAAAAAATATTAATATGCTGTGATCTAAAGTTGAATGATATGGCCATTAGTTTTCCCCCTCATAACTAAAAAGTATCAGCTCAGACAAGAACCAATAATAGTGACCATCAAAAGACCATGTGCAGAAAAGCATACCCCTTCTCTTTCATTGTCCATTCGTATCTTCTTCAAAGCGACAATTTCCCCTGTTTTGATTTCTCTTGCCATGTAAACTTGCCTGCAAGTACAAAAAATTCTGCCTTAAGTGGAAAAAGGAAAACCCAAATGATACATATAAGCTATTTGGTAATTGTCTTTTACTCTTCAAATAAAAAATGACCAGCCTACAATGATATGCGTAAGTGGCATTCTCCATGCAGTTTTAAGACATAGGTGAAATGCTACCCATCGTATTATACAGAAACCAAGTATTTCAACCACATTAAACTCGCTGAACATACAAACGTGAAGCATACTGACCAAATTGCATGTAAAATAGCATTCATTTCGTAATTTCAAATACCAAATTGAGCATAAATAGCTCAATCTTCAAGAGGTTAGATCTTTAGTTACAAAAAACAATGTCCAATATCAACTCATTTACATTCAAAGGGAACGATAAGCCACGCCATAAGAGTTTTAGTGCAGGAATTTCGAAGGATATCATATAAAAAAATGAAAAAAAAAAAAAAAAATACCCATAAGTTCCTTCACCAATCTGCTCCAATTTCTCAAAGCAGTCAACACTTCTAGAACCCCATGCCGGCACTTCACTAACGTTTAGCTGCTCCGGCGCTGCTATCGCCATTCTTTCCACGCCGCGCCTCTTCTTTCAACGATTCCTTGAATCTTAAGAAGAAAGATCGAGTCGAATTAAGGTTTCGAATAAATACTTAAGGGATGGGATAGAATTGAAACTTATTTTGATGATTAGGAGAGGGAAACAAACAAAAAATAATTGGAATTAGGGTTTTAACAGAGCGTAAGACGAGAAAGAAGGGGTTTTATTTTCGAATTTTCACACTCTCTAGCTTATCTGGAGCTAAGAAAGAGAAAAAAAGAAAAAGGAGAATATCAAAGAGAAGAATGTCAGGAGCGCCCGGTGGTGGTCTCCGTTGGCTCAACTGCAAGGGGCGGTGGCTGGTGCCGAAGGGAAAGACTTGATTTTGAAAGAGAAGGAGCCTAAATTAAAGGAACCTGCAAACAAGTTGGCAAACAAGTTGGGAGAACATAAAACGTATCCCAGAAACGAGATTGCCTTCACTCATCAAAGCTTAAAACCAAAATTCTGTTGTTTTATGTAAAGCTGTAAAATTGAATTTTAAATTTTTTTAGAAATTATATTTTAATATATATTTTGTACTTTATTATGTATTTATAATTATAATTTTTTTAACTTTATTTTATAATCATAAAATTTTAAAGTCAAAGTTCTCACAACCCAAATCAGTCAATCTTCCTTCTTTCATATGGGATAATCCACTTAAATCAACAAGTTTTCTTTCTTTCAAATGTAGAACAACTGATATATAAAATTTTAATATTTTATTAATCATATTATAAAAAACAAACTTTTAGCAAGACTCAAGAATTGAAACTGGATCATAAACTAGAATCCTAACTTAGAAAAACAGAAAACATTCCAAAGTTTTTGTAAATTGTATAAACTAATATATAGTATTACTTATTGGACTAAAAAATATCATTTGTTTACTTGAAAAATATTACTATTTTTTATTATTTTAAAAATATATATTAATAATTTTTTAAAAAAATTAATAATATTATAAATTAAAGACACGGTACATCCAATAAACACTTGATAAATTTTATGAATGATAGGGTTGAAAAATGTGGAATGGTGAAAGGTATTAGAGATTGAGAGAAGAAAGTAAGATAGTTGTGATTTAGGGTGAGGGTGTGAATAAGTGGGGCAGAATTAAAATAATAAGTAATGAAGGGTAAAATATAACTTGATGCATTTCATTCTTCAAACTTTAAATGTTAAACTACAAAATGTTATAATGTTATGATTTTTTATTTGTGATTAAATTATTACTTAAGAATACAAACTACGTAAATGGATTCATACTTTCAATTGAAAATGTAATTTCAAACATTATAACAAATATTGAATATTCTTTACATAAATAAAAAAGGTGATACTAATTCGAATTCCACTTACAAGTTTTAACTAAAGCAAAAATATCTTATAAAATAAATCAGAAAAGAAAGAAGCTTCGGTCGCCGGCTCCCCTGTCATCAGGTCACCAACTTCCTTGACCTTCTGGCAAGAGAAAACTATCTATCCTATTCGTAGGAACAGTATATAAATCTAAAGAAAGTTCCTTAGGAGATCTCATCCAACTTCACTTGCTAAATCTAAATCAAAGAAGGTCCGGCTAATCACCCCCTATATATATAATTTTAATGATACCTTTCAAATATCACAACAAACTTTTGACATGATAAATTGGTAGGGTTTTTTTTCAAAATAATGCGAAAAAAAAAAAATTACGAAATAGACATGTTTTGGAACAGTTTTTAAAAATAGGTAAAACGTCACCAGCGGTGACGTTTTTTCAAAAAAGACGTCACCGAAGGTGACGATATATAACTCAAACAAAAAAAATCACCTTAGGTGACGTTTTTATTGTTTTATATATACACATCCATACCAGATGCATAACACATACATACCACATGCATTATATATATATACACACACACCACAACAACATATATATATATACACTCGCAGTCACATACATATATATATATACTCGCACAAACATATATATATATATATTTATTTTTATATTATAATTATTTATATTATTATTAGAATTTTTTTATATATTTATCAAAATTATAATATTACAAATTAATATATATTTAGGAATTTATATATATATTTTTTAAAAAAATTAATACATTAAATATTTGAAATTGTAAAATATTATAATGGTATATTTATAAATATAGATATATATATATATATATTTATATATTTATAATCTAAATATATATTGTTAATATATATATTTTTAATTATTAAGTAAATATATAAAAATATATATTAAATTATAATTTTAATTATTAATTCATATTCTAAAAATAATATATATATATATATATATATTAATAATATATAAATGATATAATGAAATAACGTCACCTTAATTGACTTTTTTTCTTAATTGACGTTTTAAAAAAACGTCAATTAAGGTGACGTTTCTTTAATTTTTTTTCTTTTTATACAATATATATTATATATAGATATATATATATTTATATATTTATAAATATATATATATATACTTATAATATAAATATATATTTTGAATATATATATTTTTTTATTTATTAAGTAAATATATAAAAATATATATTAAATTATAATTTTAAAAAGTAAAATGTTATAATTTTATTTTAAGATAATCAAAAAATTAATTAAATTAAAGAATAATTTTTAATTATTAATTCATATTTTGAAAATAAATAATATATATATAATAATAATAATAATATATAAATATATATATCCGAAAAAACGAATAAACGTCACCTTAAGTGACGTTTTAAGAAAACGTCACCTAAGGTGATGTTTTTTATTTTATTTTTATAATATATATATATATATATATATATATATATATAATATCTAGATATATATATATATATATTTATAATCTAAATATATATTTTGAATATGTATATATATATATATTTATTTATTTATTTATTAAGTAAATATATAAAAATATATATTAAATTATAATTTTAAAAAGTAACATGTTATAATTTTATTTAAGATAATAAAAAAATTATTTAAATTAAAGAATAATTTTTAATTATTAATTCATATTCTGAAAATAAATAATATATATATAATAATATATAAATATATATATATATATTATATCTAGATATATATATATATATATATATTTATAATCTAAATATATATTTTGAATATGTATATATATATATATATTTTTTGTTTATTAACTAAATATATAAAAATATATATTAAATTATAATTTTAAAAATTAAAATGTTATAATTTTATTTAAGATAATAAAAAAATATTTAAATTAAAGAATAATTTTTAATTATTAATTCATATTCTGAAAATAAAATAATATATATATATATATATAATAATAATAATATATAAATATATATATATATATATATCCGGAAAACAAATGAATAAACGTCACCTTAAGTGACGATTTTTATTTTATTTTTATAATATATATTATATCTAGATATATATATATATATATTTATAAAATATATATTTATATTCTAAATATATATTTTCAATATGTATATATATATTTTTATTTATTAAGAAAATATATATTAAATTATAATAAAATGTTATAATTTTATTTACAAAAAAATTATATTTAAATTAAAAATAATTTTAAATTATTAATTCATGAAAATAAAAAATATATATATATATTAATAATATATAAATATATATATATATATATTTAAATAAACGTCACCTTAGTTGACGTTTTTTAATTTATTTTCTTATATACAGATATATATATATATATTTATAAAATATATATTTATATTCTAAATATATATTCTCAATGTGTATATATATATATATATTATTTATTAAGAAAATATATAAAAATATATATTAAATTATAATTTTTAAAAATAAAATGTTATAATTTTATTTAAGAAAAAAAATTATATTAAAATTAAAAAATAATTTTTAATTATTAATTCATGAAAATAAATAATATATATTAATAATATATAAATATATATATATAAAATATATGTTTGAATAAACGTCTCCCAATTGACGTTTATAAGAAACGTCAACTAAGGTTACATTTTTAATTTATTTTCTTTCATAATATATTATATATAGATATATATATATATATATATATATTTATAAACTATATATTATATATCATCATAATAATCTATTTTTGTAATTTTTAATTTAAGATGAAAAAAATAAATTTATAATTTAAGATGAAAAAATATTATTTAAATTAAAATGTAATTTTTTATTATTATTATTAGTTTGTGTAATTTAAAAAAAAAAAAGAATATATATTAATATGATCCGATTGATGTCAATAAATAATATTTTTTATATTGAATAAATGAATGAATTGTCATTATTGATGTCAATCAATCACTTTTTTTTTTTTCAGTTTTCAGAGTCTCGTGACTTTTTACAGACTCTCGTGAATTTACTTTGTTAGCGTGCACGTCTTCTCAAATTCAGTAATAATTCTATTGCTGAAATAATATAAATAGGCATATGTTAGCATAATAGATAAATGCATAATAGATAAATGCATAAAGAGAATGAGTAAGAGCAAGGAAAAAGGGCGTCCTTTCAGAATTGATGAAGTGTACACCGATCTCTCGCCAATTTTGGATGAGAATAAACCATCTTTCGATATTGCATTATCGAAATCACATTTGGCTCCGCACTATCTACTGGTAAATTTAGTTTTATAAGAATTATAGTAATTTGTGTACATATCTTATTTAAAGTGTATTTTGTTTTGTTTTTATTTTTAAATTATCATGCAGTCAATGTCTAAGGAGATGATAAAACTCTTGCTTAACACTGAAGTCCCAGTTATTTTATTTTGTTTGGGAAAGTCATGGACAATGCGATATCATGGGGACCACAAAAAACTGAAATTTGACAATGCAAGTTAGGGGCGCTTTGTGGAGGACACCAATTTGAAATTGGGTGATTTATGTATTTTTTTCATTAGTTGAAAATACTGAAACGAGAATCACTTTCAAAATTGGTTTGGTTAAATTCAGTGCTTCTTTATTATCTGGAGATGTGTCCGGTACAAGTGGTGGTTCATGTGGATAATTGTGTCGATGAAAAATTGGCAATAAAGATTTATTTTTTTGTTTGTTGTGTTTTTTAGGATATGTTTATTTGGTATAATAGTTTGTTGTTGTATTATATATATGTTATTGTATAATAATAAATTTTATTTAGTAAATTATTTGATAATATTGTTATATAAATAAAATTAATTGCCTTGAATAAGATGAAGAAATAAATATTATATATAAATTGAAACCGAGCCAACTACGATTACAACAATTACAAACTTACAAATATCTATGTAACACTTTATACAATAATTAATACAATAATACCATTACAATATTCATGAAAGTCCAACATTTTAAATAGCAATCGTAGCTAAACCAAATCATTTTATTGCCTAGTTGAGAAAGATGGTCCACTGACGGCATCATTATCTTCAAAATTGAAAAGCTTCTCTAGTTGGTCGAAGAATGGCTCATCATCCATTAGGTATGCAATTGTATTTGTCATTTTGGGATCACGATCCTATAAATGTAAGAATAATTAATAGAAGTGTGAAATAGATATTTACAATCAAGAAAATAAATGCTTGCTTAAATTATAGAGAAAATTACACATAAACGCCAACAGTCGTCTTTATGGTCTATATACCGTCGTTCACCTATCATACGAACTCCAGCCGTCATTATCATTTTTTTGAACGTGTAGTGACGGGATTGTAGCAAATCAAAGCGCCTTTTCACGTCAGCGTAAGAGAACTTACGCTCCTTGAATTGGTTCTTCAACACATTTCTTACGTTCAACAAGCAGTTGCTATTATGGTTACCGATTTCCTAATTACCTGCTTCAACGTCCTTTACAAGAGTATCCACAAGCACGGCCTCCATTTCCTTTGTCCACTCAGTGTTGGAGTAGAACCTAGCTTCAAACAAGTTACAACATTTTGATTGTGGAGGAAGAGGGGAGAATTCTAGGGGTTGATCCATATTTTTATGTAAGTAAAATGAGTCACCACACACGTATTTATAATGCTTTCTTCCTTCCTGGGTCCCTTTAATTATTATTTTTTTCTTTTGGGTTGATGGGACGTTTGTATTTATTTGATATTAACATATTAAAAAAATGTAAAAACCATAGGTAAATGAAAGCAGGTAATTCTTATAAAGTAAATAAACATAGTGAAACACATTTGTCCACATTTTTAGAAGAGTAATGAATATCAGTTTATAACAAAAAGAGGAACAACATATTGACCACCTACTTCAACATAGAATAAATTCATGGTCGATAAGGAGTGTTAGATGGGTTGAAAGGTTGGTATGCAGGATATTCATGCTCATCAAAATGCCCTTGCAGCACATGCCACTCGTACTGTTGTCTTTGCATATCAAGTGCAACTTGAGAATTATATGCCTGACGATGCATATATTCTTCAATGTTGGCAACCCTTGTGTCTAAGGCATTTCGCCATTCTGACCAATCGTTCCAACCTGTATGATGTGTATGTGGAGGGTGGGGCTGCTGGGAAGTTCCGGCCTCTCCCATCATCTCATCTTCAGTTTGTTGTTCGTTATCGACCTCCATAGGTTCGGTTCTTATATATGTACCTCTTCTCCTCCTCTTCCTTCTATTCTCTTCATTACTCAGTTCTCTCTCGCTCTCCTCGATGGCTCCACTGTGGATTGAGCCATTAAGCAGAATATTCGGTACTTTCCACCGGATACATTTGTCAGCCGAGAGTTGGGCAGAGCAGGTCTTTTCTTATTAGATAAAATAAGGTACAATTTTCTCATGCCGGGATGCAACATACACATCTTCATGTTGATTAGAAGTTCCAGGTTAATGGTTATTTCGCCTGGAGTTTCTTCCAACCCTTCCAAATTAATCCCGTAATAACGAGCAATTGGAGCAATCAAGCCTCCAATATGGTTGGCTACTTGTTGTTTAGTTCGAACGAACTACCGTATAATCATCGGTGCTACATTGAATTTTTTCCCACTCAACAAACACCAGAGCACGACCTTCTAAAACAGAAATACGGTTAGATGACCACTCCAATTCAACTTGGTACATCTTTACACGTCGCTGTAATTTCTGTATTTCTTGGTCTTGCATGTTGGAAATAACATTTGCAGCAACATCTTTTCTCCTCAATCCCTCCATTTCTTCTTTTACTTGTTGATTACGTATTCTTAATTGCACCAAACTTGTTGATTTTTTTACGATAGACCGATAAACTTTGTATGTGATATATTTATTGGCACGTGTGTAAGTTGATGCTGATGACCTTGATGTTGAAGCCATACCTATCAAACATAATTTGTAAGGGTTATTATAGTTATTAAATTTAATTTTTTTAAATATCCTATAATAATATATTAAATATTTTAAAAAGATTTATTTAGTCAACATAACAGTCCGTAAATCAAAACAAGTTAAACATACAGTACATGCAACAATAAAAATATATTCATCATAATAAAACAAAATTAATAAATACAACAAAATAATTAAATGACACAAAAATCAATACACAAATATTATTGAAAATTATGCACATATGAATGTATATACGAAACCAAATAAACATTCACTTATAGTACTATATTCTGTTAAAAATATGATGTATATGTATACTAAGCTTAGTTTAGTTTACGGAAATGTTTGTGGAAGTTGAGGTTTGTCTTCTTCAACACAATCTACACAATATAGCAAAAAAAATATAAAAATTGATGATTAGTGTTTAAGAAAAACATCAACTCATGCAAAAAATTATGAACATATATCTATTGGTGATAAATAAAAAAAGATTAGGTTACAAGTAGAACAAAAACAAATTAAAGCATGTGATACTTGGCTCCAAAAACATACCTTTTTATACAAAGAAAATCAAGACGGGATAACAGCAGTAACAAATTCTCCAAATAAATAAGAATAGCAAAAAATAATGTTGAACGAGAAAGTTGAAGGAGGAAAATGCAAGGAGACGTGAAGAGAAGGGAGACAAAGTTGAGAGTGAAAGAGAAGAGAGAGTCTTAAAATATTATTGTGAGTGAAGAGAGGAAATTGAAAGTGAAAGAAAAGAGAGTCTTCAAATTGATTATGAGAGAAGAAGTGAGTGTCATTATATAAATGTAAAGATGTTCACACCTTCCTCCACTGCAAAAGGCTGCAAATCAAAAGTTGACTTGATTTGATGCATGCATGCTTGCATTTTATTACTCCACGCCAAATCTCAAGTGCCAAATTTCTGCAAATGCATGTGTAGGTAGGTTGCAAAGTAAAAATTGAGTTGATGTATCTCTGCAAATGCATGTGATGTGTAGGTAGGTGTCTTCAAGCAATAAATTAAGTTGATGTATGAATGTGTACGTGTAAAATAAGTTGATGCACAAGTGTAGTTGTAAAAATTTATTTAAAGTGTGATATGATATATCAAAATTATATGAAATTGTAGATAAATAATAAATACGAATACATATTTTTTATCCGTATTATTTTATTGAAAATACACTTTTAATCAGTTTTAAACATAAACATATATTTTGGTAAAAAAATATTAAAATGATAGTAAAAATTAAGTTTCAAAATAATACTGTTTTTTCCTTTTTTTATTATTTGTGAGTATATATATATATATATATATTTATGTATTATTAAATAATTTTTTTATTATCTTATTTAAATTAAATAATTTTTATAAATATATATACATAAATTTGTATATATATATATATTTACTTAACTAATATAATACAAAAAATATATATATATATATATACATTCAGAATATATATTTATAATATATATATAACATATATTAATATAAATTAAAATAAAAGATATATCATCAGCACGTTTTTTTAAAACGTCAGTGCGACTGACGTTTCTATTTTTTAAATTATTTATTTATATATATTTACGTATTACATATAATATATATATTAATATTATTATTTTTAAAATACACATAATAATATTAATTATAACTTATACTTTAATTTAAATCATATTTTTAAATATCTTAAATAACATTATAATATTTTATATTTTAAAATTATAATTTAATATATATTTTTATATATTTACTCAATCAATAAAAATATATATATATACATATTCAAAATATATATTTAGAATATATATATATATTATAAATATATATATCTATATATAATATATATTATATAAAAGAAAATAAATTAAAAACGCAACATTTTTTAAAAACGTCAATTAGGGTGACGTTTATTCAAATATATATATATATATATATTTATATTATTTATTTTCATGAATTAATAATTAAAAATTATTTTTTAATTTAAATATAATTTTTTTCTTATATAAAATTATAACATTTTATTTTTAAAAATTATATTTTTATATATTTTCTTAATGAATAAAATATATATATACATATTGAGAATATATATTTAGAATATAAATATATATTTTATAAATATATATATATATATATAAGAAAATATAAAAGAAAATAAATTAAAAAACGTCACCTAAGTTGACGTTTTTAAAAAACGACAACTAAGGTGACGTTTATTCAAATATATATTTTATATATATATATATTTATATATTATTAATATATATATTTTTTATTTTCATGAATTAATAATTAAAAATTATTTTTAATTTAAATATAATTGTTTTTGTAAATAAAATTATAACATTTTATTTTTTAAAATTATTATTTAATATATATTTTTATATATTTTCTTAATAAATAAATATATATATATACATATTGAAAATATATATTTAGAATATAAATATATATTTTATAAATATATATTATATATCTATATATAATGTATATAAAATAAAATAAATAAGAAAACGTCACCGTAGTTGACGTTTTTTAAAAACGTCAACTTTCGTGACGTTTTTAGATATATATATTATTTATATATTATTAATATATATATTATTTATGAATTAATAATTAAAAATTATTTTTTTATTTAAATATAATTTTTTTCTTAAATAAAATTATAACATTTTATTTTTTAAAATTATTATTTAATATATATTTGTATATATTTTCTTACTAAATAAAAAATATATATACATATTGAAAATATATATTTACAATATAAATAAAAAAAATATATATATATCTATATAAAAAATATATAAAATAAATTAGGAAACGTCACCGTAGTTGATATTTTTTAAAAACGTCACCGTAGTTGACGTTTTTTAAAAACGTCAACTGGGGTGACGTTTTTAAGATATATATGTTATATTTATATATTATTAACATATATATATTATTTATGAATTAATTATTACAAATTATTTTTTAATTTAAATATAATTTTTTTCTTAAATAAAATTATAACATTTTATTTTTTAAAATTATAATTTAATATATATTTTCTTACTAAATAAAAAAAAATATATATACATATTGAAAATATATATTTAGAATATAAATATATATTTTATAAATATATATATAAAATATATATAAATAAATTAGAAAACGTCACCGTAGTTGACGTTTTTTAAAAACGTCAACTGGGGTGACATTTTTAGATATATATGTTATATTATATATTATTAATATATATATTATTTATGAATTAATAATTACAAATTATTTTTTAATTTAAATATAATTATACATATATATAATTTATTCTTTAATTTAAATATTTTTTAAATTATCTTAAATAAAATAATAATATTTTAATTTTATTAATTACATTTTAATATATATTTTGATTTATTTATTTAATAAATATATATATATATACAGATTTAGAATATAAATAGATATTTTATAAATATATACATATATATATATTAATAAAATATATTTAAAATGTATATATATATATATATATATTTCTATATACAGGTTATATATATATATCTGCGAGTGTGTATATATATATAATATATATGCATGTGTGTGTGTATATATATATATATAATATATATGCATGTATGCATGTAGTGTGTATATATATATAACATGATATTAAGAACGTCAACTAAGTTGACGTTCTTAGTTTTACACTTTAAATCGTCATCTTGGGTGACGCTTTTTTGAATAAACGTGACCGCCGGTGATGTTTTACCTATTTTAAAAAACTATTTCAAAATATGTCTATTTCGTAAATTTTTTTTTTTTTTGCATTATTTTGAAAAAAAACCTAAATTGGTACTTTTAAAATATTACAATAAATTTTTAATATTTTTTACGTAAAGAAAAAAATGATGCTTTTGAGAAAGGCAATATCTTTTGAGGTAGTGATAAATACTTTAATAAATCATAACAAATTTTTAATATTTTATATGTAAATAGAAAAAGTGATATATTTAATTAAAAATGATCATTTAATGCTACTTTTAAAATAGTACGACAAAGTTTCAACATTGTCTTTATAAACAGGAGAAGTGATACTTTCGATGAAAATATTAATATTTTTTAAATTAAAAATGGTATTTTATAATATCACAATACATTTTGAACAGTTTTCTATGTAAACATTAAAATTAATACTTTAGACAAAAAAAATTAGAAAAAGTGACACTTTTGAGGAAAAAAAATATTTTTTATCATAATGTTTTTTAGACATTTTCTACGTAAAATAATGATACTTTTGACAAAAAAATCTGATACTTTGGTAGAAATTTGACACTTTTGAAAGATCATAATAATCCTTGAACATTTTCTATATGAACAAAAAAAAACTAATATGTGTGTGTATATATATATAACTAAAATTATATTTTTTATTTTTTGTTTTCCTGTCTGAATGTTACCAACAGTTCTAGATAGAAATTGTTATTATTTCTTTGTATAATAATATCTCTATGACTATTGAAAAAATTGCAAATAAAAAGAAATCTGTTATATTAATTAGGAACAAGAATGCTTTAGATATGAAAACTTAAAAATTGTAAATCTAAAAAGAATTATATTTTTTCAACTGACTAAATTGTTTCTTTTTATGATTAACTTTAATATTGTAATTATAATTTACTTTATAATATTTAACTGGTAAAAGTGTATTCTTACCATCGACTTGATTAATGTTTCCTAAAATATCGAAAACAAAAAAAATTCTTAGTTATAGGATATGTGGAAATCATATCATTAAGTGATTAATTAAGTTTTTGTAATCTAATAGCAAGAGAAAATGATATTAAGTAACGTATTACTAAATATCATATTTTTTATACTAAAAACATACAAAAATAACTTTTATGCATCGCACGTGGTCTCACACTAATATATATAATAGTGAATATTTTCACTTTTGTTTTTCCGCTTAAATGGTACTCACATATTTAGACAAAACAATTGACGAAAAATTTATAAAATGTATGACAATTTATTTTCAATTTTTTTATAATCGAATCGAATTTCTAATTTATTTACAAAATATAGTATATGTTCCATAAATTGTGGAAAAAAGTCATTAGTGAAATAAATCTTTCCAGATTTGTTATAATCGAACCTAATCTCTACGAAATCAATATGATTTACAAATCATTATTAAATTAAATTTGATATAAATGTGTGATAATTGTGGAGATCGAAACTTACGCTATGGACTTATCGAATTATGAAATTAATTCAGTTGTAATCTGAATTAAAAAAATATTTTTGATATTATTGGTTATTGATATTAGTGATGTATTATGTTAATTCTCACATGTTTATATATAATTAAGAAGATACATTTGATTTTATTAGTAACGTATAATGTCAATTTAAAATAAAATTATGAAAAATTAAAATAAAGTTTATTTCAATTTTCTTGTTACAATTTAATCATAAAATTAACTATGAAAGTTTCCACATATCTTCATATAATTATAAGATTTATCTTTAGCATAAATTCTTATTAATTTTGTTATATTAAATTTTATATTTTAATTTTCTTAAGTGAAACAATTTAGATATATAATTATTCAATTTTTAAATTATGATATTATTAATTCAATACAAAAATTCAGTTTGATTTAAATTTTAAGTAGATAAATTCAAATTCAATTCATAATTTGATGATATTTGACTTGAAGTTTTAAATAAATTCATAATCAAATATGAAAATTATTAACTTAGATATTACGTATAATTATTATTTTCTTTACTAATATTTTAAGTATTAAATCACATTTTTAATAATAAAAAATAATTTTCGTGCAATATTAGTGTGTTTTACAGTAAAATAATAATTTTTATGGAAAAATTTTTTTTGATATTTAGGAGCTGAAGAGCAGTTTTGATCGATAAGGACACAAAGTAATAATGTCTCTGTATCTTCATCCTTATTCCTTAAAGTTGTTTTGTCCCCACCCGTGGAAGTGTTGTGTTTATTATTTTGGCCAACCCTGGGACCTTCATAAGCTAACTATATAGCCTGATTGTTGAGTGTATTGAATTTCAGGTGTGAATCAAGCTACGTGGAGGAGTTTCAATATTTAATTATATATGTTTTTTAACTTTTGTTATTCAATTATTTGTGTTGGTTCGTCTACAAAATGAAATTTGTGAGACGATTCAAGTTAGGTGGAGTTCCACTAATATTATTTCAGGATTTCAGAACAGTCTTAGCGTACAAGAATTTTTCGTTTCGACTATAAGGTGTAAGAGAATATATATTGTTCTTTATGTATTAAATATAAATATTCTCAATTAGGCTAAGCAATATTCTATTATAATTAGTTAAAAACAAGTAATCAAGTATATATCATGCAACTCTCCATCAGTAAGAAAGACACAGATTGAATTTCCTTCACTTAATTTAAATTATATTAATCATTTATCCATTTAAGTTTCAAATGTTTGGCACTTTAACAAAATATAAAATAATCTCAAAGATAAGAAAGAAACCTATTAAAGCATCTATAGATATTGCTCTTTAACAACAACATACTAATATAAAATGTAAACTCACAACAATACATGATTCAATTATATTTATTAGATAAGAGAATCTGTAGCAGTGACCATTGGTGATGATAAATGAGACTACAACAATGAGTGGAGCCATTGGTTATTCTGCGTTATGCACACCAAACTATGTGCTGCTAGTTTTTTTCTATCATTTTTAATTGCTATTTATGTTTTATTTTTTTTAATGATGATAAAAAATTATTTTAAATGAAATTTGGAGTTTCAATAATAATAATAATAATAATAAAAGTACAATAGAATTTAATAAACTACACATGAAATTATAAATATAACACAAAATTAATTAAAAAAAACATAGGATTGCATAAACACACAAAGCTTAAAATTGCAAACGATAATAGTTATAATATTACAAAGAAGACATAAAATACACAACTTAATTAAACACATAATTAGTTATGAAAAAAAAACTAAAATACAATAATTTCTAATAATTTGAAATACCACTCCAAGACCCTCCAAGATCTGGAGATTTTTTTCAAACATATTAAATGTATTACTAGTTTTGATGCTTATGCCTGTGTCATTTCTATAAAAAAAAATCATTGTTCATCTCACATATTACGTTATTTAAGGAAAGAAGTACAACAAAGGGATATTATTCGACTCATAATATATATCTCAAATAAACAACTTTTGTACAAACAACCCATCTACTAAATGGCCCAAAAGAAAATTTTTGCAAAGAAACATGAAATGTGTAGAAAGGATGTGGAACTTGCATTTGGAGTCCACCAAAATTGATTTGTGATTGTGGTTAATCCAATATATATTTTGGAGTAAATGTGATGAAAGATATTATGATTGTGTGCATAATAATATACGATATGATAATTGAGGATAAATGACAACTTGACGCCACAATTAAAGAAGCAAGAAAAGTGTCTGCTTCGACCACCGAGTTTGTTGAAAATGAAAAATACACATTTTCAAATTTATGTGGTTCATTTAAGATAAATTAGAGACACAAAAGCTCATTTCACAACTTAAAATAGATTAATTAAGTATTTGTGGGTAGAATGTTTTAATTCAAAATTTAATCGTGTAACATGTATTTTTGTTGTACTGTTATTATATTTAAGTTAAAAAAATTCCATTGCTTTCATGCAATTCTACGTGCATGTGTGTTTGTTTGTTTGTTTTATTTTTATTTTTATAACTTTGATCTATTTTACAAATAAAGAAACTATTATATAACAATTATATTAAATAAAATTACATATTTTTGTTTAACAAATATGAAGTAATAAAATTAAATATTAAAATAAATAAAATATTATGAAATATATATTTTTAATACAAATTGTTAAAAATAAATGCAAGTTATGTATTAAAATAATGCAGAATTTGCAGCAGAGTTCGTGCGGGTCATAATTACCAAGTTTAGAGAGCAAGTGTTAAAATGTTTGATAGAAATATATGTGATGAGGTCAAACATTGAGATGTGAGAAATATATGATTACTAAAGGAATATCATCCTCCAAAATGTTGCATACAAAATTAATCTTATTTAATCACCAGATCACCTCTCTGAACTTCATGTTACATCTATCATTCTACCTATAACATTTACAATTATGTATTATATGTTCTACTCTTCCACTAAAATATAATTATTTCCCATACCCACCCACCATATTTCAAGAAAATACCAAACTTTGAAGCTATCAATTCAAGTCTTATCATCCCTTCAACGCAATATTATATATACAAATATCAAATATTTTTTTTATGAGTTAAACTATTTATTTTATATATTGGTTTTGAATAAATAATGTATTAATATTATATGAATTTGAGCTAAATATAAAAAAAAAATATTAAATACTTATTTTATAAAAAATAAGAATAAAAGTATTATATAATTAATTTATATAATTCATTATTTCACCAGTTCACACATAGATCGAATAGCTTCCGACTAGGAGACGAAGTATTAGCGACCTTTACTAGCTACCTATGATCTACTGACAACGAAGCCAAAGCAGGTGCTTGAGTGAGTGGCATAGTAGGACTTTCAAGGGATTGCTACCAAGGTTCCCATAGCGTAGTCAATGAATCATGGTTGCAGCCACCACTGAAAGACCGATACCAGGGGGTTGATCGATAGCTTCCACGGAGTGACTGCCTGGACTGCCCCCATCTCCACTGTTGGCTCGGATGGAGTCCATCCGGAGTTAGGTGGTGGGGGCGGCACCCCGCCATTCCTCCTGGCATTGACGAAAGCAAAGACAACGAGATTATGACTAGCACACATAATTCGATTAAGGTCTGAGTAATAAGGAATCCTTGACTTTAGAGATAGGGGCAAAAAAGTCTTAAAAAAAAGGGGCCAGAGGCCACAAACTCATTTGGAATTGGAGAATGAAATAAAAAAACTTTCTCAGCATCAAGTAAACCTTCCCCTTGAGTAAACTCCTCCACCATTTTGGAGGGTTGTAGTTGGTCTTCAGGTTCGTCAGAACGGAATCCGATTCAAGGTCTCCGGCACTTGATTCAAAAGTAGATCTGGATGAGGGAGAGTTTGCTATCAAGCAATGTCCTAATATGCTCATTCTTTGGTGAAGGGGAAAGCCTCTACCCATGGAGGATAGCCATGTTCATATACAATTCTCAAGAATGAAATGACAACCAGAGGGCCAAACGTTAGCATTCTCTGCATTTCAAGTTCTCGAAAACCAACTCCTTTAATGAATTAGGTAAGGAAAGAAAAACCATAAGAATGGGGTTGGGTGGTTCCGGCTTAACGCTTGCCGCTGGGGGCGATGGAGGATTTGTGTTCACTTTCACTTGGTCGCCTGGTATCTTAATTTGCTTGAACCTCTTTGCTTGCGGGGGCAGGAGTGGAAACATCTGAGAAAGCGCTTCGCGAAAAGCAAAAGACTTTGTTGGGGTTGGAACTGCCCACACTCTCAGAGAAAGCGAAGCCTTCCGTTCCTTTGGTTGGCGTAGCTTTGTTGACTCCTTAGTTCCGTAGTCTTTTTTTATCAACATAAATAGGTCTACTTTAGTTCCGTAGTCTTTTTTTATCAACATAAATAGGTCTACTTTGGGACTGAACTTGGTCTTACCTACTTCCTTCTCTTGGTGTTACTACTTTCTTTTGCTTCAAGGCTTTCTAAGCCAGTGAAGCTCTTCAGAATGAGTCGGCTTCTACTTGATCACACTATTGACACTATAATATGATGTTCCACAACCTGTGCCGCCTCTACACAACTTCTTTTTTTTTTGGAAGGTCAATGATCTTACAACTTTGGTTGAGTATTCACTTTCGCTTCGGGTTCATCTCCTGTCAATACAAATACATTCGGTGCACCTAGAGCAATGGTATCACGTACCATTGCCGGCTCTTTATCTATGTCCTACTACAGTTGCAAGAGTTGCTCTAAGAAAATGAGTTTAGACTGCGGCCTGACCGGAGCTTAGTATTCGTGTTGGTCTATTCAAGAGGAAATATTCTTCTTCAGTTGTTTATTTTAGTGCCTAGTTGTTTAATAACGCTCTTCCCAAAACGATTAGTTGTGCCTTTAGACCTTCTGCATGCTCGTACTCTCTTGGCGTGTTTAAATCAATACATGAATATAGGCATTACCCACAATATTTTCTTATTCGAATGGAGACTGGAGTTACAACATGTTGGGCACATGATTACATCAATTCCATTCTAAGCGGCAACCACTCTATATCTCTATAGTGCTTAAGGAGCCTTTTCTTATCCATTGCTCCTAAGTGGAGAAGGTTTAAGCAGCAAAGCCTTAATATTTTTAGTAAGTTAAAATTTTTGTATTGTGTTTGAAAAGTTATAGTGGGATACATAATTCTTATTAGCTTTGAGGTTTAAAACTCATTTCAAAATAATGTGTAATTTATTAGAATTAACTTTTGAGAAAATAACAATATAATATAACATAAAAAAACTATACTTTTAAATAAAATATTTATATATATGAAATTTTATAATTTTATAATAATATGTTAGAAAATTATACTATCTCGGGCTGACATCTAATTTATTTAAATTGAATATCGACGTAGGCCCAAGATCTTAAAGTTAGATCATATCCCAAATAGAAGGTGACCACTGTGGAGAATGGCCCGACCCGTTAAATTTCAAAGGCCTATTCTGATATTTGATTTTTTTGTACACAAATTTCCGATTTTTCTTTTATATATAAAGTTCAGTTGTTGCTTACTCAGTTCTGAGTTCCGATTCATGGCTCCTCTCCATCTTGTCAAGGTCAGAATCCATTTGATGAGCTCTTCATTTTCTTCCCCTTTTCCAGTTCAGTTTATTTGATTCTTCATTTATCTTAGATGTACTTCCTTATTTGATTTGGTCTACCTGGGTCAATTAATCAGTTTTCCGTTTCAGCATTTTCGTTTACAGTTTATTGGTCGAATTTTCAGTTGATGGTTTGCTTTTCTTTTAATTTTTCAGTTGATTGAGAAAAAAGTCTGAATCCAGGGCTTTCTTTGTTTAGGTTGAGTCAGACAAAGAACTAGCCTCTGCAGTTGTGGGTTGAAAATATCAAAATAATTTTTTTTGGAATAAATCTTAAGAGATTGAACTGAAACCACCACCTTACTTTTTGATTAATATGACTATTCACACACACATCTGTTTGCGTGCTTTGGAGGGGGGGGGGTGGGAATTGGGAGGAGGGTTGTCTTGTGGATGATGGATTCGTGCAGCTGTGCTGTTTGAGGTTCTGCAGCATCCGACACTGTTCTCTGTTTTGAAGTAGTCATTCTTCTTGTGTTTCTTACTTTATCGATGCTTGACGCTTGAAATTTTGACCTATTTATCCTATTTTGTTTTGATATTCGGATGCTTGGCTTGTGTGGCTAGCAGTGGGGTTTAGTTGTTTTTGTGCGATTTATTGATTGTATCATAAAGACCATTATGCCCATGTCCGCCAATCGCCCTCCTAGGAATATTAAGTTTTCTTGAATAGAACTGAAATGGGGGGAGCAAACATGATTATATAGCAGCAATCCGTCGGCAGGGTTGATCAATAAACCAGTTGATAAAACATCCGCAGGGTTGATTAATAAGCCAGCTGATAAGATAAGGCGTTTGTGCTGCTTTTTAGCATTGACTTGGACTTGCTATAGACCCACTGAAAGATTTGTTTAGTTAGCATTGGGTAGCTTTTTAGGAGATGGTAATAACTTGTCTTCTTAAATCGCTCGGCCTTGTCATTTTGCAAACTTTTAAGTATAAAGACGATCTTTGATTTGGGCTCTGCGTGATAGTACAAATATTTGTTTGCGCAACTACAGACTTGAATATGCCTCTTCCTAATTCACTAGAGTCAAAACTGCTGTATCTCTTATCCTTTTTTTGTTTTCTCTCTGCGACATGTGATAGATTGTCATTTTTCTCTTTGGCAGTCTCACGTAGGATTTTGCTTCTTGGTTTGCCACTAAGCTTCTAAATCCATTAAAAATCTGGTGTTTCCATTGTTTGTATCATTTCACCACAATCTTGCTAAGGCCCAAAAGAAATGGCGAAGGAGGAGGAGAAGAATCTAATCGAGATACTGGAGGAGAATATACCTATAGACATGAGCAAGTACATTAATTATGTCCAGTCTCCACATTGTGGTGCTATAGCAACTTTTGCAGGCACTACTCGCGACACCTTTGAGGGCAAAACAGTCTTAGAACTGAGGTATGAAGCATACGTCCCAATGGCTGTACGATGTATCAAGTCAATTTGTTCTTCAGCTCGATCATCATGGACCCTCGATTCCATTGCAGTGGCTCACCGTTTAGGCCCAGTTCCTGTTGGCGAAACAAGTGTATTCATAGCAACCTCAGCAGTTCATCGGGCAGATGCCTTGGATGCTTGTAAGTTTGTGATTGATGAAGTCAAGGCATCGGTTCCAATATGGAAGAAGGAAGTTTATACTAATGGAGAGGTTTGGAAAGAGAACTCGGAGTTCCTGGAGAGGCGGGATGAGCTTGGAAATCCTGTTGCAGATAATGGCAATACATGCTGTCGGAAAAAAGTTATGGTGGAGGAGGGAGTAGAGAAAAAGGGTTGTTGTGGAGGAAAAGTGAAGATGAATAATACAGACGATCCATGAAATGAATATGCGGAGCTTTAAAGGCCCCTGTGCCTTGTAATGTAATACTCTATTTCTGTGTAACTTATTCAACTTTTGAATACGAAATGGGTGTTTATTTTACACTATAATGACTCCTCAGAATCTTGAAACATCGAGGGGGAACACAAAAATGTTGTTTTTTCACATAATAGTTTTACTGGAAAAGTCAATCAACTCAAAGTGACGAGTTTGATATTACATGATGGGCAGTGAGCAGAGATCACCCAGTATGGTCTCAACTTGAAAAATCTAATCTATTCTAATATATAGCAAAGTAGAACACGAATAGCTAGTAGTTATTCAATAAGACAAAGTCATATTAACTCAAACTGGAATGAGAGTAGAGGCTGGCGGAAACAGCGCAACAGCTTCTCTTTCTGGATTAGAGTATTTTCGATAAACAGCCTTGAGCTTGGTTTCTGTTGCTCCAAAGTGGAAACCAACCAACATTTTTGCGCACTCCCTGTGATGCCAATGATTGATCAGCAGAGTTGTAATCTCAATATAATTCACAGATAACAACAAAGAAAAAGAAAGATCAATAAAATGTCTGTACATTAACTGGTCCTCAGAATAGCTGGTGTAATGCTTCAGAGTTTCAGTCCAGATGGGGCTCCTACTAAGAGTGCAGCGAGCAGCATATACAGCAGAAGCAGAAAGCTTCGAAGGGCTGTACTGTGTGATGGCTGAGTAGTTCATCAAACCAAGCTCAGCATAGAAGAATGTCATGTTTTCCATCTACACCAACATAGGTAAAGTATATGTTGGCTTTGGTTCTTAAAAGTAAAAGATCTGGATATATATTCACACACACATACACATTTACAAATGCAGGCAAAGAACAATGTAGAACACACACTTTTACCTCCTTATCAGCTGGAACAGAAGCTTTAATGTATCGAACCAGAAAGACATAAGGGGTTGGCACTGTTAAATACCATTCCAACTTCCCAAGAATTGCTTTCTCCATCAGAAGCACTTGCTCCCTTACATAAGCATTGTCTGATATGGTTATGAAGTCGCTAACCTAAAAAAGATAAACCAAAAACGAATTCGTATATAATGAGGAGCTTGAAGCTTTCATGTAAGCAAATCTACAACAATGTCTACCTCTGGGGCCCATATTTCCTCGTACTTGCAAGCAATTAGCATAGAGCTAATGCCAACCAACTGAAGTTCTCTTCTTGCAACAGTCTTCACTGCAAGATATCGATCCACTATATTGATGGCAAGGTACAGACTTTCGGGCATCAGTTCAAATTTCTTGTGAACTTCAACCAACCAGTCCATAAGAATGCCTCTCATTTTAGGGTTGATTTCTGACTGTGAGCCCATGTAATCATGAGCTCTGCCATCTTCCTGAACGAGAACAATCATGTTAGAGAGAGAGAGAGAGAGAGAGAGAGAGAGAGAGAGAGCAGAAAACCTCACACACCTCTGTTTGCTTATAGAAGTTGTACATATCCTCAACATAATCCACTGCTGCCAATTCATCGTCTACATCGGCTGCATCAATGTCTACTGCCGTATCCTTTGGCTTTTTAGTGAGTCCACAAGCTGCCTGGAAATGATGAAACAGAACCATACCATACTGGGAATTAGTTCTTGATACTACCTTAGTGAAAATAAGGTCAAAAAATTTATCTAAAGCCTCACCTTGCTTCGAGCAGTAAGGATTGCAGTGAGAGTCTTACAGGGCTTTCTTACTGATGCTTCCTTTACTTTTGTCCCTCTTTTGTGGCTTCCTTCTTCATCAGGACTAATAACAATCACTGCTTCTTTTTTCGGCTTAATAATCTTGGCTGCTGCTTTGCCTTTTGCAACATTTTCTTTTACCACATTAGCAGTTGGTTTCTGCTCTCACACACACACATTCAACAAGAATCAGTTGTGCCTCACATAGAAAATCGGCAACATCGACACAAAATAAAGAATTTTTTTTTTTTTTTTTTTTGCAGACAATAGAAAGTTCATAATTTTGCCTTGCAGTTGTTATTATTCTCTGCAGCTTGTGCATTTGCCAATAGTTGAGCACCGAAACGCCTGAAACAAAGGAAACATCACATCTCTTCCAAATATGAGTGGGCATGAATCCCAAAACTAACCAACTCTGTGTGTGTGTGTGTGTGTGTGTAGAGTTGGAGAACCTTGTTATGGGACGAGTGGTCTGATTTTGCGGCTTCCCCTCAATTGCAGGTGCAGTAACCAAATTTCCAATGTCTCTCAAAACGCGCCGGTTCCTACCTTCTACTGCTTGTGCAATTTTGGGTTTCCCTCCTCCAACTAATTCCCAAAACAAGAATAGTATGTATGATGATTATTTGATCAAATGAAACCCAATATGTAAATAAAAATATTTCACAACCACAGCCTAAAACATGATCCGATCAGGGGATTAGGCCTAAATCAAAGCTGCAAACAAAATCTGGATTTATTTATAGATTACAGGTTAGGAGATAAAGATAACACAAAACTAAAGTATTTAAATTTTGTTACCAAATACATACACATCACAATCATTTTCTGGTACTTTAAGAGATTCATCTGCCCAAGAATCTCTATTTGAAGGAAAACCACACGAGGAAACCAAAAAAAATGACAGTTTAAGGGTCACAATATCGCTGGAATACAGAATCTGTAAAATCGTCATCAAGATTATAGAAATGAGCATACGCAAATAAAAACAGCAAATATGCACACTGATCGTTTAAAAAACTCACAAGACACTCATAGAATTAACAGAAAATAATCCCACAAAATTTCATTCAAGAATCATAACGAGAAATCCTCATTGTACCTATGGGTTGTTCGGGAACAACAGCTCTTGAAGCCATATCTAAGTCTAATTCTTCTTCTCTCTCAATTTTTCCTTGATTGTTGCTGTGGCTACCGAAAACCCCTCCAAGACTTGCCCAAAACGATGACAGAAACAAGTGGAGACGGCCGCTGCGCGCCTCTCCTTCTGGGTTTTCAGACGCCACTATGTCGAAAACCCTTCTTCTTCCTCTCTCTTTCAAATTCTGTCTCTCTTAACAATTGGATTCTTTGTTTTCCGCTGGCTGCTTGAAAATGAAGGATGGAGAGAAAAGGGATTTGGGTTGATAATGGGGGGTATAAAATGGTGAAACTTGGAAGAGACGCAACGGTCATTTTCTTCAGTTTGAATAGGAGCCACTAGATCTATAAAATTTGGATGGTCCAGATTGACAAAGACTTGCGAATTTACTAGCCGTTACTGTCCTTTAATGAATTTTACTTTCCCAGACCTCAACAAATTTCTCCTTTTCCAGAAGAAGTATAATTTTAATTGATTTTAAATCTACAAAAAAAAGGAAATAAATTTTAATTGAATTTTTTCATTACTTTTTAATCCAAAAAATTTATAAGGTATGAGACTAAATTCTGATTTTAGTAATTTAGAGTTACGTGTTTGCTGTTTTAGGGTTTTGTAATTAGTATTTTTAAATATTAAAAAGATGGTTTAAAAAAAAATATTTAACAAAACAAAAGTTGTTACATCTATGCAAGTGAATTTTTAAACTTCTTCTTGAATTTTGGAAGCTTTTCATTTTTATTTTTTTAATAACACTAAACATTATGAGAAAATATAATTTACACACAAATGATTATTAAGTAAATCACTGGGCCAGAAAACGCAATTCGGTTGGGTGTGAACCCAATTGCATACGAAAAGGACTAAAACATATTCTAAACATGAGAATTTGGCCTTGTTAATTGGGCTCAATTGGGTCCCTTGATAGTCCACATCGTTGGTCTCAGAAAGAGTTTTGCGTGGATATATTGTAGTTCCCATAATTTCAACCGAGCCAAAAGTTACGCGCGTTTGAAGGGTGGAGTCTTCTAGAAGAGTAATTGGCATCACTTCTTTTACAACGTTCGCCCTCAAATTTTTTATTTTTATCTAGATATTTTTTTAACTCACCGTCATTTTCAGTAAACAAGCAATTATTGAGTGTCTCGTTGGCCGGAAAATGCAATTGCGTTGGACCCGAACCCATTGGCAGACGAAAAGGACCAAAACAAATCCTGAACTTCAAAATTTGGCCTCATAAATTGGGCCAAATTGGGTTCCCCATCAGCCCCCATCGTTAGTCTCCGAAAGAGCTTTGCATGGATATATTGTAGTTCCCGTAATTTTAACCGAGCTGAAAGTTACATGCGTTTGAAGGGTGGAGTCTTCGAGAAGAGTCCGCATCCCAATTTTTTTTACGACGTTCCCCCTCAAAATTTTCTTTTTGTCCAAATATTTTTTAGACTTATCACCTTTTTGGAATAAGATGGAAAAGCAAGCCTTTGGAGCACACAAGCAAATATTGAGTGTCTCGTTGGGCCGAAAAATGCAATTGGGCCAAGCTTGAATCCATTTGCATACAAAAAGGACTAAAACGGATTCAAAATATGAGAATTATGCCTCGTAAATTGGGCCTAATTAGGTCCCCTGATAATCAACATCGTTGGTCTCGGAAAGAGCTTTACATGGATATATTGTAGTCCCCGTAATTCTGACAGAGCTGAAAGTTACGCACGTTAGGTTGAAGTCTTCCAAAAAAGTCATTCGCATCACTTTTTTTTACAACGTTTCGCCTCAAAAATTGTTTTTTCTCTAGATTTTTTTAACTCATCGTCTTTTTGGAATAAAATGCAAAAGCAAGCATTCAGAGCACACAAGGGATTATTGAGTGTCTTGTTGGGCCAAAAAAATAAAATTAGATTGGGTCTGTACCCATTGACAGATGAAAAGGACTAAAATAGATGCTAAGCTTCAGAATTTGGCCTAAACAGTTAGGGCAAGTTGGGTCCTCCATTAGCCTACTTTTTGGTCTTAGAAAGAGCTTTGCATGGAGGCATTGTAGTCGACATAATTCCAACCATGCCGAAAGTTATACTTATTTGAAGGGTGGACTCTTCCACAAGAGTCATTCACATCCTTTTTTTTTTTTTACGACCTTCCCCCTCAATTTTTTTTATCTAGATATTTTTAAACTCACTACCCTTTTGCAATACAATGCAAAAGCGAGCATTTGGAGCATACAAGTGATTATTGAGTGTCTCATTGGGCCAATAAACAGAATTGGGCTGAGCCCAAACCTATTTACATACTATAAGGACTAAAATAGATTATAAACATGAGAATTTTGACTCATAAATTGGGTCCAATTGTGTCCCCTGATAGTCCCATCGTTGTTCTTGGCAAGAGCTTCATGTGGATATATTGTAGTCCCCGTAATTTCAATCGAGTTGAAAGTTACTCGCGTTTGCAGGGTGGAGTCTTCTAGAAGAGTCATTCGCATCACTTTTTTTGGCAATGTTCCCCCTCACAATTTTCTTTTTATTCATGTATTTATCTAACTCATCGCCTTTTGGAATATGATGCAAAAGCAAACCTTTGAAGCGCACAAGAGATTATTAAGTATCTCGCTGGGCAGGAAATCGCAATTAGGCAGAGCCCAAACCTATTTGCAGATAAAAAGGACCAAAATGGTTGGTAAACATTAGATGTTGGCAAAAACAATTAGGCATAATTGGATCCCTTGATAGCCCAAATCATTAGTCTCGAAAAGAGCTTCGTGTGGACATATTGTAGTACATGTAATTCCAACCAAGCCAAAAGTTACACACGTTTGATGGGTGGAGTCTTCTAGAAGAGTAATTCGCATCCCTTTTTTTATGATGTTTTCCCTAACAATTTTCTTTTTATCAAGATTTTTTTCTAAAATCACTTCTCTTTTGGAATAAAATGCAAACACAAGCATTTGGAGCACACAAGAGATTATTGAGTGCCTCGATTGTTGGACCGAAAAACGCAATTGGGTTGGGTCCAAACCCATTAGCATACAAAAAAGACTAAAATGGATGATAAGATGAGAATTTGGCCTCGTAAATTGGGTCCAATTGGTCCCCTGATAGCCCACATCGTTGGTCTTAGAAAGAGCTTCGCGTTGTAATTCTAATCGAGCTGAAAGTGAAGCACGATTGAAGGGTGGAGTCATCCAAAAGTGTCATTTGCATCCTTTTTTTACGACGTTCCCCGTTCATTTTTTTTATCTTGATATTTTTTAAACTCACCACCCTTTTAGAATACAATACAAAAGCAAGCATTTAGAGCACATAATCGATTATTGAGTATCTATTTGGATCAAAAAATGCAATTAAGTCGGGCACGGGCCCATTTGCGAACAAAAAGGACTGAAATGGATGCTTAACATCAGAATTTGGCCTCACATATTGAGCCCAATTGGGATCCTAGATAACCCACATCATCAATCTCAAAAAGAGCTTCACGTGGATATGTTGTAGTCCCTGTAATTCCAATCAAGCCAAAAGTTACAGGCGTTTGAAATGTGGAGTATTCTAAAAGGGACATTCACATCCCTTTTTTTTACGACGTTCCCCCTTAAAAATTTCTTTTTATCTAGATATTTTTTAAAATCATTGCCCTTTTGAAATACAATACAAAAGCGAGCTTACAAAGCACACAAGCAATTATTGAGTATCTCATTGTGTCGGGCCTGAACCCATTTGCTAATGAAAAGGACTAAAACAAATGATAAACATTAGAATTTGGCCTCATAAATTGGGCCCAATCGGGTCCCAGTGTAAACCAAATTGTTGGTTTCATAAAGAGCTTTACGTTTATATATTGTAGGCCCATAATTTCAAACGAGCTGAAAGTTACGCACATTTGAAGGGTGGAGTCTTTTGAAGAGTCATTCGCATCTCTTTGTTTACAATGTTCCCCCTCAAAATTTTCTTTTTATCTAGATATTTTTTAAACACACTACCATCGATGCAAAATTGAGCCTTATGAGCACACAAGCAATTTTGGATTATCACGTTGGGCAAGAAAACGCAGTTGGCACAAGCCCGAACCCATTTGCAAAATAAAAATGACCAAAATGGATGTTAAACATCAAATTTTGGCCTCGAAAATTAGATCAAATTGAGATCCCAAAAGACCAAATCGTCGGTCTCAGAAAGAGCTCCGGGTGGATATATTGTAGTCCTTATAATTCCAATTGAGCCAAAAGTTATGTACGTTTGAAGGGTGGAGTCTTCCAAAAGAGTCATTCGTATCCCTTTTTTTACGATGTTGCCCCTAAAAAATTAATTTTATCTAGATATTTTTTTAACTCACCACTCTTTTGGAATATGATTCAAAAGAAAGTCTTTGGAGCACACAAGCGATTATTGAGTATCTCATTGGGCCGAAAAATACAATTGGGTTGGCCCGAACCTATTTGTAGACAAAAAGACTAAAACAGATGCAAAACTTAGGATTTGGCCTCAAAGAATGGGCCCAATTGGGCCCAAGATAGCCCACATCATTGGTCTCAGAAAGAGCTTCACGTGTATATATTGTAGTCCCCGTAATTCTAGCCGAGCCAATAGTTACACGGGTTTGAAAGATGGATTATTCCAAAAGAGACATTCGCATCCTTTTTTTTTATGATGTTCCCCTAAAAAAATTTATTTTCATCTATATATATATATATATATATATATATATCTTAAACTCACTGCCTTTCTGGAATACGATACAAAAACGAGCCTTCAGAGTACACAAACGATTATTGAGTATCTTATTGGGCCGAAAAATGAAATTGAGTCGGGCCCGAACCATTTTCCAGACGAAAATGACCAAAATAAAAGGTAAACATAAAACATTGGCATCGTAAATTGGGCCCAATTGGGTCCCACAATAACCTACATTGTTGGTTTCGTAAAGAACTTCACGTTGATATATTGTAGTCCCTGTAATCCCAAACATCTGAAAGTTACCCGCGTTTGATGGGTGGAGTCTTCTAGAAGAGTATTCACATCTCTTTTTTTCCGACGTTCGCCTTCAAAATTTCTTTTTATCTAGATATTTTTTAAACTCACCACCATTAAGAAAAGGATGCAAAATCAAACCTTAGGAAAATACAAGCTATTCTGGATTATCACGTTGGGATGCAAAAAGCAGTTGGGCCGGGCTCGAACCCATTTCCAAACCAAAAAGACCAAACCATATGCTTAATATAAGAATTTGGGCTATATAATTGGGCCCAATTGTGTCACCCAATAGCCATATTTTTTGTCTCGGAAAGAGCTTTGCATGAATATAATGTAGTCCCCGTACTTCCAACCAAGCTTAAAGTTATATACGTTGGAAGGGTAGAGTATTCCAGAAGAGTCATTCACATCCCCCTTTTTTACGATGTTCCCCCTCAAAATTTTATTTTTATCTAGATATTATTTTAAACCTACCAGCCATTTGGAATATGATTTAAAAGTAAGCCTTTGGATCACACAAACAATTATTGAGTATCTCATTAGCCCATAAAATAGATTTGGGTAGGGCCTAAATCCATTTGCGGACGAAAAGAACCAAAACAAATGATAAACATCAGTATTTGGCCTTGTAAATTGGGCCCAATCAGGTCCACAATAACCCACATTGTTGGTTTCATAAAGAGCTTCACGTTAATATATTGTAGTCCCCATAATTCCAACCGATCTGAAAGTTATGCGCATTTGAAGGGTGGAGTCTTCTAGAAGTGTATTCACATATCTTTTTTTACGACGTTCTCACTTAAAATTTTCTTTTTATCTAGATATTCTTTAAACCCAGCACCCTATTGGAATATGATGCAAAATCGAGCCTTAAAACCACACAATCGATTATGGATTATCTTATTAGGAATGCAAATGCAGTTTGGCCGGGCTCGAACCCATTTGCAAACGAAAAAGGCTAAAATGGATGCTAAACATCATAATTTGGTCTCGAAAATTGGGTCTAATTGGGTCCTCCAATATCTCACATCATCGGTCTTGAAAAGAGCTTCATGTAGATATATTATAGTCCCCATATTTTCAATCAAGCCAAATTTTACGCGCGTTTGAAGGGTGGAGTGTTCTAGAAGAGTCATTCACATCCCTTTTTTTACGACGTTCTCACTCAAAATTTTATTTTTATCTTGAAATATTTTGAATTCACTAACTTTTTGGATTGTGATGCAAAATGTTCCATTGGAGCACACAAGTGATTATTAAGTTTTTCATTGGATTGGAAAATGCAATAGGGTTGGGCCCGAACCCATTTGGAGACAAAATGACAAAATTGGCTGTTGAACATCAAAATTTGGCCTAAAAAATTCGGCCTAATTGAGTCCCATAATATCCCATGTCATCGTTCTTATAAATAGCTTAACATTGATATATTGTAGTCCATGTAATTCCAACTGAACAAAATGTTACGCATGTTTGAAGGTTGAAGTCTTCCAAAAGAGTCATTTGCATCCCTTTTTTTACGACTTTGTCCCTCAAAATTTTCTTTTTATCTAGATATTTTTTAACTCATCCCCTCTTGGATACAATGTAAATGCAAAACTTTGGAGCACACAAGATATTATTGAGTACCTCGTTGGACCAGAACACTCAATTAGGTCGAGCCGAAATCCATTTGCAGACGAAGAAGACCAAAACATATGCTAAACATCATAATTTGGCCTCATAAATTGGATCCAAATGTGTCACCTGATAGCCCACATTGTTGGTCTCAAAAAGAGCATGGCCTGGATATAACATAATCTCTGTACTTCAAATCCAGCTGAAACTTATGCGCGATTCAAGGGTGAAGTTTTCCAGAATTGTCATTTTAATCCCTTTTTTAATGACATTTGCCTCAAAATTTTCTTTTTATCTAGATAATTTTTAAGCCCACCACATTTTTGGGATACAATGCAAAAGCAGAGAGCACAATCGATTATTGAGTCTGAATCCATTTGCGAACAAAAAGGACCAAAACAAATGATTTGGCCTAAAACATTGGGCCCAATCGGGTCCCCCAATAACCCACATTATTAGTTTCATAAAGAGCTTCAATTTTGATATATTGTAGTCCCTGTAATTCCAACTAAGCTGAAAGTTATGCACGTTTGAAGGATGGAGTCTTCTAGAAAAAGCATTCACATCACTTTTATTTACGATATTACCCCTCAATTTTTTTTTAAAGATATTTTTTAAACTCACCGCCCTTTTGGAATATGATGCACATGCAAGACTTCGAAGTACACAACGATTATTGAGTATCTTGTTAGGCTAGAAAACCCAATTGGGCTGGTCACGAATCCATTTGTAGGAAAAATAAAAAAGACCAAAACGTATGCTAAACATCAGAATTTGCATAAAAAATTTGGCCCAACTCCACATCGTTGGTCTCAATAAGTGCTTCGTATGGATTCATTGTAGTCCATGTACTTCTAAAAAAAACTGAAAGTTACATGCGTTTGAAGGGTGGAGTCTTCTGGAAAAGTCATTCATATCCCTTTTTTTAGGATGTTCCCCCTATAAATTTTCTATTTACAAGATAATTTTTAAACCCACAATCCTTTTGGAATATGATGCAAAAGCAAACCTTCAGAGAACACAAACGGTTATTGAGTATCTTGTTGGGGTGGAAAAAGCAATTGGGCCGGGCACAAACCCATTTGCGGATGAAAAAGTCCAAGATATATGCTAAACATCATAATTTGGGCTCATAAATGGGGCCCAATCTGGTCCCCCAATAACCCGCATGGTTGGTTTCATAAAAAACTTTGTGTGGATATATTGTAGTCTTTGTAATTTCAATCGAGCCAAAAGTTACACGCATTTGAAAGGTGGAGTCATCTAAAAGAGACATTGACATCCCCTTTTTTTTACGACGTTCTCCCTCAAAATTTTCTTTTTATTTAGATATTTTTTAAACTCACCGTCATTTTAGAATACAATACAAAAGTGAGCCTTTAGAGCACAAAAGCGATTATTGAGTATCTAGTTGGGCCGAAAAATGCAATTGGGTTGGGCCAGACCCCATTAGCAGGCGAAAAGGATCAAAATGGATGCTAAGAATCAGAACTTGGCCTCAAATACTGGGCCCAATTGGGTTCTTAGATAGCCCACCTCATCAGTCTCAGAAAAAGTTTTGTGTAGATATATTTTAGTCCCCATAATTCCAACCGAACAAAGAGTTACACGCATTCGAAAAGGGTGGAGTATTTCGAAAGAGACATTCACATTCCCTTTTTTACTACGTTCCCCCTCAAAATTTTCTTTTTATCTGGATATTTTTTAAACTTGCTGTCTTTTAGGAATACGATATAAAACAGAGCCTTTGGAGCACACAACCAATTATTGAGTATCTAGTTGAGCCAAAAAACGCAATTGGGTTGGGCCCACACCATTTTGCGGATGAAGAGGACCTAAATGAATGCTAAACATTAGAATTTGGCATAAAAAAATAGGCCATATTGGGTCACTCAGATAGCCCACATTATCGATCTCAGAAAGAGCTTCTCATGGATATATTGTAGTTCCCATAATTTCAATCGAGCTGAATGCTATGCGCATTTGAAGGGTGGAGTCTTCCAGAATAGTCATTCACATCCTTCTTTTACGACATTCACCCTCAAATTTTTTATTAGGATATTTTTTAAACATACTGCCCTTTTGGAATACGATGCAAAATCGAGCCTTCAAAGTGCACAAGCGATTATTGAGTATCTACTTGGGCCACAAAACGTAATGGGGTCGGGCCGGGACCACCGAAATGGATGTTAAACATCAGATTCTGGCCTAAAAAAATTGGCCCAATTGTGTCCCTCGGTAACCTACATCATCGGCCTTAGAAAGAGCTTCGCGTGGATATATTGTAGTCCCTATAATTCCAACCGAGCTGAATGTTACGCATGTCTGTAGCGTGGAGTCTTCTAGAAGAGTCATTCACATCCCATTTTTTACGACGTTCCCTTCAAAATTTTCTTTTTATCTATATTTTTTTATACTCACTGTGCTTTTGCAATATGATGAAAAATTGAGCCTTTAGAGCACACAAGAGATTAGTGAGTATCTCATTGGGTAGGGCCCAAACCCATTTACGGATGAAGAGGACCAAAATGGATGCTAAAAGTAAAAATTTGGCCTCGAAAATTGGGCCCAATCAGGTCCCCCGATAACCTATATCGTCGTATTTGGAAAGAGCGTCGCGTGGGTATATTGTAGTCCCCTTAACTCTAACCGAGCCAGAGTTACACGAGTTTAAAAGGTAGAATATAGCCTTCTTCGGGAATTTCTATTGATATAAGATAGAAGAACTCGACTTCTCCACTCCCTGATGAAGTCCATTTCGCACTAGCGAGGAGTTAAGAGTTAGAGGCTTGACTATATTAATTATAGAAAGGCTGGTTTGATAGACGAGCATCCAAAAGATGTCAAATAACTCAGCTTCGATATCTTGTCTTCTTAAGAAGACTTTCGACTTCCAGAAGAGTCATTCGCATCCTCTCTCAAAATTCTCTTTTTATCTAGATAGTTTTTAAACTCACTAACCTTTTCGAATACGATGCAAAAGTGAGCTTTCGAAGCACACAAGCAATTATTAAGTATCTTGTTAGGCCGTAAACTGTAATTGGGCCGGGCTCGAACCCATTTGCAGACGAAAATGACCAAAATGAATGTTAAAACAAAAAAAAGAATATTCGAATCTTATTTATTTTGTATGTTAAGGTTAAATTAAAGCAAATATGATATTCAGTATTTCTCTCCTTAACAATTTTCATGTATATATATATATATATATATATATATATGTATGTATGTAAGGCGAGGTCCCCCGTGGCAAGCAATCTATTTTTATTATTGGAAAAAAAAAAAAAAAAAGCCACACCTAACAATGAACGTCATTTTTTTTTTTTTTCAATAATTAGAGCCTTCACAAGATTTCTGAAATATTTTTCTACTCGTTCAGAATTTTCATGCGAAACAATTGGAAGTAAAATAAAAAAAGTTGTTCAACTCAAAAAAAGGGGGAAAATAATGAGAATAATAAAAAGAAAGTAAAGAAAAAAAGGACAAATACCATTTCTTTGAGTAGTTGTGTTTTCAAGTTAAATTTATTCTATGCGTCCAAAATAATTTATTTTATCCTTTTATAATACAAAAGAAGAATGGTAATCCCTACAATTCATTCATATTTGTATTATTCTCTATTCTATTTTTTATTTTTTCTCTGAAATTAAAAAAATATTAAATTTATTTTTAATGTATCATATATCAAATTTATTCTTTTTTTGCGATATTTAATTTGACATCAATATTAAAGCATTTTAAAATATAAAAATTATATTTGAAGTATGAAATATTTTATTTCTAGATGTAATGTAGTTAATATATGTGTCGGATTTGAATAAATAATATATTAATTTTTCTAAAGTATTTAATATAAATATTTTCGTATAAACATAAAAATAGTTAAACATATCATACTATTAATTTATATAATATTATAATTTATTCTATTACCTTAATAGTTTGTAGTGACTTGAAAATTCTGTATTGAATTCAGGATTATTCTAAATTCACTTTGAATATCATCCAATTTATTATTTAATAAATATGACTTTTAAGAAAGTAAAATATAACATAAAAAAATCAAATTATATAATATTTTTATAAATATAACTTATATGAATAATTATTATGTACATCTTCATATAATAATAATTATCATATAAATTACTAACATACATTATGTGTTGTTCATTGCATGGACAGTCATATGATTAAGAAATAAGAATACTGGCAAAGTTTTAGAGTGAAAGCAAAAAAAAGCTAATGAAGAATATGGATATAAATAAGACGTATGTATAGGAAAAATTGGAGATGCGGGGGATCGAACCCCCTGC
The DNA here is from genome assembly GCA_028749325.2 of Caryopteris x clandonensis. Taxonomy (NCBI): domain Eukaryota; kingdom Viridiplantae; phylum Streptophyta; class Magnoliopsida; order Lamiales; family Lamiaceae; genus Caryopteris; species Caryopteris x clandonensis. The sequence continues at coordinate 10,819,686 of JAPYKT020000006.1, read as the reverse complement.
CTCTCGCATGCAAAGCGAGCGCTCTACCATTTGAGCTACATCCCCTTCGTTGGCTATAAAGTTAATTATCAGCAGTTATATTTAGCATATATGGATGACTTGTCTTCTTGATTGGTCTTTCTTGTCTAACTCTCTTAACCAGTGTGTACACGTCTCATTAAATTTTACATAAACTTATAGTTCCATTTAGTGAGGTTGAAGAGACCCTCGTCTCAAGCCCAAAAAAACAAAACTTGGAGCTTGTGATAGACAAAAAAATGCTTCTAAAATGGAAGAGTGGGTTAGAGTTCAAATTTCATATTTTTGATATTTTTTAATTTTTTTGACATATTATTTTAACTACAATACAAATATTTTGAAAATTCATGTTTAGTTTAAATTGTATGATAAAAAGTAGAGGATTATGTCTCTAATCTTGACTCATACAACTAAATTATTAAAGATCGGCCATGGTTTGGACCAATGGTATGTTTCAGAAGATAATTCTCCTCTTCTAAGTTTCACTGAATAATTATAATCCCACAGTCTTGAATAATTTACTTTTGTTTTTCACGTGAAGTAAGAATGATATGTCTAAACTCCTTACCGTAATATTATTCTATGCAGTGGATTATTAACTTTCACCATAAATTTACTACTTTTTATTTGATTGATTAAAAAAAAAAAAAAAAAAAAAAAGTGCACTTAGAACTTAACATTGGTGGAAAGTAATACAATTTCAATAAAAATCTACTTTTTATCAAAAAAGGATACCAGTCACCCATACGCACATACAAAATTTGTGCCCAGCCAACAAACACCAAATCCACACAATTTTTGCTGGATTCGAATTCGATCGGTTATGATCACTTGTTTTTGGTCATTTATTGAATTGAATTTGACTCATAATATATAATTATATTATGTACATATGAGATATAATACCAAACATGGCTATATATTTAATCCAAAATAAATATATCTAGCCATATAAAAAAAAAAAAAAAAAAAACTTTTATTTTTGACAGTATCTTAACTTATATCTATCAAGTATGTCCTTTTGCTATTTATATACAAATTCTCTTCAAAATACACAACCTCACACACATAAAAATATATATTCATGGTAAATTTTGTTTGAGAGTGTCTCACATAAATTCTTGTGTCCCTTAAAAGTGATACCGGCTATTAAGATTTATGTGATTGTGAAGAAAACACCGTCTTCTCTTAATCGTAAGTTATTTCATATTTTTAGATGCTCATATGTAGTATTTATTTCCTCTGAAAATACACATGAAAGTTTTTATTTTTTAGGAAAAATGTGTAAATTTGTGTTCCCTAAAATCTTCAAGTCTATGTAGTAGTTATAGATAATAATGAGCAAGATCATGTCACAAAGGAAACATAATTAATTAGTATTTATTGCAAAATTTATACTTTGTCTAGATTAAAGAAAAATGAATGAGTGATAAATTAACTAATAACCGAACAATAAAATTGAGCAAAACAATCAATAACTTTCAATCAACAAGCAAGAGGCGTAAACGAATTATGATAGGAGAACTTTCAATCAACAATCAATAACTTCAGAATCTCGATTTAATATGTCAAGTATATTAAATTATCAGCCGAATAATTAAACAAGATAACTCAACTCAAAATATATGAACGGTAAATCCAAAGAAGAACTTAGAAATTCAAATTAAAGATTCATTGTAGTCATCAAGTAGTCCACGAGATGTCCTGAGATCAAAAAGTTTTTAGGTAAACATAATTGAAACAAAGTTCATAAGAAACATATCAGTCTATCATATCTAGAAAATGAAAATAAACAAAAGAAAAAAGAGAATGAACTCTAATAAAAATCTTGAGATGTTCTTTCAATGCTTCCCTTGAATCTGGAGAGTAGATCGGAGGTGCCGTCTCTTCCATTCCTTGTATTTCTCCAGCCAAAATTGCTCCCTCATCTCAAAAAATGTCTTTCTATATAGGAAAGAAATTGGAGGCTTATGAAGCAGGTCAAAATTCCCTAGAGAACAAAATGAAATTTTTAGAGGAAAATAGTGGACTCGTTCGAAAAACTTTCAGCTCCACTCAATCGGGCCTTTGGACATTCCGCACAACGTTGGGTCATAGCTTTCATGTGCATGATCAAGCTGAATATATTTCTTCTTCGTTTTTGGTCTATTTTTCTTCGTTTATCCATCATTCTTGTACATTTCTTCTTCATTCTTTTCAGTTTTAGGATTTTAATTTTGAAATTTGGTCAAAATAACTACAAATGAATAAACGTGTTATATCCGCTTAAAACATCAAAGTTGAACTAAACTTGATAAATAAATGTTTTCACATTTTAAATATATCTCAAATCAATTAAAAAATACATACATAAACCTTGTTTATCAATTTACGCCAGAACTTATACCCTATGTTGAAATTAGACCATGTATTACAAAACCCAATCACCACTATTTTCTTACCAATTCACATGGGCTTTCACCCATTGGACTAATCAATAAAAATAAAATCGACCCAACTTATATCCAATTACAGTTTATAATTTGTATTGTATCTTTCTTGGACATACTTGTAAAAATCTATTTAAAAATAAATTAAATATATTTATAATATAATTCTAAGTTAAGTAATATTTAACAATATCTAAAATATTTACAAGTAAAGACATTTACCAAAATATTATTTTGTATTAAAAGAGTTTTGTCTCTTTATTAATTGTATATAAATTAAATTAGTTAATAAGTTTGATAAAAATTAATTCATATTTATTTGTAGTCCGAATCAATTCAAATAATCAAACACACAATAAATATTAAAATCTAGCCTAAGAATTTATTTTTGCATAATATTCATTTTAATATATGCAATATAGATGTAAAATTAAAAAATATGAATATAAATAAGATGTATGTATGCATAAGAAGATCAACAAAAGAAAAAAATTGGAGATGCAGGGGATCGATCGCCGTGCCTCTCACATGCAAAGCGACTCTACCATTTGAGCTACATCCCCGTCCTAATCATTTACTAAATTCTCTTTCTTGAATTTCATATTAATCTTATACATGAGCCGTTAACTCCTAACTTTTTTATGGTCCCATATATTACACATTATGTTTTATATTTTTAAATATATATTTATGATGATCATCTTATTTAATAAATTTAAATATAAATATTATATATTACTTTAATTAATATAATATATTTTATCAAATAAAATATGATTAATACTACATTCAGAGTGAATCACCATATCATATAACTAAACATATGAAAATAAATTACTATTAAAAATATGAATATATTATTAAAAATGCGTTAACTTGATTATAAGGGGTACATTATTAAACAATGCAACATAGTTAAAACCTTTTGTGATGTTCTCTTGACAACACTAAAATCTTTACATTTTCAGTAGATCTCTTGTGAGTTTTTTTTTGTACGGATCCTAGATCTGTGCAATCAGGTCGACCCGAACCAGACACATTTAAGAAAAATCTTGAGCCTGAGAGCAGCTGGCCCGTGCGCTGGAGGTGGCTGGGAGGAGCTGGGCGGATCTTGGGCCTGGGAGCTAGGCGCTGGAGGAGGCTGGGCGGATCTTGGACCTGGCAGTGGGCCTTGGATCTTAGGCGCTGGTGTATGAATACATGAAGAAAACTTGCTTATGGCGTGTCTGCACAGTTGATTATAAACTCAAATACTAAAATATTATTATTAACAATTATATTTAATATCCAAAAAATAAAAATAGTAAATTGTTCTATAGTGTTGTGTTCATATTATGTTATTCTATTTTCATGTTATTTATTTTATTTTAAAATAAAGATAAAATAAGAGTAATTTTAATCTAATGTAAAACATGTGTAATCAAATCATATTATTGGACCGTGTTTATTGTATTTGTTGGGTATCAGCATCGTCGTTAGTCGAGAGACAAGGGCTCAGAGGGTGCCTGGGCTCGCCCCAAATCGTACACACAAGACAATCGGCAGTGAACAGGAAGTCACACAAGACTTATCTTTCCCACAAAGCACCGAATCCTTCCCCGGTAACATTTCTCTCCTAACTTCTTACCCACTCAAGAATCAACAACCCTATACACTATATATTTTATGAAAGAGACCAAACACTTAGTATAGATAAAGAAGGAAGTGGAAGGAAAGTCAGAGTGAAACGTACAATTGCAATGCTTTTTATTAGAACAAACAGAATTGTTCTTATAGGCAAGCAATAGCCAAAACACCATTTAAGGTCATGCGGTTTCAACTCTATCATTAAGAGAGAATACTACTTTGGAAAAGGATTGGACTCGTGAAAGAGGAAGAGACAAGAGGGAGACAGACGAGAGAGACAGAGAGAAAGTTGCACCGGGATGAGGGCATCTCATGTGGGAGATAGAGGCTCGTGGGCTAAGGTTAAGGAGAGAGGCAATGGGCTAGGCCCATTGGTCTTCTGCCTGAGCCCAGCTGAAAATGAGCCCACCGATAAATAGGTTTGGCCAATACCCAACAAATGTTAACAATATTGTATCTTATAGTATTATTTACTGTCTATATTAGGATGTGAATTGTATTTTATTCATGTCGTACTACGGTATGTCATCACAAATTATCAACCTTACCCAATAATAAATAATTCTATTATAATATACGAACATTTTCAATAAAATGTTTTAATGTAAATAATATGATATTTTGGTTCATCTATTTGTGTTGACTATATTTGTTGCGTAACAAAGTCAACACTAACATGGGGTTAATATGCTCAAAAGTATTTTTGCTTATTAAATTTAACAAAAAACAGAACATTTTTTTTTTTGTTAATTGAATCTATACTAATATAATAAAAAAGTAGTCTAAAACAAGAATTTATCATTTATTTATAGTCAATAAATAAATATTACGAGTAATACTTTTTAATTAACCAAATAATGTTTTTTAGCTAAACAAATAATATCTCGTAGTTAAACAAGTAATATTTAACAATTTTGTTTAATTTGAATTGAGTATATACTAATATAATAACAAATTAGTCTAAAAGAAGAATTTATCATTAATTTATAGTCAATAAATATTACGAGTAATATATTTTAGTTAACCCAATAATACTTTTTAGTTAAACAAATAATACCTTCCAGTTAAACAAGTAATTTGTTTAATTTAAATCGAATCTATACTAATATAATAACAAATTAGTCTAAAAAAGGAGTTATCATCTATTTAAAGTCAATAAATAAATATTACAAGTATAATTAACCCAATAATACTTTTTAGCTAAACAAAGAATACATTTCACTTAAACAAGTAATATTGAGCAAATTTTGTTTAATTTGAATTGACCGGATACTAATATGATAACATAGTAGTCTAAAACAAAAAATTATCATTTATTTATAGTCAATAAATAAATTTTACGAGCAATACTTTTTAGTTAACTCGATAATATATTTTACCTAAACAAATAGTACCTCATAGTTAAACAAGTAATATTGAACAATATTTTTGTTTAATTTGAATTGAATATATATTAATATAATAACAAAGTAGTCTAAAAGATGACTTTATCATTAATTTATAGTCAATAAATAAATATTACGAGCAATATATTTTAGTTAACCCAATAATACTTTTTAGCTAAACAAATAGTACCTTTCAGTTAAACAAGTAATTTGTTTAATTTAAATCGAATCTATACTATTATAATAACAAATTAGTCTAAAAGAAGAATTTATCATCTATTTACAGTCAATAAATAAATATTATGAGTAATACTTGTTAGTTAACCTAATAATATTTTTTTGTTAAACAAATAATACCTTTCAGTTAAACAAGTAATATTGAACAAATTTTTATTTAATTTGAATTGAATTTATAATAATATAATAACAAAGTAATCTAAAAGAAGAATTTATCATTTATTTACAATCAATAGTTAAATATTATGAGTAATAAGTTTTAGTTAACCCGATAATACTTAACTAAACAAATAATACCTTGTAATTAAACAAGTAATATTGAACAATTTTTTTTTGTTTAATTTGAATTGAATCTATACTAATATAATAAAAAATAGTCTAAAAGAAGAATTTATAATCTATTTACAGTCAATAAATTAATATTACGAGTAATACTTCTTAGTTAATCCAATAAACTTTTTAGCTAAACAAATAATACCTTTCAGTTAAACAAGTAATATTGACATATTTTTGTTTAATTTGAATTGAATCTATACTAATATAATAAGAATGTTGTCTTAAAAAATTATAGATCATTTATTTATAGCCAATAAATAAATATTACGAGTAATAGTTTTTAGTTAACCCGATAATATTTTTTTAGCTAGACAAATAATACCTTGTAGTTAAACAAGTAATATTGAATAATTATAAAAGTATTACTCTATGTGTTGAAACGTAATACTATTTAATCATAAATGTATTATTTTTGTGTTGAAATTTATTACTTATTAACCATAAAAATATTACTCTACTAATTATTGTCTCTAACAACCAACAAAAATTGTATTCCTACCAATCTTTACATCCTTTACGACAGAAAGTTGCGACATCCATTTGAACTTGTAAATATATGGGCACTCAAACATATTTCAAATTCATGTTTTATACATATGGTAATGATCAAATTTCACTTGTTTTCTTTCAACTTGCAGCTAACACTGATATACTTTTGGAAACCAAAAAGTATCTAGTTTGAATCAGAAGTGTTGGCAGTCGCTGTACCTGTTGTTTGAGCTACTTCTCTTGCCCCCTTGTCAAGCTGGATCAAACTCCTCGTTGCTAGAATTTTTTATGCAGATCATGTGAAGCGGGGGGGTGAATTCGGTGGGCCAACCCGATTGCGCATATCTCAGATCCGTGCAACCGTTGTATATAAATTTTCGCCTACCATTTTACATATTCCTAGTAAAATCTAAATAAACTATATCTTCCACATGTGTTAGGTGCTTAAGCACTGTTGTTGATTTCATCATCAGTCTTCACTACCAGCTTCATAGTATTCATCTCATGAACCAAACCAAATAATCGTTGCATCATTTTTTAATTATATGTGTGTGTATATATATATATATATATTGAGTTGGATATGAGGAATGCAAATCAAAGTTCTTTAGTTAATTAGACCGTTCCTTGAAATTACTAAAACCTAAAATTGGAAATAAGTGGAGCCAAAGTTGTGTGCATTGGAAGAGAAACCCCATCTCTTTCTTTTTATTTTTTTCCCCTTAAAATATGGACTCATCATTGTGTATGAGCTCTACAAATTATAATTAATTATCTTTTAAATGCTCACTCGTTGGATTAATTTAATGAGTTAGAATTAAGTAGTTTAATTGGTGAAATTATATATAACTTTTATTTTGAAAAGTATTCTAGAAACACATTCCTTTTTTTGGCACAGATTGATATAATATTAGAACAAAAAGGCACTATAAATTATATGAAGAAGAAATTGGTTTGCTATTATCGTATTGAGAAGTTGATGTTCATTATTACAAGATGGGTGTGATGGGGTTAAACCACTATTCAGTATATTGCTCACTCCATATTTTCTGCAAATTAAACATATCAAAATATGTATATTATTAATTTTAAGAGATGCTAAACATATCATAATATGTATATTATTAATTTTAAGAGATGCTCACCTCCTATGCTCTTCCCAAAATACATAAAAGACAACAATAAATGTTATATAAACATACATATTAGACAATCTTGTATCGCCAAACATAGGAAACAAATACATGAGTTTAGATTTTTAATTTAATTAAATGTTGAATCAGGTAACCAATAAATAAATTACTATTTCACAATCTTGAGAAGTTGATGCTTGACATTACAAAGTATCAACTACACGAACCCTCTATTTAATGCCCTTAAATATCCTTAAACAATTATCGTATTATTTGTTTTAGACAAAAAAAAAAAAAAAAAAAAAAAGAAAAAAAAAGCTGACATGTTCATGTACACATCTAACACTAATACTAACAGCGTGTTGGGTATAATTTTAAAACCCTTGTTAGCAGTAACTGATTGGAAAAAGCTGAAAGAAAGGGAAAACAGTTGTGCACAAACATAACCGTCAAAAGTTATAGATGCCAGCCATTGGGACTACAAAATTTCTTACAAGTGAATCCCAGATTAACGTCCTTTGGATGACGGAAGCAAGCAATCATACACCCGCTCCATGCGTGATGCGATGCTTAGCTTATATTCACTTTGCATGCCTGGCTTTGCCAAATCAAGTATGTCCTGTCTCAAACTGATGACATTATAGATTGTTAGATGGCCAGTCAAAAGTACTCGCACCTTCCCTAGAGAAAGAGAGCTGAGATTAACTCCAAATACTATATACACAGGTACAAAGGAAAGAAACTAACCATATCCATTCACCCGTTTCCTCTGCATGGTTCTCCACTGCACAGTATAGGGAATCCAGAAAACATAACACCAGACCGTACATGCATTGAGCATCATTTTCCTGCAAAATTTAATGTAAAAATTCGAGCATTAGTTTCTTCTCAAAAAGAATTGATATTGAAGTCACAAACAAACAAAAAATTATCATCTCCATATAATATGTGAAATCATCACTTTTAGAACTGAGACCACGCTATACATTCACTTATTTAAAAGGAAGTTTTGGCGAAATCATTCAGCTGGACAAGCTAATCTGCTGGTTTAACGTAATAAGGGAATAAAGATTGTGTTCCATATTGATGTTTGCAAAGTAATGTGCTAATCTAGTCAAATGAGCTCTAACCTGTCCTTGATCTTTGCACCTCTGAAACTGCATTATAGCTCTCTCAATTTCCACGAGCAGTAGCCTTCTTTGAATGCGAGCAACTCTTCCTCTGCCCTCAGCTCTCGTATCCTATTCAAGATAGTAACCTTAACTCAGATTTCTTACCAATTCCAGCATGGGACATCTTCCATCAGTAACTTATGCATAATTAATGCTCAGTTCTTCTATTAATCCAGCAAAAGATATGATGAGCATCATAAGGCCAACCCCCAATGTGAAGTCAATATACTGAACAAGTGCTTCATGGATGTACCAGAGATAATCAAGATGTAGCAGAGATAATCAATGCAGATAGGCATCTTTTTTCATATTGTTACATGCAGCAAGACCTTCGAAGATATAGAAAGTTTGACCTCATGTGCGTTGCTCAAGTAACATTATCAGAAAGAATTTTAGAACAGATATCCAACAACACAGTGCATGTGATCTTCCTTGTGCCACAACAAAGTAGAAGACAGATATCTTACCTGTTTAAGCCATGCTCGCATCAGCATGGCTAGAATGAGGGAAATAAAGAAAGCAGGTAAAGCAGCTAGAATGGCAAAGTTGATTTCATTGGCCCTCAAGATCTGATCTAGCTCAAGCATTGCTCTGTTTTAAAAGTTAGTAATAAGCAACAAACTTCCAGTGAAATTATATGACTTCAAATAGACTTCAAATAACTTCAAATAAAAAACATATCAGTGAACTCACTCACTCTTCTATATCCAGTTTTAGCTTCTGAACCTGCGGTGAAGAAATTATAGTGAAAACAGTTGTTATATCACGTAGCAAGGCCGCAAACTAGTAAGTGCATTGCATGTCAAGGATGTTACTTGAATAAGAAGGGCTCGAACAAGCTCTCCGCCAACAAGACCCTGGATTGGGTGCATAAGTTCTTTCTCGTACCTACATATTAAAAGTTCCTTAATACTTTGTACATCAACATAGATGCAAAAGACAAGCAAGCACTTGATTACACTTGAATTTTCCACACATAATACTGGATGACATAGGACAACTTCAAACTTACAAAATGGTTCCTCATTAATTCAATTATCAGAAATATCGTTCAACAAGTCGAAAATGGTTATGTAATTGGGTCAGTATGATCTACCTGAAGTTTTTAAAGAACCTTCAGGCAAAAGAAACTGCCTTCTCATGCTTCACGTTACTAAAAAGAGATCATGCATAAAATGTAAACATTGAGGACCCTAAAGAGCTTGCTTAAAACAAATATTATATATATATATATAAATATATTAGCACTGAAATAAAAACCAAGCAGGTGAAGCTTAGTCCAGAAATACGTGTGACTGAACTACATCAAGACATTAGATCCTTGTCTCCACAATTACATCGAAAAGGTTTGCCATTACAAAATACATCAAGCATTCTGGCAATCTCACTTAATGCTTGCCGCTGGGGGCGAGGGAGAGAATATGAATAAAAGATACCATGAAACAACAAACAATATGATATCGTAGGTCCCACATAAGGGGTTTTATCTTGAAATTCTGTACAACAATTGTAAATCTTTAGAATTTAAAGAATTTAAAGAAATTTAGTCTTACCAGAAGGGGAGGGGAGATACCCCTTCAAATATCACAAGAGCCTACCTTTAAGCTATTATGTAGAGAAATCGATTGTAGCACTGGTTACAGCATGTTGCTCTGTTGTTTAAAAAACACACTTAAAAACATTTATATAATCCTAACAGAGATTTACCTGGTCATTACAATCTCAAGCATTTCCTGGTCAGAAGCATTCTCTGGATACCTTTTACCAACTGTCTGCTCAGTGAATGCTAGGAGCATTCTGCAAAAAGAAAACAATCATATTGTAAGCTTGTATAAATGTCAAGAATATGGCAGTTCTGAGAGAGAGTGAGACGGAAAATGGATGACAAAATATGCTACACAACCATGGATTGATCAAAACTACAGAACTTAAAAAGAAACAAAGTAAAAGTATGCCACATCACCTCAAGAAGATTACCAAGTTAAAATCACAAAACAGATCAATGTACAGAAAAAGTACGCCAACAATCTACCCAAACATAAGGCAAGAAACAACTATCACTAGAACAAATAGTGACCAGACCAAAAAAGAACTTTCAGACCGTTTTCTTGAGTTTACCAGGGTAGACACCAATGCTCCCATCAGAGTTGAAGAACCAAAAAACAGCACTCAGCATACTGATGTAAGAAGAGACTATACATGAATAAAGGTAACAGATAGTGCAAGTGGAACTTAAGTGGTATGACAAAACCAAGGATTAAAAAGGCGCCCTAGATACAGGCCACCACCGCCTCTATACCCCAAGGCGAGGCGACCTTTGGCGAGGCACCGCCTAGGCGCGTGCCTCACACGCCTTACTGTGTGGCGCAGGCGCCAAAAAGGCACCCCTCAACCAGCTTCTTCTTTTTTTTTTTTTTTTTTTTTTTTTTTTTTTTTTTTTTATAGAATTATATTTTATTTTCTGCCCTAAGTTAGTAGTTCATAAAATACCCACTAAACTCAACAATCCATCCCACACCTTTCCTGCTCCCACTCCGGCAATTGCCCCCATCAACTGGCAACCGGCCACAGGTTTCTGTTTTTTTTTTTTTTTTTTTTCAAATTTCAGTTTAAATCATTAGTTATGATTCTATATTTATATTATGCTATTATATATAGATCCTATACAATTTATCTTTGAAATTTATATATCTTTATAAGTTCTATATATATACACACACACATACTAATCATGTTTTAGTGAATCTATTATGTTTTATTATGGTGAAATGTTTTTATATGTATCTACATGTTTTTTTTCAGTTTGGGCGCCTTGCCTCATCCCTTGCGCCTAGGCAGTGAAACAGGTTTGGCGCCTCACGCCTTTTAAAACACTGGACAAAACAGACCACAAGAGCAAATGAGGGTGCAGTGGAAACAACCACATTAAGACATGTCTCTCTTTCTTGTATTAAAGGTGCATGGCACCAGGCAATATCATAGCCAACCTTAGCAAAGTTTTATCAAGAATAATCTTCAGCATTTGTTAGGACTGGAGCTTTGGAGAATTTTATAGTTTGTGATTTGGGAGAACTGATATTGGGAGTTCTATTAATAGAAAAAATAAATATTTGTTGTAGAACTGGCAGAGTAAACTTTTACAATCATGTCTGAAGAAAGTAGGTAATGTATTATAATATTAAATTGGATGATTGGCAGATGTTATGTATATAAATAGTTGGAGTAGTATTATTATATCAGTTGGATTATTGATAAATGTTATATAATTATATTTAATTATTATATAATGACAGGATGGACCCACCAAAAGTTGAGGAGAATTGAGTGTTTTCGCATAAGATGTCTGGTACAGACAAGAATTGGGAACTCTTGAGTTAAAAGTTCGGAACCCAAACAATGGCTAGGGGTATCTTAATCAAAATAAAGTGAAAGGTACTGATCAAAGTGAAGTACGTAGGAACCAGCAGAAGCTTAGAAAATGAAACCTAGCATAAGTAACAAAACATATGATACAGTATCAGCTAATCTAAAATATCGTACATTATTTTTGCAATTGTGTCAAAACATTCATAAGCATAATGTTTTCTAAAAATAAAGCAATGATGCTTATTCATAATTAAAACAGAATAATGCAGAAAGACCATAAGTCCTCATAAAGAACTCAAGGTTAACAAGGTCTTATGGATAGAGGAACCTCGAACTTAATAAAAAACACAACTGCTGTATTGAATGCCAATCCAATACCTACTTGAATGCAGCATACACAGAAAACATGGAATGTGCATTAACTGTTGATACATGTATTGTTAATAGAGGTAGTAGCCAACATTCAGAAGCAATAGAAGAAAACATGCAAATAAATTATATTTCTCATCAGTTATCAGGTATTGAACAGGCTAACCTATGCAGAGAATCAGAAGTCAACTGTACTTCTTCCCGCTCCATCACACCTTTTTGCCTTTTCCTAAAGGTCTCAAAAAGCTCGTCCCTGATAGCCAGAATCTAGTTTGCAAAAATTAACAAAGAAATAATAGTTTATAAATAGAGTCAACTCAATGAATAACATAGTGCACCAAATTATTTTCATTCGACTTTAAGTAAAATGCGAAATCATAATAGGCATTTAAAAAGACTTCCATATTAATCAAGAAGGCCGTATTAACTGAAGATTCTGTACTATAATTATTCATAGAGGAGAGAGAAATTTATTAGTAAAGATTACATCTGCAACTAAATATTCAATACTAAAGTCCAAATTTCAAATAACCATGCTATTGCTCTAATATACAGCTAAGAACTTTGTCAAAGATATAGTTGTCATAACCTTTTTTGTTGTTGAATGAGCAAAAGATTGTCAGAAGTAATACAAAACAGGAATAATCCATACCAATCACATGGCATATAGAAGATCACAAAAGGACAGAACTCCATGATAGGGGTTATTGCTAATACAACAGAAAAATATACTGATGTAATAAGAACAAGCCATTTTTTAGCAAGAGATAGATACATGGACGAACCATTCTCTATATAAATATTAACAGGATGGTGTTCACATTGATCAAAGCACCAAATCCTCAAGGATATTGCAAATCGTGTTCTAGTCCATAAGAAATAATGACTTTTTCAAAGTCACTAGCCAATAAATATTCTTTACAGGAAATTGAAATCTTAACAGACCATTGAAAATTTGGAAGATGATTATTTTCTCTTTATTCTCAGTGATTGTGATATGGGCCGGTAGACATAGTTCAGTAACAGGGTTCTGCTGAATGTTGAAAGTTTTTGAAACATAACCCAATGGCAATTCCGGCTAACTTTGAAGCATTGGTAAAAGAAAGCACATTCCAGTCCCCAGCTTACATAAATTGATATAAAAATTATATAATGAGACCATGAAAGGAGTCTTACAGGCTGCTCTACGTGATCTTTCCAAAAGCTTACAGTTGAATCCTTTGCCTCGCTGATCCAGTTGTCAATGTCAGAGCTTCCCATCAACTTGCTATGACGAAGAAGCCAGAGTGAACAAATGGAAATTCCAAAAGCGCCACAGCTATAGAGCATCCAGTGCAAAGTTACTTTCCTTGGCTTCCGATGTTTGGCAACCTGAATAAAGTTTTCATTTACAAACTTACAGCCCGTAAGTAATTAAGTAACTTGACTGTAAAAAACAAATATATGGAACATGTCCTACGATGAAGTCTATGTTACATTAACTCATGCTTAAACAGGTAAATTGCTATCTCATCCTACAACAGACTGTTCCCGAGGATATTGGTATGGCTGGAAGATACCAGCAAATAAAAAACAAAAACTACAACTATATATGGTGCATAGACGTGAAGCAAATACTGATAATGAAAATTCACTGTCAAGCTACCATTTAAAAAACATACACATTTGGCAGTGTTCTCCTGAAAATAAAAACACGTGGCAAGCCACTCCAAATAGTACTTAGCATAATAAAAAAAACGCTACAGACATCTCCAATTAAAAAAAAAAAAAAAAATTAGAGATGCAAGATATTTTAGTAACCAAAGAGAACTGCTTTAGTCCTGCTTTGTGCCCCTAAAGTCCACCTATAATCGTGCAGCAACTAAATCCTACATCTTCACAGATTTCCAATGAATCCATCCATTACCAAATATTAATTTATAATCATGAAAATCGACTAAGCATATATAATTAACTAGTTACAAATTACTATGAACAGTGACTAAAAAACCGAAAGGCGCACTGAGGCGCCAAACCCGTTTTACTGCCTAGGTGCAAGGCGCCATATAAACATTCAACCATAAGATAACATAATAGATTCATTAAAACATGATCAAAATATAGAAATCCAAAACATATTACATGTCCAAATTCCAAAACATAATAGTAATAACTAAGCATTAGGCATATATATACTAATGCTACTAATCATCATCATTATAGTTTATGTCAAGTTGTGGATTATCATCAGATATGTATCCATCCACATCTTGTTTTTCTGCCTCATCCAACTCCCCTCCTATATCTTCCTCTATCAGTAATCACTAATCACAGTAGGAAAATTCATTCATTCTCAATGTCTCATAATGTATGCTAAATTTGGACAGAAAACTTAAGTAACATGAAAAAGGGAAAGCTGGAACATAAGTTTTAGATGGTTTATAACAAGGAGAAAAGAAAAAGTTTCAAGAAAAATGTGATCTGTTGCCGGTCGCCACCAGGGAAGGTGTTCGCCACCAGTAGAACAAACAATAAATAAATTATTTAAAAATTGAATTCATTCTCCTGCTCCCCCGAAGGATGCAACGGATTCAAGATTTGATTAGAAGAAAAAAAAGTCTTTCCTGATAAATTAAAAAAAATTAATAAATAAATAAATAAAAAAGAACTGGAAATATTGGGGAAGAATGGCAATTCGTCTCCAACTATAATAAATTACTCTAGTTTGGCAATTAAACCTAATCTGATTATAATTCATAAATTATTTTGTTATCAATTTAAAAAGAAACCTGAAGACCTCTTGGATAATTTTTCAGTTTAAAAGATGAACGCAATGGTTCTTTCATATAGTGACAATGGAAATCAAAATGAAAAATAAAAAAAGGGCAAATACTTGAGCACATTAACGTGAATTATATCAAGCAAGATTCTTACAAGCACAGACAAGTAAGAGTCCAGTCTCTGCAGGTTCTCATAAATTAAGTTGATGGCATCTCGTATCTCACATTCAGTCCACTGCGAACCTTCCTGATTCACTTCTGGAAGTTTTGCAAAAATCAGAGGAAGTGAATAGCTTCCATCCACTGATGAGCCAGTCTGCAAGCCCTTAGTATGATAAAGATTTCGATGGATACAGCAGTAAATGGAGAACTATAGCAGCAGCATGCGAAAAAGCTAACTGTGCCTCATACACCAGAGTTAATCAGGACAAATATGTGAAACAATATTTCAAATTGTAGGAGGATTTTATGTGAATAAAATTGTAGTTATATAATCTATGGCTTACTTGACGATGTGCATGGAAATGACCAATGGATGCCTCCAAGTTCAAGAATAAATCACTGATAGCAACCAATAATGACGGCAATGAACTCTCTGGATCCTTAACCAGATCATCTCCAACTCTGTCAAGCTCCATATAAACCTGTGACCATTGTCAGGTAAATAGAAATTTATTCATGAAAGTGAAAGCAGATATATATTTTTGAAAGAGCATCAACTTAAGCAATTAAGGAACCCTGGAGAATAATTCAGGTTCACGCTCATCAGCATGTGTGTGCTCCTAGACTTCCTTGAGTTAACTAGGGCCTTTCATTAATTAAAACATACATTAAACTTCCTTCAGATATCTCTATCTTCATATCCGCTTATAATGTTCAATGATGTTATGAATGCAAGTGCATATTACAGAAAGGGTCTACGCAAACAAGTACAGGTCCCCCAAGATATTTAGGGATGAAAAATCTCACATTTAGGTTCTCTGAACTTCATTTATTTTGACTACTTACCACAAAGTCTACATACATATAGGCCACCTCTTAAATTGTCATGCAAGATAAGAGGTAGCCATGTTATACAATTACTTTAAGTATCTGTGCCAAAAAGTTTGTGAAGAAATTATGAGGGAGGTTTAAAAGAGGACGTAATGGATGAAAGGAGAGCTGAAACAAAAAAAATAAAAGTTCAGAGATCTTCAAACATTCTCTCTGGATTTAAAAATATAAGTAAATAAATGGTGCAAGAGTTCCATTTACATATCATTTAAGTAACATGTGTACAATTTGTTCTTAGGTACTTATATTGAATTTGTCCCTGAGAGTGAAGGTAACTCAAACAGAGATGTACCTGACGTAAACTTCATAACCACTTATTAAATTTCTGTTTAAGCTCCTGCATCCACAATATATCATCTCAAGGATTCACTATGGCAAAACATGATATTTTGGAGAATCTGAACCTGTTTGATGTAATTTAGGATGTCTTGTCACTAAAAAAAACAAACGCTTTTTTAGTTGACTAAGGTTCTAAATGGGCACTGTATTCAACTTCAAGATGAAGTCTCCAATATTATGTTGAGAAAAACCCTTATTTTAGATCCATAGCAGGTGGCCAGTTCACTTTGACCAAAAATCAATTCCTTCCAATATCATAGACATTTGAAATGGCCAAACTTATGGTCCCAGGATAAGATAAATACATGGGGTATCCATCATAATACCAGCATAATATGCAGATAAATCGGGACATCTAACCTTGCCCAAAAATGTTGCTAAAAAGTATCTTAAAGAAGTCAATACGCTAATCCTCTCTGATATATGGGAAGATGCTGAACAATAGAGCTTCTGAATGCTAGTACCATCAGCAAGACAATCGCGGATCATTTGAAGAGTACCATTAATAAATGCAGAAGGACCTCTTTGGCAAATCATGAAGTATGCTCTCCGAGCATTTGAAACCTAAACCAAAAAGAAAAAAAAAAAAGACACACAATAAGCTCCAAACCACATTTTACCCAATAATATTAGTTTTCACCACAGATCAAACATAATTAATGCTGACCTCAGCTTTGGACTGCCAAAAAGCTAAATTCTTCTGAATATTGTGCAAATTTAGAAGTGTATGCTCAACGATATCCTCCAACACCTCAAAAATCCTACATGCCTCAGATGCCATCCTGCACGTGGAGCATGGAAAAGCATTGACAATCACAAACCCTCATTATGGTTTTAATACGATCAAATAATTTAACATAAAATTATGCTCTGACCATCACACATATCACTAAATGATACAAAATATTACTTATTTCGTGTATTTTCTCACAGGACCTAAAATGACGATGAATTCTTCGATACAATAGAAGAACTTAGAGAGCATGTTCTTGAAGCAGATATTGCATTTCTTGCTCTAAATTTGCCAAAGAAAATATCTAAACAACAAGGCTGTTGCTTCTTGCCCTTGTTGTCCTTTCCAACCCCATAACATGATGTGCACACAGCTATATCGAGAAATAAAATCAATCAAATTAACATTCTTGACTTATCCAAGTAGAACTAAAAAACGTGGATTTAATTTGCAGCGAATTCATACGCAGGACGGTCGACTGAAGTAGTACAAGCGGCGGAGGGAAAAGGGAGGGGGAGGCAAGTTTTCCGGCGGCGCCTCCTCGAGGAGCCATTGAAGTTTGCGATCCTCGAAAGGTAACTGTCAGCGGAAATTAGTGACGTAGGGAAGAAGGCGCGAATGCGGTTGTGGAGATAGTTGGAGTAGAATGAGAATACGGAATGCACATTGGTTGGTGGCAGTGGAGAATCGTTCCCCGAAGTGACCTCCATTGTTGAAGAGAGAGGTGGGAAGGCTGTAATTTGCAGAGGAAAATGGAAGTCTTCTGTCGAATAAAAAAAATAGAGAGAGAGAGAGAGAGAGAGAGAGAGAGAGAGATGGTGTTTGGGATGTGAAAATTTATTTTCAGTTGGGCTACCTAAAGCCCAAATACAGCAATTTAACCCTTCAGTTCAATAAATTTTGGTTAATTACCTAAATAATGTAAAAATAATAAAAAATTTATAAAATAGTATGATTTAATTTTTTTTTTCAAAATAGGTAAAACATAATTGGATCTGAGGTTATTTCGAAAAAACATCAATGAGCCTAATGTTTTAATCTGAAAATAAAAAATGTCAGACCCACTAACGTTTTTATTTTCAATATATATATATATATATATATATATATATATTACATGCAATAAAGTTATGCATAACATCATTATCCAATATATACACATATCCATATATGTATATATATGCACTTATATATATATATATTTATGTATATATAATTATTTAAATAATATGTAATTACGTATATATTATGTATATATATATTTATATTTTTTACTTATTATTTATTTTATTATTCAATAAATTATATTTATATTAATAAAAATTAATTATAAAAATTAAATTAAAATTTTTTATTTTTATTTAAATTAATTAAAATATAATATAAAATATATTTTTATATTTTTTCTTATATAAATATATATTATATAATTATAAAGCATTAAATATAACTTTGTTTAATTACTTAAATCATATTATAAATAAATTTTCAAAAATTAATGAATATTTATTATAATTATATATTTTATTATACGTATTATTTGAAATATATAACATTTTTCAATTTTTTTGCTTTGTTTATTACTTACAAAATATATATATTGTAATTTAATATAAATTATTTGTAAAAATTTATAAATGAATTAATATTTAATATAATTAAAAAATAAAAAATGGTATACATCTATCTTTTTATATCTGAAATTATATTATATATAAATACAATTATATTATAAAAAGATCAAATAGTAGAATGTGCTCCAGTGGTTAAATATTTCATAACAATTTGTTTAATTTTTATTAAAAAGCAAGAAAAAAAAGTGAAAAAGCGCGTCAGGCCCACTGAAGATATGTATATATATATATATATTCAAAAAAATTCTTGTTGTATTTTATTTATTTATTTAAAATATATATATATTAATTATATATAAAATGTATAATATATATAGATATTTAGAGAATTTAAAATTAAGATATATTGATTATTTTGTAATTTTCTAAAACAATTCTTTGTTGTATTTTTAGTTATTTAATATTTATGATATATATTTAAATTAGTTATATATGTTATTATTTATACATAAAATTATATATGATATACATATATGATATACATATTAACACACAAACACACACACACACATATATATACATAGATAAATAAATAAGTAAAAGACATAATAAATAAACGTTAGGTCCACTGACATTTCTTTTAAAACGTCAGTGGGCCTGACGTTATTTCAAAATTTTAAAATATAATATATATATATATATATATTTAATTATCATATTCAAATAATACAAAATAAAAATATATAATTATTAACAGATATTCTTTAATTATCTTAAATAAAAACATATAATTTTCTTGCTTTACAATTATATAATATATATTTATATAAGAAAAATTATATATATTTCTAATTATATAAATATAAACATATAAGTAACTATGTATTTTTTTAAACAGAAAAATATTTATGTAACTATATATAAGAAAAAAAACAGATAATATATATATATATATATATATATATTAAATATAAAGAATATATATATAAAACTAAAAAATATATATATATAGATAAATATAAAAAATAATTAAATTAAAGAAACGTCAGGCCCCCTGAGGTTTCTCTTAAAACGTCAGTGGGCCCGAGTTATTTCAATTTTTTCTTTTTTTAAGATATAATTATTCAATTTCTATATTTATAATTAATATTTATCATATTCACATAATACATATAATAAAATATATAATTATTCATAAATATTTATTAATTTTTTAAAAATTAATTTATAATATGATTAAATTATTTTAAATAAAATTATATAATTTTTATTGGTTCTTTATTATATAATATATATTTATTAAGAAAAAAATATACATACATATTTCTAATTAGATATTTGTATAAGATATAATATAAATATATACACAAATATATATTTTAAAAAAATGAATCTTCAAATTAAGATACTACATATATTTTAATATATATATATTAAAAAATATAAATATAAAGTGTATATATATATATATATATATAAATAAAAACCAAAATAAATAAAGAAACGCTAGGCCCACTTAAAACGTCAGTTGGCCAGACGTTATTTCTATTTTTCTTCTTTTTTAAATATAATTTATATATTTATATATATTTAAATTATTCAAATAATAAGTAATATAATTTTAATAATTATTAATAAATATTCATTAATATTTTGAAATTTATTTATAATATGATTTATTTAGGTTGAATAAAAATATATATTTTTATTGGTTTATAATTATATTATTAATTTATATGTAATAGAAATAATTATATATATTTATATAAGAAAAAATATAAAAATATATTTTATATTATATTTTAGTTAATTTAAATAAAAATAAAATATTTTATTAATATTTAATAATATAAATATAATTTATTGAATAATATAAATAAATTAGAAGTAAAAAATATGAATATATACCTAAATATATACGTAATTACATATTATATAAATAATTATATATCTTTTATATATACATAAATATATATTATAAAATAACATATATATACGTGCATATATATATATATATATTGGATGATGATGATGTGCATAAATGTATTGCATGTAACATATATATATATTGGAAATAAAAATATCAGTGGGCCTGACGTTTTTTATTTTCAGATTAAAACGTCAAGCCCGGTAACGTTTTTTTTCAAACAACGTCAAACCCACTGACGTTTTACCCTGTTTTGAGAAAAGTTTTTCAAATCATACTATTTTGTAAAATCTTTATTTTTTTATAAATTATTTAGGTAATTAACCCAATAAATTTCATCTTTCTTATTCCCAACTAGTATTGCTATATTACAAATTAAAATTACAATATACATATATATATATATGTGTGTGTGTGATATAAATTTAAATAAATTTAATATTGAATAAATATTCAAAATATTTTCTTATTTTATTGGTAAAAAATATAATTTTGTATCAAAATATTTTCTTTGAAAATAAGAGTCTTATTTATATAATATACACATTGATAGTATTAAAAAGGTGGTGATTATTCACAATCCACCTTTTTTTTCCTTACCATAGCTCATCCACTTAAATAATAAAAAAGTTACTAAAACACTAACTCGCCCTTATTGATATCAAGAGGTTAAACATTGGAACAAAATAAAAAAAAATAAAAAAATTCCTTCAGGCAACTTGTTTCTCTTTCAAGAACATTATAAACCCTAATTTTGAAAGATTGAGAAATGAAGGAGCAAAATAATCATGAAGAATAATTAAATAGACAATGTAAGTTCCCTTTTCATATTTTTGTCATTTTTAACTATAGTTTTCAATATAATGTCATTTTCTTAAGATCATAAAATATCGGTACACCTATTCAACTTGGTTATGCCAAATACTGCTTATGATGTTCGACCATACGGACCGAATGTTGTACCACATGTTCAATCCCAAAGGTCAAGCATTATGTGCAATGTTAGATCAAGTTGGTTGAATAACTTTCTTCGGATTCGCCCCCCAAAGTTGAACAAGGAATCAAATAATGAATCTTGATTTTTTTTTTAGGAAGCAAATATTGTTAAGATGAGGTTTAATTGAGATAAAATGTATGAAACAATTCACCGCATATCAAAATTTTGTTGCACGTCAAACATTTGATAAGTGGGCTCATGAAGTTCCATATGCCTTAGAATTGTACTTAGAGTGAAAAGTTCGAATAGTGGTTTTAATAGGCTTCTTAGGTTGAGATTATTGCGCGAATGAGGTGGTAGGTATCGTGAGGGCGGGAAGAAAGTGTTTTCTGAAAAAAGTGCAAGTGTTAATCAAAAGTCTAAATCTACTGATGAGATATGTGATGAGCAAGAAAATGGTATAAAAAGTGTAGCTGTTTGTTTGAATTGGTGAGGAAGGAATCAAAGCAAGGTGAATGGATAGTGAGAGTTGGGAATGGTGTTCATAACCATCCAATGGGACATTATTTGATTGGTCAATCTATTGTCAGCCGCTCGACACATTTTGAGGATAGATTTGTATGTGATTTGTCTAAAATAACACTCAACCGAAGGACATCTTGGTCACACTATAACATACACAACCACATAACAAGTCGACTATGAAGACAATATATAATGCTCGGTACAAGCATAGTATTGTTGAACATGTGGGGTTAGCGCAGAAGAAATATTTATCGGTAAAAATGAAGGACATAAATATACCTACCATCACAAAATATGTGAAGTGATAGATATAGAGAAATGTCCATTTTATGTTCACCTGACTAGTGTGAATCTATTGTGTGCTTTCCCCAATATGTTGCTAATAGATTGCACGTACAAGACAAATTCATAGAAGATGTTTTTATTGGAGATAGTTGGTGTTACATCCAAAGACATGTAATTTTCAATTTCATGTGTGAGTATGGAAAGTGAGAAAAAGGAAAATTTTCGGTGGACTTGTAACACGCTGGACTTGGAATACATTGAAGTGTTGATGGACAAGTATTGTCTACCATTTGTTTATGTGACGGATTGATAGTTGGCATTAATAAATACTTATATTTCCCAATTTTCGTTCATTTGTTGTGTAGATGACATATGAATCGAAGCATTTTGGCAATTGTAAAAAATCATTCCACATTATTGAAAAGTGGGAGAGTTTTAATTATTTTTCGAATTATATGATATTATCTGAAGATTGTAGAAATATGTGCCCTGGCAACCAACAATTAGATTGGCCTAAAAGACATATTTCAAGTACGAAATTTCTGAATATAAAAAAGATTAAGGACATTTCTTCTTTCTCGTATTCATTAGTGTTATATGTTATATGATTTGAAATCATGTGATCTTGTAATTAGGAGACTTGGCCACGTTGAGACTGGTGGTCATGGAATAAGTTCTGTGGTTGAGATCATAAATGTTACAAGTCATAGAATCTACGAGAAGGGATATCATAGAGCTCCGATAGTCTTGCACTGACTGGTGTGTCACTTGGGGAGTGGATATCCTATTCAATGGAAATCAGTGCGGAGACACCACGTAGGCTAGTGGATGCGATGTTCATCATAAACGATCACGTTGAACTGATCCTGCATCATAACTCAAACCATGTGATAGCTGCAGTGGCAACGGAAAATTTGAGGTCTTGATATACTATATGTATGCATGTGATCCTGCATGAGAAAAGTTGTATATTTGACTGGTTCCTTAAACCTCTCTTGAGAGGCCAAATGGGGGCTGCTGGTTACAATGTAACAATGTTTAACATCATTGTAGTGGCAAAACAGAATTCGCTAGCCTGCAAAACAATTTGTTGGGATTGTTTCTCTATATTTCCTACACTCTTCGTATCCAATGAAGACCTTGCACAAGGCACCGACCATACCATAAAAGATAGGATCTTGTTATGGACCAATGGGTCGACAGAGTATGTGAGGATCATTATAGTTATTAATATCAAGTATGGACCCATATGAAATGGGCAAACCCTATACATTAATCAAAGAACTGAGAGAGAATGTACCTGCACAATAACTACAGATGAAAGGTTCATACACCAAAATCATCTTTTGCCTATGAGTCCCTCTAATAATGTTTGTTAGATATGAACGAATAGATGTTTTGAGTACCTAAGGGTTGAAAAATCCAAAGGTGATTAATTAATTGAATTAATTAATTAATTGAATTAATTAATCTTGCAATTAGATTTCTTGCTCTTGGACTAGGTGAAGTAATGCACCCGAAGGATCACACACTTAACCAGATTTTGGTGCGTTGGAACAAAGATAAATAGTTAATTTATTATGGATAGATTAATTTTTAGGCTAATAATATTTTTGGATAAATTAATTATTGAGCGTAAGTAATTAAATGATCATGGAGATAATTAATATTGGACTAATTTTATTTGTCGGACAAATAATTAATTAAGCCCAAATAATGCTAGATATTTAAATAACTAATATGATTAGTTTTTTGGGATCAAGAATTAATTATATGAATTAATTAAAGGAGTGAGTCTCCTGTGAAACGGTTGCAAGTGTGACACAATTTAAAATAGTACTGGTTTAACTATAAAATACTACTTGTTTAACTATAAAGTATCACTATTTTTTAAGATAACTAATCAGGAGTAATATGCTTTAAGTAACAAGTGATAGTTTATAGTTAAACAAGTAATACTTTATAGTAAAACAAGTAATACTTTAAATCGTGTCACATGTGCAACCATTTCACATGAGTTTTTGCATAATTAGAGTCCAAGAAAACATATAATGCCCTATGTTTGATGATAGACCCAACACACAGAGATTTGATGAGAGACTCATAAGGAAACCTAGGGGATCAAATCCCCTAAGGGGATTTTGACTAACACAAGGATTCATGACAAGGAGGATATCTCCTCCTCCCTTTCATGTTCTCCACCAAATTCCCAATTGTATTTTTATATCTACACTATTCATCTCGTTCTAACATAGTATACGAGAATCAAGCTATACAATGTATCTACACATCAAGGCAGGGTGTGGATAAACTTAGTAAGGAGTTTTCAAATGCTCTTGACAACGTTCAATCTGAAGCTCAGGTGGATTCTTGCTAAGAACGTGGATCACAAATATATATTTTTAAACTGTGATTTAAATTACGTATGTGGTGACGTGCACGTTTAAGCATAAATCAAAGAAATAATTTTAATTATTACTTTCTCTATGTATTTCGTATGTATATGGTCTAGATATTCCAATAGTGGTATTAAAGCCAACTTGTATGTTATATACGAGTTGATTATATGTTTACCTTTGATATTCTGATGAATGTTTTAATTTATTGCTGAATAAATTAATTGTTGGAAATTATTGAATAGTTGAATTAATGGTATTGTATAATTTGTTGATTGAAAATCTCTGTTAAATACGTGATATTTTGATGTTTACATAATGTGATAACGGATACTTATATAGCGATAATCGGTGATGAGCACAATCATGCTTCGTATTTATGGCACTCATCTACGCATAGGATGTGATACAAGCAACGTATGCACGTATAAACATGAGAGATGCAATTGCACAATGTTCATCATGCATACGATCACACAATATGTGTGATCGAGCTGCTCGATTAGCAAGACCGTATGATCAAGCGACTCAATCAACCTGACCACACAATTGAGCAACTTGATCAGCTTGACTAGGTGATCGAGCAATTCAATCATTGTGCTCGTGTTATCAAATAGCTTGGATCGACAACTTGTGCGATCGAGCGGCTCACATTAGTGAGTTGCGTGATCGAACGACTGAAATTATCAACTTGCATGATTGAGCGGCTCATATTGATGACTAAAAAATTGAGTGACTCTGATCAGCAAGCTCATGCGATCAAGCGTTCATATCAATTTTCTTGGATCGAGTTGGCTCGTCTAATCATGTATCCAGATGGCCAAAAATCTTGGAGATATCAAGTTGCGATAATTTAGGAAACAAAAATTATCTAAATTGTTAACATAATTTTAAAAATTATATATCTACAGATACGAAAATGATATGTCATTCGACTTTTCAAAAATATCCAAAGATTGAATAATCTCCATAATATGGCAATTGTATATGCTTTGATTTTCAAATATATGCTTTAATGTTTGTCTTTTTTTTTTTTTTTAATTTTGTTTTATTTTTATTGAAAGAGTAATTTTCTTTTTCAATATTGCAGGTGCATTTTTGGATGCAAATAAAAAGCTTTTCTACTATGGCTACTTAATTGCCTTTATATGAGTTTTGATGATGATGGTAAGTATAATAATAATTATTATTTTATAATTTTTTATTGGGCAAATGCGTCAAAGATCTCCTAACTATTTTTGAAAGTTTGGAAAGGGTCTTCAATTATTGAGGTTTAAAAAGTTTCATTAATTATTTCAAATTATTTTCTTAAAGTCTGCACATCAAGGATGGTTATCGAAGACACTAGATCCATCTAATTTGTTGTCAAAATCTTTATAGGTCAAGATTTTTCATATTTTAAATGTCTACATTAAATTACACGTCCTTGGTGTGCATCTCTCGCCCCTCAATTCATAAAGAAAACAAATTCTCTTCTTTTTCACCGCTTAATTCTCCTTTTGGATCTTCACTCTCTTGATTTTTTATTATTTTAAATCCTAATTAATACAATTTCTCTTCTATTCTCTTACCGAAATCTCCAGATCAGTTAAATGGGATGACACAACGACTTCATTCAATTGATGCTAAGGAGTATAAGGGCAATGGGGAAGATTTTTTTAATGCAATTTTGGGGCACTAGCTAGGATGTGGGTCTCATGAACTAATTGAAATCTTGTTCATTGATATCTTTGATGTCCTCACTTTAGGGTAAGTAGATTTTGCCCTAAATTATTATACACAGATCTTGCCCTAGAAACTCATTGTTAGAAAATGTTGTATAAAAATCGTGCCCATGGTTTTTGCTAAAAATTGAGTTTGATAAAATATTATGTTGTGCAATTGCTTTTGTACTAGCCTCTGTATTTAGATAGAATAATCAACTACACCTTCATATATATGTTCATATGAACACTTAATTCTTTAATCTATAAAATGTCATAAAAAGAAACATCATTGATAAGCGTCAATTGAACATTACATATTTTTTGCATATTGTGCAGTAACGTTTATGGGATATAAAATTAGTTTGCAATTTTATTTGTAAATATTGATGACTTACAATTGTTATATATTTTCCTAAGTTAGAAGACGAAACAATGCAAATTCTTTGTTTGGTATAATGTGAAGTTCTCCGATCACATTTGTAAATTGCTCATTTCGCTCAAGAGAGAGAACCGACAACTTCGAATAAAAAAGAGTTGGATTGCTTAAGAGAAAGTGCTTCTATTTCTACCAATGAGTTCAAGCAAACACAATGCAAATGGAAAATGAGTTGATTCAAATTAGAGCAAAACTTGTTCATTTTAATACTAAGTTTCTAATACTAAGTTGAAGGAGATGAAGAAATAGAAGGAGATTGACTAGCTTACTTTGGTGGCTGTCCTCGTAGTTGTTGTATATAATAAGTTTGAGAACTCTTAAGTTCATGAGTTATTATGTCTTTAGATATGTGTTTTCTTTGGAGTACAAATAGTTTGTACTCAGATTGGCTATTATGCTTATTTACAAAATTTTAGATTGTTTAGATTTGTTGTTTGTAACTTGTTATGGATATTATATATACATATATACACACACATGTATCTTTGCAACAATGAAACTTGAGTCAATGTTTGACTTATATGTTCCTAATTTTAATATAAGCTTAACTTTGTATGTTTGTGGTCATGAGCAGTTGGTTTCTTGTTTTTGAGAGAGAGAGAGAGAGAGAGAGAGAGAGAGAGAGATAACCGCATTGCATGTGATATATACTATTTCTTAAATTAATTTGATTGTTCTTGCAAATCATGATCATGAAAAAAAAGAGAAAATCTTCATGTTCTTACAATCTTTGGAGACCAAATGAAATTGATTAAAATGAAATAAAACTATACAATTTATTTCTTAAAACTTTATTCTCTTTCTTAAATTAATTTGATTGTTCTTGCAATCTTTGAAGACCAAATCATGATCATGAAAAAAAAGGAGAAAATCTTCATGTTCTTGCAATCTTTGCAGACCAAATGAAAATGATTAAAATGAAATAAAACTATACAATTTATTTCTTAAAACTTTATTCTCTCGCATTCTTCTTGTTATGGTTTTTTCAATTATTGTTACTCTGATTTTATATTAAAATCTGCTTTTCAATTTTATTCACCTTTTTAATAAAAAAAATAAAAAGACATTCCTAATTTATGATGGACCACATTCCAATCCCTAATAAACTGATTATTCTTTCATTAGAAACAAATCGACAATAATTGAACAAGCCACAAAGACATTAACAAACAAAGACATTAACAAACTAGCGAATTACAAACATACCATTTGAATCAGTTCAACTCAAGTTCATCTCATATACTACTTTACCACTTCAACTTTCATCTTATTGTCCTTCTTCATCAGACTAGAGAACATATACTATATATGATACTACAGCTGCTATGGAAAAATATAAAGATGCAAAATCAAGAGACCCTTCATGAGTCAAACCATTTTCCACCCCATTTTCTTCACAAAGTTTCAAGGTTAAACGTCCAAATTAGACAACAACATTCGAAACCAATATTACCTCAAATTTCACAAATATTTCTCTTGATGAATAATCATCATATATTTAGGTACACAACCAGCATAATATAATCAAACTATGAGGAACATTGTAACACGGTTGGTACACCTAAAATCAACACAATCAACATAATGTAATTGAAATAATCAGCCTACTACCAGTTCAAAATAAGTGTCCTATAAGATCATTTCATACTTCATCAAAGCCGAAACACAAACTTCATCCTATAATATTGGATTAATGCAAGCTTCACACCATTTCTTGCCTTAAAGACTGGCTCGTAACGACATAAATCCATGTTTGTGCCTCCATTTGAAGTTATCTTATTATCATAGGACAACAATAGTTATAAAAAAGACAATAAGACAACATCCTAATGACTAGCCATTCAAAAAGGTACATTACTCACCAAAACTAATAATTACAGTGTTCTTGTTTTCTTGGGGGTAATAGTGATGGACCACCCCTTTGTTGATGTCATGCTTGCATAGAACTTATAACCAACTATAACAACATTAAAAATAATGTGATGAAAAAGTGAAATCTAATTGAATTAATAACCTTATGCAAAACTAAGTTACATAGACTTTGGCCCTTGGAAGGTACAAGGATCTCTGACAACTTGTGTTTGATTGTAATATAAATATATATATATATATATATATAT
This sequence comes from Caryopteris x clandonensis, assembly GCA_028749325.2. Taxonomy (NCBI): domain Eukaryota; kingdom Viridiplantae; phylum Streptophyta; class Magnoliopsida; order Lamiales; family Lamiaceae; genus Caryopteris; species Caryopteris x clandonensis. The sequence goes on along the minus strand of JAPYKT020000006.1, from coordinate 10,790,336 downwards.
ATATATATATATATTAAATTATTGAGTTCAACATAACTAAAATAATATAAAACATAAAAAATATTTTATGTCCTTACATTAAATGCGTTGCACTAGTCTCACTCACAGAGCACCCTAAACATGTTGGCATCTTTGTAGTTGTAGTTTTTTTTCCATTGCCTTGATTTTTTGTCTTCTTTATTGCACTTGAATCGATTTTTCGGTGTCTAGCTTCTAATCACTAGAGAGTGTGCATGAGTGGGTTCCTTCATTGCCAAACTTCTAATCACTAGAGAGTATATTTTAGTTAGTTCAATCCTAGCTTAGCTTGTATTAGATGGTGAACCATATTGTTTTGATGATCCCTTGTTACTTTTTTATTTAATATTATTTAGGCATCAGCTCTTTGACAAGCTCAGAAAAAGACCTTATGACTTTCTTTACTTATGTTTCTCTTCTTACTCCCTTTATTTTGTGTAATACATTATAATTATTATAAACAAATTACAACATAATTTACACCAAGTTATGTCAATATATTGAAATAACCAATAATTATTTGGAGATAAGAGAAAAATGTAATTTAGGGATATTACATGTTCTATGTTATCAAAATCAACAACCATTTCACAAGGAGTATCATTTTCCTTTTAAGGAATGATACCTATCTCTCGAGGATTATCAGCAACCTGGGAAATATTGAAACACAATATTCATTGTAACACAATTAGACCGCCAATAAAGAAGGCACGAATATAAGAACTTGCTAAGAATTATGTCATGCTTTTTTGTGGACATCTTCTTGTCTTGTGTCCACTTTCACTACATGTTCCACACCTCTCACTAGTTGCATCATATACTTTTATGCCTTCATACAAGTCCTCTCTTTATACCAGTGGGAAATAAAATCATATGGTTCCTTAAATTCACTATATATGGCACATATGACATGTTGGCATGGAATTCCAGTTAGATCCCAAGCTCTATTATTAAGGTGCAATGTATGTCTATTATAAGATCATATGTGTATATAAATTTCATATTCATCATCTCTATTCCACATCATTTCCCAATATTGGCAGATGTTCTTTCACAGCGCTATCCAAGCCCTAAAATGTAATATAACATAGAATGTCAACATGCTTGATCGTGCGGTTGGCACACGTCATAATTAATTTATTTATTTTTCTTGGCTTTCCTCTACTATTTTTGTAGTAGGTGGGAGTAAAGGTTGATCTCACAGAGAATGGGTGAATTTCGTGTGCACTTTTTTGTATTAAGTTTTGTGTGATCTATTCGCTAAAAATTTTAATCTGCCCAACAGGTTTTCACACTGAATCACCCAGTGTCACTACAACAGCTTGTTTTTCAACAATTTCTTTTGTTCTTTCTTTGTGGAATTCACATTTTGTAGAGGATACATAGACAACAAGATTGGCACTGGGTCACCCAGTGTCATGTCCTTTAAACTTTTTGTAATATGTATTTTTTTTCTTTTATTTCTATCTTTTTCTTAGTTTTTGTAGTCTCATAACATACTTTTGGAGAACTTTGTGTAGGAGGAGCTAACATTAAGTTTAAAATGATAATGGCTGCAATGAAAATCTTGAGAGGGCTCACCAATTCTGCTATTGCTCAACAATCTTTTTGACCGTGCTGTTTGGAATGTAAAAATTAATTAATTTATCTCATCGGATTTCCTCTACTATTTTGGTAGTAGTGGAAAATAGGGGTCGATCCCACAAAGAATGGTTGAATTATTTGTGTACGTTTTATATTAATTTACGATTACAAATCTAAAAAGGGGGGTTTGGTTGAATTTATTTTTTACTAAACTTCAATTTAAATATATAAAAAATAAAATGGGAAATAAAGACAATATAAAAAATGTAGAGAATGATATAAGGGGAGATTCTGGATTGTGGTTCAATTATTCTCTTATGTTCAATTTCATGATTATCTTGATGCTTTATTAATTTGACTTAAGAGTTCCTACCCCTAAGTCAACAACAAGCTTTGTTGACTCGATTGTCCCTTAAGTATAATGAATTAGAACAAGCTCTCTAATTAACCCATTTAACCGAACAGTCCAATTCCTGAACTTAATTCGTTAAACGCATTAGCAATTAGAACAATAGAAGAGACAAGCTATTGAATTCATAAGCTCGAACGAATACAGTTTTCATAGCAATTCTGAATTATGAATTTCTAGTATAGCAATTAATGTGCAAAACCTAATTGAGTTTATCAATCACAATCAAATTTCTACACATCAATTTATAAAAAGATCAATTAACACAATAAACTCTTAATCGATCGAATCATAAATCATAAAAATTTAAATCATAAAAGAAACACAAAGGGTTTTAACATCCTTTTGAACTGGAATAAAGAAATCTAGCCTAACCTTATGAATCCAACAATTAACAACATAAAAACATGAAACATCGGAATAGAAATGAGAAGAGTAAGTGAAATCGAAGAAGTGTTTCGACTTGCCCCTCAAAGTCTGAATGTCGATCTGAACATTTATTATTCTCTCTTTTCTTCTTCCTGTGGCTGTTGTCCTTTTCTTCACTTTTCCAGCCAAAAGAAACCCTAAGTCCTCTCTCTAATTCCTTGATGAATCCCGTGAGCTTTGGCCCACTTTTCATTCTTCTTTCCTTTTAAGTTGTGAATATGTGACTTCTATGGGGCCTTGAATTTGGGCCTGACACTGGATCAACCAGTGTCAGATCTGATTGCTCGATTCATACTTTCCATTCATCTGATAAATTCTGCAAAAAATTTACAAAAATTGCACAAAGAATACTTTCAGATGAAATTATAATTTGATATAAAAATACCATGTGTATGTTGATAATTTGTATAAAATAATACAAATTTAGACAATAAATATATACTCATTTATCCACCTATCAATGCTTAGCACACTTATATAGACAATATATATATATATATATATATGAAGAGTGAGGTATGAAGTGATAATTGACCTTCTTAAAATGAGGTTTAGTTCACCTCCTTCTTGAAGAGACAAGTCATTCTTCAAAAACTTTTAAAACTAGTCCCTGTTCTTCTTCTTTTCAATGGCCAAAATTGTTGAAGCAATTGGAAACATTGATTATTCCCATCACGTCTAACAATACATATAAATTGTCCTTTATAGACACCTTTGAGAAAGCACCCATCCAATCCTATTATCTTCTTGCATCCTTCCATCCAACCCTTCATACATGCACCACAACAAACATAAAATCTTCGAAAGTAATTAATATTCCCACCTTTATCTCTAGATGCTTTCACCACACAAGTTGTACCAAGATTACTAATACGAATCTCTTGATCATAGGTAGTACAATCTTGTATATTTTTCTGCATAAGTATCTACTAAGTCTGAGTCACCCTCTTTTTTATATTCTTAGCTTGTGCGGCACCTACTATCAACTTTAATTCAACCTTGCATGATGATTTCAAGCACTTAACCTTAATGAAAGGTGTACCAATTAGTCTTTCCCTCAAATGTTAGGCCAAATATTTACTTGAGGCCATATGGTTGGTGTTATTCGTGTGACACTTGTGGTGTAGATCATAGGTTTCCATAATGAAGTTATCATTAGCTCCATTTTTATATGCAAAAAAAAAAAAAAAAAAAAAAAAAAAGAAAAGAAAAACATGGATTATTACGCATCCACACGCCCCTAACCCTTAGTTTGCCATTTTTACATAGTGAACGTGCAAGCTCTTTACTATGACATACTTTGCTAGTTCATTTCTACACTCATCCATATTTAAGAACACCGTTCCACAACAAAAATCAAGGACTAATGACTTTGGATCATACGTTATTACAAACATTGGTGTAAATTCAATTTATATGTATGAATGAATATATAGAAAGAATTTGATAACTTGGATCATACCTGATAATTTTGATTGGTCTTAAAAACCATGATCCGCACACTCTTTGTTTGTCTCGCTATAATAGTTGCAATTAACATCATTATCATAGTAAAAGCTCCTCTTATAGTCTTTATCACTGTTTGATCCTCCACCATACACCTCATATATGTCATCCCCAGCATTGATTGAGTCATTGTCATCAAATAGATCTCTATCATCAGTCACAATGTTGGTGTTATCATGCAATTCAATTTCAGCAACCTTAAAAACTATATTATCTCCCTCATGAGCCATATAATCTACATTCAGAGTTGCCTCAATGACTAATTTATCGCACTCTTACTCATTTGACATGTTTCCAGATCCTCTACTTGTGTAGGATTGATGTCATCTATTTATCACACTTGTGGATAGCATAAAACTCTAACTTTGCTCCACTACTTAATCTACTGACATTGTACAAAATAACATTATCATATTTCACTAATAAAAACTCACCTTCGAGCATCTTAAAGTAACATAAATAACCAATCGATTTAATATTATATCTTAAGTCTTTGCTAATGAATGACATAATTTCAAAAATATGAGACTAGGTAAATATCTAACTTATCACATACTTTGTAACTTTTCCACCAACATAGCGAGGTCTCTTATAATTGTTAAAATAACCAAAAATGTTGTATTGGGCATTCTGCAAATGGCCAAACATAACATTTTGTTTCACTAATTTAAATATAAAATAATCAATTAAAAACTAATAAAATCCTTAACTCACAAGTTTAATTAACTTATTTAAGTAATAATAAAAAATTGTTGAGTCCAAAGTAATAATAAAAAATTGTTGAGACCACAACTACTAAAGCTGCGTTTGCTATGATGGATAAGCCTTGATTTGGACACGATATCCAAGCTTATCACCCATATACTTTGATAGATTGAAAAGTTGCTTTGATCCCAGGACCTAGGATAGGCACGGGTTGCCATGGAAAATTGGTGGATAAGCCATCCGTCCAATATAGGTGGGATCAGTTATCCCTGCATGTTTGGGCATGTGAATTTCCTAAATTCCCCTTTTGTAACTGAACACTATTTTTCGAGTTCATTTTCTAGGCTTTCTTGGTCGATGATATTATACTCCAGTCTCCGCCGCCGTCACCTTTCCATTCTCACACACATTCCTCCATTTGTTCTCATGTTTCTTTTTCTTCTTCCTTTTGTTCCTGGTTATTAATGATACCTATCTACGTTCGCATTTCATAGGTGTCCCCGATATCCATGATCGAGACTAGCCATCTCTAGAAGATTTATATTGAAGGCATCGCCGGTAGAAACACCAAACATCGCCTTCCGAAGGTGCTTTTCTTCCCCATCAGTGAAAGTTACCTGTATAATTTTTCCGTTATTTTTATTTTTTGGTTTTTATTTAATATTTTGAATTTATTTGGGAAAATTAACTATATAACTTTTTCTTGTTTGTCTTTTTTAGGAAGATGTTTTTACATTGCAAGGAGATAAAAGGGGCAACGAGGTTTTCCTGTTCAGTTTTCTCACTTGAAGGTCTAAAGGTTGTTTATTTAAATCTTAGTTTTCCTATCTTTTGATTTCTCATGATGTTGTTTTGTGTGTTTTAAATGTTGATCTTTTATGATATATAAGTCAATATTGGATTATTTGATATATATGGCCTATTTTGCGGATTCTGTATTCATTGATGCCTGTACTTTATCCATATATTTTGCACATGTTTGAGTGATGAGTAATGAAATTGTGTACCCCTTTCATATAAATCAAAGCCTGTGATGCATCTATGTCCATGAATCCGGTGAATACTATAGTGGTTTGACATAAGGTTGAATCATAATGCTTTAATGTTTTTAGATGTTATGGGTATCTGTTTTTTTGTTTTTAGTTCGATGGATGTCTAGATTAGAATGTATTGTGCTAAATTAGTTCTTATTTATTAGATTCTAGAGCTGTATCTATTTTTGAGTTGGTCCAAAAGATTTCCGAACAATAGAATCTATTCCCTCTAAAATGGTTATTGTTTTTAATTAGTTCCAAAATAGGGCTGAATTATAATGATTTTATGTCAATTGGTTGTTGTTTTAAGATTTTAGGTGGTATCTGTTTTTTTATATAATAGCTTAGCATTCATTTAATTCATTTTAACATATTTATTATTCGATTAACATGTAAATATCAATATATACGAGTCACAATTTCCATGTTTATATGTCATGCAAACTCAACTGAATGCAATTATTTTATGTTTCATGGGCTTATCTTCATCTGTGCTGGTTTGAATATATCTGAGGTTGATAAAACAAATAGAAAGTTCATCAAGTTTTTCCATAAGAACTTTATTTTCCTCCCTCAATGGACTGGTAAATACATTCTTTTATATGTAATCATACATAGTAATTATTATGTACGATGCAATTTGGGAAGTAGGAAATGTGGGGGTAGTTACCCTTTGTAATGCAACTTCACAAGGACTTTGGCATGCAGTGGAGTATAACAACCATTAAATGTGATGATGGCTTCCTCTACCTCACGAAGGGTGGCCCAACTTCCAAGATGTGAAGAAAATCGAACATCAAGATATGTGCTTATTTTTTTATTTTGATGGAGGTTGTATTTTCCATGTGGTTGTGTTCACGAAAAATGCATGCCATAAACTACCCTCACCACAGTAAGGTAAAATTCCCTATTACATCATACCTTTATAACAAATGCTTCATTTTGTTTGGTTCTCATCTAATCCGCATGGTTTACGGCGTAGGTCACCCAGAGATTGTGCCAAGGTTCCCAATCCCAAAATGCCGATGGATGTTTTTTTGTTACGTGACCCCTGATACTTAAAATTAATATCCGAATTATATTCCCAAGTCGTGTCATGTTATAGGAAGATAGTGTGATAAAATTATATACTCTAGGCTTAGTTGTTATATGCTTAATTGTTAAGTGTGGTTTTTCTTACATGTTGATACATTAATACAAATATATGTATTATACATGTGCGTCGTTATGAAACCCAGTCTCTAAATAGACCAACCTATCTCTTGTTTCCAATGTTCGTGCTAATTTTTAATCTATGTCTCAGGATCTTCCGCCTAAGTTCACCCTTAACTTTATCGAAAATGCACCAAACATCTTGCCTTTGGTGAACAAGTACGGCATTTGGTGGAATATCAAGTCAAAAATTCTCTTGATAGGTCAAATTAAACTGACTTATAGGTGGCAAGACTTCGTGCAAGAGAAAACTTAAGAGTTGGGGAGTTTATATTTTTCAATCTGCTCGTTGATGGCTATGTTTGGGTTGATATATTTGAGGTTAGTTGTTATAAGAAGTCCGACATTATGCGGTGGTTTATACCAAGAGAAACAAGTGAGCCAGGAGGTGGTAGTGGTGGAATATAGTGTGAACCGAGTGAGGATGCTGTGGTTGACTTTGAGATGACAGAGGTTGAACTGAATGATGTGGTACACCTTTGTAGTGATATGAGTGATGAAGAAGAGATTGATGTGATGCTACGTGGTTTTCCCCACGTACGTGGAGGTGGTTAGCTCTTCAGAGGTCGAAAAAGATGAGTGCCCTTGATACAAACTTGTGATTCGCAAGCCGTATTTTGATACACCTCGATTGGTACATATTCTGTTTTTATATCAATGCATTATGTTGTTATGTTGTTAATTGACCTGTATATTTCTTGTATTAACTATCTTCTATTTGTACATGAAGCCTATTCCAATTGAATTTTGGAATTCATACATTGTTGGGAAAAAACTTGTGGGCAAGCGGGTGGACGTGATGATGAATGGACGAACTTGGTCCGTTGGGCTGAACAAGAAAGTTTCTCATATTACGATAAGGCACAAATTACCTATTTTCCTATGTGATAATGGCATAGTGGTGGGTAACGAATATGTGATTGAGTGGGCACGGACCTATGAATAGAGATTTAATGTGCGTGTAGTTGAATGAGTTGTTTGAACAAAACTCGTTGTATCTAAATTATTAGCTGACATATGATATTATATGGCTTGTGTTATCGTATGCGAATGGGCTGCACAAGGAGTGGAACACTATATTATTATAGTTGCATTTAACTTACACATCTGTGTTTCTTTATTTGGCTTTGGTTTCTATTGTGTCTTATTCTGTGCCAAATGTGTCCCATGTACTGATATTCAATTTATATCTTGCTATTCAAGGTTTCGTGCTAAGAAACATAATTATTATGATCTTTATAAATGTTAAATAGGAAATTTCCATAATATATATTGAGTGTGTACATGTGGAACATACAACACAAAATTTAAATGCAATATTAAACCTGCCAACACCAATATTTAGTCCAATTGTACTAATATGAAACACATAACATATGGCGTTAATAACATTACAAATCGGATAGATCACAATTCCAAAATACAACTAACTACGTTACATGTTGTTTTAATCTACTTAAAATGATAAAATAAACCATAACAACGGACCATACTATATCCCAAGCCACATGACATCTTAATGTAGGATGAAAATCGACTTTTCCACATCACGACTTCTCCAACGCTTACGTTTACATATTAAATTACCAATTGCCACCTTTAAATGAAAACCATTTAACAAGGCTTGAAGAAGCACATGAGCTTTCACCACTTTGGATTTTGGAAGTAGCGTCTCTCAAGACAGGTATCGGTGGATAAAAGTTTTGTACATGGAAACTTTGAGTACTGCCACCTTCATCATTATTTATATCCGCCAAATTATTTGTTCATAAATCCTTGATAAGATCCTGAGGAACATGGACCTCATCAAAAAGCTTCATTCGAGGAGGTTGTGCACTAGAAACCAATGGACATATGACCTCATCATTGTCATCAGATACCACAATAATTGTTCCAGTAGTTGGAGCATGAAGTTCTTCTAGTGGTATGCTCTCGTCTGATGTTGATGATTTCATTTTATTGTGGAGTTCGGCTATTGAGGCCATTAAATAGTTATTCAAGCTTCTTGTATTGTGGTTCTCCACCATGGAAATATGCCCCAAGAAATGTGTTTTCTATTGCGTAATATATTTTAGAGTTGTATTTCCAAGATTAAAAAAATTATATATAATAAGATAAAATAAAAGCGATAGCATATTACGTATGCACTTAAAAAATAAAATTTTAAAAAATAATTGGAAACAAATGGCATAAAAAATTACCCGAGGCATTACCTTCATTAATTTCTTCCAGGTAGATCGAGTTGCTTGTACTTTGTTTAAAGAATGATCCCACCATGCCCCGTCTATCTCAGTGATCATTTGAAATGTTTCGTAACGTTTTTAACATCGACTGACGTTCCACAATTTCTGCCCAAGTAATATTTTTCCAATTCTCTTCATTGAGTATGCTTTGTGCGATGAGAAGGGCGTGGAAGTTTCCTCGTAGTTGTGGATTCCAGTTGCCAAGCTGTCATTGCTCCATAAGACAGTTAATACAACAAACATCCATCTCTTCATTCCAACCATCGTTGTATAAAAACTCTTCATGGGGAGGGATTTTTCTTAGAGACATTATAAGTGTAATATTTCAATCTTCATTTTCCATCAAGTAGTTGTTACACCATTTACACACAAGCATCGAGTCTGATCGGCAACATGTGAACCAAAAGAAAACAAGCCATGTGACCTGTCAATCAATATGATGTTTACAAAAATGCAATGATGTTCTCCATATATTATTTAAAATGTACTTTATAAAAATTTCAGAACAAAATAATGTGAAAATTGTATCGAAAAAAATAGACCGCTCATGAAGACACTGCTCCTATGAGTGTTGTCCACATAATTTAATCAGACATTTATTTTTATCTGCAATTTTAGTTAAATACATCATTTGGGAAAATATAAATATGTTTCATCTTAAGCCATGAATGACATCTACTTCACTTTTCATGAGTATATATGTTATATATGTAATAAGTATGGACACTATTTTGCATGTGAATTTGATGAGTCCAATCCCTGCAGGAATGCTTTGACAACTTTATTGGTTGAATATAACTCAATTTATTACATTTGTCCTCATTCATGAACAAATGTAGCCATACCCATTATTACAAGACATAAAACACCAAAAATTAAAAAATAATAGTAATAATAATACTTTTATATATTTATATTTATATATAAATTCATGATATTTATCAATATGTTGGAAACGTTAAATATAATATTCAATATATTCGGATACCAACTTAAATCTTCTACCAATATTAATTATTCAGACACATTTTAATTGATAAATCAACAAAATTGATATACTATTTACCTTAATCAATATTTATGTTATGTATTTTCTCCAACTTATTATATTCTACTAAAATTTCTACGGTTTAATAGAACACCAAAATTTGTAGATATGACCTACAATTTAATTTAAAATATAATCGTATGAAGAAGGTTAATGGCGTTATAATACACATTTCGGTTCATTTAAAAAATATTTTTCCCAACAACAATTTTTATTGTCCTAAAAAAGGTTAATTTACATAAATGTTGGAAAGTAGAGTAAAACAATATTATATTATGTACATATGTTTTATTTTCAAATCTTAAAAACTTAGGAACGAATGTGGGTCAACATAATTATAGTCAAATAGTTGATTGTGTTTGCTCAATACCGAAATAAGCGTGCTTCAGGGAACACGCATTCCACTTTGTTTTTCCCAAATCTGAAGAATGAATCCCCAACCCTAGTTTGCTCTTGGTCATTCCACCTGCTGCTGTTGTTGTTGACGAAGGAGGGTCCGATCTGACAGTAGTTGCACGCGAAACCTTGCTCGACTTTGGCAATCATGGTAAATGTTCTTGTGGCTGTGTAAATGTGCATATTGGTCAATCACAGCTGCTAGAATACTAACATTGACCTCAACATCCAAGAGGTTATCTGACTATTATTATATATCATGTGGATTGTTGAATGAGATAATGCTTATTACCCTACTTGTTGTGTTTTTTAAATTATCCGATGCCAATACCTAATTGTTTAATTACCCACTACCAATCACCCTAACTACACTGTCTTCGCGTGAAATAGGTTGCTGGCTCTCCTATTTGATTTTTCCTATTTAGTTTTTTATATGGGATTTGTTGGAAATAGGTGTGTATTTATATATATTATCTTGTGTCTAATTTGTAATTTTTTTTCTATAGGATGGACACTGGTAATGTTATGTTAGAAAATGGGATGGCCGAGGAGGAGCTAGTGGTTGTATTACATGGCATATGTTAGAAAATGAATGAATGTGTTTCCTTTATTAACATGGTTTGCACATTCTTTGATCACAAGCGACATATTCTTCTTTCATTAATTACAGCATGTATTCAAGCATAATATAGTCTACTTAGTAGGGTCCCTAGGCAAGTAAGATACATGTGTCACGTTATTGGTTGTTCGGATGAAAGTGTTTAGATCACTTAAGAATGAGTAGAGCAATATTATCTCTGATGTGTCACATGCTTGAGACTTATGGGGGTTAAAATCCACTTGGCATACCAGCGCCGTTGAGTAATTGGCCACGTTTCTATCAATAATCCGGCATCATACAAAGAACCAAATTGTAAAGTCTAATTACAAATGCTCGGGTAAAACTGTCAGCAATTATTTCCATCGGGTCTTGAACACATTTATTCGAATGCACCCTCTATTGTTAGTAAAACCAAAGGTGATTGATGAAACATGCGTGAATGATAGTTGGAGTTGGTATAAGGTATTTTGTAATAAATTAACGGTAATTTTCATGTTCTGTAATTTGTATATTCTATAATACATTCCACGACGTTTGTTACTATTCAGGGCTGTTTGGGTGCACTCGATGGAACATATACTGATGTAACTATTTCGAAGGCGTATCAGGGCTGTTACTGAAAGAGGAATGGTCATGTTTTCATTAATGTGTTGGCAGTGTGCAACATCAATATGAATTACATATACACGTTGAGTGGATGGGAAGGCAGCGCTGATGATTGTCGTGTTTTGCAGGATGCTGTCACTAAGAACAACGGTTTTAAAGTACCTCAAGGTAACATATTTTTAGATAAGTGACATGTTTTATAGTTATTGACTAACGTAACTGACATTAGTTTCACAAATGGTAACTCACTTTATGGTGTCATAGGAAACTATTATTTGTGCGATAATGGACACTAATGGGAATGGTTTCTTACCCCTGTATTGTGGGATACACTACCATTTGGAGGAATAGGGTGCTAGGTACTGCTGACCTGCAAAAAAAAGAGGAGTTTTCAATATGAAGCACGCAATGGCGCGAAACGTAATTGAGAGGTCCTTTGAAATTTTGAACAAAAGATGGGCCATACTAAGAAGTGCATCGTACTACCCCATTAAAGTCCAAAACCAAATCATCTTAGCTTGTTGCCTCATTCACAATTTTATTCAGAAAAACATGGTTGTTGACACTTTAGAAGCAAAAGTAGAGGAAAATTTTCAGCATGACGATGCATCGATAGATGACTACGTTAACGTAGTTGAGAGTAGTCCTGAGTGGACTACATGGAGAGACAATTTAGCAGCAACTTTGTATAATGATTGGGTTCGGTAATAAATAAAAAACTATAGCAAACATATTGGGATAGTTCCTTCTACTGGTTGCTTTAGCGGCATGTGCGTTGTTCATATAATGATCGTAGTTTCCTGATTTTACTCTGTAATCGAATACTTATGAGTTTGTAGTGACATGTGTTTTTGAGTTATGGGAGTGCCTTGTATGTGCTTTATATATCAAGTATAACAAGTTTAGCTTGTTATCACAAATTTAAAGTGTATAATAACTTTGTAGTAGTACGTATCCTGTTTGCATGTCACTTTACTCATTACGGTATTTAAATTAATTTTATATCTGTACATTAGTCTACAGGAATGTGAAGACATCAGTTGCAGCAGAGAAATGAGCAATCCCTCATCAAGGAACATGACTGGCAAGAGATGTGTTTGGACAGGAAAGGAAGAACAAGTTCTGATTCTGGCGTTGAAGGATATCATCCATACGGGGTAGAAGTACGAGAATGGATTTCACACGAGTTACTTAGGTGCACTCGCTCGCATCATGAAACATTACTTTCCAAATATCGGTTTGAAGGCTGAGCCACATATCGACAATAAGATACATGTATGGAAGAAGTATCATGGGAGTCTGCAATCCATGCCTAGCAGGTCCGGATTCAAGTGGGACGATATTAACAGCATGGTCGTAGTGCATGATGAGAAATTTTGAGATGAATATGCAGCGGTAAGAACTGATTTCGTCATCTTTTATTGAGCATATTCATAGTATATGCTTCACTGTTCTCTTGTGTTTTATTTTTTTAATTTCCAACATACTGATATACATGAAAAGAGTATGATGAACAAGTCCTACCCTTTGTATAACGACGGGTGTGAGGTTTCGAAAAAGATTGCGCTACTGGAGAATTTGCAGAAGATCTGACCATTGCCTATAAGAACATCATGAAGATGGTGCTTAGAATGACACATAGGATCTGAATGCTTTCATTGATTCAATATTGGCCGAAAATGAGACTGCGTCGGGCGGTGATGGAGGAGGTTCAGCAGGCCTGAGGAAGAAAACCAATTTTAGGAAGTGTCATGCTGAGGACAACACGGGTGAGCAGATGGTGAATCTAATGGGCAAGTTTTGTGAACAAACAAATGATAACTTATAGACTATTGGAAAACAAATTGGTTACGAGCTAATGATGTCTGAGAAATGAGGGAAGTTATTTGAAATGTTGAGCAGCTTGGGCATGTTGATTGTTGATCAGCAATTACTAGTTGTGGAGCTGTTAAGCAATAATAACAAAGAACTCGAGCTATTTTCCAGTCTCCCAAAAGATGCACAAGGTCATATGGTGATGTTGATGGCTGCTGGAAGAATGTAAGATGTAAAAGAAGTAGACATAACTTAGTTGTGGGAATTTGTGTTTTCTTTTGCTGTGTGCTGTGGGATTAATGTATTAGTGTTATGTGTAAATCATTCGACATATAATGCCGAGATGGGAATGTTGTTTTGCTATAATATTAGGTATCGTGTAAGCATTAGCGTTGTGTAATATATGGACATACTTATCACTAGCAGGAGATTATCAAGAAGCCTATGTAATACTAGTGTTGTCTGAGTATTCAATATTATATTTGAATATTGTGAAAAAAAAAAATTGTGTAGACGTTAAAGCAGTTCTAAAAATAAAACCAAAATACTACATGATCTATGGTTACATAACGTCAATAATATATAAATACACCAACACATTCATACTTATATTTAGTGGAAATACAATTGGTCCGGAGATAAGTAATACCCAACAAATCTAAATTACAACATCAACTTTCCATCTACATTAGTCTTCAACTAGTAATTATAGATCGTGGAGCCTTTTCTTTCCTCTTTGAATTTGTTCTATTGCAACAGGGGTTTGTCCTACATAATGAAAACCAAAATAAAGAAGTTGAACTTGACATATGATTGTAGTTAATGAATTAATCAATTATAATAATGATGTTCACAATCATATACGGTAATTAAAAAAATTGTTCCGGTGGATATACCTTTTTAATGCACTCCCACACCCTGGGTCCGATTAAAAATTGACCGGCAGAAGGATTGTACGTGACTCCTGTAAGATCAGCCAACCAACTATACAACAAAAATTGTTGTTTTAAGAGATGTAACTTCATTCGAGCCAATACAAGGTTGAATTACGTCCGAAATTCTGAGTTGACTCGATTAATAGATGCCATAACTCTACAGAGTTACCTTCAGTAATACCAAAACCTCTATGAATCTTTGCATTTACCATGAGATCAAGAAATTTGTTATCCACCTATTTTGTTCAGGCCGAAGTTGTCAAAGGATGAAGTTGGTTTCTAGAAAAAGCTCCATTCATTTTGTACAAGTGATGTATGAATAGATTTTCTCAAGGTTGAAATAAATGTAGGAACGTAGATGCCAGAGGGTTGTATACAGAATTGTAGTCCTGGTCAATGTAGTAGACTATTGCTGCAACACAACCTAAGCAACAAATATGACTTATGTTTGGTAGCATCCTTCAAAAGGGATGCTTGGTTGAATAAGAGGTGCAAAATGATATGCAGATGCATGTGACGGGGCAGGAGGTTTTGGTTGTACGCTTACTAGGCGGTGTGACAAAGTAGAAAATAGTAAAAAAAACAAAAAAAAGAATTATTGTACCCAAGTAATTATCAACCATAACATAAATCATACTATATAGTTAAATTATTTTATAAGATGCCCAACACAAAAATTATCTTTATAAATTTTATTTACAATATACACGCAAATGGTACACCGGCAATTGCAAATTACATATGAACATGAAGTTAACAAATTACAACTTACTAAAAATTGTACTTTTAACCGACCTCCATAGCATAGATAACCTCCCCTAACTTCTATGAAAATGGAAAGAATGCAAACTAGTAGTCCGACGAATAAGATTCGAGGACGGTATCGTAAACTACGATCATAATAATTAAAATTAAGAATGACCTGCTGAAGCTGAACTATTCTCTTCTACAACTCTAGCTCAAACTTTAGTTCGTCTATTATTTCATTTAGAACAATCTCCCGACACTGTGGCACATCTATTGCAACCTGTTTTCTTATGCATGTCTTTAATTGACCTACCAACATTAGTATTAGGCAGTGAATTAAGCCCTTCCCATCCATCTTCAATACTTGCAGACTTAATGGCAGGGTAGTACAACTGTCGTGACTACCTGTAATATAACATCAAAAACTTCGTATATGAAATGCAGGTAAAATTGTATATAGTAAATATGTTTAAGAAATTACAAAACATCAATTTAAGAAGTGTCTCTCAAGCGTAGAACATAATATACACACTTAAATTATTCACATTGTAAGCAAGAACAATATCACAACATAACACGGTAATTACATGCACCTTGGGCCCAAAGAAACGGTGGACGGAATGAACATTGACCACAGTCAGCAAGTAAACAAGTATCTAAACACCTATGTTAAGGTAGAGAAAAAAACTTCAAGATATGGACATAAAACAAGATTCACATAGAGGCGCGGTGAGACAACACAAAATGTACTTTCAAACTAGCTAATTTATCATTACAATAGAGTTAACGCATTCTCATTTCACAAAATTAATTAAGTTCAAGGTATGAAAATTTATTAAATAGTGGAACACTGTGTATTGAAATGCACAAATGATGATACGAAAAACCCCCAAAATACAACTACACATATTGTCCAAAAATTTACAATGCAGTCCAGATGTACGACACAGAATATAAAGGATTTACAATTCGAGGCTGAGCCCTTTGAGGAACTTGTCGCCATGTCTTGAAGCAATCAGTTTTTTCACTACAACCTCCCAAAAACAGACACCATTTCACATCAATTAGGGTTTGATTTCACCATCAACCAAAAAAAAAAAAAATCAAGAATCGTACAGTAAATTAATCAGGCATGAGAAGTCATCAAAGTGTTCAGACAGTGGCACCCTTCTTAAATACCCGCCTATATACATCGTCATAGGAGGGCCAGGCCATTTGTGGTTTGCTGGAAATGTCGCGAGGAAGGAGAAGAAACCTGCCCTAACTTCAGAAGACGTCGTTTGTCCAAAATGAGAAAGAGATAAAAATATGTTTCAGGGGTATTTAAGACAATTCATTCCAAATCTTGTATATAATACATATAGGTAAATAACGAATAGGATTACGAATCCAAGAAATCAAACAATGTAAACAAGGGATATGATTGGAAAAGATACACAATTCTGCACCTTAAACACAATTCAATCCTATATACCCTAATCCCCATCTAACATAGTAAACGGACCCTAAAAGAACTACAAAGAACAACATATTTAAAGACAAGAAGATAAAGAATTTACCTTATGGTGGACCTAAAGTGCGTTTGAAAAGTTGCCCAAACATGTGAACTTGACCCACTTGAACTCTATTTCCATCAATATGAGACCAAATTTCAACAATAATTAACTATTGGGTTGTTTCAATCCATAAATAATGGTTTATTGTGTGTTATTTCATGAAAATGCACAAAATAACCATATTTCGGTTATAGAAGAGGAATTTACAAGAACCCAAAATAAAAATTAAAAAATTGGAGAAGTGGACCCCAAAAATTAAGTTGGAATGAGTAAGGCAAAAAAAATAAAAAATAATAATAATAATAATAAAATTATTAGTTTTATTTATTAAAAAATTGAGTGTAAATCCACCCGAAAATAAGTTATGTACCTCTTGTTTATCTATATGTGTTGTTTTAACACTAACATTTCCAAATAAAAGGACTTTAAAGATATAAATTATAATAATTCATGAATCTTTAGAGAAATTTCAATTGTTGGGAACCTTTAAAACAATTTAAGACCTTTGGATGCATTTTGCCTTACACATTATTCATTCCCCTTAAATTAAAAATAAAGGTGACAAAGGAAAACCCTAATCTCCGTCGATTCAATTTTAGTTTTTCTGCCTCGAATCACCTATCTATTTCTCTCTCCTTCTCATACTCTCTCTCTCTCTCTCTATATATATATATATATATATATATGAAAGCACGGTACCGGATGGAAATAGATAAAAGATACCAGAATAAAATATTCACAAGTCACGAATGACTTGTGAAGGCAACAGGGCGAAAATTATCCACTAATAAAAGTGAATTACAAAAAGGGATCGAATAATGCTTCCTACGATCCTTAAGTCCTTGAATCCAATATGGATTTCAAGTCGATTAAACTAGCTAAGAAAGTAAACTAAGAGAAACAAAGTATCACTCAAACTCTCAGTGTATAAATTGACAACAACAGATTAGGAAAATCCGTCGCTGAACAGTGTAGTATGTTGGAGTCAGAATGACAACAAATTTCTTAGCAACAATGATCTGCTGTATCAGAATATTTGTATCGTGTTCAGTGTATCTTCTTCCTTTCTTCTTCCGTTTCCTTTATAGAGTACTCCAGTTCTCTTTTTCTTCCTTTTCCACTCAGCCACGTTCGTGGAATGGTGATCTCCACTTCTCCTTTCTTTCCTCAACCGTCTCTCCTCCAGGATAGAGTTTTGACTCGATCTTCAACTGTTTTCCTATTCTGTGGGGATATTACTTGATGCCCAAGATTGAAAACCTTATCTGCATCTTTTATCAAGGAAGAAACTGGCAAAACATATCTTTAAAAGGTTTGACTTATTCAAATCTTAACAATCTCCCTCTTTTTGCCTTTCTTCCCAATTCCCAAATTTTCCACTTGAAGACAACAATTTTCAAGGTGTAGTTTAACACTGAATCTCCCCCTGTATATTATAGTCCAATATTTTTCTCCCCCTAAATTTAAACTCCCCCTTAATATACACAAAAGAATATGTCTACTTCAATTCCAAATTTTAGCATGTCAATATCAAAGTCATAAAACAACATGTTCTCCAAACAACATTCATATTCTCCAAACAACATTCCCATAAGAATGCAAAATTTAGCAGCAGCAATCACAAGTATTGGCAGCAAAACAGGCAGTCACAACAACATATCCAAGCAACATATCCATCATTATATATCAAAATATCCAGCATTCAATCATCAACTATCAATAAGCATATTAAGTATCAAATGTATCCAACAAGTTTATCAAAAGACATCAAATGACCAATGTACTAACAACCCAGCCAGTGTCCCTTCAGCATTAGTGATTCATCATTAGAAATCTTTGGAAACATCTGAATCGCCTCCTTCAGCGTCTGCTTCAGCAACATCATCAGCATTCTGTTCAGCAGCAGCATCATCCACTCCAGCAGCAACATTCTGTTCAGCAGCAGCATCATCCACTATAGCAGCATTTACTCGAGCAGCATTTACTCCAGCAGCAGCATCACCTCCCCCTAATTGGGAAGAAAGAGCATCCCGGATAGCGAGAAGGTGTTGAATTTGATCATCTAAAGCCCGAACCTGCTGGGCAATAAAGGCACGAGAAATGGAGATGGAACTTGCTGATGGTGGAGCAGGCTCAGTGGAGCTCGAAGGAACATCTAAGATCAAAGGTAGGTCACATCGACGGTCTCTTTGGAGGAAACCTGGATAAATGGTGAGGAGTCTAGGGGCTTCGGAAAAGACATCAGTAGCATTTAGTTGAAATCCCTGTCTGATCAGAATGGAATAAATGAGAGAGGGAAATGGTAAGAATCCACCTAACTTACGACCGGCAGTCGTAATCTGTTCAAAGATGATATTTTCAAAGTTTACCGGATGTCCCAAACCTAGGTGATATAACATGATGCCCTGCTCAATGGTAACTAGAGAAGTGTTGCGAGAGGGATACCAGTTGTAGACCATCAGCTTATGGAGCACTGAGTACAAGAAGGTCAGGCGAGAGGCTGGAAAGGGTGTTTTCCATTTTTTGACCATTTGTCGTATGATGCTTTAGGCAATTTCATCCAGGTCGCCTGACCAACTGGGTTGGGAAATGGCAGCAATACCCAGTTTGGTATTTATGAGTTCCGGAGTGAGCTGATATGGGTTTCCTCGAACTATCAGCCGACCAAAGCGAGCATGGGAGACATCATCGAAAGTGGAGGAGATAGAAAAATAGCTACCCTGGACAACCTCTTGAACAAAACTAGATGTATAGCTTACAGCAGTAAGAAGATTCCGACTCTCAAGAAACTTATCCAGATTGTATTTATAAAAGTTCATAAGACCAATTCACCTCTCAGTTAAGCACATACGGGTCTTAAATGAATTCCAGGTACGGGGATCAGGACTTGACCCAGGAGATGAAGATACCTGATCTGGAGAGGGTGTTCGAGTAGTCAAAGGGAGTGGAGACACATGAGAAGGTGGACTAGGCATCGGACTGGCAGGAGGAGTATGTGTCAGACTTGGTGAGTGCACTGGTGCAGGACTTGGAGGCGTCGAGGTGCGGTCAGGAGAGGGAGATAGCTGAGCTGAAGATTTTCGAACAGTCTGCTTCCTTCGGTGTAACACGGTAGATGGGGCAGAGTGTGGTTCAGGACCAGGAGAGTTGGCATCTGATTCTTCAGCAGGTGAGGCTGGAGGTACAAATTCTATGTCGCTACCCTCAAAATCTGAATCGGTGAGATGTCGTGAGTCGGAAGGACGAGTAGTAGAAGTGGTCCGTGATACCTTTCGGGATGAAGCACTTTATTGCTTTACTGAGAGACGTGCATAACAACGGCTCAGGAATAAGGGCTCTCCCATCTTTCGTTTAGTTTTGCCCACAGCAGAGACATCAGGTAAATCATTGACATCTATTGGATATTCAGGATCGCCGGGGAACACCCACATCAAGGGCGGTGGGAAGATGACATCAACATCTGTGGTTGGAGGAGAGTTGGTCTGGGCAGAGCAAGGTGAGTCCGGAACTGGGCTTGGAGTGCGAGTCGGCCTAGGGCTCGATGAAGGAGACGACTTTGCTGAATTCACAGGCGCCGAAGGCGGGTCTAGCCCTCCGGGCGGAGAGACTCCAGGTGAAGGAAGGACGGGAGATTCCATCGGCGTAACCAACTCGGACGAAGTTCGCATAGGAGAGAAAGGCGACGCTGGAGACGCAGTCGCTGAGGCTGGAGTGAGAAGACTCGGCACGGGCGATGAGGGTGAAGCAGTTGCAGATGGCGTGGGAGGCGCGGGCTTCAAGGTCGAAGCGGACAGCGGCGGTGCAGGAGGCACTGGGTGCGCAAAGTGGGTGACCGATTACGGTTCGCCAGAGGGCTTGACAGTAGTGGTCGTCGAGGTGCCGAGAGTGCTGTATCCAGCAAGAGTTGCGGTCGGTGTGGCTAGGGCTTCAGCGGACGGCGTCGGAACCTGCGGCGGACCGGCGCCGACGGTGGCGGCTGTGACTTGGGCCAGCAACTTGACGATGTGGGCGAGGACCCTCCTAGAATTTTCATCGGCCATTGTTGGTTCCTCAGAAAAGCAAATGGGTTAGAAGAGAGGAAGAGGATGGGTTCAGTAAGTGAGAAGAAAGAGAAAAAATCAGTGCATAGTGAAATGGAACTTGAGTGCTATTTCCTGGGCAGTTTTTCGACAGTTAAGGAAGACGGGAAGTGGAGGATGCCTGGTTATATGCCAGGGCGCGAAAATCTCAACTGTCAGCCAATTCAACTTCCACCCACTAACACACAGACACACGAGCACTTATCCAAGAATTTTTAAAGAAGCAGAATCTTTTTCAAATAAAATACAAAAATACCAATTTTCAAACAACAGAATATTATATATTTCAGAGGATGTATTTGAGGATTTTATGGTATTGAGTAACATATTTTCGACTGGAACTTTCGCATTTTTTTTTTTTTGCGAAAATTAGGTAAAAATTCTAGGTTCTCATCATATTTTTCAAGGTGCATCGTCGTAGCGAGCGCCGTGCCCCCCAAGGTACTTTATGATGTGAGGTTGGAAGAATAATTCAGAAATACTCTTTTTACTTAGAGAACATCGTCGTAGCGAACGTCGTGCCCCTATTTACTCAAGCATTTCATGAATTATTCAACTCATCAGTATTTTATAAGGTAGCATCGTCGTAGCGAGTGCCGTGCCCCCCAAGTTACTCTAGTTGATGAGTATCCTTAGCCTAAGATTCCCTTTTTTTTTTTTAATTGCCAAAGGTGTCACAGAGGTAGAATATACAGAAATTTACACATCTATGTACAGAACGATCAGGGATTCTTTCACATGACACATAGACCAAGAGATTTCCTAAGGTTGGAGAATCTCTCGTAATCAAGAGCTTTGGTGAATACATCAGCTATCTGATTTTCAGTATTAACGTATTCTAGCCGAATAAGATCTTTTTCTACCAAATCTCTAATAAAGTGATGACGAATATCTATGTGTTTCGTGCATGAGTGTTGGACAGGATTTTTTGAGATATTTATTGCACTAGAGTTGTCACAGAAAACAACAAGAGTATCACTAGGATAACCATAGTCTTCTAGCATTTGCTTGAGCCATAATAATTGTGTGCAACACCCTCCCACTGCTACATATTCAGATTCAGCAGTAGAGAGAGACACACAGTTCTGTTTTTGGCTGTGCCAGGAGACTAGGTTATTTCCTAGATAGAAACATCCCCCACTAGTACTCTTCCTATCATCAATGTCCCCTGCCCAGTCAGAATCACTAAAGCCTACCATGTTCGTGTTTGTATGCTTAGAATACCAGATTCCTAAATTAGAAGTTCCAGCAACATACCTGATAATTCTTTTAACGGCTTTTAGATGGCTTTCTTTTGGACATGTTTGATATCGAGCACAGATACACGTACTGTACATGATGTCTGGGCGGCTTGCTATCAAATACAGCAGACTCCCTATCATCGATCTGTACAATGTTGGATCAACATTTTGTCCAACATCGTTGGTGCAGAGCTTCTGAGTCGATCCCATAGTTGTTTTCATGTGTTTGGCATTTTCAAGATCAAATCTTTGAACAAGGTTTCATGCATATTTGCTTTGTGATGTGAAAATGCCGTCAGAGCTTTGTTTCACCTGCAAACCTAAAAAGTAGCACAATTCTCCAACCATACTCATCTCAAATGTTGATGACATAGCTTCTACAAATTCATTAAGCATTATTTTGGATGTAGAACTGAAGACTATATCATCAACATAGATTTGAGCTACACATATATCATGATTTGATCTTTTTATAGCAATGTACGATCTACCTCACCTCTTGAAAAACCAAAGTTCAAAAAAAATTCAGTTAATCTTCCATACCATGCTCTAGGGGCTTGTTTCAATCCATAGAGGGCTCGATTAAGTCGGTATACATGATTAGGCTTATTAGGGTCCTCGAACCCTTTAGGTTGTTCGACATAAACTTCATTTTTTAAATTTCCATTTAGAAATGCAGCCTTAACATCCATTTGATGAAGAGTTATTTTCATGAAGCATGCAAGGGCTAGGAGTAATCTAATAGATTCTATTCTAGCAACAGGAGCAAAAGTTTCATCAAAATCGATCCCTTCCACTTGTGTATATCCCTGAGCTACTAATCTTGCTTTGTTTCTTACAATGTTCCCAGATTCATCAGATTTATTCTTAAATATCCATTTCGTTCCTATTACATTAATTCCTTTAGGTCGGGGAACCAAATACCAAACGTCATTCCTGATGAATTGATTTAATTCTTCATGCATGACATTTATCCAAAAGCTATCTCCTAAGGCTTCGGTAATGTTTTTAGGTTCAATTTGAGATACAAAGCATGATGAGTTTACTTCATTAAATATGGATGAAAGACAAATGAATTTTACCATATCTCTGTAGTTTACAGGATCCTTTCGTCGTGTGGTAATTCCTTCTTGAACATCCCTGATTACTTGCGTTATTGGGTAATTTTTTTGTATTCTCCCAGGTGGGTCTCTTCGTTCATTCTGCTGGATAACTGAGTTGTCTGGTGTTTGCATTTCGTTTTCAGTTTCTGGAACAGAGGGTGATGTTGGCTCTATGTCGGGTTCAGCATCCTGTTCAACATTTGGGTCCGATTTTTTCTGAATTGTTTCAACTTGCCTGGGTTCCAGATATGTGCCTAAACTGTCATCTTCTGATTTTCCTGCCAGATCACTAAGATCATCAAATACCACGTTTACAGATTCTTGAATGGTCTTTAATCTAAGATTAAAGACTCGATAGGATTGACTGTTAAGACCATATCCAAGAAAAAATCCTTTGTCGCTTTTAGAATCAAATTTTGTGAGTTTATCACGATCATTTAGAACATAGCACAGACATCCAAAAACATGAAAGTATTTCAAGTTTGGCTTACGCCCATTTAAAATTTCATACGGAGTCATGTGTGTGCCGGGTCTTAAGAAAATGCGATTTGAGATGTGACAGGCAGTGTTGAGGGCTTCGGCCCAAAATTTTTTAGAGAGATTTTTGGAGCTAATCATTACACGAGCCATTTCTTGCAGTGTTCTATTTTTTCTTTCAGCTACACCATTATGTTAAGGCGTTTTAGGGGCAGAAAATTCATGCATGATTCCTAGTTTATCACAAAAGTTTGAAAATGATATGTTTTCGAATTCTCTACCATGATCTGACCTTATACGTGATATGCAAGCGCCGTTAACATTTTTGAACCTAGCATGTAGTTTTCTAAACACATCAAACGTTTATGATTTTTCTCTAAGAAAGTTTATCCAAGTATATCGGAAAAAATCATCAACTAAAACATATGAATACCGTTTACCACCTAAACTTTCAATTTCCATTGGACCCATGAGGTCCATGTGGATTAGTTCAAAGTTTCGAGTTGTACTTATAAACTTTATGTGTTCATGAGAGGCTCGAGTTTGTTTACTTTTTTGACATTCTCCACACACAAACTGTTTACCTTTCTCAAGTTTGGGCAAACCTTTTACAGCATCTAATCTTATCAATCTTTCCATGTTTCTAAGGTTTGCGTGCCCTAACTTTTGGTGCCAAATGATTGTTTCATCTGTCTGTGTAGTGTTACAAGTCAGGTTCTTCCCAACCAAATAGCGATTTCGCTTGACCTTTTTCCTGTCATAACACAAACATTGGTTCAGTCAAACACTTCACATTTGTCTTTGTTAAATTTTACCTGTAGTTCATCGTCACATAGCTGACTTATACTGATTAGATTGGCCATTAATCCATCCACATGCAAAACATTTCAAAGGTTAGGAAAACCATCAACTGAGAGGGTTCCATTTCCTATGATTTTTCCTTGTGCTCCTCCACCACACCTTACTGTTCCTCCTTGAAATGTTTCATAATTGGTGAGGTATTGTTTTGAACCTGTCATGTGTCTTGAACATCCACTATCGAAATACCAAGACTCAGAATGATTAGTTTTAAGAGCAGTAAAGACAACATGACATGAAACACTATTTTTACGGACCCATTTTAGATTCTGACAGAAGGCTTCATTTTTTGATTTCACGATGTTGTGATGAATGTTGTGCAACATTTGTGGAAACATGTTATTCAATGAAAGATCAGTTTTCAGCTTTTGACAGTATGGTCGTATATGGCCTGGTCTGAAACAGTAATGACAAATATACTTTCTTTTTCTTTTGACTACCTTCACACTTCCTACTGTTTCTTGAACATTGCTATTTTCTCTAACAAACACAATGGGATTTTTATTTGGAGTTCGGGTACATGCATTGACCACAGCAGAATTTTCAAGATATCCAATTCCAGAATGTCCTATATTACTGACAGTTAATATTTCGTCAAGTCTAGAGGTACTTGTATTCAGTTTCCTGAACATTTCATTCGCAATTTCGAGATCAATTTCTAACTTGCTTATTTGGACATCCTTCTTAGTGAGCATAGATTCTAATCTAGAGACAATCTTTTTCAATTCTTCATTTTCTTTCATCAGGTTTTCAGCTTCTTTCTATCGTAAATCCAGATTTTTGAGCAATTCAGTTTGTACGGCTTGGATTTCCTTGAGAATACGATTATCTTTTTCTTCCTCTAATAATTCTGCATCACTCATACATCCATTAAAATAGTTCAAATCAGAATCTGAAAAGAAATTATACCTGTTGGATGTTGTCGAGCTAGAGGGAGTAAGTATCTCCTCATCTTCAGAAAAATCGTGTATTGATGTTAGCAACGCAGCGGTTTTGATTTCTTCTTCTATTAGATGCATTTCATCGATTTCTTCTTCACTAAGTGTTATCCACATTGACTTTCCATGTCTCCGAAGTACATTGGCACATTCATTAGCGTAATGACCGAATCCTCTGCAGGCACGACATTGAACGTCATCAAGATTTTGGGTTTGATTTCTGTATTGTTCAGGGGCTGTTTTTCGTCCATAGTTCCTTTTTGGACCAGCAGGTTCAAATGTATTTCGGGAGGATAATTTCGTTGTTTCTTCAAGTTTTACCTTTCCATTTTACTTTCTATTGTTGAACTTCTTTGTAAGGTTGTTGTACCGTCTAGTAAGAAGGGCAACGCTCAGATTTTCTTCTGGACCAATAAGTTCCACGTCTTCTTCCTCATCTTCATCTTCAACTTCCTCCTCCTTGGACTTTGAGATAAATGCTGTAGTTCTTTGTCCTTTGTTATAGAGTTTCTCTTGATTCTCCATGTTCATGTCATACGTTCTCAGAATACCAATTAAAGTGTCTAACTCTAAGGTATTCAAATTATGAGATTCTTCTACTGCACAGACTTTATGATTATATCTGGAAGGAAGAGTGCGTATCACCTTACTTACCAGTGTCCTATTATTCATTTGACCTCCAAGGGATGCTGCTTCATTTGATATGTCTATGACACGATCATAGTAGGTGGAAATCATTTCGTTTTCCTCCATCTTCAGACTTTCGAATTTATCATGGACCATTCGCAGTTTTCTTTCTCTTATGGCGTCGCTTCCTTCACAGTGTCGTTCCAGTGTATCCCAGGCTTCCTTGCCAGTAGAGCAGTTTTTGATCAGTCGATACGTGTGAAGATCGACATTGCCCATGATAATGTTCAACGCCTTCTCATGATAGTTTTTCTGGGCGATTTCTTCCATCGTCCATTCTGACTGAGGCTTGATTACGGTGTCCCCATCTTGATCGATTTTCTTTGGAGGAGACCATCCATCGGTAACTACATTCCATGTTCGAAAATCTACTGATTTTATAGTCTGTCTGGTTTGATACTTCCAGTAGTCGTAGTTGTCTTTTGAAAGAAGAATCGGTCGTGGTTGATTGAAAATATCCATCTGATATGGTACAATTCCAGAACCTCACTTAGTGTGTCAAGTGATTGCTCTGATACCACTTGAAAGTACAGTACCGGATGGAAATAGATAAAAGATACCAAAATAAAATATTCACAAGTCACGAATGACTTGTGAATCCAACAGAGCGAAAATTATCCACTAATAAAAGTGAATTACAAAAAGGGATCGAATAATGCTTCCTACGATCCTTAAGTCCTTGAAATCCAATATGGATTTCAAGTCGACTAAACTAGCTAAGAAAGTAAACTAAGAGAAACAAAGTATCACTCAAACTCTCAGTGTATGAATCGACAGCAACAGATTAGGAAAATCCGTCGCTGAACAGTGTAGTATGTTGGAGTCAGAATGACGACAACTTTCTTAGCAACAACGATCTGCTGTATCAGAATATTTGTATCGTGTTCAGTGTATCTTCTTCCTTTCTTCTTCTGTTTCCTTTATAGAGTACTCCAGTTCTCTTTTTCTTCCTTTTCCACTCAGCCACGTTCGTGGAATGGTGATCTCCACTTCTCCTTTCTTTCCTCAACCGTCTCTCCTCCAGGATAGAGTTTTGACTCGGTCTTCAACTATTTTCCTATTCTGTGGGGATATTACTTGATGCCCAAGATTGAAAACCTTATCTGAATCTTTTATCAAGGAAGAAACCGGCAAAACATATCTTTAAAAGGTTTGACTTATTCAAATCTTAACAATATATATCATATTTCTATGCATTTTTTTCCTCTATTCCCTCCCTCCCTCTGTGGCTTCGAAAATCCTTTTTCTTCTAACATTAAATGAATTCTGTCATTCTCGTACAAAAAAATTGAAACAACATTCTACTATTTCATCGATGAAATCAATGCGTTATAGGTGAGGGTTTTCTACAATGCCTCATTTCTTATGAGGTGGCTAGTGATTATATTTTAAATTCAAAACACATTTGCATTGTCTTTAAATTTATGAATTTGGCATTAGGCGTTCCTTTTTGGTGCGGCGGTTTTATAATCATTAGTTAATTGCTTGGGTAAATTTTTGATTGAATGATCTGCTCTCATTTTGTTCTTTCTCCTTTCATTTGTAATATTTTAAATGCGATGGAGCTGTGGTTGTATTGCACACCTCCATAAAAATATGGGTGCGTTTAGGTAATTGTTTGCATCTTCATTTGGGAGAAATTTGATTTAATTATTGGTGGTGCCTTTTTCTTTTAATTTCTTTCATTACATGTCTTGTTTGCGTTGTAAAACAATCACACCCAGATGAAAATTTAGGTATACGTATAGGTTGCACCATAGGAGGATCATACTTAATTATGTACATCAAAATGTTCCTATTAATTAGGTGAACACATTTTTCTTGTTTTTCCCACGTGGGATGACTTTCTATATCCAACTCCTTTTCAATTAATTTTCAAATTTAAATTGTCAACTTCAGCATTATTTATTGTTTATCCAAAATTGTATTTGAGAAAACTTGCTCGTTATATAGATTTAATTTTACAATTTATTTTTATTTATCACAAACGGAACATAAAATTGAAATTGATTACCACCGATATTTATATAATGCAATTCAAATGTGAAAAAGGTAGGGAGACGTGGATGTGGAAGAAATATTGTTGAATGGCAATATTTTTTTTTTTGGCATGTGATATTATATAAGGAAAAATCTTGCAAGACAACTCGCTCTTAAAATTTATTGACACAGATGGAGAGCTCTTAAATGGAACTACTTGAATTTGATGTTCAATTGCACCAAGAACTAATTAAATACATTATTTGGCAATTAGAAAATTAATGATTTATTCATATTCTAAACGAGCCATTAATTGATAGGTTTGTATTTGTATCTACAGGGTGTTCATTGCTGATGTTATTATCGCATGGTATCATATATTGTAGCAGGAATAAAAAAAGTTGAATTTGAGGATATGTCTCCAACATCCAGATCTGAGACCAAAGACAAAAGGGGGGTAAGGAACCTCCAAAGAGTTGTTCGAAGCCTGCAGGTAACATTAATAGTACCAATGGCAGTGGAACAACAGCTAGTGGATACAATCCTATTTCAGGAACATTCCATACATGTGAAACATCACATGTCCCTGCTTCGACCAGTTCACTTCAAGTTAATGGTCGTTTCCGAAATATAGATGACACAGATGGGAATTCATGCATCGACTCTGATTATGTTTCCAATAATGGCAGTTGGTCTGGTGAGTCGGAAGACCCTAAAGAAAAGGCATCTCAGCGCCAGGACTCAATACCTGGCACTGATAATGATAAAAGAGAAAAAATACGACAAAAGAATGAGAGGAAACATCAGTGCCAAAAGGAGAGACGAGCTCAAGAGTTGCATGAACGGTGCAGTGGTTATCTCATGTTAATGAAGCTAGAAGCACCGGCTCAACAACTCGTAGCTATGGGTTTCTCTCATGGGCGGGCGATGATGGCTCTTATTATGAATGAAGGTAGGGTGGAGAAATCAATAGCATGGCTTTTGGAAGGTGGTGAAGAAGAACATAATCTTGATAATGGCAGGGTTGTTTGAAAATCGACATATCAGAAGAGCTTGCTCGCATTGCTGATATGGAAATTAGATACAAGGCCTTCAAACAGGAGGTTGAAAGAGCTGTAATTTCCTGTGAGGGTGACCTTGACAAGGCAGAAGAAATAGTTAAGGCACCAAAAGGAGAGCCTTTTGTTGTCCTTTCGAAGCCTGATGAGAACAATGATCTTCTTTCTGTACCAAACAACAAGCTACCTGTGGCGACTAGTTCAATTCTATCAAGAACACAACTACAGACTACTTCATTTAGCACTGTACAACAGAAAAGAGACGAAAAAGATGTCAACTATACCAAAGTTCCACTAATATTTGGGTCTTCAGAGGATCCTGGGGCTAAAACTATGCAAGTGTTGAAGAAAATACCACCTAAACCGGATTGGACCAAAGCAAAACAGATTTCAGTACCAGAAGAAAAAAGGTGGACAAACGTGGGGTCAAACCCATCGACATACTTTTCTTCAGGGTCAGCTTCATTGGCTCCAACTAAGAGTGAAGTCCGTTATGCAAGCGAATTGAAGAATTTACAGCTTGGATCAGTAAAAGAACCAGTCATTGTCATGCAGAGACATCAATCTCGTAATAAAAAGCAGGCTCCTAGCACAAATCCTGGCTCATCTCCACCTGGATTGGCTAAGGGTTGGTACCCCAGTTCCGTAGAAACAACAAGGGCCAATGGGCGAGCGGCACCCGCTGCTGTATCTAGAAGCCTTAGCCCGAATGATAGTAGTTCAAACCCATTGCAGAACCAACTCCATTACCAACCACAGCCGCAATATGTGTTCAGCAATGGCTTGTCAGATTCCCCTGGAACCAGCAGGGTGAATGGTTTTTGGGGCAACTTGCTGCAGCTTCATCCCTTGGGTTGTTCTCGGGTAAAGATGGCAATGGGTCTTCGTCTTCGGTGGATTGGAACACGGGCATCTCGATGTTGCAATTTGACTACACCAACATATACTGGAGTTTGGATCGCGGGACGGTACCATTGAGGGCCAGTGGGCTGTGGACTGGTGCGAATTACTTCATGCAGAGTAATGCTGGTACGCATGATTCATGTGGTTATGGTGAGGGAGCAAGGCCGGACCTACCAAATGGGCACGGCGCACTGATTCCAGGGTTGCAAGAGGAGGTGAGTTCTGGTGATCCCAGCGGTGCTGGTTCTTGGGAATGGACATCTCCATTTGAAGAGAAAGACCTTTTTAGTTTGCCCAGAAAATATGTTTGCTCTCCTTCTCTGTAAAATAAATGTTAATAAATAAAGAAGGAAGTAGTGAGTTGTCCATGTTAATGGAAAAACTATTAAAGATATGATTGAAGATTCTCAAGATACGATTGACGATCCTCAAGATTAGCATTCTCCTAAAATTGATTTGTAAATATCTCTAGATTATTTATTTCCTTTTGTAAATATTCTAGGTCCTTCTTTGCACTCTTTATAAGGTTCACGAGACATGTAAATAAATCAAGGCAAATTGCATTTCCCTTCACATGGTATCAGCCTAACCCTAGGCCCAAAAACCCTTTTCTCCCTTCCCCAGTTCGATCAGGTATGGGGCCCCCCTCCACCGCTTTACCATTCGCTACTCTGCTGCATATGGTTACCATTAAACTCTCTTCTTCCAATTATCTCTTGTGGAAGACACAGATGGTCTCGATTCTTGAGTGTCAAGATTATTTAGGGTTTGTTGATGGCACAAACCCTCCTCCTCTCGCTGTCTCTCGTGATTCTCACGGAAACGAGATACCAAATCCAAAATTCCAGACCTGGAAGTCCACGGATCAACTGATCCGTACCCTACTCCTCTCATCTCTCACGGAGGAGTCCATGTCCCATGTCCTTGGCTGCGATTCCTCTCATTCCATTTGGTCATCCCTTGTATCCGCGTTCTAGCAGACGTCCAAATCCAGAGAACTCCGCCTCAAGGATGATCTCCAACTGATGAAGAAAGGTTCCAGATCGGTGTCGGAATACAGCACAACCTTTTGGAGTTTATGCAATCAGCTATCGGCGATCGGTCGGCCGGTGGACGAGACTGACATGTCCCACTGGTTCTTGCAAGGGCTGGGACCGGAGTATTATGCCTTCTCTGCCATCTTCATGGCACATGCCTCCTTGCCGAACTTGAAGGATTTAATTGCGCAGGCAGAGACGTTCTCTCTTTTCCAGGAGTCGGTTGCAACCACTTCATAAACCACTCCCGCCTTTATCGCGCATGTCCCGCAGAAGACTCGGTCTCCATCTCATGCAGGTTATTCTTCTGGATCAGGCAACTCCCGTCGATCGCCCTCGCAGCATTTGTCCCCTCACGGGCAGTCTTCTTCTGCCCAGAAATCCAACAACAAATTCCGGCGTTCCCCTTCCCCTCGTTGCCAACTGTGTAGATCCGAGGGGCATTATACAGACAATTGCCCCCAATTTTCATGCTCTCCTCGTCCCGCTGCTGCTAACTTGGCCGACGCCTTCCATGTGGGTTGTTCGATTGGTCAGTCCACTCCCTCAGGTTGGTATGTGGACACGGGTGCTTCGGTCCACATGACGTCTTCTCCTGATGCACTATTGGACGCTCAACCTTACTCAGGTGATGGTCGGGTTATTGTGGGTAACGGTGCACAACTTCCTATTTCTCATATTGGTAATATTAATCTGTCTGACCGTGTTAAATTATTGGACGTACTTGTTGTGCCTCATATCACAAAAAACCTGCTTTCCATTAGTAAGCTCATGTCAGATTTTCCAGTTGATGTCATTTTCACTGATCAATCCTTTGTCATTCAGAATCGTCAAACCAAGGATCTCGTCGCCAAGGGTAGACGTGAAAATGGCCTTTATGTTCTTGAGCGTGGTCATTCCGCATTTGTTACTGCTTTACGATCTACGAAGTTGTGAGCCTCTTTTGAATTATGGCATAGACGCCTCGGACATGTTAATTTTGATGGTATTTCTTTATTGAATAAACTAGGGCACCTATCTGTTACTTCTTTATTGCCAAAGCCTTCGCTTTGTGCACCTTGTCAATTTGCAAAAAGTAAACGCTTATCTTTTACTCTAAATGATAAACGTGCTAGTCATGTTCTGGACTTGATTCATTGTTATCTTTGGGGACCTGCGCCTGTAGCCTCTTCGGCTGGCTTTCGTTATTATGTTGTGTTTATTAATGACTTCTCACGATTCTCTTGGTTCTATCCTCTGGTTGCTAAATCTGATTTTTATGCTACATTAGTTCGTTTTCTTGCTTTGGTGGAGACGCAGTTTGAACAACATGTAAAAATCTTTCAAAGTGATGGAGGAACAGAGTTTCTTAATCACACCGTCAAAAACTTTTTTCACTCTAAAGGGATTCATCACTCTGTCTCTTGCCAGTATACTCCGGAGCAAAACGGCCGTGCTGAACGGAAGCACAAACATATCACCGAAACTGGTCTAGCCCTACTTTTCAATTCAGGTGCTCCAATGAATCTTTGGGTTGAGGCGTTCTCTGCTTCTGTCTACACTATTAACAGGCTGCCATCATCCCTCTTGCACGGAAGGTCTCCTTTTGAGCTACTTTATCACTCTGTTCCGTTCTATGGTAATTTCCATCCCTTTGGATGTCGTGTTTTTCCTTGCTTGCGTCATTTTGCAGAAAATAAGTTCTCTGTTCGCAACAAACCTTGTATTTTTGTGGGATGTAGTTCGAATCATAAGGGTTTTCGGTGCCTTGATCCTGCCACTGGTAAAGTCATCATTTCTCGTCATGCTCAGTTTGACGAGGCCTGTTTCCCGTTCGTCGGCTCCTCTTCCCAGTCTGCTCTCACTGATGTGGATGAGTTCCTTGAGCCCGGTTCTTCAGACATCTCAGGCGGTCCTTCTGCTACCCCACCTGATCCCACTCCTTGTCGGCTTTGTCCTCCTTCACCGAGCTCCGTGGCCTCCCTGCCGCCACCTCCTCCGGTTCCCGCTCCGAGTTCTGCACCGCCACCTGTGCCTACCTCCAGCACTCACCCGATGCAGACTCGTGCTCGCTCTGGGATCTTCAAGCCTCGCCATATTGCTGCCTACCTGTTGCACACATCTGGGCCATACACATGTTCAAGGGCATAGGTAGAGAGATTTACTTGCATGCCCTAAATTCTAAAAAATAAGCTAGCTTTTATCCAGAAAAAAATGGGAAAAAGAATAAAGAAATGACCTTTTTTAATTAGAAGTAATATAGAAAATGAAATAAATTTTAGATTGCAAAACAAATTTTAGTGAATGGTGCAGAATCGGAAATTAGTAGTCGGGCGCTAGCTGACTGCTTAGCGCCTACGCAGCCTAGGTACCGATTAGATGGATTGACTTTGTTATTTTATTTTTTTCAATATTATCAACCCTATAATATGTGATAAATTATTAATGTGACATAATTTTGCAGGAAGTGTATATATATATATATATATATATATATATATAAACAAAATGATTTTTTTTTCAATTTTGTTTTCCCGCCTAAACTTCATTACTTAATTTAGAATAACTATATTATTATTAAATTAAAATTAGACGTTTCTATTCTAGAAATTTTAATTCGATTTTTCAAAATCTAAATTATTCCACAAATTTAGGTGATTCAAAATTAGATGATATCAAGATGAATATATTGTAACATTTAATAGATGATTCGAAATCTAGATATTTTATAATATTAATCAAATCACTAAATTGTTAAATTCAAGAAATATATGAAATCTAATAAATATATGATTCGATTTTCTCGATTCATTTTATCAAACCAAATCTATATATATATATATATATATGTAAGTAAAATGACTTTTTAAAATTTATTTTGTTTTACATATAAATGTAAAACAATATATATATATTTATGAAATTCTTTTAAGATACATTATTACAATTAATTAAAGAGATTAATATCAACAATCTTCGAAATTTGCTTAATTTTTGTTGTTCGACATAAATAAATTCGAATTTTAAGGAACTTTTGTTAACTTATAATATATTCAAAATAAGAAATAAATTTGTTAGGAATGCTAAATCATTGTAGGAAAATCATTAACGATTTTCCTATAATTAAGCTATCAATTTTTTAAAATCACCCAATCACGTGGATAGAATCTGATTTTGTCAAATACAAAATTAAAGTTACACTGATCTTACTATAATTCAAAATCATTTCTCATTTTTTGTCTCTCTCTTCTTTCTATATATTTTATCAAGATTATCACTAAATGTTTTAAGGTCTCTCTTTTTTGTTCTCCCTCCTCTTTAAATCTTTTGCATATTCTTTCTTGAGAAAATAAATGGTAAGACATGAATGATAATATATGCATTGTTACCGTAGCATACACTCTTCAAAATATTATTTTTAGGTTTATTTTATTTTTAAAATTTTGTATTCATCTGTTACTTTCAATTTATCATAAACATATTTAATTTTCTTAGCTATTTTTCTTTCTTATTTTTAAACGAAAAGTTCGTCCTTCTTTTTCTTTTTTTGTTTGATTATTCTTGTGATTTTCTGTTGAGATCTGCTAATTATTTTGACGTATAAGCACCGTGTGATTTGTTATTAGCTTTCAAAGTATTTGTTTCTATCTAATTTCAAATTTTTGTAATATTATTACATTTAATTAGCAATTTGCAAAATATTTTTGTCCTTAATTTGACTATGTAATTGGCACTTTTTATGAGATCTGTACAAATCTTTATTTTCTTTAATCTGCTGATATCGCTATTTTTTTAATTTAATTTAATTCAGCCTTCTATAAAATCGTGGAACTCATGCCTATCAATTTGTGAACGAGACTAATTCTAATAGAAGAAAAAGTTGAAACATAAAATTACAACAATTTTTTACTCATTATAAAAAAATCACTGAATTACAAATCCACACATTCTAAAATATATCATATAACTTGAATACATGCTTATATTACAAAATATAAGGAAAAAATATCTTATGTGCATTGCACAAGTCTCATACTAGTTATTTATAGAACAAAGTGTTAATTTTTATATAATAATTATAATAATATCTACGAATAGGTACTAACCTTATCGATAGTAGGAAACATCATAGCAATGCTGCAATAGAAAAATGAGAACTACTAAAATTTATTTTGCAGTATTTTTACGAAAATTAAAATAGTTTCGAACTTGGTTTTTATTTCATATATAATAAATATGTTTGAATTAGTTATTTTATTTATATATTGTATAAACAAAATTATTGTGTGTAAGAATTTATTTTTTCAATGAGAAGAAGAGTAGTATGATTAAACAATACAAGATACTAATAGATCAAAATAAATAATCTCTACATTATTATTTTTTTCTTTTTTTGAGATGAAAAATATTGAATATAGAATTAAGTATATTCCCAATTAATACATTTCTCTTATATAATAACATTAACTATTAGTGGATTAAACTAAAATTTGAGTCATATGAAGCAACATGAATAGAAATTACACCTAATATAGTTATTTTTAAAAATAAATAAATAAATATGAAAATCTCGACAAAAATATTAAAATATATTTTGTTCGCCTAGGGGCTGCCTAGCCCGCCTAGGCGGCAACTTCTAAATAAAACATAAATCGGATCGAGAGGCAGCCGTCTAGCGCCTAGGCGGCACCTAGCCCGATTTTTGCATCAATGATTTTAATTGAAAAACAAATTTCTGATTTCAGCTGCCATATTTGTTTAGAAATATGAAAATGATATACTTTTTTTTTTTTTTAATCTAAATAAATATATCGCTTAACTTTTTTTTTGGGATGGATGGAGTGTCTTTTAAATATACTTTATAAAATTCTTTTTAAAAATATAATGCAACTAATTTTATATTTATCTCAATTTATTTTATTTTAATTTCTAGAGTGTATATATATATGATATCATATAAAAAAATATAATCTATAATTATATGTAAATTTTAATTATTTTATATTTTATATTATTCAATAAAAAGAGATGTTAATATATATGAAAGTGAAGGGAGAATTTATTAAATTAAAAAAAGGTGAGATATGAAAACGTGAAAAAATATGTAGTTGGTATGGCAATGTGGAAATATTTTCTGTAAGTTTTGCACGTGATGAACGGGAAATGACGTGGCAGGCAAAAATATTTCAATACAAAAAAAGTTGGTATACTTTGTATGGCATAATGAGAACATAACCTTGATAATATCAGTTTTTAGAAGTTAAGAGTAATGAACGGGGCCAGCCCTTGCATACTTTAGAAGGGCCCATCCCGAAAGACTTGCATAAGCATTTTAATAATTTATATATATATATATATATATATATATATACTGTTTCTATATTTTTTATTATCATGTTTTTCGTTCATTTTTCTTTCTGGAAAGACAAATTTTTAGAAAATATTTTTATTGCTAACCTATAAGCATTCATATTAATTTATATATTTTTATTTGGTAATGTTACTAATTTTATAAAAAATAATATAAAATTCATATATCTTCATAATTACTTTATTTTAAAAAATAAATTTTGAATGTGCATTAAATTCGATGCTATATATGATAATAAAAAAATATTAACATTGATATACCAAACTTTATTCAGTTTTCTTGATTTCAAAATTAAATACTATATAAATATAATTAATTAATGTTCACATATAGTTTTATATATAATATTTGTATCCTTATTATAATCATAGCACATATATAAATTATTGAACAAAATTATATATTTTTTTAAATACAAATTTTATGTATTTCTGAAATTTAATAATATTATACTATAATAATATGTTTGTGCATCGCACGAGAGAACATACTAGTAGATATTATATCAAATATATATTTATATACATATATATATATATATGTATTTCCTTGCACCATCATTTATTGTATTTAAATATTCCTTACAATAATGTAACCACTGCATCTACAATTGGATTTGAATGTGATTCATATTCTTCCAATATTTTTCCTGAATTGAGAAAAAGGTTGTATCTATATCATAGTAATACCTGTCTTTTTATTTATTTTTTTCAATTTATGCTGTCCCTTAAATCCTTTTTTTAATGTTGTAGTTTTATAGTGTTCATCATTTAGTAACCTAAAATTGTTGTTGCTTTTTAATTATTGTTTATTTTATTTTAACGTTCCGTTTTATTTTTTTATTTATAGATCCATTTTTCATACAAACATTAATGTTGCTATGTCTGTTATTTTTTCTTTTTTCTTTCTCCGTTATTTGCTATGTTGGCTTTTTTTTTTTCTTTGAATTTTTTATTAAAATATTTAAAATCTATATAGTATATAGAATAAATATTATATAATATTTGATATATATATATATACACACACAGAGAAATCAGTCTAAAATTAGCAGCAACATATTTTCCCACTAAAATTGCTTTCTACATCAGGAAATTGATATTTTCTTAATAGGAATATTAATTTAAACAAATTAGGCAATATGAGTCAACAAAAACCAAAAAAAGAAAAAAAATCGAACAAAACTTGCAGATTTCGTTATATAACATTTGCTTATATCCAGCTTATTAGGTGAAATTTAATAAATAATTGAGATTAACATATATTAGGTAAATGAATTTTAGTTATCAAGATAGAAAAAATGATTTGAGCCATCTTTTTCTTTTTAAATAAAATTCACCTTCACCCCATATTTCAACTTTCCATGCAAATGATTTAATTAAATTATGGGTTTTATAATTAAATTTTGTATTTCTTATTTTTTTACTGATTCTAATATATATATATATATATTTCAGTACTTCTATAAATAAAATTTATAGCATTTTTTGTCGTAACGTTCTTACTGAATTTGGTTGTTTATATTTCTTATGTGAAATAAATGATATAATTAATTTTACATAGCCTATAGACTACCACTATTTGTATGCATATATATAAAAGAGAAATATCGCCTTAAGTAGAAAACATTAAATTTTTCCACATAAACTACTTTCTAATATGATATTTATTTTTCTATATAAATTTATATTAATATCTATCTATATATAAAATATAATAATACAATTTAATTAATAGAGCCACGGTTTTTTAAATAGAAATCATTAAATTTTTCCACATAAACTACTTTCTAATATGATATTTATTTTTCTATATAAATTTATATTAATATCTATCTATAATATAAAATATAATAATACAATTTGATTGATAGAGCCACGATTTTCAATGTTTAAATTATACTTATTAATTTCAAGATATACTAAAATTATGTTGTATTATTATTATCTATCAAAATATATTTATTTGATTATCTTTTTATTATTATTTTTATTTTTCACTAAGAATTTTAAAAGCTTATAAATTTATTGTTTCAACTCTATTTTTATGAAAAATATATGTAATTAATTCCATTTCAGGATCTTTATGTTGACATCCATATTGCATCTATATACATATATATACATAAAAATTTAATTATTAAATATAAAATATTTTTTCTTAAGTTAATTTGTATATAGTTTTATATTTAACTTAAATAACTAAATAGCTATTGAACAAATCATTCTCTAAATATCAAAGTAAGAAATCAATCTTACAAGATTATGTATATCTTTTTATACTTCTTTCATATAGAAAATATAAAAAATAATATCCTATAGCAGTGATTTTTTGTTCTTTACTAATAAGTTTTGTTAAAAAAATATTGAGATTTGCGTGTTTAACGAAATTGAAGAATATGAATAATTTCTAATTATTTGACAATATTGGTTCTTTTTAATATTATAATATTAATGTATATTTATTTATTTATGTTATCATTGATATATTGTTTCAGCATATATATGTTTTGTTAAAACAATCCATTTTATCAGTGAAATTTTGAAAAACACTCTAATTTTCCAGAGATATTATCTTCTAAGGTAGTGAAAAAAAATTACATATATATATATATATTTTGTCAAACATATAAGCTTTACTACAACCACAAAAAAAATAGTATTTTTTAAATCAATGCGTTTTTACAATCACAAAAACTATTATGAAATATTTATATATGCTTACTGTAAATATACATATTTATGTTGTGTTGAAAATATTATATTCACTTACTCTTTAAAATATAATAAATTTATATATGTATATGTTGGGTATGAGGCATGATGGAGAGAGAAAGAAATACATATGAATGTTATATAATACTTGAATTTCATAATATTATATAATTAAATTAAATTAGAGAAATTCACACAAATACCCGTGCATCACATGAGAGCTTAACTAATATATATAATAATTGAACTGCAGCTAAAGTAGAAAGTAGGATTTTCCTGCCCAAAATACCTTTCTATATATAGAAAGTCTGGTATTAGGATTTTTCTCTTTCTTTCTTTTTTCACTTCAATTTTTTAAGGATTATAACTTTTTCATCTCAACTACATTTTTTATGAAAAATATATTCAATTAATCATCTTTTCATTATATTCATATTGCATATATAAAAATATAATATTAATTTTAAATATAAAATATATTTTTATAAGTTAATTGTGGTATATTTTTATATTACGGGATATTTTTATTTTAAACAAGTTTTTATTAAAAATATATTTTATATAATTATGTATTTCATTTTAAAAAGTATATATTATTATATTCATAATATCATATTATATTATCTTATTATAAATCGTGGAATGGGAAAAATCTATATATGTATATATAATAGCATAAGTCTATCTAGTCATAGTAACACATGTTTTTCCCGCTTTTTTCATTCACAAAAATAGTAATATTGATTTTTTAATTTTATTAATTTTATATTTATTATAATATTAAGATTGACTGTTGTTGTCAAGATTTTTTAGAGAATACCATGATTTACTAGAATAATAGTTGCTCAAATTTTTTAGAAAATTTCGTGATTTGTTTTATATAAATATGACATACAATATATAATGTATAATACATAAAAGACCTGTACCAATGTATATATATATATATATATAAAGAGAAGTATCAGTTAAAATAGATTTCTAAATTTGGATATGCTTTTTCTTTTCCTTTTTTAACCATATATAATATCATTCTAATTATTGAACAATATTATTATTATTAGTACTAAATAACTAATTTATCCATAAATTAAAAAAATTAATCTCACACTAAAAAAACAAAAGACATTATTTATCATATATTGGAATTTTTGTAACTTGGGAAAATGTACAAATTATTAAATATAATTATATACTTTTTAAAAATATCAATGTTATGCATTTTTTAATTTATAATATTATACTATAAAATTATATAAAAATAGATTCATAAAAAATTTATATATCCGTACATCGCAAGGGAGAACATATTAGTACTAGTATACATATAAGGCCCATAATCCTTACATAAGGATAAAATATTGTTTACATTTCAAATAAATAAGATATATAATGCGATCCATAATCCTTAAATAAGGATAAAAGATTGTTTAAATATCAAATAAATAAGAAATATAATGCGACCCATAATCCTTAAATAAGGATAAAAGATTGTTTAAATTTCAAACAAATAAGAAATATAATGCGACTCATAATCCTTAAATATGGATAAAAGATTGTTTAAATTTCAAATGAATAAGAAATATAATGAGACACATAATTCTTAAATAATGATAAAAGATTATTTAAATATCCTATAAATAAGAAATATAATATGACCCATAATCCTTAAATAAGGATAAAAGATTGTTTAAATTTCAAATGAATACAAAATATAGTGTTTTATGTTAAGTAGAGAGCGCCTGAAAGCTTCACCAAGAAAACATTTCAAATTGCGGAAAGTGGATAACCCCCTATCTTGTATTTGATTTCTCATATATGTTTTATTACTATAAAAAATGACAAAAAGGGTCTTTTGGATTTTAAAGTATGCTTCATCGATGGGTCTTGCAAATCATAATACATAATATTCACCAAATTATACAATAATAGATGATAAATTATCTATAAAGTCAAACTTATTATTTTTCCTAAAAGCTTTTTAAATCAAAAAGTGGAGCTCAAGTGACCATAATATTGGCGAACATAAGGATAGTGGCGGTATGAGGTGAGTCAATCACATCCTGGAGCACCACAAGTAGAGGTTATGGGGGAAAGATTTAGAAAGCTCCAACATTTGAAAATGAAATGGATCCCATAGTTGTGGAGGGTTGACTGAGAATCATAAAAAATATAATACAACAATACTCGATATAAAAAAAATCAGGATACACATGGGACACATTGAAAATTATTGAGAATGAGGCAACTATGACCTATTCATCGTGTTGGGATACATTGGGATACATGCGTTTATTCCAATCATCATTGGGTCGTGTGATAAATTCTTAGGGTTAAAACAGGGACTCTCCATCATCCTTAAGTTAGAATGAGATTGGCCAAGATTTGTGTTCACTGCCCCTAACAGGGCGCCAAATCTCTGTTAAAAAGGATCGAACAATCGATCAGGGATCTCCCTACCAGACAAAGATCCAGAGAAATAATCTGCGAAAAAATGTCTCTGAACAAGGTTCGGAAAGGTCGGCTCTCAATGAAGGAGAGAAAACCTACAACCTCTGAACAAGGTAGAGAATATAAGGATCGTCCACCTAAGTCAGTTTAAGAATTCATATTGGTTACTTAGTTATATAGCCAAAATTGTTATAAGATGTTATTATATTATTTTAATTAAATAATTAAATCATATTTATACATGTCAAAAGATTTTCAAAAAGAAAAAAAATTCCTTATTGTTATTCTTATCGACAAAACTTAAGGTCAACATGGTTATGCCCATGTTATTTGACAAGGAAATGTTTTGTGCAGTACAAATTAGCATCCAAAATTAAATTACTATAAATCTCTACAATTTAACGTTCCAATTTACGGATAAATTATATTTTGTCATCCAGATCATGTATCTATACAAATTATCTTTTGAACTTTTCTTACTTACTATTTCGAGCCTTTTGTTTTTCTCAAAATTTTCAAATGAGCTTCGAAGTAGATCTCTAACAGTCAGTTGATCTTGACTATTAGAATGAGTTGGTGATGTTTGTTTGAGAAAGGCACAAGAAAAAAAATGCTTCCAACAACCAAACTCATGACAAAAGTTTTGATAAGGACGCGAATAACAATAAAACACCTAATGCAAAAAGGTGTTATAATTGTAATGAGATTGATAATTTTTGCTTAAGACTATCCTAGACGTAAGAAGAAAGGGGTTAATAAAAAGGCTAATAAAGTCTCTACTGATTATGGTAAGGTTTTTATGGTGACCGATATGTGTAAGAAAATGTTTATGAATTCTTTGCATTCTAACAAAAATGAATTGCTAATAATATGGATACATATTTCATACGTCTCCTTATAAATTATCTTGAATGTCTTTCCATAACTGATATATTAGATTTCATGTTTACCCGTTACCCATAGTTTTATGTGTGAATTTATAGTGGTTATTGTTGATTTTTGTGGAACCAACAAAGGGTGAAATCTGAAAATTATATGTGTGAACTAGAATTACGTGTGAATTAGTGTGTTCATTTGGATAATTTTTTTTTTAATTTTTATCTTGGTGATAATTGAATTGGGGTGTTAATGTGTATCTTTGATTAACAAGAATGGATAGCTACGTGAGTTGGTGCATGAAGTATACTCATGGAGTTGCTGCAGTGGATTAGCTCTTAGCTTGTTAGTTAGGTGAATAACTAACTCTCAAGTTAGTTAGTTAGGTGAATAACTAGTTGGTTAGGTGAATAACTACTAGTTAGTTAGGTGAATAACTAACTCTCAAGTTGCAACTGATGGGAGTTGGATCAAGATGCAACTGTTGCTCTTATGTCAACCATTGGATTAAGATGCATGATGGTGGTTTGATCTCAGCCGTTGGTAGCTAGATATACAAGAGCTAGGCTAGATCAATCATATATAGTTGAGAGTGTAATTTCTTCGAATTCTTGGTTTTCTCTCGGTGAAGAGAGGTTGAGAGCTAGTGTGAATTCTATAAGAATTAGCTAGTGATTGAGAGTGAGTTTGAGAGATTGTAAACACTTGTGAATCAATAAGAGGGTGATCATTTCTGCCGTGGATGAAGATCAAACACAACGTTTGATTGAACCACGTAATTGCTTGAGTGTTGTTTGCCATTGTTGCTGTTTCTTTGTTCTTGTTGTTTGGGATCTTTTTTCTAGGTTATTTGCACAAAAATTTGGCGCCGTCTGTGGGAATCGAATCAGATCAAGATGAGTTCCACTAGGTTCGATGTGGAGAGGTTGAATGACAAGACTGATTTTGCCTTGTGACAAATGAAGGTGAAAGCTCTATTGATTCAGCAAGGACTCGCAGATGCTTTGAAGAAGGAATCAGATCCTTCATCTGCTGGGAAAGATAAGCCAGAAGAGAAGGAGGAGAAGGCTTTAATAATGGCAAAGGCTCCCAGTTTGATCATCTTGTGCCTTGGTGATAAAGCACTAAGGGAAGTGTCAAAAGAATCGACTACAATTGGGGTGTGGAATAAGCTGGAAAGTTTATACATGGTGAAGACTCTTGCAAATTGATTATACATGAAACACAGGCTGTATTCTTTCAAAATGGCAGAGGAGAAGTCCATCTTGAGTCAGATGGATGAATTCAACAAAATCTTGGATGATTTGGAGAACATTGAAGAGAAGTTGAGTGAAGAAGATAAGGTACTGATGTTGTTATCTGCTCTATCTAAATCCTCAGAGAATTTTAAAGATACATTGCTGTTTGGAAGTAGGGAATCCTTGACACTTGATGATGTGCAGATGGCACACTCAAGTGTAAGGAGTTACATAAATCTACTGGGAAGATGTTAGCAGTGAGTGGTGGTGAAGGTCTCATAGTAAAGAAGCACCATAACAACAAGAAAACGCCCTACAACAAACCTTAAATGCTAGCAACAAGCAACATGAAAAGATTCAAGAATAATTGCACAAAGTGGCAGGCATTGAAAGGAAAAGAACCTGATAACAACAAGGCTCCAAGAAACCAAGCAAATCAGAGTTTTGAAGCTGCTGGATCAAATTTTGAATCATTTGAAGCATTGACAATCTCAAGTGATCCTGCAGAAACTGAGTGGGTTTTGGACTTAGGGTGTAGCTTTCATATGAAACCAAGGAAGGAGTCGTTCTCATCACTGAAGCTACAACAAGGAGATATTGTGATGCTGGGGAATGACCAAAGATGCAGGGTACAAGGAATTGGAGCACTTCACATCAGAATGTTCTATGGAAAGGTCAGAATTCTGAGGGAATTGAGGTATGTTCCTGAACTAAGAAGAAATCTGATTTCCCTTAGGGTGTTTGATGCAACTAGGTATAGCTTTTAATCTCAGAATGGCAACCTAGATGTGATCAAGGATGAGAGGGTTGTTATCAAGGGAATTAGGAGGAATGGGTTGTATTTTCTAGTTGGAAGTACTGCCACAGGAGAAGTTCATACAATGAACTCTCATGATGAAACTGAGAAGTGGCATGGTAGATTGGCTCACCTAAGCACTAGAAACCTGTATGAATTATCCAAACAAGGGTTACTGGGTGGTGACAGGATAACAAAGATGGAGATATGTGGACACTGTGTGTTAGGAAAGGCAAGGAGATTGAAGTTCCCAATTGGTACTCATACAACACAGAAAAAGTTAGAGTATGTCCACTCTAATTTGTGGGGACCAAGTAAGACTTCTACAATGAGTGGAGGGAGATAC
Source organism: Caryopteris x clandonensis (assembly GCA_028749325.2). Lineage (NCBI taxonomy): Eukaryota > Viridiplantae > Streptophyta > Magnoliopsida > Lamiales > Lamiaceae > Caryopteris > Caryopteris x clandonensis. The sequence continues at coordinate 10,745,360 of JAPYKT020000006.1, read as the reverse complement.
TTTATCTCCATGATTGATGATCACACCAGGAAGGTTTGGGTATATATTCTCAAAGCAAAGTCAGATGCCTTTGAGAAGTTCAGGGAATGGTTAAATGAAGTGGAGAACTCCACTAGAAAGAAGTGGGTTGTAGCTATGGAAGAAGAGTTGGAATCTCTAGATAAGAATTAAACTTGGGAGATAGTGAAGAAACCAAAGAAGCAGAAACTCATAGGCTGCAAGTGGATATTCAAGAAGAAACCAAAAGTAGCTAAGGGAAATGGAGTAAGGTATAAAGCCAGATTGGTCGCCAAAGGGTTTTCACAGAGAGAAGGAAAATCTTCTCACCAGTTATGAAACACTGCTCCATAAGGATCCTATTATCACTGGTTGCACAGTTTGGGTTAGAGTTGCATCAGATGGATGTAACTACAACATTCTTGCATGGAAAGTTGATAAATATATATCTATATATATATATATATATATATATGAAGATCCCTGATGGAGTTGCTGTAAAGGATCCAGAATCAAAGCTTGTCTACTCAGGAAATCACTTTATGGACTAAAATAAAGTCCAAGGCAGTGGTATATGTGCTTTGATGAGTATATGATCTCCAGGAAGTTTACAAGGAGCAAGTTTGACAGCTGTGTATACTTCAAACAAGATGGAGATTCACTGATATACTTATTACTGTATGTTGATGACATACTCATAGCAAGTCATTCAATGAAGGAAATTTAGATGGTGAAAGACATTTTGAAGTCTGAGTTTGACATGAAAGACTTAGGGGAAGCTAAAGTGAGTTTGGGGATGGAAATTAAGAGAGATAGGGCAGCAAACACTGTGTCTCTTACACAAGGAACTTATCTTGATAAGGTACTTAAGAGGTATAATATGAATCTTGCTAGGACAGTCACTACACCGATGAAGAAAGGGTTGAAGTTATCTCTGAGTCAAGGAGTTGCATCTGATGCAGAAGTGAAGGAGATGGAAATGGTTCCTTATCCAAGTGCAGTGGGTAGCCTTAAGTATTCAATGGTATGTTGCAGGCCAGACTTAACCTATGTGATGTCTGTGATCAGTAGGTTTATGGGAAACCCAGGGAAGGTTCATTGGGAGGCAGCGAAATGGACAATGAAGTATGTTAAAGGCTCTGTGGAGAGAGGTCTGATATTTCAGAGAAGAGGTGGAGTAAGTGAGGTTTTGACTGGTTTTGTTGATGCAGATTTTGTTGCAAACATGGATACTAGGAAGTCACTTACTGGATATGTTTTTACACTCTTTGGGACTACTATTAGCTGGAAATCCATGCACCAGTCTATAGTAGCTCTTTCAACAACAGAGACCGAGTATGTTGCTCTCACTGAGAAAGTGAAAGAGAGTGTTTGGCTCATAGGAATACTTGGGGAGTTTGGTCTGAAGCAAGAGATGGTGACCATAATTTGTGATAACTTGAGTGCTATCCATCAGTCAAAGCACCAGGGTTATCACGAACGCACAAAACACATAGATGTCAAGCTCTACTATATAAGGGATATGGTGGAAAAGGGTTTGATCAAGGTGGAGAAAGTTGGAACTGAGGAGAATCCAGCTGATGCATTTACAAAGGCTTTGCCAGCAGCAAAATTTGAGCTGTATCAAAGTCTTGTTGGCATGAATTAAATAAAAGAAGGAAGCATCACTGCTCAAGTTGGAGTAGTGATGGAGTTTAGTAGCTTCTGGTGGAGCTGTGGAAGTGAAAGGTGTGCAAGTATGCTGCTCAATGGAACGAGCAGGAATAAGGCTGTGTTAGGGTTGATTGAATATGGTGAATTTGTAGTTCGAGGTGGAGCTATGTGGAGTTGTTTACAGCTTGGTCAAAAGCTGTGAAAACTCGGTGTTAGCAGTTTGGTCAAAAGCTGTTGGAAGTTTTGTTGTTGCTTCTGGTGAAGCAATGTTGCAGAAATGGTTATAACTTGTTGATACTGCAGATATGGTGGAGATTTGTGGTGTTAATGTGTATCTTTGATCAACAAGAATGGATGGCTACGGGAGTTGGTGCATGAAGTTTACTCATGGAGTTGCTGCAGCGGATTAGCTCTTAGCTTGTTAGTTAGGTGAATAACTAACTCTCGAGTTAGTTAGTTAAGTGAATACCTACTAGTTAGTTAGGTGAATAACTAGTTGGTTAGGTGAATAACTAACTCTCAAGTTGCAGCTGATGGGAGTTGGATCAAGATGTAACTGCTGCTCTTATATCAACCATTGGATTAAGATCCATGATGGTGGATTGATCTCAGCCGTTGGCAGCTAGATATACAAGAGCTAGGCTCGATCAATCACATATAGTTGAGAGTGTAATTTTTTTGAATTCTTGGTTTTCTCTCGGTGAAGAGAGGTTGAGAGATAGTGTGAATTCTACAAGAATTAGCTAGTGATTGAGAGAGAGTTTGAGAGATTGTAAACACTTGTGAATCAATAAGAGGGTGATCATTTTGCCGTGGATGTAGATCAAACACAACATTTGATTGAACCACATAATTGCTTAAGTGTTGTTTGCCATTGTTGTTGTTTCTTTGTTCTTGGTTGTTCTTGTTGTTTGGGATCTTGTTTTTGGGTTATTTGCACAACATGAATATATTCATTCTTTCATATATGTGTTGATTGCTAATAGGTGATTTTCTTCTTTGTGTGTTGATTCGAGGTTAGTAATCATAAACCTTTTGTGTTATTTGATGTATGCGTTTCTATGAAACATATTTTCTTAGGGTATCTGGATAGGTAAGTAAAAGGCAATAGACTTTGGTCTAGGGGTGAACCGGGCAATAAGGTGGTAATGAGTCGGTTCGTCATTTTTTTTAAATGAGTTTGATTTGTTTGCTTGTCGGTTATATGTTTTTACTTGTTATCTGATACGACTCCATTTCAAGTAGAGCAACTCGATGTCCTTGATGAACTGTGTTTTGACTTTGTGTCTTATTTAACTTTTTGTCGTATGCGGACTTCGTGTCCAAACTCGGACTTTGTGTCCTTGGTGAGAGACTTTTTGTCTCAAACTTTGTGTCCAAACTTCGAGTTGTGTCCACGTATCTCCATTGGTGAGAGACTTTGTGTTTCAAACTTTGTGTCCAAACTTGTACTTTGTGTTCACTGGTTGCTTCCTATATTGACTTTGTGTCTTATAGAAGGAAGCCCGACAATGATCAGTTATGTGCTTCTGCCTCATGGTCAGTAATATGGTGTGTGCCAAGGTGGAAATTGTTATTCTGATGGAAAACTTGGTGTAGCCAATAATATATATATATATATATATGTATATATATATCCCTAACCCATCCCATCCCAAGCCCATGACAACATTAGGTTAACTCATATTCCTATATATATATATATATATATATTTGATTATATAAGCTGGCCATAATATACGAAAAAACCAGAACGATATTATATTATCTTCTCTATTCTTCCTTTTCTTACTTTATTTTGAGTGTGGTTAGAATTGGACCACATCATATCACTGATCAACAATGAGGGGAACCACAACCTCAGCTGGATGAAGGTCTTGAAATCCATACACAACATTGGTATCAAAGCCACGGTTGCATCCAGATAAGGAGGCTCTCCCGTTATTTTGGGTTACTGTTCATGTGAATAGTAACTTTTTTATTTATTTATTTTTTATTTTTTATGTGGAGACGTAATTTTTAATAAGTCTGAATTTCCATGTTTATCTGATTTTGTGCTTTCCTCTACTATCTATGTGATTTCATCTGAGGTGGAGCATGTACCCTGTGATAATGAACCTAATAATATGAAAAGCCAACCAACGTACTACAAAATGTTGAAAATGATAATGAGGAAGGTGAATCATTGGACAGTCACCATTTAGCTCGGGATAAGAGTAGGAGGCAAACTTATCTTCCATCTAAGCTAAGTGATTTCTACATTGATAATCATGCTTTCAACACTTTTGAGTCTGATAAGAGTGAACCTAAGTCGTATAAAGAAGCTTTGAAATCTAAGAAATTAGTAGAATGGTAAAATGTTATGAAAGATGAGATGAGATCTACAAGTTAATAAAAATAAGGGATATATTGTATTGAAATCTTTGCTTTTGTTGTCAAATTTAACATTTTGCACATTATGCTTGCTTTAGTTGCTCATCATGATTGAGAATTAAAACAAATGGATTTGAAAACAACTATTTTGCATGTGATATTGACAAAAAGATTTATATGCACCAACCTGATGGTTTTGTGGACCCTGAAAAACCCGACTATGTATGCCTGTTGAATAAATCTTTGTATGGCTTAAAGCACTCACCTAGGAAATGGAATAAGAAATTTGATTAATGCATGTTAACGTTGAAATTTGAAAGAAGTGTGCATGATCACTGTCTCTATTTCAAGTAGAATGCATCTATTCCTATTTTCTTGTTGTTATATGTGGATGGAATGCTTTTGGTGAGTCTTTGTAAGAAGTCTATTAAGCATGTGCAAAAATGTTGATTTGATAATTTTTACATGAAAGACTTAGGGGATGTTAAAAAGATTTTAGGCATGAACATTGTTAGAGATAGAAAAAATCATTTCTTGTGGTTGTACCAAATTTTGTTTGAGGAGAAATTTTTGCATAAATTTTCCATGTCCAATGCTAAATCTGTGATGTGCCTTTAGCTGTGCTAAGTAAGGATCGGTGACTGCTAGGCCGGATATTGCATATTCAGTTAGTTGCTTAAGTAGGTATATGTCAAATCCGGGGTTGCTCCATTGGGAAGCTTTAAAGTGGTTACTTATATATGTGTAAGGTTCTAAAAATGTATGCTTGAAGTTTTCAAAAAGTGCACGGGGGGTGAAATTAATTGGTATGTGGACTCAAACTATGCAAATGATAGGGACTTTAGAAAATCCACCACATCTTATATATTAACCTTGTATGTTTCTTGCATAAGACGGAAATCTTAATTTCAATCAATTATAGCACTCTCAACTATGGAGTCTGAGGATGTTGCTGCAACTAAGGCCTTGAAAGAGGCTATTTGGTTGAAAGGGATTCTTTCAGAAATTGAATTTCTGGAAGGTAAGGTTGTTTTATACTCCGATAGTCAATCCAATATACAATTGTCTAAGACCCAAGTATTCCATGATACAACTAAACACATAGATGTTAGATTTCATATCATTCGTGATATTGTTGAAAAAAACATAAATGATTTGGAGAAAGATATCGTTTGAATTTAATTCTGCTGATATGGGTACTAAATGTGTCCGTTCAAAAGTTTAGATTTTGCATGCAAACTCTGAATTTTGACTCAATTAATTGATTGCATGTGCATATGTGTTTCTCTAGGCTCATTAGCTAGTGAAATCCGGCGATGATGAGTTACGTTCTTTGGCCTCATGATCAGTGCTATAGTGTGTGCCAAGGTGGAGAATGTTATATTCTGATAGCCCACTAGGTGTGGCCCAATAATATATTTCCCTAACCAAAGCCAAGCCCAGCCCATGACAACCCTAGGTCAGCTCATATACTCATATATATATGTGTGTGATGATATTTACTAGCCTCCATATAAAACCTTTCTTCTCTATTCACTTTCATCTGTCATCCTCATCTGTTTATCTACAACCCGCCGTATAAAACTTTTCAAATCCACTTCATTCATAGATTCTTTGTAGGATAGAGGGGGCTTCATTCAGATCTGAAAATAATTTTAAGAGAATTGAGAAAAGCTTCTAGTTGGGTAAGATTTGCTGCAACTTTTAATTATTTTCCTCTCTTGGTTTTGCATTACAAAATTAGGCCGTTATCTTATTTTTGCATCATATTTGGACACAAACATGCACCAATAAATGCACAAAATGTACAAATAAATTAAAATGACATTTGCTAATTTTGACCTGTGTTCACTATAGGAAATCTGCATCTTTAGGGTGAATTTTTCACCGTTAATCAGTGAAAATCACGTTAATTGGCTGTAGCGACTAAAATATTCCGTCGCTAACTTTGTTGTTACAGGACTGTAAGAAATTCTTTAATTAACTTTGTTGTTATCAAACTATGAGCCACCCTTCAATTGTTATCTTTGTGGTTAATTGCTAACTTTGTTGTTATTGAATTGTTAGAAACCTCATTTAGCAACAAAAATTTGAATATCATTACCAACTTTTACAACAAATAAACATTTTTCTACCCACCGGTACATTGCAGGTAATCTTCCAGAGAAAGGTAGACTTACTTTTGGTATGCTCATAATTTTATTTATATATTTATTATTATTATTATTATTATTATTATTATTATTATTATTATTATTATTATTATTATTATTATTATTATTATTATTATTATTATTATTATTATGTATTATTTAGTTTTTTTGTAGTTTTTTTCATATACTTTATTTACTATTTTTCACGTTATTTGTACTTTTCTTTACCTTTTTCGCCCTCATGTACTTTTTCTCTTTATTTCTCTTTTTCATCTAAGTTTTTGTTTATATGTGAGAAAATAATGTAATTTTTATTATGATATTACTTTCATATTAATTTTTATCAATGTTGAGATTGCTTTTTTCTTTTTTAATTTTAATTTTATTTTATAAGGTACTGTGTTATGTTTTAATTATAATCTTTCATATTTATAGTATGTATTTGGTGTATTCATAGATAATTTAAAAAAGCACATTTAAGTTCCCGGCCAATTTCTCATTGTTCAACAATGGAACCAAGTGTTGGCAATTCATAGCTGTGCTAATGTAGATCTACTTTTAAAGAAAAGATTTGCTACTAAGGCACTCCCTTAGCTGTTTTTTTTCCGCACGCATAACATTTCACTTTTTTTCAATGAAAAGTAATACTTTTTTAACAATCTAAAAGTATTATCTTTTCACATAAAAGTATTACTTTTGATTGAGTAATTATAAGAAAGTATAATTATAAACATATATGTTTTTAGTGGAGAATAATATTTTTTTGACAAAAGTAATACTTTTTACAAAAGTTATATTTTTTGTCAAAAAAAGTGTCATATTAAAAACATGTACCTGCATAACATATGTCAAATTCATACAATTTTTGTGTGGATTCAAATTAAGTCAACTAAAATTCATGTGTTTCTGGCAAGTATGGTGTTGGATCCAACCCATTCCATGAATTTTGATCCCTAGAACTTTGACATATAATTTTTTGCACTTATAATATCTAAATTTAAAATGTTTATCACTCAAGAAGTCTTACAAAAGCTTAGATTGTATAGCACTTACATATCATACTTTTTTTTTTTTTTTTGGTCTTCTGGTTTTGTTTAGTGACCAGTTAAATTAAAAAAACTTCTCATATTTGAAATTGAAATTGCTTTCACAACCCTTTATATTATCGTTTCTCATCATTGCTTATTGTCTCTAGAACACTATTTTTGTTCACTTTCCTTTGTTATCTTCATCTCTTTATCTATAACTCGTCAATGAAAACCCTTTCAAATTTACTTTATTCATAAGTTCTTTGTCGGATAGAAGGGGCATCCATTCAAATCTGAGAATACTTTTAAAAGAATAGAGAAAAGCTTCTAGTGGGGTAAGATTTGCTGCAACTTTTAATTATTTTCCTCATTCTTGGTTTTGCAGTAGATTAGGCCCTATATCTTGTTTGCATTATATTAAGACACAAACATACACCAATAAATGCACAAAATGTATCAATAAATTTAAATAACACTTGCTTATTATGACCTGTATTCACTATAGGAATTCTGCATCTTTGTGGAGAAATTTTTGTATTCACTATAGGAATTCTGCATCTTTGTGGAGAAATTTTTATCGCTAACCGGTCGAAAACACTAACCGGTTGAAGCGACTAAAATATTCCGTCGCTAACTTTGTTCTTATTGGACTATCAAAAACCCTTTAAACAACTTTGTTCTAATCAGCTGTAGCGACTAAAATATACTTCATACTTTTTTTTTTTTTTTTTTTTATAGAGTATTAAATAGATGCAATTTTTACATGCTATTATTGTTCAATTATATATTGAATGTGTATGTTGGAAAAAAATGATCCAATTTATGCCTGTAAAGATGGAGAAACAATTTATGGGAATGAACTCAACTACGGAAAGGATGACAAGCAATGAAAGGATTGACAATTCAAATGACAATTCAAATGATGAGCATCAAAGGAAGAGAAAGCGCTGCACTCCACATCAAATGCAAGAACTCGAAACGTAAGTTTTAATAATTGTTGCGTTTGTAAAATTTTAATTGATTAGAATTTCCATAAAATTAATATTTATGTTGTATATAAAAATTAAGTTTAGTATATCCTTTGTTGAGATGATGAAATGTTATCTACTTTGGTCAACATATTTTAGTTTTAATATCCTAATTTTTATTGCAGATTTTTCAAAGAATGCCCACGCCCAGATGGTAGGCAAAAAAGAGAACTTAGTTCGCAACTGGGGATGGAAGAGGTGCAAATCACGTTTTGGTTCCAAAATAAACGCACAATGTTGAAGGTAAGATAAACATGTTTTAATATTTTCTCTGATTTCTGATTGGAAAAATAAAATCAGATTGAAAATAGTTCAATCTCCTTCAATTAAAAAAAAAATGTTCCAATAAGATATTCCATCATAAATTAATTTCAGTCCCATCACTTAAATATCAGCAAGCATGTGCCTTACATGTGCAAGAAATTTGGTTGTTCTTAGCAGATGAGATCCTTTGTTCCACTTCATGTTATTGTATTCCTAGTCCTATTATATTAATCTTTAATTTGTTTAACTTACAGGCAAAACATGAGCGACAAGAGAACTCACTACTTCGCAATGAGAATGAAAAGCTTCGCTTGGAAAACATGCAGTACAAAGAAGCTCTTAGCAGCCGTTATTGCCCCTCATGTATCAGCTCATCTTCCATGGGAGATATGTCCTCACATGAGCGTCATTTGAGAATGGAGAATGCTAGATTGAGAGAAGAGGTGAATTCATATATATTTAAATATTATGAACCCCAATGTTTCCTAAGCTGAGAAACCCTAATATATATATATACACTCACATATTATTTTATTTTATTCTCACATATAGGTCGAAAATATTGCTGCAATGGTTGCAAAGTATGTTGGCAAGCCGGTGCCATACACAAACTCCGCAGCTGCTCCATCTTGTTCATCTCTGGCGCCACCACAATAATGATCTGCAGTATTGTAGAAGAAAAATGGTTTCAGTTATTTTATGGTTTGAGAAAAAATAATTATTTAGAAAAAAATATGAATGAACTATTTTTTACATTTGATGTGAACTGTTTTTACGCTACATTATGGGCTTCAAATATATTTTGTGCGGCTCTTGTTGGTCATATGATTTTTTTTCTTTTCATAATTCAATTTTGTGCGGGCTCTTGTTCGTCATATGCTTTTTTTTTCTTTTCATAATTCAATCTTGTTATCATATTCTTTTTTTTTTCTTTTCATAATTCAATCTTGTTGTCATATGCTAAAGTTAATAACATGAGCGAAAATTACTAATTAATTATTCTTTGAATAACTTTGTTCCACAAATATGTTTAAAGTAGGCTACCATGACCAATAAGTTTATATTCCAATATTTATCAATCTCAATCCTCAAATTCTATCTGTTACACTAATCAACTGAAATTAAACTATTTGGATAAATAAAAAATTAATTTAATTCACATGGTCCAGTCTAATAAACATAATATGTATCCCCAATTTAGTTAGCTAGTCAAAGATAAACTTAAATAAAATAGAGGCTATCGTATCAAAAATAAATTGCTCAAATTTATTTACTAAGCATAGATAGAACATTAATGATGAATCATAAATCGAATCTCACGTTTTACAACTTAAGCACTCGATCTATTGTGCAAATAATTTGGAAACTATAATTTAATTCCTATAAATCTAAAATTCAAATATTGAAAATTAAAATTGCCAAAAGAAGCAATCTTGATGGAGGGAGGGAGAGAGGGGGAGAGAGAGAGAGAGGGATTCAGAAGTTAAAACATAGAAAATCACATTACAACTTAAGAGCTACAGATAAATGTCAAGATGTGCCATCACAAAGAGAGAGAGAGAGAGAGAGGCCTATAGATCTGTGATTGTAAAGTTAAAACAAAAAAAACCGCCTTTAGATGAAATAGAGAGAGAGAGAGAGAGTGAGTGAGATATGCCTATAAATCTCAGATTGCAAGGAGAGAGAGAGAGAGAGATTGGTAGTGAATAGCCAACTTAAAGAGTTAGAAAACACCCTAACATCTAAAAATTTAAGAAACATACTAACAAATCATAACAAAGACTTCCGGTCCAAAGCAGAAATATTTTTGCAATATGATAACATGAGATGCATCATTTAATGGGAAAATTTCAATTCCTTTAGGAGGCATATATATAATTATGCTTTAATTTATAATTTTTTTCCTGACTCCATGTCATGTCATATAGTATATTTGAAGTGCTAATCATACAAGACCAGATATTTTTATTCTCTAAGTGTAGTTTGAGAAACTAAATATTTTGCACTAACAAGATAAAATTTAATTCATATAAACAACGCGCACACACACAGAGAAAAAGAGAGAGAGAGATACATATAAATCAAGTGATTGTAATGTTAAAAGGAAAAAAAAACTATCTTAAGAAGCAATCTTGCATACAATACCTGTTGGAGAGTCGCTGAATCAATCATAAAGTCCCAAAAGGAGAGGCTACCAGTACAAGAACTAAGGATTTCGGGGCCACACAAGAAGAACAAAGATCACTGAATGTGAGAAAAAGTGGAATCATAGAATCATACAATTCAAAACATGATTTTAACTGAATTATGTACATCTGCAGTGAACAATATAATTTCAAATATACAGCATATAATACCCATTCCAGCACATATATTTTTTTAGAAGATCACCACTAATTCCATCTTTACTATGTTGATTCAGAGAACAAAGCATATAATAACCAAGGAAAACACAAATACTTCAGAAATTCAGACAATAAAAGATAAGATAAACAAGAAAAACATAAAACCCGCAGACGAAGAAACCCTCCCCAAAGAAAAAAGAAATTCATTTAAATATAAGGGTTAATATAAAAAACCAACCTCACCTATTGTGCTTTTTTCCATTTGGCACCCAAGCTAAAAAACCTCTCTGATTGCAACCTCTTTTATACGCTTTTGACCGACTACAACCTATACTTTTTTCAGATTGTTTTTTCTAGTGAGAAGGACAATATGTGAGATGCACATGGTGTTTTAAGGGTATTATCATCTTTTTAGGATCAAGCTAAAGGGCAAATTCATCATTTTCCAACCTGGTCTCTTTAGTATTGGCATCCCTTCTTCAATTTGGGGATTAGGGCTTTAGATTTGAGATTCTCTCTTTAATTTGACATCCTTTCTACTCACCGATTTGAGATTCTTGCAGACGAACTGGGCAAGGAAAACATTAAAATTAAAAATGGCAAACTGGGCTGGAGAAAAAGAAGAATTGAAGAAACGATTCCAGAGGTTCAATCGCAAAATGGATTGGCGAATAACAAAGGAACGTTGATGACGATCCAGAATCAGCTCTACTAATTGTGTAACTGAAAAAATGAGGGCAACTTTAGAGAGAAAGAAGCCAGAAGCAACTAAAATGATCAAATAAGAAAGATTAAATTATTATACATTAACTTTCAGAATCAGATCACAGGTTTGCAATAGTATGACTCTCATAGCCAAGGCCGAGGAGATGGTGCTTATTAAGCTTTAGTTTCTCTCTCTCTCTCATACCCACACCAGATCCTGCACCCACCTCTCCTCAATAATTTCATCATCGACAAAGAACATATTGAGTTTCTTCATGGCAAGGTTAGTTTCATGGTCGATTTTCTAAAAACTTACTATTCGAGCAGATGCAGCCATGAAATTGCAAGTCTGCCAGAGTAGCAATGACGATCCATAGCTGCTGATCCTTCCTTGCAATGGGTGAAGAATTGAAGAGAGAATCTCAAATAGAAAGCCCTAATCTCGTTGAAGAAGGGACGCCAATACTAAACAGGCCAGGTTGGGAAATGACGAGTTTGCCCTTCAACCGATCCTAAAAAGACAATAATACCCTTAAAACACCACGTGCATCTCACATGTTGTCCTTCTCGTCGGAAAAAAATGATCTGAAAAAAGTATCGGTTGTAATCGGTCAAAAGCGTATAGAACAGGTTGCAATCGGTGACATTATTTAGCTTGGGTACCAAATGAAAAAAAGCATTATAGTTGAGGTTGGTTTTTGATATTAACCATAAATATAAAGCAATAACCCATACCTTTTCAGCCAAGTTAAATGCTTTGGCACACAATTTTTTCCAGCTTCAGTGCTACTTTAGTATTGCAATCCCACACAACAACAAAAAATGAGGGATATTTTATGAACAATTAAAAAGGAAAACCACATAATTAAAGATTACCATAGTTTCACTCATCAAGTGTAGTTTGATAAACAATATATTTTGCACTATCCAAATAAAATTTAGATAACTTATCAAATGAACCACACCCACACACACAAACATAGAGAGAGAGAGAGATTCCTATAAATTTGATATTGCAATGTTAAATGTAAAAAATTGCTTTAAGAAGCAAAATTGAGAGAGAGAGAGAGAGAGAGAGAGAGAGAGAGAGAGAGAGAGAGAGAGAGAGAGAGAGAGTGGGAGTCGCATAGAATGAAGTTAAAACATAGAAAGTCACAACTAAAGAGCTACAAGGATAAATGTCAAGATTGGGTAGCGCGCACACACACACAGAGATGCCTATAAATATTTGATTGCAACGTTAAAATGAAAAACCCGTCTTAAGAAGCAATAGAGAGAGAGAGAGAGAGAAATGTCTATAAATTTGTGATTGTAATGATAAAATGAATAAACCCCCACAAGAAGAAATCTTAATGGAAGAGAGAGAGAGAGAGAGAGTCCCAGTTCAAAGTTTGGGGTAGTTTCTGTTGGAACTATTTTGTGGGATATTTGATAAAATGGTTAAAACCAACAATGTAATTTCAGAGGGTAAAATAACATATCATTAATTATGTTGATCAATTAGTCAACTTGCTGCAAAGTAACTGCATTTGTACACAGGTTGCACGTAGACTGCATACTTGCATGTCCAAACAAATTGTCTATCGGAAACCAAACGTCAACCAAGTTTCACCTACACGAAATCCTAGTTGCTATTTCTTTTGGACAATATTACACAATACTGCCGACCAACCAAAAAAAATAAAAATTGAATACTTCAATGTTAACAATGAGAGAGAGAGAGAGAGAGAGAGAGAATAGGAAGCATGTAAAGAATCTTGCCTCATAATTCATTGCCGAAGTTTCCCTCCACAAAAACATCTAAAACTTGCTAATGAAAATATAAGAAGTCTCCAAGAAATCCTGAATTTTGCACTCAATAATCATAAGTCATGAAAAAAATACAAGTTCCATAATGCACTTGGGAGGCTGGGGAATAGGTTATAGCCTATATTGATATACAAAAATTTCTTACATAAATTGCCACCCAGTTGCTCATCATTACAAAAAGAACAATAAGTAAATGCTGAAGCAGACGATATATTTGAAAATTCTTTAATATGAACAAAGAATTAATGGATAAAGAAGCAAAACCAAGTGAATTAGCCAGACTCCATTGTGTAAATGGAAGACGCGGCCCCAACATAATCCATATTTAGCTGTATCTATAAAGAGATAACAAGCAACATGAATTTTTTGTAATTAAATTGTAAAATGTAAGCATGTCAATACAATAATATATTATGTTTACTTACTTTGAAGGCAAATTTGGTCAAACACTAAAATATGACCCTTTGACTCCTTCAATTGAACCCTCCCATTATCTTTATTTTCAATATGAGAGAATCTAACAAGAAACTAAAAAACAAAAGGAAAAAAGAAACACAAGAATCCAACATGAAGAATGAAAAAAGTTAAAAGTTAACTGATTGATATATAGAGAGAGAGAGAGATGTCTATAAATCTGATATTGCAATGTTAAAAGTTAAAAATCTTCTTAAAAATCAAACATGAGAGAGAGATAGAGTGGGAGTCACAGAGAATGAAGTTAAAATATAGAAAGTCACATTAAAACTAAATAGCTACATGGATAAATGTCAAGATGCGGTAGCGCGCACACACACACATAGACAGAGATGCCTATAAATATGTAATTGCAACATTTAAACAAAAAAGCTGCCTTAAGAAGCAATCTTGAGAGAGTGAGAGAGAGAGAGAGAGAAAGATGCCTATAAATATGTGATTGTAATATTAAAATGAATAAACCGCCAGAGAGAGAGAGAGTTTCATATGATAGAGCCCCAATTCAATGGTAAAACCAAAAATATAATTTTAGTTTGAAATATTATGTTAGATATTTTGTAAAATGGTAAAACCAAAAATATAATTTCAGATACTAAAATAACATACCATTAATTATGATGATATATTGGGCAACTTGCTGAAAATAACTACGTATGCACACAAGTTGGGACTTAGGCTACAAAATTGTCTATCAAAAACCAAAAGTCAACCATCACCTACACCAAATCCTAGTTGCTATTTCTATTGGATTGTATTACACAACGCCGTCAACCAAAAATAACCCTCCACAAAGAATTAAAAAAATCACTTCAATATAAAAGCAATAACCCATACCTTTTTAGAGCAAGTTAAACATTTTGGCACACAATTTTTTCCAGCTTCATTGCTACTGAAGTCTTGTAATACAACAACAAGAAATGAGGGATATTTTCTGAACAGTTTATAAAGGAAAGCACAAAATTGAAGATTTCCAAGTTAAAGGCAAAACAAGAAATTAAAAATGGAAGTGCTAATCATACAATGCAAGATAGTTTCACTCAGTAAGTGTAGTTTGAGAAACCATATATTTTGCACTATCCAAATAAAATTTAGATAACTTATCACATGAACTGCACCAACACACACATAGAGGGAGGGGAGGGAGAGAGAGAGAGGGAGAGAGATATGCATATAAATCTTATATTGCAATGTTAAAACTTAAAAATTGCCATAAGAAGCAAACTTGAGAAAGAGAGAGGCGGAGAGAGAGAGTCGGAGTCACATAGAATGAAGTTAAAATATAGAAAGTAACATTATAACTTAAGAGCTAAATGGATAAATGTCAAGATGTGGTAGCACAAACACAGAGAGAGAGAGAGAGAGAGAGAGAGAGAAAGATGCCTATAAATGTGTGATTGTATTGTTAAAATGAAAAACCCACCTTACGAAGCAATCTTGAGAGAGAGGGAGATAAAGATAAAGAGAGAGAAAGAGAGAAACATAGACATGCCTATAAATCTGGTATTGTAATGTTAAGATAAAAAAAACCACCTTAAGAAATAAGAGAGAGAGAGAGAGAGAGAGAGAGAGAGAGAGATTGGGGTAGTTTCTGTTTGAAATATTTTGCAAAAAAACCACCTTAAGAAGCTAATAAGAGAGAGAGAGAGAGAGAGAGAGAGAGAGAGAGAGAGAGAGAGAGAGAGAGAGAGAGTTTATCATATGACAGAGGCTTAGTTTATAGTTTGGGGTAGTTTCTGTTTGAAATATTTTGTGGAATATTTGATAAAATGTAAAACCAAAAATGTAATTTCAGAAAGTAAAATAACATACTATTAAAATATGTTAATGTATTGGACAACTTGATACAAAATAACTCCATCTGTACTGAAGTTGCGACATAGGCTGCATACTTGCCGTTCCAAACCAATTGTGTATCAAAAACCAAAAGTCAACCATGTTTCACCTACACCAAATCCTAATTTCTGGTTTTTTTGGATTGTATTACACTATCCTGCATACCAACAAAAAACTTTGAATACTTTAATGTTAACAATGAGAGTGAAAGAGAAAGAGGGAGAGGGACAGGGAGAAAGAGGGAGAGGGACAGGGAGAGAGGGAGAGAGAGCATGTAAAGAATCTTGCAACATAATTCATTGCCAAAGTTTCCGTCCACTAAAACATCTAATTTCCTAATGAAAATGTAAGAAGTTGCCAAGAAATCATGAATTTTGCACTTGATAATCATAAGTCAAGAAAAAATGACAAGTTTCAAGATAAACATGGGAAGCTGGGAGAAGGTTGTAGCCTATATTGATATGCAACTTTTTCTTACATAAATGCCAGTGAATTGCTCACCATTACAAGAAGAACAATAAGTAAAAGCTAAAGAAGAATACATATTTGTAAATTCTTTAATTTTAATAAAGAATTAAAGGATAAAGAAGCAAAACCAAGTGAATCAGCCAGACTGCATTATGTAAATGGAAGACGTGGCCCCAACAGAATCCATATTTTGCTAAATCTATACAAAGAGAATAGGTAAACATAAATTTTTTGCTAAGGTAAATAAATTGTAAAAAGAAGCATCTCAATACATTAAATATACTATGTTCTCTCACTTAGAATACAACTCTGAATAAACACTAAAATATGGCCCTTTGACTCCTTCAATTTAACCCCTCCTATAATCTTTATTTTCAACCAAACATTAAGAACAAAAAGTTAGAAGTCAACTGATAGAGAAAGATAGAGATATATTCCTATAAATTTGATGCCTATATATTCCTTAAAAGCAAACTTGAGAGAGAGAGAGAGAGAGAGAGAGAGAAAGAGAGAGAGAGAGAGAGAGAGAGAGAGAGAAAAAGAGAGAGAGAGAGATGCCTATAAATCTGTGATTGCAACATTAAAACAAAAAACCCGCCTTAAAAAGCAATCTTGCTAGAGAGAAAAAAAGATGCCTATAAATATGTGATTGTAATGTTAAAATGAATAAACTGCCTTAAGAAGCAATCTTGAGAGAGAGAGTGAGAGAGAGAGAGAGAGAGTTTCATATGATAGAGCCCCACTTCAGTGTTTGGGGTAGTTTTAGTTTGAAATAGTATGTGAGATATTTGGTAAAATGGTAACACTAAAAAATGTAATTTCAGATAGTAAAATAACATACTATTAATTATGTTGATATATTGGGTAACTTGCTGAAAAATAACTGCATCTGCACACAAGTTGGGACATAGGCTACATAATTGTCTATCAAAAAGCAAAAGTTAACCATGTTTCACCTACGCCAAATCCTAGTTGCTATTTCTTTTGGATTGTATTGTTGAAATCGATCAATGTTTCTTGGTGGTATTTTGCAAAGAATGAACAAGAGAGAAAGATAGAGAATAACTGAAATAACAACTTCTTGAATGTGAATTAACCCCCTGAAAAATCACATACATACTATTTATACACTAAGTAAAGCTCAAACATAATTAGTTGAAACCCAACAGCCATGGCTAACCTCTAATACATTCTCAACCATAATTAGATGAAATCCAACCGTCATGGCTAATCTCTAATACATTTCACAAACTAACAAAACCGAACAATTATATTTAAATTACATTATTTTAACACACCACCTTAATTCAAATCTGTCAATTTGTGCATCCCAATTTTGTTCTTCATTTCTTTAAGTCTCTTAGGCTTCAAAGCTTTAGTTAGCTCTGCACGCTGCTCCTCAGTTCTGCAATGCTCAAGTGCTAGTTTGTTCTTGTTAACTTGGTCACGAAGGAAGTGATAATTTACCTCTATAAGCTTACTACGTCCATGAGCTATTGGATACTTAGCAAGGTCTATGGCTGATTTGTTATCAATCCTGAGCTTCATTACATTACTGCACTTGATGTTAAGTTCTTCCAGTAACATTCCTAGCCAACGGGCTTGGCTTGCACCAAAAGCAGCTAAGATGTACTTAGCTTCACAACTAGATAATGCCACCACATCTTATTTCTTTGAACACCATGATATAGGAGTATTTCCAAGCATGAACATGTACTCGGATGTGCTCTTTCGATCATCAATATCTCCACTCCAATCTGCATCTGTGTAGCCAACAATTTCTATCTCAGAATTTTCTTTTGCTGCAGGGAACAAAATTCCACACTCTAGTGTGCCCTTCACATATCTAAGAATTCTCTTAGCTGCAAGTAGATGATCCTTGCATGGTTTCTCCATGAATCTACTAATCAAGCCAACTCCATAGGTGGTACCTGGCCTAGAATTACACATATATCTCAATGAGCCAATGAGTTGCCTATATAGTGTTGAATCAACCAAGTTTGTGTCTTCACCAGTAGACAATTTTATTCCTGGTTCACAAGGAGTAGTAGCAGAATTGCAATCAAGCATATTGAACCTTTTCAATATATCAGTTGTATATTTCTTTTGGTGAAGGAATATGCCACTCTTAGTTGTCACAAATTCCATACCTAGAAAATAAGATATCCTGCCTATATCAGACATTTCATACTCATCCATCATTTTCTTCTTAAACTTGTCAATCACTTGTTCACTGTCACTAGTGACAACAAGATCATCCACATACAAGCATAACATCATTACACCAGTTGCTACATAATCCTTCAAGTACACTCCATATTCAGTGGTGCATTTCACAAACTTTAGCTTCTAAAAAAATCCATCAATTCTCTTATTCCAGGCCCATGGAGCTTGCTTTAATCCATATAGGGCTTTGCTCAGCTTCATTACCCTATTTTCCATGCCTATCTTCTCATAGCCGGGTGGTTGTCTTGTGTAAACTTCTTCTTCTAATGGACCATTGAGAAAGGCAAACTTCACATCTAGTTGACTCAGTGTCCATTTCCTCATGCTAGCAATTGCAACTATGAGTCTTATAGTTTCAATTCTAGCTACAGGTGCATATATTTTATTGAAATCAAGACCAGGCTTTTGCAAGAAACCTTTTGCAACTAGCCTTGCCTTATACTTGGCAATTTCACCGGATGGCTTGACTTTGGTTTTGAAAATCCACTTTACTTCTATGACTTTCTTATTACTTGGTAAATTCACCATTTCCCAAGCATTCTTCTTCTGAATTGATCTCAATTCTTCTTCCATGGCCTTTTTTCAATGTGGACTAGCTAGTGCATCTTCAAGTGAGACTTGTTCTGCTTCTGCTAAGAGCACTAAGTTCATCAGTTCACCATTAATATCAATAGCAGCATCAGGAAAGACGTCAAAGTCTTGAAATCTCACCGGTGGAGTTACCTGTCTTAGTGACCTTCTCAAAGGTGCAATCTCATTCATATCTGACTCATCATTCACATTTAATTCATTGTCAATATGAATATCTTCCTGTGTTTCTTCTCCTCCCAGTTCAATTTCTATTGTTTCATTAGTTTGTCTTTCCACACCATTATTTCAATCCCATTCCTTTGTCTCATCCACGATCACATCACTACTTATCACAATTTTCTTACTTAAGGGATCAAAGAGTTTATAGGCCCCAGTACTATGATATCCTACCAAAATCATGGTTTGAGCCTTTAAGCCCAATTTTCTTCTATTTTGTTCAGGCACATGTCTGTAACATAGTGAGCCAAATACCTTGAAGTGTTTCACACTAGGCTTGAGTCCACTCCAAGCTTCTTCTGGTGTCAAATTTTTAAGCCTCTTTGTAGGACATCTATTAAAGATGTGAGTAGCTGTGAATCCTGCTTCTGCCCGAAAATCAGGTGGAAGATGTTTCTCTCTTAGCATGCATCTCACCATATTTAGCATTGTTATATTCCTTCTCTCATCAGTTCCATTGTGTTGTGGAGTGTATGGAGCCATCACCTCATGAGTTATACCTTCCTCCTTGCAGAAATTTTTAAATTCAAGCGATGTGTATTCTCCTCCACCATCAGTTCTACGCATCATAATTGAATAACCAGATTGTTTTTCAACTAGTAACTTGAATGATTTAAATGTTACAAATACTTCACTCTTTCTTTGTAATAGGTAAACCCACATTTTCTTTGTAAAGTAATCTATAAAATAGACAAAATACAAGTTACCTCCATGGGATTTGATTTCAAATGGGCCACACATATTAAGCATAGTTGTGTATCTTTCTTTGTATTGTATTTATCTCTATCCCACATTGGTTTCTCTATTGTATTGGGATACTTGTAACATGTATATATCTTGTATTGTTTTAATAATAATTAATCTTCCACAATTATCTATATGGTAACCAGAGCCTTTTTTGGCTAACGCCATATTTTTCTCCGATTCCAATCTATCAAATCCTCACGATTTGATCAGATCAAATTCTTCCTTAAATTTTGGACCGAATCCTCTCCTTAATTTCAGGATCGAATCCTCCTAGATCATTAGTGATCCACTTCCCTTAATTTTCTCCACGTCTGCTGAGAGCCCCTAACATGACGAATCCCGTACTTACAGGCACCGCCTCTGCCACCACGGCCGCCGCCACATCGGCCCCCACCCCCATCGTCCTGAATGTCGCGCAACAAGCACCCCTAAAGCTGACCTCGTCCAACTACATGGCTTGGTCTTTTCAATTCCGCACTCTCCTTACCGGTTTTGATTTGATGAGGTTCACCGCCACCAACCATTTTCGTGAACACCGTGTCTCAGACGAATCCAGATTACACCTATTAGGTAAGACAAGATCAGCTTATTCTTTCTGCTTTCGTGGGTTCTCTCACGCCTGCCCTTATTCCATTCATTGCAAGTGCTAAAATATCCAAGGATGCTTGGGATGTTTTAGCAAACACATACGGCCGTGTTTCCAGGGGACGCATCATCTCGCTGAAAAACCAGATTCACAGCCCCCAAAAAGGATCCAAGTCGATCACCGATTATATGCTTGAGATTAAATCGGTGGTTGATGAACTTACCCTCCTTGGTGTAGTGACTGACCCGGAGGATCTCTCTCTCAAAATTCTACATGGCCTGGATGATTCTTTCAAGGAACTCTCTCATGCCATTCAAGCCCGTGACTCCACCATCACATTTGAAGAATTGCATAACAAATTACTCACTGCTGAAACCCATTTGAAGATGTGCACGACCTCTTCTTCACTGCAGCCCGTTACAGCCTTCGCGGCTGGGTCTGCTTGTCCCGGGTCCTCCTCGGGTGGTGGCTGGAGGTCCAAGTCTCAAGGGGGTGGAAGCGCACAGTCTGCCCCACACACCGTTCAGCAGTCCTTGCCGTAAACTCAGTCTGCCCTCCCGGTTTTTGATGCCCTTACCAAGGTAAGTGTCAACTTTGTGGTACTGTTGGGCACTCGGCTCGTTTCTGTACGAACCCCCATTTTGCAGCAGTGATGCAGACTGTGTCTCACCGTCCGCCGCCTCCTCATCCTGTCTACTCTCTTCCATCGGCACACACGGCTTCCTCGTCCGCAGTTCCGTCCGATTGGATCCTTGACTCCGGCGCATCTATTCATATTACTACTGACCTCGCAAATTTGAGTTTTCACTCTCCCTATGATGGTTCTGATGGAGTGGTAATTGGTAATGGTAATACTTTGCAAATTAATCGAATTGGTACTTTATGTTTTGATGCGGCTTTTGGCTTGAATTTTGCGCAATCCTTGCATGTTCCTGATATGTCCAGGAACTTATTATCTGTCTCTCGCTTATGCGCTGATAATGATGTGGTGGTGGTTTTCTCTAAATGTGATTTTCAGGTGAAGGATCGTGCAACGGGGGACACTCGCCTACGCGGACACCGCGTTAATGGGCTTTACCTTTGGTCTGCTGCTGTGCGTGCACCTTCGTCAGCCTTATCATGTGTCAAACAATCATCCTCCATGTGGCATGCCAGGCTTGGTCATCCCTCTCAAAAAATACTTGAAATTGTCATAGCTAGTTATAAATTACCGATTCCTAGACCTTTATCATTTTCTTGTAATGCGTGCAAGTGCGTCAAGAGTCACAAACTGCTTTTTTATGATTCCTCGCTTACTTCCTCTATGCCACTTAAACTGATTTTTTCTGATGTGTGGACGTCTCCAGTTTTATCTTTAGATGGGTACAAGTATTATGTGATTTTCTTAGATCATTTCTCAAAATATGTTTGGTTGTATCCGCTTAAGCATAAATCTGATGTTTTATCCACTTTCATTGCTTTTAAGGCACTTGTTGAAAATTTTCTGAATTATAAAATTATTACGCTTTACACTGATAATGGGGGGGAATTCATCGCACTTTGTCCCTTTCTCATCACTCATGGCATAACTCATCTCACCACCCCCCCACACACTCCAGAACATAATGGAAGTGCTGAGCGTCGTCATTGTCATATTGTTGACATTGGGTTGGCTATGCTACATCACTCTTCCATGCCCCTGTCATATTGGCCCTTTTCCATATCTACCGCCACATATCTCATTAACTGCCTTCCTAAGGTCGATCTATCCATGACCTCCTCCTTTGAACACCTGTTCAAACAAACACCTAACATTCTCAAACTTCGAGTCTTTGGCTGTCTGTGCTATACCTGGCAAAGGCCTTACTCCACTCACAAACTTGACTCTAGGTCCTCTCCGTGTGTGTTCCTAGGTTATTCTCTCACTCAAAGTGCATATCTCTATCTTGATCCAGCAACCAACAAACTTTACACCTCTCGCCATATCCAGTTTTTTGAGGATCAATTTCCCTTTGCCACCACACCAGATACTCCACCAACTCCTGAACCCGCTCTCGCCGAATCTATTCCATCTCCTCCTCCTGTCCCATAGCCACCGCCTGCAGCAGTGCCACCGCCGTCCCCCGATCCTTCACTTGTTCCTGTGCCTCAACATCCTATGGTCACTCGTGCACGCAACAATATCTTCAAACCAAATCCGAGGTATGGTTTTTCCTCAATAGTATTTTCTGATCTTGAACCTAACACAGTCTCTCAGGCTCTCTCTGATGATTGTTGGCGTGAGGCTATGTCGGCTGAGTTCACGGCATTACTAAATAATGGTACTTGGGATTTGGTTCCTCCGACCTCTGCTCAAAATGTTGTTGGGTACAAATGGGTGTTTCGAATTAAGCGCAAGACTGATGGTTCCATTGATAAGTATAAAGCACGTCTGGTTGCAAATGGCTTCCACCAGCGCCCTGGTCTCGATTACACTAACACTTACAGCCCTGTTGTCAAATCTGCCACTGTCCGTCTGGTTCTCAGTCTTGCCGTTTCACAAAATTGGCCTTTGCGTCAATTTGATGTGAACAATGCCTTCCTCCATGGCACCCTTGGTGATGATGTATACATGTCTCAACCGCCTGGCTGTATTGACAAGAACTTTCCATCCTCTGTTTGTAAGCTCCACAAGTCCATTTATGGATTGAAGCAAGCTCTGAGAACGTGGTATAACTCACTTCGTCAGTTCTTGGTCTCCATTGGTTTTACGCCCACGAAGTCCGATGAGTCCTTATTTGTCTTCAATCGTGATGGAGTGATCACCTATTTTCTTGTGTATGTTGATGACCTCATCCTCACTGGCAGCAGCTCTACCTTTCTTGCCTCTGTAGTCACTGATCTTGCCTTCGCTTTTTCCATCAAGGATTTGGGGTCTCTTTCATACTTCTTGGACATTGAAGTCCTTCGGTCTTCCTCAACATGCTTCCTGTCACAACGGAAGTACACCACTGATTTGCTATCCAAGTACAACATGCTTAATTCCAAGCCTGTCCACACTCCTCTTGCCACTGGCTCCCCTCTGTCTTTGCAAGATGGATCTCCTCCTGTTGAGGCCTCCACCTATCGTCAAGCCCTTGGAAGTCTTCAGTACCTCTCATTCACACGCCCTGACATTGCCTTTGCTGTGAATAAACTGTCTCAGTTCAAGCATGCTCCAACTGAATGTCATTGGGGAGCGGTCAAGCATCTTCTTCGACATCTCAATGGTACTCGTGACCTTGGGATCACTCTTCGGCAGGATTCTCGAACCTCTCTTCACTGCTTCTCTAATGCTGACTGGGCTGGTGATTGTGATGATCACACTTCCACAGGGGCCTACATCATCTTTCTTGGCTCAAATCCTATTTCCTGGTCCTCCAAGAAGCAACGTTCCATCGCTCGCTCCTCTATTGAAGCTGAGTACCGCTCTATTGCAGCCGCTGCCGCAGAACTATAATGGACTCGGTCGATACTCTTGGAACTCCACGTTCCCATTACTACTACTCCGATCATCTACTGTGACAATGTTGGTGCCACATACCTATGCTCAAATCCTATGTTTCACTCGCGTATGAAGCACATTGCTATTGATTTTCATTTCGTACGTGATTTGGTTAAGGATTCCACCCTTCGTGTCTCCCATGTGACCTCGGCGGATCAACTTGCGGATGCCTTGACCAAACCTCTTCCTCGGACTCGCCTACACTTTCTTATGGACAAGATTGGACTCACCTCCCGTGCTCCATCTTGAGGGGGTGTATTAAGCATAGTTGTGTATATTTCTTTGTATTGTATTTATCTCTATCCCACATCGGTTTCTCTATTATACTGGGGTACTTGTAACATGTATATATATATCTTATATTGTTTTAATAATAATTTATCTTCCACAATTATCTATAACACAAATCAAAGTGAATCACTGCAAGCTTCTCTTTGCCCCTAGTTGGAACTGTAGCATTGTAAGCCATCCTTGGTTGTTTTCCTTCACAGCATCTACCACACACTTGCCTTGGTACTTCAACTGAAAGTAGTCCCACAATCATGTTCTTCTTCAACTTGTTCAGGCTGTCGAAGTTCAAATGTCCAAGCCTTTTATGCCAATTCCACACACTGTCATTGCTTTGGGCAGTCAAACACTTCTGCTCAATGGTGCTCACTCCTACCTTGAATGTTCTATTCTTAGACACAGGAACTTTCAAGACACATTTCCCGTTAAAGTCAGATACGTCCATGTGTTCACCTTCCATATGCATTGAGAATCCTTTCTTTAGCAATTGTCCCAAACTTAGCAGATTGCTTTCCATTTTAGGAACATAGAGCACATCACTGATAGTCACCTTGGTTCCATCTACTCTTCTTATGGCTACCTTGCCAATTCCTTTAGCCATCACTGACCTGCCATCACCAAATTTAATGCTTCTTCTCACTATTTCATCAATTTCACATAACCAATCTTTATGTCTTGTCATATGATTTGAACAGCCATTGTCCAAATACCACCATTCCTCAATGCCTGTTTCACTGTTAACAATGGCCATTAACATCTCTGCTTCTTCATCACAAATTGTGCTTCTTCACTTCTCTTCCTAGGCACTTTAGGATTACTACACTCATCTGCATAATGGCCATCCTTTTGACAGTTATAGCACTGAATGCGCTCCTTTGATTTCTTCTTTCCCTTTCCAGTGTTTTCTCCTTCTTTCTTTTGATTCTCACTCTTAGAACCACTGCTTTCTTGTTTGTTATACTTCCACTTGCCTTTCCCTTTCTTATTCTTCCAAGAATCACCACCACCTTTCTTTTGATTTTGGGCATATAAGGCTTTCTCGGAATCCTTCTCCTCTTTCTTGATGCCTTCTTTATTCTTCATCTTTAACTCGTGAGCTTCCAAAGAACCCAGTAATTGCTCTAATTTCAATGTTTCTAGGTCCTTTGATTGTTCAATTGCAGAAACAATATGATCATAGTTTGGTGTTAAATCGGTGAGTACCTTTTCCACCTTCATCGAATCGGTCACCACCTCACCACAACTCTTCATTTGGTTTGCAAGAATCACCAACCTATGTATGAATTGTACCACCATCTCATTTCATTCCATATGAAGCAAACCCAGTTGATGCTGGAGTGCCATCAATCTCACCTTCTTGGTTTGCTTATCACCGGCATAAGTTGTAGCCAACACATCCCATTCTTCTTTAGCCGTCTCATAATCAATGATTTTTTCCAAGACATTTGAATCTACACATTGTTGAATTAGGAAGATCTCTTTATCATCTTTCTTCATTTGTTCACGGTGAGTTGCCCTGTGTGCCTCCGTGGGATTCGTCTCTAATGGTTGACACCGATGCGTATGCTATCAAGCACGCCTTGATATCTATATACCACCTTCATTTGCACCGTCCACCTCTCATAGTTGGTTTCATCAAAGATTGGTAGTTTCGCCACAATTTGGTCGTTGTTCTTTAACATCGCCATTGTTCACTATCGTACGCCACCGTGGATCGTATAGCTCTGATACCGATTGTTGGAATTGATCAATTTTTCTTGGTGGTATTTTGCAAAGAATGAACAAGAGAGAAAGAGAGAGAATAGCTGAAATAACAACTTCTTGAATGTGAATTAACGCCCTGAAAAATCTATTTATACACTAAGTAAGGCTCAACCATAATTAGTTGAAACCCAACCGCCATGGCTAACCTCTAATACATTCTCAACCATAATTAGTTGAAACCCAACCGTCATGGCTAACCTCTAATACATTTCACAAACTAACAAAACTGAACAATTACATTTGAATTACACTATTTTAACATGTATTACACAATCCCGCCAACCAGAAATAACCCTCCACAAAGAATAAAAAAAATCACTTCAATGTAAAAGTAACAACCCATACATTTTTAGACCATGTTAAATATTTTGGCACACAATTACTTCCAGCTTCAGTGGTACTAAAGTCTTGTAACACAACAACAAGAAATGAGGGATATTTTCTAAACAGTTTAAAACAAAAAGCACAAAATTGAAGATTACCAAGTTTATAAAGGTAAAACAAGAAATTAAAAATTGAAGTGCTCATCATAGAATGCAAGATAGTTTCACTCATCCAAATAAAATTTAGATAACTTATCACATGAACTGTACCCACACACACACTCATAGAGAGGGAGAGAGAGAGATAGAGTGAGAGAGAGAGAGAGAGAGATTCCTATAAATCTTATATTCTAATGTTAAAAGTTAAAAATACCTCAAGAAGCAAACTTGGAGGGAGAGAAAGAGAGAGTGGGAGTCACATAGAATGATGTTAAAAACATAGAAAGTCACATTACAAATTAAGAGCTACATGAATAAATGTCAAGATGCGGTAGCTTACACATGCAAAGAGAGAGAGAGAGAGAGATATGCCTGTAAATCTGTGATTGTAATGTTAAAATGAATAAACCGCCATAAGAAGCAATCTTAAGAAAGAGAGAGAGAGAGAGAGAGAGAGAGAGAGAGAGAGAGAGATGCCTATAAATCTGTGGTTGCAACATTAAAACAAAAAATTTGCTTAATAAGCAATCTTGAGAGAGAGAGAGAGAGAGACAGAGAGAGAGAGAGAGAGAGAATGCAAGAAAGAATAAGAAGAAGAAAGATATGGCCTTTACCATCTTATAAAGCGGTTGTCCAAAGCAAGAAGAAGAAGAAAGATACGGCAAAGAGTTTTGCTACAATTTTGATTAAACATTTGTCCCCAAGCATAGGCGGAAAAGGTTATTTCGCCTTTGTATGGGGAATGACATCCAAGAAGAAGGGTCTGACAGCCACACTGAGCTCACTTTTCCCTCTACACCATGGTTGGACTTTGTCACCCCAATACACTTCAAGTGCAAGTGCAATGGGTAGGTATTTATGTTGTTACAATGATTGATCCAAGGAGAACCCACAATTTCATCAACGCCCAAACTGCTATCTTACTTAGGTTTCCAATAACACCTACCAGGATTTTTGAGTTGATGTGGCTAGTGGCAAAAAGCTTCTCAACATAGATTGTGATGAACGAGTAAACTAAGTGAGGATGATGCTAGTTTTCTAGTTAGCCTTTTCATATCATTGTTATCTTGATTTGATAATATGCTTGGAGTAAAATACTTGGATGAATTGGGTGACATTATTTGTAATTTTAGGTATAAATTGTCAGTTTTGCAGGGAAGTATCGTGGCATGGACAAGGGATGCAACACCACATGATGCCTTCTTACACTCTATGCATATTAATATTTCAAATGATCAAGAAATAGAGGATATTTTGATTTCTTTTGACTCCATTTTTGTCGAACCCACTTTGCTAATCAAGAAGAGATTCAAATGAGAATTCTATTTAGATGGAATGACATCTTCGTGACATGATTTTTCACCAACTCTGCCATTTGTCAAAAGCTATAAATGGGAGAACTTGTACCCAACGGGTTAGTTACAACCCCTACAAATCTTGGAACACATCTAGGCCGATAGTTCAATGGTATTATCAATGGTAAGATGGGAATAAACTAGTTATATATGGGGTGGTGGACTATTTTTCAAAACATTGTCACTTTTTTGTACTATCACATTCTTACGCAACAATGTTAATAGCTCAATCCTTTTTGTCTGACACTTTTAAATTACATGGCTTGCCCAAAACAATAGTCAGTAACAAGGACATAGTTTTCACCTGCTCATTTTGGAAGGAGCTATTTCAGTTATGTGGTACGCAATTAGATTTTTCCTCATCTTACCACCCACAAGTGGATGGTTAAACACAAGTGGTCAACTTAATGGTTGAAATGTATCTTAGATGCATGGTTGGATATCACCTGTGCAAAAAGATGGACGTTGCCATGAGTGGAATTCTACTATAACATCTCTTTGCACTTCACTATAGGTATCGTCCCCATCAAGGTTGCCTATGTGAAAGTGATACGGATAAAGTTTATCGGCGAAGGGCTCACGCGGCGCAACGAGCGGGACCGTAGCTATCTTTTAAATTCCTTGCATCTTAATTATTTATTTTGGAGTCAGTCAATTATTTATTTCCTTAAGTTTAGGAGTCAGTTATTTCTTTCCTTGTTTGTGGGATTCGGATCTTTTAATTATGTTAGTTCTTGATTGGATTTTATGGGCCAATGCGTGGGCTCCTTGTCACGCATATAAATTGCTGAGTTTTTCTTAGTAATAAGGGGGAGAGAGCAATAGAATTTCAGCCATAGGCTTGGGTCAGGAATTCCCTGATTGTGTGTGTATTCTTGATTGATTCCTTTGACTCTAACAAATTGGTCCGACCTGCCGGATCAATGATGAGGTCGGAGGAGAGGATTGCCATGCTAGAGAAGGGCGTGGCAAAGTTAGAGAAAGGAATCGATGATGTGAAAGTAGAATTGAAGACAAAACTGAACGAGAGGATTGACGGGTTGACCACTAAGTTTGAAGGGCGCATGGATAACATCGAAGCAATGCTTCAGCAACTGCTAATAGATAAGGGGAAAGGACCCGCGAAGACTTTGGACACAGCATCCAACCGCGCGACCCCGACCCCTATGGCCCAGGGGAGGAACACAGGACGTCTACCTCCTGCTCCTACTCCAGCGAAATTGGAGTTGCCATATTTTTTGGGAGAAAACCCTTCAGTTTGGATATCTCAAGCGGAGCAATATTTCCGTATCGATAATACGCCAGAAGACATGAAGATGGAGTTGGCGCTCATAGCCATGGAGGGTACGGCTTTGCAATGGTTACAATGGATGCTGGCACGGTTTCCTGCAATAGGATGGAGAAAATTCACTGTGGAACTACTACGATGCTATGGGGACGATCCTCGTACAAACCCCTACGAGGCCTTGGCAGCCACCCGACAGACGGCGTCGGTCGATGAATACGTCGACCTATTCATATTGAGACTGTCCTCGATTACCAATTTATCAGATTCAGTGGCCCTAGGCATGTTTTTGAATGGGTTACGGGAGGATATAAGGTGGCGAATCCGATCCAAGGACTCGGAAGATATTTTATCAACCATGCATCTTGCAAGAGAGATAGAGCGCGAATTGAATCCTACGCGTACAAATCAGAAATACGCCTCTTACGGGAACTGTGTTGTTCCTCCTCGAGGCGAGTTCCCACCTAAAGATGGCCGATTCTTGACTGCACCACCACAAACTGGGGGGCAGTCCCAGACGACAGTAACTGGCCCAGATGGTCATGAATCAGGGCAGCGATCAACGACGGAGTCTAAAGGATCGTATGCTCCCCCACGATCCCGGGGAACCAGCTATATGACCCACTCGGAGTATGGTGACCTACGAGCGAGGGGGTTATGCTACAAATGTAAGGAGCCTTACTCGCCAACCCACGTTTGTGCGAATCGTTTACTTAGGATCATACTAATGGACGAAGACGAGGACATGGAAGTAGTGGATTTTGATGTACCTACCGGGGAGGAAGGGATAGACGGAGCTCAGCTCCAATCACTCGAGTTGTCAGCCGTTTCCACCTATGGGTTTGATGGACCCCGGACTATGAAATTAATGGAAGTCATGCATGGTAAACCAGTCGTAGTCATGATCGACAGTGGGGCTACCCACTGTTTTGTATCTCGAAGCATTGTGCAACAATTGGGCATTAAAGTCGATGAGGAGTCTGTATTATCGGTTCGATTGGGAGACGGAAAGGACACCCATACCCCGGGTTTCTGCCCGCATTTGAAGCTGACCATTAGAGACATGAAATTTGACATATATGCGTATGTGTTTTCGGTGAGTGGCGTCGACTTAATCCTAGGGGTTACATGGCTGTCAACTCGAGGTGATGTATGTGCAAATTGGGCGAACATGACCATGTCGTTTTCAATAGGAGAGAAACACATACGGATTAATGGGGACCCCCACCTGGCCCATAGACAAATGTTAGCCTCTGAAAACATCAAGGCATGGGAGGTCGCAAGCTGTTGGATGGTGTGGGCATTTGAAATCAACAGCATTGATGCCCAAAAGGAGGAGGGACTGCACCCTGATGTGCAAGCACTGCTTGAGGAGTTCCCGTCAGTTGTTACCCCTCTCAACGGCCTGCCTCCTCAGCGATCGAAAGATCACCAAATTCCACTTCAGCCTAGCTCGACACCGGTCTCCATTCGACCCTACAGGTATAGTGCCGCCCAAAAGGATGTAATCAAAACCATGGTGGAAGAGTTGTTACAAGCTGGACTTATCCAACCTAGCACAGGACCATACTCAAGTCCTGTCCTCCTAGTTTACAAAAACGACGGCAGCTAGCGCTTTTGCGTGGACTATAGAGAACTCAACAAATGTACAGTACCCGATGCCTACCCAATCCCAGTTATTCAGGAATTACTTGACGAATTACATGGAGCAGCTTGGTTTACGCATTTGGACTTGAGATCCGGATATCATCAAATCCGAATGGCTGCAGCAGATATTGTCAAAACCGAATTTTGGACTCACTCGGGCCACTACGAGTTCGTAGTAATGCCCTTCGGGCTCTGGAACGCTCCGTCAACGTTCCAAGCAATCATGAATGAGCTATTTTGACCACTACTCCGTAAGTTCGTGTTAGTCTTTTTCGATGATATCTTAATCTATAGCCGAGATAGGAAGGCCCACTTTAAACATCTGCGGATTGTCCTTGGGCTGTTAAGGGACGATTCCTTTGTAGTGAATCCAAAAAAGTGTGCATGGGTTCAACAATCAATCGAATACTTGGGACACGTCATACCGGGGGATGGAGTTCGTATGGATCCCTCTAAAGTGGTGGCGGTATTGCAGTGGCCCACGCCTAAATCAATTAAAGGGGTGTGTGGTTTTCTGGGGCTCACCGGGTACTATCGGCGGTTTATACAAGGGTATGGGAAAATGGCTGCCCCACTAACCCAATTATTACGGAAGGAAACTGCTGAGAAGTTTGTGTGGACAGATGAAGCTAAAAAGGTATTCCGAGACCTGCAAAAGGCGATCACCATGGCACCGGTGCTTGCAATGCCGGACTTCTCGATGACCTTCATGATCGAATGCGATGCTTCAAGCCACGGAATGGGGGCCGTGCTGATGCAAAATGGGCGGCTCGTTCCCTTCTATGGCAAGGCACTTTCGGTAAGAAATTCCACAAAATCCACTTACGAGAAGGAATTAATGGCTTTGGTCCACACGGTTTTGCATTGGAGACCGTATTTGCTTGGAAGGAAATTCGTTGTACGAACGGATCATCGAAGTCTTAACCACTTGCTGCATCAAACTATATCATCCCTGGTACAGCAATATTGGGTGTCGAAGTTGATCGGTTTTGATTTTGATATTGAGTACAAAACGGGAACGACGAACACCGTTGTGGATGCCCTTTTTAGAAGAGATGCGAAAGGGGAATTGAAAGCGGTAACATTACCGCAATGGTTGGAATGGGATCGCCTCAGGAAGGAAGTTGAGCAAGATGTGATTCTTGGGCCCATAGTCAGCGCGCTACGAAAGGGAGAACCGGTCAGTCGACCCTTCACATTAGTGCACGACGTGCTTTACTACAAGGACATGTTAGCTATTCCTCCAACATCGGACTGGGTTAAGCGTTTGCTGTCGGAATTTCATGAAACTCCTACTGGGGGGCATGCGGGTGCCTTACGTACATATTGGAGAATAGCAGCCAACGTCTACTGGCCTGGGATGATGAGGGTTGTTATGAAGTTTGTGGCAGATTGCTTAATTTGTCAACGATATAAAGCCGATACCCATACTCCGGTGGGGCTCCTACAACCGCTGCCGATTGCTACTCGCATCTGGGAAGACATCAGTATGGATTTCATTATGGGACTTCCACGGTCACAACGAATGGATGTCATTCTCGTGGTAGTGGATCGTCTTTCGAAGGCTTGTCATTTCATCGGATTATCCAGGCCTTTCACATCAAAGGTAGTCGCGGAAGCTTTTGCGAAGGAGGTGGTCAGACTCCACAGGATCCCGCGCTCCATTGTTACCGATCGGAATCCCATTTTCTGTGGGTCCTTTTGGAAAGAGTTATTCAAGGCAATGGGGACTCAAATGCGGATGAGTTCATTGTACCATCCAGAATCGGACAGCCAGACCGAAGTCATGAATCGCTGCTTAGAGGCTTACTTATGATGCTTTGTGTCGGAGCATCCAGTTCGTTGGGCCCGTTGGCTTACATGGGCGGAGTATAGTTTTAATACGGGGTTTCATACAGCCACTAGTTGCACCCCATTTGAAGCCATGTATGGAAGACCGCCACCTACCCTTGCCCAGTTCTTATCGGGAGAAATTCGTGTTAAAGCTGTGACGGACGATTTACTTACCCGAGATGCCATCCTTCACGACTTGAAATATCATTTGGAACGAGCACAGCAGCGTATGGTGTATCAAGCCAATAAACATCGCCGCGACGTCGAGTTCCAGGTTGGGGATAGGGTGTTCCTCAAGTTCAGACCCTACCGTCAACTGTCCCTTTTGAAACGATTGAATATAAAATTAGCAGCACACTATTTCGGTCCTTTTGAGGTTGTGCAGCGCATTGGGAAGGTTGCTTACCGCTTGGCCTTGCCGGCGGGTGTGAGGCTGCATCCCGTCTTCCACGTTTTGCAGCTAAAGAGCGTGGTGGGAAATCATCCCGTTGAGGCCAACTTACCACCGGACATTGGTGATGATGGTCTTGAGTTTGTCCCGTTCAAAGTGTTGAAGTATCGGGAGGTATGGCGTGAGGATGCACGAGTTCCACAATTTTTGATTCAGTGGGAAGCGCAGCCGGTGGAGGACGCTACGTGGGTGGACGAGATGCATTTTCGGGCACAATTTCCGAACTTCCGCCTTGAGGACAAGGTTGTCTTAAAGGAGAAGGGAGTTGATACGGATAAAGCTTATCGGCGAAGGGCTCGCGCGGCGCAACGAGCGGGACCGTAGCTATCTTTTAAATTCCTTGCGTCTTAATTATTTATTTTGGAGTCAGTCAATTATTTATTTCCTTAAGTTTAGGAGTCAGTTATTTCTTTCCTTGTTTGTGGGATTCGGATCTTTTAATTATGTTAGTTCTTGATTGGATTTTATGGGCCATTGCGTGGGCTCCTTGTCACGCATATAAATTACTGAGTTTTCCTTAGTAATAAGGGGGAGAGAACAATAGAATTTCAGCCGTAGGCTTGGGTCAGGAATTCCCTGATTGTGTGTGTGTTCTTGATTGATTCCTTTAACTCTAACAGAAAGAACCACCATGACTTGTTTCATACGAACAAGGTTCATCCAAGAATGAAGCAGTGGATGAAGCTTTGAAAAATAGGATGAATTCTTGACTGATGCAAGGAATGGTCTCATTCGGGCTCAAGAAATAGTGTGATATGCTTCTAATTCACCGTCAGGAAGTAACTTTGGATGAAGGAAAGTGGGTTTGGCTTCGCCTACAACCATACTGCCAATTCAAAGTAGAAAAATCAGCATCAGCTAAATTATCCTCATGATATAATGGGCCATTCAAAATCATAATAAGAATTGTTAAAGTGACATACAGATTGGCCCTACGAGAAGGTAGAAAAATCAATTATGTTTTTCAGATTAAGGAATTTAAGGGGACACCACCAACAAAAAATCTTGCACTACCCACACTACATGACAAAAAGCTTCTACCAAAACAATAAGAGATGTTACGAGGACACCTAAATAAGGGAGTAAAAGAAATGCTAGTGGTGTGGGCTGCCATTAGGGGGAGGAATAGGTTGGGTTACCCAATATGGGCCTGCTGTCTGGCCTACTTTCATCTCTCCTAACATAATTATAGGCCATATTTAGGCATTTTTTGAAACACTATTCAATTTTATATATTAAGCTAGGCATTAGAGATGCCTTTTAAGCCTATTAGATAAGCCAATTTGGAACAGGTAATGTAATTCGTGTATATAATAATAATAATAATAATAATAATAATAATAATAATAATAATAATAATACGTTTGAAAAAAATCTAAAATACATAACAGATCAATATTGGGCCTTTCATTTGTAGTTGAGACCTAACTCTTTCACCTACAAGCCTAGCCTAACCTATGTTGTTTCCACACTAGTTGGCATGCATCCGGATGCAACTACATGGGATAATTTCGATGAGTTCCAACTTCACTACCCTAATGATTAAATCAATAGACACGGAAGTTTGAAGCAAAGAATAATGTTTGGGAGTTAAGAGCCTTCTCAATTTTGAATTCATACTTACAAATTCTTTATTTCTTGTTTATTTTTCTTTGGGTTTTCCTACATCATTTCAATAATATATTTCAAAATTTGATGTTGGCTGAACTGATCTCCTGACATATATACCTAGAAACATGCATAAGCAAATAGGTGCTTGGATTCATATATAAAACTTGATTGGATCTCAGTAGTTTCATATTTGGACTAATAAAAGTTTTAACTTAGTTAACTTTTTTAATTTAACTTTTGCATTTAAAACTTACATAGTATATACTTTTACTTATTATAAGAATTTACATCTTACTTTAAATAAGTTTGTTAAAAAAGAAATGAGATAGTGGAGTTTTTAGATTGTAATAAGAATAATTTCATAATAAAAGTTTCAAATTGAATAACTCCCCAAAACATGATATCATGGAATTGAGATTTTCCATAAAAAAATTATATTGTTATAATAAATAATTACTTTTTTCTCATTTGTCAAAACTTATTATAATTTTGTCAGAATAGAGATGACTCAAGATATTATATCGAGTGCATTACATTAAATACATTAGTTGCAGTCTATTGAAACACAAGAGTTGTATAACGAAAAATAAATGTTGAATTATGTAGAAATTTGTCATTATTTATCATGAGAATAGTCATACCAGAGGTATGTTTGTTGTGGCATTTTTGTCATTCTCGTTTTATTTAGTGACCAATTAAATTAAAAAACTCTCA
Organism: Caryopteris x clandonensis; assembly: GCA_028749325.2. NCBI lineage: Eukaryota > Viridiplantae > Streptophyta > Magnoliopsida > Lamiales > Lamiaceae > Caryopteris > Caryopteris x clandonensis. The sequence goes on along the minus strand of JAPYKT020000006.1, from coordinate 10,709,932 downwards.
TATTTGAACATGAAATTGCTCCCACAACCCTTTCTAGTCATTTCTCATCATTGCTTTCTGTCTCTTCAACACTATTGATGTTCACTTGCCTATGTCGTCTTCATCTCTTTATCTACAACCGGTCCATAAAATCACCTTTCAGATTTACTTTATTTATAGGTTCTTTGTAGGATAGAAGGGTCTTCCATTCAGATCCGAGAACAATTTTAAGAGAATTGAGAAAAGCTTCTACTTGGGTAAGATTTGCTACAACTTATAATTATTTTCCTCTCTCTTGGTTTTGCATTCACAAATTAGGTCATATATCTTGTTTTGCATTCATATTAAGACACAAACATACACCAATAAATGCACAAAATGTACCAATAAATTAAAATAACACTTGCTAAAATTATGACCTGTGTTCACTATAAGAAATTTGCATTTTTGTGGTCAAATTTTTTCATTGTTAACTGGTCGAAGATCTACGCTATTTGGCTGTAGCGACTACAGTATTCCATCGCTAACTTTGTTGTTATCGGACTGTAAGAAACCCTTTAACTAACTTTGTTTTTATCGAACTATTAGAAACCTCATTTATCAATAAAAATTAGAATATCATTACCAACTTTTGGGACGAATAATTATTTTTCTACCCACCGCAATATTGTAGGTAATCTTTGTGAGAAAGGTAGATTTACTTTTGTTTTAGGTAAAACAAATATTTACTCCTTTTGCTCATAATTTTATTTATATATTTACCTCATGTACTATTTCTTTTGCACTTTTTTCCCTTGCATTTTAGGAAATGGATCTTCTACATTTTCTTCCAAGAATTTCTTATAAAGTTTGGAGAGAGAAAGATACATGAATACAAAAAGTGCGTGGGTTCCATATTTTTATATTTTATTCACTTTCTCTACTATGTCACTCTCTCTCCCAACTTTACTGTGAAGTACTCTAGAGGATCTAATTCTGTCATTTTAGTTTTTATTTTAGACTTTACCCCTTGCATTGCATTTTCATGCATGTTAATTAATGATCTTGAAAGGGTAAAAGTTCTTAAAAGTAATTATTTAAAATGATAAATAAAAGGCAGGAGGCAAAAGCTAAAACAAGTGAAAATGTTGGGGCAAAAGTGTAGAAGATAAAATACATTAACCAAAAATATATAACAAAAAATAGAAAGTACAAGGGCAAAAAAAATTGTTTTTACAGGCTGTGAACAACGTAAATAGGGACAGGTGGTCAATTCGCGACCACTCTGCTACTTCCATGTAGACGAGGGAGACTTCATAGCAAGCGCACCTGTGTGCAAGCCTGCTGCCCCCTTTGGTGTAGCCGGCCCGGGACCTAGTCAGCTGCATTTTTTATGTCCTTACCGTAGTGTCTCACTTGGATAAAGCAGCTTGAACCTATTTATATTTATGAATAGTCATTGTGATTCAGCATAGGGTTGGTGATTATTTGTTAGTAGTAACTGTGACACGGCATAGGATTGTGTGTCCTACGTGATTGATAATTTTTGTATTGTGTGCAATACTATGAAAATTATTTGCATACATTTCACTGCTATAATCTCAATAGGTGCTTCGAGGTTAGTACTCTAATCTTTTTTCTTTTGTGTGATTGTGTTTCTTGTTAGATTTCATGTTTTCTCATTATCCATAGGATTCTGTGTGAATTTGTTGTGGTTATTGTTGATTTTTGTGGAATCAACAAAGGGTGAAAATGAAAATTGTTTATGTGAACTTGAATTTTGTGTGAATTTGTGTGTTTTTTTGGATATTTTTTTTTATCTTGGTGATAATTGAATATATCTGTTCTTGCATATATGTGTTGATTGCTAACAGGTGATTTGGTTTTTGGTGAGATGATTGGAGATTAGTAATCATAAACATTTTGTGTGGTTTGATATATGCATTTCTAGGAAACATTTTCCTTAGGGTATCTCGATAGGTAAAAGGCTATAGACTTTGGCGTAGGGGGTGTACCGGGCTATAAGGTAGTAATGAGTCGATTCATCATTTTTCTAAATGAGTATGATTTTTTTGCTTTCTTAGTTATGTGTTTTTACTTCTTATCTGATTCGACTCCAATTGAAGTGGAGCAAATCGATGTCCTTAATGGACTATGTTTCAATTTGCATCATAAGTGGACTTTGTGTCATATGCAGACTTTGTGTCCAAACTTAAACTTTGTGTCCTTATATTTCTCTTGGTGACAGACTTTGTGTCTCAAACTTCGTGTCCAAACTTAAACTTTGAGTTCTTATATTTCCCTTATTGAGAGACTTTGTGTCTCGGACTTTGTGTCCAAACTTGGACTTTGCGTTCTTGTATTTCCCTGTGAGAGACTTCGTGTCCAAACTTGGACTTTATGATGTAAATTTGAGGACCATTCTTCCTCAGCAGGTCCAAGTTTGAATTTCGGCTTCCATTGGAGATGAAATTCTATTTAATTACATTCATTACTGGAGTTTCACTTTAGCCATTGTACGTTGTTGTTGTCTTAAAATGAGCTAGCTAGTGGTCATGTGATTGTGATGTGTGATTAATAAGGCCACCCTTGTGTGTGGCCAGTTGTGTCTGATATGCTATGAATAAGGACCACTTAGCTATCTAATGCATCCTCTTTATGAATATTCAATAATAATAATAATAATAATAATAATGATGATGATGATGATGATGATGATTATGTGTTGTGTGCCTTGATTTTCTTGGAACTCTTTCAACATTTTTTACTATAATATCTGACATTGGTAATAGCTAGTTACTTCCGCTTGGTCGTCGCTAAGATAATGAAGCCACCAGGTTCCCTCACATCCTACTCCTCGTTTGAAAGGGTATTTCTATTTGTGTTGTGCAACCTGATTCCCTACTTTCCTTCTCTTGCTCTATTCTAAAGCTTGTTGCTTCAAATTATTCATCCTTTTGAGGTTTCATTTATTGGGGGTTAGATATTATTCTCTTTTATTTCCCAAGTTAGTTTAAATTCGTCAGATAAAAAGCTTTTTCTGTTGTTGCTGTGGTTGAGTCTTTTGACTCCTACTTTTCTAAAGGGGGCATTCTCATATTCTCATATTCAATCGCCTAGTGAAATGGATTGCTGCAATTAATCTAGCGGTGAATCAACCTAGCATTAGAGCCTAGAGAACATATATGAGAATTGAAAATAGTGGGAACATAATTGTTGGATAAAAGAAATTCTTTTGCCAGCAATTTCAATATTTTGTTGAGATTTGATTCTTCATAATGATTGAGTTTAAACAAAACATAATTTAATTTTCATAGTTATTAGATAAGACGATATTTTTGGACATGAATTAATTAATGCAGACTTCTCGCCAACAATTGTGTGGAAATCTCTTTCTTTTTTCTCATTGTTTTGTTGAAATAAATTAATTGTTATTTATGACTAGTCAATTTTAAGAAACTAGAACTAGGATATTAGGTCTTAGTTATGTCTGTTGGGATAAACACACGAATAATCAACAAAGAACTTATTCGTCTACACAGCGGAATGATCAATTATCCCTCTCTTGTGTGAATCTAGTAGGAAACAATACCAAGAATATAATGCAATAAAAAATAAGCAATCACCAAACAGTAACACAAGCAATTTTAACGTGGAAAACCTCCTCAACGTGAGGAGTAAAAACCACGGGACTGGAGTCCACCCAAAAACTTCACTATGAGCAAAAATCCAAGTATTACAATCTGCAACAACAGATATTCTACCATAAATATGCCAAGACAATCAATACTTGACAACAACAATGAGATTAGAAAGATCTCACCCAACAACACCAACTTCTGTTCACTGTTCCTGATGCTCGGAATCTCAGAACCCAATCTCCACCGTCTAGAATCAAGTATTGTCTGTTCTGAACGTGCTGTCCAAATTACAACTCGATCCAACGGTTGGTATGTGAGAAACGACCCTTTCACCTTGACTGTGCAGAAGTGAATCGCCCAAAAACAGACCTTCTGTTCGCGGCCTATTTCCGTCAATACAGAGCTCTAAATACGATCTCCACCGTTCAGAATATAGTTTCACAAGTTCCGAACGTGCTATCAAAATTACAGCTCGATTCAACGGTTGGAACTTCGGATATTGCTTCTGTAAGATTTCTGCTCTTTTTTTTCACTCAAAAATGTGAATGAAGATTTTTCAGCTCTCTCTCTCTTTTCTTCTCATCTCTTCCCTCAATGACCTTCTAGGGCAATATAACACCAAGTAGTGGGCTTACTTGGGCTTTTTACTTATTGGCTATTGGGCTCACCCACATATTTGGAAACCCAATCCAACAAATCTCCCCCTTTCCGATTATGTGGAGAGACTAGCCATTCCGGCTATCACACGACACACCTCGAGCTTCTCTCTAGGCAATGCTTTCGTCATCATGTCAGCACCATTGTCATTTGTGTGAATCTTCTCAAGCTGAAACAACTTATCATTGATGGCATCTCTCATCCAAAGATATCTCACATGAATATGCTTTGACCTTGAATGAAACGCAGCATTCTTACTGAGATGGATAGCACTTTGACTATCACAAAACACTATGTACCTCTCTTGCTGCAGTTCGATCTCCTCCATAAACCTTTTAAACCATAACACCTCTTTGCATGCTTCCGTTGCAGCGACATACTCTGATTCGGTTGTGGAGAGTGCAACACACTTTTGCAGTCTTGACTGCCACGACACAGCGCCACCTGAGAATGTTACCAAATAGGCTGAAATCGACTTTCTGGTGTCCATATCTGATGCCATATCTGAGTCGGTGTAGCCAACTAACTGGGGCTCCCCACATCCAAATGTGAGTCTCAAACTAGATGTACCTCGTAGATATCTCATTATCCACTTCACATCATTCCAATGCTCCTTTCCCGAATTAGACAAATAACGGCTAACAACACCAACTGGATGAGCTATGTCTGGCCTCGTACACACCATTGCATACATTAAACTTCCCACGGCTGAAGCATATGGGACTCTCCTCATTGCTTCCTTCTCTTCATCGGTTGAAGGACTATGATGAGCACCAAGCTTAAAGTGAGTGGCAAGAGGAGAACTAACCACTTTAGCTTTGCTCATATTGAATCTATCAAGCACTTTCTCAATGTATTTCTCCTGCGATAAGTGCAGCTTCTTGTTTGCTCTATCTCGGGTGATGTTGATACCAAGAATTTTCTTTGCTGGCCCCAAATCCTTCATGGCAAAGGATTTGCTCAACTGTTTCTTCAACCTGTCAATTCTTGAAACATTCTTGCCAATAATTAGTATATCATCAACATACAGCAACAATATGATGAAATCATCATCCGAGAACCTCTGAACAAACACACAGTGATCAGAAATGGTCTTCTGGTAGCCTTGCTTCCCCATAACTGACTCAAATTTCTCATACCACAATCTGGGTGCTTGTTTCAAACCGTATAGACTTTTCTTCAGTTTGCACACATGATCTTCTTTTCCCTTCACCTTGAAGCCTTCAGGTTGCACCATGTATATCTCTTTATCTAACTCTCCATGAAGAAAAGCGGTTTTGACATCCATTTGCTCAACCTCCAAATCAAGGCTAGCTGCCAAACCAAGCACAAAACGGATTGAGGACATCTTAACAACCGGAGAGAAAATCTCTTCAAAATCAACTCCTGCTTTCTGGCTGAAACCTTTGACAACCAATCTAGCTTTGAATCGTGGCTTTGAGGTGTGCTCTTCTTGCTTTATCCTGTACACCCACTTGTTCTTCAACGCATGGTTCCCCTTTGGTAGTTTCACCAGATCAAATGTGTCATTTTCATGCAAGGACTTCATCTCATCTTGCATTGCTTCCAACCACTCTTTCTTGTGTGCACCTTGAACTGCTTCTCCATAGCATTCAGGCTCTCCCCCATCAGTCATTAGCACATACTGATCAGGAGGATACAACCTTGAAGGTACATGAGCTCTACTGGATCTTCTAGGTGGTTCTTGAACCTCTGGTTCTGGAGCTTCAGGTGGTGGTGGTTGGTTGGTATCTGCTCCATCTTGTAAAGGACCATCATCATTACTGAAATCAGGTTGTTCCTGATTCTCCTCTTCAGCTTCAACTTGACTTTGACCATGAGGAACTAATTCCAAGTCAATCAAGTCACCATCGGATGTAGAAGCTGATTTATCCACCTTTTCGATATCTCTTATGGTTTTATCCTCAACAAACACAGCATCTCGACTTCTGACAAGCTTCTTCTCCATGGGGTCATAAAATCTGTAACCGAATTCATCTTGGCCATAACCAAGAAACACACACTGTCGAGTCTTCATGTCCAACTTAGACCTTTCGTCTTTAGGAATATGGACAAATGCTTTACATCCAAAGACCCGCAAATGATTATAGGAAACATCTTTTCCTGACCAAACTCTATCTGGAACATCAAAGTCTAAAGGAACACATGGAGTAAGATTTAAGACATGTACAACAGTACTCAGAGCCTCACCCCAAAACGGTGTAGACAATCCTGCTTCCGATAGCACACATCTTACTCTCTCGACCAATGTTCTGTTCATCCTTTCTGCAAGCCCATTCAACTGAGGAGTCTTTGGAGGAGTTTTTTGATGTCGGATACCTTGCTCCTTGCAATACTCATCAAAAGGACCGATGTATTCCCCTCCATTATCCGATCTGATGCATTTCAGCTTCTTTCCAGTTTGCCTCTCAACTAAGGCATGAAACTGCTTGAACGCATCAAGCACTTGATCTTTCGTCTTCAATGTGTAGATCCAGGTCTTTCTTGAGTGATCATCTATAAAAGTCACAAAATATAAAGCACCACCAAGAGTTCTTGTTTTCTTAGGGCCACAAACATCAGAATAAATTAAATCGAGTATACCTGATGCCCTGGAAGGAGTTGAGCTCTTAAAAGCAACTCGGGTTTGCTTTCCTGCCAAACAGTGAGAGCACTTCTTCAGAGATGCATTCTTCAAGTCTGAAATGAGATTTTCCTTCTCCAAAATCTTCAATCCCTTCTCACTAATGTGGCCGAGTCTGCTATGCCACAACTCAATTATCCCCTCATTCTCAACTGCATTTATAGAGCAATCAAGTAGCTTTGCTTGCAATAAGTACAATGAAGAGTACTTTTGGCCTCTAGCAACAACCAAAGAACCTCTTGTGAGCTTCCACTGACCATTGAAGAACAAACTGCTGAAACCTTCATCATCAAGTCTCCCCACAGATATCAAGTTCAACCGAAGATCAGGCACATGCTTCACATTTTTCAAAATTAGTGTAGCACCATTTCTAGTCTGCAAACATACATCTCCAACGCCAATGGCTTTAGTTAAGCCATCATCACCCATTCTAACATTTCCATAGTCATCTGACGTGTAGGATGTGAACATATCTCTGCGAGATGTGGCATGTATGGATGCACCACTGTCAACCACCCAACTACTCTCACGGTATGCAAGATTAACAACTTCATAGTCACAAAAGATAAGAAAGTCACTTGTAGCAGCGGATACTCGGTCTTCATCTTTCGCTTCTTCGTTCTTATTTTCTTTCCCTTTATCTTTCTTGTCATCTTGTTTGGGTTTTCTGCAATGCTTCGTTATGTGTCCTGGAGTGTGACAGTTCCAACACTCAATCTTGCTGTATCTGTTGGATTTGCTCCTGCCTTTTTGTTTGCCTTTTGGACCTCTACTTTTACTTCTCCCCCTCTTTTCTGTGACCAAGGCCTCTTATTGCTGAAAAGAGCCCTGCGATCTTCTTCTCATTTCTCATTCAGAACGCTGCTTTGTACTAAATCCATGGTGATGGTACCATCAGGGGCTGAATTAGACAAAGATGTTCTGAACGTCTCCCACGAGTCCGGCAATGTACCAAGAAGCCATAAGCCCTGTATTTCATCTTCAAACTTAATATTCATTCCCAACAATTGATTAATGATGCCCTGAAATGAATTCAAGTGATCAGTCATAGGAGTGCCATCTTTGAATTTCAAATTCATCAATTGCTTGATTAGAAACAATTTATTGTTCCTAGTTTTTCTAGCATACAATTGGTCCAATTTTTCCCACAATGACAGTGCATTTGTTTCTCCACTAACATGGTTCAACACATTAACATCCACCCATTGCCTAATGTAACCACACACTTGACGATGCATTATATTCCACTCAGCATCTGTTTTACCATCAGGCTTATTGGTTTCAAATACAGGTAGATATAAATCTTTCACGTATAGAAGATCCTCCATCTTCCCTTTCCATACATGATAATTTGAACCATTTAGATTCATCATTCTATTCGTATTCGTTTCCATATTCACCACAAGGCACAGAGCAGAATCCTCGCTCTGATACCACTTTGTTGGGATAAACACACGAATAATCAACAAAGAACTTATTTGTCTACACAGCGGAATGATCAATTATCCCTCTCTTGTGTGAATCTAGTAGGAAACAATACCAAGAATATAATGCAATAAAAAATAAGCAATCACCAAACAGTAACACAAGCAATTTTAACGTGGAAAACCTCCTCAACGTGAGGAGTAAAAACCACGGGACCGGAGTCCACCCAAAAACTTCACTATGAGCAAAAATCCAAGTATTACAATCTGAAACAACATATATTCTACAACAAATATGCCAAGACAATCAATACTTGACAACAACAATGAGATTAGAAAGATCTCACCCAACAACACCAACTTCTATTCACTGTTCCTGACGTTCAGAATCTCAGAACCCGATCTCCACTGTCTAGAATCAAGTACTGTCTGTCCTAAACATGCTATCCAAATTACAGCTCGATCCAAATGTTGATATGTGAGAAACGACCCTTTCACCTTGACTGTGCAGAAGTGAATCGCCCAAAAATAGACCTTCTGTTCGCGGCCTATTCCCATCAATACAGAGCTCCAAATATGATCGTCACCATTCAGAATATAGTTTCACAAGTTCTGAACATTCTATTAAAATTACAACTCGATCCAACGGTTGGAACTTCAGATATTGCTTCTGCAAGATTTCTGCTCTTTTTGTTCACTCAAAAACGTGAATGAAGATTTTTCAGCTCTCTCTCTCTTTTCTTCTCATCTCTTCCCTCAATGACCTTCTAGGGCAATATAACACCAAGTAGTGGGATTACTTGGGCTTTTTACTTATTGGCTATTGGGCTCACCCACATATTTGGAAACCCAATCCAACAATGTCTACTCTGGCACTTTGTTATAGTTAGTGTAAGAAGTCTTTTAGGTGGATTTTGTATGATGGTCATTGTTGGATGAACTGATGCATGGTTCCAGCTGCATGGCTTTGCATTATTTGCTTTGGGATTACTATATCTTATGAAGTCATCATTTTGATGTTATTGTAACACATATTTTGTTTCTCATCATTGTTTTAGTGAATTTTATTTATTTATTTTTTATTATGTTTTTTTTGTGGCCGTATAAGTTTCTCATAATTTGCTCATATATTTTATGTTCATCATTAGGTCAATGGTCTTCATCTAAGGCGTGTAAACCAGGCCTATGTCATTAGTATTGACACTAAGGTTGTTATTTTTGGTGTTAATTTGGAGAAGTATGATGACAAGTACTCTGCCAAGCAAGCTAATCAGAAGAAAAATAAGGGTGAAAGTGAATTCTTTAGAGCTGAGAAACAGGTTAACTTTCTTTCGATAATTGTCTTTGATGTGGAGTAGTGAATTATGTTATAATGATACATTGTTTCTAATTTATAGGAGAAAAACACACTCTCAGCTGAGAAAAATCAAGCCATAGAGTCTGTTCCTGATTTGAAGGTTTATTTGGGAGCAACACACTATCTCAAGGCTGGCATGAAAAAATATTTGTCTTTAGTTTGTGGCTTAATTTTTTGAAATGACTATTATAATAGTTGGAATGTCACAAATAATTTTTTATTTTTTTAGAATTATATTCGTGTTCTTTGTTGATTAAACAGATTTGTTAGTTTATTTGGTTAAATATATTTGCTTATTTTAAAAGTTTGGTTATATAATAATTACAATAAAATAAATTTGTAAAAGCAACGACAACAGTTCTGACTCATACATAAAAAGACAACTATAAAAAATCGTTGTTGTCTCTTAGACTCTTCTTAGTTTCATTATACGATAGAATGTAGTTGTCTGTATATATATATATATATATATACATACATGGATAAGGTATAAATAAATACTTTAATTATACCCTTAGGTATAATTAATTTGTCACTATAGCTTGAAGGGAGAAACTGGAATGGATATCAATTTATTTGAAGGGAGAAACTGGAACTGAGAAACGAGATGCATAATCATTTTAGTTCAATGTTAAACACTGAATTGGAATTATTAGCCATTTTAACACCTTTCTCTAGAATTTGGGTACAAATTTATACTTGTTTTCAATTGGGCAGATAAAGTATTTATTTGCTACATTTAGAAAGATAAAGTGGCATATAATTGAGGTGTCTATATGTATCTTATACCTCTCTCTCTCTCTCACTCTCACCTCTCTCTCTCTCTCTCTCTATATATATATATATATATAAGTCCCATATATTTGAGATGGAATTGCATTTTATTTTTGTGCATTTATTACGTGACCAAGTATATACTGAATTGATTGGCATTATTTGTGGAATGTAATTTCACCGGCACAAATATCTCTCTCTCTCTCTAAATTATAGTTCTTATTGAATTTTTTCTTAATTTTAGAATTATGATTCGAGCAATATCAAAGAAACATGCAGATACTTTCTTGCTTATAGATGAAATTATGCTTCAAAAAATTGTTGTAGTTTCTCTACTACTTGCCCTACTTGAAACAAAACAACGAAGGAACCGTAGAAATAGGGAACGAAGAAGGTACAACATTATAGGTCAAATCCCTAATCAAGTCAAGTACATTGAGAGATTGTTCAATATAAGTGATGATGATTGTAAGAACAACCTTAGAATGAATCGAGCTGCATTTTCTTGTCTATGTTTCTTCTTGGAAAACTTGGGGGGTTTAGGAAACTCTAGGTATGTGTAACGACCCAAATATTTATTTAGATATATATTAATTTAATACATATTTTTTTATAAAAAATATAAGTTACCAAATCAAAAATAAGTAAATAAATTTTAAGTAATTTTGTCCTAATAACTAGGTCATTAAAGAACATAAAAAAAAAAAATAGGACTCTACTTTATTTACTACAAAATTTAAGTCTTCAATGTAAATCGTATAAAAAAAATAATTAAGTAACACTACTACATTAAAATTTATAGCAGCGGAAAATATAATTAATTCAAATATAATCAAATAATTATTCAATTTGGGAAACTCAAAGCTTCATATAATCAAGAAAGTAGGCTTAAGCATTTATTTCCGAAATGACATCATTTCCTAAGGTAACTGTGAAGAATGACATAATAAACCCTAATAAAATTTCAATTCGTTTATGAATGAAATGTAACCGATAATTCAAAGAAGAATAATAAAAATATGCTTCATCCGCCTGCTTTCGTCGCCTTGACAAACTCCCTATCCTGAAAAGTAGGAAGGTAAAAGGGGGTGAGCTACACCCAGCTCGTGAGGTTAACGCTTGTCAAAATTAAATATAAGGTTGTAAAAGTACAATTAGAGAGTAAGATGAACGTATCAGGCATAACATAATATAACATACGTATCAAACATAACATTTCGTATCAAAGCTTGGCCAGCATATAATGGTGGATCAAATTAATGATCTCGTATCAACATATCAAAACATATAACCATCAAATTGTACTTTAAACAAACAAAATATTTAAAATTGACAAATCGTATAAGAACCCCACCTCTTACGTGACTTCTCGTAATATAAGGAAAATCTCATGCAAGTGATATGCTTCTAATCCACGTGCCTTATCTCCTAGCCAATAATTTTGAAAAATCCGAATGAAGAATGTTGAAGAAATATTGGGTTGTATTTATAGGTTTGGCAGGATTTAAATCTAGATGTATCTTCTAGAGGGAATCTGCATCTGTACCTAATCCTCTAACTAATTGAGAGAAATTATCTTCTCTACTAAGAAAATGTTAACCTCCGTAACCATAAGATTCTAAGAAAAAATACCGTATTTTGGCTGAAAGTTCTATATATATATATATATATATATTTGGGCTTAGAGAAAAATATCTTAAGGTCCAATAATCCTAATTGAAACAATAATAAGCCCACATAAAGTAAAATTAAATTAAATTAAATTAATCACAAAAATTAAATATTGCGTGAAAATAATCGAGTATTACAGTATGTTAGTGTTGAAGAAAAAGTTTCATTATTTCTATCTATATTAGCACAACATGAGAAAAATAGGATTGTAAAATTCAATTTTAAAAGGTCTGGCCAAACAATATCAAAATCTTTCCACATGGTACTCAAGACGGTCTTGAAACTTCATTCTCTATTCTTTGTTAGTCCTACACCGATACCCGACGATTGTTCTAATCCAAGGTGGCAATGGTTTAAGGTAATTGGTTGAGCCTTATCTTCTTCAATTAAAATAATTTTTAATTCAAAATTCACCGTAAATCTTTTCATTTTTCTTAATCTACTTTGTACAATAGGGATGTTTGGGAGCATTAGATGGGACTTATATTGAGATAAAGTTCCCGAAATTGATAAAGCACGGTATAGGAATCGAAAGGGGCAAGTTAGTGTGAATGTTCTAGGTGTATGTGACAAACATTTGAACTTCATTTATGTCCTTCCTGGTTGGGAAGGCTCAGCTGCAGATTCAAGAGTGCTTCAGGATGTTGTGAGTCGCCCTCATGGTTTAAAAGTGCCTAAGGGTATGCACTCACTCCATGTCATTCTTTCATCACAAAATTGAATTAAATTCACCCGAATTCACCCAAAATTGAATTAAACTTAATTATATTGAATATTTACAAGTAATTATTATCTCTGTGACATGGGTACCCTAATGGGGAAGGTTTCATAACACCATACAAGGTGTTAGATACCATTTGGAAGACTGGAATGGGTCATCAAGAATGCCTCAAACATTTCAGGAATATTTCAACATGAAACACACAAGAGCTCGCAATGTCATTGAACGCAATTTTGGGTTGTTGAAGATGTAGTGGGGGATATTAAGGAGTCCATCATATTATCCAGTCAAAATTCATAATCGAATTACAATGGCATGTTGCCTTATTCACAATTTCATACGGATGAAGATGGTTGTAGACCCAATTGAGCACCTTGTCAATGATTTCTATGTGAATGAGATTCACAATAATGATGGTGATGAGATGTAATCAATTATGTTGAGGCATCACAAGAATGGAATACATGGAGAGATAATCTAGCACGGGACATGTACACTGAGTTGAGTCCTACATAATCATTTGCACATGAAATATTTAATTTTTTTTTTTTTTTGTAATTTTCACTGCACAATGTAATTGATTTAGCGACTTCCTTTAATATTTAATTTACTTATTAGATTGTGTTATGGTGATGACAAATTTCAACTCTTATAGAATTGTCTATTTTATATATACTTTGTTATGATACTATACTTTTTTTTTATGTTAAACTTTTTATTCTTATGTTAACATATGCCTTGTTGATAACCTCTTTTTTTTTTTTTTTCTTCTAATCATGTTGTATGTGTGATGATTAATATTTTTTTTAATGCAAAAAAATTGAATTGGTGGATTTATGTTTTCTTGCCTGAAAATTATATTTTTGATATTGTCTATAATGCATTTATTGTGTGGATGTAAGTGTAATGGAACAATCTGCTAAGGGGACACGAATGACTTGGTCCGACCGAGAAGAGGAGGTGCTAATCCAATGTCTGAAGAGTATCGTTGTTGATGGATGTAAAGCTGATAATTGGTTCAAGGCTGGCTACATGAGGGAATTATAGAAAGGTATAAAAAAAGTGTTTTCTGATACAAAAATTCGAGGTGCACCATATATCAATTCCAAGATACATGTTTGGAAGAGTATGGATCTCTTATGTCTATGCTCTCTAAGAGTGGCATTGGGTGGAATAGCACCACAAATATGATAGATGTCAAAGATGAGGATGTATGGGATGCATATAAGAAGGTATTATTATTAAACTTTTTATATTTTATGATCAGTTACACTCTAATTTTACATTGTATAATTATTTAATTTGGGATTATCTTAGGTTGACACAAATGCACACCTCATGCGGCATAAGCATTGGCCATATTATGAGGATTGATGCGAAATATTTGGCAAGAATAGAGCGGCAGGAGCACAAGTTGAAGATGTCATGGATGCGATAAATGAGATGTTGAACAATGAAAACAATGTGAAAAATAAGATTTCACCCAATGTGAATATTTTAGAAGATGAGCTGACAGAGGATGCTCCAACTGAATCAGTTAGCCAACCTACAAATAATGGAGTTGGAATGAAATCCAAGGTGAAAAAACGCAAGTTATTCAATGTTGATAGCTATATCATTGAAAAATTGGGGAGCTTTCTTCAAAATATTGAATCAAGACTTGGAGAGATTGCGCAACGTATTTGCTATAAGTATGATGTAAAAATGTCCAAGAAAGAACTGTTTGAGATAATGGAAACAATTGGAGGGTTGTCACTAAAAGATAAATTGAAGGTGTCCGACATGCTTATTCAAAACACCAAGCGCCTTGAATTCTTCCAAAGCTTGACCGGTGATACACGTAGTGAATATGTGCATATGTTACTTGATAACATGATCTAAATATGCCCATTTGACCCCAAAATGCATCTGAACCAAATTATCGTTTATTACTTTTTAATTCCAGTATCTAATCTGATAGTGATAGCTAGCTAGATCTTCATAGGAGCAGTTAATGTGTAGGTTTGCTTTTAATTATAGCTATAGATGATATTTTCAGTTGTTATTATAATTTTTGGTATTGAAAAATATTTGATTCCTTGGTTCTCATGAGTCTTATTTATTGTAATGTTTTAATTAGCATTTATTTTAAGAAGTCTTATCTATTATGTGAGCCCTCCAAATTATTTCCACTCTTCTGTCGTGCATCAGCAAATTCAAGTTGATTGGAGTTGTTTTATATGCAAATGAAGCCTTTCTTATTTAGCATGTTGTTAAGAAAGTTTCTAGTAAAAACAACTTTCAGCCGCGAGGAGCTGATCCCACAAGTATAACAACTACAACTTTACCACCTGCCTTTGACATCCAAGCCAAAGCAATGTAATCTGTACATTCTTGCAGCTCAGCTCAGCCTAGCCTCTAAGAAGTGTTTATTACTTGATTGCAAAAGCATCTCTCTCTCTCTCTCTCTCTCTCTCTCTCTCTCTCTCTCTCCCTCTCTCCCCCTCTCCCTCCTATATACAAAAAGTATTCATTATTTATTCAAATCCAACATCTATACAAAAATAAAATAACAAATACAATCCATAAAAAAATATAATAATATTTTATATATAATCTCTCTCTCTCTCTCTCCCCCATATACAAAATATTCATTATTTATTCAAATCCAACATATATACAAAATCAAATAATAAATACAATCCATAAAAAAATATAATAATATTTTATATGTAATATTGATATCGTAGAATTTCATGAAATTCGATGCTATAGTTGTGATTATCTTAAGAGACTATCTCTAGCTAAAAAATTCTAACATAATTTTGGAACGAAAATCTAAGTCAATTAATTTATCCCACTGTAAATATTCAACTTCAATAAAAATATTTTAACTGCAATATAAGTTGAAACAATAAATTATATAAATTAATAATATAATATTTTTATTTTTATTTTGATATTATTTAGTATTAATTTAATATTTGTAACACAAGTCCACCATAAAAAATTAGTGCACTATTTACTAATAAAAATAATATTTTTATGTCAAACACAAAATATTTAACCTATAAAAAATATATTCCATATTTTGATATAATATTAATATGTATAATCTAAGTGTCAAATAAAAGATTGTAAAATAAATAATTTGACATATTATACATTAAAATTAAATTACAAAGAAAAAGATGTTTATATTTTATAAGTTTATTTTAAAAAGTCAAAAAAAAAAAATAATTGGATGGAGAGAGTTTCGAATAGCAATCTCAAAGAAGGGAGGAAAGCTAGCAACCACATCCACTAACTCGGTCAGTTATGCGGATTTTCTGATTTTTTTTTCTCGGCTTTCTAATGATTTTTTTTTTTTTAATAATTCAAGAAAGTTTGTACAAGTGCCACATGTCTAATTCTATATTTTAGCTTTTATCCTTTTATATTAAGTAAGAATACATATATATATACATATATATACACACATTGGTTTTGGTAAATTTACTATTAGATTGACTCTTTCTTTATATATGTATTTTTTGTTTGAACTCGAATATATTGAATTTGCTATTTTTAGAAAAATGTCTTTTGATGCCTCTATTAAACATCACCAATATATATATATATATATATATATATATATATATTTATATAATCCAATTTAAATTTTAAATGAAATTGCCATTAAAGAGCTTTCTAGGTTTAGATATTTCTTTTTCACATTACTACAACAGAATAAAACCTTCATATATTTGATTCACAATAAACCTTTACCACTCTGTTCTACATGAAATTAAAAAATGTAATAAAATAAAGATGCTTGCTATTTATGATATGCATCGCAGAGTTTGATTACGATGTTTTGACAAGGCTCGCTTTATCTCCAATAGAATCAAGTTACAGTGCGAAATATGCAAGACCAATTCATATACTAATGAACTTTGATTACAATGTTTTGACAAGTATTGCTTTATCTTTTAATATGGTCAAAGTACAGTGCAAATTATGCCAAGAGTTTCATATATCAATAAAAAGGGGTAACTAGAAAAAATATAGTACGCTAAAATATAGAGTAGATAGTTGAAATTAGAAATTTGATAGGTAAGGTTGTAAGTTGGTTGATGCTATGTGAAGGAGAGGTATACATTTTATGTGTTTACAATAAACTAAATAATAAATTCAAATCACATATTAAACAAATCCCAATAAAATGATGGCGATTAGAAGATAGCAAAAGATCAAGAGCAAACGATGAACTATGATTGCAGCTTTGTCTCCAATCCAATATATTAAATACATTGAAATCAAAGCTATTCAGATTCGATTTGTATTGATTGCTCTGAACAGTTTGATGAACAAATGAATAAACCAAAATTAAATAAAAAAAAGTCATAAATTTTCAACAAGAATAACTTAGAACTGTACTATTAATCTTCAAAGGCCATCAATATTAAGATAAATAATACATATATTTTTAATTAAACTTGTCGAGAATAAGACACAACATTAAATTATTTATACAGTGCCTCTTTTGAGATATTTTTATATATTAAACAAAAGATATCAAAACCATTTGCCCTACATGTAACTCAACTAACATCATTAAAACTGCACTAATTAATTGTCATGCGTTAATCTCAACCATTATTTGATATAACTCTACTTTTTCGTCCCACCTCCAATTTTGTTCCACTTGAATTTTTAAAAACTTTGTGAAATCTTGGGAGGATAATTTTGTTAACTTTAGATTAAGGGAAAAAAAAGGTAAAATCTTGGGAGGATAATTTTGTCCAAAGAAGAAATAAGTGAGGACAATTTGTCATAGTGAAAATATGGCTGCAAAAGATTATATTGAAAAAACCTTACGATATTTGATTGACAATCATGTCCTCACTCTCAAACTCACTTAAGAACATGGGGTTTAATTACGCTGTTTCTTCCATTCCGGCGATTCGCAGAGCCCTTGTTTCATTTAATTCAGCTTCTTCAACAGTTGCTTTTCTCCAATTTGACCCATTTCTTCAATCCCCCATTAATAGACCCTTTTCCTCCAAACCCAGATTTGACTTTGGGTGTCTGCGTGAGCCGGATGATGCTCTTGCTTTGTTTGACAAAATGGTTAGAATGAGGCCCCGCCCATCTGTTTTTGATTTCACGAAATTGTTAAGTGCTGTTGTCAAGATGAAAGAATACTCCATTGCCCTTCACTTGTTCGACAAAATGCTTGAGTGGAGTGCTCCTGTAGATGACTACACCTTGAATATTGCGATTGATTGCTTTTGCCGATTGAGTCGAGTGGATTTTGGGTTTGCAGTCTTAGGCAGCCTTTTGAAGAGTGGCTACGTTCCTACCATCATAACGTTCAGCAATCTGATCAAAGGCCTTTTCTTGGAAGGGAAGGTCGATGAGGCAGTACAGCTGTTCAACAAGTTGTCGAGAGAGAAAGTATGGGAGCCGACAGAAGTTACGTATTCTATAGTGATAAATGGACTCTGCAAAGCTGGGTATACTCTCACAGCGCGTGATTTAATCAGCTCATTGGGAGATGGAAGATGCAAGCCTAATGTCTATGCTTATAACACTGTAATTGACAGTCTATGCAAACATAGGACGGTTGATGAGGCACTCCAACTCTTCTCTAAAATGACTGGAAAGGGTATTTCACCCGATGTTGCAACATACAATTCAATGATTCAGGGCTTGTGCAATTCCAGTAGACGGGAAGAGGCAATAGGCTTATTTAATGAGATGACGGGTCTCATGATTTCTCCAGATGTGGTTACTTGCAATATTTTAGTGAATGCTTATTGTAAGGAAAGAATGATAAAAGAGGCTGAGAATGAATTGAATATGATGATCCAAAGAGGTGTGCAACCTGATATTGTCACTTACACTGCCTTGATAGATGGATATTGTTTGCAAGGAGAAATGAATGAAGCCAGAAAAGTTTTCGATAGGGCAATGGATTCAGGTCTCAAGCCTGACATTATAAGCTGCAATAGTTTGATGAACGGGTATTGCAAGAAGGGGCATGTGAATGAAGCCTGGTGTGTTTTTCTTGAGATTCCTTGTAAAGGTTTAAAGCATACCATAGTTTCTTATACCACTATGATGCAGGGATTCTTCCGTGAAGGCAGGTTTACTGATGTCTTGAAGCTATTCAAAGAGATGCAATTTCGGAAATTGTCTCTTGATTTAATGACCTACAATATACTGATGGAAGGGTTCTGTGGAGCTCGACGTTTTACTGAAGCATTTTTTATTCTTCACATGATGGAAGATAAAGGTGTTAGTCCCAACATAGTAACGTACAACATCCTCATTGAGGGATTGTGCAGGGAAAATAAACTTGACATAGCAAAAGATCTTTTCAACAAACTCCCATCCAAAGATTTGCAGCCCGATGTTATTGCATTTACCATACTTATTGGTGCACTTTGTCAAAAAGGGAAAACACATGAGGCTAAGGAGTTGCTGCTGAAAATGGAAGGAAGTAGTTGCTTGCCTGATAGTGTCACCTATAATGTCTTTGTCCAAGGATTCCTGAAAAGGAATGAACCTCACAATGCAATTCCACTATTTGAAGAAATGGAGAGAAAGGGATTCTCATTGGATTTAGCTACTTCTGAAATGTTGGTCGATCATCTGGAAGCGGAAGGTCAAGATGGTATTCTTTTCAATAAGGTTAAAAAAGTTTGGCCAAAGAGTTCTGATTTTTTGTGTGTATGATCACCATTTCATGCATTCAGTATACAACTTGTTTTTATCATCTCACTGAGAAAGACATGTTGTTCTGAGTTGTATTTGTTTATTTGACAAAGTTGCAGCCTGCTGGAGGATAGTTATTATAGACATAATCTCATCATTTTTTGTCAATATAGTTGGTTTTTATTAGCACAAGTGATGAGGACCGACGTTGAAGGAAATGAAATTCCCAATTGGTGGGGGAGGATTCTGCGCAATTCATTTCGTTCAAACAGAAGATTTTGTCTTGGGTCTGCTTCTCTTTGATATTGGGGGTTGTACTTAATATTCTTAACGTGGCTTGGATTGACAACTCTACTGGCTTAGGGAAAGCCTTCGTCAATGTCATTTGATTGTTTCCGACAGCCCTGAGGTCTGAATTTGAGACAATTATTGCGTTAATTAGTTCATCTACCTTTTTTCAAATATATATTACTTTTTATTTTTTATTTTTTTATTTTACGATATTAGTAATGATATCTAGTTACATAGGACTGCTGGGTTTTCTATAGTTTTTGGGTAATGTGCCTGCAGAATACAACTTCAGTTTCCTTATCTAAGACGATTTATTTAAGGTGGTTTCTGTTGGCCCTATATCTTTGGCATTTTTTGTTCAGTCAAGATTTTCTATTGGAAGTTTGATACTGGTTCTTGAATGGTAAACAGTCTGATGGTGAAGAATAACTTCAAACATTAGTAATCAATAATGATCAAATTGACAATTTTTAGGATTGTACAAGTTATAGTGTTTGAATTGAAGTCCCTGATAATATGTTGCCTACATATTAAATATTCTGCTTTCGTTTTAGTGGCTTAACTAGTTATTGTATCTTAACAGTTGGAGCCTCTGATTGCATCTGGAGTAGTAAATTGTCTGATGCTATGGAATATGCTTTAACATTGCTAAGCATCAAATTGACAGTTCTTGGATGAGTAGAAGTTATAGTTCTCGAAATGAAGTCCTTGATTTGACGTGTTCTATGTTGAATAATGTGCATTATTTCACTGGGTCTGTGAATGCCTTTCTTATATCTTAACAATCAAAATGATAGATCCATGAAACTGAAATGCCAAAGTCTAGGCTAATCTGGTAGTTGTTCTGATGGGCCGATCATGCTTTTGTCGAGCATTTTCAACTTTATCTCCTTGACATACTCTTTAACCATTATAATGATTGCTTATTGAATGTTATCGGCACACTCTATATGTGCAGGTTGTCATGTTGCTCCTCTCTCTCATTTTTACAGTGATCCACAGTGGCATAGCTAGCCGGAAGGACACAGGTGAGAAACTCACTGGATAACGAGCATTCCGTGTTTTATTTGCTGGAGTATCTATTCCATTAGCTGTTAGCATTGTTGTGAGTTCCTTATTATGTATGCTTTGTTATATTTTGCAATGTTACGTTTAATAGTTCCGGTTATATGTTCGTGCCATGTCGCAGAAAAATGAATTGTAGGTGGTAATTGATTTGACATTCTTAATTAAGTGATCATGTTTTCGTGACAGGTTTATTTCATCAATCACAGATATGACGGTGTGCATGTTTGGCAACTTCAGGGTGTTCCTGGACTTCACGAATTTCTTTGGTTCTCCACTCTTGTTTCCTTCTTCTTCCCTTATCCTTCAGCCTTGAATTTGACAAAGGTAGCAGCTGTTGAGAAGCCCAAGATGCATCTCTGGGAAACTGGAACAATGAGAAAATCCAGGAATCCACAGGTATGAATTTGATCATGATATTAATAAATGTTTCGTATAACCTATATCCTAATTGTTAACTATGTCCAGTAACAATGCTTGATGAACATCTTTCTGTAGTTCAACTGTTGGCAAAAGAAATGATCTGTTCATCAGTTTTTTGTTGAGTCATTGTGACTAGTGAATGTAGAAGCATAGCTGCTTTTTCACTACTTAGGCTCGTTGTTGTTTTGTTCTCATAGAGTAGCCTTTTGTATTGGCCAAACAAGTTATTAATCAGCAAAATAAATTGATATCTCTATTCTAATACAATTGGTTTTTCTTAATTTTTGCATAAGTTTGCTTTCTAAAACAAAGATTCAATCAATAATGCATGCAATGATGGAAATTTTATCAGCTTGAAGTTTTGCCACCTTCAGTAAGAACTTGGGCAGTAGCGTCAATTTATGCTTCTCAACTGAAGAATTGATTAGTTATTGATCGGTCATTGTTATGCCTTTAGCTTCAAAACAAACACAAGAGTTTTGACTCCATATAGCTCACCATTGGAAGAAATTTTCTGTAAACAGTGCATCTGGTTAGAAACTTCATATTGAAGTGAGTTTTAAATTTCAAGTGTTTCTAATATTTCGATAATGATTTGATGCTGAACTTAATTGTTCTCTTACCGTCTTAATACAGAATCTTAAAGATAAAGCATCATCAACCTCATTCCCGTCAATCCTAAAGCAAAAACTTAACTAAAACATACACATCATGCTTATCATCTCAATTTTGTCTGTATCAATGAATCTAATTGTGCTTTTGATTTCCTCATCTTGCTTTACGTTCTCCAGATGGTGGGACAAGTACTTTAGTGCGTGGCTCACACCATCTGGATTGGGAACTCAGTTGCAGCAGTGGTGTCTGTGGGTTTGATTGCACACCCATCTGTTTGGTGTGTGACATAGAGACCGAAGGTTTGCCATACAATATGGTGAAGCTTTTGAAGCTGTAAAGAGCAGAACTAGTGTACTACATTTGGCTGATATCTTGATGGCCGCCAGAGGCTTCCGGAGGGCTACGACAAGGTATTCATCTGTTGTTGCCTCTATTCTTGACGGCTGCTAGAAGCTTCTGGGGCGCTACTACAACGAATTCATCCGGTTGCTGTATCTATCTATAACGTCAATCACATTAGGCTTATGCAGGCTGCCAGTTTTTGTCTTCATTGGTAGTTACATTTTATTCTGTAGTGTGTTACCAGTAGAGAAGCAAGTTTCAGTTGCCTAGTCTTTTTTTTTTTTTTTTTTTTTTTTTTTTTTTTTTTTTTTTTTTTAAAAAAACTTAATGATTGAAATCAAAACGTACTACAACGGTAATATGGTCAATGTTAAAAATTCATTGATGGGAAAAGGTCATGCTGGACCATTTTCACTTTTCATGACACGTCTTAATAATTAATTTGACATATGTCAGTTTTTTTATTTTTCTTCTTTTATTCTATTTTTATTTCTCATTAAAATTTAAAAATTCAAATAATTTTATCGTTTCATGTCTGTTTTAATATATGATATATTAAATTAATTTTTTTGTGATCTTTAATTTGATACCAATATTGTACATATTAAAATAAATAATTATATTAAAAATAATAAAATATAATTTTTAAGGATGAAATATAAGTATTTTATGTATTGAATTATTAATTTTAAAATTTCGATATATGTGATGAGTCTGGATAAATAATATATCAAATTTTTTATATAGATTGAACCTAAAAATATAAATAATGTTTTTATAAAAATAAAATATTATATCATTAATTTATTGTTTGACTTCAATAGTTTTTAGTAAATTAATATTTATATTTAGTTGAGACACAAATTCAAAATTCATTTTAAAATATTGTACAATTTATTATTTAATAAAAGTAACTTAAAAAATTAAAAATGTAATTTAATATATAAAACTATATTTTAAATCGAATAATATTTATATAAGGAGCATGCCGCATGTCCGGTTGTCTCTCTCCAATTCTCTGCCACCTGATAGGTGAGACCCTAAATAGCGACCGGTACAGAGACCTCAGCTTTCAGAGCTGGTACCGGAGAAAGCTGCCAAGTAGCAAGAAGAAGGCCAGTGAATAAATCAAGTACTCCTCTTTCAGTAGATGAGCTGATTGGAATAAGATATGCATACTTCCTTTGTAATCATGCTTCGACCTTTTGCTGGTAAGCTTGAGGGACTATAACAGTCATTCCAAGACTACCAGGCATGCTAAGATCAAACCATAGCCCAGGTGGACAAGTATTCAACCTTGAATTCCCGACTATACGCCCAAATCATTCTTAGTCGACAGAAGAAGATCTAATGCTCTATGTGTATCATTGATATAAATAATAGGTAATATACATTTTTAATAAAAACAAAAAAAAAAAATTAATTGCAAATTATTAATATAATAAATATACTATATCATGTGCATCTCATGGGTGGGCATCTAGTTAGTCCTAAAATAAGAGTCTTATTTAAAAGTTAATATTTTATTGTATTAGTTAAAGTAGAAAGTTCAAATTTTTAATTTCATGATAAGTTAAAAGTGATTGAACAAGTCACAACAAAAAATAAATAAACTTGTTTATGTGAGAAATTATGTTTTTTTTTTGGAAGATTGCAAGTTCATTTAAACGATAAAAAATAAAAAATATATAAATTATTACATATTTTGGAATGAAAGGAAGTATTTAATAACAAGAATTTAGGGTAAACTGTGTAATAGATTATTTATCTTTTTTGAATCAAAATATTACTTTTGGCTATATGTTTTGGGAGCAAAAATGTTAATGTTCGTTCAGTAACTAGCATTGTTTTCGTGCGATGCAATATTTGTAATATATTTAAAAATAAAATAAAATATATTTATAATATAATCATGAATATTTAAGAATATCCATATTATTTTATTATATTACTAATAAAGACATGTAAAAGAATATAATTTTGTAAAAAAGACATATTCACTGGCCTAATAGTTTAAGTATAGAAAGCTAAATAAGTTGTAAAAAAACTAAGTTGTTTATATATAACTCATTTTTTCTCAACTTTTGAATGATGAGTTAGCCACCGGAACAAGCAAGGTCTTCCAATCTAAAAAATGCTATAAATCTAAAAGATGGTATATAAAATAAGGTTTTCTTCCACAATTAGATGTGAGTTCTCTCATGAATGTACACAGTTAAATTAATTCAAGAATCACATATGCTAATGGCTTGTTTGCTTCATGAAATAAAAGCTTCAATGATAGGCATCCCTTCTTATTTCATGTTTGTTTTGTAATCTTAATAATCATTAAACTCGTGTTAATGGGCTGGATTCAGTTTTCTATCATTTAACCCCATATAGATTAGCTGAAAAAATTACAAATATGTCCTTAATGATTTCATATTAAAATAAATACATGGAACAACTTCATATTATAGTAAATTAATAATTACATAAAATTAATTTGTATGCAACACATGTCCAAATATATAAATATCTATAAAATAACTCTTATTATAAATATATTTTTAAATTAAAAATAATAATCTTAGAGAGTCTAAAACAATGAAAACTTATTACAAAAAATTGGTGTTATGAAATAACAAAATATAAAAACTTGAAATAAAAAAAATAAAATTTGGTATATGTACAAATTATATACCAAATTTTATTTTTAACCAATTTTCTAAAATTGAAAGATTTGGAAACTACAAAAAACATGAAATTCTAAATATTATATTCAAATGTACAAAAAATTAATAATTCATTTTTTGTGTGCTAAATATACCTTATCTTTACCCCTTCTACTCTTCTTATTAAAAATAAAAAACAAAAAATAAGTCTGCATCCCAACCTGACTGGCCAACTCTCCGTAATTCCCAAGATAAATTGACAAATCAAATATAATATAAATTTATGCACCTCCTCTCTTCTCTACCTAAAAACCCAAAAAGAGATAAAAAAATTCTCTTTATTTCTCAGATTAGTAACAACAAGAAGGAAGGAAAATAATTCTGGCTGAAATTGAAAAATGACACAAATTTAAGTTCAACACTAGAATGTGGCGATGTCTGTCGCCAATGGAATAGCAGCCCTGGCGGAGTAATGACAGCCCAATCACAGACAATTTCGCTGTATGTGGGTGACTTAGATTTCAACGTGACATACTCCATTGAGTTGTTGATTAAGACCATTAGCCGGGCCCACTACAACGAGCATATATATATATATATATATATGAACCCTTGTACACAAAATTCTTAACAAAATCAAGTTTGGAGAAAAACCATTTAAAGATAGGGAAAAATCATTTAAAGAATAGTGTTAAGTATATTGCTTATAAAGTTTGGCCTTCGCAGTGAAATATTTCTAATTTGGAGTCGAATATCAAGAAAGTCATAAATCTACAATAAGAAGAGGAAGACAAGGCAGGATTTCTCCGATAAAAATAGAACCAAAATAAAAACATAAAAATAAATATATAAGGATATTTTAGTCAATTTATTTATATCTAAGGTTTTGGGGTATGAATAGCCGCACCTTTTCTAAAATTAAAAAATATGAAAACTATAAAAACATAAAATTTTAAATATTATATTTAAATGTACAAAATATTATTAATATAAAATCTGTTTTCCTCACGGTCCCATGATTGCTACTTCATTCTTGCAGTGCCTGCATATTATGTGTTGATCTTAAGTTCTCTCACTTATTTAGAAGGTTAAGGTCTGTCTTTTCAAGGACATGAGATTCAGGCTTTTCCTAAATGTAGAGGCGTGAATGAATTGTTTTCCACAGGTGGAACATGCTTGAAAACTTGCTGGCAAAATGTAGAAAAGACGGAGATTTCAATGCCGAAGATGCTTTGCAACGAGTCCTCGAACTACTGTTGGAGCAAGATGGTGATGCTTTGGCCTTCTCTCTCTCTCTCTCTCTCTCTCTATCCTTTTGTTATTATGGAATAGGCTATATATTTTTTCGCCTCAATTTGGCATTGAGGGAAGAATGTCATGCAAATACTCTTTTCAGCCCATGAGTCGCTCACTGTTCTTCAATAAAGAATGAAAAGTACAAGCTAAATAAGTTCGGATCAACAGGTTCAGCAAGAAAAAGCATGACAGCTTGGTGGGCGTTTGGTTGGTGGAATTACTCAATGCCTTGCTGGCCTTACTGCAGCAAGTTCTCTGGGACCCACCAGCAGCTTCTTCTCCAAAGTTGTGTAAAGTTGTTTGTAATTGAAAATGGATTTGATGAAGAACTAGAAGTACGAGCATTTGCTAAAAACCTTAATCCATTGATCTTACTAAAATGTTCCTAAGTAGCAGAGATGTTCTCCTATCTATAAAGTGACCACTGGATCATGTGTTAAAATTTTATAAAAGTTAGTTTCTATTTATAACTTTTTGGTGTAATTTTGATATATATCGGTGGGAACATTAACATGGGTTTACTTTGTATAAATGATTATTGATATTCTAGATGAATAATAGTTTTCTATTTAAAACATAATATATATATTAGTTGCATTCATACGTGATATATTACTTTTTATTTTTATTTTTTTTATAGGCCAAAGCACTAAAGAGTTATGAAAAAGAAATGGCAAACACCTCATACCAAGAATAAATCAAAATACTTTAGTTTAATTTCTTGTTGAATTAATCTTGAGAAATTAAAGAAATAATAATAATAAAAAAAGAATATTTGAAGATACTTTTCAAAAAGTGTGTAAAAACTGAAATCACAAACACTTTATTGGAAATTGAACCAAATCTCGCATGTTTTAGAAATTATGTGCACAATTTTGTTATGTTTTCGAAATTGTATCAGACCCTTTATGTTTTATTAAAGTCTGCTCACGGTTTTCGATTTGAAAGAAAGGAAGCCAATTATCCTTCCAAATGATAATGGACTCCCCATTGCTGACATTCCAAGAAAAACCTTGAGATAAAATAATTTTTGCTTGAATTAAGCTCCTTCAAAAGTAAGTTGAATTATAACCAACCCCTGCTTTCAAAAATTCCACTATAGAAAAATATTTAGATTTAATAAGTCGCACACATAAATAGTTAGGATTTTGTAATAACCCCTTTCCTTGTTTGGCAAGAAGAGCTGGATTACAATTTTTTTTATCACAAAAACTCCTACTTCCTTTATCTTGAAAATCATATAAGTTAGTTAACTTAGCTCAATTAACTCAATGAATAACTCTTCTTTTTCCATCGCCCTAATAAAAGTTACAAATCAATCTTATAATTTCCTCACATGGAAATAAAATACTAAATCATTTCATAATATAAATTTGAATCACCTAAAGAACGGACTTCTTGAAAAGTACCTCAACCCCTCTTCCCCTCCACATAATCTAATCTTTTATATTAAAACGTCATTTTTTTTATTTTATTTTTTTAATTTTACAATAAAATGTGTTTGCGAATATTTTTTGCTTGTGAAGAATCAATAAACATCAGAGATCATAGGTGAATTATTTGTAAGTAAATGTGGGATGTGCTTAGATGATATATATATATATATGTATTTTTTTTTTATTAAAAATCAAAACTTAGAAAGTTTGATAAAAAAGACCTGTTAAAAGAATGATTTTACAAAATTACCCTTAGGCAACACCTTAATCCATTGATAAAGAACTAGAAGTAAGAGTATTTGCGAGCTACTACACAAGGGGTCATCCACCGAGTGATAAAGAATTTCCCTGTCTTCTTATCTATAGCCTAAAAATGCTAAATATAATTTAACAAAGTAAATTTAAAGAGAATTTCAGAAATGGTTGCCCAATCCTAGTACTTCCTGATCTTTATATTAGTTTAGTCTCTCTCTCTCTCTCTCTCTCCCTCTCTCCCTCTCTCCCTCTCTCTCGTTAGAACTCAATTTGGAATTGTGTTTTTTAGTAACTTGATCTTTTATTTTCTTTCTATTAATTTGAGACCAAAGTGCTAATTATTGGGTGTTTGATTAGGTGGGATTTACGGATATTAACTAGCACTTGTTTTATAATGGAAAATGATGGGTCACTTTCCTTTAAATTCATAATCTGCTAACCTTTGTTCATTCTGTTCTTACAATTACCATTTGTTTTGTACAATATTCTTACAAGAAAATTAATTAAGTGAAGATGCCAAGTACTAAAGCAGCTACTAGCCACTGTGGTAATCTACCGATGATTATCACCTAAGCCTCCACACCCACTGTCTCACTAGTGTCAAGGCAAGCAAACCCATCAATCAATCTCAATGAAAGTTTCATCACTCCAATGCAATATCAAAGCAATTGATTCTCTTCCCAAGTATGATATGGGGATTATGAAGGAGTAAATTAAAATGGAAAACGAACTGTAAGACGTACTGGAACTGGAATCACAGCCCTTTAAGGTCTCTAATAGGACCTTAAAACTCTATTCAGATAAAAGTCATGAAGCGTCAGTTCTAACACCTCCAGAAGCATATTGAGATCTTCCAACCTTTGTTTGAAATCAATTAGATATGGTGAAACGGATGTAGTCCGAGTTATCTGCTTAGGAAGAAATCTTAGAGAAAAATGCTTGTATTTTTTTAATTAATCTAATGCAGGTGCTAAGCCTTCAACATCTCGAAGAAAAAAAGGAGGAGATAACTAAGGATGCCAGGAAGAAGCATCAACTACCATGAAGTTCTTCTTTTTTCCTTGCTCTTTTTGATTAATA
The DNA here is from genome assembly GCA_028749325.2 of Caryopteris x clandonensis. NCBI lineage: Eukaryota > Viridiplantae > Streptophyta > Magnoliopsida > Lamiales > Lamiaceae > Caryopteris > Caryopteris x clandonensis. Next base: position 10,680,947 of record JAPYKT020000006.1, on the reverse strand, counting down.
TGTAATATGGGTGATACTTGATTATATTATGTGTTGCTTGAATTGTTGTTTTATGTTGGTTTTGTTACTTAGCCATTCTATTTGATTGTGTTGAGTTATGGATTGATGAGTCATGTCAATGAGTTCGTGTAATAAGTTATTTGATTAGTTTGAACTTATCTGGTTCTGATTATGTTTTATTCTTCTAGCTTTATCTTGAGAAAATGAATGAAGTTTTTGTCCTACATGTCTAAGGGGGAGATTGTAAGAACACGATTTTGAGTTCTTTGAAATTGTCATTGGATAAAAATGAACATTATTCGGGATGATGGTAGATTTAATGAGATCTTGTGTCCATGTGCAGGTTTTGTGAAGCAATATACTTAGAGGATTTACAAAGATTCATATCTTTGTAGATTAGGAGGACACAAGACAATCTTGGAAGAAAATTAGCATTTAGATCCTGTGTGAATCCAAAACAAATTGAAGGAAGATTTCCCGTGCAAGTAGAAAAGTAAATCTACCAAGAATTCTATCAATGAAGGACTCCTAATAACACTAGGAAACAAAATCAACCAACATGAGTACAAGAGATCCTAAAGGATATTCTTCCTTATCAAGAAGCAACCAACAAGGAAACAAATGCTGAAGATATGCACTCATTAAATAAAGGAGAAATTTTTCATTTAAATTAGGTTGTAGGGTCGTCTATGACTTGTATATAAAGAGGATAATCCACACAAATTAGAGCTGTCGTGTTTAGTTTTATTTGAGTGATATCGAGAGAAAGAGAGAGAGAGGTAGTTCATTTATTTTATTTTACTTCAACAATCTTGGTTCTTTGCCCAGTTAGAACTCAGACTGTATGATAATTTTGAAAAACACCATAGGGATACATGTGGTGAAATTCATTCAGGGGACTAAGTGGTCGTACTAGTTGTTGGGGGGGAGTGTGCATGATCTAAATAGGGGTATTTAGTGAAGAAGGAGTTTACATTATTGTAAATCCATACTTTCACCTTATTGGGGAACAAGGTACTACTCTACTAGACTTACTCACAGAGGAAGAAGGGAGCTCTACCTTGAAACATAACTCAGTCCTATTTTATTTATTTAAGCTTCCACAAATTTTACTATTCAGTACTAAATTTAGTACAAACTCAACTGGTGCACTAATATTATGATATTACAGTTTCTCTTATGGAACCAATTCTCATAATCTCCCTTTAGAGATATGACCTAAACATGCGTGCCACATATACGTGTTCGTTACTACTTAAGGAGCATTTTCTTGTTGTTATTTGTAGTAAATTTGATTCGTTATTCAAGGTGTACAAACCATTTGTTAATGTTCCAATTTGATAGAAAGAATCATATAGCATAATAGAGAAACATCCATCTTTAATCATAAATGAATATCCCAAAGTATCCAAAAGTGAATATAGACACAATATTCTTAATTAAATTTAGAACAAAATAAACGGCTTGTAAAACTATCAAAAACTTACTAGAAAATTTTAATACTATTTTTCTATTGCCAGTGCATGCACCCTTTTGCTATTTCCCAGCTTGAGAGTTATGTCTCTTTGATGAAGATTTCTACTTTGCTGCTGTACATGTTGGTCATTGACCACATGTGCACCAAAACAAGTGTCAAACACCCAAGAAGTAGAATAAAAACAATCAGAATCTCAACAAGAAAAGTACATGTTGCAAGAATAGAAAGGTACTCTTTGTAATCCTTCTTTCAATGACCATACTGGCCACAAGGAAAGCACAGGTTCTTCTTCTTTAGACTAGCTTTGCTTGGGCCTTTCTTCACTACCCCTCCCTTTGGCTTAGTTGTGTTCGCTCCAACCTTCTTCTTCTTTCTTTTAAGATCTTTTGACCCCTTGGGATGAGATGAGGATGGCTGAGCAACCAATGCTAGCACAGTAGAACTGCTCATGGTGTTTTGGGCATTCTTTAGCAGATTTACCAATTCACTCAAAGTGTGACTCTTGTTAGCTAAGAGGCAACTGACACAAAACTGGTTACAAGAGGAAGGTAGGGAATGCAGAATCAAGTCCTCGTTTAGCTCGGCGTCCATGACATGACCTAAGTCAGCTTGTGTTTGATGCCCTTGATCATCTTAAGCCCATACAGCTCACTAGAGATTTCATAGTGTAGTAATCAATCCGGCACATGGAATAACTCCTTAAGGTGCAGATAGATCTCACCTGCATGCATCATGATCTCATGTTGATGCTGTATCTGTGGGACTATGCTCGTGAGCATCAGAGAGCATACTTGAAGATCGTCGTCCTTCCATTTTTGGAGACTCTCGATCTCCTTACTACTACTATTGTCAGATGCAATATCAAGATAGATTTTGTCTATGACGTAGATCCTACGCTCAAAATCTAAATTGGTTTTCAGATTTCTGAGCCAGTCTTGGTAATTTCTACCATCTAGCTTGTTTTTTTCATGTATGCGGAATATTGGTTCTTAGCCATTTCTCAGGTGCCATTTCTCACGTAATATAGAAATATATGATTCACCTTGCATAACTATAAGAATCAGTGCTTATATTGATGTTTTTGAATTCTGTTGTGCATAGGGATATGTTCGATTTGGATGAGGGGCGTATAACATAACATTTGGAAAATTTCAATGCATTAAGAGGGAATTCTTGTTAACCTTATGGCATTTTACTTAATTCAATGTTGAAGAACATCAATCAATGAGAATTGATTCAAGGAAAACTAGTAATTCAAGTCTACACTACCATTTTGTGATCCTTCTTGCTTGTTCATCTTTTGAATTGAAATTAAATGCTTGTCATTTGTTTTATTTCTTTTGCTTGAGTTATAATTATAGAAATGAAAACCTCCTTGATTTATTATACTTCTTCATTTCTAAATTATTTAGTTATTAGTATTTGCAATACGTTTTAAATTCAATCATTGTGGATAAATTTTACTTGTCATTTTATTATTTGTGTGACTACGTGCACTTGCGTATTGAAATTGAAGCAATTATTTCATATATCATACACACCATTACATCAGAGTAGCCCATAACGAGATCCCATCTCTTATGTTCTGGCCAGATACCTTGCTTAAGGTCTTCATTGGATGCGTTGAGCTTAGGAAATATAATGAATCAATCCCAACAGATTACTCTTTAGGCTAGTGAATTTTGTCTTGCCAATATACTGATCTTAAATATAGTTCCATTGTGACCAATGAGCCCTCGTTTAGGCTCTCAAGAGAGGTTTAAGTAGTCCATCAAATATACGGCTTCCAACATGCAGGACCACATGCATGCAAATAGTTTAAGCACTAATTAAAGCACCTACAGAAATCAGAACCTCAATTTTCTCGTTGTTACTACAACTACCAAATGGTTTGAGTTCTGATGCGAAATCAGTTCAATGTTGATAAACATAGGATTCATGTACAATTTGGGGTCATTATGGATAGTTTTTAAAAAATCAATGTATCTAAGTGACAAGTTTATAATGATTTTGCTATATTTTGTTACGTCACGGGTTTGGTAAAGTTTGACAGAAAAACTGACATTTAAGGTCACGTTGACCATGCATCAGATCACAATTTGTACTTATCATCTCATTCTGAAGGAGATTCTAAGGATCACAGTTTGTACTTATCCTCTCGTTCTAAAGGAGATTCTCACAGATCATGATTTAAACTTATCTTCTTGTTCCAAAGAAGCTTCTTGGGGGATTGAATCCCTAAACGACCCTTATAAAAGGAGTAAAATGGGAACGAAGAAGAATATTAATTTTCATAGTTGATCATCACTTCTCATAGTTAGAAACATATATACGAGGAGAAAACAAGCAACAAAGTCATCAAAAAGAAGAGAAATGAAGGTCCTTGGGCATCAGTTTTCATAGTTTTTATTATTTTCTCATTTATATAAATGTTAGCTTTGATTGTCAACTCGTTTCCCATGAATTTTGAGTTGATAATGAGTAGCTATAAAATTACTGATTCTAGGGGTTATATAATTATGGATTCATATGGTTTGATATATTATATTATTTCTTTCCTTTATTCGTTTATACTTCCTTGATATGATTGTCTTGTGGAATTGTTTGGCCAACAATTACAAATGTGTAGTTAATTAGTTATCCCCTGAGAGAGGTTATTGGTTAGCGGATTAGGAATGTATAACATGAACCTACTAGATCAAAAGATTGGAAAGTTTTCTTGATGAGAATAAATCCTAAAACTATTGGGAGTTAGATAATATCTTAAGAATGATCAATGTTATTTAATCTACATTTAGATTTACTCTACGAATATAGAATTAAATATGGTTTAATACATTAAAAGACATCATATGAACCATAAGAGTATATCATACTTGTTGGAGACGTGAGGCCCACAGAGGCGCAAGGGGAGTTCTAGCGCCCGGGGTGCGAGGCGCGCACCTTCTAGACCCTAACAAAAATTCTGAAAAAAAAAAAAAAAACATCAAGAACAACTAAAAATAAAGAGAAATATTTTATTTTAAGCTAAAATAAACATCAATCACAAAATAACTGCACAAACTAATCATCACTATAGTAATCCTTCTCCTCGGAATCATCACCATAGGTTGTTAAATCTTTCTCCTCAAATTCATCTTCACTTTTCTCTTCTTCATATTCAATTTCTTCTTTACTCTCCCTGCTTTGCCTTTTTCTAACTTTACGCTAAGGTTCTAACTGAAAATTGTAGCAAATATTATGTCAATCTATGAATATTATGCTGCCCTAACTTATGTTAATCTATGATTATTAAGTTGTCTTAAATTATGTCAGTCTATGATTTAAGAAAGAAAAAATCAAGGAAAACAAAGATTAAGGAAATTTTTCCTATCAATCTATGATTTTCTCTTTGTCTAAGTTAAGGAAAACTGCCCTAAATTATGTCAATCTATATTTGACAAAAAATCAAATCCTTCCTTAAAAAGAATAGGTCAAAAAGTGTGCCCCAGGCACTATTGCAGGGCGCTAGTGGCGCTTAAAGATGCGCACCTTTTGAACTGCATCTGCCTCCACCATGCAAAGTCTTAATCCTCCTAAACCTATGCACCTCGCGCCTCAGGCGTGTCTCGGGCACGCCACCAACAAGGATGGTGTATATATCCCTAGAATCCATCAAAAATCTAGATGCTTATCTTCCTTGAATCTGAATTGTTTGTTTATGTCTATCTTTTAGTTTATTTGTTTTGAATTAACTTATCCATTATCAAAGTTTGAGTCTTTAGATAAAGTAGGATAATATAAATGAGTAAAAATTACATTAGACAATCCTTGAGATACTACACATGTTCTCACCATAATTTTACTATAATTAACCTCGTAAACGTGCGAGTCATTTAAGTGAAATAAAAGAGAGACGAAATGTAATTGTTTGGGATGAACATCAGATTCACTAGCTTATGGTGTCTCAATACTGATATCCAAGAAATTGCATATCCACTTCTTAAGTGATGTACCACTTAGTGCAATCCTATCTGAATCCTACGATATTCCATTTCGTAGATTCTGTAACTTGGAACATTTATGATCTCAACCACAGAGACTTATTCCATTACGACCAACCCGCACATGATCAAATCTTCTAGTTACCGAGATCATGGTATTTTAATATCATATAAAATGTAACCACAAATAAATACGATAAAGAAGAAATTACCTAAACTTTTATTTATATTCATAAACAATGTGCTTAAAATATGTTTTTAGGCCAGCCTAACAGTTGGCTGTTAGGTCATATATCTACATAAATTACTACTAGTACTAATATTAATACTAACATTACTACAAATACTAATAAAGTAATACTAATGCACTAACACTACTCACATATACCTACACCTACACCTACCCCAACACTAAAACAAACTAATCTTGTAGAAATCGAAAATTGGTAGGTGGACACTATAGGGCTGCCTAACACTTAGACCGACTAGGCAGCTACTTAGATTTAATTTATTTAATTAATAAAAAATTAGCATTTTTCTTATATTATATCTATGATATATTTAAAATATTGTACCATTAATACATAATTTTAATATTAAATTATTTAATGAATTTCAAACTAATACTTTTGTTATAAAAATTAAAAAATTTATGTATGTTTGGGCCGCCTAGGTGAGTTCTTGGCCCGACTAATCGTCTGCCTTCCCTGTCTAGGCAAAGAAAACACCTAATAATATTGTTTTTCATATAATTGGATTGGCCAGACACTGCCTAGCCCCTAAGCGCCGACTAGACGGCCACCTAGGCCAATTTTTACATCAGTGAAACAAACAACATGGCACTGCATCCACCACCATCGCCTCCGCCGCCACCACCGCCTAAAACTGACAAATTTGACATAAAAATGGAAAATAATACTTAAATTATAGAAAAAATTTATCAATCATCAATACACAGATACAAATGGAAATATAAATGTAATAGATATGAACAGAAATATAAATAAAAATAAAATTACAATAATTGATTATTAATTTAATTTTGCAAAAAAAGACATACCTGAAATATTTAAAAATATAGTGTCATTGCAAAATTTCATCCTTGCAAATAACTTCTTAGTTGGAACACATTATATTTCTTAATTCATACAGTAAACGTTCCGAATTACGAAGAAAGTATTTTCAATACATTGGTCTTTAAAACTATCTGAAGATGGAAAACATATTGTTGTTCTAGAATTCCTGATATTGTTATCATTTGCAACGCTAAAAGGTGTTTAGATATTTAGAGATAATACACTTATATACTAATACTAATAAGGATACACCAATGCCAAAATATTACATTAAGACTACGGCAAATACAAATATTAATAATTTACTAATAATAATATACTAATTTTCATAATAATATATTTAGACTAAGTAGATTGACTAAGACTAAAACTAAAACTAATATTAATACACTAATACTAATATCAATTCACTATACTAACTAAATACACTAATACTAATATACTGCTAATTTTAAGAGTAATACACATTAATAAACTATTAATACAAATACTAAAACACTAATCTAATACACTAATAAACTAATACTAACATTTATAATAATAAACTAAGATAACTACTAATACACTAATTTAATGATAATACCAATAAACTAATACTATCACTAATTAAAAAATAAAGATTAATATTAATAGTATAACTAATGCGCTAACACTGACCAATATTAATACATTGATACATTTATACTAATACTTATATATACTAATACGAATACACTAATACTAAGACTACAATTAAAAATAATGTTAATACTAATATTAATATTACTACTATTTCACTAATATAAATATTAGTGATACCCTAAATATGTCAATACCCTAATATTACTTCTAAGACAACACTATCAATTAAAAGCAATACCAAATACTAATACAATACTATACTAATATACTAAGACTAATATTAATACAATAATACTAAGTAATACACTAATACTTATATACTGCTTCTTGGATGTTGATACCAACAAATAATAAAATACTTGCTCTAAAGATTTGTGATAGTGATGAACAAGGATCGTGTCCACAGAGATTGGTAGGATTTATTCTTTTGTGTAACTAAAATCAGGGGGATTTTGAGATTTGGTGAATGATAATATTCAATTGAACGTGAACAATGTGTAAATTAGTTTAAGTAAATTCAACCAAGGGTAGCTTCAGAATTGATTCATTGAATCGATCATACACGCAAAAATGGTTCTTTCATTCAATCATTAAATTGGTTATAGTTATTTGTACGACCAAAATAACCTATCTCTCCTTAGTTGTTCGATAATCAGGGTACGACCTCTAATTATTTCCATTATCAATAAACAATTCTAGGTACGATCATAGAATTTAATTTACTAATAACATTAGGATGAGAGAGACCACCAATTCTAGCCAACAAACACACATGTAGGTTTATTTAAGCTGGATCATACATCTCCATAACAGATTGGTTCAAATAATCATGTTATTGTATCACAAATATTATAATGATTAAATAGTTATGAATTTAACATTCTAATTGACAACATATTGTTTCAATAGTTAAAAGATTAGCCACCTCATTCAATCATCAAAACAATAAGATTTATCGCACACAGAAGATATATGAATAACGAAGAATGAAAGAACAAATAAAGACTAATTAGATCTCACAATTCTGACGAACATAGTCTTCTGTAATTCCCTTGGTTGAAAGATGAAGCTTAACCTTCCATGGAGAATTGCTAGAAATTTAAAAGTAAAATATTAGAGTAGTCAAAATTCTCGATGTCCTTTCTACCTATAACTCTCAAATATATAAAGTCTCTCTTAATCCCCACTAAGTCTAACAATAAATATCATCATAAATAAAAAGTAACTACCATCACTTAGTGGGGGAAGAAGAATGGACGATTATGTTTATTCTCGTAAGTGGATTTTTTGGTCTAAGGCATACCCATGGCTATCTCTTGCACATCTTAAAATCCACCATTTTATGCCCAAGACACATCAATCCATTCAATTGCCCTATAAAACACAATCTTTACAAAATCCAAGAACTAAGTGTGATTAAGTACCAAAAGCAAGAGAAATAAGATAAATAAAACTAGCAACTCAAGATTGCCCCGAATACTTAGTTTACTAATATGTACAAAATCTTGTATTCCTCACCTCTTTTTTTTTTTTGTTTGTTTTTTGTTTTTGTTTTTCTCCCTTTTTATAGGAAAGAGGAAGAATACAACGCACAAGCTTTACAAAAACTCAAATTTAGACAATCTATTCCAATGAGCTGAATAAGAGCTAAGTATGACAAGTTCATATGATCTTCAACTCACGATTAAAAAATAGGGTGTATCCAAAAAAATGATTAGCTTGACTTGTAATGTGGCAAAATTTTCAATGGAAAGGCCAAAGCACAAAGATGGCTCGCTAAGGGTGATAGATATAGGGTAGGCTTGAAGAAAAAAGATTAATAATGACAAAGAAAATAACTTAAACCTAAATACTCATATTTTGATTCAAAACATCCAATCCTTCAATGGTTTAACAGAGACATGCATAACAATGCAAGTTCTAGAAAAATCAACCATACATGACAAGCACACCAAGAAAGAAATGGAGCATACTATAGGAATGCTCATTAGCTCAGAGCTCACAACATAAGGTTATGTGTGTCATATCCATGCATTTTTGTTTCCAATTGATCACCAACAATGATTAAACAAAATGCATCAAAAGTGTGTTTTTTTTCAAAGTGCATTGAACATGGATATCAATAGAAGAATTGAAACTCAGATCACAAGAATCACAAACATGAATTAGATATTAGAATAGGGCGAAACCAATATAGCATATCAACAAACATAACAATCAAATCCCCTCCCCCACACCTAGACCAACATTGTCCTCAATGTAAAGTAAGTAAAGATAAAGTAAAGAACCTCCCCGGATAGTCTAGGTCATGCAAACGTCGTGTCTTCTATTGTGGAGAGGGAAATAGGAGATCAAAGCCTTGATGCTGGAAGTAAGCCATTTGGTTCCTCTCCATTCTAGATAATTGTGCGTGTAGATGCTCAAATTGTTCATGGCAATAATCCTAAAAAGAAGGGTGGTTGCTGGCAGTGGCTTGGAGAAGAAGAGTCGATGGTGGTTGGGAGAGATGAGATAAGAAAGGAGCATTTTTTTTTGTTACAACGTAAAGAGAAAATAAAATAAAAAACTAAAAGTGTTTATAAGACCCAATCTCCAGTGGTAGATTTCGAATAAGGCGTGCTCACGCCTCACCCAGAATCGTCAACAAAGGAAGAGTCAAAATCCTAAGATTAATCGATCAATAGAAGAATTTCAATACGGCATGGGCACGCCTTATATGATTTCTGGTATGCTTGAAAACTGAATATCTCAATTTAGAGTGTGCCTACGCTTTACGTGAAATTTTTCCCTGTATCAATGAACGAACTAATACACTTTTTTTTAAAAAAAAAAATTAAGCTGTACGAGAAAACAAAAAATATGGGTTGCCTCCTAAAAGCACCTTTCTCTGCTATCTTTAGCTAGCCATCACTATTCATTAACCGTGATAAACCAGAATTTCCAAGTCAATATTGTTAATGTTTTGAACTGAAATTTTTTCATGAAAGATCTTTAAATGATGACCATTGACTTTGAAAATCGTTCAGTTTCTGGATTTTGTATCTCAACTGCACCATAAGAAAATATGTCAGTTACAAAAAAAGACCCAATCCATTTGGAACGTAATTTTCGAGGAAACAATTTCAATTTAGAATGAAAAAGTAAGACTCTTTGACCAAAAAAAATTCTTTCCTGGAAATCATATGATCATGGAATGCTTTCGTTTTTTCTTTGTAGATCCTTGGCCTCTCATAAGCTTCATGACAAATTTCCTCTAGCTTTTGCAACTATAATTTCCTCTCTTTACCGATGTTAGATCAGAATCTGTGCACATGTATAATAGTTCAATAGTAGTTCGAACTGTAAATGAACATGCGGAAGCTTAAAACAAATTTTGATTTTAAACGAGGAAGAAATCCTTTCTTCCTCTCAAGTAATCTTATTAGAAAACATATTTGTTCCCACAAATGTTACGGTAGAACTGAAACGTATTTGGCTCCCCCTAAATACTAGTCTACCCGTGTAACTTGATCTTCTAAACACTTACTTGACCATCTAGTCCCCTAGATGGATTTGAATACAAACTCCCATTTGTACAAAGTTTAAATCTCCCGAAATCAACGTGTGGTGAATTTTCAATGTAATCCAGACTCTGCGAGGTTCTCTGTTAGGTCGCCCTTGAGTTCTTGTCAGGCTGTTGTGTTCTCCCGAATATAACAGCCTCTTCACCAGCCTCTCGACTTTTCTCTGCCCTTATGAAGGTAATTAAAATATATCAGAGATGTCTTCTTCTTTAGCTCGAGGTCGTATTTATACTTATGCCTTGGCTTCCAAGAGATCTACCGATATCTATCCTTTTTGGTTGTGCTATGCATATCTTTGCATAAGTGATCTTGATATGTATCTCTATCGTATCTTCCAAAGATATGTTCCCAGATTTTCTCTTGATTCTTCTTATGTTCAGCCGTGACTTTCCTTTTGTTTCTCTTCTTGTTCAGCCGTAATCTTCTTCCAAAAATATCTCCACAATATCTTTTATATCTGCAGACAAGAATATATTAATTAGAATTTTTGAATAATTTTGAAAATATTTTTTACCTTATCAATCTCCCCCTTTCGCATGTTATTCGAAAATTCTAGGACCATCTGTGAGCTGCTACCAACAAAAAGAAACATGCAAGAGAACTATTCGCTAAGAAGAAATGCTCACATTTAGCAGTCAAATACCAGCAAACTACCATCCATCATATAACCAGTCAAAATAATACTACTCTAAGATTCTAGCTACTAGCTCATCAACCATAGATATTGTTTTAACATATTACATGCCAGAAAAAAATTGTTCAAATAAAACATCCAATGTAGACTTAATTAGTGCTACTCCCGCTTTCGCATTCCCCTTCTGCTGCGGTATCATCCAGCTCAGTGTCCTTAGTCACCCGCTTTCTTTTTGTCACCTGGATTTTCATCTTCTTCTTTCCCTTGTCCGCAGCAGATGGTCTTGTCCCTTTGGAGGTCTCTCCCTTTTTCGAGCTGCTTGCCAAAAGATCGGCTCTCCTGTATGGTCCGCCCTGCGGGGGAACATTCAAAGATTTCAGAATGTTAGAAAGGTAAAGCTTTTGAGCAGCAACCTCAGTAGCTAGAGTATCGAGGATCTCTAGTTGTTGATGCAAGAATAGGAGAAAATTGGCTGCGACTTCTGAGGATGAAGAGTAGGCATAATTGAGTGTGGCCTATAGGCAATATTGGCCTCACGTGAGGCATGTTCAGTGGCGGGGCGGCTTTATAAAGAACATCAGTGGACTGAGCCTAGATGCCTTGATGCGATAAGAGGCCCCAAATGAGCGTAGGAAAGGGGAGTTTCTTACGAGAATCTGGCTTCTCCGCAAAGCTCATGATGGCCTCGAAGGCGATCCTCCCAAAATCAATTGGAATGGTCTTCATGAATTTGAAGATGAACTGACATTGAGCCGATGTCAAGTGAGACTTGTTGGACGTAGGTGTCCAATTTTGTCTCCCTATTTTGTGAAGCCAGTTGGCCTCATGTGTCAGTATGGAGGGAGAAATGCCAGGCTTCGTCCAGCTAGTGAGCTTCCCGTCGCTCAGGAACTCGACCACCTCCCCGAGGTCGACTTCCACATCCTCCTCTTTATCCAGGCCGGTCGATTCCAAGTAATCATTTATAGCATCAACACTGAAATTAACAATCTTATTTCGGACAAAAACTTTCCCAAATCAAGGGAATTCGGGAACCTGAATGCTAGTAACCAAGTTAGAGTAAAATTCATGAACTATAGAGCCATAAAATCTACCTAAGTTCATCACGATGACCTCTAAACCAGATTTTTGATAAGATCCATAACAGGTGTTTTAGCGAAACATTTAAGATTAAAATTGCGTTCGGGCCAGAAATCCATACCAGAAAACAATCAGCATCGGTCGGATGCTGCCTTCATATAGAACAACTTGGAGAAGGCTTTACCTCGAACCATCGTATCATCTTCATTATGGAGTCGCCCTGGGGAAGACCCAAAAAAGGCGGTAGGGGAAGGGCCTTTGCGACGATGGGAACGGCGGGGTGGAGATCTCGCCACATTCTCTTCGGAAGACGACTCATCTATAAGATGACGTCTTCGGGGTGTAGGGATGGTGGCCTTCTCTGTAGATTTTGCCCTAGGCTGGGCCTTGGACTTCGAGGATGGGCGTGAAGTCGCCTTGGGGGGAAGATCATGAGGGTGAAGTAGAGATTCCTCCATAGGGGAGGGTTCCCCCTCTCCTGGAACAGAGGCCTCGGGAGGCGGAGTGGTTGTAGTCTCCGGGGCATTGATACAGGACGGCGACAGAGGACTGGGAGACTGTGGGTCTTCACACCGGTCGACCAGTGGCTGCTCATGGAAGTTAGGCGGTGGAATTGTCTCCAGCGGTTCGGGGTCCGTAAATGGGACAAAAATCCAGCTAGGACGTTGTCCGCTTGGAGAATCGCCTTGGTCCGCCATGGAAAATTTGTAGGAAACTGTTGGGAAACTAGCACACAAAAATGAAAGTAGTGGAGGCGAACTTGAAAGAGGTCAGTCACGGTTAGTCAAAAACTAACAATGATTTGAAGTAGGGGCGGCTGACGCCTCGATTTCTGTCATTATCTCGAGATTTTATGTGGGTCATTTATACCCTTTTTTGGCTCCCACTCGCTACAGTTTACAAGAACAATAACCCACGATCACACGTCCGGGTGGTTGAAGAGAGAAAGACCATGTTCCCACTGACACGTATCCCATAGCCAAGTCACGACCGGATAATCATCCAGGCCCTCTTGTTTGCATAAAAGATTCATATAATCCTAGGAAAACAATGAGAGAGACTATTTTTTTTTATCAGAGGAATGGAATCACAGATCATCATGTAAACATAAGTCTCAGTCAGGCAATTAGGTTTGAAAATGCATTAAGAAAAATCCGCAAGTCCTCTCTTCCAGTATATGTTCACCCCCTTTTTATTGCGAAGTGAGTTATATGATTTTTACTTATTGCTCCGTCTGCAGAATCCTTGTGTAGTAGCTCGCAAACCACACAATAAAGTACCACACTGGGAAAACCCTATGCGACGAGCTCAGAACCTTGTAGCCCCTATATTTGGTGCAACTTAGAGGTGAACATTACTAAGGAAGCTTTCACGGACCTGTCATTTTCTGTGCTTGGTGCTCTATCACATTAGTGACATCATTCCACAGAATCATTTCAAGGTCGTAGCTCTTTTCCTTATACTGGGAGAGGAAATAATGGATTCAAAGTTCAAGACAAACAAAATTTTAAACCTGTGCGAGACTTTTTGTTATTCTAGGCAATCCGAGACTTCTATCCTCCTCCTTTTTTTTTTTTTTTTTTTTTTTACAATATTTACATAGCATAACAGATCCCTAAAGATTTTCTCAGGGATATGAATTTTTGAGCATCTAGAGCCTTTGTGAAAATTTTAGCCAGTTAACTTATGGTAGGAACATGTTCAAGGGTAATGACTCAATCTTCAACCAACTCTCGGATGTAATGGTGTCTAATGTTTATATGTTTAATTCTGGAGTGTTGCACAGGGTTTTTAAACATATTAATTGCACTCATATTGTCACAGAATAGAGTCATAGAAGTCAAGTTCATACCATAGTCGCACAACATGTGCATCATCTATACCAGTTGAGAGCATGAGCTTCCTGCAGCTATGTATTCAGCTTCTGCTGTTGAAAGTGAAATGCTATTTTACTTTTTGCTTAGCCAGGATACAAGATTATTTCCAATAAAGAAGCATCCTCCTGAAGTGCTCTTTCTATCATCCACATCGCCGGCCCAGTCGGCATCACAGTATCCTGCAAGAAAAGGTTTAGTCTCAAAGGAGTATTTTAAACTGTAGTTAGTGGTACCTGCCACATATCGTATGATTCTTTTCACGGACTTAAGATGAGACTCCTTAGCATTCGATTGGTATCTAGCGCACAATCCAACACTAAAACTTATGTCAGGTCGACTAGCAGTGAGGCACAGGAGACTTTCAATCATACTTCTGTAGAGAGTTGGGTCAACACTTATTCCACCTTCGTCCTTGGATAATTTGGTATTTGTACCCATGGGTGTGTGTGCTACTTTGCACCCTTCAAGTCCAAATTTCTTTACCAGGTTCTTGGCATACTTTTCTTGATATATCATAATTCCACTTTGGTTTTGTTTGACCTATAGACCAAGAAAGTAGGAGAGTTCACCAACCATGCTCTTTTCAAATTCTCAAGACATTACCTAGACGAAGTCATTCACTTTATGTTTGGATGTGGATCCAAACACAATGTCATCTACTTAGATTTGTGCAATAATGATATCATTGTTCGACCATTGGATGAACAGAGTCTGATCGACTCCTCCCCGTTTGTATCCTTGTCCAACCAGAAACTTTGTCAATCTTTCATACCATGCTCTTGGAGCTTGCTTTAACCCATACAGAGCTTTCTTCAGTTTGTATACATGGTTTGGGAAGTGTGGGTCTTCAATTCCTTTTGGTTGTTCAACATAAGCTTCATCTTTCAAGAACCCGTTCAAGAATGCACTTTTTACATCCATTTGATAAAGAATAAACTTCTTAAGACATGCAAAAGAGAGAAGCATTCGTACTAACTCCAGTCGTGCAACCGGAGCAAATGTTTCCTCGAAGTCAATTCCTTCTACCTGTGTGTATCCTTGGGCCACGAATTATGCTTTGTTTCGGGTGATGTTATCTTGTTCATCAACTTTGTTCTTGAAAATCCATTTGGTTTCGATGATGTTCGCACTGTCAGGTCTTGGTACAAGTGTCTAGATGTCGTTTCTACCAAATCGTTCCAATTCTTCCTGCATTGCTAGTATCCAGTTGTCGTACTTAAGTGCCTCTTTGATATTTTCGACCACAGAGGTGTAGCAAGCATGGTGAACCAGTCCCTCCATTTTTCGATAGTCAGGTTTTGGTTTGCATCGTATCTTTATTCCCTCATTAAGTTCTCCAATGATGAGTTCCTTGGGATGTTCTTTCTGAATCTTTGTTGAGGGTTCGATTCTACCACTGTTTTCATTTGATGGCTCCTGGTCAGTTTCTGTGATGTCCTCACCATTCTGATTTCCCAATGGTCGTCCAGCTGAAGAACCTATTTCTTCTAAGTAGACTTCCTGTCTTAGCAAAGAATCATCAAATACAATGTTAGTGCTTTCAATGAGTGTTTGAGTTCTCAGATTATAGACACGATAGGCTCTACTGTTGGTCGAATATCCTAGGAACATACTAACATCACTTCTGGCATCAAATTTACCTAATTGTTGTCTATCATTGTATACATAACACTTACAACCAAACACATGGAAGTGACTCAAATTAGGAGTTTTGCCTTTCCAGATTTGATAAGAGGTCATTCTCATTCCATTTCTAAGGCATACCCTGTTCGTAACATAGCATGCTGTATTTATGGCTTTAGCCCACCATTTTTGGGCTACATCCTTGCCTATCATCATAGCTCTAGCCATTTCTTGCAATGTGCGGTTTTTCCTTTCTACTACTCCATTTTGTAGAGGTGTTTTAGGTGCAGAGAATTCATGCGCAATACCTCGAAAGGCACAAAAATCAGTGAATGCAGTATTTTCAAATTCTCTAACATGGTCAATTCTTATTCGAACAACATAATCTTGTTTCTCATTTTCTACCAGTCGTATTAATTTTTCAAATTCATCAAAAGTATTTGATTTATCACGAAGAAATCTTACCCAGCTATATCTTGAGAAATCATCAACACAAACAAAAATATACCTCTTACCTCCAACACTCTCGGTTTTGACCGGACCCATCAAGTCCATATATAGCAAGGCCATGATTTGTTTTGTGCAAACATCTTGTGTTACCTTGTGTAAGCTCTTTACCTATTTTCCAAGTTGGCATAGTCCACATATACCCTGATTTTTGCTTGGGAGTTTAGGCAGTCCTCTCACACATTGTGAATTTGACAAGGCAATGAGGTGATTGTATCCTATATATCCTAATTTTTGATGCCATATTTCTGTTGCTCCCGAGTTGACATTGTATCATTCATGACTCCTATCAAGAAGATAACAGTTGTTAGTGGATCGTGTTCCAGTAAGTATGCATTCATTGTTTTTGTTTACCACCAAGTATTTGTCATGAGTGAAATTCACTTGGAGTCCTTGATCACAAATTTGGCTAATGCTCAATAGATTAGCCTTAATATTTTCAATAAGAAACACATTAGATAATTTGGGCATGCCGTTTATATTGAGGTCCCTTCCCCAATGACACGCTCACTCTTACCATCTCCAAAGGTCACCGACTCTCCTTTTATTGGGATGAGATCTGATAGATATGCTGCATTACCAGTCATATGTCGTGAGCATCCACTGTCAAAGAATCATGTTCCAGTATTGGTCGCCCCGAGAGAGACTACTGATGAAGTAAGACACATGTTCTTGGCAACCCAAATCCTTTTTATATTTGGTTTTCTATTTTCAAATCTTCTTACTTTCGAATAGTCCAGTGGCCTATGATTCTTTACAGAAACACCATATATATTCCAAGTTGAGACATTACCTAATTGTAGGTCATGTTTCATCCTATAGCATCTTGGTCGGATGTGCCCATGTGCATTACAGTAATGGCAAATAGGAATAAACTTTCTCATACCTTTTGTGTCTTGTTTCCTAGGTTGTCTTGTAGTATTCTGTCCTTCACGGTCGAATGTAGGGAGTGTTGCAGGTACAAAGACTGTTGATCCAATGTTCTTTCTTCAGTGTATCCTATTCCTTGTCCTTCTATACGCTAGAATTTCATCAAATTTGGCTTTTCCTTTGTTTAGTCCTTGTATGGTTCGCACTGCTTTGTTCAACTTAGCTCATAGTTCAGTTAACTCGTGATCCTTATCCTGTCATTTTGAGAGAGAATCTGTTAGTTTATTGGTCAATGAGGAGTCTACCTGGTGATTGCTTGTTGTGGAAGTCCGTGCTGTGTTTGAGTTGACTTTGGGTGACTCAATTTCCATTTCGTAAAGTTGGACCTAATTTTCGAGATTCCTCACGTTCTTTTGGGACATAGTCAGTTCATCACTCAATCTTTCATTTATTTCCCTTATGATTTGCAATTCTCATTTCACTTGACTGAGTTCCTAATTCTCCGTATTGAGTGCGCCTTTACTTTTGTATTCCTTTACTTGATCCTACAACCTTCGAATAGTATCTGTAGCTGCGGTACATCTAGCAGATACGTCTAGATACATTCTCTCCAGATCTTCTAGAGTTGGATCATCAAAATCAGGTTCCTCAGCGTACTCTAGTTCCTCATTAGTTCGAACAACAGATGTGAGACATACCAAGTCCTTTGATGATGTATAAATGGCAAAGTTACTAGGGTATTCTGTCTCTTGTTCGTCATTTCCTTCTTCTCCTTTAGATTCAAATTCACTCTAGGTGGCCTTTAGTGCTTTGTTTTTTCTTAGAAAATTTGGGCATTCTGCTTGATAGTGTCCATATCCTTTGCACTCTCTGCACTGGTCAGAGTCCTTTCGATTTACCAGTCTAGTATTCGAGGCTTTATTTCCACCTTTTCTGATGTTCTCTCCAGAGTTCGGACTCTTGCTGAACTGCTGCTTCTGATTAAATTTTTTTACAAACTTGCTGTAGTTTTTTGTGAGAAGTACCATTTTGTCAGCAATTACAGTAACATCATTCTCGAATTGTTCAGTTGTTGTCTCTATTTTCAGGGTTATCCCTGTTGTTCTTCGGTGTGTCCATACGGTTGTTTATCTCAAAAGTCCTTAATTCTCCCATCAAATCATCTAATGTCATCGGTGTGACTCTCATAAATGATTCTAGAACTGTGATTTTTTCTCTAAATCTAGGAGCTAGTATTCTCATGATTTTCATGATTTGAACATCTTCCTTGATAGCATCACCGAGGGTGTAACATTGATTTAATACGTCGCTGAACCTAGCATAGTACATCTCAATGTTTTCATCTTCAGTCATTTGTATTCCATCGAACAATATGGCCAATCTTTGTAGCTTGGATTTTCTTACGGACTCGTTTCTTTCAAATTATTTTTGTAGTGCATCCCAAGCATCTTTAACGGTTTGGCAGTATATGATCAGCTTGTGTCTCATAGCATCAACCGAGGCAAGAATAGCATACAATGCTATGTAATTTGCATCTTCGGCACACTTTTTGTCTTCCGTCCATAGTCTCCTTGGTTTTTCTACGACCTTTGTTATGTCCGTTCCATCTTGCATCCTAGGCCACATCCACTTTGTTTCGATTGCTTCTCCACATCGTTTGGATCTTAGATAGATGATCATCATTGATTTCCAGAACAGATAGTTTTGTCCATCAAGTGAGGGTGGGCGTAGTATGGTCCCTTCATATGATCCTATGTGTCTGTCCCTGGATCTACTTGTTTAAGAAAAAAACTGGAACCTGCTCTGATACCAATTGTTAGATCAAAATCTGTGTGCGTGTGTAATAGTTCAACAGTAGTTTGAACTGTAAATGAACATGCAGAAAATTAAAACAAATTTTGATTTTAAACGAGGAAGAAATCCTTTCTTCCTCTCAAGTAATCTTATTAGAAGATATATTTGTTCCCACAAATGTTACAGTAGAACTAATACGTATTTGGCTCCCCTAAATACTAGTCTACCCATGTAACTTGATCTTCTAAACACTTACTTGACCATCTAGTCCCCTAAATGGATTTGAATACAAACTCTCCTTCGTACAAAGTTGAAATCTCCCAAGATCAATGTGTGATGAATTTCTAATGTAATCCAGACTCTGTGAGGTTCTCTGTTTGGTCGCCCTTGAGTTCTTGTCAGGCTGTTGTATTCTCCCGAATATAACAGCCTCTTCACCAGCCTCTCTATTTTTCTCTGCCCTTATGAAGGTAATTAAAATATATCAGAGATGTCTTCTTCTTTGGCTCGACGTCATATTTGTACTTATGCCTTGGCTTCAAAGAGATCTGCCGGTATCTCTCCTTTTTGGCTGTGATATGCATATCTTTGCATAAGTGATCTTGATATGTTTCTGTACCGTATCTTCCAAAGATATGTTCCCAGATTTTCTCTTGATTCTCCTTATGTTCAGCCGTGACTTTCCTTTTGTTTCTCTTCTTGTTCAGCCGTGATCTTCTTCTAAAAATATCTCCACAATATCTTTTATATCTGCAAATAAGAATATATTAATTAGAATTTTCAAATAATTTTGACAATAAGTTTTACCTTATCAACCGGCTTCATCCATTTTCATACTGTACCGTTTGATATCCCAATATACACGATGTTCGAGCTCTATGAGTAAGTGAAAAGGTTTAACATATACTAAACGGTAAGGTGACATGCAAATTTGGTGGAAACCTGCATCAAGGAGTTTCAAGATTTCTTTCTTCACTACTTCCATCATAGGTGGATTCAATCTACGGTGGCCTTCTCTAGAAAGCTTGCATCCTTCTTCCTACAATATGTGGTTGGTCTTCTCTAGAAGGCTTGCATCCTTCTTCCACCAATATATGGTTGGTCTTCTGTAGAAGGCTTGCATTCTTCTTCCAGCAATATGTGGTGCATGCATATATGAGGACTCAATCATTTTATGTCCGCAATTGTCCATCCAATGGATTTTTTAAACTCTTTGAGCACTCAAATAAGCTTTTTCTCTTCCAAAGTGGAGAGTTTGCTAGAAATGATCATCGGTAGAGTTTCTCTTTCTCCCAATAAAATATACTTTAAATGTTTGTGAAGAAGTTTTAAGTCCAACTTAGGTGTCTGTACAAGAGAAGAAAGAAGTTTAGTGTGAGAAATAGGTAATTCAACATAACAAAGATTAAACCTCCAAGGTGTTGGTGATTCCAGCTCACAAATTGCATGATACAAATCATAGTCAACCTCAAACTTCTATATGTACTCGTGTGAACCTTCAAGACTTAAGTTCCTACTAACTACAACTTTCAACTTATCATCATCAATCATATCAAAGATATGTTGTGCTAGAGAATCTATAACATCCACAACAAAAATAGAAGATACATCACTTGGATATCTCATGGCCTCATAGACATTAAACTTAATAATCTCACCATCAAATTCCATAGTAAGTGAACTATTAAACAAATCAATTTTTGTTCTAGATATTTTCAAAAAAGTCATCGAGTAAAGGGATGTTTACCTCGACCTTACGGAAGGTATCCAAAATTTATTTTTCCACTTCTTTCTTCTTAGATTTTGAGAATCTAGAAGGGAAATGAGGTCTTGTGTGACAACCTTTGGTAGTGGCTCCAAATTAAGTTCTTTGGGTTGATCACTTTGAGTTTGAGCGACTTCAACTTCCTTTTCCACTTCTTCCTCCAAGTTTCTTCCATGAGACAACTCGGGAACATCATCTAGTCTTTTTCTACTTCTCAAAGTGATTGCATTTGCATTTTGCTTTGGATTTACAATTGTTTGAGATAATAATTTACCTTGAGACTCCAATTGACTCATAGATGATGCCAATTGCCTCATTTTGGTCTTTTATCTCCTTGATACTCACCCTTGATTCCTGTTGAAATTGTTGTGTGTTAAGTGCAAGATTTTTAACAATTTCTTCAAAAGACGTACCTAAATTAGAGGAAGATTGTTTTTGTTGAGTAGGCTGTTTAGGCTAATAGTTTCGGAACTGAAGCCTTGGAACGTAGTCGAAGTTCAGATGATCTTTCCAAGGATTGTAGGTGTTGGAGTAAGGATCATACTTTCTTTGTGGTGGTCCTGGAAATCCTCCAATTGCATTAGCTTGCTCATGGAGCTCATCTTGAAGTGTTGGGCACATATCAGTTGAATGTTCCGTGGAAGCACAAATCCCACATGCCTTAACCTGTTGAACATTTCTTACAACTATTTTCTTAACAAGAGCAGTTAGATTAGCAATATGACTTTCAATAGAAGAAGAACTTACCTCATTCACTTTTTTGTAAGACGTATCTAGCTTGGGTAGGCATTTTGTTCACTATAGCACCTTCATTGGCAGCATCTATCATCCTTCTCTCTATGGGGAGCAATCCTTCTTAAGAATATTGTACGAGAAGCTGCTATGATATTCCATGTTGAGGGCAAATTGCACTAAGCTGTTTAAACCTTTCCCGATACTCGTGAAACCCTTTTGAATCTTTTTGCTTGATTCCCCAAATTTTCCTTCTAATACTTGTTGCTTTCGAAGCAAGGAATGATTTATCAAGGAACAACAAAAAATTTGTCAAGAAACAGCAATACCGATACAAGAACTAAGGATTTTGGGGCCACACAAGAAGAACAAGGATCACTAATGGTGAGAAAAAAGTGGATCATAGAATCATACAATTCAAAACATGATTTTAACTGAATTGCGTACATCTTGAGTGAACGACAAAATTTCAAACATACAGCAACGCTTTGGAGTTACCCTTAAACAAAAGATTTCAATGAGCACCCCATTGCAGCAAATAACAAGATCAATAAACAAATAAATTCAACTAGTAATCAAGAAATCATGTTCACACGAAATCAATACAAAATCTATGACCAATTATATATAATTGTCTCTGCCAACTTATCTAATTATCTTCCCTTCCTTATATTCATCAATCGATTATTATTAATTGTTGGTGTCCAAATAACCGGAGAAGACCTAAACAAAAATCATCAAGGAGGCATTACTTAATTATGACTTGTACAATAATCCCACACAACATATAAAACCCATTCCGATACATATGTTTTGTTTAGAAGATCACCACTAATCCCTTACTATATTGATTCAGAGAACAAAGCATATAATAATAACCAAGGAAACACAAATACTTCATAAATTCAGACAAAAAAAGATGAGATAAACAAGAAAAACATAAAACCTACAGATGAAGAAACCTTCCACAAAGAACAAAGAAATTCATTTAAATATAAAGCAGTAACCCATACCTTTTCAGCCAAGTTAAATGCTTTGGCACACAATTTTTTCCAGTTTCAGTGCTACTAAAGTCTTGCAATCCCACACAACAACATGAAATGAGGGATATTTTCTGAACAATTAAAAAGGAAAAGCACATAATTAAAGATTACCAAGCTTAAAAAGGAAAAAACAAGAAATTAAAATCGTAGTGCTAATCATACAATGCAAGATAGTTTCACTCATCAAGTATAGTTTGAGAAACAATATATTTTGCACTATCCAAATAAAATTTAGATAACTTATCAAATGAACCACACCCACACAAACATCACACACACATAGAGAGAGAGAGAGAGAGAGAGAGATGCCTATAAATCTGATATTGCAATGTTAAAAGTTAAAATCGCCTTAAGAAGCAAACTTGAGAGAGAGAGAGAGAGAGAGATGCCTATAAATCTGATATTGCAATGTTAAAAGTTAAAATTGCCTTTAGAAGAAAACTTGAGAGAGAGAGAGAGAGGGAGAGAGGGAGAGGGAGAGAGAGAGTGAGAGTCACATATAATGAAGTTAAAGCATAGAAAGTCACATTACAACTTAAGAGCTACATGGATAAATTTCAAGTGCGGTAGCGCAAACACAGAGAGAGAGAGAGAGAGAGAGAGAGAGAGAGAGAGAGAGAGAGAGAGAGATGCCTATAAATCTGTGATTTTAAAACCAAAAACCCGCCTTAAGAAGTAATCTTGAGAGAGAAAGAGAGAGAGAGAGAGATAGAAAGATGCCTATAAATCTGTGATTAAAATGTTAAAATGACTAAACCTCCTTAAGAAGCAATCTTGAGAGAGAGAGAGAGAGATTTAATATAATAAAGCCCAATCCAAAGTTTGGGGTAGTTTATGTATGAAATAATTTGTGGGATATTTGATAAAATGGTTAAAATCAAAAATGTAATTTGAGAGAGTAAACTAACATACCTTTAATTATGTTGATCTATTAGGCAACTTGCAGCAAAATAACTTCATCTGTACACAGGTTGCGACATAGACTGCATACTTGCCTGTCCAAACAACTTGTCTATCAAAAACCAAACACAACCATGTTTCACCTACACAAGGTCCTAGTTGCTATTTCTTTTGGATGGTATTACACAATCCTACCAACCAACAATTTTTTTTTTAATACTTCAGTATCAACAATGAGAGGGAAAGAGAGAGAGACAGAGAGTGTGAAGCATGTAAAGAATATTTCCTCATAATTCATTGCTGAAGTTTCACTCCACAAATACATCTAAAACTTCCTAATGAAAATATAAGAAGTTTCCAAGAAATCAATGAATTTTGCACTCAATAATCATAAGTCATGAAAAAATACAAGTTCCATAATGCACATGGGAGGCTGAGGAATAGGTTATAGCCTATATTGATACACAAAATTTTCTTACGTAAATTGCCATCAAGTTGCTCATCATTACAAAAAGAACAATAAGAAAATGTTGAAGCAGACCATATATTTGCAAATTCTTTAATTTTAATAAAGAATTAAAGGATAAGAAAGCAAAACCATGTGAATTAGCCAAACTCCACTGTGTAAATGGAAGATGTGGCCCCAACATAATCCATATTTAGCTGCATCTATATAGAGATAATAAGCAACATAAAATTTTTGTTAATAGTAAAATTGTAAAATGTAAGCATGTCAATACAGTAATATATTATGTTTACTCACTTAGAAGGCAAATTTGGTCAAACGCTAAAATATGGCCTTTTGACTCTTTCAATTGAAACCCTCCCATTATCTAATAGAAAACAGAAAAGCAAAGAAAAAGAGGAACATAAAACTCAATATAAAGAATGAAAAAGTTAAAAGTTAACTGATAGAGAAAGAGAGAGTGAGAGAGATGCCAATGAAAGTCATATTACAACTAAAGAGCTACATGGATAAATGTCAACATGCAGTAGCGCGCATACACACAGAGATAGAGAGAGAGAGAGAGTGTGTTTCATATCATAGTGCCCTTGTTCAATTTTCGTTTGAAATATTATGTGAGATATTTGATAAAATAGTAAAATCAAAGATGTAAATTCAAAAAGTAAAATAACATACCATTAATTATGTTGATATATTGGGCAACTTGCTAAAAAATAAAAGTTGGGACATAGGCTAGAGAATTGTGTATCAAAAACCAAAAGTAACCATGTTTCACCAACACCAAATCCTAGTTGCTATTTCTTTTGGATTGTATTACACAATCCCACCAACCCAAAAAAACCCTCCACAAAGAATAAAAAAAATCACTTCAATATAAAAGCAATAACCCATACCTTTTAAGACTATCTTAAACATTTTGGCACACAATTTTTTCCAACTTCAGTGCTACTAAAGTCTTGTAACACAACAACAAGAAATGAGGGGTATTTTCTGAACAATTTTAAAAGGAAAGCACAAAATTGAAGATTAAAAATTGAAGTGCTAATTATACAATGCAAGATAGTTTCACTCAGCAAGTGTAGTTTGAGAAACCATATATTTTGCACTATCCAAATAAAATTAGATAACTTATCAGATGAACCACACCCACAAACACACATAAGGGGGGGGGGGGGAGAGAGAGAGAGAGAGAGATGCATATAAATCTTATATTGCAAAGTTAAAAGTTAAAAATCGCCTTAAGAAGCAAACTTGAGAAAGAGAGAGTGGGAGGCACATAGAATGAAGTTAAAACATAGAAAGTCACATTACAACTTAAGAGCTACATGGATAAATGTCAAGATGTGGTAGCACACACACGGACACAGAGAGAGAGAGAGAGAGAGAGAGAGAGAGAGAGATGCCTATAAATCTGTGATTACAACATTAAAACGAAAAACCCGCCTTAAGAAGCAATCTTGAGAGAGAGAGAGAGAGAGAGAAACATAGAGATACCTATAAACCACCTTAAGAAGCAATAGTATGAGAGAGAGAGAGAGAGAGAGAGAGTATATCATATGATAGAGGCCCAGTTCAAAGTTTGGAGTAGTTTCTGTTTGAAATATTTTGGGGGGTATTTGATAAAATGGTTAAAACAAAAAATGTAATTTCAGAAAGTAAAATGACATACTATTAATTATGTTAATGTATTGGGCAACTTGCTGCAAAATAACTGCATCTGTACTGAAGTTGTGGCATAGGCTGCATACTTGCCGTGCCAAAAAAATTGTCTATCAAAAACCAAAAGTCAACCATATTTCATCTACACAAAAATCCTAGTTGCTGATTCTTCTGGATTGTATTACACAATCCTGCCACCCAGAAAAAAAATTGAATACTTTAATGTTAACAATGAGAGGGAGAGGTAGAGGGAGAGGGAGAGGGAGAGTGAGGAAGAGGGAGAGAAAGAGCATGTAAAGAAACTTGCAACATAATTCATTGCCAAAGTTTCCCTCTACAAAAATATCTAAAACTTCTTAAGAAAATATAAGAAAGTTGCCAAGAAATCATGAATTTTGAACTCAATAATCATAAGTCATGAAAATTCAAGTTCCATAATGCACATGGGAGGCTGGGGAATAGGTTATAGCCTATATTGATACACAAAATTTTCTTACGTAAATTGCCATCAAGTTGATCATCATTACAAAAAGAACAATAAGTAAATGCTGAAGCAAACGATATATTTGTAAATTCTTTAATTTTAATAAGAATTAAAGGATAAAGAAGCAAAACCAAGTGAACTAGCAAGACTCCATTGTGTAAAAAGAAGATGTTGCCTCAACATAATCCATATTTAGCTGCATCTATACAGAGATAACAAGTAACATGAAATTTTTGCTAAGATAATTAAATGTAAGCATGTCAATACAGTAATATATTACTTAGAAGGCAAATTTGATCCAACACTAAAATATGGCCCTTTGACTCTTTCAATTGAACCTCTCCCATTATCTTTATTTTCAATCTGAGCGAATCTGCTGACAGGAAACAGAAAAGCAAAGAAAAATAGAAAAACAAATTAAAAGTTAACTGATAGAGAGAGAGAGATGCTTATAAATCTGATAATGCAATGTTAAAAGTTAAAAATCGCCTTAATAGAATGAAGTTAAAAATATAGAAAGTCAAATTAAAACTAAAGAGCTACATGGATAAATGTCAAGATGCAGTAGCACACACACACAAAGAGAGAGAGAGAGAGAGAGAGAGAGAGATGCATATAAATCTGTGATTGCTACATTAAAACAAAAAACCCGCCTTAATAAGCATTCTTGAGAGAGAGAGAGAGAGAGAGATGCATATAAATCTGTGATTGCTACATTAAAACAAAAAACCCGCCTTAATAAGCATTCTTGAGAGAGAGAGAGAGAGAGAGAGAGAGAGATAATAAGAAAAAGAAAGAAAGATATGGCTTTCACCATCTTATAAAGCGGTTGTCCAAAGCAAGAAGAAGAAGACAGATACAGTAAAGGTCTTTGCCACAACTTTGATTAAACATTTGTCCCCGAGCATAGGTGGAAAAGGTTATTTTGCCTTTGTATGGGGGATGACAACCAAGAAGAAGGGTCTGACAGCCACACTGAGCTCACTTTTCCCTCTAAACCGTGGTTGGACTTTGTCACCCCAATACACTTCAAGTGCAAGTGCAATGGGTACGTATTTATGTTGTTACAATGATTGATCCAAGGAGCACGCACAATTTCATCAGCGCCGAAACCGCTCTCTTACTCAGGTTGCCAATAACACCTACCAGGATTTTGAGTGGGTGTGGCTTATGGCAAAAAAGCTTCTCACACAGATTGTGATGAACGAGTAAACTTAGTGAGGATGATGCTAGTTTTCTAGTTAATCTTTTCATCTTATTGTTATCTCGCTTTGATAATATGCTTGGAGTAAAATAGTTGGATGAATTGAGTGATATTATTTGTAATTTTAGGTACAAATGGTCAGTTTTACTCTGCAGGGAAGTATCGTGGCATGGACAAGGGATGCAACACCATACGATACCTTCTTACACTCTATGCATCTTACTATTCCAAATGATAAAAAAATAGAGGAGATTTTGAAGTCTTTTGACTCCGTTTTTGTTGAACCCACTTTGCTACTCATGAAGAGATTCAAATGAGAATTCTATTTGGATAGAATCACATCTTCGTGACATGATTTTTCACCAACTTTGCCATTTGTCAAGAGCTATAAATGGGAGAACTTGCAGCCAACAGGTTCGTTACAACCCCTACCAATCTTGGAACACATCTATTCCGATAATTCTCTGGGATGGTGGACTATTTTTCAGAACATTGTCACTTTTTGGTACTATCACATTCTTACGCAACAATGTTAGTAGCTCAATCCTTTTTCTCTGATACTTTTAAATTACAGGGCTTGCCCAAAACAATAGTCAGTGACAAGGATATAGTTTTCACGGGTCATTTTGGAAGGAGCTATTTCAATTATGTGGTACACAATTAGATTTTTCCTAATCTTACCACCCACAAGTGGATGGTTAAACATAAGTGTTAAGATTTGAACGTGTCAAACTTATTTTGTAGATATGTTTTGCAGGTTTCTTCCTTGTTGAAAGATACAGATAAGATTCACAAGATTGGGCATCAAGAAATATCCCCACAAAATAGGAAAGCAGTTGAAGACCGAGTCAAACTTCTATCCTGGTAGGGAGATGGTTGAGAAAAGAAAGGAGAAGTGGAGAATGCCATTCCACAAACGTGGGTGAGTGGAAAAAGGAGAGAAAGAAAACTAAAGTACTCTATAAAGGCAACGAAAGAAGGAAGGAGAATTACACACTGAATACGATATCAATTCTCTGAAATAAGCAGATCATTGTTATTGAGAAAGTTTCCATCACTCTGAGTCCAACATCCTGCACTGATCAGCAACAAATTATCTTGTTCCTGTTGCTGTCGATTCTTAAGTGAGGTGTTAGAGTGATACACTGTTTCTTTTAGTTTACTTTCTTAGTTAGTTTAGTCGACTTGAAATTCATATTGGATTTCAAGTACGTTAAGAATCCTTAGAAGAAGATATATGATTCTTTTTGTAATTCACTTTATATTAGTGGATAATTTTCGCCCTGTTGGCTTCACAAGTCATTCTTGACTTGTGAATATTTTATTTCGGGTTACTTTTGTCTATTTCCATCCGGTACCGTACTTTCAAGTGGTATCAGAGCCATCACTTGATACACTAAGTGTGGCTCTAGAGTTTTGATGATACAATGAAAATTATGAGTCTTCCACGTTCTCTGGTTCTTTCTAAAGAAAATTTTGACGATGTTCAATGCCGAGCCTGCAGAGGATTCGGCCACTATGCAAACGAATGTTCTAATGTACTTCGGAGACATGGAAAGTCAATGTGGATAACTCTCAGTGAAGAAGAAATTGATGAAATTCATCCAATAAGAAATCAAAACCGACGCGCTGCTAACATCAATTCACGAATTTTCTGATGATGAGGAGATACTTACTCCCTCAAGTTCGACTGCATCCACCAGGTACGATTTTTTCTCCAATTCTGATTTTAACTGTTTTAATGGCTGTATAAGTGATGTAGAATTATTAGAGGAAGAGGAAGATGAGCGTATACTCAAGAAAATTCAAGAAGTTCAAGATGAATTGCTTAAGAAACTGGAATTACGACAACAAGAAACAGAAAACCTGATCCAAGAAAATGAAGAATTGAAAAAGATTTTCTCCAGATTGGAAGCTACACTCACGAAGAAGGATGTCCAAATAAGTAAGTTAGAAATTGATCTCGAAATTGCAAACGAAACATTCAGGAAACTGAATACAGGTACCTCTAGACTTGACAAAATATTGATTGTCGGTAATATAGGTCATTCTGGAATTGGATATCTTGAAAACCCTGCTGTGGTTAATGCATGTAATCGAACCCCTAATAAAAATCCCATTGTTTTTGTTAAAGAAAGTAATAATGTTCAAAAATTGGTAGACAATGAGAAATTAGTCAAAAGAAAAAGGAAATATGTCTGTCATTACTGCTACAGACCAGGGCACATACGACCCTACTGTCAAAAATTGAAAACTGATATGTCGTTCAATCACATGTTGCCACGAATGTTGCACAACATTCGTCACAACATCGTAACACAGAAAAATACTGCCGTCTGTCAAAATCTAAAATGGGTCTGTAAACCAAGTTTTTCATGTAATGTAGTCTTCACTGCTCTTAAGACTAACAATTCAGAATCATGGTATTTCGATAGTGGCTGTTCAAGACACATGACAGGTTCAAAAAGGTATCTTACCAACTATGAATTATTTCAAGGAGGAACAGTAAGGTATGGTGGAGGAGCACAAGGAAAAATCATAGGAAAAGGAACCCTCTCTGTAGATGGCTTTCCTAACCTTTGAAATGTTCTGCATGTGGACGGTTTAATGGCCAATCTAATCAGCATAAGTCAACTATGTGACAATGAACTTCAGGTAAAATTTAACAAAGACAAATGTGAAGTATTTGACTCAACCAATATTTGTGTAATGACAAGAAAAAGGTCAAGCGACAATTGTTATCTCGTTGGGAAAAACCTGACCTGTAACACTACATAGATAGATGAAACAATCCTTTGGCACTAAAAGATGGGACATGCAAACCTTAGAAACATTGATAGATTGATAAGACTAAATGTTATAAAAGGTTTGCCCAAACTTGAGAAAGGTACTACTCGAAACTTTGAACTGATCCATATGGACCTCATGGGTCCAATCGAAATTGAAAGTTTAGGTGGTAAAAGGTATTCATATGTTTTAGTTAGTGATTTTTCCCGATATACTTAGATAAATTTTCTTAGAGAAAAATCTGAAACGTTTGATATGTTTAGAAAACTGCATGCTAGGTTAAAAAATGTGAATGGTTCTTGGATATCACGTATAAGGTCAGATCATGGTAGAGAATTCAAAAACTCATTATTTTTGAATTTTTGTGATAAACTAGGCAACATACATGAATTTTCTGCCCCTAAGATGCCTCAACAGAATGGTGTAGCTGAAAGGAAAAATAGAACCTTGCAAGAAATGGCTCGTGTGATGATTAGCTCAAAAAATATATCTAAAAGATTTTGGGCCGAAGCCCTTAATACTGCTTGTCACATCTCAAATTGTGTTTTTTAAGACCCGACACACACATGACTCCTTATGAAATTTTAAATGCGCGTAAGCCAAACTTGAAATACTTTCATGTTTTTGGATGTTTGTACTATGTTCGAAATGATCGTGATAAACTCACAAAATTTGATTCTAAAAGCGACAAAGGACTTTTCCTTGGATATGGTCTTACTAGTTAATCCTATCGAGTATTTAACATCAGATTAAAGACTATTCAAGAATCTGTAAATGTCGTATTTGATGATCTTAGTGATCTGACAGGAAAATCAGAAGAAGACAGTGTGGGTACATATCGGAACCCAGGCTAGTTGAAACAATTCAAGAAAGATCGGATCCGAATGTTGAACCGGATGTTGAACCAGACACAGAACCAACATCACCCTTAGTTCCAGAAACTGAAAAAAAATGCAAACACCAGAAGACTCAGTCATTCAGTAGAATGAACGAAGAGATCCACCAGGGAGGATACGAAAAAATTACCCAATAACGCAGGTAATTGAGGATGTTTGCGAAGGAATTACCACACGTCGGAAGGATCCAGTAAACTACTGAGACATGGAAAAATTCGTTTGTCTATCATCCATATTTAATGAAATAAACTCATCATGCTTTGTATCTCAAATTGAACCAAAAAACATTACTGAAGAAATTAATGCATGAAGAGTTAAATCAATTCATCAGGAATGACGTTTGGTATTTGGTTCCTCGACCTAAAGAAATTAATATTATTGGAACAAAATGGATATTCAAGAATAAATCTCATGAATATGGGAATATTGTAAGAAATAAAGCAAGATTAGTAGCTCAGGGCTATACACAAGTGGAAGTAATCAATTTTGATGAAACTTTTTCTCCTGTTGCTAGAATAGAATCTATTAGATGGCTTTTATCCCTTGCTTGTTACATGAAAATAACTCTTCATCAAATGGATGTCAAGGCTGCTTTTCTAAATGGAAATTTAAAAGAGGAAGTTTACGTCGAACAACCTAAAGGGTTCGAGGACCCTAATAAGCCTAATCATGTATACCGACTCAATCGAGCCCTTTATGGCTTGAAACAATCCCCTAGAGCTTGGTATGGAAGGTTAAACGAATTTCTTCTAAACTTTGGTTTTTCGAGAGGTGAAGTAGACCGTACCTTGTTTATAAAAAGATCAAATCATGATATATGTGTAGCTCAAATCTATGTTGATGACATAGTCATCAGATCTACA
Organism: Caryopteris x clandonensis; assembly: GCA_028749325.2. NCBI lineage: Eukaryota > Viridiplantae > Streptophyta > Magnoliopsida > Lamiales > Lamiaceae > Caryopteris > Caryopteris x clandonensis. The sequence goes on along the minus strand of JAPYKT020000006.1, from coordinate 10,649,043 downwards.
TCCAAAGCAATACTTCAAGAATTTGTGGTAGCCATGTCATCAACATTTGAGATGAGTATGGTTGGAGAATTGTGTTATTTTTTAGGCTTGCAGGTGAAACAGAGCTCTGACGGCATTTTCATATCTCAAAGCAAATATGCTCACAACCTTGTTCAAAGATTTGATCTGGAAAATTCCAAGCACATGAAAACGCCAATGGATCGACTCAGAAGCTCTTCACCGATGATGTTGGACAAAATGTTGATCCAACATTATACAGATCGATGATAGGGAGTCTGCTGTATTTGACAACAAGCCGTCCAGACATCATGTACAGTACGTGTATCTGTGCTCGATATCAAGCATGTCCCAAAGAAAGCCATCTTAAAGCCGTTAAACGAATTATCAGGTACGTTGCTGGAACTTCTAACTTAGGAATATGGTATTCTAAGCAAAAAAACATGAACTTGGTATGATTTAGTGATTCTGACTGGGCAGGGGATATTGATGACCGGAAGAGTATTAGTGGGGGATGTTTCTATCTAGGAAATAACCTAGTCTCATGGCACAGCCAAAAACAGAACTGTGTCTCCCTCTCTACAGCTGAATCTAAATATGTAGCAGTAGGAGGGTGTTGCACACAATTGCTGTGGCTTAAACAAATGTTGGAAGACTATGGTTATCCCAGTGATACTCTTGTTGTTTACTGTGACAACCCTAGTGCAATAAATATCTCTAAAAATCCTACTCAACACTCACGCACCAAACACATAGATATTCGTCATCATTTTATTCGAGATTTATTCGAGATTTGGTAGAAAAAGATCTTATTCGGCTAGAATACATTAATACTGAAAATCTGATAGCAAATATATTCACCAAAGCTCTTGATTATGAGAGATTCTCCAATCTTAGGAAATCTCTTGGTCTATGTGTTATGTTATAGAATTCTTGTTCGTTATGTACATAAATGTGTAAATACTTGTATATTCTATCTCTATGAGTCCTTTTGCAAAATAAAAAAAAAAAAAGGGATCTTAGGCTAAGAATACTCATCAACTAGAGTAACATGGGGGGCACGGCGCTCGCTACGACGATGCTACCTTGTAAAATACTGATGAGTTGAATAATTTATGAAATACTTGAGTAACTAGGGACATGGCGTTCGCTGCGACGATGTTCTCTATGCAAAAGAGTGTTTCCGAACTATTCTTCCAACCTCACATCATAAAGTACCTTGGGGGGCACGGCGTTCACTGCGATGATGCTACCTTGAAAAATATGATGAGAACTTGAAATTCTTACCTATTTTTCGCAAAAAAAAAAAAAAAAAAAATGCCAAAGTTACAGTCGAAACCTTCTACCCTTATCCTAAATTACTCTTGTCCTAATTCTCCATAAATCATCCTAAGGAAGAAATAAGTTTATGTTGTTTAAAAATTGGTATATGTGTATTTTTTTCGAAAAAGATTCTGCTTCTTAAAATCTGTGGATAAGTGCTCGTGTGTCCTTGTGTTTAGTGGGTGTAAGTTGAATTAGGTGACAGTTGAGATTTTCGCGCCCTGGAATATCACCAGACATCCCTTACTTCACGTATTCCTTAACTGTCACAGATCTGCAAAAGAAAAAGAAACACATGTTCCTTTAAAACTCACAGTCACTGTGCACTTGTTAAATGTTCCTTCCTCTCACATCATCTTCCTCACTGAACTGACCAACAACTTCTTCCTTCTCTGTGAAACCTAACGAAAATGGTGGACGAAGTATCACGGAGGATACTTGCCCAAATCATCAAAATGGTCGCCCAGGTCACGGCCGCTACAGTACGCGGCGGTCCACAGTAAGTCGCTTCGCCATCCGCTGAAGCCCTAGCCGCGTCGATCGCAGCTCCCACTGGCGAACCTGGTCACGCCGCCTCCACATCCACCACCATCAAGCCCAGGGATGAACAGTCCAGTCCAACCACAGAGCCCGCGCCGCCCCAGTCGCCACTGTCCTCTCTGATCTCGGAGCCCGCGCATCCCGCGCTATCGATGGGTGTTCCAGCACCAACCTCAGCGACCGCGCCTCTGGCATCGCCCTCTTCACCTGTACCCGCATCGTTTGAGTTGCCCATATCACCCGAGTCACCCACTCCTCCGGCATCGCACTCGAACCCTATGCTGGACCCGACATCAGCGCCCGCATCTTCGGCTATGCCATCCTCAGCACTGCCTGCATTGGCCATTCTGCCTATTTCACCAATGTTGTCCTCCTTGTCGAGCCCTAGACGGACTCGTGTTCCAACCCCAGTTCCAGAATCACCTCACTCCGCCCGATCCGATCCTCCATCCTCTCCAGTAAATGTCACACCAAATTCTCCTCCTCCTACGGCTGTTGATGTTATATTTCCACCGCCGTTAATGCAAGGGTTCCCTGGCAACCCTGACTATCTTATAGACATCAACGATCTGCCTGATGTCTCTGCCGTGGGCAAAGCTAAAAGAAAGGTGGGCGAGCCATCATTCCCTAGCCGATGATCTGCACCTCTATCAGCAAAGCAGCAAAGAGATGCTCTGTCCCGAAAGGTATCACGGACTACCTCTACTACTCGTCCTTCCAGCTCAAGACATCCCATTGATTCAGACTTAAAGGATAGTGACACAGACTTTGTCCCTCCAGCCTCGCCTGCTGAGGAATCGGATGCAGAATCTCCTGTCTCAGAACCACACTCTGCACCATCCACTGTTCCCCATCGTAAGAAGCAGACTATTCAAAAATCCATAGCTAAACTGTCACCCTCACCTGACCGTGACTCAGTGCCTCCCAGTCCAGTGTCGGTTCATTCACCAGGTCCGACACATACTCCTCCATCCAGCTCGGTTCCCAGTCCGCTTCCTCATGTGTCTCCACCTCATTTGGCTATTCGAACACCGTCACCTAATCAAGTACCTTCATCTCCTGATTCAAGCCCTGATCCCAGTCATTGGAATATGTTTAAGACTCGTATGTGTTTGACGGAGAGGCGTATCGACCTTATGAATTTTTGTAAATACAATTTGGAAAAAAATTTGAAAGTCGGAATCTACTTGCTGCTGTAAGTTATGCATCTAGATTTGTTAAAGAGGTTGTACAGGCAAGCTATTTTTCAATCTCCTCCTCCTTTGATGATGTCTCCCATGCATGGTTTGGTCGGTTGATGGTTCGAGGAAACTCATATCAGCTCACTCCTGAACTCATCAACACCGAACTGGGGATTATTGCCATTTCCCAACCTAGTTGGTCAGGCGACCTGGATGAAATTGCCCGGCGCATTACTCGACAAATGGTCAACAAATGGAAAACATCCTTCCCAGCTTCTCGCCTATCCTCCTTATACTCGGTGCTCCACAAGCTGATGGTCTACAACTGGTACCCCTCTCGCAACACCACTCTAGTGACCATTGAGCAGGGTATCATGTTATATCACCTGGGTATGGGACATCCTGTCAACTTGGGAAATATCATGTTTGAACAGATTACGACTGCCGGTCGTAAGTCAGGTTTTCTCCAAGGCAATCGTCGATGCAATTTTCCATGGCTCGATGATGCTCCTTCTGGCTCAGCCGACCCTGTCTGGCTGGCATCAAATCCTATCTCCATCTCTCGGGCTTTCATCGCCCAGCAGGTTGGGCTCTAGATGATCAAATTCAACGTCTTCTTGCTATCCGGGATGCTCTTTCTTCCCAATTAGGGGGAGATGAAGCTGAATTTAAAGCTGATGAAGATGTTGCTGTTGGACACAATGCTGGAAAAGATGCCGATGCCGACGCTGCTGCTGATACGAATGGAGATGATTCAGATGCTTCCCAAGACTTCTAATTCAGATGCTTCCCAAGACTTCTGAGGATGAATCGATGCTGATAAGACTAAAGGGACACTTGTTTGGTTGTTGGGTACATTTTTTTTTTGATAAATTTGATGGGTACAATTGATACTTGATATTTTAATTAACATGCTGGATATTTTGCTATGATATGTGATGTTGGATATGTTGCTATGCCTGCCTATTATTGTGATTGTTGTTGCTGTCAATGCTTGTGATTGCAGCATGTTGCAGCCAATGCTTGTGATTGCTGCTGCAAATGTTTTGCATTTTTTATGCTTATGAAAATAACTGTGCTGTTTTGAGATTTATGCGTGGTATGCTAATGTGAATTGGAAGCCTAGTATGACATTGACATGCTGGAAGTTTTTGCAATACTGATGTATAATTATGCGCGGGACTTGAAGTAGACATATCCTCTTATGCATTCTTTTCTTATACATATATTAAGGGGGAGTTTAAATTTAGGGGGAGAAAAATTGGACTTTAATATACAGGGGGAGATAATCATTAATTAGACTAACTTCGAAAATTGTTGTTTTCAAGTTGAAAATTTGGGAATTGGGAAGAAAGGAAAAAATGGGGAGATTGTTAAGATTTGAACGTGTCAAACTTATTTAGTAGATATGTTTTGCCGGTTTCTTCCTTGTTGAAAGATACAGATAAGATTCACAAGATTAAGCATCAAGAAATATCCCCACAAAATAGGAAAGCAGTTGAAGACCGAGTCAAAATTCTATCCTAATAGGGAGATGGTTGAGAAAAGAAAGGAGAAGTGGAGAATACCATTCCACGAACGTGGGTGAGTGGAAAAAGGAGAGAAAGAGAACTGAAGTACTCTATAAAGGCAATAGAAGAAGGAAGGAGAATTACACACTGAATACGATATCAATTCTCTGAAATAAGCAGATCATTGTTACTGAGAAAGTTGCCATCACTTTGACTCCAACATCCTGCACTGATCAGCAACGGATTATCTTGTTCCTGTTGCTGTCGATTCTTAAGTGAGGTGTTAGAGTGATACACTGTATTTTTTAGTTTACTTTCTTAGTTAGTTTAGTCAACTTGAAATTCATATTGGATTTCAAGTATGTTAAGAATCGTTAGAAGAAGATATACGATTCTTTTTGTAATTCACTTTATATTAGTGGATAATTTTTGCCCTGTTGGCTTCACAAGTCATTCTTGACTTGTGAATATTTTATTTTGGGTTACTCTTGTCTATTTCCATCCGGTACTGTACTTCCAATAAGTGGTCAACTTAATGCTTGAAATGTATCTTAGATGCATGGTTGGAGATCAGCCGTGCAAAAGGATGGATTGGTTGCCATGAGCGGAATTCTACTATAACACCACTTTGCACTTGAATTTGGGTACTTTCCCCTTCAAGGTTGCCTATGTGAAAGAACCACCATGACTTGTTTCATACGAACAAGGTTCTTCCAAGAATGAAGCAGTGGATGGTGCTTTGAAAAATAGGATGAAATCTTGACTGATGCTAGAAATGGTCTCACTCGGGCTCCAGAAATAATGCGATATGCTTATGATTCACCATCAGGAAGTTACTTTGGATGAAGAAAAGTGGGTTTGGCTTCGTCTACGACCATACTGCCAGTTCAAAGTAGAAAAATCAGCATCAACTAAATTATCCCATGATATAATGGGCCATTCAAAATCCTAATAAGAATTGTTAAAGTGGCATACAGTATGGCCCTCCGAGAAGGTAGAAAAATCAATTATGTTTTTCATAATGAGGAATTTAAGGGGACACCACCAACAAAAAATTTGCACTACCCACACTACATAACAAAATGCTCTTACCAAAACAACAAGAGATGTTATGATGACACGTAAATAAGGGAGTAAAAGAAATGCTAGTGGTGTGGGGTGGCATTAGGGGGAGGAATAGGTTGGGCTACCCCATATGGGCCTGCTGCCTGGCCTACTTTCGTCTCTCCTAACTTACTTATAGGCCATATTTAGACATTATTTGAACTTTAATAAATTTTATATATTAAGCTAGGCTTTAGAGAAGCCTTTTAAGCCTATTAGGTCGGCCTATTTGGAACAGGTAATGTAATTCGTGTAAATACTACTACTACTACTACTACTACTACTACTACTACTACTACTACTACTACTACTAATAATAATAATGATAATAATAATAATAATAATAATAATAATAATAATAATAATAATAATAATAATAATAATAATAATACGCTTGAAAAAAATCTAGAATATATAACAGGTCAATCTTGGGCCTTACAATTGTAGATGAGACCTAACACATTCACTTGAAAGCCTAGCCTAAACTAAGTTGTTTCCACACTAGTTGGCATGCATCCGGATGCAAATACTTGTGATAATTTCGATGAGTTCCAACTTCACTTCCCTAATGATTAAATCAACAGACATGGAAGTTTGAAGCAAAGAATAATGTTTGGGAGTTAAGAGCCTCCTCAATAATGAATTCATACTTCTCTTGTTAATCAAATTTGTTATTTCTTGTTTATTTTACTGTGGGTTTTCCAACATTATTTCAATAATATGTTTCAAAATTTGATGCTGACTAAAGTGAGCTCCTGACATATATACCTAGAAACATGTAGAAGCAAATAGGTGCTTGGATTTATATATAAAACTTGATTGGATCTCAATAGTTTCATATTTGGACTAACAAAAGTTTAACTTAGTTGACTTTTTTTAATTGAACTTTTTGCATTTAAAACTTGATAATAAGAATAATTTTATAATAATAATTACAAATTGAATAACTCCCCAAAATATGATATCTTAGAATTGAGATTTTCCATTATAAATTATATAGTTATAATAAATAATTACTTTTATCTCATTTGAAAAAACTTATTACAATTTTGTCAGAATAGAGATGACTCAGGATATTTTCAATGTTGAATTCTATGATTTTGCATTATTGGTTGTCATGATATTGTAGCGTATCCCTTTGCTATGTGCTCTACTCCAAATGTGAACACCACCAACCTCATTTTCCGAGAAGTTTGTAATCCCTTCATGCAACCCACAAAGTGCTGTCATCTTTTTATCAAAATCTATTACATTGTAAGCCTCTATTGTAATCCAAAAGAATGTTCCAAAATCTATTCTTGGGAAACAATTCTTCAAGTTATTTTGTAGATCCCATATACAATGCACATGATGAGCAAAATTGAAAACATTTTTAAAAGCATTAGGAATGCATACACCACGATCAGATATAACCACTATCTCCTAACATCTTCAGTTATTTCTTTCAATCTTTTGAAAAACCACATCCATGAAGCTTCATTTATAAAATCAACTATGGCCCATGCGAGAGGAAAAACTTGCACATTGGCATCTTGGCAAGTCACAATAAGCAAAGTACCTCTATAGTTGTTTGTTAGAAAGGTTCCATTAACAGAAATCATAGGCCTAATTGAAGTTTCAAATCCTTGTATGTTTAGCCCTAAAGCCATAAAAAAAAGTACTTGAAATGGTGGTCATTCTCAGTCTCAATGAATGTAAGTGTATCATGATTTCTTTGCTCCGAAACATAGCAATAAGAAGGCAAGCTACCATGACTATCATCTGGAGTCCCGCTCACTCAAGATAGGGCAAATTCTTTAGCCATGTACGCCTTATTGTAGCTTATAATAATGTCAAACTCCTTATGAATGACATTTATCATATTCCTTGGTGTGTGTATTCAGTTAGGATCCTCAAAAATAGGTGTAATGTGACTCCCAATAATTGAATAGGTTGCATACTTATGATCTTTACATCGAACACTCATTGAGAATCTGTGCAAATCAACATATTTTTAGATTATAAACATTTATGTTCCTTTCATCTTCATTGCTTGCAACCTCCAAGGATATTTTTCATCAATACAAACAACCGTATATAAGCTCTTATTGGATTTCTTCACGTTAAACTCAAAGCGATGCCTCATTAAAAGAAAATGCAACTTTGATATCAATGATTTTTTGCATGAGAAAATTTGCTGAATTTGTACATCTTCACTTGTAGGAATCCTCAATGACAATCCAACTTGGGTAGGAAGTAAGTTGACTGTCGAATTTTGAACATCCATAGACATATTCGATTCCTGCATCACAACATCATTACAATGAGGAGAACCATTAGAGATTCTACAACTTCTATTATTTCTGATGGTTTCGAAACTTCCACTCTTTCATGATTTTGTACAGCTTCCACTCCTTCCTGACTTTCTGCAACTATATTCAAATTAGCTCGATGTTGAATGTTTGTTTTTCTATGAACAACAACTTCCACTCTTTCTAATGGTACTACATCTTCCATGCCTTTGGGGCTTTTTAGAACTTCTCTTTCAGCATTACCTACAAGTATATTCAAAGTGGTCCAGTTCATATTGTTTGCTTCTTCATGGTCAAAAGAATCATTTTCTATGTCGTACACCACATCTCTTTCTCCTCCCATTTCTTCATTTTCTAGTATATCTAGGAATCCATCTTTATATGCAAAACTATTTATGTCTTTATCTCTCGAATTTTCATCATCTGCCAACATATCATTTGTTAAAATAGTAACAAAAAGTGGGACTTCCTTACAAGTAGATATGTACCACGACACATTGTTGTCATAATCAATTTTTCATAGGTGAGATGGGGAGATTAGACATTCCAGGAACAAGTGTTGCAAACTCCATTTTATGCAGTTTAGTGTATATACTCAATGTTTCCCCAACTTTCTCATATAACTCTACATAAGAAATGGTTCTCAAAACTAAAAGTGCCATCAAACCTTCTGGATCATTTCCTTTGTATTTCCAAGTCCAACCACCATCGATTTTCTTCTCAAATATAACATCATAGCATACCGTAATCCACAGACTATCACTAGTATCCATGCATAGGCTGCATTTTATATCAAAAAATTAAGTTACTCACACAAAATATTGACCAAGCTATCTTTTACATAAAATCAATGATTACTCCACGTGTCATTAAATAATTAAAACTATCAATGATGATTAACACTATTTAAAAGTTATGGGTGCAATTATGCCTTCTTCTCAATAATTAGAAGAACATATAGAAATAGTAGAACACTTCATGCTGAATTTACAAAATAATAACAATATCAATATCGTTACGTATTACATATAACAACAATAGTGATGTTACGACATAATTACACTATCCAGAGGCTTTTACAACCAAATCTTTTACAACCAAACAAATCACATACAATGCTTAATCCTAAGAAGAATATAAAAAAACTATGATGGTTAATACATATTTAGAAGAAGAACGATACTGATATTGTTATGCTATGTTTATAACAACACCGATGTCGTTATTCTATGTATATAATCACACCAGATTCATTATGCTGAATGTTCATAATATACAAACTACACACAACAATAGTACAAATTGGATATAGCAGCACCATGATTCTTATATATCGACAGTACAAATGACATGTATATAACAACACCAATGTCATTATGCTACGTATATAATGACACCGATGTCATTATGTTATGTATATAACCACACCAGATTCAGTATGCTGAATGTTCATAATATACAAACTACACACAATAACAACAGAAATTGCATATAGCAGCACCATAAATCTTATATATCAATTGCACAAATTTATTACAACCATACATTATTTATACCTTCTATTCTTTGCTGCATTTCACCATGAAGATATCTTCAAGTGATGTCTCCTATTTTATGGATTTACAATTAGAAATTTTTTGTAAAATGAGAAGTATAATCATTTGAGAATAAGAATAAGAAGGAACGAATTGACTTTTTTGTGATTAAGAGAATGAAGCGTGAAAGTTTGCACGTTTTTTTCTTTCTAATATGCATAGAGGCTGATTTGGAGGATTTAGGGTAATTATTTATATAAAAAAAATTATTTAACAAAAGACCTATATTTGTGATTTATTTAATAAAAATTCCCTAATTATTCTTATTTAAGTTATGCCCCACTTTGACTAAAAGGGCCATTTAAAAAAAATAATTATAAAGAAGGGGTTTTTCAATGATATATTATGTTGACTAGGCTATTTATATAAACCCCGCTATAGAAAACTTGATTGGATCTCAATAGTTTCATATTTGGACTAAAAAAAAGTTTTAACTTAGTTGACTTTTTTAATTAAACTTTTTCATTTAAAACTTACATAGTATATACTTTTACTTCTCCTAAGATTTTTAAAAATAATTATAAGAATTTAGATCTTACTTTAAATATGTTTGTTAAAAAAGAAATGAGATTGGAGTTTTTAGATGATAATAAGAATAATTTTATAATAAAATTTCAAATTGAATAACTCCCAAAAATATGATGTATTGGAATTGAGATTTTCCATAAAAAAAAATTATATTGTTATAATAAATAATTACTTTTTTCTCATTTGTCAAAACTTATTATGCTTTTGTCAGAATAGAGATGACTCCGGATATTGTCTCGCGTGAATTACATTAAATACATTACTTACAGTATTGAAACACAAGAGTTGTGTAACGAAAAATAAATGTCGCATTATGTAGAAATTTGTCATTATTTATCATGAGAATAGTCATGCTAGAGGTATGTTTGTCGTCGCATTTTTGTCATTCTCGTTTTTTTTAGTGACCAATTAAATTAAAAAAATTCTCATATTTGCTCATGATATTGCTCCCGCAACCCTTTCAAGTCATTTTTCATCATTGCTTTTTATCTCTTGGAACACTATTTTTGTTCACTTTCCTTTGTCATCTTGATCTCTTTATCTACAATCGGTCCATAAAAAACCTTTCAAATTTAATTTATTTATAGATTCTTTGTAGGATAGAAGGGCCTTCCATTTAGATCCAAGAATAATTTTAAGAGAATTGAGAAAAACTTCTAGTTGGCTAAGATTTGTTGCAACATTTCATTATTTTCCTCTCTTGATTTAGTATTCACAAATTAGGTCGTATATCTTGTTTTGCCATAATATTAAGATACAAACATACACCAATAAATGCAAAAAATGTACCAATAAATTAAAATAACACTTGCTAATTATGACATGTGTCTACTATAGGAAATTTTCATTTTTGTGGAGGATTTTATCATCATTAATCGGTCAAAAATCAATGCTAATCGGCTGTAGCAACTAAAATATTCTATCACTAACTTTGTTGTTATCGGATTGTAAGAAACCCTTTAATTAACTTTGTTGTTATCGAACTATTAGAAACCTAATTTATCAATAAAAATTAGAATATCATCACCAACTTTTGCGATGAATACATTTTTTCTACCCACCGCAATATTGCAGGTAATCTTCGTGAGAAAGGTGGTCTTACTTCTGTTTTAGGTAAAACACATATTTACTCCTTTTGCTCATCATTTTATTTATATATCTACCTCATGTAATTTTTCTTTTGCACTTTGCCCCTTGCATCATAGGAAATGGATCCTCTACATTTTCTTCCAATAATTTCTTATAATGTTCGGAGAGAGAAAGACACATGAATACAAAAAGTGTGTGGGTACCATATTTATTTTATTTTATTCACTTTCTCTACTATGTCACGCTCTCTCCCAACTTTAGTGTGAAGTACTCTAAAGGATCTAATTCTGCATTTTAGGTTTTATTATAGATTTTACCCTTTTTCCGTGCATATTAATTAATGATCATGAAAGGGTAAAAGTTCTTAAAAGTAATTATTTGACATGATAAATAAAGGGCAGAAGGTAAAAGCAAAAATAAGTGAAAATGTTGGGGCAAAAGTGTAGAACATAAAGTACAGTAGCCAAGAATATATAACAAAAATTGAAAGTACAGGGGCCAAAAAAAGTGGTTTTACAGGATGTGAATATCGCAAATCGGGATAGAACGTGGTCAATTAGCTACCACCCCTCCTAGTTCCATGTAGATGAGGGGGACTTCATAGCAGGTGTACCCGCGTGCAAGCCTGCTGCCCCCTTTGGTGCAGCCAGCCTGGGACCTAGTTAAGTGAATTTTTAGGTCTTACCGTAGGGTCTCACTCGGGTAAAATGGCTTGAACCTATTTATATTTATGAATATTCATTTTAATTCAACATAGGGTTGGTGATTATTTACTTGTAGCAGCCGAGACTTGGTATAGGATTGTGTGTCCTACGTGATTGATAAATTTTTTTATTGTGTGCAATACTATGAAAATTATTTGTGTGCATTTCGCTGCTATTATTTTGTGTGATTGTATTTCTTTTGTGCTTGTTTGTTTGTGAAACTATGGCTACCATTTCCAATTTATGTCTTTATCCATTCGACAGTAAGTCAGATTTCAGTATCTAGCAGTAGAAAATGAAGGGACTCCTTATATAGCAAAAGGTGTATAAGATCATTACCCTTGCATTTTTTGAAACCTAAACAGAGGAGAGGAAATTTGATATGGATCAGTTAGCGTATTCTTCGATTATCTTGAACCTATCTCATTCAGTGATTAGGAAAGTGGGGAAGCTAGGTTCCGCCAAAAAACTTTGGAAAAAGCTGGAAGAACTTTATACGAACAAGACATTGCTGTGTAAATTGATTCTCTTGGAAAAAAAATTTCAGTTCAAACTTGACCTAAACAAGGATATGGATGAAAATTCTGACATTTTCACAAAATTAATTCAAGATATCAAACAAATGGGGGATATAAACATTGATGATTAGTCAGTTATTGTACTTTTAAATGTTATTCCTAATAGTTATGGGGATGTTAAGTTTGCTATTAGCTATGGCAGGACTGAAATCTCGCTCAAAACTGTAAAAAATGGTCTAAAGAGCAAGAAGATGGATTTAAAATACAACCCAAGTATAAATAATGAGTTGGTGATGTTTGTTCGAGGAAGTCACAAGAAAAAAGTGCTACAAATAACCAAACTCATAACAAAAGTTCTGATAAGGGCGTGAATAACAATAAAACACCTAATGGAAAAAGGTGTTATAATTGTAATGAAACTGATAATTTTGCTAAAGACTATCCTAGACCTAAGAAGAAAAGGATAATAAAAAAGCTAATAAAAATATCTATGAATTCTTTGCATTCTAACAAAAATAAATTTTCTAATAGATTATGGATACACAATTCATACGTCTCCATATAAATTGTCTTGAATGTCTTTCTGTAACTAATGTGTTAGATTTCATGTTTACCCGTTACCCATAGTATTCTGTGTGAATTTTTGTGTGGTTATTGTTGATTTTTGTGGAATCAACAAAGGGTGAAAAATGAAAATTGTAAGTGTGAACTCAAATTTTGTGTGAATTAGTGTGTTTATTTGGAATTGTTATTTTTTCTATATCTGGGTGATAATTAAACATATTCATTCTTGCATATATGTGTCGATTGCTAATAGGTGATTTGCTTCTTGGTGTGTTGATTCGAGGTTAGTAATCATAAACCTTTTTTAATGTTTGATGTATGCGTTTCTAAGAAACATGTTTTCTTAGGGTATTTGGATAGGTAAAAGGCAATAGACTTTGGTCTAGGGGTGAACCGGGCTATAAGATGGTAATGAGTCGATTCGTCATTTTTTTCTAAATGAGTCTGATTTCTTTGCTTGTCTGGTTAAGTGTTTTTACTCATTATCTGATACGACTCCATTTCAGGTGGAGCAACTCGATGTCCTTGATGGACTGTGTTTGACTTTGTGTCATAAGTTGACTTTGTTGTGTCTTGTTTAACTTTTTGTCATATGCAAACTTTGTGTCCTTGGTCAGAGACTTTGTGTCTCGAACTTTATCTCCAAACATGGACTTTGTGTCCTTGTATCTCCCTTGGTGAGAGACTTTGTGTCTCAAACTTCGTGTCCAAACTTGTACTTTGTGTTCACTGGTTGCTTCCTGTATTGACTTTGTGTCTTACAGATGGAAGCCGAAAGCCCAACAATGATGAGTTATATGCTTCTTCCTCATGGTCAGTAATCTAGTGTGTACCAAGGTGGAGATTGTTATTCTGATGCCAAACTTGGTGTGGCCCAATAACATATATATATATATATATATCCCTAACCCATCCCAAGCTTATGGAAGCCCTAGGTCAGCTCATATTCCTATATGTATATATATATATATATATATTTGATGATATAGGCTAGCCACAATATACAAAAAAACCAAAATGATATTATGTTGTCTTCTCTATTCTTCCTTTTCTTACTTTATGTTTAACTAGTTGAATACACTTATGTGTGTAAGAGAGTGATAGTGAGTTACCGAATTTTGAGTGTGGTTAGGATTGAACCACGTCATATGACTGATCTATAATGAGGGGAACCACAACCTCAGTTGGACGAAGGTCTTGACATCCATACCCAACATTGGTATCAAAGCCACGGTTGCATCCAGACGAGGAGGCTCTCCCGTTATTTGGGGTTACTGTTCATGTGAATAGTAACCTTTTTTTTATGTAGACATAATTTTTAATAAGTCCGAATTTCCATGTTTATCTTATTTTGTGCCTTTCTCTACTATCTATGTGATTTTGTCTGAGGTGGAGCATGTACCCTGAGATAATGAACCTGATAATGTAAAAAGCCAAACCAATGTATGGCAAAATGTTGAAAATGATAATGAGGAAGGTGAATCGTTGGACAATCACCATTTAGATTGGGATAGGAGTAGGAGGCAAACTGAGCTTCCATCTAAGCTAAGTGATTACCACGCTGATAATCATGTTTTCAACACTTTTGAGTCTGATGAAAGTGAACTTAAGTCATATAAAGAAGCTTTGAAATATAAGGAATCAGTAGCATGGTAAAATGTTATGAAAGATGAGATGAGATATTTGCATGTTAATAAAAATAAGGGATAGATTATACTGAAATATTTGCTCGTGTTCTCAAATTTACCACTTTGCACATTATGCTTGCTTTAGTTGCTCATTTTCACTAGGAATCAAAACAAATGGGTGTGAAAACATCTATTTTGCATGGTGATATTGACAAAGAGATTTATATGCACCAACCTGATGGTTTTGTGGACCCTAAAAAGTCCGACTATGTATGCCTGTTGAATAAATCTTTGTATGGCTTAAAGAAATAATCTAGGAAATGGAATAGGAAATTTGATGAATGCATGTTAAAGTTGAAATTTGAAAGAAGTGTGGATGATCACTGTGTGTATTTCAAGAAGATTGCATCTATTCGTATTTTCTTGTTGTTATATATGGATGGGATGCTTTTGGAGTGTCCTTGTAAGAAGTCTATTAAGCATGTGCGAAAATGTTGATGTTATGATTTTTACATGAAAGATTTAGGGGATGCTAAAAAGGTTTTAGGCATGAACATTGTTACAGATAGAAAAAATCATGTCTTGTGGTTGAACCAAATTTCGTATTTGAAGAAAGTTTTGCATAAATTTTCTATGTCAAATGTTAAATCTGTGATGTGCCTTTAGCTGGTCATTTTGTGCTAAGTAAGGATCGGTGAGTACTATGTTCATATTCGGTTAGTTACTTAAGTAGGTATATGTCAAATCTGGGGTTGCCCCATTGGGAAGCTTTGAAGTGGTTACTTATATATGTGTAAGGTTCCTAAAATGTATGCTTGAAGTTTTCAAAAAGTGCAAAAGGGGTGAAATCAATTGGCTATGTGGACTCAAACTATGCAAATTATAGGGACTTTAGAAAATCCACCACATCTTATATATTTAACTTTGTGGTTCTTGCATAAGATCTAAATCTTAACTTCAATTGATTATAGCACTCTCAACTATGGAGTCTAGGGATGTTGCTACAACTGAGGCCTTGAATGAGGCTATTTGGTTGAAAGGGATTCTTTCAGAAATTGAATTTCTAGAAGGTAAGGTGGTTTTATACTCCGATAGTCAATCTAGGATACAATTGTGTAAAAACCAAGTATTCCATGATACAACTAATCACATAGACGTTAGGTTTCATTTCATTCATGATATTGTTGAAAAAGGCATAATTGATTTGGAAAAATATCGCTTCTAAATTTAATTCTGCTGATATGGGTACTAAATGTGCCCGTTAAAAAGTTTAGATTTTGCATGCAGACTCTGAATTTTGACTCAATTAATTGATTTCATGTGTATATGTGTTTCTCTGGGCTCATATGCTAGTGAAATCCGGTGATGATGAGTTATGTTCTTTAGCCTCACAATCAGTGATATGCTGTGTGCCAAGGTGGAGAATGTTATTCTTATAGGCCACTAGGTGTGGCCCAATAATATATTTCCCTAACCAAAGCCAAGCCCAGCCCATGACAATTCTAGGTTAACTCATATACCCATATATATATGTGATGATATTTACTAGCCTCTATATACGAAAAACCAGAACTCGTCTCTATTGTCCCTTTTCTTCTCTATTCACTTTCCTCTATCATCCTCATCTGTTTATCAACAACCCTCCATAAAAAAAAAACTTTTCAAATTTACTTTATTCATAGCTTCTTTGTAGGATCAAAGGGGCTTCCATTCAGATCTGAGAATAATTTTAAGAGAATCGAGAAAAGCTTCTAGTTGGGTAAGATTTGCTGCAACTTTTAATTATTTTCCTCTCTTGGTTTTTGCATTAAAAAATTAGGCCATTTATCTTGTTTTTGCATCATATTTGGACACAAACATGCACCAATAAATGCACAAAATGTACCCATAAATTAAAATGACATTTGCTAATTATGACCTATGTTCACTATAGGAAATCTGCATCTTTAGGGTGAGTTTTTTCATCGTTAATCAGTCAAAATTCACATTAATTGGCTGTAGCGACTAAAATATTTTGTCGCTAACTTTGTTGTAAGAAATCCTTTAATTAACTTTGTTGTTATCAAACTTTCAGCCACCCTTTAATTGCTAACTTTGTTGTAACCTCATTTAGCAACAAAAATTAGAATATCATTACCAACTTATACGACAAATAAACATTTTTCTACCCACCGCAACATTGTAGGTAATCTTCCTGAGAAAGGTAGATTTAAATTTAGTCTGCTCATAATTTTATTTATATATTTATTATTATTATTATTATTATTATTATTATTATTATTATTATTTATTTAGTGTTTTTGAAGTTTTTTCATATACTTTATTTACTAGTTTTCACGTTATGTTTACTTTTCTTGACCTTTTTGCCCTCATATACTTTTTCTCTCTATTCCTCTTTTTCATCTAAGTTTTTGTTTATATGTGAGAAAATAATATAATTTTTATTATGATATTACTTTCATATTAATTTTTATCAATGTTGAGACTTTTTTTTTTTTTTTTTTTTTTATTTGTTGGTATGTTATGTTTTTATTATAATCTTTCATATTTATAGTATGTATTTGGTGCATTCATAGATAATTTTAAAAAGCACATTTAAGTTCTCGGCCAATTTCTCATTGTTCAACAAATGGAACCAAGTGTTGGCAATTCATAGCTGTGCCGATGTAGACCTAATTAAAAAAAAAATAAAAAAAATTGCTACTAAGGCACTACCTTAGCTGTTTTTTTCCCGCACGCATAACATTTCACTTTTTTCCAATGAAAAGTAATATTTTTTGAACAATTTAAAAGTATTATCTTTTCACATAAAAGTATTAATTTTGATTGAGTAATTATAAGAAAGTATAATTATAAACATAATATGTTTTTAGTGGAGAATAATATTTTTTTGACAAAAGTAATACTTTTTACAAAAGTCATATTTTTTTGTCAAAAAAGTGTCATGTTAAAAACATGTACCTGCATCACATATGTCAAATTCGTGCAATTTTTGTGGATCCAAATTAAGTCAACTAAAATTCATGTGTTTCTAGCAAGTATGGAGTTGGATCCAACCCATTCCATGAATTTTGATCCCTAGAACTTTGACATATAATTTTTTGCACTTATAGTAACTAAATTTAAAATTTCTATCACTCAAGAAGTCTTACAAAAGCTTAGATTGTCTAGCACTTACATATCATACTGTTTTTTTTTTTTTTTGGTCATTCTAATTTTGTTTAGTGACCAATTAAATTATAAAAATTCTCATATTTGAACATGAAATTCCTCCCACAACCTTTTATATTGTCATTTCTCATCATTGCTTATTGTCTCTAGGACACTATTTTTGTTCACTTTCCTTTGTCATCTTCATCTCTTTATCTATAACTCATCCGTGAAAAACCTATCAAATTTACTTTATTCACAGGCTCTTTGTAGGATAGAAGGGGTGTCCATTCAAATTTGAGAATAATTTTAAGAGAATAGAGAAAAGCTTCTAGTTGGGTAAGATTTGCTGCAACTTTTAATTATTTTCCTCATTCTTGGTTTTGCATTAGATTAGGCCCTATATCTTGTATGCATCATATTAAGACACAAACATACACCAATAAATGCACAAAATGTACCAATAAATTAAAATAAATCTTGTTTATTATGACCTGTGTTCACTGTAGGATTCTGAATTTTTGTGGAGATATTTTTTATCGAAAACACTAATCGGTGGAAGTGGCTAAAATATTCCGTCGCTAACTTTATTCTTATCGGACTGTCACAAACCCTTTAACTAACTTTGTTCTAATCGGCTATAGTGACTAAAATATACTTCATACTCTTTTTTTTGGATAAATTATTAAATAGATGCAATTTTTGCATGCTATTATTGTTCAATTATATATTGAATGTGTATGTTGGAAAAAAAATAATCCAATTTATGCCTGTATAGATGGAGAAACAATTTCTGGGAATGAACTCAACTATGGAAAGGATGACGAGCAATGACAGGATTGACAATCCAAATGTGAATTCCAGTGATGAGCATCAAAGGAAGAGAAAGCGCTACACTTTCCATCAAATGCAAGAACTCGAAGCGTAAGTTTTAATAATTGTTGTGTTTGTAAAATTTTAATTGATTAGAATTTCCATAAATTAATATTTATGTTTTATATAAAAATTAAGTTTAGTATATCTTTTGTTGAGATGATGAAATGTTATCTATTTTGGTTAACATATTTTAGTCTTTTTTCCCCTCCTTTCTCTTTCGAAAGAAAATATATTTTTCAGTTTTAATATCCTAAATTTTATTGCAGATATTTCAAAGAATGTCCGCGCCCAGATGGTAAGCAAAAAAGAGATCTTAGTCGGCAACTAGGGATGGAAGAGGTGCAAATCACATTTTGGTTCCAAAATAAGCGCACAATGTTGAAGGTAATATAAACATATTTTAATATTTTCTTGAATTTTTGCTTGGAAAAATAAAATAAGATTGAAAATAGTTCAATCTCCTTCAATTAAAATAAAATGTTCCAATAAGAAATTCCATCATAAATTAATTTCGGTCCCATCACTTAAATATCAGCAAGTACGTGCCTTACATGTGCAAGAAATTTGGTTGTTCTTAGCACATGAGATCCATTGTGCCACTTAATGTTATTGTATTCATAGTCCTATTATATATTGATCGTTAATTTGTTTAACTTACAGGCAAAACATGAGCGACAAGAGAACTCACTACTTCGCAATGAGAATGAAAAGCTTCGCTTTGAAAACATGCAGTACAAAGAAGCTCTTAGCAGCCGTTATTGCCCCTCATGTATCAGCTCGTCTTCCATGGGAGATATGTCCTCACATGAGTGTCAATTGAGAATGGAGAATGCTAGATTGAGAGAAGAGGTGAATTCATATATATTTAATTATTATGAACCGCAATGTTTCCTAAGCTGAGAAACCCTAATGTATATATACACTCACATCTTATTTTATTTTATTTTCACATATAGGTCGAAAATATTGCTGCAATGGTTGCAAAGTATGTTGGCAAGCCGGTGCCATACTCAAACTCCGCAGCTGCTCCATCTTGTTCATCTCCGGCGCCATCACAATCATGATCTGGAATATTGTAGATCTGTCTCTGGCTGCCACCAAATCTAGAATTCCAATTAAGAAAAGGTTTAAGTTAGTTTATGTTTTCAGAAAAAAATATTTTTTATTAGAAGAAAATGTGAATGAATTATTTTTTAAATTTGATGTGAGCTTTTGTTACTCTACATTTTGGGCTTCAAATATATTTTGTGCGGGCTCTTGTTTGTCATATGATTTTTTTTTTCTTTTCATTCACTCAATTAGTTATAGGATTAGATATAGATGCAGATGAGAAGATAAATCTTGATTTAAATCCTGCCAAACCTACAAATACAACCCAGTATACCCGTTGTCATATGCTAAAGTTAATAACATGAATGAAAATTACTAATTAAAATTATTCTTTGAATAACTTCGTTCCACAAATATGTTGTGATAAATAATAACTTCTATAATTTATCAAAGTCCATTATGAATCCACCAAAGAAACCGTGATTAGACAACCCAATTGAAACCAAAAATAAAATAGAGGCTGTCTTACCAAAAATAAATTGTTCAAATTTATTTACTAATCATAGATAGAACATTAATGATAAATCATAAATCGAATCTCACATTTTACAACTTAAGCACTCGATTTATTGTGCAAATAATTTGGAAACTATAATTTAATTCCTATAAATCTAAAATTCAAATATTAAAAGTTGAAATTGCCCAAAGAAGCAATCTTGAGGGAGGAGGGAGAGAGAGGGGGAGAGAGAGAGAGAGAGATTCACATCGAATGAAGTTTAAGCATAGAAACTCACATTACAACTTAAGAGCTACAGATAAATGTCAAGACGCGCCATCTAAAGGGGGGAAGAGAAAGAGAGGGAGAGAGATGCATATAAATCTGTGATTGTAATGTTAAAACAAAAAAAAAATCCACCTTTAGTTGAAATCTTGAGAGAGATGCCTATAAATCTTAGATTGCAAGGAGGGAGAGATATTGGTAGTGAAGAGCCAACTTAAGGATTTAGAAAACACCCAACATCTAAAAATTTAAGAAACAAACTAACAAATCATAACAAAGACTTCCAGTCCAAAGCAGAAATATTTTTGCAATATGATAACATGAGATACATCATTTAATGGGAAAATTTCAATTCCTTTAGGAGGCATATAATTATGATTTAATTTACAATTGTTCTCCTAAGTCCATGTCATGTCATATAGTATATTTGAAGTGGTAATCATACAAGACGAGGTAGTTTGATTCACCAAGTGTAGTTTGATAAACTAAATATTTTGCACTAACAAGATAAAATTTAGAAAACTTATCATATGAACAACACACACACAGAGAAAAAGAGAGAGATACCTGTTGGAGAGTCGCTGAATCAATCATAAAGTCCCAAAAAGAGAGGCTAAAACAATGGCTATAGCAATACCAGTACAAGAACTAAGGATTTCGGGGGCCACACAAGAAGAATAAGGATCACTAATGGTGAGAAAAAGTGGAATCATAGAATCATACAATTCAAAACATGATTATAACTGAATTGCGTACATCTGGACTGAACAATAGAATTTCAAATATACAACATATAAAACCCATTCCGGCACATATATTTGTTTAGAAGATCACCACTAATCCCATCTTTACTATATTGATTCAGAGAACAAAGCATTTAATAACCAAAGAAAACACAAATACTTCAGAAACTGAGACAGCAAAAGATAAGATAAACAAGAAAAACATAAAACCTGCAGACGAAGAAACTCTCCCCAAAGAACAAAGAAATTCATTTAAATATAAAGCAATAACCCATACCTTTTCAGCCAAGTTAAATGCTTTGGCACACAATTTTTTCCAGCTTCAGTGCTACTAAAGTATTGCAATCCCACACAACAACAAAAAATGAGGGATATTTTCTGAACAATTAAAAAGGAAAAGCACATAATTAAAGATTAACATAGTTTCACTCATCAAGTGTAGTTTGAGAAACAATATATTTTGCACTATCCAAATAAAATTTGGATAACTTATCACATGAACCTCACCCACACACACATAGAGAGAGAGAGTGAGAGAGAGATGCCTATTAATCTGATACTGCAATGTTAAATGTTAAAAATTGCCTTAAGAAGCAAACTTGAGAAAGTGAGAGAGAGAGAGAGAGAGAGAGAGAGAGAGAGAGAGAGGGAGTGGCATAGAATGAAGTTAAAACATAGAGTGTCACATTACAACTGAAGAGCTACATGGATAAATGTCAAGATGCGGGAGCACATACACACACACACACACACAGAGATGCCTATAAATCTGTCATTGCAACATTACAATGAAAAACCCGCCTTAAGAAGCAATAGAGAGAGAGAGAGAGAGAGAGAGAGAGAGATGACTATAAATCTGTTATTGTAATGGTAAAATGAATAAACCCCCACAAGAAGAAATCTTGGCGGGGGGGAGGGAGAGAGAGAGAGAGTCCCAGTTCAAAGTTTGGGGTAGTTTCTGTTTAAACTACTTTGTGGGATATTTGATAAAATGGTTAAAACCAAAAATGTAATTTCAGAAGGTAAAATAACAAATCATTAATTATGTTGATCAATTAGGCAACTTTCTGCAAAATAACTGCATCAGGTTGCAACATAGACTGCATACTTGCCTGTCCAAAAAAATTGTCTATCAAAAACCAAACGTCAACCATGTTTGAGAGAGAGAGAGAGAGAGTAGGAAGCTCTTTCCTCATAATTTATTGCCGAAGTTTCCCTCCACAAAAACATCTAAACTTCCTAATGAAAATATAAGAAGTCGCCAAGAAATCATGAATTTGCACTCAATAATCATAAGTAATGAAAAAATACAAGTTCCATAACGCACTTGAGAGGCTGGGGAATAGGTTACAGCCTATATTGATATACAAAACTTTCTTGTATAAATTGCCACCTAGTTGCTCATCATTACAAAAAGGACAATAAGTAAATGCTGAAGCAGGCGATATATTTGCAAATTCTTTAATTTAATAAAAAGTAATGGATTGTGTAAATGGAAGACGTGGCCCCCACATAATCCATATTTAGATGCATCTATAAAGAGATAACAAGCAACATGAATTTTTTTGCTAAGATAATTAAATTGTAAATTGTAAGCATGTCTGTACAATAATATATTATGTTTACTCACTTAGAAAGTAAATTTGGTCAAACACTAAAAATATGGCCCTTTGACTCCTTCAATTGAACCCCTTCCATTATCTTTATTCTCAATCTGAGAGAATATGCTAACAAGAAACTAAAAAAAAAAAAAAAACTATGAACACAAGAACCCAACATGAAGAATGAAAAAAGTTAAAAGTTAATTGATAGAGAGAGAGAGAGAAAGAGAGAGAGATGTCTATAAATCTGATATTGCAATGTTAAAAGTTGAAAATTGCCTTAAAAATCAAACTTGAGAGAGAGAAAGAGAGAGAGAACATCAAAACTCACTTAGAAGGCAAATTTTGTCAAACGCTAAAATATGGCCCTTTGACTCTTTCAATTGAACCCCTCTAAAAAGTTAAAAGTTAACTGATGGAGAAAGAGAGAGTGAGATAGATGCCCATGAAAGTCATATTACAACTAAAGTCATGTGGTAGCGCGAGCACACACACAGAGAGAGAGAAACATGCCTATAAATCTGTGATTGTAATGTTAAAATGAATAAACCGCCTTAAGAAGCAATCTTGAGAGAGAGAGAGAGAGTTTCATATGATAGAGCCCAGGTTCAATTTTTCGTTTGAAATATTATGTGAGATATTTGATAAAATGGTAAAATGAAAGATGTAAATTCACCATTTATCTCAGACCAGATAGTCTAGATTAATACCAGAAAAATGGTTAAATACAATTCATAGCTAAACAGGAAAATTTACTAAAATGGTGTTCATAAGAAAAAGACCAATTAATTGATTCCAAAAAACATTTTGGAGTCTATTCATTATCTAATTAAAAAGAGAATTTTCTAAAATATTATATATATGATCTTTTATTATATAAATTTCTTAATTATGAAAATAAAACAAAATGCTTTTTTTATAGATCTCCCTTTCAAGTAAATAAAAATCAAGAAATTTCTTATAACACGTCTAAAGAAACCTTTTTTTGATATACTCAGGAACATCCCCATTAAAAATGATCTAGCACAGGTAGATATTCTATATATGGCAAACCCGACCGACAGAAAATATTTTGATTGGAAATTTTTCCATTTTTCTCTTAGGCAAAAAGTGGATATTGAGGCCTGGATCATAATCGATACCAATAGGAAAATAAATACTAAAATTCATACTAATAATTCGCAAGTAATTTCGAAAAAAGATCTTTTTTTTTTCTTATGATTCCAGAAATCAATCCACCAAATTTCTACAAAAGATTTTTTGATTGGATGGGAATGAATGAAAAAATGCTAAAGGATTCCATATCGACTCTCGAATTTTGGTTCTTCCCAGAATTTGTGTACTTTGAAAGACATATAAAATGAAACCTTGGTTTAAACCAAGCAAATTACTTCTTTTAAATTTAAAAAATAAAAAAAATTAATGAAAAGAAAAAACGAAGTTTTTTTACAACATTGAATAAAAAGCATCAAAATCTAGAAGAAAATGAACCCACAAGTCGAGGAGATCGGAGATCCATTCTTTCACAACAAAAAATAGTGAAGAAAATCATGCAAGATCAGACGGGAAAAAGAAAAAACAATACAAAAGCAACGCGGAAGGAAGAAGCATTATTGCTTTTTCAATTGAGATGGGATGAGACATAATCTAGGTCTATTGTCTCCTGCTTAGACTGATAGATCCAAGAAAAATTACTATATCCTCGATTCAACAGAGAGAACTTAATTTAGATATAATGTTGATTCAGACGAATTTAACTCTATCAGAATTGACGAAGAAGGGAGTATTTATTTTAGAACCCATCCGTCTGTCTGAAAAAAAAATGGACAATTTATTATGTATCAAACCATAGGTATTTCATTGGTTCATAAGAGTAAGCACAAAACGAATCAAAAATACCAAAAGCAGAGATATGTTTCTAACAATAATTTTGATGAAACTATTTCACCACATCATAGAATAGGTGGAAATAGAGACAAAAATCATTTTGATTTACTTGTTCCTGAAAATATTTTATCGTTTAGACGTCGTAGAAAATTGAGAATTCTAATTTGTTTCAATTCAAAGAATAAAAATTATATAGATAGAATAGATAGAAATCCGGTATTTTTGGACTGAAAGAACGTAAAAAACCGCAACCAAGTTTTACATGCCAATAACCCTCTTCATAAAGAGAAAAATCAATTTAATGAAATTAAAGCTCTTTCTTTGGCCTAATTATAGATTAGAAGATTTAGTTTGTATAAATCATTATTGGTTTGATACCAATAATGGCAGTCGTTTCAATATGTTGAGGATACATTTGTACCCATGATTGAAAATTTGTGAATAATACACTGTTTCTACATATCATATACTCTATAATTATATACCCCATCCTATATAAAGTATAGGCAAGCAAACAAATACACAGATCACATATCTTGTCTCACATTTTATTCTAGTATCCAATATGAAATGGAATAATTTCTCAATTAGATCAGAAAATGAATCAACAAAATCTTCTTCATTTTAGGTCTAAATTCTTCTATGCAAAAATATCCCAATCTTTTTCTATTCCTATCTAATCAATTCAATTTGAAATTGGATTTATTGATTTGATTCATAAAATTAGGATTTCATAAAGAAATTTTGATTAGATTATTGTATTGAAATTAATAGCATTATTATTTCTGATCGGTAAAATCCAAATCTTTAAAAAGGAGGGGGGAATTTTTTTATGGTAATTGAACAAAAAAGACTTTTCGTCTCAGAGAGGTTTGCGAACAATTTAGGGAAAATGTCAAGGACTGCTGGCCTATTTGTCAAAAAGAAATAGAGGGCGCTGTAAAGAATTAATCGGCAAGTTGGATATTCGAGAGATAAAAACTCGTTAATTTGAAGCGTGCCGCCGTTTGAGCTTAGTTGTTTTCATTCTGATGAATTTCTTTTTACTTTCAGCAATGCATGGAAGAATGACTCGGGAAAAACTTATGATTGCATCATCTACAAGAAAAGACCTCATGATAGTCAATATGGGCCCTCACCACCCATCAAAGCATGGTATTCTTCGACTGATCGTTACTCTTGACGGTGGAGATGTTATTGATTGTGAACAAATATTAAGTTATTTACATAAAGGGATGGAGAAAATTGTGGAAAATCGAACAATTATACTGCCTTATGTAACACGCTGTGGTTATTTAGCTACTATGTTCACAGAAGCAATAACTGTAAATGGACCCGAACAACTAAGAAATACTCAAGTACCTAAAAGGGCTAGCTATATCAGAGCTATTATGTTGGAGTGTAGTCATATCGCTTCCCATTTGTTATGGCTTGGCCCTTTTATGGCAGATATTGGGGTACTGATCCCGTTCTTCTATATTTTTCAAGAACGAAAATTAATATATGACCTTTTCAAAGCTGCTACTGGTATGCGCATGATGCATAATTATTTTCGTATTGGAGGAGTCACTGCTGATCTACCTCATGGATGGATAGATAAATGTTTGGATTTTTGTGATTATTTTTTAAGCGGGGTTGCTGAATATCAAAAGCTTATTACATGGAATCCTATTTTTTTAGAACGAGTTAAAGGCATAGACCTTATTGGCAGAGAAGAAGCGCTAAATTGGGGTTTATAGGGGTCCAATGCTATGAGCTTCCGGAATACAATGGGATCTTAGTAAATTTGATCGTTATGAGTGTTACAACGAATTTAATTAGGAGATTCAATGGAAAAAAGAAGGGGATTCGATAGCTCGATATTTAGTACGAATTAGTGAAATGACATAATCCATAAAAATTATCCAAGAGGCTCTAGAAGGAATTCCAGGGGGGGCGTTTGCGAATTTAGAAAGTCGATGATTTGATAGAATAAAAGACCCTGAATGGAATGATTTTGAATATCAATTTATTAGTGAAAAAGCTTCTCCAAATTTTTAATTGTCCAAACAAGAACTTTATGTAAGAGTCGAAGCACCAAAAGGGGAATTGGGGATTTTTCTGATAGGAGATTGGAGTCTTTTTCCTTGGAGATGGAAAATTGAACCGCCTGGTTCTACAAAATTGCAAATTCTTCCACAGCTAGTTAAAAGAATGAAATTGGCTGATATTATGATAATACTAGGTAGCATAGATATTATTATAGGAGAGTTGATTGTTGAAATGTTAATTGATACAACATAAATACAAGCCATCAATTCTTTTTTCAGATTGGACTCCTTAAAGAAGCCTACGAGATCATATGGATGTTTGCCCTATTTTCATTCTTGTATTAAGAATTACACTAGGTGTATTAGTAATTGTTTGGTTAGAAAGAGAAATCTCTGCAAGGATACAACAACGTATTGGCCCCGAATACGCAGGGCCTTTGGGAATTCTTCAAGCTTTAGCAGATGGTATAAAACTACTTTTTAAAGAGAATCTTCTTCCATCTTGAGGAGATGCTCGCTTATTTAGTATCGGGTCATCCATAGCCGTCATATCCATTTTACTAAGTTATTTCGTAATTCCTATTAGCTATGGCTTTATTCTAGCGGATCTTAGTATTGGTGTTTTTTCATGGATCGCCGTCTTGAGTCTTGCTCCCGTTGGACTTCTTATGTCAGGATATGGAACAAACAATAAATATTACTTTTAGGTGGATTAAGGGCTGCTGCTCAATCAATTAGTTATGAAATACCATTAACTCTATGTGTATTATCAATATCTCTAAGTGTGATTCAGTAAGACATAAAATTTCCCCTATTTATTTTCAGAAAGTCAAATGATTTGAAGATCTAATTTTTTATCATCATTGGGTTGAAGAATGAAACTAGATAATTATATGAGTGAAATAAAATGGCTTAAAAATTTGTTGTTAAAGTAATTCAATCTCATTTTCTATGTACAAGAATTAAGTGAAAGTAAACATAAGCAGCCCAAGCTGTTTACCCCAAGATTGGTTGATTATTCATCATGGCTTGAAGCAGGTTCAAAAGATCGACCATATAGGCTTTTTACTATTACGATAGCTGTATTTCCCCACTAATGAGAGATTCCAAAAAAAACAATGAGTGGATGGTTAGGAAGACCAAGATACACAAAGGATTACTAATGGAGATTCTGTAAATTATCTAATAGGATATTTTTTTTATAGAAAATTATTTCAAATTGGGTCTTAAAATTGGTAGAACCGATTAAGAAGTGCTCCCCACAATTTCGATCAAGAGTATGTTCCTATCCACTGATTAAATAAATGACCATCAAGAACAAAGAAATCTTTTACTTTGGATTTTTCTCAGAAAGGAGAATAGGAATGAAATAAAATCGAAAGCCTAGAATTGTAAAAATATTTTTTTTTCATTCAAGGATAAAGTTATTAATCAACAAAGAAAAATGAAAAAATTTAAAAGATAAGATCAATTCAGAAGCACTTTTTATTATAAATCTAGCAGACAAAATTCCATTGGTCTAAATCCAGGTCTTAGGATAAGAGTTTGATTCTATATCAATCCTCCAAACATAAATAATGTTGAAAGGCCCATTGATTTTTTTGTGACTGTGACCTATGAGGAGCCGTATGAGGTGAAAATCTCATGTACAGTTCTGTAATAGCGACAAGAATAGTGATGTTATCACCGACTATGATTATCTAACAGTTTAAGTACAGTTGATATAGTTGAAGCACAATCAAAATATGGGATTTGGGGGTGGAATCTGTGGCGTCAACCTATTGGGTTTATCATTTTTATAATTTCTTCTCTAGCCAAGTGCAAGAGATTACCTTTTGATTTACCAGAAGCAGAAAAAGAATTAGTAGCAGGTTATCAAACCGAATATTCAAGTATCAAATTTGGTTTATTTTATGTTTCTTCATATCTAAATTTACTAGTTTCTTCATTATTTGTAACAGTTCTTTACTTAGGAGGTTGGAATCCTTCTATTCCATACCTATTCATTCCTTAGCTTTTTAACATAAAAGAAGTCAAAGTTTTTGGAACAATAATTGGTATCTTATTACATTAGCTAAAACTTATTTGTTCGTGTTCATTTCTATTACGACAAGATGGACTTTACCGAGACTGAGAATGGACCAACTATTAAATCTTGGGTGGAAATTTCTTTTACCTATTTCTCTCGGCAATCTATTATTAACAACTTCATCCAAACTTCTTTCACTATAAAGGAATATTCTATTCTTCACAACTTATCTTAAATAAGAAAAAGAAACAAGTCAAATTATTTATAGATATTCATATATGTTCGCTATGCTAACTCAGTTCTTGAACTCGGGTCATCAAACAATACGAGCTACCAGGTACATTGGTCAAAGTTTTATGATTACCTTATCCCACGCGAATCGTTTACCTGTAACTATTAAATACTCCTACAAAAATTTGATCACATCAGAACGTTTCCGGGACCGAATCCACTTTGAATTTCATAAATGCATTGCTTGTGAAGTATGTGTTCATGTATGTCCTATAGACCTACCTGTTGTAAATTGGAAAATGCAAACTGATATTCGAAAGAAACGATTACTTAATTACAGTATTGGTTTTGGAATTTGCATATTTTGTGGTAATTGCGTCGAGTATTGTCCAACAAATTGTTTATCAATGACTGAAGAATATGAACTTTCTACCTATGATCGTTACGAATTGAACTATAATCAAATTTCTTTAGGTTGCTTACCGGCATCAATAATTGAAGATTACACAATTCGAACAATTTCTTTAAATTTACCTCAAATAAAAAAATGTATAAAAATTTATAACTCTCGATTTACGAAACATTAACAGAATCAAAATACTTTTGGATCGAAAGGAATGGGCTTGGTCTATACAAAAGAACGGTCGATGAGAATCGTAACTTCATTTTGATTTAAAATGAATTTCTATTCGAATAATGATTTAAAAATATAAAGTTCCAACCTCTGCCTTCGAGAATAAGAGTAGTCCAATACTATATTTATAGCAATCCGAATTACCCCCATTCAAATTTAATTCAATTAAGAAGTATCCTAAAAAATAGGATAACTTCTTGTTTCCTGGTCAGGTCAAAAAAGCTATAAAATAATTCAGGTTTTTGTTAAAATCAAATGGATTTACCTAGATCAATACATGATTTTCTTTTAGTCTTTTTGGGATTGGGTCTTATATTAGGAAGTCTGGCAGTAGTTTTACTCTCGAATCCAATTTATTCGGCTTTTTCATTGGGATTGGTTCTTTTTTATATATCCTTATTCTATATTCTATCAAACTCGTATTTTGTAGCTGCTGCGCAGCACCTTATTTATGTAGGAGCTATAAATGTTCTAATCATTTTTGCTATGATGTTTATGAATGGTTCAGAATATTACAAAGATTTTCATCTTTGGACTGTTGGGGATGGAGTTACTTCAATGGTTTGTACAAGTCTTTTTATTTCATTAATTACTACTATTCCAGATACGTCTTGGTATGGGATCATTTGGACTACAAAATAAAATCAGATTCTAGAACAAGATTTGATAAGCAATAGTCAACAAATTGGAATTCATTTAGTAACAGATTTTTTTCTTCCATTTGAACTCATTTCAATAATTCTTTTAGTTGCCTTAATAGGTGCTATTGCTATAGCTCGTCAATAAGAAATCTTTAAAGTGATTAATCCAAATAAAATCAACGCAAAAGGAATGTTATGATTCGTTAATTTGAATTTCTCCATAATGTCTAAAAAATGGAATTTAGTTTTTTTACCAGTCTATCCCATTGTTCCATATTTGTTAAAATAAATTGATTGACTTATTGTTCAGATTAAAATCAATCAAAACTATTAAGGAGTTGGTTAATGATGCTCGAACATATACTTGTTTTGAGTGCCTATTTATTTTCTATTGGTATCTATGGATTGATCACAAGCCGAAATATGGTTAGAGCACTTATGTGTCTTGAACTTATATTAAATTCAGTTAATATCAATTTTGTAACATTTTCTGATTATAATCGTCAATTAAGAGGAGATATTTTCTCAATTTTTATTAAAACTATTGCAGTCGCTGATGTAGCTATTGGACCCGTTATTGTTTCATCAATTTATCGCAATAGAAAATCAACCGTATTAACCAATCAAATTTGTTGAATAAATAGTATTCATCATATAGATGAAAAATTGAGTATTAATAAACAAATTTAAATTTTTTGGTTTGATACGAGCAAGGAATGATCGTGGTTGCAAAAAAATAAGAAATCAAAGTATTATGGACTTCCTTCATAAATAAATACGGAAGTAAATTGATTATGATCACTCATTGATTCGTCTGGAATCTAACTATAGGATTCATTTCTAAGTTAGTTTACTAGACTGAAAATTTATGACATTAAAAAATGTATAGATCCAATGTCACATTAATAAAGATTTATGATACATGTATAAGATGTACTCAATGTGTCCGGCGTGCCCCACTAATGTATTAGAAATGATACCTTGGGACGGATGTAAAGCTAAACAAATCGCTTCTGCTCCAAGGACCGAGGATTGTGTTTGTTGTAAGAGATGTTAATCCCCTTGCCCCACGGATTTTTTGAGTGTTCGGGTTTATTTATGGCATGAAACAACTCACAGTATGGGCTAGCTTATTGATACATTCCATAAAACTATACTTGAATCCATTTTCTTTTTTATACCGACAAAATCCGTGCTCAAAATAAAATTCAATTAAGCACGGATTTTTCTGTCCCAAGTCTAACTTGTCTTTACAACGATCGATTTTCCTTGCTTAACAATAATTGTAGTTTTGCCAATATTTGCGGGTTGCTTAATTTTGTTTCCTCCATATATGGGAAATAGAGTAATCCGTTGGTATACTTTATATATGTGTATTTTAGAACTTCTTCTAACAACTAATGTATTCTACTATCATTTTCAATCGGATGATCCATTAATCCAACTAATGGAGGATTATAAATGGATCCATTTTTTTTATTTCCATTGGAGATTAGGAATAGATGGACTATCTATAGGACCCATTTTACTGACCTGATTCATCACTACTTTAGCGGTCTGGCCAGTTACTCGAAATTCTCGATTATTTCATTTCCTGATGTTAGCAATGTACAGTGCTCAAATAGGATTATTTTCTTCTCGAGATCTTTTACTTTTTTTCCTCATGTGGGAGTTAGAATTAATTCCCGTTTATCTACTTGTATCTCTGTGGGGAGGAAAAAAAGTCTGTACTCAGCTACAATACATGGCAGGGGTTCTATTTTTCTTTTAATGGGAGTTCTGGGTATTGGTTTATTTGGTTCTACTGAACCAACATTAAATTTTGAAATATTAACTAATCAGTCATATCCTATGGCTATGGAAATAATATTTTATATTGCATTTTTCTTGCTTTTGCTGTCAAATTACCAATCATACCCCTACATACATGGTTACCAGATACCCATGGAGAGGCACATTATAGTACTTGTATGCTTCTAGCTGGAATCTTATTAGAAAAGGGAGCATATGGATTAATTTGGATTAATATGGAATTATTTACCCATGCCCATTCGATATTTTCTCCTTGCTTAATAAAAGTAGGCGCAATGCAAAAAGCTATGCAGCTTCAATATCTCTTGGTCAACAGAATTAAAAAATAAAAAAAAATAAAAAGCCTATTCCTCTGTATCTCATATGGGGTTCATAATTATAGGAATTGGTTCTATCACGGATATGGGACTCAATGGAGCCCTTTTGCAAATAATTTCTCATGGATTTATTGGTGAGGCGCTTTTTCCTTGGCCGGAACAACTTATGATAAAATACGTCTTATTTATCTTGACGAAATGGTCGGAATAGCTATCCCAATGCCAAAAAATTCAAGATGTACTGTAGCTTTTTGATGGCCTCCCTTGCATTATCAGGTATGAGTGGTTTTATTGCGGAATTAAAAGTCTTTTTTGGACTAATTACAAGTCCAAAACATCTTTTAATGACAAAATTCCTAATTACATTTGTAATGGCAATTCGAATGATATTAACTCCTATTTATTTATTATCTATGTTATGCTAGATGTTCTATACAAAATATTTAATGGTCCAAACTCTTATTTTTTGGATTCTGGGCCGCTAGAGTTATTTATTTTGATCTCTATTCTTTTACTAGTACTTGGTATTGGGATGTACCCCAATTTCGTTCTTTCACTATCAGTTGAAAGGGTTGAAGTTCTTCTATCTAATTCTTTTTATAGATAGTTTTTCTTTTTTACTCATAAACAAGAAAAACTGAAAAAAATCTTCTCATTTACGCAAATGACAAAAAGAAGACTTTTTCTTCTTCTCTTGCGTTAAGTAAAAAAAGAATTTGAACTGGCGAGAACCCAACGAATCACTACACATATTTTAATTTGATTAGCCAGGTTCTCACCAGTTCAAACTAAGTTTTTTATCTATTTATCTATATGCGTTGCATATTTTTCTATTCGTAAGAACCCCTTTTAATTCAATTAGATGTTAATGTAAATGAACCATCTATTCGTAAGAACCCTTTTTAATTCAATTAGATGTTAATGTAAATGAACCATAACTATGTAGTTTTATTCCTAATAGACTCACCCCAAAATAGCATATCCAAATTATAAGAAATCCAATAGACGCTACAATTGCTGAATTTGTACCCTTGAATTTTAGATTTGTTCGAATATATAAATAAATTGCAAATATGACCCAAGTAATAAAAGCCCAAGTTTCCTTTGGGTCCCAACTCCAATAGGATCCCCACGCTTTGTTGGCCCATACTGCTCTAGAAAGAATTCTTATGGTTAAAAAGATAAATCCTAGACTAATAAACTGATAACCCCAAAATCCAACTGTTGAATCAATTGCAACTTGGAATAATTCCTTGGAGAAAAAAAAAAAAGTAGTTTTTTTGTAAAACATTTCTTCATTTGTTGATATATTCGATTTCACCAAAGAAAAATGATTCATTTAAATTTAATAAATGATTATTCGTATAAAAAAACCCTTCTCCTTTTTGTAACTGTAATGACTAAAAGTGATACTAATAATAATGATCCACATAAAGGTCATATTATGGATTCATAGCCTAATATCATCATACTTACGTGCATTATTAGCCACTCCAATTGAAGAGCGGGTACTAATATTATGGATTCGTGTATTTCCGTTAAAAGGTCTGAAGTAGCAAAGCCTTGGGAAAAAATAGCGCTTGGGCCAATTATTGTGCTTAGAAAATTTTGCTTTTTTTTTTTTTTTTTTAAATACGGAACTATATAAATAAAGGAAAAACTCCATGAAAGAAAGATTAATGATTCATATAAATTACTCAGTGGAAAATGTCCCGAAAAAATCCAACGAGAAATTAATAATCCTGTTGTACAGAAAAAAGTATATATCATGCCCTTTTTTGACGAATCATATAGTTTTACGATTTCATCGATTAAAAAGGCTATCAACTGAACTGTAATTAGAATTGAAACGGTCGAAAAAGAAATATGAGTTAATATGTGTTCTAAAGTTGAAAATATCATAAAAGGGGAGTTCTTAAATTATAAAATAAAAATTGAAAATTGAATTCATTATAGGATCATTTTTTTTTTAGGAGATCATATGCCGCCACTCGGACTTGAACTGAGATGCTCTAGCACTGCTTCCTAAGAGCAGTGTATCTACCAATTTCACCATAGCGGCCTATCTTGACCTCATAATAGCCTATGAATAAGAGATCGTCTAGATTTAAGAATTCAAGTGGGTGCAATATCTTTTAGGAAAGCTTGAATTTGATGAATAAAATTTTGTTCAAATAGATATTTGAAGGTTCATTATTTTCATTTAGGGGTCTTCGTTTTATTGTGTATTTTTAAGTCTTCTCAACTTAAACTCCTGGAAAACTAGATAGTCCTAGTATTAAAGATACGACCCCCCCCCCCCCAATTTTTGAACTCGTTAAGATAAACAGAAGAATTCTTCCTCTCCATATTCTAATCTAAGAGCAGAATGAATTCCATTCCCCGTTGAGTTAATCAATAAGAAATGGAATTCGGGAATTTTATTTTCAAAATGAAATGAGTCAATTTATGAGTCAGACCAATTTAGATTATTCCAACATGCTATGTTTTATTACTTAGTTTATTTGTTTGTCATGCAAAAAAAGCTTTTTGAATTCTTGGTAGAAAGATTTTCCTAGGGAAAACGCTTTTAGCGCTGCCCAATACCCCTTCCTTTTCCAAAAAAATTTACGAATACATTTTTTTAATGCAGAAGTACATTTTTTGGAACTACCATTTAAATAAAAATGAATAGATTTTTCATTGATATGCTAGATGTGAAAGACATCTATTGTTGATATTGTTCGAAACAATATGCGTTTTTCTAATTCACTATGTATTTCTTTTCTAGATAATATTATTTCAAAAAATCTAGAAAAATCTAAAAGAATAGAATAAGATGGGTGAATGATATAGGGAATATCATATAAAATAGTACTAAAAATAGAAAAAAGAAGAATATTTTTTGTAACTTGTCAAACTCAGGAAAATATGGGTAATTTAACTTGAACCTCCAAATTCTAAGTAGACTAGTAATTAATCTCTGTAGACTAATACTTAATCTCTTTCTTTCATTTGATTTGACCAATTGTAACTTCTTGATTTGAATATTTGGAATATTTAGCAGAAATTCAGAAAGAATAAGTAATAAAAAGAAAACAAAATTCAAAAATTCTATTTCAGTTAGGTTAACTTAGTACATATCTTCATTTTTTTATTGACTCCTTTCAAAAGAGGTAAGGTCCGGTTAGTCGGAGCCAATTAATATTAATTCAGAATTAAAAAAATTATGGAACAGACATATCAATATGCGTGGATTTTGTCTTTCGTTCCACTTCCTGTTCCTATGTTCATAGGAGTTGGACTTCTTCTTTTTCCAACAGCAACAAAAAATCTTCATCGTATATGGGCCTTTCCAAGTATTTTATTGTTAAGTTTAGTCATGATTTTTTCAACGAATTTGTCAATTCAGCAAATAAATAGCAGTTCTATCTATCAATATGTATGGTCTTGAACCCTCGATAATGATTTTTCTTTAGAATTTGGCTACTTCATTGATCCACTTGCTTCTATTATGTTGATGTTAATCACTACGGTTGGAATTATGGTTCTTATTTATAGTGATAAATATGGTTCGTGATCAAGGATACTTGAGATTTTTTTCTTATATGAGTTTTTAGAGTACTTTCATGTTGGGATTAGTTACTAGTTCAAATTTGATACAAATTTATATTTTTTGGGAATTGGTTGGAGTGTGTTCCTATTTATCAATAAGGTTTTGGTTCACACAACTTCCTGCAGCAAATGCTTGCCAAAATGCATTTGTAACGAATCTTATTGGGGATTTTGGTTTATTATTAGGAATTTTAGGTTTTTATTGGATAACCAGGAGCTTTGAAATTCGGGATTTATTCCAAATACTCAATAACTTGATTTATAATAATGAATTTAATTCTTCATTTGTTACTTTGTGTGTTGCTCTATTATTTGTCGGTGCAGTTGCTAAATCTACACAATTCCCTCTTCATGTGTGGTTACCTGCTATGGAGGGACCCACTCCTATTTCGGCTCTTATACATGCGGCTACTATGGTAGCAGTGGAGATTTTTCTTGTCGTTCTCCTTCTACCTCTTTTTATAGTTATACCTTATATAATGAATTTTATCTCGTTGATAGGCGTAATAACACTATTATTAGGAGCTACTTTAGCTCTTGCTCAAACTACTTTAGAGACTAACATAACATACCATTAATTATATTGATATATTGGGCAACTTGCTAAAAATTAAAAGTTGGGGCATAGGCTATATAATTGTGTATCAAAAACCAAAAGTCAACCATGTTTCACCTACACCAAATCTTAGTTGCTATTTCTTTTGGATTGTATTACACAATCCCACCAACCAAAAAAACCCTCCACAAAGAATAAAAAAATCACTTCAATATAAAAGATATAACCCATACCTTTTAAGACTACGTTAAACATTATGGCACACAATTTTTCCAGCTTCAGTGCTACTAAAGTTTGTAACACAACAATAAGAAATGAGGGATATTTTCTGAAAGGTTTAAAAAGGAAAGCACAAAATTGAAGATTACCAAGTTTATAAAGGCAAAACAAGAAATTAAAAATTGAAGTGCTAATCATACAATGCAAGATAATTTCATTCAGCAAGTCTAGTTTGAGAAACCATATATTTTGCACTATCCAAATAAAATTTGGATAACTTATCACATGAACCGCACCCACACACACATAGAGAGGGGGGGAGAGGGAGAGAGGGGGAGAGACAGAGAGAGATGCATATAAATCTTATATTGCAATGTTAAAAGTAAAAAATCGCCTTAAGAAGCAAACTTGAGAAAAAGAGAGGGGGAGAGAGAGTCTCAGTCGCATAGAATGAAGTTAAAACCTAGAAAGTCACATTACAACTTAAGAGCTAAATGGATAAATGTCAAGATATGGTAGCACACACATGCACGCACACACACAGATATATGCCTATAAATCTGTGATTACAACATTAAAATGAAAAACCCACCTTAAGAAGCAATCTTGTGTGTGTGAGAGAGAGAGAGATAGAGTTTGTCATATAATAGAGTCTCAGTTTAAAGTTTGGGGTAGTTTCTGTTTGAAATATTTTGTGGGATAGTTGATAGAATAGTTAAAATAAAAAATGTATTTCAGAGAGTAAAATAATAACATACCACTAATTATGTGGATCTATTAGGCAACTTGTTGCAAAATAACTTCATCTGTACACAGGTTGCGACATAGACTGCATACTTTCCTGTCCAAACAAATTGTCTATCAAGAACCAAACGTCAACCATGTTTCACCTACACGAAATCCTAGTTGATATTTCTTTTGGATAGTATGACACAATCCTACCAACCAACAAATTTTTTTTGAATACTTCAATGTCAACAATGAGAGGGAAAGAGAAAGAGACATAGTGAGAGATAGAGAGTAGGAAGCATGTAAAAAATCTTGCCTCATAATTCATTGCCGAAGTTTCCCTCCACAAAAACATCTAAAACTTTCTAATGAAAATATAAGAAGTTGCCAAGAAATCATGAAAGAAATCAGGAATTTCGCACTCGATAATCATAAGTCATGAAAAAAATATAAGTTCCATAATGCACATGGGAGGCTGGGGACTAGGTTCGCCTATATTGATATACAAAATTTTCTTACATAAATTGTCACCCAATTGCACATCATTAAAAAAAGAACAATAAGTAAATGCTGAAGGGGACAATATATTTGCAAATTCTTTAATTTTAATAAAGAATTAAATGATAAAGAAGCAAAACCAAGTGAATTAGCCAGACTCCATTGTGTAAATGGAAGATGTGGCCCCAACATAATCCATATTTAGCTGCATATACACAGATAACAAGCAACATGAAATTTTTGATAAGATAATTAAAATTGTAAAATGTAAGCAGGTCAATACAGTAATATATTATGTTTACTCACTTACATGGCAAATTTGGTCAAACACTAACATATGGCCATTTGACTCCTTCAATTGAACCCCTCCTATTATCTTTATTTTTAATATGAGAGAATCTGCTAACAAGAAACATAAAACCAAAAAAAAAAAAAAAAAAAACAAAGGAACAAAAGAATCCAACATGAAAAAAAAAAGTTATAATTGTTTGAGAGAGAGAGAGAGATGCCTATAAATCGGATATTGTAGTGTTAAAAGTTAAAAATTGTCTTAAAAAGCAAACTTGAGAGAGAGAGAGAGAGAAAGAGTAGGAGCCACATAGAATGAAGTTAAAACATAGAAAGTCACATTACAACTAAAAAGCAACATTGATAAATGTCAAGATGCGGAAGCGCGCAGAGAGAGAGAGAGAGAGAGAGATGCCTATAAATTTGTGGTTGTAACATTAAAACAAAATACCCGCCTTAAGAAGCAATATTGAGAGAGAGAGAGAGAGAGAGAAAGAGAGAGAGAGAGAGTAAGATGCCTAAAAATGTGTGGTTGTAATGTCAAAATGAATAAACTGCCTTAAGGAGCAATCTTGAGAGAGAGAGAGAGAGAGAGATGCCTATAAATATGAAATTGTAATGTTAAAAGGAGAAAATGGCCTTAAGTAGAAATCTTGAGAGAGAGAGAGAGAGAGAGAGAGAGAGAGAGAGAGACTCACATAGTATGATGTTAAAATATAGAAAGTCACATTACAACTTAAGAAATACGGATAAATGTCAAGATGCGCCATCACACTGAGAAAAAGATAGAAAGAGATGCCTATAAATCTGTGATTATAATGTTAAAATGAAGAACCCACCTTGAGAAGCAATCATGAGAGAGAGAGAGAGAGAGAGAGAGAGAGAGAGAGAGAGAGAAACATAGAGATGCCTAAAAATCTAGTATTGTAATGTTATGACAAAAAGCAACCTTAAGAAGCAATAATATGAGAGAGAGAGAGAGAGAGAGAGAGTTTATCATATCATAGAGGCCCAGTTCAAAGTTTGGGGTAGTTTCTGTTTGAAATATTTGTGGGATATTTGATAAAATGTAAAATAAAAAATATAATTTCAGAAAGTAAAATAACATACTATAATTATGTTAATGTATTGGGCAACTTGCTGCAAAATAACTCCATCAGTACTGAAGTTGTGACATAGGCTGCATACTTGCCGTTCCATACAAATAGTGTATCAAAAACCAAAAGTCAACCATGTTTCACCTACACCAAATCCTAGTTGCTGATCCTTTTGGATTGTATTACACAATCCTGCAAATCAAGAAAAATATTTGAATAATTTAATGTTAACAATGAGAGCGAAAGAGAGAGAGAGGGAGACGGAGACGGAGAGGGAGAAAGAGAGTGAGGGAGGGGGAGAGAGAAAGCATGTAAAGAATCTTGCAACATAATTCATTGCCGAAGTTTCCCTCCACAAAAACATCTAAAACTTCCTAATGAAAATGTAAGAAGTCGCCAAAAAACCATGAATTTTGCACTTGATAATCATAAGTCAAGAAAAAATGACAAGTTTCAAGATGCACATGGGAAGCCGGGGAGAAGGCTGTAGCCTATATTGATATATAACTTTTTCTTACATAAATTGCCAGCTAATTGATCACCATTACAAGAACAATAAGTAAAAGCTAAAGCGGAAAGACATATTTGTAAATTCTTTAATTTTAATAAAGAATTAAAGGATAAAGAAGCACAATCAGCCAGATTGCATTATGTAAATGGGAGACGTGGCCCCAACAGAATCCATATTTTGCTACATCTATACAGAGAGAACAGGTAAACATATTTTTTTTGCTAAGATAAATCAATTGTAAAAAGTAAGCGTTAAAATATAAAAGTCACATTACAACTAAAGAGCTACATGGATAAATGTCAAGATACAGAAACGCATACACACACACACACACAGATGCCTACAAATCTGTGATTGCAACATTCAAACAAAAAACCCCTCCTTAAGAAGCAATTTTGAGAGAGAGAGAGAGAGAGGCCCAGTTCACCGTTTGGGGTAGTTTTAGTTTGAAATATTATGTGAGATATTTGATAAAATGGTAACAAAAATGTAATTTCAGATAGTAAAATAACATACCGTTAATTATGTTGATATATTGGGTAACTTGCTGAAAATTAAGTGCGTTTGCACACAAGTTGGGACATAGGCTTCAGAATTGTCTATCAAAAACCAAAAGTCAACCATGTTTCATCTACACCAAATCCTAATTGTTATTTCTTTTGGATTGTATTACACAATCCCGCCAACCAAAAATAACCCTCCACAAAGAATAAAAAACATCACTTCAATATAAAAGCAATAACCCATACCTTTTTAGACCATGTTAAACATTTTGGCACATAATTTTTTCCAGCTTCAGTGGTTCTTAAAGTCTTGTGACGCAACAACAAGAAATGAGGGATATTTTCTGGGAAAGCACAAAATTGAAGATTACCTTATTTATAAAGGTAAAACAAAAAATTAAAAATTAAAGTGCTAATCATACAATACAAGATAGTTTCACTCATCCAAATAAAATTTAGATAACCTATCACATGACTTGTACCCACACACACACTCAGAGAGAGAGAGATGTGTATAAATCTGATATTCCAATGTTAAAAGTTAAAAATCACCTCAAGAAGCAAACTTGAGAGAGAGAAAGAGAGAGTGGGAGTCACACAGAATGAAGTTAAAAACATAGAAACTCACATTACAAATTAAAAGCTACATGGATAAATGTCAAGATGCCGTAGCTGACACAAGCATAGAGAGAGAGAGAGAGAGAGAGAGAGATATGCCTATAAATCTGTGATTGTAATGTTAAAATGAATGAACCGCCTTAAGAAGTATTCTAGAGAGAGAGAGAGAGAGAGATGCCTATAAATCTGTGATTGCAACTTTAGAGAGAGAGAGAATGAGAAGAAGAAAGATATGGCTTTCACCATCTTATAAAGCAGTTGTCCAAAGCAAGAAGAAGAAAGATACGGTAAAGGTCTTTGCTACAATTTTGATTAAACATTTGTCCCCGAGCATAGGTGGAAAAGGTTATTTTTGCCTTTGTATGGGGGATGACAACCAAAGAAGAAGGGTCTGACAGCCACACTGAGCTCACTTTTCCCTCTATACCGTGGTTAGACTTTGTCACCCCAATACACTTCAAGTGCAAGTGCAATGGGTAGGTATTTATGTTGTTACAATGATTAATCCAAGCAGCACCCACAATTTCATCAACGCCCAAACTGTTGCAATGTAATTCAAGCTTCATGCAGTCCACATATTAATGCAAAATAAGTTAGAAACTGTTAGCAGATTTTTAAGTAGAATTGGTCAATTCAGTTTCCTGGTTTTCAGCCATGTATTAGGAGATTTTTTACGTTTCTGTTTTGAGTCAATTATGAGCCACTATCTTAGGCTTTATTAGGGGAGGATAGTGGAGTTTATTATTCAGTTTTTTAGTAGTCTATTTAAGCAGTTGTAATGTGCTGAAGTTAAACATATAGAAGAATATATTTTCATTCTGTATTGATTTTGTCTCTCAGAATTCTGGTATACTTTCTCTGAAAAAAACTAACATTTGGTATCAGAGCTAGAGAGAATTCTTGGGTTTGGTGAGTGTTTTGTGTGAGAAAGCAAACACCAGGGAAACACAAGTCTGTTGGTGAATCGTTCATGATGCAGAACAACAATGGGAATGGGAATTCACTAAATCAGTTGCCCATCTTCAATGGCGTGAACTATCATTTTTGGAGCCTAAAAATGAAGACTCTCTTCAGATCACAAGAGTTGTGGAATACTGTTGAGAGTGGCTTTGATGATAATGGAACTGAGGAGCCAGATCAGGAGTTGAGGGAGAAAAGAAAGAAAGATGCCAAAGCACTTTTCATCATTCAGCAAGCACTTGATGATGAAGTGTTTCCACTCATTGCAGCAGCTTCTACAGCAAAAGAAGCATGGAGTACTCTTAAGCAAGAGTATATGGGAGACAAAAAGGTTATTGCTGTCAGATTACAATCATTGAGGAGGGAGTTTGAGACTTCTCAAATGAAGGATAGAGAGACAGTTCAAGAGTACCTTTCAAGAGTGTCCAGCACTATGCAACAAATGAGATCATATGGAGAGGAGGTCAAAACTCAGCAAGTTGTGAGTAAGGTTTTGAGGAGCCTTACAAAGAAGTATGATCATGTTGTGACAGCAATTGAGGAATCCAAGGATATGGAGACCTACACATTTGATGAACTCATGGGATCTCTTCAAGCACATGAAGAGAGACAAGCCAGAGGTGATGACAAGAAAGAAGAGAAGGATTTCCAAGTAAAAGGAGAGTCTTCAAGCAAAGAAAGGTTCCAACAGAATTCTGGTAGAGGCAGAGGCAAGGGAGGCTCAAGAGGAAGAGGCCGTGGAAGGGGACAAAGTAGTGAGGAAAGAGATCAATCTTCCCAAAATTACAAGAGTCCTCTCAAATGCTACTATTGCAAAAAACCAGGACATAAAGAAGCCAACTGTTGGAAGAAAGAGGAGGATGAACAGAAAGGTGAGCAAAAGTCTAATTTTGTGGAGCAAGAAGAAAAGTTGTTCTTGGCACAAAATGCATCAAGCAATGATGCAGGATATGGCGTCTGGTATATTGACAGTGGGTGCTCAAACCACATGTCAAGTGCCAAGTCAATGTTCAGAGAGCTAGATGAGTCAGCAAAGAGCAAAGTAAGACTGGGTGATGGGAAACAACTTGATGTTGAAGGGAGGGGCACGATTGCAATCACAACTGAGCAAGACAACACAAAGCTTTTGTGTGATGCAGTATGTGCCAAAGCTGGCTCACAATCTTCTCAGTGTTGGTCAACTCCTCAACTCTGGCTATCATGTGTTGTTTGAGAATGAGTCTTGTCTTATAAGTGACAAGAAATTTAAAGAAGTTGTTGTGAAAATTCCAATGGGAAGAAACAAAATGTTCCCTTTAGATTTGTCAAGCCACGTGAGCAAAGCCCTGACAGTCAAGGGGGATGATGATGCCAAATTATGGCATCTGAGGTATGGTCATCTTCATATGAAAGGACTGAAATTGTTGCAGTCCAAAGAAATGGTGCTAGGATTGCCTAAAACTGGAGAGCTTGAGTTGTGTGAAGATTGCATCTATGGAAAGCAATCAAGAGGAGCATTTCCAACAGGAAAAGCATGGAGAGCAAGTGAATGCCTTGAACTTGTCCATGCAGATTTATGTGGCCCAATGAAGACAGTTTCACTCGGTGGAAGTAAGTATTTCTTGCTTATTACTGATGATTACAGTAGAATGAGCTGGGTCTATTTTCTTAAAGCTAAATCAGAAGCATTTGACAGCTTTAAGATTTTTAAGGCTATGGTTGAAAAACA
The DNA here is from genome assembly GCA_028749325.2 of Caryopteris x clandonensis. Lineage (NCBI taxonomy): Eukaryota > Viridiplantae > Streptophyta > Magnoliopsida > Lamiales > Lamiaceae > Caryopteris > Caryopteris x clandonensis. Next base: position 10,605,407 of record JAPYKT020000006.1, on the reverse strand, counting down.
GTCTGGTTTTTCTGTAAAAGCATTAAGAACAGACAGATGTGGTGAATTCTTGTCAAATGAGTTCATCGCATTCTATGAGGAGTATGGAATAAGGAGGGAACTTACAGCACCATACACTCCTGAGCAAAACGGAGTAGCTGAGAGGAAGAACAGGACTGTGGTTGAAATGGCAAGGAGTATGCTCAAAGCAAGGAGTGTGCCAAACAAGTTTTGGTGTGAAGCTGTGGCAACAGCGGTGTATATCCTCAATGTTTCTCCCACCAAAGCAGTCTTGAACAGAACACCATTGGAAGCTTGGAGAGGAAAGAAACCTTTAGTAAGTCATTTGAGAATTTTTGGTTGTACAGCTTATGCATTGGTTGATTTGAGGTCTAAGCTAGATGATAAATCTGTTAAATGTGTGTTCATTGGCTATTCAACTCAATCCAAGGCATATAGACTGTATAACCCTCTCACTGACAAGGTCATTGTTAGTAGCAATGTTGTATTTCATGAAGATGCAGGCTGGAATTGGGAGGAAAGTGAGGCAAGTGGCAGTGTTCAACAGAAATTTGTGGGCTTTGATGGCTTAGAGGAGGATCTAAGTGTGCCAGAGAATGATCACCACACCCCAAGTCCTCCTTCCAACTCATCATCATCTGACTCTTCAAGTGGTTCAACGCCAAGGAGATACAGGTTATTGACTGATGTGTATGAAAACTTTGATTTTACATTAATGGTCACAGATCCTGTCTGTTATGAGGAAGCTGAAAAAAAAGTTGAGTGGCAGTATGCAATGAGAGATGAGATCAATTCCATTGAGAAGAATGAGACTTGGGAGTTGGTGAATCTTCCTGAAGGGAAGAATGTTATTGGATTGAAATGGGTGTTCAGAACTAAGTTCAACACAGATGGGAGTGTTCAAAAGCATAAGGCAAGGCTTGTAGCTAAGGGGTATGCACAACAAGAGGGGATAGATTTTGAGGAGACGTTTTCACCAGTTGCAAGGTTTGAAACTGTGAGAGTGGTGTTGGCATTGGCTGCTCAATGGAAACTGGAGGTGTTCCAGCTGGATGTAAAGTCTGCATTCCTCAATGGAGAATTGCTAGAGGAAGTCTTTGTTGAGCAACCAATTGGCTTTGTCAAAACTTGTGAAGAAGGCAAAGTTTATAAACTGGAAAAGGCACTTTATGGATTAAAACAGGCGCCAAGAGCCTGGTATAGCAAGATTGACTCATTTTTTCTTCAAAATCAGTTTGAAAGAAGTGAGAATGAGCCAACTTTGTATGTGAAGAAGCAAGGTATGAATGGTTTCATTGTTGTCTGTCTTTATGTGGACGATATTATCTACTTCAGTTCTTCTCAGAAGTTGCTAAGTGAGTTTAAAGCAGCAATGATGGAGAAATTTGAGATGACAGACCTAGGATTGCTTTAATACTTCTTGGGTCTAGAAGTTAAGCAAGGGAATGATGGAATATTCTGTGCCAGAAGAAGTATGCAGAGGACTTGTTGAAAAAATTCTCAATGGAGAAGTGTGAACCAACCAGAACTCCCATGAATACAAATGAGAAGTTTCAGAGAGAGGATGGTACAGATAAAGCAGATAAGAAGATTTTTAGAAGCTTAGTAGGTGGCTTGAACTATCTCACACACACAAGGCCTGACATAGCCCATAGTGTGAGTATAGTATCACGTTACATGCACTCTCCAACTAAGCAACATCTTGGAGTAGTAAGAAGGACTCTAAAATATGTGGCAGGCTCAATTAAGCTTGGAATTCTCTATGAAAGTGTTGAAAATTTCAAGTTAATTGGGTATACTGATAGTGACTGGGTAGGTTGCTTGGATGACAGAAGAGTACATCAGGATCCGTGTTTAGCCTGGGGTCAGGAGCTATCACATGGAGCTCCAAGAAGCAAGACACAGTTGCTTTCTCCTCATTTGAAGCAGAATATGTAGCTGCTGGTGCAGCAGCAAGGCAAGCTATTTGGTTGAGAAAGTTGCTAAAAGACTTGTGCTGTGAGCAAGAAGGAGCAATTGAGCTTTGGTGTGATAACAAGTCAGCTATAGCTATGACCAAGAATCCTGCATTCCATGCAAGGACCAAGCACATAGAAGTTCAGCACCATTTCATAAGAAAGTTGGTTGCTGAGGAGAAATTGGTTCTGAAATTCTGTGGAACAAATGATCAACATGCAGATCTGTTTACAAAGGCATTGAGTCAAGTCAAGCATCAGTTGTTTCTGGAAAAGATTGGCATGTACGAGCTTGAATTAAGAGGAGGTGTTGCAATGTAATTCAAGCTTCATGCAGTCCACATATTAATGCAAAATAAGTTAGAAACTGTTAGCAGATTTTTAAGTAGAATTGGTCAATTCCGTTTCCTGGTTTTCAGCCATGTATTAGGAGTTTTTTTACGTTTCTGTTTTGAGTCAATTATGAGCCACTATCTTAGGCTTTATTAGGGGAGGATAGTGGAGTTTATTATTCAGTTTTTTAGTAGTCTATTTAAGCAGTTGTAATGTGCTGAAGTTAAACATTGATTTTGTCTCTCAGAATTCTGGTATACTTTCTCTGAAAAAAACTAACACAGACCGCTCTTTTACTCAGATTGCCAATAACACCTACCAGGATTTTTGAGTTGATGTGGCTAATGGCAAAAAGCTTCTCAACATAGATTGTGATGAACGAGTAAACTAAGTGAGGATGATGCTAGTTTTCTAGTTAGCCTTTTCATATCATTGTTATCTTGATTTGATAATATGCTTGGAGTAAAATACTTGGATGAATTGGGTGACATTATTTGTAATTTTAGGTACAAATAGTCAGTTTTGCAGGGAAGTATCGTGGCATGGACAAGGGATGCAACACCACACGATGCCTTCTTACACTCTATGCATCTTACTATTTCAAATGATCAAGAAATAGAGGAGATTTTGAAGTCTTTTGACTCCATTTTTGTCGAACCCACTTTGCTAATCATGAAGAGATTCAAATGAGAATTCTATTTGGATGGAATGACATCTTCGTGACATGATTTTTCACCAACGGGTTAGTTACAACCCCTACCTATCTTGGAACACATCTAGGCCGATAATTCAATGATTTTATCAATGGTAAGGTGGGAGATAAACTAGTTATCTATGGGGTGGTGGACTATTTTTTAAAACATTCACTTTTTGGTACTATCACATTCTTACGCAACAATGTTAATAACTCAATCCTTTTTCTCTGATACTTTTAAATTACATGGCTTGCCAAAAACAATAGTCAGTGACAAGGACATAGTTTTCAAGGGCTCATTTTGGAAGAAGCTATTTCAGTTATGTGGTACACAATTAGATTTTTCCTCATCTTACCACCCACAAGTGGATGATTAAACATAAGTGTTCAATTTAATGGTTGAAGTGTATCTTAGATGCATGGTTGGAGATCACCTGTGCAAATGGATGTACTATTTGCCATGAGTGGAATTCTACTATAAAATCTCTATGCAAATGGATGGACTGGTTGCCATGTGAAAGAACCACCATGACTTGTTTCATATGAACAAGGTTCGTCCAAGAATGAAGCAGTGGATGGAGCTTTGAAAATAGGATGAGATCTTGACTGATGCTAGGAATAACGCGATATGCTTATGATTCACCGTCAGGGAGTAACTTTGGATGAAGGAAAGTGGGTTTGGCTTCGTTTACAACCATACTGCCAATTCAAAGTAGAAAACTCAGCATAAGCTAAATTATCCCCATGATATAATGGGCCATCTAAAATATCCTAATAAGAATTGTTAAAGTGGCATACAGATTGGCCCTCCGAGAAGGTAGAAAAATCTATTATGTTTTTCTCACTAAGGAATTTAAGGGGACACCACCAACAAAAAATCTTGCACTACCCACACTACACGACAAAAAGCTCTTACTAAAACAACAAGAGATGTTACGAAGACACCTAAATAAGGGAGTAAAATAAATGCTAGTGGTGTGGGCTGGCATTAGGGGAAGGAATAGGTTGGGCTACCCGATAATAATAATAATAATAATAATAATAATAATAATAATAATAATAATAATAATAATAATAATAATAATAATAATAATAATAATAATAATACGCTTGAAAAAAATCTAGCATACATAACAGGCCAATCTTGGCATTACATTTGTAGACGAGACCTAACTCATCACCTAAAAGCCTAGCCTAATCTAGGTTGTTTCCACACTAGTTGGCATGCATCCGGATGCAACTCCTTGGGATAATTTCGATGAGTCCCAACTTCACTTCCCTAATGATTAAATCAATAGACATGGAAGTTTGAAGCAAAGAATAATGTTTGGGAGTTAAGAGACTTCTCAATACTGAATTCATACTTACTTGTTATACAAATTTGTTATTTCTTGTTTATTTTTCTTTGATTTTCCTACATCATTTCAATAATATATTTCAAAATTTGATGTTGACTGAAGTGAGCTCTGACATATATACCTAGAAACATGCATATGCCAATAGGTGCTTGGATTCATATATAAAACTTGATTGAATCTCAATAGTTTTATATTTGGACTAATAAAAGTTTTAACTTAGTTGACTTTTTTAATTGAACTTTTGCATTTAAAACTTACATAGTATATACTTTTACTTCTCCCAAGATGTTATGAAATAATTATAAGAATTTAGATCTTACTTTAAATAAGTTTGTTAAAAAAGAAATGAGATAGTGGAGTTATTAGATGAAAATAAGACTAATTTTATTATAAAAATCCCCAAAATATGATAGGAATTGAGATTTTCCATAAAATAAAAAAAATTATATTGTTATAATAAATAATTACTTTTATCTCATTTGTCAAAACTTATTACAATTTTGTCAGAATAGAGATGACTTGGGATATTATATGGAGTGAATTACATTAAATACATTACTTATAGTCCATTGAAACACAAGAGTTGTATAATGAATAAAATGTTGCATTATGTAGAAATTTGTCATTATTTATCATGAGAATAGTCATGCAGAGGTATGTTTGTGGTGGCATTTTTGTCATTCTCGTTTTGTTTAGTAACCAGTTAAATTAAAAAATTCTAATATTTGAACATCCCACAACCCTTTCTAGTCATTTCTCATCATTGCTTTCTGTCTCTTGAACACTATTTATGTTCACTTTCCTATGTCATATTCATCTCTTTATCTACTACCAATCCATAAAAAACCTTTCAGATTTACTTTATTTATAGGATTTTTGTAGGATAGAAGGGCCTTCCACTCAGATCTGAGAATAATTTTAAGAGAATTGAGAAAAGCTTCTACTTGAGTAAGATTTGCTGCAACTTTTAATTATTTTCCTCTCTCTTGGTTTTGCATTCCCAAATCAGGTCATATATCTTGTTTTGCGATCATATTAAGTCACAAACATACACCAATAAATGCTCAAAATTGTACCAATAAATTAAAAAAACACAGCTAATTATGACATGTGTTCACTATAGGAAATTTGCATTTTTTTCGCAAATTTTTTCATTAATCGGTCGAAGTTCAACGCTATTTGGCTGTAGCGACTACAATATTCCATCGCTAACTTTGTTGTTATCAACCGTAAGAAACCCTTTAATTTAACTTTGTTTTTATCGAACTATTGGAAACCTCATTTATCAATAAAAATTAGAATATAATTACCAACTTTTAGGATGAATAATTTTTTTTCTACTCACCGCAATATCGCAGGTAATCTTTGTGAGAAAGGTAGATTTACTTTTGTTTTAGGTAAAACAAATATTTACTCCTTTTGCTCATAATTTTATTTATATATTTACCTCATGTACTTTTTCTTTTGTACTTTGGCCCCTGCATTTTAGGAAATGGATCCTCTACATTTTCTTTCGAGATTTTTTTGTGTATTTTGGAAAGAGAAAGACACATGAATACAAAAAATATGTGGGTCCCATATTTTATTCACTTTCTCTACTATGTCACACTCTCTCCCAACTTCATTTTGAAGTACTCTAGAAGATCTAATTCTGCATTTTAGTATTTATTTTAGATTTTAGATTTTTTGCATTTTCATGCATGTGAATTAATGATCTTGAAAGGGTAAAAGTTCTAAAAAGTAATTATTTGAAATGATAAATAAAGGGCAGGAAGCAAAAGCTAAAACAAGTGAAAATGTTGGGGCAAAAGTGTAGAAGATAAAATACACTAGCAAAAATATATAACAAAAATTGAAAGTACAACGGCCAAAAAAAAATGTGATTTGGCAAGCTGTGAACAACATTTGCTACGGCACCTCCTACTTCCGTGTAGACGAGGGGAACTTCATAGCAAGTGCACCGGTGTGCAAGCCTGCTGCCCCATGGGACCTAATCAGGTGTATTTTTGAGGTCCTTAGTCTCACTCAGGTAAAGTGGCTTGAACCTATTTATAGTTCTAAATAGTCGTGACCGTATAGAGTTGGTAATTATTTGCTGATAGTAGCTGTAATATCCCAAAACATAACCTCACTCTTTTGATTATTCTTCTATAAATATTACAACCTTAGTATAAATTATGTGATATTAAAGCCATAAGAAATTATATATAGCTTAATTTTATTAATTAAAAGAATTTACAATAGAAAATTTATGAATACATTAATATAGTTTCAACCTCTACATCTAACAATTTTTTTTTAAATAATAATAATAATGATAATAAAAATAACAAATAATAATAATAATAATAATAATAATAATAATAATAATAATAATAATAAAATGAAAGAGAAATCTAGAATGTTTATATTTAGAAAACAAAAAAAAAACAAAAATGTGACAAAATATTAAAAAAAAATATCTTGTACTAAAATAATAAAAAAAATTGTATTATATAGGTGGGGATCTATAAATAGACCCCCAGCCCCACTCAATTTTTCAAGCCAAAAAAAGAAGGTAAGGCTCATAAGCTTAGGCTTTCTTTTCCGGCGCTGCCACCTCTAACCGGCGAATCTTCGGCAAGCATTTCAAAAATCAAATTGAAGGTGTTGTTTTGTTCCTCTCATCAAGTAGGTCATGAATTCAAAAGTCGATTGTTCATGCGATATTTTGATGGCTAGTAATTGACAGAAAGGCGGCTAAAAAGTCAAAACTTTGCGTTGAAATTCCTAGCGACTCAAGTGTCAGATGAATGCAATCAAAACGTTATTTTAAAGCCCATGAAGAGAGGAACAAAACCCCTCAAATCACTTCAATTTTGGTTTTCAGAATCAAATTTAAATGAAGATTCAAATTTTCAATTTTTGTATAAATCCTAACCCCCAATTTTTGAATCCTTACTCAAATTCATCACAATGCCATCGTAATAATGGAAGAAATCAGGAGACAAATCATTCCCAACAGAAATCCAATTAATACGGCGAGGACGGAGGCTCACCGTCGTAAAATCGTGCGCATGTGTGCGTGTATTTGCCGCAGTGAATATAGGGGGTAAGGGGAGCGATTGGCTGAAATTTGTGTAGGGGAAAGGTTGTTGGCAATGTGGCACCACTTGCAAGAAGTCGAAAATGGGCGGCGATTGTCGACGATGGCGGCGGGGCAAAAATGAAAGAGGGTTTAACGTTTTCATAGGGAAAACCAAAATTTGAAGAAAAAAAAATGGACTAAATTGAACTTTCTGAGAAACTTCAATTTTGTTCAGAAAAGTTCAGTTTAATCTAGGGGTCAAAATGAGATTTTCAAAAGTTCAATTTTCAGAAAATGTCCAGCCAAAAGTTTTTCTGTACAGTGTAGTCCACAAGTTTTTCTTACATTTTAGTCCCTCCAACTTTAAATGGCTATAACTTGTTCGTTTCTTGTCTGATTTATTTCAAACGAAAGGAAAAATGATCCTCATGTTCAACCCAACATTTTTGTGTCAAAAAAGCCTGTTCAAATTTTGTAAAATAAAGAAATTACCCTTAAAATATCATAATAAACCATTTTACTCTAATATTTCAAATTTCATAATTTCTTCTACTAAATTCTTCAAAAATTTAATTCTTTAATTAAAAATTATTAAGTCCAAACTTTATAACATAACTAATCAAACTCTAATATGCTATGTTGGACACGAGGAAAATCCACATACATAATACACGCACTACTACTCGATTAAGCACAAGGTGAGGTAACTTTCGCTCTTCTTGAGTGATAATATTCCATATTAAGTGATTGCTCTTGTTAATTGAGTTTGATGTGATTATTAAATGCTATGAATGTGATATGTCTCTATGTTTATATATTTCTACGTTTCTACGATTGGCCTTGCTAGCAACTACATTTCTACAATATTATTCTTAATACTGCAGTGCCATATTATTAGCGTATTCATGCTTCTATTACATTTCATGCTATTTTAATTACATAACTACTCTTTCACCTACGCAATCCTTTAAAATTATCTCCACGGAATGTATTGCAAACACTCACCATATTTTCCAACATTTCAAATATGGAGATTCACATGGATCAGTGAAGATGGATGTGAGCCATGTCTTGAAATAATATTAGTATTTAATAACCAAATGTTTTGAGATATCTCTACTGCAGAACAATATAGATATTTAAAATTATTCCTGGGTATGTACGAGCAAGTTATGTTTCACTATAAAAGTTTATGTTGAAAATTGATTTTGAAAATTTAAATGGGAATATCTAGTTTTGTCGGTTTCTTCCATTTGAAGTATACAGGTGGATTCTAGAAAAGGTGAAGACTATGTCAAATTTCCACCAAACTAGGGAGCAGTTAGTGACTAAGTCAAACGAGATCCTAGAGAGAAGTGGAAGGAGAGAATAATGCAGAAGTGGATCAAAGTGGTTACTCGAACGTGCAGTGATGGAGACAGAGAGAAAGGGAACTGCAAGTGATTTATAAATACAATGAAGAATGGAAGAAGAATAGACTGAATACGATATCATTTTCTGGAAAACAGAATGTTATTACTAAGAAAGTTGTCATCTCTCTCACTCCAAAATTCTGTACTGATAAGCAACAAATTACTCTGATCTTGTTGCTGTCGATTTCTAAAGAGAGAGTTAGCGAGTGAAAGATTGTTTCTTTAAGTTTGCTTTCTTAGTTATTTTAGTCGACTTGAAATTCACCTTGGATTTCAAGTGCGTTAATGATCGCCCCAGTGTAATCGATCCTTTTTGTAATTCACCGAAATTTAGTGAATAAACTTTCGCCCTGCTCGCTTCACAAGTCATTCTTGACTTGTGAAAAATTTATATATGTGTTATTTTTTTTCTCCCTATCGTATTTCCATCCGTTACCATACTTTCAGTTTATTTCCAAGATCCTTATTGATTAGTGATGTAAGTATTCCTACAAAATCTAAAATACTTTAAAAAGTGATATTTCTTTTATGTTATGAAATAATTGAAGAAAAAAATGGTTATTTTAGTAATGCTTCAGCCTAAGTTAATACTTCTATTTTAACTAGGACATTACAGTAGTCGTGACTCGGCATAGGATTGTGTGTACTACGTGATTGATAACTTTTGTATTATGTGCAGTGCTATGAACATTATATGTATAAATTTTGCTGCTATAATCTCAATAGGTGCTTTGAGGTTAGTACTCTACTCTTTTGTGTGATTGTGTTTCTTCTGTGCTAGCAATAGAAAATGATGGGACCCCTTATATAGCAAAAGGTGTATAAGAGCATTACCCTTGCATTTTCTGAAACCAAAACGGAGGGGAGGAAATCTGATATGGATGAGTTAGCATATTCTTCGATTATCTTGAATCTATCTCATTCTATGATTAGGAAAGTGGGGAAGCTAGGCTCTGCCAAAGAACTTTGGAAAAAACTGGAAGAACTTTCTATGGATAAGACATTGCCGCATAAATTGTTCATCTTGGAAAAACAAATTCAGTTCAAACTTGCCCTAAACAAGGATATGGATGAAAATTTGGATATTTTCAAAAAATTAATTCAAGATATCAAACAAACGGGGGACACAAACATTGATGATTACTTGGCTATTTGACTTTTAAATGCTATTTCTAATAGTTATGGGGACGTTAAGTCTGCTATTAACTATGGTAGAAATGAAATCTCGCTCAAAACTTAAAAAATGGTATGAAGAGCAAGGAGACATATTTACAATGCAATCCGAGTATAAAGAATGAGTTGGTGATGTTTGTTCGAGGAAGGCACAAGAAAAAAAGCACTTCTAACAACCAAACTCATGACAAAAGTTTTTATTAGGGCATGAATAACAATAAAACACCTAATGCGAAAAGGTGTGATAGTTGTAACGAAACTCATAATTTTGCTAAAGACTGTCCTAGACCTAAGAAGAAAGGGGAGGATAAAAAGGCTAATAGAGTCTCCACTGATTATGGTAAGGTTTTTATGGTGACCGATATGTGTGAGAAAATGTCTTTGAATTCTTCACATTCTAACGAAAATGAATTTCTAATAAATTATGGACACATATTTCATACGTCTCCATATAAATTGTCTGGAATGTCTTTCTGTAATTGTTGTGTTAGATTTCATGTTTACATGTCTGCCATAAGATTCTATGTGAATTTGTTATGGTTATTAGTGATTTTTACAGAATCAACATAGGGTGAAAAATGAAAATTATATGTATGAACTCGAATTTTGTGTGAATTATATTTCAATTTCTTTTTTATCATGGTGATAATTGAATAGATCCATTCTTGCATGTATGTGTTGATTGCTAATAAGCGATTTTGTTCTTGGTGAGCTGATTCTAGGTTACTAATCATAAATCTTTTGTGTTGTTTGATGTATGGATTTCTAAGACACATGTTTTCTTAGGGTATCTAGATAGGTAAAAGGCAATAGACTTTGGTCTAGGGGTGAATCGAGCTATAGGGTGGTAATGAGTCGGTTCGTCATTTTTTCTCAATGAGTCTAATTTGTTTGCTTGTCTGGTTATGTGTTTTTACTTGTTATCTAATACGATCCCATTTCAGGTGGAGCAACTCGATGTCCTTGATGGACTTTGTTTCGACATTGTGTCAAAAGTTGACTTTGTGTCTTGTTTAACTTTTTTTCGTATGCGGACTTCGTGTCCAAGCTTAACTTTGTATCCTTGTATTTCCCCTGGTGAGAGACTTTGTGTCTCGAACTTCATGTCCAAACTTGGACTTTATGTTCACTGGTTGCTTTCTATATTGACTTTGTGTCTTACAGAAGGAAGCCCGGCAATGATGAGTTATGTGCTTCTGCCTTGTGGTCTGTAATATAGTGTGTGCCAAGGTTGACATTGTTAAAATAGAAGGTAAACTTGGTGTGGCCCAATAATATATATATCCATAACACATTCCAAGCCCATGGCAGCCCTAGGTTAAATCATTTTCCCATATATATATATATATATATATATATATGTATATATTTGATGATATAGGCTAGCCACAATATATTGAAAAACCAAAACGATATTCTATAGTCTTCTCTATTCTTTCTTTTCTCACATTATGTTTAACCGGTTAGGATACACTTGTGTGTGTAAGAGAGTGCTAATGTGTTACCAGATTTTGAGTGTGGTTAGGATAGGACCACATCATATTACTGATCCATATATAATGAGGGGAACCACAACCTCAGCCGGATGAAGGTCTTAACATCCATACCCAACATTGGTATCAGAGCCACGGTTGCATCCAGATGAGGAAGCTCTCCCATTATTTTGGGTTAATGTTCATGTGAATAACCTTTGTTTTACGTAGAGATGTAATTTTAACAAGTCTAAATTTTCATGTTTATCTGATTTGTGCCTTTATCTACTATCTATATGATTACCTTTGAAGTGGAGCATGTATCCTGTGATAATGAACCTGATAATGTGAAAAGCCAAACCAACATACCGCAAAATGTTGAAAATGATAATGAGAAAGGTGAATCGTTGGACAATTACCAATTAGCTCGGGATAGGAGTAGGAGGCAAACTAAGCTCCCATCTTAGCTAAGTTATTTCCACATTGATAATCATAATTTCAACCCTTTTGAGTTTGATGAGAGTGAAGCCTAGTCATATAAAGAAGTTTTGAAATCTAAGGAATCAGTAGAATTGTAAAATTTTATGAAAGATGAGATGAGATCTTTGCATGTTAATCAAACTGGGATACTCGTACCTAGGCCAGAGGCATGCTCCTTAGTAGACAATAGGTGTAGGTGGCTACTCAACATCAAGAACAAAACTAATGAGATTAGATATAAAGCTAGATTAGTGGTTAAGGGGTTTACTAAAAAATAAGGTATAGATTATACTGAAATCTTCGCTCGTGTTGTCAAATTTACCAATTTGCACATTATGCTTGCTTTAGTAGCTCTTTTTGATTGGGAATTAAAACAAATAGATGTGAAAACGGCTTTTTTGCATGGTGATATAGACAAAAAGATTTATATGCACCAACCTGGTGATTTTGTGGATCCTAAAAACTCCGACTATGTATGCCTGTTCAGTAAATCTTTGTATGGCTTAAAGCAATCACCTAGGCAATGGAATAGGAAATTTGATGTGCATGTTAACATTGAAATTTGAAAACAAGTGTGCAACTTCGGTGTCCAAAATATATAAATATAATAATAATAATAATAATAATAATAATAATAATAATAATAATAATAATAATAATAATAATAATAATAATAATAATTTAACCAACTAAGGAAGTTTCATATATTATCAAAGTATGTTGTGGAATTAAATACGCTAACAAATATCTCTAAATTCCTGCAAATCAAAGTATTAATTAAATTCAAAAAATTAATTTAATAAAAAATAATACTCATCATAAAAGAAACTAATTTTACCTTATAAACAACTTCTAAATCTTTTATAGATATCTACTAATATAAAACATCGAGCGTCAATAGTAGATATCATTCAATCACCCTCACTTCATTTTTTTAGAATGACAAAAGCATATCATCCATTTTTTAAATAAATTAAATCATCACCATCACCATCACCATCATCACGTGAAGCTTCCACACAACATTGAACTCAAACAAATGTTTTTAAAAATTAAAGTAGTGAATAAGCTTGAAAAATATGGAAGTATAATAATCATATATACACTAAATTTTGACATATAAATAAGTAAAATATTTATGAATACAAACTAATATAATAGGAACATAGTATCAAATTCAATGATCGCAAATACATAACATAAATTTAATATCAACTTACAATTAATTTGTAATCTAAAATGATGACAAAAAAAAAAACCATTTAATAAACTAACATCTCTATTAATTAAATATTAGTACAATTTAATAGATGGCTGAATAATGATCTATAATTAAAAAAAAATTATATATTGAAAATCATATTTTTAGCCTACTGCACATTATTTAATGAAGATGACATAACAATAAATAATTAAATAAAATTTTCAATATCAGACAAATTAATATAAATAAAATAAAATCAGATAGATTTATATAAAAAAAATATGCATCATACAATAATATGGTACTTTTAATACAATATTATAAAAACCTAAATAATGAAAAAATAACATTACCTATCATATATGTATTTGAACCGAGTACTGATAGAGAATGAATAAATTATATGTAATAACAATATAGAAAAATAAACATAGAATTTTAGAGTGTGTAGTATTCTTAAAATATATACTTGAATAAAGTGAATATAAATTGGTATGTAACATTTTTTACCAATGCTACTATTTTCATGGAAAAAAAAAAAAGTATTAATCAGTAAAAATAAAAATAAAAAAAAATACTAACCACTGAAGTAGTAAAACAAAAAGACTAATTATATGAAATGCATAAAGAAAAATAATAACAATTTGTAGAGATTAAATAATGAATTATGTTAAAAACAAATATGAAGATAGTTGTTTCGCCAAGAAAACATATATTTTTTTAATCCAAGGAGATATGAGTAGAAAAAAACATTCCTGATTCGTTTACGGCTACAAAAACTATTAACAAACAAATAACAAATGTTTTTAATGTATATAGATATAGATTTACAAATATAATATATATATTCATCATATATGGAGTATATATTTTCAATTTTGATCTTGAATAAAACAGACCCAATATAGTAATTACTAAAATAATACATTTCATACAAACATCTATACATTATATATATATATATATATATATATATATTACATTAAATAGACAAAAAAAAAAAAAACACTTATGCAAAAGACTACAGCACATTACATACAATATCAATACCAATAATAACAATAATTTCATGAATAAAATCAAACATAAATCCAATATAAAAATTGATATATTAAAAAAAATTGAAATATTAACCTTACACCTTCTGACAGTCTCAGAAAATTGCAGAGGAAAGAGCAAATTGAAAATCAATAAGCTAATAAAATAAATTTAAAATACTAAATTATGTCGAAATTAAAACAAAAAAATAAATAGAATACAACAATTAAAAATATTGAGAGAATACCTTGGAGATTCGATGGAAATTGCAAATGAATGATACCTTATCTTTATTTGGTTGAAATATTTTGAGAGATTCACATGATAAGTATTACATGTAGCAATAACATATAAAATAGATATTACTACACTCTTAATCTGTAATACATATGGAATAAGTGAGACAATAAAAGTTGATGTAGAGGTGGAATAGTGGGAGAAATAATGAGAAGAAATCCATGAGAATATGAGTGTGTGAATGTTGAAGATTCGATGCTGAGTTGGTAATGGAAACCAAAACTTCAATATATACCATAGTTATGGAGATAAAATCTATGAAGATTTTTCAAAATTTAGAAACTAAAAATTAATTATTGAATGTATTTCCTTTTTAAAAAGAAGAGAAATTTAGATAGATTATATGTATAGTAATTATATTAAAAATTAAAACATAAAATTAATTAATTGACGAATAATATTTTGACACGTGTATTGCCTGAATTAGAATATGAATTTGAACGAAAAAATACAATGGTTGCCAAAAATATTTGGCTTCTGCTATCATATATATATAAATATATATATTATTTGACGTTTGGTGGAATCAACCAAATATAGATTTACATAATTCAATATAAATATGTCTTGTATAAAATTATCTATATCTTCTTTAAAACCAAAATAACAAAATATAAAAGAAAATACGTCTATTATAGCATCATATATATTTCAAACATTTTGAATATTAATGAATATTATATTAGTCTCAGATCATATATAGAATTTAGTTACATAATTATGAAGTTTAAAATTTTATCATGCGGATATATAATTTTATAAGTGCATCATTGTTCACTGCTAATAATAGTCTTACAGATAATTAAAGTATCATTTTTAAATTCAATATTACATACACTTTTGTTTGGAAAATATCGTATATCAATATTTGGATATTACTTTCATTCCAAATCTTCCACAAATAGAGAATGCATTAATTTATTAAATAATACATATATGAAGATATCTAAATCTAAATATAATGTATCAAAATATATAATTGCGTGTAATTCAAAGTCATTTAATAAAAAATTAAATTATGGAGATTTGGTCTTACAAAAAAAAATCTCAAATAAGTTAAGCTTGATAATTGGGATTATTGATCCAATTTTTAATTACGGATTCTATTAATTGTTCCATCTGCACCCAAAATGAAGTAATTCATTATTATTCATGTATCATCAGTTCTATAATCTTTCATATTTTATGAATAATAAATTAACACCATAATTGATAATTATTCATGAAAAGAAGAGAGAATCTCTTACAACTTTATCCATGATCATTTATATAGAATCTCCTACAGCTTATATAGAATCGTTTATGCATATTAATATTCTGAAATGTATAAATAAAATCTACACAAATCTTTATGGGTGGGGCTATTCATACACCCGGAATCTCTAAACATACCTCGAAGTCTATCTACCATAATTTTTTGCACCTCCTCTCTGCTCTACCTAGAAACCCATCAAAAGAAAAAATAATAATCCTCTTTGTTTCTCTATCATTAACAACAAGAATGGAAGAAAAATTTTTTGGCACGAATGGAATCACAGCGTCGGTGGAGCAACGACAGCCCAATCACAGACAACTTTGTTGTATGTGGGTGACTTAGATTTCAATGTGACTGACTTCATTGAGTTGTTGATTAAGACCATCAGGCATGCCCACATACAGCGAACATATATATATATATATATATATATATAAAATAAACCCTTATACATAAAATTCTTAACAAAATCAAGTTTGGGGAAAAATCATTTAAAGAATAGTGTTTGTATATTCCTCATCAAGTTTGGCCTTAGCGGTGAAAGTTGCACCTAATCTTTATTATTTATATATATATATATATATATATTCATAATCATGTATATCAAAATATTATACTGTAATACACAATTTTAAAAAAAATTATATTTACATATATATACTTTATTATTTATAATTTAAAACTTAATATTTTTTCATTAATTTTTCATTCGAAAATAATATGTTGAGAACACATAAATATTAATTATACATTTCAGTTGATTTTTGTGTCAATATGAAAAGAATCTCTCATGATAACTTATATATCCATATATATATATATATATATATTGGAATGCATTCATTCAAAAAAAAAACCATCATATAATAGCTAACATAAATAACTCAGAATAGTAGATTCATAATAATCAAACTATGGAAACAAATTCAAATGACATTATTCAAAGTTGGGAACAACAAAAGACAATTTATCTTCTGTTCTGATATAAGTATCCTTCAGGAAGCCTCGAACACCTTTTTGGAAAACAAAAGGATGTTCCTCGTATTTAATTCCAACATGCTAAACAAAACTAATTGTTTAGGAATAATATAATATAAAAAAATTGATTATTAAAAAGAAGATATTTAGAGTAATTGAAATCAAATTTTAGAAAATACTCACCAGCCATATCTTTGGCACTCAGTCGACATATAAATATAAGTTTCTCAAACTTGACATAAAGGTTTAGATGAAGGAATCGACATATGTAATGGATTATATGAATACATTAAGCATGAATCATGAACTTAAAGCAAATAGAAATATAAAGATAAATCCAAATGATCAATTATTTTCGTGAACTTAAAGCAAATAGAAATATATTAAGCATGAATCATGAACTTAAAGCAAATAGAAATATAAAGCATATCCAAATGAATACATTAAGCATGAATCATGAACTTAAAGCAAATAGAAATATAAAGATAAATCCAAATGATCAATTATTTTCGTAAGGCGATGATGCATGTGGATTATAGGATGGATTAAATAAAAATATCACAAAAATTTGTGAGGATTATGATGACATGTTTGTCAAGTTTTATATCAATATAAGGTATCACATAAGCCGCCCCAACTAATTAGGGTCTATTTTCAAAATTGATTTCAGTTTGCAAAGGATTGAGGCTTCATATTTATTGCCGTAAAATTTTATATTTAATACATTTTGACTTTTGCATTGCCGCCCCAACTAATTAAAATTTATTTTTTAAATTAATTACGATTTATAAAAGATTGAGATTGAGATTTCATATTTATTGCACTAAAGTTTAGTCTTTAATTAAATGAAATATGAAAACTTATTTAATACAATATAATATGTTTTGACTTTTGCATAGGTTGGTTTCAATAGGACATTAATTTTTGTTTGCAAAATTAATCAACTTAGAATTTCAAATCTATGTTGTCGTCCATTAATTATTGATTATTACTAATAAATGGTATTATTACTATAGTCCAAGTATATTGTATTACTTTATCAATTATTATTATTATTATTATTATTATTATTATTATTATTATTATTATTATTATTATTTGTTATTTAATATTACAAATTATATACACAAATCTTCCAAAAATAACACATCTGATTAGCCGATTAATTTAATACCATATTTAAATTTATCATTATTAAACAAATTTTCATAGATTATGCCTATTAACTCATATGACAAATAATCAATAATATTAAGCAATTTGTAATACTAAAAATAGAAAGAATTTTAGACGGATAAATAAGAGAATTATTAAATATGTGGTACTTCTGGTATTATATATATATATATATATATATTATATTTTTATTTTTTATTCATCAAATGTATATGTTAGTATTTTAAAATCGAACCAAATGTAAAATATGTATTTCGAATCAAGTAAGATATATTGATAAAATATCAATATATGTTAAATGATATAAAAATTATAACTTAACTTGGCTACAATAACATACTTTTAAATTTTTGATCCTAATATCAAGGTCATAATCAACGACGAATCACATTTAAGATTTTATATATTTTAATTAAAGGAATCAAGTGAATTTGTTAAGATTCATTTTTGAATGATAATGAAAGTCAACATTTGCGGGCAGAACTTTAATTTAGAAAACTATTAAATCAAATATTATACATCAATTAATAAATAATCTAAAATTAGCAATAACGAATTTTATATATATATATATATATATATATGTATATATAATAAAGACAGATGTAGATTTTGGAGATCCCACTCCATCTAAATCCTGATTATGTGATTATACTAAAAAGACCTCATTAATTTTAATTTTGATAGTATCAAACTTTGTTGACTCGATCCTTATTTTATGGAAATAAAAGTGAATGTAGACAGACATATATACTTGGTACATAATTAAAAATTGATCAAATCTTTGATTTCATGAAAAGTAGAATTATAATTTTCGAAATTCTCTTTAATTCTATAATTATAGGCCATTAAATTTATTTTTAATTATGTATCTATTTAATCTAATCAATATTTTTAATGGCCTAAATGTCATATCAGAAATAAAAAAAAGTAAAAAGAACAGTAAAATAAGATTTTTATTTTAAGATGTACCTCTCTTTATATATATAACTAGTAACTATTTCCCTGAGATGTACAGATATATTATTATAGTATAATATTATTAAATTTAAGAAATACATAACATTAATATTTGTGAAAAAAATGAATATATAATTATGTTCAATAATTTGTATATATAGTATAATTATGATAAAAATATAAATATTACATATAAAATCATATACATATATAATGAGTAAAATAAAATAAATTTACCTACATATTTCAAAGTTACAGAAATTCTGACGTTAAGAAAATAAGAAAATGTTGCCCTTATTTTATTTTAATTTGCAAGTTTGGGATGAAATAAAGTAATTATATATAGTTTAGCTAAAGTAATAAACTAATGCATGGTTATGAATAAAGCTATGAATATAAGAAAAATCATATATATTTTGAAGTTGCATAAGTGCACAGTCTTACAATATTATCAATTAACCATTTTCCCCTCTCTCTCTTTATATATATTATAGATTTAATATGGATCCAATTTTTTAAATTTCGAACTAGTCCTAAAATATCTAACTAAAATTTGTTAAAATAATAGATAAATATTATAGGTATGAGTAAATATATGTTAGTATCAACATCTATCTTTCTAGCATAAGCCATACATGATAAATAAGACCAACTCCGATGAACCTCAACATCAACTATCTTTGAAGAAACCCGAAATATAGTATTATGAATTTAACTGAAATAAATTAGACTAAGAATTTAATCAACGTATGTTTGAAATTTAGACAAAATTAATCATAAACCACATTCAATTCATGAATAGATTGAATCAAGTTATTACCTGTGGGTAATACAACATTTAGATAATAGTCTTTGTTAAGGCACTACCTTTGTAAAATCATTGTTGAGTGTTGTGAATAACATCGTACTTATTGAACTCTAACTCGATGATTTTTTGTAGTTTACAAATTCATTTCGAAGCATGAAACGTATTTTATATCGAAACTTAATAAAACACATTGTTTTCATTCATTAAATTAAAGTTATTGTTTTTTTGATCCAATTATGTGATTTTTCCAGTAATAATAATCTCTATCTCCCCACTAAGAAATTTAGATTTTGGAGATCCCTCTCGTCTAAAAAAGACTTCGATATTCTTACTTTTGATAATACCAAACTTTGTTGAGTCGATCCTTATTTTATGGAAACACATTTTATACTTGGTACAAAACTAAAAATCAAAACAATAGGAACTTTAGCATTTTCTTTCTTCTGGTAAGCAAAACTGCGTCTTCTTCATAACAACACAGTTTATGAATTCTGGATATTTTTCTTCTCTCTCAAACCCTAAATATACAGAGAGAGAGAGAGAGAGAGAGAGTGGTTTAACAGTATAATCTAGGTATTGAGAGGGTTTGACTGAATAATCACAAAATCTTCTACTCTTTATCACGTTTAAATTATCACAATTCTTCTAAGAGAGTTCAGATGTAAGCATCTCCGTCCTTATCTTCCTCCTGATCAGGCATCATGTTAAGATCAAATAACTCAACTTTCTCGATAGGTAGAAGCTTGCCATTAGCCTTCTTCTTGGGCTGACGGGTCGACGTGCTGGCCGTTTGGTCACTTCCGTTGACAATGTTCAACTTGAGCTTTTTGTGACTTGAAGTGTGCCCTCCCAGTGCCTGGTGACTTGAGAAGCTCTTGTCACATAAGTTGCAACAGTATTTCTCTCGGCTGTTTTTCGCCTCCAAAATCCTAGTCTGATTTTTTTTCCCATTCGCCAGAACAGTGACTGCCCCAAGAAAACTTTCATCAATAAAATCAATGTCATCGGGCAAGCTTGCTGTGCTTCCTGTGTATGAATATTGGGCTTCTGATGCTACGGCATTGCCCTTACCTTTGCCACTGCTTTCCATCTCTTTTATTATCTCGACACCATCATCAACGACTTCCCTTTCTTGGATTGTCAGTCTCTTAGAGCCGAGCTCGAAATCAGATTCAGGCCCATCTAATTTTCCTGTTTCTCCAAGCACTCTTATCATCGTTTGCCGTGCTACAATCGCTTCCTTCTCCTCGGAAGGAGGAGTGGGGGCCCGATTATTAGGGTTTATCGGCTTGCGGCCTCTCTTCCCAGTTGGCCACTTTTTCAAATTGCTGCCTATGTTACCGGTCGAGGAGCTCCAGCCAATTTCTCCACAACTGTTTTGCTTTGGCTTCGATGAAGTCTCCTGTGAGTGGATCTTCGCCTTCCGGACCCTCTCCGGGTGACTTCTCATGTGGCCATACAGTGATTTCTTGGAAAAAAAAATTTTCCCACACGTAGAACAAGAGGTGTCGGTCGCAGCCGGGCCCGAACCACGATGGTCTGTCTTCATGCTTGAATTCTGCTTCTTGTAAGAGTAATCCTTGTTGGCTTGAACATGGGCACTGCTCATGTGACCTCCCAACGCTTTGCCGGAGTTAAACAACCCGCCACAGAGCTTACAACGATGGCTCGTACTCTTTGTATCAGCCGGGAGAGTTGGTGGCGGCGCCGCCGCCTCCTCCACTGCCCCGATAATCCTGAATTTCAAAAGAAACCTCCTGTCGGTGAGGGCTTTCGGGGGCGACTGCGATCCATCCACATTGCGTTCTAGGCCATTGATCTTTTTGCCTTCTTCTTCCATGGTTTAAATTGTATTAGAGGGCCGTAAGAAAAGTGAAAGATGAATCAAAATCCTGAAGTAGATTTCAATGTGAGTGAAGAGAAAGGGGATTCTGGTTTGGAATTGAGTAAAACAAGAGAGAGAAACAGAAAATTGTGAAATCAAACCCTAAGAAGTAAGAAGAAGAAGAAGAAAAGTATGAAACCCTAAGAAGTAAGAGAAGACAAATGGTTTTAATGGTTGAATTCATGAAGAAGGATAATGACGGAATTAAGGTGAGGTGTTTCCTTTGCTTTGCCTACAAGGCATATCAAGCGACAATGATAGGAAGAGAATGAATTAAAGCTTCGTCTACAAAGATAGATAGACTCAATATTCTCTCCGTGCCTCCATATCTATTAAAATATATTATATTTTTTACAGCTCTGTTAAATATATTTTTAAGTAATTAAAGATATTTCCATTTTCATAAATAGTTTAGAAACTTATTCTGCAATCAAATGTTTATAATTTTTAAATTATCATATTCTATTTATTATCAATCTTTGACCATTTTTTATGTAAATTATGTATTTAAATTTTAATACTTCAGATTTTATAATTAATTTTACATTATGTTTTTTATAAATAATGCATTACAAAAATAATTATCAGGTTTTAATAATTGTTAAAATCACACTCCGGAAAAGCATAAAGATTTGAAAACAAGAGAAGTCAAAGTTGACCATGTTTTCTCCTTTTTTTTTAAGGGAAAACATATATTTTGAAAATTTGGTGAATATGGTAAGATAATGACAGCGGTCAAAAAATAGCAAAGTTTGTTAAAATAGGTAGATCTTTATCATTCGGATCCTTCTCAATAATTACAGAAAATTATCAATTACATATATATATATATATATATATTTAATTATTTATTTCTTAATTTTACACTTAAAAATAAACTCGTTGGAAAGTCTAACCTAATATCTTTATTCTTCATTCATCATAGTATATAATAAAGTGATAATAACATTGAATTTTAGCTTTTACATATTTCGATATTTTAAAAAGACATTTTTTTAATAGTTAATAATAACGACACATATTTCTCTAAAAAACGAGAGAGAGAGAGAGAGAGAGAGAGAGAGCGCCAGGGGGTGGAAAAGCAAATGGGCATATATTTGATGTTGCTCGGTTAATGCTAAGAGGCGTGTTATATCCACCGGAGCAATGCATGGAAAAAATTATTTTTATAGAAAAAATTAAATGAAAATTAATAAATTAATAAGTTGAATAAGCTATATTCTTTTAAGCTAATATACGATGCATGAGAGTTATATTTATTTATTTTAAGAAATAAATTTCCTATATTAAAGATTAATAATTAAAAATTTAGTAAGTTAACGGCTGCGACTATTCGCACCCCTACAATCTCTAAATACACATCATTGTCTAAATACACTTCATATAAAATTGATATTTCTTTTTTTTATTATTAAATATGTCCCATTTAGATCAATTAAATTATTTTAATTAAAAAAATAAAAACAAAACACAAAACATAAATGATCAGATTGTTAAATAGCTCCAGCCGTAGGGATGCCACCATGGATTTCCTTATGATTGTTTCAGATTTAGCTCAAATGGACAATGTAACACGACAAACATCTATTTGCATAATTTGTTATTCTACTATCGATAAGGCTACTATCTATTTGTAGATATTATTATAATTATTTCATGAGAATTGACACTTTGTTCTGTAAATAATACTTCCTATAAAATTATGTCATATTATCAATTTATCACATATTATAGAATTGAGAATATTTATATATATATAAAAAAAAAAAAATCAATCCATCTAATCGGCGCCTAAACCGCTTAGACGTTCGGCGGTCAGCTAACGCCCAACTTCTGCACCATTGCTTACCGTAAACTAAGACTCTTTTAGTTCAGATTTTCATGCTTTTATTTTGTTTAATTTTTTTATCTATATATATTCATCTCAACATATTCATATGTGGATCCCCCAAGTTCAAGCCAAAAGTATTGTAGTTCTGATACTGAAACTTCCACATGAACTTTATGCATCTGGTTGATTTTTATGTAGGTAAAAACAACTTCTATCTTATTATTATTATTTCTTTTGTATGTTCTTAAATTTGAGCCTAAAATGTATCTTATGCAGTTTTAAATAAAGATTGAATGAGAAAAGAATAAAATAAATAAGGATATTTAGGTAATTTAATTGTATCTAATTTGTTGTAATTATTTTGGTGTGTATTTATAGGTTTCGGGGCCCTAAGTTGATTTTCCTATGTTATTTAAAACTAACTAATACTTCTCTCGAGCGTTGCACGGTTTGTAGTATGATAATGTAATAAGTTATTATTATGAAAATAGTTATATAATTTATTTAAAATACAATACGTAGATATATAAATATATTTTCTAATAATAATTTATTTAAACAAAACTATTTCACAATTTTATATTATAACTAAATATTTTAAATATTAAAATATGCCACAATTAACTTATGGAAAAATATTTTATATTTACAACTTAATATTTATTTTTATACATGCAATATGGATATCAAATAAAAAAATCATGAAAATATGATTAATTTGATATATTTTTTATGAAAAACGAAGGTGGGACAAAAAAAGTTTAAGATTTTAAAAATTAGAGTGGAAAAACAATAAAAATGAAAAACATTCAATTGGATGTCAAACTTTTTAAAAATAGTTAGTAATTTTGACGGAAAAATCTCAACTTATATTTTTGTTGTAGTTTTATTATTATACATACTAGTGTGAAACTCGGGACGTTGCAATGAAGTTCCTTTATATACTTTTATTTTAAATATTATGTTATTTTACTTTGTGTTTAATGTTTTTGTTTTTATATTTTATGGATTCTTGTTATTTAGAGAGTTTTAATATATATATATATATATATATATATTATAATTATAGATTTCTTGATTCGTTTATGCACATATTTCTTCTCTCCCTCTGTCCATGGGGTCTATATCTGTTAAAAAAAAAAAAAAACAAGTGGATTTAGGCACCAATCCAAAAGTTATCATTATAATATTTTTTTCTTTGAATAAAAATCTTAGTTAATTTAAAGGTGTTTGTAAAATCAAAGCTTGTATCGATAATTTCATTAATCAAGTTATAAATCAACTATTAATTACGAAATTAGATGGTGGGGTTGTGCAACACTTCTTACCTTATGATCGTATTTGTATAGAGAGAGATTTATAATCATCTAAAAAGATTTATAATTACTTTATGAAAATAAAAAGATTTTGTGTGTCAAAATTTCTTAACGAATTATTTTTACTTTTAATATTTTATTTTATTGTGATGACTTTTTTTTTTTTTTAATTCTGGTGTAGGATGCAGCTTATTTATTTTATCTTAATTTTCAATTTTGATATAATTATAGTCTTTTGAAAGAGAAGTCGATTAAATTGTTACGAGTTGACTATGTTGCCAATATTCATGTTTCCTCCTTTTTCTAAGGGAAAATATATAATTTCAAATTTTGGTTAATATGGTAAGATTATGAAAGCTGGTCAAAATAATGGCGGATTTTGCAAAGTTTGTTATAAAAGCCAAGCTAGATCCAATATTTACAGAAAATTATCAATTACATATATATATATATATATCCTTCTCAATATTTTCGGAAAATTATCAATTACATATATATATATATATATATATTATATTTACTTCTTAATTTTACACTTCCAAATAAATTCGTAGGAAATAAAGTGACTCCTTATTCAAAGCTGTAAACTGTTATAGGAAAGTCTAACCTAATATCTTTATTCTTCATTCTTTATTCTTAATTTTAAGAAAAAATTTATAAAGATTTTATTTATTAGAACTTTTTTCAATTTATAAGCTTTACATACAGCATAATAGATTTTTTTCTTTAAATTACTAAACGGTAATTTTAATTACGTGTTCCTAATTATATGAAAAATGTGTATGTTCCTAAGTTTTAGGAAAATATTCATAAATTTGTGGAACACACTTCATTATTAAATTAAAGAAACAAGTTTAATGAAATGAGTTATTAATTTTCAAACCACACCACACATACTAGATTTAAGAAAATCCTATAGCCAATTTAATGGTTATAATAATATCACTTAAAAAAATTATGAATTATTATCATGAGTAGTGACTGCATATATAGATTTGGATTAATCAATATAAGTATTGATGTGGCTTATTCTCAGCTAATAATAATAATTTGAGATCTTTTAATAAAATAGAAAATAATTGGGAGGAGAGATTTGCGTGGGACAACCTCTCTTCATAATATTTTTTTCATTTTTATAGCAATTAACCAAATACATCTTTACTATATCTAGGTTAGGATGTTGACATATATTTTTTCGTCTTCTCACCTCTCTGAATCATGAAACAGATAATTTTGATTACCTAATTTCCTCCACCATCTATGACAGAATTCCATCATCACTTGCTATTTATCATCTCCTAATCAACCGGACTACCATTGCTGACTACCACTCCACCATCCAATACCTCCAATATCCATCGAGAATGATTCAGTTAGAGTTCACACAAGCAAAGTCATTTTATCGCGTGATCCATCACAATCCACTAGAATCACCAATATCCATTGGCCAGCCTGATCAATCTGCCTACTTCGCAAGACTGTCGTCAGTGGCAAAATGGAAGCTCCATCATCTTCCCATTAATGGTTGCAAGAAGTATTTCTCCTAGCCGGTTCAATATTCCTTAGAGTTTCAGAAAATGTAGGGATACTGATAAGAGATTGAAAAATTGAATGTTTTGGGCGTCTATATATTGTTCACATTCTCGGCTCTTTCTAAATTTTTGTGGAGATTACGTTGGCACTAATTGAACAAAGGCTGGAGAAAATTTGAGTGAAGGATTTCCATGAGGTGATGGTGGTTGATCCATCTAATAGTACCCCTAAGGCTCTTTTATTTTATTTTCTCATTACTCTTTTTTATTTTATTTTTTAGATTTTTTAAAAGTAAAAACAAATAAAACTAACTTCTTTTGGGTGCTCATTGTGTATGATACAAGAATTTATCTGATGTCCCATCAACCTCTACAAAGCGTGACTTGCTTTTTGCCAACAACAAGTAATTTTCAAATATTTTACTTTTAGTTGTTTTTTTTAATATTCATTGATTTTGTTTATTTAATTCATATTTTAAATTTTAGGGTGGTTTATGATATATTTAAGGTCGCTTGCATATATATATATATATAGATATATAATACGAGGAACATAATATTTTTAAAAACTTATGCATATTTTCGCCTAAAACTCTTACTAATTTTAGGATTACACATGACATAATATTATTGGTCATTATAATTAATTAAAAAAATAATGAGGCCTATTCAATGGAAATTTTAGAGGTTTATCATGGATTGAATTATTCAACATCATTAAGGCATAAACAAGTCAAACTTGCATCTTTCTTTTATTAATTACAAATCTTCACTTAATTGCAATCATCCTGTATTTTTTGTTTTATATATTAATTAATTAATTGATTAAGTCAGATATTTAAATGAATGAGTGATTGATTTGATTTGCAAATGTTAAGATTTATCAAATAGCTGATTTAATTATATTGGTTGATGAAATTTGATATGTGATTGTTTACTGATCAATAATCCTAAATTTGTTTTGCAAATATGAAGATTTGATTATTAATACGTTTTCAATTTAATATTAACTAAAAGAAATAAGTTGTTTATATTTTCTAATAAACTTTTCACATATTTAGATTATATAAAATTTAGTCGGACTTTACATTGTCAATATTTGTATATATTAAAGAATTGCAATTAAAATATTTTTAAATTAATCACAAAATAAGTTTAACAAACAAATATGTTTTTGATTAGTTTTAAAACTATTACATTGTTTTTACAAGCACGTAATAGTGTTGAAATTTGATGAATTGAATTTTTAAAAAAATCAATTAATCATATATGGTAATACACTTTTAGATCTTATATCACATAATAATAGTTTATGTATAAAATACTTCTAATATACAATTAAAACAAAATGATTTTTTCCCAAAAAAAATTTCCCGCCCAAACTTTTGTACTAAATGTGGTAAACTAATTTAGAAGAAATTTTTGTTCATAATTGAAATTCAGTTCCTAATATTTTGGAAAGATTTGAAATATATCAAAACAACTAATTTTATGCATTCCAAATATTTAGGAAAATCAAAACTAACCTAATATATTTAACAAATACACCATAAAATAATACATCACGATAGCTAAGTCAATAAATAAAGCACAGAATCAGTGAAATATATCAAAACAACTTTTTTTATGCATTACAAAAATACACTGTGAAATAATAAATCATGATAGCTAAGTCAATGCATTACAAAAATATTGAATACGTAGATTTAAGAAATATATCAAATCCAAAAATATATGAAGCAGATTTCTTATATACTCAACAAATTTAGGAAATTCAAAATTTGAATTATTTTGAATCCAATTAAACCCTAACTCAGATCATTATAAATATTAATCTCAACTTATTATCATGTTACCTCAAGCTTTTATTTTAGGTTGAATTTTCTTAGATTTTCACAATATAATGCTTTGTTTTTGCTTTGGGATGATGTGGCTTTGGAAGTTATAGGAAAATCAGCATATGAATTGAAGAAGGAACATGTAAGCATAATATCCCATTGTTTAAACTCTGATGATTTTTAATAAAATTCTGATTTTGGTATTTTGTATATTTATTATTATTTTATTGATTATAGAATTCCAACCCGGGATATGTTACTAAGGAATTTGAGAAATTGTGCAACAAAGATGTACTTTTTAAGATATCCAAAAAGGAAGAGCCCTTTAGAAATTTGAGGAATGTGTTATCTGTAGTCAAGATGACTAATGATCCTGATGTTCTAGCTAGGTACCGTAACTCTTATGTTCGGAGTCAGGTAATTTATATTTTGTAATGTTATTTTAATATTTTCACTATTTACCGTACTTTACTTAGCTAATTTAATTAATTTGATAGTCAGTTCATTTATTTTCACTATTTATCGTACTTTACTTAGCTAATTTAATTACTTTGATAGTCAGTTCATTTGTATTTCAAAACTTTATATTATTCAATATGAATCAGATCTTATTTCAAAGCTGCATAGAAGATTCATGGATAATAAGAAGGTAAGATGCTTTTTGTCCACATATATCTAACTGTTCTTCAATAATTAGTTTAACGACCTAGATAACAAGTTTAACTTGATATATATATATATATATATATATATATATCAGGTCGATTATTCTAAGGATGAACTATCTACTTCTCAAAAGAAAAATAAAGGAATTAATGTGGTTGATGTGGATGAAGAAACTAATGGAAAGAGTCATTCCTTCTATTATGATGGAATTGATGAGACAACACTGAAGAGGAAGCCGATGGACGAATTTTCAACTACCAATGCCAAAAAAAAGGAGAAGTCAGTTATTATAAAACAAGAGAATGATTCAATCTTTCTGGATGACTATGTAATACTAACAATTCTATTTATGTTTCTTTTAATGTCTTTGTGATTTTACTCCATACTCGAGTCATTTTGAAGGATTTATCTAAGATAAGATTTTTATATTTTTTTATTGAAATCTCTTTTGTTGGATGGTTTCTATTGTTCTTTTTAATGAAGTTATTTTTTGTCATTACAAATGATGGGTTTGGTTTTTTTTGTGGGAAATTTTGTAATGCAACAGATAAAGGAACTTAATATGGTGGAAATTTAGTCGAAAATATCTTTTGTATCAAAATTTTGTTTTCCTGCCTAAACTTCATTATTTAATTTAGAATAATTATATTATTATTAAATTAAAATTAAACATTTCTATTCTAGAAATTTTAATTCGATTTCAAAATTTAAATTATTCCACAAAGTTAGGTGTTTCGAAATTAGATAATATCAAGATAAATATACTGCAACATATAATATATAATTTGAAATTCAAGAAATATATGAAATCTAATAAATATATGATTCGAATTTCTAGATATTTTATCAAATATTAATCAAATCATTTAATTATGAAATTCAAGAAATATATGAAATCTAATAAATATATGATTCAAATTTCTAAATTCATTTTATCAAACCAAATCAATATATATATATATATATAAGTAAAATGACTTTTTTAAAATTTTATTTTTGTCTGCCTAAATTTCCACCAAATAAATGTAAAATTATATATATTTATAGAACTCTTTTTTTCCAATTTTGCTTTCCCGCCTAAACTTTATTACTTAATGTAGAATAAATATATTGTTATTAAATTAAATTTGAACGTTTTTATTCTAAAAATTTTGATTCGATTTCGAAATCTAAAATTTTCCACAAAGTTAGGTGTTTCATATTTTTATTATTGAAATCTCTTTTGTTGGATGGTTTCTAAAGAAATAAAGTAGGCAAGTATTTTGGGAATTTTTGTGCAAGGATTTGAATCTCATATGTTTTTCATATTATATACATTTCATTATTTATATATTATACAAAGTAAATTCACTACATAAGTATTAAATAGTATAAAAAGTTTAGTTGCTAGGGTTCAATTTTATGGTGACATACTCTTTGTTAATATATTTATTTGTATATATATATTTGCATTTTTCTTGTCATATTATTTTAATAGTAATATAAATATTTTTGAAATTTTGTATTATTTAAATTTATGATCGGAGAAAAAATCGAAATACATGCGAATATATATTTCTAACTAAATGCACCAACCACCATGTTAGACACTTTCTCTCCTTCTCTCCGCCAATTAAGATGAAAGTCCACAATCTTCCATTACTTAAATTACATATAAAGGTGAATTCATTACATAAATATTAAGTTGCTAGAGTTCAATTCATGGTGCCCTAATTTTTTTCTATTGGCTTTCATACATGTGTGTATATATATTTTTCTTTTTCTTATATCTTATGTTTTTTCTATTCATTTCCATACGTGTTTGTCTATTTCTGAAAATATGAGTTGATTTGTGTTAAAATAATTATTTAAAGTTTTTCTTGTCATATTATTTTAATCGTAATATAGAATATATGTTATTTAATTAATTTATATTTAATTTAAATTTATAGTCTCACTACCAAGGATAATTAGTATGGACTTCGTGTTAAATTTATGGTGTCATCCTATCTTTTTTTATTTATTTATTTTCATTAGTGTGTGTATATATATTTTAATCTTTTTTATGATTTTGATACTTTTTTTCTATTTGTTTCCATACGCAAGTGTGTGCGTATATATATAGATATATTTATTTATTTATATCTTTCTTATTATTGTCATATTTTTTCTATTCATTTCCATACGTATCTACGTATTGATCTCTTTTTTTTTAATTGAAATTCAGTTCTTCATTTTTAGTTATGTATCATACGTTATCGTACCTTTTTAAGGCCCTTATAAATGACACATCAGCCACTCAAATCTAAAGAAATTTTTATACATAAAAAGCATAAAAGGTAAAATTTTATAAATAAAAATAGATAATTCAATTTTTATACAAAAAAAATACTAAAACTTAAAATTGTATTATTGATATCAATATCGATATATTAATTAATATTTTTATTAATTTGATTTAATTTTAAATATTTATTTTCACATTTATAGTCAACTAAAAAGAAAGATATAATTTAGACAATAAAAAAATTATTAAAAGATATAATTTAGAGAACAAAAAAAAAAAAAAGAAATTGTCGGTGGCTAGGAGTAGTTGTTTGGTTTCATTCGTCATTTTTTCCTTATTCCTCATGATTGTAAATATATATACATATATATATATATATATATATATTTGCCTCTCTTTTATTGATATGAAAATTATGAATTGAATTGTATTAATGTAATTGTTTGAAATTTATTGTTATATTATTTTAATTATGATATAATCTTTTTGAAAATTATATATTATTTAATTTATCTATTGTTGTTTTAATGTTTCTTCTTCTGAATCAGTAAATGAGTACATGACTCAATTGAATAAAGGGGAAAGCAAAACTTATTACAGTTCATATAGCTTCTACAAATCGGATACAAATATTGATCTATCGAATGATCTCCATAGCTCCTGCAAATGTTCTGGGGTACCAAACCATGAGCTTATATTGAAAGTTGGCACTCCAGTTATGTTATTGCGTAACATTGATCACTCACTTGGATTATGCAATGGAACTCGGATGGTTGTTACCAAACTTGGTGATCATGTTGTGGAAGCAAATATTCTTGCAGGAAGTAATGTGGGACAAAGGTGTCTAATTCCTAGGTTGTCTGTGTGACTTCATCTGATAAGAGGATTCCTTTCTCAACGTAGACAATTTTCCTTTATTGTCTCTTATGCTATGACAATAAACAAGAGTCAAGGGCAGTCTCTATCTCATGTGGGTTTGATTTTGAAGAAACCTGTGTTTAGTTATGGTCAGTTATATGTAGCTATTTCTAGAGTTACTAATAGAAAAGGGCTGAACATTTTGATTTGTAATGATGATAATGAAGATAGTAATACTACTACCAATATAGTATACAAGGAAGTGTTTCAAAACCTATAGATACAACTTATTGTTGTTTTGTGATTTTATGATATCTTTTAAAGTGTTCTATTTGTTCTTTTAAATTCCTTTAAAGTAATAAATATTAAATCAATATTACTTTGAATGTCCAACGATAAGAAACAAGATCATTAAATTCCAAATACACCATATAAATGAATATAATTTTATCATTTTAAGTATGTTCAATGATTAGTCTTAAATATACATGATATAAATTATTACAATCATTAATGGGGTACAGTGGGTTGAGTCACTCACCTCTCATCAACCCTCATCCTTCCCCATGTATGTGTGTGTGTGTGTGAGAGAGGAATGATAAGGAACCCAACATTGGGTTTCTTATTGAGTCAAATACATGAGGTGGCATGTCAAAATCATCATCCTAATCATTAAAAGTATAATAATAATAATAATAAAACTATTATTATCATTCCTAAATATATATATATATATATATTAAAAAGTGACTAAATATAACATACACAACATAACATAAATATGTATAAGCAAAATGAACATATAAATATTATAGAATAGTTTTTACGATTGTAGATGCAGTAAAATAGATACACAATAATCTTGTAATATGAAAGGTTTTTGAAGAAAAGAACTAAAATAAAATATTATGATGAAATTAAAATATCAATAATAAATCTAATTCATAATAAAGTAATAGTAACCGACTAATTCAAAGTATACTTATTTATTTTAATATTTGCAATATCATTTGATTTAACTCACCTCCTTAACTATAGCGATAGTTAGCTACAACAATGTGTTGATTTATTTATTTTTTAATATTTTTTTACCATATAAAGAAGATAATAAGGTAAATACGATCACACTTTTTTTCTAAATAAATTATTTTCTTACTACTTTGTAATGTAGTAAACTTATAAGATAAATAAACATTATAACCTGTTCAATACAATTTGGATATTGTTTTTTGCATTCACTATATTTCTTTTTTTAAGTCATTTTTGTTAGTCTGAATTAATTTTTGTATTTGAACTTGTAAAATTATTTTTATTGTTATGTAACCGGCCATCACAACTTTAATAACCAATTGGTGCTGATGTAACATATTTGAGCCATGTTTTTAGAATATTATTTAAAACATCATAATTTTAACTCATATTTAGAATTATTTTAGGATTTAGCAAAGTAATTTTTAAAACTAATTTTTTTAAAGCGTATATATACGTGCATGCATATATATATATAATACATGCATAAATCATCAGATTACATGTAACATATATATATAATTTGAAAATAAAAACGTTAGTGGTCCTGACGTTTTTAATTTTCAGATTAAAACGTCACGCCCGGTGATATTTTTTCCAAACAACGTCAGGCCCACTGACGTTTTACCCTATTTTGGGAACACTTTTTAAAATCACACCATTTTATAAAAAATTTATTTTTTTTACATTATTTTTGTAATTAACCCAGTGCATTTTACCCATTATATGTGTGTATAATTTTATATTTAATAATTATATCTCTTATTATATTCATGTGATTAGGGATGTTAAAAGGGCCATGGCCCGACGCGCCGGCCCATTTAGCCCAAAAAATTATAGAGTTAGGGCTTGTTGTATTAGCCCGTTTAAAATCAACCCGATTAGCCCTAGCCCGAGCCCGATTAGCCCAAAGCCCTATAGGGCTAGCCCACTTAGGGTTAGGGCTAGCCCAATAGCTCGAATTTTTCTTCTTATTTATCTATTTCTTAATATCGAATTAATAATATACACCATTTTGAATTATTTTTCATATACCTTATTTGATATTTAGTAGAAGATATTAAAATTTTTGTTTGATTACTAGAAGATTCTAAATACTGTCATTTAAATTTAGAACTTAAATGTAACATGATTTCAAATTTTATTACGCGAATACTCTTAAAGCTAGAATTTAGAGTATGAAATAGTGTATATCACTTAAATGTTTGAATCTTTAAATTTTATATAGTGATATAAAGGTTATAAAATATATAATTTTTTTTAGTGTTATCTAAAATTGTATTTTTAATAGAGTATAATATGCATTTAATTAAAATTTTAAATTTAATATATAATTTGACTATTTCGACTCATAGCTCGATAGTGGCCCGATTAGCCCAAAAAACCAGTAGGGTTAGGGTTAGGTTCACCATAATACAAGTCCGTTTAACATGACCCGATTAAATTGAGACCCGATTAACCCGAAACCCGTTAGAGCTAGCTCGAAACCGACAGAACTAGCCCATTTAATATCTCTACATGTGACATGTGCTATTGAAGTAAAGAGAGAAAAAAATTAGTAATATTATGCAATACTTCAATTTAATAATATCATAAAATAAAATTATAAAATAAATCCACCAAAAGGGAGACTTATTAGTTAGAGATAATCCGTTTTTTTAATTAGCTAATAATGTTTAATATATTGGGTTCCTTTTTATTTATTTATTATTATTATGAATAAATCAAGAACGGCCAAGTGGTGTGAAGTTGATGTTTTAATCTATTTATAATTGTAATTGAATTGTTTTGATAATAAGAAAAGGTTTCGATTTTGGTATGCAAATTCCATATTATCACAATACAATAATACAGATTTTTTTTGAGAACATAATCACAATGTCAACAAATGTCAAATCTTGCTATGATAAATCGATTTCACTTGCAGCAAATCAAATCAAATTTGATTGTAATGTTAATATAATAATAATAATAATAATAATAATAATAATAATAATAATAATAATAATAATAATAATAATAATAATAATAAATGATGATATATATTATTTATATTGATCACTTATACACAATAATTAATTAAAAGAAATAAGAATCATTATAAACACATGTGCTAAATTGTATGTCATATCTTGCAAAATATTCTATTCTAATCACAAAATTAAAATTGTATATATTTCTATTTTTAGAGACTTGTAGATAAAATGGACAGCTATAAATATGTAGGCTATATTTGGACGTGTTGGAGGTACATCCTATTGACAAAATCTTGAGGCGGATGAGCCCAAGTGAAATGTGATATTATTATTACAATATAATAAGATAGATGAATATTGTAAGGGCTTGTTTGGTTTATTTGATATGATAATGTTTGATACATAATATTAGGATTTGTAATATAGTATTATGTATCAATTTTATGTTTGTTATGTAAAGTTTCAATACATAATATTCCATATTAATATGTAATATGAAGTTTAGTTCAATGTATTAAGATTATGTAAAATATATATATTGATTGCTATACCCACAAACATTTTCAAGAATTTAAACACTTTACTCATATCTTCATTTTGATCAAAATAAAAGTCCACAATTTGTTTTACATATTTTTTCTCTAGTGTCCTATTATAAGAACCGAGAAAGCTCAACATAAATTTCAACATTTTCTTTTCAATTTTTTACATTTGATAATCTGTAATATATATATTTTATCTCGAGTTCCTTAATTTTAAAATTTATTAGGACACTTAAAAGTAAATTTTCTATCAAGATGTAAATATGATAAAAGAAAAAAAAAATAATCCTCGATATGATTTAGGATAAAATTGTTGGGTCCTTGCGGATTTTTATTTTTATGAAAAAATTTAGTAAAGTTTTAACAAAGTTTAAAAATAAAATTACTTTCGCTTCATCCAATATGTGTCTTTTCGTTTTACGTGTTTTTCGTTCTCTAACTCCCAATTTTGGTTCGATTTTCACCAAAGTTCGATTTTCTTCTTGTAAATTCCTGAAATAGCAACCGATTTGATTATGTGACCCACTATTATGAATATTGTAAAAAGATAGAAAAATGTGGGAGAAAATTTACACATCAAAGAAAATGAAATTTTTTGAAATTATTAAGAAAAACTAGAAATTAAGAAATTATATTTTGAATCATAATAAATATTCTTAAAAAACTAAAATACGAAACATTATAAACACATATGTTACAAAACCAAATAAAAATCTTGAAATTATAATTTCCAAATCTTTATCTTTTAATTTCCTTTTTTAGATAATTAGTTGTAATTTTAAATTGTAATTTCCTAGTTTTCATTTTTTATAATTTTTTATTTTTATTTTTTAATATAATTATCACAATTTATATATATATATATATATATATATATTATTTTGTATATTTAAATATGATTTTTAGAGTTTCACGTTTTGATAGTTTCTAAATTTTTAATTTTTAGAGAATTATTTAAAGTTTCAAATTTTAATTTCTAGATTTCAGATTTTTTTTAATCATCAAATTTTAATTTTTTTTTAATTTGAAGTTCATAAATTTTGTTATTTCATAATTCCATTTTTTCATATAATGTTTCATATTTTTAGACTTTTTGGGATTATTATTTGTAATTTAAAAACATATTTATAATATAAATTTATTTTATAGATATTTATAATTTGGATGTATTGCATAAAAATTAATTTCATGTAATTATTTGAACTATAACATGTAATTGTTCATTTTTTATATTTCATAATTTAAAATAATTAAGGATAAATTTGAATTATTTTAAGTAATCCATGTGCTCTTAAATAATAGGTAACTGAATCCCACACATAATGTGAGATCCATAATTCTGTGTAGATGGATTATAGATGTTGGGTCAGTCCATTAAAAGAATTTTAATAATTATTAATATTACAAAGTAAACATGAGATAAGTAGAGAGAAACTTTTATCTTATGAAGCAAACAAATCCTAAAAGATATATCAATAGGTTTTATTGTAATTAAGTCAAAAATTTAAACTGCAGAATTATTATTCTCTAAAAAAGTTTAAATGGTCCTAAAATTATCAACTGCTATTTCTGCAACATTCTATTTTTAATTTCCTAGATGCTAATGTGTGTGTGTGTGTATATATATATATATTATGATATCTATTTTTTATATAAATTTATATTAATATGTATCTATACATAAAATATAATAAATTGATTTTGTTGATAGAACCACAATTTTCAACTTTAAAATTAAACTTATTATTTTTTAATGATATGCAAAAATTTTGCATTATTCTTATTATTTATTAAATATGTTATTTAATTATTTATTTTATTTTATTATTTTTTACTCAAATTTTCAAAACCTTACAATATTTTTCTTATCTCAACTCCATTTGTATGAAATATATCAAATTAATTCTATTTTCACCATCTTCAGTTTAGCATTCATATATATATATATATATATATATATATACACACATATATATATATAAGATTTTTATTTTCAAACATAAAATAATTTTTCTTAAACTAATTGTGATATATATACATATAACAAGATATTACTATTAACAAAAAAAATTGAATTTAAAACTTTTAATTGCATTTCGTCACGAACACTAATCTACAACAATCAATCCATCACTTTCACTCTACATTTAATATTTGATAAAACTACATTAATTTCGAACCTCAAATTTGGAAATGTGAAAAGTTTAATTAATGAAAAGAAAAGTATATCATACATTGTGGCTTTAATTGCAGTAAATAAATCATGGGTTCACTATAACTTGATTATTAATTTACATATCAAATATTTATCTCTTAAAATCGAGGAAAATCTATTTGTTTTCAAAAATCTTTTTAATTAACCTAAACATCCTTTAATTTTGTAAGCTTTCTTAATTCAATTAGTTTACGCATATATAAGTAATCATATTCTTCGATTTTGAAATATTTTATGTCCATTTATAGCAAACATATTTGACCGAATAATTGAATTTGAGATTATTAATAATCGAAAATTAAATTACTACATATGTTCGTGTTTTAAGTATGGTAAATATATATATATATATATATTCATATTAAAAACTATCTTTAAATTAAAACTAACTAATTATATCTCTGTAATTTATTTAAGTATTTGAATCTTTATTTTTATTTTATTTATAGAATTGCTATTTTTGAAATTTTGATATTATTAGTTTTCAACATTAATTTATTGCATCTCCTATAATAGGAAAAATATGTTGATAGATTTAATTAGTATATGATCCTGCAATCATGTTCTATATTTTATCTCATCTTATTCTTGATTTCATAATCTATCACTAAAAAAAAAAAAAAAACACACCCTTTGCTAAACTCTATATATATATCACTTTGCTCTTCATTTTCTACAATTTTCATTTCTAGAAGTATCACTAACTTTTATCTTATTTTCTGGTCTTCATCTTCTTTCATTTTATAGTTCTAATGATTTTTTTTCTTACAAATGTCAATTCAATTTTTATTTCACAACATATATTATTTTTATGTAGAATATAACTTTAAGATCAATGATGCAAAAATTACACAAGAAATGAATCATAGAAGATTAAAAAAATATTGTATCTGCCGTTGGATTCGATCCTCTCTCAAAGAGGGGAAGTTCATGAGAGATTTAAATTGATTGTATCTTTCATTGTATTTCATCCTCTCTTAATGACTATGAAAATAGCAAGTTCATAGAGTTTGTTATTATGACATAACATGTTCTTCGTAGCATGTATATCTATCTATGTGTGTGTGCACCCACTTTTTGAGTGTTTTTTAAATATTTATCTATTAAATGAGTTGGTTATTATTTGATTGCTACTCAATATTTGGACAATATTTTATTTTTAATATCATACAAATAAATTAAATTAAAACATATAAAAAATAATATATTCGTGCATCGCATAGTAACAACTACTAGTGTGTGTGTGTGTGTGTGTGTGTGTATATATATGTGTGTGTGTGTGTGTGTCTAATTGTGCGCCTGTGTATTAAGCAAAATAATTCAAACTCAAGATAAGTATTTCTACTCATAACAAAATTAATAAAATAAGTTGAACCCCATTCGGAATTATATCATTTTTATTAAATTCTCTAATTTTTTTATATTTTATTTAAAAATTGATTAGTTTTTATATGTATTGCACAAACACATCATAAACTGTCTAGTCCATTATAAATTTCTAAATCAAAATACAAAAATTCTGAAATCCAACACAAATACTCTCAAACTAC
Organism: Caryopteris x clandonensis; assembly: GCA_028749325.2. Classification (NCBI taxonomy): domain Eukaryota; kingdom Viridiplantae; phylum Streptophyta; class Magnoliopsida; order Lamiales; family Lamiaceae; genus Caryopteris; species Caryopteris x clandonensis. Next base: position 10,566,243 of record JAPYKT020000006.1, on the reverse strand, counting down.
TCAAGAATTCTACATTCAAAATCTTATGAATTTTACATGGGCAATATGTGTTCATTTAAAAATCATGAAATGCGGGCTATATTGATAGGTACTATCTAAAATAAATAATACAATTTTTGTAAGGAAATTTTTATTTGCAGCACAAAATTCCTTTTACACACTACATAATATTTTTTTTGATATAAATGGGCGTAACTAAAATGACAAACATGTCCCTATTGACATTTTCTTCTTCATCACCCACCACCAACAACCAAACCATGGAATCCTCATTTCAAATTGCAGACTACAGATGGGTAAAAAAACTTCTTCTAATCCCCTTCCCAATAAAAGAAAAAACGATAATACTTTGGGCCAACTACTGGTTAGAGTATCCTAATTTGCTGTCGACTGCGGGGAAAAAATGTCATTGAGTTGATGGTTGAGGGTGTATCGTTGGTGTTTAGGTATTTGACGATTGAGACCATGAATTGTAAATATCATGCCTGAAATTTCCGTCAACGAGAATGCTAGTATTGGACTGGTAGAAAACAAATAACAAGAAATGAATGATTAAAACCAATGTTTAATTGGTTCGATCTGCGATCTACATCCACTGGAGAGATTGTTTCTCTTGTATTAGTCTTCACCGATTACATACACTTGCTTACATATTTTCTCTCCATCTAATGCTATAATACACATAAGATTCTTTCCAAAAACTGATCAGTAATCTCTCTCTCTCATTTTCTCTTTCTCTTCTCAACAAAAGATTCTCTCTCTTCCTCTCTCTTCTCAACAGAAGATTCTCTCTCTTCCTCTCTCTCTTCTCAACCTAAAATTCTCTCCCTTTTCTCTACTAAAGATTCTCTCCCTCTTCTCTACCGAAGATTCTGTCCTTCTTCTCTACTGAAGATTCTCTCTATTCTCAATAGAAGATTCTCTCTTCAACCGAAGAAGGTAAGGGATATATATGTACATTACCCTAAACAAAAAATGGTTGAACTTACTGTAGCATAAGCTCATAACAGATTCCAAACAACTCCAACTAACTGGATAACCACCGCTTGAGATCTGCTACACTTCAACTGCCATGCACTCCACCTTAGATTTGAATCAACCTTCAAACTAAGTTTTGGCCTGCTTCACAAGAATCAGCAGACACAGCTCCACCTTGAGTTGCAAACATCATTTCTCCTTTTAACACAAACCAATAAGGCTCATACACAACTCATATTTAGAAGTTGGTAGTGCCTTAGTGAAACCGTTAGCTGAATTCTTAGTAGTATCAATTTTGTTCAGAGATAGAAGCTCTTCTTCCATAGCAACTAACCATTTTTCACTTTCTGCACAGCTAATTGCTTCCTGATATGTTCTTGGTTCAGATTGCTCCACCTTAAGAGCAGAATATAGAGCAAAAGACACAATATCAGCTTGTCCAAACCTTGCAAGAGGTCTGATTACCCTTCTTTAACATGAGTATTAGTACTAGCTGATTGAGCTTCTGTTCCAAACAACTGAGAGGTACTTTGAGCAGAAGTTACTTTTAGAGAAAACTTACTTTCATCAAAAGACATATCTCTACTGATGATAAACTTTTGATCCTCAATGAACCACAATTTGTATCCTTTAACTCCACTAGGGTAGCCAACAAATACACACTTTAGAGCTCTAGGCTCTAACTTATCTTGTTTGGTATGAGCATATGCCAAACAACCTACAACCCTCAGCTCGATGTAATCAGCTAGTCTTCCACTCCAAACTTGTTCTAGAGTTTTGAATTTTAGAGCAAAAGTTGGACATCTATTTATGAGATATGCAATTGTGTTAACTATCTCACCCCAAAATGATTTTGAGAGACCAGAGCTACTTAACATACACCTTACTCTTTCCCAATGAGTTTGGTTCATGCTTTCTGCAATACCATTCTGTTGTGAAGTTCCTAGTACTGTCATATGCCTTGTTATCCCCCCCCCCCCCCCCCATTTTTGCAGTAGCTTTGGAATTCTTCAGCTAGGAACTCAAGTCCATTATCAGTTCTTAAGTATCTCAGCTTCCTTCTAGTTTTGTTCTCCACATCACATAGCCATTCTTTAAACCTCTCAAAAGCATCAATTTTGGTGTTAAGAATGTGATGCACAACGTTAGCGCAATAATAAACGAAAACAAAAGTAACGACGTTGATAATGAAGATTATACAGTCTATTGCGGAAGAGATAAAAATCTCAGTTCATAGAATTTAGCAAAGGGTCCAAAAAAGTCCTGTACCAACCCTAAGGATTGGGCTTAAATAGTGTTTACAATAAATTACTAAATTGCAAAATACTTCCCAAACTAAGTAAAACTAGCAAAAGGAGAAAATAATTAAAACAACAAACTAAAGTCTCAGAATAAGGAAGTAAGTCTTTTAAAGAAAAAGGAAACAAATATATAGCAGAACAAATTCTTATTTGTCACGTTTCCTTGTAAATGCCTCAAGTAAGATAAGGCCTTTTGTTCCACATCATCTCCCCCGGGGTAGGAAAGGTTTGTCCTTGAAGCTGGAGAGTCGTCGTCCGAAGAAGTAGAATCACCATAGTAGGGAGTTAGATGCTTAACATTGAAGACATCCGAGGTACGAATGTGACTGGGTAAAGCAAGACGATATGCATTCGGGTTGATTCGTTCCACCACCTCCACAGGGCCAATTTTACGAGATGCCAACTTGTTATATTCATGCGCGGGGAAACGATCCTTAGTTAGAATCGCCCACACAAAATCCCCTACCTCAAAAATCACCTCACGGCAGCCGCAATCAGCACGACTTTTGTAGGTGGCACTTGCAGCAAGAAAATTGGTGTGGACCTGCTGGTGCACACGCTGAACATCTCTGATGAAATCCGATGCCACACCATGAGGGCGAATGGCATCACGCAGAGGTAAGAGATCCACAGGACCACGAGGCAAAAATCCAAACACCACCTCAAAAGGACTGTAGCCCGCCGACCTGTTTGTGGCACGGTTGTGGTGTCCCATGATTTTAAATTATCCCCGACCAAAGCACGGGCAGGGCACCCAAAGAATGGTTCACGACCTCAGTTTGGCCATCCGTTTGAGGGTGATAAGTCGAACGGAAATTGAAAGATGTGTTCACCATACGCCAAAGGCTATGCCAAAAATGGCTTAAAAATCGGGTATCTCTATTGGAGACAATGGTAGAGGGTAAACCATTGATTCGATACACATCCCGAAAGTATAACTGAGCCACGGCCACGACATTAGTAGTCTTTTTGCAAGCAATAAAATGAACCATCTTTGAGAAACGGTCCACAACAACAAAGATGGAGTCATTACCGCACTGCGTACATGGAAGTCCCACCATGAAATTCATAGTTATATCCGACCAAGGCTGAGTAAGAATAGGGAGAGGTAAGTATAAACCCGCATTCGATGCTTGCCCCTTAGATAAATGGCAAATTCGACAACGAAAGACAAATCTATTCACATCACGTCTTAAGGAAGACCAAAAATATGATGTAGAGAGCAACTAAAAGATACGTTATTGGCCAGCATGCCCTATATTATGCAATTCTTGAATGAGTAACAAGCGGAGGCTGCAAGCAGGAATACAAAGACGTGTTCCAAAAAACAAAAACCATTCTCCAAGAAGAATTCAACTCGTTCACCTGCTGAAATTTTCTGAATAATTGTAGAGAAGAAGGCATCTGTAGCATAGAGCTCAGGAATCGAATCAAAACCTGGTACCAAATTCCTCATTTCAGTCAACAATGAGTAACATCGACTAAGAGCATCCGCCACACAGTTGGTGACACCAGTCTTGTGCTTAATAACAAATGTAAACTGTTGCAAATAAGTATGCCAAGAAGCATGTCGTGCTGAAATCTTGTCTTGGTACCAATGTGGTGTAACGCATCGTGATCCGTAAATAAAATGAATTCTTGATGAAAAAGGTAGTGACGACAATGCTTCACCGCCTGAACAATGGCAAAGAGCTCCACATCATAAGTACTGAATCGCATTTTGGGTCCCTTAAGTTTTGCACTAAAATATGCCACAGGCTTGCCCCCTTGGCTAAGCACAGCGCCTATTCCCAGCTTAGACGCATCACAATGCAATTCGAATGGGCTGTGGAAATCTGGTAGTACCAAAATTGGGGCACTAGTGAGACACCGCTTGATCTCATCAAAGGCAGAAGCAACCGCAAGAGTCTAACAAAATTTCAAACCATGCATACAGCCCGTTAACGGAGCCATGATACCATTGAAATGTGGAATAAAACAGCGATAAAATGAGGCCAAGCCATGAAAACTCTGAACCCCTGAAATAGTTTGTGGTGTCGGCCAATTGGTTATGGTTGTCACCTTAGAAGCATCAACTGCTAAACCCTCTGCCGACACAATATACCTGAGAAATTGAACGCTGGAAGAACAGAAGATACACTTTGGGAGGATAGCATAAAACTGATCCCATCGGAGCACCATAAGAACTGTCCGTAGATTGTATAGATGTAACTCAAGTGTTGCACTATAAATCAATATGTCATCAAAATACACCACAACGGAGTGACCGATGAATAAACGGAGAGCTTGATTCATGACCCGCATGAATGTACTAGGGGCGTTCGAAAGACCAAATGGCATCACAAGGTACTCAAATAAACCCTCTCGAGTCTTGAATGCCGTTTTCCATTCGTCCCTAGGACGAAGACAAATTTGGTGATACCCACTCTTCAAATCCAACTTCGAAAAGAAAGAAGCACCATGTAACTGATCAAGGAGGTCATCAAGACGTGGGATAGGAAAGCGGTAACGAACCGTAATTTTATTAATGGCTCTGCTGTCCACACACCTACCAGAAACCATCTTTCTTAGGTGTTAGTAAGGTTGGGACCGCACAAGGACTGAGGCTTTCTTGAATATGACCCTTAGAAATGAGTGCCTCGACTTGACGATGAAGCTCTTCATGCTCAAGCAGGCTCATCCGATAATGAGGGCGATTAGGCATAGCCTCCCCAGGTGTCAAATCAATGCAATGTTGAATATCCCGTAAGGGTGGAAGGTCATCCAGGAGATCCATTGGAAACACATCACAAAATTACTCAAGTAACCCCTGAACTGACGGAGGAGGTAAAGACTCTCTAGGAGGTGACATGGCCACTAAGAGATAAACAACACCCAACTCGGACATGGTGGCCTCAAATGGAGCCCAAGAAAGAAGCGTCAAGCTAACTGCGGGCACAGGGGAAGTTTTCACCCAGCTTGGTAACAAAACAATCTTCTTACCACGGAACATAAAAGAGTATGTATTTGTCCTACCATCATGGAAACCGCTCAATCAAATTTCCAGGGGAGCCCCAACAGAAGGTGGTAAGCATCCATTGGCACTAAGTCACAATATAGATCATCCACATATGTCGAACCCACAGATATATTAACCAAAACTCGATGAGAAACAAGCAAATCAGTACCACGACTCAACCAAGCTAATTTATACGATTGAGGATGAGCCTCAGAAGATAATCGCAATTTGTGAATAGCACTTTCAGATATAATATTTTCACAACTACCAGAGTCAATAATAAAAGAGCAAAATTTACCTCCAATAGTAGATGTGGACTGAAAGACAGAAGTACAAAGCCAATCATCAGTAGGTGCACGTGGGCTGAGAAAAGTATAATGTACCATCAATAAAGGACCAGTGTCTCCCTCGACAAATTCAGTGTCGTCAGCGAGATCCACATTTTCAATGGGGACATCATCTATCGTTAACTGATCAAAGGCAGCAAGGGTACGATTTAAAGGTTGGCGACAATCAGACATGCGGTGTCTGATTTCACCATAATTAAAACATTTAAATGGGGGCCCATGTCCAGGTGGAGGGGGCACACGTGGTGGAGGGGCATCGGTGTTAGAGAAAATAGGACTTGGGCGAGATGTTTCAGCCCCTAGTGTTTGTTGTGAACACACTGGTGGCGGTGGGCGTCGAGACAATTGCTTCTCAGCTTGGACGGCCCGTTGATGAGCCTCAGATATAGTGAAAGGATCACAGAAAGTTAGTATGTCCTGAATAGGCAGTCTAAGGCCACTAATGTAGTGGGCAACAAGTTGTGTCGGCATCTCAGATAAATCGTTACGAGCCAGGAAGGCATAAAATTCACTAGTATATTCTACAACTGATTTCGGGCCTTGACGTAAGTGTTGAAGGCGTTGATACAAATCTCTTTCATAATTGTAAGGGATGAATTCAGCCCTCATATATTTGCGAAGCTTTTCCCAAGTAGTTATCTTAGGCTTGCCGAGGTGCTGATGATGACCCTTCAATTGTCTCCACCAAGCCTAGGCACGATGACGAAATTGCATCGTGATCAATGAAACACGAGAAGCAGGGGGTACTTCTTTGAAATCCATGATCTTCTCAACAATGGATAACCAATCAACAAAATCATCGGGACGCAATTCACCGGTGAATTCTGGGATTGTCATACGCATCCCAGTCTCCCACCTACAATCATCATGGCGAGGGGGAGGGTGTCGAATCGGCTAGGATGGATGAGGAGCAGTAAAGGGATTGAGATCCTCATCCTCATCAGCGGATCCATCAAACTCAATAGCGGTGGCAGGCTGGGGTGGATTTGCCTACAAGGCGGCCAATTGAGTGGTGAATTGTTCCACCTGGAGACGTAATTGGGCGACATCATCATGGTGCAATACCTCATCAACAATAGCATTTCATTGATGGTGTAGGTTACGTGGCGGCATATCTGTTGATCATCCTGAAGTGGATACCAGATGATGCACAGTGTTAGCGCAATAATAAATGAAACAAAAAGGAACGACGCTGATAATGAAGATTATATCGTTTATTGCAGAAGAGATAAAAATCTCAGTTCATAGAATTTAGCAAATGGTCCAAAAAAGTCTCTTATCAACCCTAAGGATTGGGCTTAAATAGTGTTTACAATAAATTACTAAATTACAAAACACTCCCCAAACTAATTAAAACTAGCAAAAGGAGAAAATAATTAAAACAACAAACTAAAGTCTCAGAATAAGGAAGTAAGTCTTTTAAAGAAAAAGAAAACAAACATATAGTAGCGCAAATTCTTATTTGTCACGTTTCCTTGTAAATGCCTCCAAGTAAGATAAGGCCTTTTGTTCCACATCAGAATGTATATCCACACTTTTCTTGAATGATCATCTATTATTGACATTAAGTATATTCATCCACCTTTAGTTTTGACCTTAGCAGGCCCCCATAGATCAGAGTAAGCATACTCCAAGATTTCAGTTGTATAGTATGTGTTGCTGCAGAAAAATTCAAACGTTTGCCTTGCCATAAATACTATGTTCACACATCTGTAGCTTATGCATTGTGTCTCCAGACAACAGGTTTTGTCTGGATAGTTCTTGCAGACCTTTTTCACCCATATGAGCAATCATTTCATGCCACAAGTATGTGTTATCCCTCTGATTTACAGTGTGTAATTGACCACTCACTGTGTTACCAATCAGAAAATAGAGATCATTCTTTCTTGTTCCTTGTATTGCAATAGTAGTACCTTTTGACACCATTAGCTGGTCATTTTCTGATTCAAACTTATATCCCATTGAATCAAAGATTCCCAATTAAATTAGATTTCTTCTGAGAACAGGACCATACCTTACAAATGTGAGCTCTCTTATTACTCCATCAAACATCCTGAATCTAACAGATCCAATTGCTTTGATCTTGCATGACTAGTCATTTCCTAATAAAACAGTTCCTCCATTCAATTCCTTGAATTTTGAGAACCATTCTATTTTGGGTGTCATGTGAAAGCTGCAATCTAAATCTAGCACCCATTTTGTTCCAATTTCGTCAAATGCTATAGATAAAGCTTCATAGTAATCATATCCCCCCTCAGTGTTATATGATGTCTAATTAGCCTGATTTCTTAGGGCTGCATTTGTGTTATCAACACATTTTCTTTTCATGGCCCTCCACTTGGCATAGTTCTACTTGTAATGGCCTGGTTCCTAGCAATGAAAACACTTTCTTACTTCTAGATCATATGAGATTTCTCCTACTTTTTTTCTGGTTTCTTATTCCCATATTTTGGCTCCTTCTTGGACTGTTTCTTGTTGTAACTTTGTTTCTTGATGTTGAGGCCTTCTCCACCAGCAGGAACCATCATCTAATCAGCTGACTTCTGCAATTCCTTTGATTTAAGTGCCACCTGCACATCATCAAGGGTAATAGAATCTCTACTACCAAATAGTAGAGTATCTTTGAAGTTCTCAAACAATTTGGGTAGGGCAGATAGAAGGATTAAAGCCTTATCTTCCTCTTCTATTTTCACTTCAGTGTTCTCAAGATCGTCTAGAACTTAGTTAAACTCATCCATCTGGCTTAAGACAGACTTCTTCTCAGTCATCTTGAAGGAATAGAGCCTTTGTTTCATGTATAGGCGATTTGCTAGGGTTTTCACCATATAAAGACTTTCAAGTTTATTCCATACCTTGATTGCAGTAGTCTCTTTGGATACTTCTCTTAATACTTTATCACCCAGACACTAGATGATCGTGCTATGTGCCTTCTCCAGCATTAGAGTTCTCTCCTCACTCTTTTCTTTTTCAGAAGAGCTCGCAACCTCTTCCTTCAAAGCATCACCGAGGCATGTTGAATCAAGAGTGCCTTCATCTTCACCTTCCACAGACCAAAGTATGTTTTCTCAGTAAACTTCTCCCCATCGAACCGTGAAGAACTCATCTTGTTCCTCCCGCATCCCACAGACGGCGTCAATTGTCAGGAATATATCTCAACAATAGAGATTTGTTGGATCAAGATTTCAAGAACACACAAAATAACAAGAAATGAACGATTAACACCAATGTTTAAGTGGTTCGATCTTGCGATCTACATCCACTGTCGAAAGAAAGATTGCTTCTCTTGTATTAATCTTCACTGATTACATACACTTCCTTATAGATTTTCCCTCCATCTAATGCTATAATACACATAAGATTCTCTTCAAAAATTGATATGTAATCTCTCTCTCTCCTTTTCTCTTTCTCTTCTCAACTGAAGATTCTCTCTCTTCCTCTCTTCTCTACCGAAGATTCCATCTCCTCCTCTCTCTCTTTTCTCAATCGAAGATTCTCTCTCTTACTCTCTCTCTCTCTTCTCAACCGAAGATTCTCTGCCTCTTCTCTACTGAATATTCTCTCCATCTTCTCAACCGAAGATTCTCTCTCTCTTCTCAACTGAAGATTCTCTCTTCAACCGAAGAAGGTAAGGGATATATATGTACAATACCCTAAACAAAAAATGGTTGAACTTAACTATAGCATAACCGCTCAAAACAGAAACCAAACAACTCCAACTAACTGGATAACCACTGCTTGAGATCTGTTGCACTTCAACTGCCATGCACTCCACAATGCATCGTGGTTTGAAAGATTCAAGAGCTACAATCAACTCCATTCATCACACTCCTCAAAGAGGACGGATACTTTTTGCCATATCAACATTATTTATGATTGTCATGCTTCAATGGACATATGGAAGGAGCAAGAAGACATCATGGTTTGTTCCCGCAGCAACATATCTAGAAACTTGTGACAACATAGTCCTGTTATTGAAAGAAGGTTGGGCTACAGAGGAGGTAGTCGGGAAAGAAAGGAGTAGGATTAGTTTTCTTTTTTAATTATTAGTTAAGGGTAGAAATGTAATAATTGATGATGTATAAAGAAATTTTCATCATAAAAAAGTTGATAGGTAGTGTATAAAGAAAAAGTGGTGTGTTAAGAGATTTTCGTGTGCATTTAGCAACATCCTTTATATAAATATTAAATTTATTATTTATTTATATATCTGTAACTCAATCTCAAAAACTAGTTCAACTCATTACATATACCCATATCAAACACGAATATTCCAACAAATCAATAAATATTAAGTTCAAAATAAAATTAAACAATCATTTTCTTTAAAAGAATCAAATAACATGATTATTTTTTACTTTTTAAATATTTTTGACTAATTATTACATATATACCTAACCCACCACAAATTATTTAATCAATTACAAATACCCAAATTTAACACAGAAAAATCTATATCAACACATATACTCCAACAAAAAACAAATAAAAAAGTTAATAAAATTAATTGAATAATTTATTTTAAAATATGTTATATGAATTTTAAATAATCAAATATTTTTATCTTATATAAAATTTATTTAATTAATATTTGTTTGTAGCTCAATCAATCACAAATGGTCCAATTTATTAGAAATATTAAAATATACATAAATATTCTAACCCACCAGAAAAGTTCATATCTATGATCTGATGTTTGTAGCTCACTCACTCCAATTAGTTGATTAATCCAATACAAAATACTGCAGTCTACAAAAAAGAAAACGACGATCTGTCGCAAAAAGTTGGGATAAGAAATAAATCAAATAAATGCGACACAAATGCAATTTACGAGTAATATACATTTTTTTTTATTAATTGAAATTGACAACAAATATTTCGGTTCACTTAAAATATTCAAATCTGACACAAATATTTCAACTCGTCAATAAATATTAAGATAAAGAAATATTATAAATTAACTGCTTAATATTAGGTTTTTTTATGAATTTAAGGATTGTTCGACGAATTTGAAAACCATTATGACACATCTTTGTTGGTTTGACATGGATTTAAATCTATCAATTTTTTAGTTGAATTTACCTATATTACTAGTTGCGGTAACAATTATGCCACATGTCACAAAATTAGAGGTCAAGAATTCTATTGTCCATGAAAGAATTTAGCCATGTCAAATACCAAGCTTTCAAATCAAATTGAAATTAGATGTTATTTATATATACGTGGAATTACTCTTAACATAACCGTACTACAATCGTTAGCCTTAAAATGTAATAAATTAAATTAAATTGGACTTACCAATCTTGGTATTTTTGTAAAATGTTCTGACTTGATGACATGTTATGGTAATTTCTTAATATATAAGGTTGTATATATGGTTGTAGTTATTGAAAGGAGTCAGAATCTGCACACGGTGTGACCCTTATTTGATGATAGTACGGTCGTAGGTCGATTTTAGAAAAGATAGTTGCGACAAACAACTCATCTAGTAATTCATCAACAGTTCGTATCATCAATTAATCCTTTAGTATTACTCCATTTAGGGTGCGATAATCTACGGAGAAATTGTAAATTTAGTCATTTAATCTGTGGGCGGTCCTAAAATTAGTCTTTTATCTTTTTAGATGCTCGAACTTGGTTCTCTTTTAATCAAAATTTAAAAAAAAAATTATCTGATAATTACGCTCTACATCGAATAATCACGCCACATTAGTGATTTACATTTTTCTTGCTATTATGTGGGCTCTGTGGTCAATTTTGATGTGTATGATGTTATATTGTTTACTACGAAGGACATGTCCATTTCACTTATTATGCCACAAAATGAAAATCCTTATTTAACATAGTAATGTATGGTGCATTTGCAAATATTCAACAAGAATTTCAAATTTTGGCTAAAAAATTTGTAAATTTAAAAATTAAATGAGAAAAGGACCAAAATTGTAAAATTAATAAAATAAAGAATTAATTTTGGGACCGCTCGTAAGTTATTGAATTATTTTTCTAATTTTTCTAATAATCTACATAAAGCTGCCAATTGCCGTCCTTTTCTAACCAACAACACGGGGGAGGGATAGGGGATATGATTTGAATGTATTCCTCTCTTCAACATTGGTTCATTATGTTTTTTCTATTTTTGGTGGTGTGGGTATCGACAAGATTTGACATTCACAAGTTTAGTATCAGGATATAAATGGATATGGTGGTCGCATGGTCTAGTTGGTGGAAGCTCGATGGGAGGTTGGAAGAGTTTGTTAAATTCTTCTAGGAGAGAGGATATAATTCAGAGTTGTGGATTGGGTTTGTTTTGGTGGGCAAAGTGGGGGATGGATTTATGGGCTCGTGGATTATTGTGTGCATGGACATGAATCATGATGGCCACAGTTTGTGTCGCATTCGATCTAGTTGGCTAACTGTACCTTGAGATAACATGGGCTCTCTAAATAATTTAATGATCTTCACTTATTACTGGAATTCCATACTCCCGTTAAGTTCCGGCCAACAGTGCTTGGCCATTGAACTCCAATAACTATATTTGCACTTCGTTGGAAACACTTGAAATGGAATGTTATGGAATCTTGGAGCACCTCCCCTGACATTTAATAGACTGTCCATTCCCCACCATATCTGGAAAGCTAGGCTCGGACAGATTGGTAGCTTTGGGAATTCATGGTCTTGGATTTGTCCCCAGTGTCTGGAAACCAACTAGCCCAAAGTAAGTTGCTGTGAACAGATGGCTGAAATTAGGTATTTAGCCTAGTTGAGGCATAGGCGAGGTCGTTTCTGGGGATAAGATTTCCAAAGATTCGGGTGGTTCATTTGGGTTGGATTCAATTTCGTCTTCCCTTTCTTCATTGGACACAATCAATATAGATTGTTGGGATTGCATTTGTGGCACGGGGCCCATTTCTCTTCACACGAAAAGCATAAGCCTTTAGACATTTTTTTCACGAAGCTTCGCATCACTCAGGGCTCAGGGCGGTGTTGTTAGGCCGGGGGTGCAGTTAAAAGGGGGTGTTCACTGATTGGGAATTATTTCTGGATATGGAATTTTGGTTATGGTTTGGCCTTGGTAAGGTTTACGGCTAAAAAAAGGTCAACTTCAGATATATTTTAGTTTAGACTCAATAAGTTTAGTTTTCCTTTTGGATAGAGAAATATTGTGTGGAAGACGACAAGTTTGTTTTAAATTTTAACTTGAAGAGAAAACAATCTTACTCAGTTATACACCGTCTGTTTTCCTGTGGATAGAGATATTGTGTGGAAGACGACAAGTTTGTTTTGATTTTTGAGTTTTAACTTTGAGAAAAACAATTATATACTTAATTACAAACTGTCTCAAATTAAGTTTAAAATACTGCAATCATATGCCTGTTCACCTCAATTTAAAAAGAGCTGCTCTAGGATGGCCCATAATGCGTCTCTAATGCACGGACAAAAGCTCGCCAAGTGGTAAGTTGATCGTTATGTACCGTCACACATACCATCTTAAGAGTTTGGCCTTGCATGTGGAAAGAGATCATGTTTAAACGTTGGTGAGGAGGGACTTGGTAATAAATAAAATCTTGGTCGGCTTGGAACCATCAAGGGAGGAGGTGTGATTTGGGTGTTCTTATGGAAGAAAATGCATTAATGTGCTGGAGGTGTACGGTGGATGAGGGTGTGGACTACTTGGCTTAGGTTTGTGACTTGTTCTTCCATAGCCAATTTGTTATGGGTCATTTTCGGATAATTTTTAGGATGAAGGCGCACCAAAATGATACCGTCATGTTCCTTGTCCCTTTCGAGCAAGGAACGGGGCTCCCAGAATTTAAGAGTATTTTGGCCAAACTGAATCTTAAGCCCTTTTTCATTAATGGTTTTCAACTTATATACAATACAAGTTACATCCATTTTCTCTTGATATTTTTATTGTTTCTTTTTATACTTTTCAAGGTTACGTTAATTTTTTATGTTTAGATTTGAAATGGCCCTAGATTTAGGTCGAACATAGTTACATATGTTCGATCAAAATGGTCAAACAAATTTTTACATGTTCGATCCTCATGGCCAAACACATGCGTAATATTTGATCAAGTTAGTTGTACAGCAATGTTCGTTCCACCATATTTAACAGGGTATTAAATTAAGAATTTTATAATTTTGTTTGTAGGAAACAAATAATATTAAGACATAATTGGAGTTGTATAACAAAATTGTATAAATTGTACGAAAAAATAACGACAAACCAAATTTTTATTACACTCCAAACATAAATTTTAGACCAATTTTTTTAAACATGACTCTTTTTTGGAATAGAGGTTGTGCTAATATTTGTTACAAATATAATTAATTATTTAATAATTTAATATGTTAAATTTAAACATGACTCTTTTTCATTTCTCTTTTTCTTCTTCATATGAATGTTAAAAAATAAAAATAAATAAAAATAGAATTATAAAGAATGAAGCAACATTGATCGCTCTAGAAGATTGAATGTTGCCTATTATGTTTGACCTCCTTGTGGAACAATATATACTATGTTTGAACAATCAATATCGATCAATGTTCTTTACATTTCTCAACCTTAAATTAATTCTAAATTAAAATTCCTCTACCAATATTCCTACGAACATATACTAAATCTAAAACACTCAACTTTATAACCTAAAACATGCGGTTTTACAACACATCCCTCTTTTTTCTTCCTTCCTTTCTTTCTTCTTCCTCTATTTTTCATGTTTTTACAACAAATTTTTTTTTAGGTCTTTTTAGTTTTTTATTGATTTACCTTATTTTTATTTAAATCTACTAATAAGAGCATAATAGGAATGATGTGAATTGGATTAAAAAATTTAAACTATATTTTATAATTTATGACCATATTTAATAATAAATTGTGTTTTAAAAAAATAGACGGCCTAAAATTATTTTCATTGATGATTTGTCATCCTAGATTTCTAAGCTGAAGAGCAAAAAAAAATGGTCGTTTGGGAAAATTCTATTTATATTTGGTCTTGGCTTAATAGACGACACGTTGTCTTTCCTCGGCATTTTCCTTTTTATTTTTTGTAGAAAATATTCATTGTTTTTTCTTTCTTTTGGCATGAAACTCAGAGAAAAATCTATAGAAATCCGAGCACGCCCCCCCGAATGGTCATTTGTTCCCTTTACCTGAAAAGAAAACTCGACGCAACACGTGGATCCCTCAAACAAAGGCCAAAATACCAAAAGGGTTCTAAGTTTTCCACCTGTTTTTTTTTCTCCCCTCTTTCTCTTGTAAAGACTTCAGATCATCAGATCCTCTTCTGCTGCCAGGTAATTAATGGCTGCTGTTTCTTTAATTGCAGTTATTTATTTACTACATGCCACTGCTGTAATTGTTCGTCGATTGTTGTTATTCCCTCAACGGAAGTTGCCGCTTCTGCAATAGAATCATATGGGTGTCGCATCTGCCTTCTACTTGTGTTCAGTGGAAATGGTTTCTCTGTTTGCATATTTTCCTTTCATTTCTGATGTTATTCTTTCTCTCTTGGTGAAAATTGATTACTGTTCTTTTTATCTTTCCCCCTCAGAATAAACTTTATGGTTTGATTGGTGGCTCTTTATTTTATTTTTATTTTTTTTGCATTTAATGGGTTAGATTTAAG
Organism: Caryopteris x clandonensis; assembly: GCA_028749325.2. Taxonomy (NCBI): domain Eukaryota; kingdom Viridiplantae; phylum Streptophyta; class Magnoliopsida; order Lamiales; family Lamiaceae; genus Caryopteris; species Caryopteris x clandonensis. Next base: position 10,550,993 of record JAPYKT020000006.1, on the reverse strand, counting down.
TATCCTCTTGCATGCATGTGGGTACACCCTAATGGTTGCTTCAGTCTAATGTTCTTATCCATATCAACATTGTGGCTCTAACAATTGAATCTTGATAAAGATCGGATTGGATTGGTTGGTACTGATTTTCGTGCTTTTTGGTTGATTTTTTGGGGTCACCTCTCTGTAATTTCGTATAGCTGGAGCTGAATTTTGGATGGGGATTCAGACAATGAATTCTCATATGAGTGGTGGAGGGCAGCAATCTCATTTTCAACAGCATACACTGCAACGGTGCAACTCGTGGTTGGGCCTCACACTTGATGAGGTTGAAAACCACCTAGGCAACTTGTCCAAACCATTAGGCAGCATGAACCTTGATGAATTGCTTAAAAAAGTGTGGACTACAGAGGCCAGCCACTCATCTGGAATGGAAAGTATCAACACATCCCCTGCAGCCTCACTCCAGCGCCAAGCAAGTTGGTCGCTTGCTATGGCTTTTAGTGGGAAGACGGTGAATGAGGTGTGGAGGGATATCCAGTTAGGATATAAGATGAGTAATGTGGAAAGCCAGGGAAGAGCCCCGACCCTTGGAGAGACAACTTTGGAGGATTTCTTGGTAAAAGCAGGGATGTATGTAGCAAATGCTTCCAATGCTTCCATTGAACCTGTCATGTCCTTGGATAGCGCACTGAAGTCCCATAAATTCTCATCTCCGATGAGATTGTCGCCTTCTCCTTCAATTGACGACTTGTCTGATACGCCGCCAATGCCAGGCAGGAAGAGGACCTCTGGGGACCTTGAAAAGGCCATCGAGAGGAGGCTAAGACGAAAAATTAAGAATAGGGAGTCTGCTGCACGCTCGAGAGCAAGAAAGCAGGCATAATTTGAACTCGCTTTGCTGTTATTACCATTGCATTCTGCTGGTTTTTTTTTTTTCTTTCTTTCTTTCTTTTTTTTTTTTTTTTGTTTTTTTGTTTTTTTTATAATTCCCATTTTTGAGGCATTTGGATATTGACTTGTTGTGCATTGACAGGCTTATCACAATGAGTTAGTGACCAAGGTCTCATGTCTTGAAGAGAAAAATTCAAAGCTTAAAAAGGAAAAGGTAAGTTATACCCATGACTACCTTCTTTCATATATGCACTTCTGATAGTCATAATATAAGATAATAAGACTCATGTTACCATGTTGCATTAGTGGATCTGATATTTTGGGTACTGTTAAGAAATTCTTACTTAACCAACTAACTTCTCAAATGCTTTTCCAATTGTATTCTTGTTTTGCATGATGGAGTTTGTCAGTCAAGATGATGGATTTATCAACTTTTGGTTTCAAACTTATAGAACAGATAAAGGATAATGTACATGTATCAGAGACCACAGGAATGCTTTCCATGAATACAATAGTTAATAGCTCAAAGTCATAAAATAGTTGAATTCTTATTTTGTGCACAATGAAATATTACGTATAAGGTGATGAATGTTGCGCTAAACATCAAATTTTACTATAGATGGTATAGCACGATAGTGTAAACCATTGGAGACTACATGGACATGCCATAAGTACAATAGTTCAATAGGTAAAAAAGGGGTGGATAAGATGGAGACGCATTAAGGTGGTTGGACGAAGAGAGAACCAGTTATGCAGCAGAGTAATTGCTTTTTGGGTTTAAGATTCGTTGGAGAGACTTTGTTGGGCTATTGCGGATACCATTGGCAGTTGGCTGTTTCTGAATGGTTATCCACCGGAAATTAAAAATAAAAAATAAAAAAAAGAGAGAGAGAGGAAAGTGTAGGTTTATATACAGTGATACTAAATTCAGCATTATCTGCACCACCTATGGTTAGCATCGTGTACAGCGATAGTCATCTTCATGACAACATTATAACTCTAGAAGGAATATGCTATATAACATTTTTTCTGCAAACACTTGAATCTGTGCCAAGTTTGTATGTTTGATTGTTGCCTTGTAATTTAACCAAAAAAAGGATGATGGAAATTCGTTAACACTTCTTATTTCTCTAAATTCGCAAATTGCTCAATCAATATGAAATATATGATGGAAATGTTCTTGATCAATCGTTTAAGTGTTCAGTATCCATATATAGATTTACCATCAGGTCCACTTTGCACCAAACTTTAAATCTAAAGATGTGAATTCCTTAGTGAATGCTGAGTATTAGTGAAGTTGTTATGTCTAATGGAAGTAGTTGTCATTATATCTTATTAACCTTACACGGTGTGTGAAGTTTTCCTATACTCCTCTGATTTATCTTTTATTCTTATCATAAAATTGTTCCTCAAGATGGTTTAATCACATTTTACAGACGAGTTTCCTCAATTATGATGCCATGACATGAATTTGAACTTTTCTTGTTTCACACCGTCTCCAATTTTTTTTTTTCCTCATTAGCATCCTGGACACTAGTCAAGCATTTGTTTCCATTTTTGGCATGGTATTTGACATGATTGGCTCTCTGCATATGCTATATCACAATATACATATCTTGTGTAGCTATAATGTTCCTGTGCAATTTAAGATCTATTCTTTTCTAGATCTTGATTGTTGAGCTCTCTTAAGCTATAAAAGATATACTATGACTGTACACAAACCATTTCTGTTCTCATTAATGTTTAATGATGTGCTCACCAGTTGAGGGCACGTTTGGAGGTTTAGTTGATAATGGTTAATAAGGAACAACTGGACCGGGATCTTGTGGGGTATAATAACACAACATTTAATTTTCCCCCTTCTCTGTGGCAGGTTTGAACAGACCGAAAAATTTGACGACGTAGTCCAGAAAAAGGAGGGGGGGGGGGGGGGAATCAGGGTAGATTTTTTTGTCTTGAAAGATTCTCCAAATGTGCTCCATTGTTGACAGGAAATTGTAGTAGTATCAAGATACAATTAGTTTGCTCCTGATGTTTCAAGGGTTTCTTCACCTTAAGACTCTATCCATTTGCAGTCCTTAGTTTGATACACCACTTTTTAACACCTCTGGTACACACCCCCACCCTCCTTTTAAACAAAAAAAAAAAAAAAAAACCTACCAAAACATGCACTAGAGGAGACAGAAAATCATGTAAAATTGAAGAAATAACCTTGTGGTACCAACTCCTAATATTTTGTAAATGTAGGAACGAGACCAAAAATGTGGTAGTCTGTTGTTGAATTATAATATAAGAAAGGATTTAGTATGAGCGAAAACACATCAAGTTGTGGGTGGGTGGATAAGGGGAACTAATGAAGATTTAGAAAGTTAAATCTTACATCTCTTGCAGCATCACTTCTACTTTGTTTTAATGTAAAACTCCACCACATCCTCTCGTCTTCTCAGATTGACGTCTGATTGGCCATACTAAACATGTGAGGAAGAATGATGCCAGTAAAACAGTTTACAGAATCGACATTATTTTCATAAATTGAATATCTCAAGCAAATCCCAGAATTTAGGACTAATATGATCCAATTGTGGCCATATTACATTAATCCCAGCTGTGAACATGTTAAGGCTAACTTCTTTAATGAGAGAAAAGAAGGATCAAGAAGAACCCATATATATATATATATATATATAGGAAGAAAGAATCCTTATCGTGCTCAATTGAATATCCTTACTCACTACTCACGCATGTTTTGTCCATGATAAGCATCCAAAACTTCAGAAAGCTTACGTTTGTCCATGTGAAGAGTTGATACAAGTGGATGAAAGTTCACTGGAACCCCACCCCCCAACTAGGTTGGTGGTGGGGATTGGGGGGGGGGGGGGGGGGATGGGATCATGGGATGCTTAGTTCATGATCGACTATGCTTCACATAAGTTACTTTGAGATTTATCATCTTTCTCCATTACAATTAGTAATTTCGTAAGCTTGTAATGCATTTCAGATTAGCAAAAAATTACATATTGAACTTAGAGTAGATGTCCGCAACCATAGATGAGCGCAATAAAATTTAAGCACTGTGTGTGAGATGAAAAGAAGAGTTGTAGTAACATTTTCAAATACTAGTTTTGCCATGTCTCACTCTTGAAACTTGTGTAAGCTTTGTGAGTATAATAGTCACACAATTATGCAAAACATCTTTCGATACTTTTTTTTTAAGAAATATAGGAAGACATGGACCACCAATGAAAGAAATAATGGGAGACTTGAATTAAAATTTGGATATGAACAAAACCTGAAAAAAATTGGATTGGAAGCTGAAGAATGACACTTAAAAAAAAATCAGTTGGAAATGGATCTTTCAAATATTTTAAAGCATATGAGAAATTATTGGTGGAGTTTTTTTTTTTTTTTTTTTTTATTTTTTTGAGGAGGATCCTAGCTTTACTCCTACCTCAATGGTAACTCGGACCCGAGATCTTTGGTTCTAGGTAGTGGAGGCTCTTACCACTGAGCCGGCCCACTTTTGTCTTATTGGTGGAGATATGATGGAAGTAGAAAGTTTTGTTTGGTGCAAGAAAAGCTAATGGATCGACATATTGCAGATATTCTCCTTTATTCCTTCAGAATGCCTATATGCTGAAAAAAGTAATATAGTTTGGAGAATCTTGATAGTGAGAAGAGAAGAGACATCATGTATAAAGATACCTTCAATTGGCTGAACAATAACTGACATCTTTAATCGAATTTTATCAGTTTGCTGGAATCCTTTGTAACAGTCAAAGGATGTTGACATCCGTAAATTCTTTGATGGGAAATAATAACATGAAATTGGAACCATAAGCAGGCTAATGGGAGTAAAAGATAACAGTTATGTCCAAAAATACTCTTAACTATAGTTGCTGCTTCAGAGGTTTTGGGATTGAAACCCAGTGGTGGACTGTTTTGCTATCTCCATATTGAATTTTGAGTAGGCTAAGATCATCAAATCATTTTTCAGTGAGGAACATATAAAGAAGGTGCAGAATTCCTTGAAAAGGGGTAGTCTGGAGAAGAAACAACATTAGGAGCCTATGGAAGTTGGTGTCTTGGTTGTAAGTGGAATTGTGGGTGTGACTTACACTTTCCATCTCTTCTGTGATTATCAGTTTGTAGATCTCCATCACATTTGCTTATAATCGAAAGTTAAGTCCAACTTTTCAGTCATGCAAATGAGGGGCAACCTTGGATGGAATCACTGTAATAAAAATTGGCTTCAAATGAAGACTTGCGAAATATGGATCCAAGGTATTTCTAAAGTTAGGAGTATCTAAAGAAAACTTGATCTTATCCAGTAAGTTATATTGATAAATATTGGTGGATAGGCTTTCTCCTCCATTTGGCGAAGTTTTGTGATATGAGCCTACCTTGAAAATATTAGCTGATGCAAGGTTAGGTTAATATGCTGTTTGGCTGATAAGCATTTTTCTTTTGGAACTAGTCTTCATAATTTTATTTTTGTCCCTTCATTGTCCTGGTTGAGAGCAAAATGGGGTTTGGGCCTTCATATATACTTCCAAGGATCCCCCTATCTTATGCAGTGTCTTTTCTATAAAATTTTGCAAAATCAAGACGCTAACCTGTCTTTCCTTCTACCTAATTTTGGTGCGACTGTAACGCTGCAGTAAGTAAACAGCTTCGAACTGGAGATTAATTTTCTCCCTCTCTCTCTCTCTCTCTGTTCTTTTTCTCAGAACTAGTCCTATTATCTTTCTTCTTTCAATTTTTTTAACCCGAGCACACCATGATGGATATCAGGCCTTCATACAAACTTCAAGGAAAATACTCTCTCTTACGTGGAGTTGTTTTAGGTTTTGCAAAAGCAACAACTAACATGTTTTGCCCTTTACTTTTGATTGTGCTGCAATAATGAAAAACAAAAGTTCAAAATTGATAGAACATAGTTTCTTTCATGCATATATATTATCAGCTATGTTCTGTCTTTTGAGTAAAAGCTAGTCGTAATTCATGCTTTAATTTTCTTTGTTAGCTGTTCGATTGTACTCTGCAGCTTTTGGATGCATCTCCTTATTCAGCTTCTATTTTTTTTGTTTCTTAGTGATTCTCTGGAAGGATACTTGTTGTGGTGGTCGGTTGAGTTTGTGCAGTGAATTTTGATAAGTAATGTTCTTAATATTTATAATTGGAATTTGTCATCATGTCTATAACCATGAACTGGATTTACCAATATTTCTGATATACGTAGTTTATGTCCCAAATATTTTGATGGTATTATGCCTGCTCTATATGTGCCTTGTTGCCTGTGCCGCATGGTGGCAGTTTGTCTGTCCTTGATGTATGAAGAAGTGTGATTTGGTTTACTCTATGCATGACAAGGACATTTCACCATTTTTGAATGTTGAGGGTCCAGGTGTATTTTATTTTCTTCATAAGATTCTTTCATCATCATATACATAGGAACAAACAACACTCGTCTAAAAATTTCATAGTATAGTGTGTGCCTATCTTGCTTTACAATATTGAAATGACAGTGTTACGTTACTTATTCTGAGGAGTGGCTGATTTTTTCTCTGGTAAAGTTCTTGCAAGAGATTACATACTTTATGTTCTTTGCAGGAATTTGAACAAATCATCTATTGTGATTCTTCCGAACCAAGGTATCAGCTCCGAAGAACAAGTTCATTCTGAAATTACTTAAGCACAAGTCCGAATGGAGCCCACACAAAGTTGTTAGAGGGTAGAGTTGGTTTGGCAACGTCCGTGTTTTTAATACTTTGGTTTCATAGTGTGTAAAATGGTACTAGTTCTAGTGCTTGCTGGCAATAACTGTGGATTTTAAGAGGCAAAGACTGAACTGTCTTTTGTAGATAGAAATGTAGATGAAATGAAGGATGCCTGAGCCAAAGTGTATAGTTATGCTCCTGATATTGGATGCTAAAATGTGTCTGCTGTTGAGTTAAACCTACAATGGATGACCATGAGCTCTGGTTATTGCACAGACCGCCCAATGTACAACATCAGGTGTGGTGTTGATCGTTCATTATCTTGTGTACAACATAATATGTAGAATAATTAGATTACCAGTGAATGGAGTGTGATGCTCGTTTTTTTTCTTTTAAAAAATACCCCTATTGCCTGAGGATAAAAGGCTTATTAACTACTAAATATGGTGCCTTAGTTAAAGAGAGCAAAAGTACATCTGTGGGAAAGTACCACAACTGTTGGTATGTAGTATTTAATATTCAGTTGTGTGTGTGCAAAGAAAAACAAAAGATTACTTCGTAATAAGCATGTGCAACAGAGGAAAATTAATTTGGACTGGTTTAAACTATTATCTTTTGGAGAAAAACTAAAAAAATTCTTCGAAATTGAACTCTCTACTTTAAAGTTTAAACTACTTATTCCAGTGATTGGGTGAATTTTAAGTTACTTTAATATGCATAAAAACTATCCTTACAAATTGAACCGTTCAACTCTAATGATGTCTCCATGGAAATTATAGAGCTAACATGATTTAAAGTGGAGACAATTTTCAAGTGAAAAAAAAAAAAAAAAAAGGTGAAGGATCTTAAAACATTCAATATCACCAAATTAAAATTTGTGAATGTGAGCTTTCCTAAGTATCCATTCCCCTTCACTCTTCATAACAAGAATACCCCACATTGGCAAAGTAACAAAAAGGTCATAAAAACAAAAACATGAACAAGCAAAGCTGAAGATCACAAAATTATGGAAGTTCCTATAACACGGTGGGGCCTCAGATTTTGTTGAAAGCAACAATATCGCAGCTTTGAACATATTCATTGTGAGGTTCGACTGTAAGACGCTCTTCAATCAAAGTATCAACAGAGACGAGATCATCAACAATGGTAAGCATGATCTGCAACTTCTTAATACCATAACCAACTGGAACTAATTTTGCTGCAAAAGAAAAACCAATAATATATACATATATGAGAATTATTCGTCAAAAAATAAAAAAATAAAAATGACAAGAAAAACAATAGACAACAATAATAGTAGAAAAACATACACGCTCCCCACAATAGGCCAGGCAACTCAATACTACGAACAGATTCTTCCAGCTTCTTCATGTCTGTCTCGTCATCCCAAGGCTTTATATCCATGAGAACTGATGATTTCCCACCTAGACACAAATCCAACAAGAAAACTTGGAAAATCAATAGTGAATACAGATTGTAGATAAAAAAGCATTTAGATCAACGAAAAAAATCAATGTGGAGACATTAATATCCTTGGACATAAATATTAAGATCATGTCAGAAAATACATAGAAATGCCTCCAAAAGCCAAGAACCTTGAAAACCTTGATTTTCCTAAACAACACTGTAGCAAAGGAAGATTTACATCAAAGCTAAGATATTAAACTCACTCTCTTTCTTTTTGGTAGATGACTTTGCAACCTCCCTCTGTTCTGCAGCCTTCTTTTCCTCCTCTGTCTCATCACCAAAGAGATCAAGGTCGTCGTCATCATCAGCAGCAGTCTCCTGGAAAAATTTAATGCAAAAGCAAAACAAATTCAAATTTAGGTAAATTCAGGCATGATATTCTTCACTCAATTTGAGCCCAATAATGCCTCAGGTAAGGTAATGTTGTCTGGGGTAAGCAAAGTGACAAGCAGACCACATGGTAATGGCTACAAGCTACTATAACTAATTGTGTTAACTATGGCAGAAAATTTTTATAATTAAGGTAAATGTGTTCGATCCGTCAATTCACTACAATTTTTGAAGTTAAGATTGCACACACCAAACATTTTCAAGAGTAAACTCAAATGCCACTATCAAGTTCCATGTAAACAAAAAAGTTAACATAATACCTTGGCTTCCTGAGCAGGGGCAGCAGATCCGCTGAACCTTACTCCTAAAGGAGTCCCAGGAAAGCTACAACATCATTGGTCAGAGCAAATTAAAATGTCAAATCTAAATTTTGTGTCCAGAATATTCAAATCTCACATGTATATTACAAATAAACAATGAAAAGCTGAAAATATAAAACTTGCTTCAATATATTTTCCGATCATTACTTAATATATATTTCTATTAGTGAATCAGAAGTGCAAATGTACCTGGCTGCAAGCTTCGTAGAAATAGCTTCGTACCACTTGCTGGCATTGGGGTACAGATCAGCACTTGGCTTCTCCAAAACAGCAGCATAAACTTTAACATCGTCTTTTGTAAGTTGGTTACTGAAATCCCCAATATATTTCAATAGATATTAGAGGAGAATTAATAATATCGAACAATTGACTGGTAAAATTACTCAAATATATATACAAATAGAGAGAAACAAAGAAAATGATAACAGAAACGTGAAGTGTGTTAATCGGAGATGCATGATTTTGCCTAGTTCAATTCCTCAAATTTATATACTAACAGAAAAACAAAAAAAAACAAAGATAACACGGAAACGTGAAGAGCGTACCCGGAGACGTGTGATTTTCCAGACAGAAAATCGTTAAGGGCCTTGAGGCCGGATTCTGTATGCAGATCTGAAAAGGTAACGGCCATTTTCAATTTGAGGAGGGAAAAGAAGGGAGTGAGATAGAGGCAAAAGCTCAGAGAAGGGGAGTGGAGAGTGAAGGGGGAGGTGAAAATGAAGTGGAGAGATTTATATGGGCTGCGGCAAACCCTAGTCCGAGATATTTAGTGGGGGTATATTCTTTTCTTGTTCTCTCTCATTCTTTAACCAAATAAATTCAAGAGTTTTAGTGTTTTGTTTTTCTTTTTTCGGTTTTCAGCATTTTTAGTTCACAAATTTGAGTTTGTGATTTGTGTTTCCAAAAACCAAAGTTTATAAGTTGCGGGTCTCTAAACAAATGATGATTGGTGCACAATTAGAATTTTGTATGGAATTTTAATGATGTGGCATTGAAAATATTGATGACTTGTATGGAATTTTAATGATGTGGCATTGAAAATATTGATGCCTCGGTGGATGTCAAATCACTAACAGAAGAAAAAAATTGTAATTATTTGAGAGATAATAATATAAATATAATACGTCATAAATTATTAATAGTTCTAGTAAATATAAAACATTTTAAGATATATTGCATCTACTATGAATTTGAATGTTTAGTTTTGTGAATCTATATCTATATCTAAATATATATATATATATATAAAAGTCGTCCTAAAAATAGTAGCAGCAATTTTTTTCGTTCAAATTGATTTCTAAACCTAAAAAGTGCACAATTTTTTCAAAAAAAAAAAAAAGTCAGCACAATTATCATGTTATAAATAATATTCTATTTTCTTTCATTAAACAAAATAAATATTTGTGTGAACAATAAATTATGAAGATTACAATACAAAAATTTCGCCAAACTTCTATATAGACTACCACTATTTGTATGCATATATAAAAAGAGAAGTATAACATATAAAACATTAGATTTTCCTAAATAAACTACTTTTTAATTATTGTATTTATTTTTTATATATCTATACCAATACCTATTTGTATATAATATATAATAATACAATTTGATTAATAAATCCACGATTTTCAATGTTGAAATTACACTTATCAATTTCAAGATATACTAAAATTATATTGTATTATTATTTCCAGTAAAAATATTTTTATTTGATTATCTTTTTTTATTATTTTTTTATTTTTCACTAAACAATCTAAAAGCTTATATTTTTTTTTTTTTTGTTTCAACTCTATTTTTTATGAAAAATATATGTAATTAATTTTATTTTAACAATCTTTAAGTAGACATTCATATTGCATATATACATATATATAAACTTAATTATTAAATATAAAATACTTTCCTTAAGTTAATTGTTACATTTTTTTGTTTAACTAAAATAATTAAGTAAATATGAACAAATCATTCTCTAAATATCGAAGTAAGAAATCAATCTTATAAGAATTTTTTTTGTTCTGTACTAATAATTTTGTTAAAAAAATTGAGATTTGGGTGTTTAATGAAATTGAAGAATATGATTATAATTTTTAATTATTTGACAATATTTGCTCTTTTTAAATATTATAATGTTAATAAATATTTATTTATTTATTTTATCATTGATATATTGTTTCAGCATATACATATTTTGTTGAAATAATTTATTTTATCAGTGAATTTTTTAAAGAAATTCTAATCTTTTAGAAATATATTACTAAAAATTCTTTTGAGGTATGTGAATATATATATATATATTGTCAAGCATATAAGTATTACTACGACCACAAAAAAATAGTTTTTTTTTTCAAACCAATAGATTTTCATAATCATAAAAACTATTATGCAATATTTTTATGTGCTTACTGTAAATGTACATATTTATGTTGTGTTGAAAATATTATGTTTACTCAGTCTTTAAAATATAATAAATTCATATATGTATATGTGGGGGATGGGGCGGGGCAAGGTGAATAAAATTATTGTGTCATATTAATAATTGTAATAATTTGCACCGATATTTGAGACTAACTATTAAATATACTTTGATTAGAAAATAAAACAGAAAGAGAGAGAGAAAAAGAAATACATATAAATATTATATAATACTTGAATGCAATAATATTATATAACTAAATATTAGAAAAATTCACACATTGTCCGTACATCGCACATGAGCTTAACTAGTATATCTAATAAATAAATAAATAAAAACTAGTATATCTAATAACATAAGTACTGCCTTAAATAGAAAATAACAAAATTTCCCCCCTAAACTACTTTTTAATTATGGTATTTATTTTTCTATGCAAATCTATATCAATATATATGTGTGTATGTATATATATATATATTTGGTATCTATTATTCTATACAAATATATATCAATATCTATCTATATATATTTGATTTATAAAACCACGACATTTATTGATTTTCAAGTTGATATGTATATTTGATTATCTTTTTTTATTATTTTTCATTTGACATCCATATTGCAAATATATATACGCACATGCATACATTAAAATTTAATTATTAAATATAAAAGGAATTCTTAAGTTAATTGTGATATATATAGAAAAAAAAAACCAATTACTTGCTCCCTAAATTACTTTTAACTATGATATCTATTTTTATATAAATATATATCAAAATATATTTATATATAAGATATAATAAAATAATTTGATTGATAGAGTCACGATTTAATGGTTGCTAATAATCACAATAAAAAATAATTATGTTATTATTTATTTTTAGTTTAGTTATTTTATTATGAGAGTATATCATAACACTTATATTCTGTAAATATAATTATATTATTATTTATTTTAAGTTTAGTTATTTTATCATGAGAGTATATCATAACATTTATATTTTATAAATATAAATTGTAGTTCAATTTAGATCCTATAATTTCATTAATTTTGGGATATACATAACCAATATATTTGTATATATAAGTTAGATTACAATTGGTTTGATTTAAAAATAAAAATAATTAATATTTAAATAACAGAGTAAGATTAATGTTACATATTAATTTGTGTAATTTTATTTAATATTAAAAAAAGAACAAAAAATTAATATTTTACTTTTGAAAATTTACACGACCACAAAAACTAAGATTCTTTTTTAACAAAACAATTGTCTCAAAAATAAGAAAATATTATATAATGTATGTCATTTGAGATATATTTAATATATATATATATATGTATATATATAAAGAGAAGTAAAACTAATATGTCATTCTATAAATATTCATTTTTTTTAATTTTTTTATATGTCAAACCACGTCTATCACTGGGTGTGTCATTAATTAATATGTAAAAGCAAAATATGTCTTTAAAATATAATTTTATGTTTTCAATAAATTTAGTACTTCATATTTAAAATAAAGAAATATATAATTTCTCAACTTAAACCATAGAGAAATATTTGAATTGGGTCAAGTTGAGACATAATCTTGTTTGTTTAATACTTTCTAATTTTAAATTTATAAGCTCAAAATTCTGAAAACAATCAATTGACTACATAACGAAAACAATAATTATCCTCTCTTGTGTGAATAATAATTATCCTCTCTTGTGTGAATCTGTTAGGAAGCAATATCAAATAGGATAACCAATACCGATGATGCACAACCAAAAGAACAAAATAAAAATCAATCAACAATAACACAATAGACACGAGCAATTTTAACATGGAAAACCTTCCCAATGTGAGGAGTAAAAACCACAGCATTGGTGTCCACCCAAAATCTCCACTATAATCAAATACAAGAGTACATCAAGTTTAGAATCTGCCATAACAAATATTCAATTACGAGATTCAAGATAATCTAATCTTGATATTAAACAAGAGTTGGAAAGATCTCACAAAAAAATGTCCCACTGTCCCTTACCGATTCCTAACTCTAGGAGCATCACAATCTGATCCCCACCATTCAGAATGTACCTCAATGTGTCATGAACGTGCTTCCAAATTTCACCTTGATCTAACGGTTAGTTATCTGGCAATTGCATTTACAAAATATCTGGACTAGGCACACATTCAAGAATAAAAAATTCTCTTTTTCTCTCTTGTTTTTCTCAAACCTTGACATATAATTTTGGCTAATCTTCTACCATATATATCAACATGTGTCTAGTGTATTTATGTCAAATTTAATGTACTAGACGGGCTATCCCTTCTTCCAGTATTTGGGCCAACACACGGGCCTCAATTAAGTTGGGTAATGTGATCTCTACAAGTTGAAAATCCAACCCAACAATATATATACATTAATTTAGAAATAAAAATGTCAAAGTTTCATTGGGTGTGCTGTTTTAATTTCTAAATTTTCATGACCTTTTATACAAAAAAAACATCACGCCCAATGACGTTTTACCATAGTTTGGGAAATATTTTCAAATTTACCATAAATCGTGAATTTTTTATTTAAATATATTCTTTTACAAATTAATATTTCTATATATAATTATATATAGAAAATAATTTCTTTTAAATTCTAAATAATATAATTTTGACAAACTAAATTGATAAAGACAAGTTATATATATATATATATATTATTAAGCATAAATAAACTTTGATACTATATATATTTCTAATTTATTTATTATATTATAATATTTTTACCACAAACTAGTACTCTACCTGTGCGTTGCACGATTTGTAATGTATAAATATTCTAAAATTTTATTTTTTAAATTTAATATTATAAAGTGATTTTTTAAGTAAATATTAACAATCCATATTAAAATATCATTATATTTATTTATAATTGAATAAGCTTATTGATTTATATTTTTTAATATAGATATAATATAATCAAATAAATATTTATATACATATATATAATTAAATAATTAATATGATATTTTAAAAGTAGATAAATTTATAACAATTTATTACCTCTTAAAAACTAAAAATAATATAATTTTAAAATTCTTTTTATTAGGAATGATAATGTGGCTTGCTAAATAGCCAAACCGCTCTGCTTCATCTCGGGACGGAGCGAAGAGATATACAACATAAATAACAACAATTAAAGTACCCATTCTACCCAATTCGATTCTCATCTTCAGTGTTGATGGTATTTTTTGTACAACTCTAAGTGAGATTATTTTGGGTTGACATTTTTAACTTTTTGGATTGTTAATTTTATTTATTTTCCTAACGAATAAATGTTATTTCCCTCAATATTATAAAACTAACTGTTAACTAATTAGGCTGATATTAGTAGAACTCATTATGATATTAATAATTTATTAGGCTTCCTAAGGAAATCAATAATTAGGCCACGCATTGATCAAGTACATGTGGTTTTTGCAATTAAAAAAAAGAAAAAAAAAAACTCTTTTAAAAAAGGAAAGCATGGCAATATTCAAACCCCTTATCTTCCCTATGGGACCATCTCTATTGGCAGAGCCATATATAAAAGTTGTTATGCTGGAGCATACCTAATTTTTTATTTTAAAATAGTTTCAAATGTTTGAGTTAAATATGATATTGAAAGCATAATTAATCTCTTCGGATTGTTTTTTTATATTTTCTCCTTTTGTTGTATTTAATGAAACTCTTGCGCAAGACACTTAGTCAGAACATAAGAGATGAGATCTTGGGTCAACAGATCAAATGAGTTTGTGAGGATCATTATAGTTATTAATGTCAATTATTGACCCTTTTAAAATAACCAAGTCTGACATTAATAAAAAAATTGAGTAAAGGGATATACCTGCACGTTAACTATAGATAAAAGATTCGCACGTTAAATTCATCTTTTACCTATGACTTCCTCTAAATTGCGTTTATTTGGAAGGGAAATAATTATGAATGAAAAGATTAGGGTGTTTTGGGATAGATGATTTGTTATATTATCAAATGTTTACATTTAGATATTAACCTTGATGGATAAAGATATGTTATTCTTGTTCATTATCTACTATATTGATATCCAATTGTATGATAACACAAATTACTTTAATACCCTTAAAAACTTACAAATATTCTTTTTCATTGATTTTTCTTGAATTACTAGTGAAAGTTGTTGAATTTAACTCGAATTTCACCTAAAAAAATTTATTTTCACAAAACTCAAAATAATAATAATAAGAATAACGATAAAATATAATAATAATAATAATAATAATAATAATAATAATAATAATAATAATAATAATAATAATAATAATAATAATAATAATAATAGGGGTGAAGTAAGGGACAAAGAAAAGGGAGTAGGGTTATAGCGACGACATTTTTGTAATTTGGAAGATAAAACAACTTTTTTGTCAATAAAAGTAAACGGGTGATAAGGTTGGATAATATATCTTTATTCAACTTTATCACCCAAAATAAATATAGCGTTAGTATTGTTTGCTGGATATAAACAAATAGATGTGTTGAATATCTAAGGATTGGGGAAATCCAAAGATGAATTAATTAATTTTCAAATTGAATTGCTTGCTCTTGAACTAGGTAAAATAATGAATCTAAAGGGCTGCATATATAATAGTGTGTTAGAACAGAGAAAATTAATTATTTAATTAAGGATGAATTTATTATTAAGTTAAATAATATTTGTTGGACAAAATAATTATTTAAGCTCGAGTAATTAAATGATCATGAAGATAATTAATTATAAAACTAATTTTATTTGTTGAACAACTAATTAATAACCTAAAACAATGCTGGAGAATTAAATAATTATTTAGGCCTAACAAAATATTTAAAATCTCTTGAAAATAAACTCAACACATGGATATTAAAACTCTATAGCCATGAGCAAACCTAAAGGGACGAGAAGATCTAAGGGATCTAAGTAAATGGAAGACAATATAAGAGAACTCGATTCTCATCTTCTTGTTCTCTCTTATATGTATTAAAATTCCTTAATTTTAGATTATTCGTCTCGTTATAATTGAGGTATATGAGAATCAAGTTATATGCAATTCGACATTTAAAGATTCTCATAATATTATAGAAATAATTTTAATTATCTATTTTCATTACGTATTTCATATGATAAGTGGCTTAAATATTTCAACAATTTTGAGGTTCTACCTTGTCAAATTGAGTAAAAGAAGAAATATTTGATATATATATATATATATATATTTTTTTTTTAGTTTTGATCACATTTTTTCTTGAATTTAAAAAGAGAAAAAGAAAAAAAACGACATCTCGCAAATTTGTGTTTTTGGTTCCCCCAAAAATACCAAAGCGTAAAATAACTCACAAGTGATTGTCAGCCCATCCTGATTAGATATTTTGTAGCGCAATCTCATTTATGCCCTTATCTCCAAATTAATTCTCCTTATGACAGTGAAAACCGAAGAAAACAGACCCCAAATAATTCACCTGGTGCGGGCGCAGAGTGCACCCTCGCACACTTTAGGAAAGACCGACCAAAAGTCACCGTAATTTCCAGAACCTCAAAATTTCAATCCTCCACCACTTTCGTAATTATCTCCTCCGTCGGCGTTCTCAGGAGTCTACTCTCATATCTCATCTACACTCTCCGGTAACTCACGCTTATGTCGTTTCGTTTCGGATTTTTGTTAATTTTTTGTTGATTAATTGTTTATATTCCAATTAACATTTGTTTCCTGCTTGGTAGTTACTGATTAGATTTTGCAATTCTCGGAGGTTTTGTGTGGTGTTTATTATTTGAAGGAGGAATTAGTTGGATATTTTTTTATTTTTGTTTTTATTTTTATGCATTTTTGGGGAACCGAGGGTTGCTGATGGATGATTACTTTGACTTGATGAAGAGTTCTGTAACTCTTATCGTTTTTTATGAACATGAAATTTTGCTGCCTGGGTTGTTGCTTTTCTTTCAGATGCTACATCTGGTCAACTGTAATTGCACATATGCATTTGTTATTGTGTGTGTGTGTGTGAATAACGGATATTAATTAGGTATAATTCATTTGTGTAGCATCCATAAACGGGTTTTGAGAGATTACTCATATTAAAAACTTAAATAGCCCGAGCAATCCGCATAGATTTTTTTTTTTGGTCTATCTTAACCAGTTAAATCTTTAGATCAGGGACAGCTATTTACAATACTTTGTTGAAATTGAATTATGTGTAAGGTTTTATTTTAGGATCTAGACTTAGCTATATGTAATTGAATTGTTGACTTATTAGAACTGCTCCTAACTTTAGCTAGTTCTTCATATTTCTATCCTAGATTGTGATTTGTGAACTGGTGTTTCTTATCGTTTTGGTTACACCATTAGCATATGATTGCAGGAAGTGCAGGTGTTTGAGATTTTGGTATACATTTCTGTACTAACATCTTTATATCAAAGAAAGCATGTCAAGTGGTGGAAACACTCATTGGTGCTATCAATGCAGCCAGCCAGTGAGGCCTCAAGGCCGGAATTTGGTTTGCCCATACTGTGACGGAGGCTTTATACAAGAGCTGCCTGAAGTTATGGGTGCTCATTCAGGTGATGCTTCTGGCCTTGGATATATGGACCCTTTCCATGATCCGAGATTTGGTATAATGGATGCATTTGCTGCCATTATGAGGCACAGGATGATGGGTAGGGATCCCAATTTCGATGTCAGAACACGATCTGGCATGGTCCCAGAACGAAGGCCTCCTGGGCCATTCTTGATATTCCGTGGCCAATCTTCGGTTGGTGTACCCGGTACTGATCCATTTGATTTATTATTCAATCGTGGGCATGGAATGGGGCAGAGAGAAACTGATTTTGGTGATTTCTTTATGGGTCATGGGTTACATGAATTGATTGAGCAGCTAAGTGTGAACGACAGGCGAGGTCCACCTCCTGCACCTCGCTCTGCAATCGATGCCATGCCTACAATTAAAATTTCTCAAAGGCACCTCAATACAGATGCACACTGCCCTGTGTGTAAAGATAAGTTTGAACTAGGCTCGAAAGCAAGGCAGATGCCTTGTGATCATATTTACCATTCTGATTGTATTGTACCTTGGCTGGTTGAACACAACTCATGCCCTGTTTGTCGTGTTGAGCTGCCTTCACTTGGCTCTGGAAATGCTCATCCTAACCTGAATCCAAGAAGCGGGAACCCAAGCAGCAGCAGGAGGAGGGATAGTAATAGCCAGAGTCAGGGGCGATGGAATCCATTTTCTTTCCTGTGGCCTTCTAATTCATCCAATCAAAATTCTCAACGTCATTCTGGAAGCGGAGGAAACAGCTCAGCAGCTCCTCCTGAGGACCATAGCCGGATGCGGTGGCCATTTGACTATTAATGAGATCATCTGCAGTTGTCTCCTTTAATCCTTCCTTTTATCTGTTTTCTCAGTTGCGTGTCGAAAACGTCTTATTTCTTTCTTGTCTGTTAATCTTGGTAAATCCCTTTGTGGGGTTGTAAATTATTCCCAACGTTGTCAAAGTTAAAATTTGCATCAGCTGTTTGAAAATCAGCTAAGTATGCCCCTAAACTCTTCTTTCCCCGTTCATGTAAATATCTTTTTGAGATTTTACAGCTCAATGTTACCTCGGTGTTAGTTGTGAGTTCCCTCACCTTGAACAGGGATAAGGATGGGATGATATGAAAACAGAAGTGATCTGATTGATCTTTTGCGAAACAGTTGCAAGAAAAAATTTGCACCCTGGGAAATAGTTGGATTGCATCTCACAGTAATTGTGATTTTGTGAACTTGCAGCTGTAAACAAAAGCAGCAGCATATGAGCTGTATCTCCGGATCTTGATTTTTTTCATTAACGAATCTTCATTGTTGTTTAGAAGAACATTTTGAGTACAAACCACGAAGATGAAGTATGATATGTCATCATTCCCATGCTGAGCTTGTGAACACTGGTAGCTTTCCTTGATCTTTTGGTCCTCTTTATTTTCTGCTGACAGCCCTTTTTGTTCCAAGTTTCTTGGCCTGCAGAATCCCAAGTCCTAGGACTGGAGGATGGTGTTTGTATTACTTCGTTTGACTTGATTTAAGAATGTGCTTTGTTTGGTTTGAAGTCTGAAATGTGATTGAACCTCTTCAGTTGCTGTAACTTTGCTCTTGAAATAGCCTTTATGTGTAAGTGTATTTTCTGAAAACTCACACGGAATTATTCTTGCTTTAAATTATTGAGTCCCTGCAACCCTTTTGTTTTTCTTTTTACTTGAATTTGTGTAATTCGGTAGATATGGTGATGGTGATCTTGGAACTGGAACGCACATATATTGGAAATTTGCCAATTCAATTTGAACATTGTTATGGCTGGTAACCAAAACAATCAATGGAAATGTGTTGACGAAGGCAAATAAATTTAAATTAGTTAATTCATTTTCGCAGCTAACTGCAAGGTCGGCCGTGGATTTAAGCTATATTTGGACCGGGTTTTAAAGTTTTATTTGGGTTTAAATTAATTGTGGTCATTTTGAGCCATATCTCGGAATCCAAGTAAATCATAACCTAATAAAGTATAATAATCCCTCTTATCTAGGGAATACAGAAAAGGAAAAAAAAAAAAAAAAAACTCTCTTTTCAAATTATTGTTGAAATAATTTTTTTTTTTGAAAGTTAAAATTTTAGCAAAATTTTCTAATAGAATGTTTAATTTTAAAAGTTAAATATGATTGATCATGAAAATAATATATAAGTAAATAATATAAAATTGTACTTTCACTTGGCGACAAAAAAAATAAGATAGAAGGAATTGTGCACATCTCACAATTTCTTTAGACATGATTTAACACTTGTAACTCATTCATTTGTTTTATATATGATTTGATATTTACAATAAATTTTTTAACCTCCTCATCCTAAAACAAAATTTTCATTGCTTACTAGAACTCGCAATATCCACAAGTCTGAGTTTCAAGGCTCAGAATTCTAGAAACTCTGAATCCAAATTGTTACCTTTGATTATTCCACAATTTAATTATTATTTGAGATAAAATCTTTCAATTTTTTGGTGCGGCTATTCATACCCCAAAAATTTCTAAATATACCCTATAATAATTATGACAAAATTAAGCATTAATAAATTGACTAAAATATTCTTATATATTTATATATTTTTTATTTTATTCCTATTCTCAACTGCATAAATACCGCCTTATCTTCTTCTTCTTCTCAATGTTTCTTGAATGCAGAGAAGTTGAAATTGCAAATCTAGGACTTTCTTGAGATTGGGCTACTAATCTCAAACCTTTTCTTCTTTACATTTCTTCAATACAGAGAAGTTGAAACTGCAAATTTATGTCTTTCTTGAGATTTGACTCCAATTCTGAAACTTTTTTTCTCCATGTTTCTTCTATACAGAGAAGTTGAAATTGCAGATTTATGGCTTTCTTGAGATTTGACTTCAAATCTAAAACCTTTCATCGCGAAGGCCAAACTTAATAAGGAATATACACTTAACACTATTGTTTAAATGGTATTTTTTCCATCTTTAAATGGTTTTTCCCTAAACTTGATTTTGTTAAGAACTTTGTGTATAAGGGTTCATATACATACACACACACACACACATATATATATATATATATACTTGCTATATGTGGGCACGCCTGATGGTCTTAATCAATAACTCAATGGAGTCCGTCACATTGAAATCTAGGTCACCCACATACATCAAAGTTGTCTATGATTGGACTGTCGTTGCTCCACCAGGCGCTGTCATTCTGCCACATTTTGGTGCTGAACCTAAATTTATTACTAATTTCAGAAACAAAGAGAATTTTTTTTTTGGGTTTCTGGGTGGAGAAGATGGTAGATAGAGAAATTACATATGAACAAATATTATAATTTTTTTATGGGAAAGCAGAGAGGTTTTTGTCAAATGCTAATTTATTTTTTGATTATTTTTTTTTAAGTGAAGGGTATAAGAGGTAAAAATAGGTTATATTTAGTAAAAAAAAAAATTGTTAATTTTTAATAGGGTATATTTAGACTTTGGGGTATGTTTAGAGATTTCGAGGGTATGAATAGCCCCACCCTTATCTTAATATTATTGAATAAAATAACAATATTTATCGAAACGAGACTCTTATTTGAGATGTTAGTTACAGGATATGCTGGTGGGAGGGGGAGCACCGTTTACATTTGTATATATAGAATAAATATTCATATTATCACGTTTTTTTTGTCAAGAAAAAACCAAGCTGAAACCGCGATCGAAAACAACACATCAACAGATTGATAACATTGAAGAACTCACACACAATGCAATCGGATTTACGTGATTCGATCTGTGAAAGATCTATATCCACGGCAGAGAAATCAGAAGAATATTATTACTGAAAAATCTTACAAATCACTCACTGAATTACACTTCAAGATCTTGATCAATGTGATCAAATCTTCACTCACAACTCACTGCCCTCTTCTCTTCTCTTTTTCTTCTCTTCCGGAAAAACTGATGGAATGAATTAATCGTCTGAATTTATTCACCCATTCCCCCTAGTTAGTTGAAGCTAACAACCAACCAACCAACTAACTAATCAACCAACCAACCAACCAACTAACTAATCAACCAACCAACTAACTAATCAACCAACCAACCAACCAACCAACCAACTAACTAACCAATTAACCAACTGCATTAACTAACGCTTCATTACCCATGCACTCGGCCAATCGATTTCTGAGACTTGAGATGAGTGATTCAGAAGCTACACTTAACCTTCAGCTTCAAAAATCTCCACTTTAGCTATGAATCACTCCATAGCCATACTTAATGACTAACTTCAACAGAAATGTAAGCTCCACATAGAGCTTCACTTCCTAGCAGCTCCACTTTGAGCTGCTACTTCCACAGAACCCAGTTATACCATCCCAATAGAAGCAAGACTAAGCTCAAACTTAGGAGCTTGCAAAGCCTTGGTGAATGCATCAGCGGGATTGACAGCAGTGTCAATTTTGCTCACCACAATACTTCCTTTCTCAGTTAAATCTCTAACAAAGTAAAGCTTAACATCAATATGTTTCATGCGTTCGTGGTACCCATGATGTTTGGATAAGTGAATAGCAGATTAATTGTCACAAAACACAGTTACCTTATCCTGCACTATTCCAAACTCTGACAAAATACCTTGCAACCAAATCCCTTCCTTCACAGCCTCTGTCAAGGCCACATATTCTACTTCTGTAGTAGAAAGAGCTACCACAGATTGATGCGTTGCTTTCCAACTAACTACTGTTCCAAACAAGGTGATCACATACCCAGTTAGACTCTTCCTTGTATCAATGTTTGCTGCATAGTCAGCGTCAACATATCCAACAAGTGAATCACCATCTGAGGTAGACTGCTTGAACTTCAAACACTTCGCAACAGATCTTTTCAAGTATCTCATTGCCCACTTTGCAACCTCCCAGTGTATCTTCCCAGGATTGCACATAAACCTGCTCAACACACTCATCACATGTAATGGCTTCTTGATAGTTCCTAGGCTCACAGGACTCCACTTCAAGGGCTGTAAATAGAGCAAAAGAGACCCAATCTTCCTGTTTGTATCTCACTGGAGGTATGATTTCTCTTCTACTTCTGTCCCTTGCAAGTTTATAACTGCTGTAGCTGGTTTGTTCCCTCTCTTCCACTGACTCATCATCTTCTTGTTGTGGTTGAGATGATGATGCACCATCAGCTCCTTGTTCCACAGTAACAACATCTGGTGCTTGTTGCATCACTTCCTTCCCTTTCTGTAAGCTGACTTCTTTCATGGGAAACTTTGTCTCATCAAATATTACATCCCTGCTAACCAAGAACTTTTGTGTGTCCAAACACCAGAGTTTGTAACCCTTGATGCCAGTAGGGTAACCAACAAATACACATTTGATTGCCCTTGGATCTAGCTTATCATGTCTGACATGTGCATATGCCAGATAACCCAACACCTTTAGATGACTGTATTCAGCAGGCACACCAGTCCACTTCTCTTGTGGTGTCTTAAAATCAATAGCTGAACATGGACTACGATTGATAAGATAAGCCACAGAGCTGACAATCTCACCCCAAAATGACTTGTGTAGACCAGAGTCACTTAGCACACACCTCACTCTCTCAAGTAAGGTTTGATTCATCCTCTCAGCTACTCCATTATGCTGTGGAGTACTAGGAGCTGTGAGATGCTTGGTAATCCCTTTTTCTTTGCAAAAAGTAATGAACTCTTGTGACATAAATTCCAGTCCATTGTCTGTTCTCAGATGCTGCACTTTCTTACCACTTTTGTTCTCAACTTCAGCAACCCAATCTCTGAATTTTGAGAATGCTTCTGACTTTGTTTTGAGAATGTAAATCCAAACTTTTCTGCTGTAATCATCAATCAAAGACATGAACTACCTTCCTCCACCTTTTGTATAATGTTGTGATGGCCCCCATAAATCTGAATGTATGTATTCCAGCTTCTCAGTAGAGACATGAACACCAGTTGGAAACCTTAACCTTCTTGTTTTGCCTGCAATGCAATGTTCACACAGCTGTAACCGAGTTACATGATTTCCAGCCAGTAAACCATCTTTTGCCAGAACTTCAAGACCTCTATTTCCCAGATGACCCAACCTTGAATGCCATAGGTATGAGTTGTTTCTATGAGTGACAACATGAGACTGACCAGTGACAGTATTTCCCAACAGAAAATACAAGTCATTACTTCTAACTCCCTTCATCAATACTGCTCCATCTTTTGAAATCTTCATCTTCCCTTTCTGTGATTCAAACTTGTCCCCATTTGAGTCAAAGACTCCAAGAGATATGAGGTTTCTTCTCAAGTCTGGTACATATCTCACTTCTGACAGCTTCCTTATCTTCCTGTCATACATCTTGATCTTGACACTTCCAATCCCTCTAATCTTGCACATATGATCATTTCCAAGCAGGACTGTTCCTCCATTAATGAGTGTGATTTCAGAGAACCACTCCCTTATTGGAGTCATGTGAAAGCTGCATCCTGAATCCAAAACCCAATCATCATTTACTTCACTTGCAGATGCCATCAGACTTTCACTGCCACATATCATCAAGCTCTCACAATCCTCCTCCCCAATTTGTTGGTTTGCTGAGGCACTGTTGGCTTGATTTCTTCCTTTTTGATTGCCTTGGTCATTTTCAAACCTAGACATCATTGCCTTCCACTTACTGCAATCCTTCTTGTAGTGCCCAGGTTCTTGGCAGTGAAAGCATTTTCTATCTTCTGGATCAACCCAGCCCTCACCAGGTTTTCTATCTGACTTGTTAACCTGCTTCTGTGGTGGTTTCTTCCCTTGTTTCTGAGGTGGTTTTCCCTTCTTGACATTCAGACCTTCACCACCAGCAGCCACCACCTTATGATCTGAAGACTTGTGTAATTCTTTACACTTCAAAGCTACCTGGACATCTTCCAAAGATATAGACTCTCTATTTCCAAATAGAAGAGTATCTCTGAAATTTTCAAACGCTTTCGGCAGAGAATTCAGAAGAATCAATGCCTTATCTTCCTTTTCTAACTTCACTTCAATATTGACAAGGTCATCAAGAATCTTATTGAACTCATCAATTTGACTCAGAACTGGTTTGTCTCCAGCCATTCTAAACGAATACAATTTATGTTTCATGTAGAGTCTATTGGCTAGAGTCTTTACCATGTAGAGAGATCCTAACTTTTCCCAGACTGCCAAAGCAGTGGTTTCTTTGGAGACTTCACATAGAGCCTTGTCCCCCAAACATAGGAAAATCATGCTTCGAGCCTTTGCATCAATCTGAGCACGATCATCTGGTTTATCTTCCTTCTCTTTTCCAGATGAAGAGATTTTCTTCTTCACTAGAGCCTCGCCTAATCCTTGTTGGATTAGCAGAGCTTCCATTTTCACCTTCCATAGACCGAAGTCTACCTTATCCGAGAGCTTTTCCACCTCAAACCTCGTTGCCATTGAATCGATCAGGTAGTCTTCCCACAGACGGCGCCAAATTGTCAAGAAAAAATCAAGCTGAAATTGCGATCGAAAACAACACAGCAACAGATTGAAAACATTGAAGAACTCACACACAATGCAATCGGATTTACATGGTTCGATCTGTGAAAGATATACATCCACGGCAGAGAAATCAGAAGAATATTATTACTAAAAAATCTTACAAATCACTCACTGAATTACACTTCAAGATCTTGATCAATGTGATCAAAATCTTCACTCACAACTCACTGTCCTCTTCTCTTCTCTTTTTCTTCTCTTCCGGAAAAACTGATGGAATGAATTAATCGTCTGAATTTATTCACCCATTCCCCCCTAGTTAGTTGAAGCTAACAACTAACCAACCAACTAACTAACTAATCAACCAACCAACCAACCAACTAACTAATCAACCAACCAACTAAGTAATCAACTAACTAACCAACCAACCAACCAACTAACTAACCAATTAACCAACTGCATTAACTAACGCTTCATTACCCATGCACTCGGCCAATCGATTTCTGAGACTTGAAATGAGTGATTCAGAAGCTACACTTAACTTCAGCTTCACATTTTTTTTTTATTATTCTGAATTTACAAATAACAATCTAAAATATCTATAATTTCATGATAATTTTAGGGTAGAAAAATTCCCATCTTTACTTGATTTAACATTTTACTAAGCCATGTTTAAATATTTTCACTATACCATACAAAGTACGATAAATTTTGCATGTTGAAATATTTTAGCCTTCAACATCATATTTGTGATCGGCATGTGCTTAGAAAAAATGTTTCCACCTTACTAAATCACGTACACATATCTTACTATCTTTTCAAAGGTATTTTTCTCTTTTCTTTAGGGTGTGCTTATTTGTGAGGAGTAGAATTATGTTTAATAAGATAAGGTTCAAGTATATGGTAATGTTTACTATGACTCATATATCTTATCCAACCTTATCACATGTATACTATGAATGATGAAAAAATTGTTTTAATCCTGGGCTTCGGGATTGGCACGGAGTCCAAGTCAAAAGGCCTGATAAGCCATCCGCTCGAAAATGGGATGATAAGTAATCCCACATTTAACGAGCCTTTGCAATTACTTTCTTAGCCTTATACCTGAATTGGAATTACCAAATTTACCTATTTTGCATATACCAACTTCACATTTTTCAGGAGCCCTACAGCGCCGGATCAGTCGCAAGGTTTCCGACTAAGCTGACCGTTAATGGCGGCACTTTGATCTCAGACTTCAAATCCCATTTCTCAATCCTCAAGACTAGAAAGACTGTTGCTATTGCATATGCCTTCATCTTTGTCTTCATCGCCTTCACCATTTCTCTTACCTTCAGCCCATCTTCAAACTCTTCTTACCCCTGGTTCACAAACATCTTCACCACCAACAGTATTCCTACCGTACTTACTCCTCACTCTTCAGTTTTCTCATATGAATTTTACAGATATTTTTTTCCCTAACTCATCATCACAATCTCACAATTCTTCACCTAACAAGAATGTTGAAACCCCAAACACTACCTTTTCGCCACAAAATTCTAGTACAAGCCCTCCCATTTTTGGAAACCGAACTGAGGATGAATCCTCAGCCCATAAAGCTGAAGCTTCAAATTTGCCCTCATTAAATCAGATGGTAAACGGTAGAAGTGAAGAACTCAAGCAAAACTAGTCTCGAGTTCATGATAAAGTTGAGGTCTTGAAGGCAAATGAGAGCTCAATTAGGGTCAATAAATCTCCCAATAAGATTGTTAATTCATCGACAGATTTTGCCTTCGGAGGGAGGAATGTTTCTGAAAATGCAGAAAAGGGAATTGCAGAAAAGGGTGTGCTCAAAACTTAACTTCTTCTATGCTGAAGAGAGAGAATAATGCTACGGTGAAAAAAGAAAGTGATGATTTGATAAAGTCTCTAATGAGTTGTGATCTGTTTGATGGGAATTGGGTGAAGGATGATTCTTATCCACTCTACAAGCCTGGTTCTTGTTTTCTTATTGATGAACAATTCAAATGTTTCTTCAATGGGAGGCATGATAATGGTTATTACAAACTAAAATGGAAGCTAAAGGGTTGCACTCTCCTAAGGTAAATTTTAGCCTTTTCTCTCAATTACATGTTCAGAGTACTTTGATTGTTATAATGAGTTTAGTTTCTTGTATTTATCAAATTAAAAATCTTATTAACCCAGAAAGTTTTGATACAAGGATGTGTTGTGTAAAGATTAATTGGGTTGTGTTAGATAATCAGGTTGGATGGGAGTCATATGTTGGAAATGTTGAGAAGGAAGAGGCTTGTTTTTGTTGGTGATTCTTTGAATAGGAATATGTGGGAATCCCTTATATATTTGTTTATTGAGGAACTCTATGAAGGATGTGTTGTGTAAAGATTCATCATATAATATACTTTTGCCAAAGTTTGGCAAATGATGATGTCATTGACTAGCATAATAATTCAAAATGTCTTTGGTTAATCCGAAATGCACTTGATAACTTTTAAAGTGTTCTTTGCAGATTCCTTTAAAGAGAAACATGGTGCTAGTACATCTGCTGAAGGAGATGAAGATGACTTTAGAGACCTTGTATGCCTACATAATGTTTGAAAAAGGTCAATGCAAATGCATATGGGGAAAGCTCTACAAAGTTATTGTTTCCTCATAACAGAAGAAATGAACATTAACTTCTCTAAACAATGCCGGTGAAGTGAAAAAAAAAAGAATATGAAGTAAATTTTTGATTATTTAACTACAAAGGTATTTGGGTAAATTACATTAGTCTTCATGTAATCCCCTTACAAGCTGCGTTTACATTGTAAGATAAGCCTGGATTTGAACATGGTATCCAGGTTTATCAGGTGTATACATTGTAAGATTGTAATATGGCAATTATCTCGGGATTTGGGATAGACACGGGAACCGATGTAAAAATGGCGGATAAGCCATCCCCCCAGCCAGGGTGGGATAAGTTATCCCATTCTATCCCGGAAGGCAATTTTACTAATATGCCCCGCAAGGGGAATGAGAAGTCCATTTCACATGTCGGTTTCTAGGGTTTCTTATTCCAGTCATTACCCTCGCCGCTGTACTTTGTTAAATTTCTCTGTGTGACAAGGTTTCATCGTCGCAGTCGAGAGGCAGAACCCCCCTCTTTCTCGATTCACCACCCCTCTCTTTCCCAATTCACGTCCCCCTCTTTCATGATTCATCGTCCCCCCTTCTTTCCTGATTCACTGCCTTTCGTATACCTAAAACCCTCCCCCCACTCGCCCTTCCCGTAAATTTTCTGTTTGGACCGCCCCTCCTCCGCCGTTTCTGTACATTTTCTGTTTGGACCGTCCCTCCTCCGCCGTTTCTGTACATTTTCTGTTTGGACCGTCCCTCCTCCGTCGTTCCCCTTTCTTACCCTATCCCCCTCCGTCCCCGTTCGAATTTCTCGCTCAATCCACTATTTTTTATCCATCGGATTACAAATTTAAAAGTTCTTTCTTATTTTATTTTATTTTAAATGCATATCATTTGGTGATATATCTGATTGAACATTTGATGTTTTCATTGTTGTAGGTCATTGTGTTCCGATCGTAGAAAGGGACAACGAGTTGTTCGTGTGCAGTACTCGGAGAAAGGTTTAAAACTTGCTTAAATAAATCTTACAATTGAAGTTCACTTATCCGTGCTTCTGCTTTTCTGAATGAATAGTTTTTTTCATTAATATTGTGGATGCTAGATCGTTTCGTATATGTAGTTCATTTGAATAGATTGTGATGATGGTGTTGTGTGAATGCTTTTGTTTTATGATATGTATATGTGGAGGTTGTATTAGATGCTGTATAATGATAAATTGCTGAAGCTGTCGTAATATTATCCTTGTTCTTTATCCACATATATTGTTTGGAGATGTGTGTTTTTAATTTTTTCTCATATGTGTGGACAGTAGATTATTTGCAATTTGTGTTCCGTAGTCTGGATAACGAACATGGTACATATATTCTTGGCTTGTCATGTTGTCTTGCCGAAATTTTTGTATGATGTATGTTTTTGTTGTAGTCCGATCTTCATGTATGGAGTATGGATGAATTGGTTTATTATTTTGACCTTGTCTGTGTACGGAATTGTGATGATCCTGTTTTGTGTGAATTTTGATATTTTTTCTTATTTAAATACATATCATTTGGGGAAATATCCGATTGAACATTTTATGTTTTGGTTGTTGTAGGAATTTGTGTTCCTGTCATTGAAAGGGTCGATGAGGTGTTCTTGTGCAGTAATCTGTGGAAGGTATAAAACTTGCTCAGTTAAATGTTTAATTTTGAAGTGTACTCATCTGTGCTGCTGCTTTTCTGAATGAACACTTTTTTTTCATGGATAATGTGGATGCTAGATCGTTTCCTATACGTAGTTCATATGAAGAGATTGTGCTGATGGTGTTGTGTGAATGTTTTTTTATGATATGTATATGTGGAGGCTGTATTAGATGCTGTATAATGAGAAATTGATGAAGCTGTCGTAATTTTATCCATGATCTTGATCCACACATATTGCTTGAAAATGTCTGTTCTTCATTTTTTCTCATATATGTGGAAGGTATATTGTTTGCAATTTGTGTTCCGTAGCCTGGATTACCAATGTCGTAAAGATATCTTTGGCTTATCATGATGTGTCGCCGAATATTTTTTTTTTATGTAGTCCGATCTTGATGTATGGAGTACGCTGAGTATGGCGGAATGAGTTCCTTAGTTTCAACTTGTCTGCCTAATGAATTGTGATGATCTTGTTTTGTAAGAATTTTTATATTTGTCTTATATATATGTGGAAGATGGTATTGGTGTCTTAATATGATGGCGTATTTAAGTGTTATTTGACCCATCCCATTTTTTACTTATTGACCTGCGTTGATTTTTTTCGAGGTTGGCAATGGAACGTGTTGGAGAACTTAAGTTCATTAAGTTCTGCCATAAGAACTTGATTTTCTCCTCGAAGGGACTGGTAAATATGTTGCATACTTGCTAATACCACATACATAAGTCTATTATTATGCACAATTCATTGCAATTTAGGTTGTAATATTTCGTCTTTGTGCAGCGAATTCCACCCAAATTTTGTAGTAAATATGGGGTTAGTTTACCCTCCAACGTGCAACTTCATAATGACTTTGGCATGCAGTGGCGTGTCACAATGAAGAAACGTGATGATGGGTTCATCTACTTGACCGAAGGGTGGCCCGAGTTCCGGGATGCGAACAACATCGAACATCAGGACATGTGTTTATTTTACTATGATGGAGGGTGTATTTTCCAAGTGCTTGTCTTCACAAAAAATGCATGCCAAAAACCACATCCGCCTCAACAAGGTAATAAATTCCTTATTAGATAATACATTACTAACCATCTCCCTGAATTCATTCGGTTGTCATCTAATACGTGTTGTTACGGTGTAGATCATGTTGATACCACAACAAGGTTCAACCGATGCTTCAAGATTTTCCTTTCTAGTCCCAGAATGCTGATGGATGTTTATTTGGTACGTGTTCACTGAAGAACATAATTTTAAAGGCATGCTTCATATATTTTGTGCATGGTGTTCAACTGCTAACTTTAATCTATGTGTTACAGGATCTTCATACTGCTAAGACATTCCTATAAATAGAGTTATAGTAGTTCATTCACTGAATAGAAATTATTACCAACTTGACTGCACACTGCGCTGTAGACTTCACTGTCACGACTTGAGAAGACGTACACGCTATAAAACATGACTTCATTGCACTGCACTCTGTAAAAGAAAATGTGTAGAATTTTACTATTACTCTAAAACAGTTAAGGAAAACCTAAAAACGATTGACAATTCAATGATGACAATTCATACTATGAAAAATTATATATATGTATATAAATATATGAAAATAAAAATAAAAACAAATTTGAATCTTCCAATAAAAAAAAAAATATGTATATATATATATATAACATAACTTAAATAAAATTATATAATTTACATAAGAAAAATATAAATATATACGTAACTATATATTTTTTTATAAAATAAAACACATAATATATATTTTATTTAACATATTAAAAATTTAAATGTTCAAATTAAAATATTACATTTACGTCAATATATATAAAATATATATAGATATATATATATATAAAACTAAAACAAAATTATACTTAATTAATTAAAACAAAATTATATAATAATAATTTATATAAGAAAGAATATAAATATTTTTTATTATATATTTATATAATAAATACTATAAATATTTAAGTAATTATATACTTTATAAAAAGATAATATAATAAAAAAGAATGAATCTTAAAATTTAAATATTACATTTATTTTAATATACATATATATATATATATATATATAAATATAAATACAAAAATTAAAACAAGAAACGTCAGGCCCAGTGACGTCTTTTTAAAATGTCAGGGGGCTTGATGTTATATCATTTTCTTAATTTTTTATATATTTATGTAAATATGTATATTTATATATATATATATATATATATTTATATATTTTTATTTAAAATATTGACATAATACTTAAAATAAAAATATAATAATTAATTATAAATATTCTTTAATTTTTATAAATTTATTTATAATATGCTTATATTATCTTAAATAAAAATATAAAATTTTATTATTTACAATTATATAATATATATTTATATAGAAAAAAATATTTTTAAATAAATATTTATATAAGAAGTATGATAATTAGATATATTTAAAAAAAATTAATAACATATAATTTACATATATATATATATATATTAAATATAAATAATATATATAATATAAAACTAAAGAATACATATATATAAATCAAAATTGATATTTAAACGAAACGTCAGGCCCACTGACGTTTCTTGTAAAACGTCAGTGGGCCTGATGTTATTTTTTTAAATTTTTTTATATATTTATTTAAATATTTATATATATATTTAAATATTCAAATAATACTTAAAATAAAAATACAATAATTATTAATAAATATTCTTTAATTTTCAGAAATTTATTTGTAATATAATTTAATTATCTCAAATAAAAATAATTTTTTTAATTATTTACAATTATATAATATACATTTATATAGAAAATATATATATATATATGTATTTCTAAATAAATATTTGTATAAGAAAAAAAATACAATAATTATATATATATTAAACGAATAAGTAACAAATAATGTGTGTATATATATATATATATTAAATATTAATAATATATATAATATATAATTAAAGAATATATAAATAAAAAAATTAAAAGAAACGTCAGGCCCACTGACGTTTCTTTTAAAACGTCAGGGGGCATGACGATATATATATATATATATATATATTTTGTATATTTTTGTAAATATGTATATTTATATATATTTTTATTTAAAATATTGAAATAATACCTAAAATAAAATTATAACAATTATTAATAAATATTGGTTAATTTTTATAAATTTATGTATAATATTGGTTTTACAAATTGGTTTTTTTCACATTATTTCGGTAAATAACCCGAAAATGATTTTAAGGCAATTGATATTTTTTTATTTATTTTACAAATTGTTTTAAGAGTAAAGAAATTGATTTTAAAGCAAACTTGAGTATAAAACAACAAAATCATGCTGAGGCTATGTTTGTTAAGGGAAACATTTATAAGAAAAAGAAAAAGAATCTCGATAATGTAATTGGCCAAGTGAAACCCAAGAACAAAAATGCTAAAATGAATGATTCTTCAAATAAAAACAAGAAATGTTTTAATTATGGAGAACCAGGATCACTGATTTTTGTGATACTTCTTTGGCTAATTCTGTG
The DNA here is from genome assembly GCA_028749325.2 of Caryopteris x clandonensis. Taxonomy (NCBI): domain Eukaryota; kingdom Viridiplantae; phylum Streptophyta; class Magnoliopsida; order Lamiales; family Lamiaceae; genus Caryopteris; species Caryopteris x clandonensis. The sequence goes on along the minus strand of JAPYKT020000006.1, from coordinate 10,517,954 downwards.
CATTCTTCTTTCTCGTGTGAAAGTGACTGGCTGCACTTTTCACTTAAAACATTTAAAAATCTTTTTTGTTCTTTTAAATAAGCATCTGGAGGTTTTGTATCCATCGTAAATGATTAAAGTTGTCCAATCTTAGGTATAGGTGATATTTCACTTGTGTGTGAGTTTGGTTATTCTCTGAACTAGAAAAGTGTTAGATATATGTCTACTTAAGTAGTAATCTCATATCTTGTGATACATTAGAAGATGATGGTTATGAGGGAAAATGGGGAAATGGTATTATGTCTATCATGAAGGGATCTTCTGTGGTTCCAAAGCTGAAAAACATAATAACCTTTATATGTGCTTTACTAAACCTATCTTGCATGCTAATGTGGTTAAGGAAGATAAAGCTGCACTATGGCATTGTAGACTAGGACACATGAGCAGTAAGGGTCTTGAGTTGTTATATAAAGTAGGATCATTTGGTAATGATAAACTTTCTTGCATGCATTTATGTGAATCGTGTGTTAAAGGTTAGCAACATAGGTTGGCCATTCCTGTTTCCCCCGCCCCTAATCAGTCTAAAAGCACTAACATAGTTGACTATTTGCATGCCAATGTGTAGGGACCTGCTAGTACCCCTATACATGGTGGTAAAAAATGGTTTATGTCAATTACTGATGATTTTTCTTGTAAAGTTTGAGTTTTACTGTTAAAAGATAAATATGATGTTTATGAGACTTTTAAAAACTGGAAATCATTAATTGAAAACCAAACTGGTAAGAAAATCAAGAAGTGAAGAATTGACAACAGTCTTGAGTTCTGTAATAATTTGCTTGATAATTTGTGTGGTGAGTCTCGCATTCAAAGATACAGATATGTTCCTTACACACCAAATCAAAATGGTGTAGCATAACGGATGAGTAGAACCTTGCTTGAGAAAGAAAGAAGCATGTTGGCTGCTTCTAGACTTTCCAAGAAGTTTTGGGGTGAAGTAGTTATTACTGGTGCCTATTTGATTAATAGGTCCCCATCTGTACCTTTGAATGGGAAGTATCCAAAATTTGTATGGTCTGGTAAATGTGTTGAATTTTCAAATATGAGAATCTTTGGTTGTGCTACTTTTGTGTATAAAAAACTTGATAAATTAAAACCAAGATCTAAAAAATGTGTTTTTCTTGGTTATCCTGAAGGTGTAAAATGCTATAGATTATGACTAAGAAGTGAACCTGATTTTGAAGTAACTATCACTAGGGATGTTATTTTCAATGAAACTGAATTCCCTTGCTTTCCTATTTCTGTGCCTATTTTGGCTCCCGATATAACTCCAAGTGAGATGGAGCTTACACCTAATTTGCCTGTTTTTGCCTGATTCTGATTCTGAAAGCTTGCATGATAATACTAATAATTTAAGTGATGCAGAAAATATTAAAAATGATGACTATAAAATTGCTAGGGATAGACCTAGAAGAAATATTAGGCAGCCATCTAGACTTAATTATTATCATATGGATATTCATGCTTTGAATGTATATGAATCCCTAACTGAATGTGAATCAAAGTCCTCTAGGGAAGCTATAAACTCTAGAAACTTTGTTGATTGTTTAAATGTTATGAATGATGAAATGAATTCTCTGTATGGTAATCAAACTTGTACCCTAGTACCTAAGCCTAATACTTGTTTAGTTATTGCATAAAAATGGATTTATAAGGTAAATGAGGAAAGTAAAAGCTTTAGGTTGAAAATTAGACTTGTAGTGAAAGGTTTTACTCAAAAAGAGGCGATAGATTATACATAAATCTTTGCTCTTTTAGTTAAGTTTATCACTGTGCGCATAATGTCTTCATTAGTTGCTTATTTTAATTGGGAATTGAAACAACTAGATGTTAAAACTGCATTGTTGCATGGTGAACTTGACAAATAGATTTACATGATTCAACTTGATGGTTTTGTTGATCCTAAAAAACCTGATCATATATGTTTGCTTAAGAAGTTCTTGTATGGTTTAAAACAATCTCCAAGACAATGGAACAAAAAAATTGACCCTTGCATGAAATATCTTAAGTTTAAAAGAAGTGTACATGATTAGGTTCTTTGCTATAAGATTGATGTTTCTGTTCCTACTTTTCTATTGATATATGTCGATGACATGCTATTTGTGAGTCCTTGCATAAAATCTATCGAATATGTGCAGAAATGAGTGAAAAATTTGATATGAAATATATAGGAGATGCCAAGCGAATGCTTGGCATGGACATTATTAGAGATAGGAAAAATCATATCTTGGATTTGAACCAGATTTCTTATGTTATTAAGATTTTGAGTAAATATTCTATGCCTAATGCTAAACCTACAGATGTTCCTCTTGCTGCTCATTTTGTACTAAGTAAGGATTAGTCTCTCAAGACTGATTCTGAAATTTTTGAAATGACTAAGCTGCCATATGCTAATGCGATAGGCTCGGTTGTGTATGTTATGGTAAGCACCTGGCCGAATATTGCATATTCGGTAAGTTGTTTAAGTAGATATATGTCTAACCCTAGCATGCCTCCTTAGGATGCATTAAAATGGCTTTTAAGGTATTTAAAAGGATCTGTGAATATTTGCCTTAGATTTTCTAAATGTGCTCAAGGTGTTAACTTGATTGGATATACAATTTTAATTATGCCAATGATAGAGATAATAGGAAGTCTTCTACTTCATATGTGTTCACTCTATATAGGTCGTGTATCAGTTGGAAATCCTAACTTTAGCATGTTGCTTTATTTACTACTAAATCTGAACACATTGCTATAAGTGATACTTTAAATGAAGTTGTGTGGCTAAAAGGCTTATTATCTGAAATTGGATACTTAGAAGGTGATGTAGTCGTATATTTTGATAGTCAATCTAAAATTCAATTATGTAATAATCGTGTCTTTCATGATCAGTCTAAGCATATAGACGTCAATTATCACTTTATTCAGGATATTGTTGAAAATGGTACTGTTAAACTAGAGAAAATACCTTCACAATTCAAACCTGCTGATATAGGAACAAAATACTTATGAGTTGATAAAACTAAAAATTACATGAATACTTTGAACTTTGATTTCTTGGATTAATATGTGTATTCTTGCTTTTTGGTCTGTCGCTTTAGTTTGTCTCACTATTTGTTTTTTGTAAATATGTGCAAGTGTGTGTGTGTGTTTTGTGTGGGCTATGATAAAATGTCTGCGCAATGGATGACAAAGACAATTGGTTGTGTGTAGGTTGATCCAATAAGGTGGAGAATGTTATTATTTGGGTATTGGCCCAAATTGGTGTGACCCATTTCTTCTGAGCCCAGGCCAAAGGCCAATGGGCCTAGCCCATTTGGCTATTTGGTGCCCTCGCCCTTCCCCACTCCTTTCGTAGGATCCCCACTTCAGTTTCCCTCCTTCGTGCAGCCTTCTCAATTAACACTCTCGATGATTCTTCTACCTTGCTCCCTTTTCTTTCCCAAGGCAATCTTCTTCGTCAATTATGGAGATGAAACCACGCGGCCCATTTGGGTTTTCAGCGACTCATTGCCTTATAAGAGTGATCCTGTTCACTCTTGTGAATTACATGATAGTCGTGTATTTCTCTCCTCTTTTATTCCACTTTCTCCCTCATCTATACTGAGTGTTGTTATCTCTTGTGTAAGATTAACAGTCTATGGGATTTAGGTTATCGACCGGGTAAGAAAATTGAATGAGAAGTGCTACAAGGAGTGGGTTGGGTGCGTTGTGGGGAAGAAGGTCTTGTGTGACCTCCATTAAATTCGATTGACTTGTTTAATAGAATCGAGGTGAGCCCAGGCATCCCTGAGCCTAACTGTGATGAACGACGAACTCAATACACAACGTTTAGACTTGGTGCTTTAAAATACTAGAATTTTTTTTCTTTGGTGAATTGTAGAACTTACCTTGTAATATGGGTCTACTTCACGATATATTCATACATACACATGTCATTAAATGATTAGGACAATTCATTCGTGTATGTACTTCTTTCGAAAGGCACTTCTCCTTTGTGAAAGTGGATGAACAACTTTTGGTACGTTACTTTTATCTTAGAAATTCTTGTGCACGGAGGATACTTTGATGTGTAGTTCTTTTGCTACACGAGGATATCAAACATAGTTCTGAGTTTACGGAGATTAAATTATTTAAAAATAGTTGTTCATGGTGTAACAGGCAACCGTAATCTGGTTTAAGAAAGAAGTTTCTCTTAAGATGTCAATTTCTATTCGCCAAAGACCCATAGTTTAGAGTTCACTTTCCACATTTGATTATATGTGCCATAGATAAATACTTCAAAACTAATCAAAACGCAATTTGTAAATGACTAAGCATAGAGTTTATACTTCCACAGAAAAGGTTTTTGACTCAGTAACATGCCGTAGTTAATTTATTTTTTCAAATTTATTATTTGTGGTTCTTGATTGTATTGGCTACGTTTGTTGGTTGGAATTAACAGGATTGTGGTGGAGTCATAATATCTGATGCGGTGAGTATACAACTCAAAAATGGTATAAACTTTCCATAACTCCCTTTGAGTTTCCACAACTTCTTGCCTATCGGTAACTTGTTCGTACTTCATTTGTTTTTTCAGAGAGTTGCTCTGTTTTAGGGAGTTGCTCTGTTTTAGAGAGTTAGTAGCCTCTTTTTGCTGTATAAACCTTTTCTCGGCTAATTTTATGCCAAAAACAGATCATTCCAACCTTTTCAGTTAGTCGAGATTTTGTTTCCAATATTCATAATGTATTGGTACTTATCTGCATCCTCATTAGAGAATGCAAGAGAGATCATTTTGACAGTTAACGATGATATTCATATTTGAGTTCTTAGTGGTAAATAGAAGAATGATTGATGGTCACAAGTTAAAGACATCTTCAGTCGCATAGCTGAAAATTATACGGCCCCTTCTCAACATATAACTTTTTCATTTTGACTTTCTTGCCACTTGCCGCTGGCCATGGTGAAACTCATGCAAATTGAGCTTGGAAAGAAAATGTTTGCAATTAGAGCATGTGCTGTACACGATGGGTGCGATTCCCTATTAAATCGATTGATCCATCGATGTAGTCCGATTCGATTATGAAAACATTGATTAACAATATAATCCATGTAAATTATTTCTTCAAACTCATGGTATTTTATATAGAGGCATTCAAACTCACATCACAAAATATGTTTTAAACTTACAATCCATACGTTAAATTATGGTTATTTGTTTATCCAATCATATCGGGCCCCAATAACTATTGGGCCCGATAGTCTTAAAGCCTCTAAATTGGTTGGATCTGACCCAAATAAATTCATCTTGTACCATCCATTTAGAGAAGTTTACCTGCCTTTCTAATAATTAGTTTAATTCAATATTTGATGTCAGTGTACATTTCCCAAAGACAAATTATGCTTTCGATTATTCTTGTTCAAGTGATGTCCAACTTAGTTGTTATTTGATTTTTTTATTAATTAATTAAATACTTGTATTTTTCTTTGTGTGGCGGACCTCACAATAATTGCTATATTTGTTCGTAAGAAATCAAGTAAGTGAATTTAATAAAATGAATATTTATATTAGAATGTAGGAGTTTGAAGCACATTTAATAGATCTTCGGATATGCACGACTAAATAAATACTAAAAACAAATTCTATTGAAATGAAGTATGATATAACATGTTGTAAATATCAAATCAGTAAGTTCACCATTGAATGATTTATATAATTATATTATTAAAAATTATGTAATTAAAAATTTATTTGTATTGGATAATAATTAAAAATTTATGAAATAACAGATTTATATTATTGTATTGTGAAAATTGAAGTAAATAATAATTATTTGTTTGAATAATCATGGTACAGGGGTTTAGATGAAAGAGATGTTCACATCCTTCATTTATATACTATATCCTATAATATTATAAAATATATTCTATAAACAATCATTACTTTGAATAAAACTTCAAACTTGCTTTATGGATGGTCTCTTAACTAGTACATAAAGGGATGTCATTGTATTTGGTTGAATAAATATCATGATATTAATTTACTATTATATTGCACAAATATACTAATATTATAGTTTATAAATGTAGAAATTATGCTTAAATCAACGTATTATTATATTAATACAATATATTATAAGATATTATATGCAAGTATTATAAAATATAATTATAAAATAAAAGCAGACGTAATTTATTCCATTTATCTAAATATGCACGTTTAAAATATAATTTAAACGAAAAAATAAAAAATATTTTGACAAATCAAGAAACCGCGTATCAATAAGGGATTAGGAAATGAAAATTACTTTTCTTGAACGGTATAATTTTTTTTCCAACCGTACAAATTTTCTTTGAAAGAAAGAAAAGGGCGGATTGAGGAACGTACAAATTTTCTTGGAAAGAAAGAAAAGGGTGGATTGAGGAAAAAAATAATTTAATTTTTAAAAAATAAATAATTAAGAATCACTTAATGTATTAATGGTAGAGTAAGAAATGAACATTTAGGTAGATTTAATTTATGGGATATATACTATAATGATATCCATTGAGATTGTTTGCTGCTATACTTATTTTTATTATATTAATTAAATCACGTTATTTAATAATACAAGATTGAAAATAAGACAAATTTTTTGAAAAATAGGATAGAAAAACAAATTAATTGAACTTTTTAAAATATGTAATTGCTCAGTTACTGAAAGTCAATATAGGTAAATCTTAATTAACTAATTTTCTGATGACCACAATTATATATATATATATATATATATATATATCATAGAAAACAAAAAAATAATATTTAAGAAAAATAACACTAACAAATTACATCATCAATTATTTCCTAAATGTATTGATGCATATGTATGAGAAATAATTTGAATTTTGATAGATGGGAAATCATTGCTGATTTACTTATATGTTTTATATATTGACAAACGTATTTAAATATCATTAGTATAGACAATCATTATTAAAAACAACCAATGGATTTCATTTACTATATTATATTACAGAAAAACAAAATAGTATATAAATGCAGAAAATTATGCTATAGTTAAATTAATACTAGTATTGTATTTGTACGGTATATTATAAGATATTATATGTTAATATTATAGAATAAATTGTAAAATAAAAGTAAACGGATTTATTCCATATTTATTATGTCCGTATGTAAATTGAAAAAAAAAAAAAGAAAAAAAAAGAAGCTTTTTGACAGATAAAAAACTGCCTATCAACCAGGGATTAGGAAACATAATTCACTTTCCTTAAATCCATATAATCTTTTCTTTGCCAGGAGGAATTGTCTTGGAAAGAAAGAAAAGGGTTTGAATTTCTAAGGCAGAAGGGCACTGAGTAAGGTCAATTTCTTACCTCTTTTTGTCTTTTTTGTTTCGTTTTACTTGTTCTTTGATTAATTTTGTTTGGTTGCACTTTGTTAATGCAATCACGGCATAAATTTTGATTTATTTTATTCTTAGGTCCTACTGGTTGCCATGAATATGTTGTGTTAATTCATGATTTATTTCTCATGACGATGCTATATTTATTCTTTTTGTGTTCTCATCTTTCTCAACTTTCTTACACTTGAGTGGCTTTGTACCAGCAATTTTCTAGTTTCGTCATAGCAGATACTGAGAAAACTTATTTTCCTGTTCTCTACGGTAAAGTTTCACGTCCAATAGTTTTGCAGTCAGCTGGAATGATCAGGTATTCAGGGAAGAAGAGAACAAACGAGGCTGTTTAACAAATCCGTCTTGCCTTCCCTGCTGTAACTCTCCCTCTCCCTCTCCTTCTCCTTCTCCCTCTCTTTGTCTCACTTTGCCTCTCCCTCCCTTCCTCTCTCTACGCATTAGACGATATATGTAGATTAAGTGCTGTAAAATTTCTGTCTTCATCCTCAAATTAGAAGTGGAAACTCAATGTTCTTGGAATTTTTTTTTTCGCCCGACCTCTGCGTTATTCCCCTTTCCACTCGCAGAGAATGGCGATGGCACTGAGTAAATTCAATTTCTTCCCCATCCACTCACACACATCAATTCTCAAGAAACTGTCAAAGAACTACAAACGCCCTCTCTCTCTTTCTCCCTCACTCACACGCATTTCCATGTTCTATGGGAGAAGGGGTAAGTTTAATTTCCTACCCTTCTTTTGTTTCCATTAAATGGTATTTTGGTAAACTATATTCGTGAAATTCGAGGGATTTTACTAGAGGGTCTTTGTTGGTGTATTTTGCATTTTTGTGTTTACCAAATTTTGAGGATTTAATTTTATGGGTATTATATATTCAGTTTGTCTATCTTGTATTGTAGACCTTTTTATACACGATTATAGAAGTTGCAGCTGTTTGAGAGAATTTGAACACTCGCTTGCTTGAGTGCTCTTCTTCAATAGTGCTCCCCAAGCATTATTATTATTGACCGTGCTGTTAGGGTACGTCAAAATTAAATTTTTTTATTTAAGGATGGAACCCTCAAAGAACGTATGAACTATTTTTATATATTTTTATATATTTTTTTATGTCAATTTACGAATACAAATAACAAGGGGTTGTTGATTGATTTGTTTCTACCACTAACAAAGTTTCAATTTAATCTAATAAATTAAAATAAAATAAGTAAACAAATAGCAAACAATAATATATAATAAGCAATTACGGTTCACGGTTCAATTTTTCCTCTATTCTAAATTATATAATCATGTGACACTTTATCAATTTAATTGTGAAATTTATGCCCCTAAACCAACAACAAGCTTTGTTGATTTGTTTTATTCCTTAAGTCTAATTAATTAGAATGCGCTCTCTAATTAATTTATTTAATCGAATAGTCCAAAATACACACTTTGGATTTAATTCATTAAACGCATTATTAATTAGGATAATAGGGTAGGCATGTTATTGAATTCATACGTTCAATTCAATTAATCCTGATTTATGTTGATTCTAATAATACTTATTAAGTGTTGCTACAAATGGGTTCAACATCATAAGAATTACGGATTGCAATATAAACCCTAGGACTAAATATATAAATCGTCAATTAAGTTGATCAATCACAATTAACAATATATATATCATATATCTATTCAAACAATCATAATTATAAATTTATACATATTAAATCAATATAGTATCACAAATATTTAATCACATAATATTATAATAGGGTTGAAACATCCCTTGAATCAGAATATGAAATTAGTTACACATCATCAATTCAAAATCCATAATCATCAACTAATATAAACACGAAAGAGTATTTGGATGGAATAACCGAAGCCCGCGACAAATCTTTTTCCGTCTCCTTACTTGCTGCCAGCGTGAATGCTTGAATCCTCACTTGGACAAATCTTTTTCCCTCTCCTTACTTGCTGCCAGCGTGAATGCTTGAATCCTCACTTGGATGATAATTCTTGTGTCATGCCTTTCTCCCAGCAGCCACATGATGTTTTTCCCCCAAAAATGAATGAATGCTTGATAATCTCCCCTTCGTAGCTGCGCCTTGTGTGAATGATGGTGGCTGCCTCTCACTTTGGTCAAATTGTTGCTGCTGATGCGTAACCCTCTTATGGCTGTCCTAATTCACTTTTATTTTTATAGGCTTAATTAAATTTTGAGTTTAATTAATTAATTAATTAAATTTTTAATTTTTTAGCCCATAAACTTCTCTGTAGTCTTTTTGGCTTGGGTGGGCCAAGGAGCGGCGAACAACTTATGTGGATTATTGTACGTAATTGTCCATAAAACGCTACAAATAACCACAAAAACAAAAAAAGAAAGTAGTTCTCGTCGAAAGATTAAATAAGTAGAAAATGGAGGGCGCACAAGAATTAATTGTATTAAAAATACAATTTTATTAATTTAAAATACGCACAATTTTCTACTTATCAAATCCCCCAAACTGAAACATTTGTTTGTCCTCAAGCAAATATAGAACAAATGCATACATGTGCTTGAACGGGGAAATGCTATGCTAAGTCTCAAGATATATCAACTCATGCACTTTCCACATGACAAATTTAACTTAGCCGGCAAGTGTTTCATAAAAGATATTGTTCCTAAGTGTCTCATCATCACGCAACAATTAACTCATACATGCAATAATTTAATACCCTCACAAAAGGATAACTCATTTCACTTTAGTGTATAAGAGGATGATAAATTTAAAACCACTCATTTAAACACAGAGTATGTCATTTACCATAAGCTTGCTCGGATATCTAATTTCCACCACTTGTTAATTGAGTTTTCATGAAATCAAAGGGTCTTCTCGGGGTATAATGTGGTTGTAGTTCAAGGTAAAATCAAAGAGGTGAAGTTTGGAAGAAAGTTAGGCTAAACTTGTTATGATTATTCGTGGATTTTAAAGCACTGTAACGAATTTAACCATCACATTTTTAGCTTACACTTTCCCAACTCTACCTTATCGCGTATCCATGATCGTTCTACTGTATGTGCATTTGCCCCTTTTGTTTTTTGAATTTTTTTTGGAAGTGGCAGCAACAATATTCTGCCCCCACCCCTTTTTCTTCTTTTTTATTTTTTTATTTTTTTTAGTGGCAGCAACACAACAACAATATTCTGCCCCCACGAATTTTTCTTTCTGACGTAACTAGCTATTAGCAAATTTAGATATTATAGTAAAAAATCTTGGAAAAGTTGCAAGAAAATTAAGGCACATAACACAACATATCTTCATTATTAATTTTTTTTATATTTAATATTCATACAGATGATGAGCTAGCTAGCTAGATCGGCCTTATTTCATAGCATATCATACACAACTGGCCACACACAAGGGTGACCTTATTAATCACACATCACAATCACATGGCTGCTAGCTAGCTCATTCTAAGACACTTAGTTCAAGTCATCGCGCACAAGGGCTGAAGTGAAACTCCAATAACGAATGTAATTAAATTGAATTTCATCTCCAGTGGAAGCGGAAATTCCGATTTGGACTTGTTGAGGAAGAACGGTCCTCAAATTCACATCGTAGCTCACCCTAAAAGTTCTTGAACCAGTAAAGGCCACCACAGTAACATTTTTTTCTCTGTAAGTTATGGTGGCAGTGACATCTTTGCCAAGGAAGTCGTCGAAATTGGTAACGGCCTTGGACTCCCTAGAGTTGATGTCGATTCCGATATGAGTATTGCATGGGTCCCAATAATTAACATAGGAGTCAAATTCAACAGCAAAAACATTGGGACTCTGGCCTCGTGCATCAAAGATGCCGAGGTTGCCTCCACTAGCACCTGATGGGATTTCAGTGCCAACAGGTGCAATGAAGAAGGCAATACCATCACCTGGAAGATTGTGGCCCTTGGAGTCGATTCTGAATGTTATGGTGGTCTCGAAGACGGCTTGTTTCCCTGGCTCCCAAAGATGCACTGGCTTGGAGTACTAGACTCGGCCAACGCTTTGTCGCTCCGGAAAGGAATTGCCGTCAATATTTGTAAGACTTAAGAGATCACCACGTTCGGCCGCATCGCCTTGGTAGACGACGTCACTTGGGGTTGGATGGAAGGAACCAATAGCGAAGGCGGTTGATTTGGCCATGGATGAGGTAGGGTGATTTGAAGGGAGTTGGCCAGTAGTAGTACAATGGTTACCTTGCTTTGCTTTGTTGTGGACAGCAGAACGCCCAGACATCTCCCCTATATATACTACTACATTCCTCATGCATCATTTCTGTTTTTCACACCCAAACCAAAAATGACAATTCTAAAGTTAGGTACAAATATAATAATAGAAAATTAAAAGTACCTACCTGAAAAAAAAAAATGTTTCTTCCGATGATACTTTTCTCTACGTAAGTAGTTCATTTCTTCTTTTTGTCATTTAACATTTTTCTTTCCTTTTATTTTATTTTATTTTTACAGCCAAAATAACAAATAAGAGTTAGTTACAATTAGTACACGTCACACTTGAGCCTCAATATAATAAGAGAATGTATAACAATTTATTTGACTATCTCAGAATCTAGTTCCCACGTGATATCAATTTAATTTGAAAAATTTTAATTGTTTTCATAACAATTTTCTTTTTCTTGACGTGGAGGGAAAATTTATATTTATTCAATGTTTTAGATGAATAAACGTAAACAGGTAATTAGTTTTGATAAAAACATTGAAAGTTTCATATGAGAATTTTTCAACATTAAAAATGTTTAAAGAAGAGAGATTGAATTATATATCTAGTGAGTTACTCCACTTCTATCATCACTGATTTTAGGATGGTACCTTATTAGAGTATAGCTGGTCTCACATTCACGTATTGGATACATTTTAATATGTGAACTGTATCTAGTTCCCATTACATTTTTTCAGAAGAGGCCCAATGAGAAGTCCTGTGAGAGTAACAATTAAATTAAAGAAATAAGACTAACTTTGATATTATTTTAAATTTTTAATTAATTAACGAACTAATTATGAAAAATATGATAAGTTTTGAAAGACTGTTATTGAAGTTAATCCACGCAAACAAATGCGATTAAATAAAATCTCACAGGTTTGATATTTTAATAAAAATATGCCTAAATAATGACCTACATGTTTAACCAATTTCCAGACACATACCTACGTTTGATTGTTGCACATCCATAATTAACCTCAATTTCTAAATCTCCATTATTAAGGAAAGATAAGTTTGATCACCACATTTTATACTATCTTCGTTTTGGTCTTCAAATGATTAAGAGTTATGCGCATCATTTTTTTTTATTTAATTTTTGTTTTTACATGAAAAGGAGAACTATAAATTTTTAGTAAAAAGTTCAATGTAAACAAGTATTTTTAAATAACTTCAAATTTTAAAAAAATTGTGAACAAATTAATGAATATGTAACTGTATTTTTAATAAGGCGAGTTTCTTGTGCTAGTTACATGAATTTAGAAATGTGCAAGTGCATTGATTCAATCCAAAAAATTTCAAACACTTATAGATTTAGTCTAAAGAATTATTTTTAATAAATTTTTTCGTTCATACAGAACATAATATTTTTAGATAAAAATTAAGCTTTTGATGAGACTTGCTCTGCATGAAGAAAAGCAGACCGCGTGCTTGGAAAAGAAACAACAAGAAAAACATGAGGTGCATTCGAAAAAACCACAAGTAGGTGAGGGTTTGTTACTTGTTCAGCATAATTCGTTATTAATATAAACACATAATTAAAAACAACAACAATAATAATAATTGTGATATCTGGAAGCTTTATTAGGTCTTGGTCTTCCTACTAGAGTTTAAAGAAATGTTATTATTATACTTTGTCAGTTCTCATTCATAACATATATTTTGGGACCTTATTGTAGGTCTTGGCATGCCGTCTTCATTTCAAAAAATGTGAACAATATTACAAGCTTTATATGTCAATTTATTGTGAATAAATGAGTTTTTTTACTATCTAAATAATTTATTTTTTCTTTTTAACAGCAAATGCAGCACGTTTTCTTTTCTTTTTCTTTGATTAATTTTTACAGCTAATTAAAATGACAAATTTGAGTTAGGTATAATTAGGACACCTCACAGTTGAGCTTTAAGATAATTAAATAATATATAATAATTTATTTATTTATTTACCTCAAACTCTGGTTCCATCATCCATCTTAGTCTTCAAACTATAAATATATGCAGTACAATAATGTTTAGTAGAATAATAATTTATGCATGTGAACTAAACAATTTTGAGAAAGCGTTGAATATACTTGAGTCTTTCCACATGTGATAAAGGGAGGACATATGTATGCTTCAAATAAAATAATGAATTCAAATGTATTATCAGGATATGCTACCTTTTAAATTAGGTTTGATATTGGTGGGCAACTTATTATTTCTTTACGAATGAAAGACCCAAAATTTGAACTCAAACTCTGTAAAGATGTTGGATTGGGGTGTCATTCAGATATCTAAGTTAACTAGTATTGGCCCAGCGCGCCTGAGCTGTGCAATATATTTAAAAATAAAATAAAATAAATTATTTATGATATAATTTTAAGTTAATTAAAATTTTAGAATAAATATTTAAGAGTATTTGAAATATTTTATGATGAGATTAGTAAAGATATTAAAATAGTATCATTTTGTATTAAAGTATATTTTCCCTCTGCCAGAAAATAAGAGCCATGTTTCTATCAAACAAAATCAAATTATTTAATAAATTTAAAAAAAAATATAAGTTGGTATTTATTTAGAATCTAAATCCAATACAAATTATCAAACCACAATAAATATTGAAATATAACCCAAATAACTAACCAAAAATAATTATATTTCTCGCATCTAATATCCATTTTAATATATTAAATATGGAATAAAATTAAAGGTCATAAAAGATTCAGCCTCGGCCTTAAGTTGAGGACATTACGGATAGTTGGAACTAGTTCCTTATTGTATTCGTCATCTTTGGACAGGTCTTTGAACCGCCATATCAGCGCCACCAGCATACTAAGGCTATTGATTCTTGCATTTGATTCTGCTGCTGAATTCTCTTTTAGAAGATTCATGTCGCTTCAGGTTAACGGGAAGACTTTGAACCCAAACTCTTCTTTCTTGCAGTCAAACACGGGAGGGCCCACAAGATTGTTGAGGCGTGGCTTGAACAAGGGCTTTGTTTCTCACTACTCAAATGTTATTTTTGTATAATAGAAGAATTACAATCTTACAACATAATTATTCCTCCAATTTGGTTTCACGTGACATGAAATTCCACGCTGGTGCTGCCGCATAATCAAGTTGATCGAAATATTATATATCCCTATTTATTTGAGGTCATGCGAGAGGCACATGTATTTTCACACAACATTATTAATTCTTGTAAAAATAGGAGTGAAATCGTGCATTAAAAAAGATACAAGATGAAATTGATAAAGTAAAAAATATAGGACTAATTTTGGGACCGCTTAAAAGATACAAGACTATTTTTGCAATTTTCTCAAGACGTTAGATTCAATCTTGGTTTCACAAGTCTAAGAGAGTGCATCCACCATTTTTCGCCTTTCCAAAAATATATGTTCACGTATGGGTATATACATTCTACCCTGCAATTTACTTTACTATTCATTTAGTGGATGACAATGGGCTATTGAGAGTACATAATCGGATCAGTGCCGTTGCTGGTTTCAGGTTAAATCCAGTTTTGAAAACATTATTCCCTTCCAGATGCAACAAAAACCTAAATTAGGAAATCTTGAACAAACAATATATATAAGAGCAATTTGAAGGATTTTCCACATGGTCTACACATATAGATAAACAATGTAAGGATTCATATCTTTGTTATACTTGATAAACAGATGTTGGCCAGTGAGGATGAACTTAAGAAAATTCGTTTGAAAATGCATTCCTAGTCGTTTGAAAAGTAGAGACCCTAATAGAAGCAAAGTCATTTCCAATATCATTTTAGCAAAGTGTTCAAACTTATTTACTATGCAACTTGCAAAGTAATTAGTCCTCTAACTTGACGACAGTTTCAAAATTAGCTATTTATCTTTTTAATTGCTCAAATTTAGTTCTCTTCTAATCAAAATTCAAACATTTTGCTTCCTAATTACACTTACATACATAATCAAGATGTTAGAATATTTAATTTTTATTTCACAAAAACATTTCAGATTTTCTGCTCCTCCTTTGAGCAGTACTGCTGCTATATATGGCTTTGAAGGAGACGATCCAATTTGGGGGAAGGGTATAATCTCTTTTACAAAGGCAAGATTGCGTGGTTTACAAAGTAAAATGAAACAAAAATTAAAAAAAATACAACACAAATAGAAACACCCTTTCAAACGAGGTGTAGGATGTGAGGGAACCTCGTGGCTTCATTATCTTACCAACGACCGAGTGGAAGTAACTAGCTATTACCAATGTTAGATATTATAGTAAAAAATGTTGAAAAAGTTGCACGAAAATCAAGGCACACAACACATTATTATTATTATTATTATTATTATTGAATATTCATACTGAGGATGTACTAGCTAGATAGGTGGTCCTTATTCATAGCATATAGATACAACTGTATGTAGCCTTATTAATCACACATCACAATCACATGACCACAAGCTAGCTCATTCTAAGACATCGACAGCGTACAAGGGCTGAAGTGAAACTCCGAAAACGAATGTAATTAAATTGAATTTCATCTTCTATGGAAGCCGAACCAACTTGGACCTGTTGAGGAAGTCCAGGTTTGTACACGAAGTCCGGGACACAAAATCTATCACCAAGGGAAATACAAGGACACAATGTCTAAGTTTGGACACGAAGTTTGCATACGACACAAAGTCCACTTATGACACAAAGTCGAAACACAGTCCATCAAGGACATCAAGTTGCTCCACCTCAATCGGAGTCGAATCAGATAAGAACTAAAAACACATAATAAGGAAACCAAACAAACCATACTCATTTAAAAAAAAATGATGAATCGACTCATTACCACCTTATAGCTCGGTTCACCCTTACACCAAAGTCTATAGCCTTTTTACCTATCTAGATACCCTGAGAAAAAATGTTTCTTAAAAACACATATATCAAACCACACAAAAGGTTTATGATTACTAACCTCCAATTAGCTCACAAAGAATCAAATCACCTATTAGCAATCAACACATATATGTAAGCACGGATATATTCAATTATCACCAAGATAAAAAACTATCCAAATAAACACATGAATTCACACAAAATTCAAGTTCACACTAACATTTTTCATTTTCACCCTTTGTTGATTCCACAAAAATCAACAATAACCACAACAAATTCACGCATAATCCTATGGGTATCGGGAAAACATGAAATCTGACAAATCAGTTACAAAAAGACATTCAAGACAATTTATATAGAGACATATGAATTGGCCCTTGTACTTTCAATTTTTGTTATATATTTTTGGCTAGTTTACTTTATGTTCTACACTTTTGCCCCAACATTTTCACTTGTTTTAGCTTTTGCCTCCTGCCTTTTATTTATCATTTCAAATAATTACTTTTAAGAACTTTTACCCTTTCAAGATCATTAATTAAAATGCATGAAAATGCAATACAAGGGGTAAAATCTAAAATGGCAGAACTAGACCCTCTAGAGTACTTCACAGCAAAGTTGGGAGAGAGCGTGACATATTAGAAAAAGTGAATAAAATATAAAAATATGGGACCCACAACTGTTTGTATTCATGTATCTCTCTCTCTCTCTCTCTCAACTTTTTCTACTTTGAATTGGCAGTATGGTTGTAGACGAAGCCAAATCCACTGTTCTCCATCCAAAGTAACTTCCTGATGGTGAATCATAAGCATATCGCATTATTTCTTGAGCTCGAATGAGACCATTCATAGCATCCGTCAAGATTTCATCCTATTTTGGCAAAGCTCCATCCACTGCTTCAGTCTTCGACGAACCTTGTTGTTCGTATGAAAAAAAGGTCATGGTGGTTCTTTCACATAGGCAACCTTGAAGGGGACAGTACCCAAAGTCAAGTGCAAAGAGATGTTAGTAAATCCACCCATGGCAACCTGTCCATCAATTTTCACGAGTGATCTCCAACCATGCATCTAAGATTCATTTCAAGCATTAAGTTGACCACATATGTTGAACCATTCACTTGTGGGCGTTGATGAAATTATGGGTGCTCCTTGGATCAATCATTGTAACAACATAAATACCTACCCATTGCACTTGCACTTGAGGTGTATTGGGGTGACAAAGTCCAACCACGGTGAGAGGGAAAAGTGAGCTCAATGTGGCTGTCGACCCTTCTTCTTGGTTGCCATCCCCCATACAATGGCAAAATAACCTTTTCCACCTATGCTCGGGGACAAATGTTTGATCAAAATTGTAACAAAGACCTTTAGCGTATCTTTCTTCTTCTTCTTCCTTTGGACAACCGCTTTATAAGATGGTGAAAGCCATAATTGTTGGAGAGGGACCAATGGTTGTGGGCAGTTAAGTTTTGGGTGATGGTGTGTAGTTCAATACCTTTAAGGGTAGACCCAGCTGCTTGGTCTGAGTGGAAATCCATAGCTGTAATGTTCTCATGAAAAGTTAATTAATTTGCACCACGAGGGGGCCAAATCGATGAATGCAATAATTCAAAAATAGGGGAAATTCGAAATGTGGCCCATGATCAATGGAGGCATAATCCTTGTATCATGTTCGGTTGCTACCCCTTGATCAGCAGAGGTAGTTAATTCACCTGGAGATTTGCCTTTTTCATCATCTTTCTAGAAGGTTCACGGGTTCCCATAGGGTGGATACTTCTTCAACTTATGCAAATGAATTGTTCCTTATGTGAATTGTTCCTTATGTAGGCAGTGAAACTGTTGTGACATAATAGGATTATAGAGCATAAACAAGAAATAGGAAACGTAAAGAAGACACAAGATTTACGTGTTTCACCAATAAATTGGCTACGTCCACGGGCAGAGAGGAGAACGGATTTTATTATGCGGTATGTGTTACAGATTACAGATCTCAAAGACCATATATATAGTACTGAGGAAAACCTAAAACACCGAAATTGGGCTTAAGGCCCAATACTGCATACCCCCGTGACAGCTCTGTGAAGTGTGTGATTCAAGACATATCAACAAATCTCCACCTTGACTTGAATCTTCCTTGCAGATGCATCATTACAATGCCAGATGAACAGACTCCTCCTTTCTGCCTCAGATTTGCCCTCCTTGGGCATCTAACAGCTTGTGACGTTTAGCAAGTCCAAACAATGTCGAAACTTGCTATGCGGGACCGGCTTGGTGAACATGTCAGCAGGATTATCAGCAGTACCTACTTTCATCACCTTGATTCTCTGCTCATTCCTCAGAAAATGATACCTCACATCAATATGCTTGGTCCTCTCATGATGGACCTGATCCTTGGTCAAACAAATTGCACTCAGACTGTCACAGAATACAATAACTTGATCATGATGTAGACCAATATCACCTACAAGCCCTTTCAACCAAACTCCCTCTTTAGCAGCTTCTGTCAGTGCCATATACTCTACTTCAGTTGTAGACAAAGTAACTGTAGCCTGCAGAGTTGCCTTCCAACTAACAACAGAACCACCAAGAGTGAAAACATAACCAGTCATAGATCTTCTACTATCAACATCTCCAGCATAGTCAGAATCAGAATAACCAGTCACAGAAACGTGAGCATCACCTCCATAAATGAGACCAACATCAGACGTACCTCTGAGATAACGGAAAATCCTCTTCACAGCTTGCCAATGCTCCTTTCCAGGTTGTCCCATGAACCTGCTGACAACACTAACAACATGTGCAAGATCTGGTCTAGTGCAGACCATAGCATACATCAAACTCCCTACTGCATTAGAGTATGGGACTCGAGACATGTACACCTGCTCAGCTATAGATTTCGGTGCATAATCAGTGGATAAATGAATATTTGTAGCACTTGGAGTATCAATAGGCTTGGCGGTAGACATGCCAAATCTAGACAAGATCTTCTGAATGTAACTCTTCTGTGACAAGAAAAACTTCTTCTTCTCTCTTTCCCTATATATCTCCATACCCAGAATTTTCTTGGCAGCACCCAAATCCTTCATATCGACCTCAGCACTGAGCAGATCCTTCAACTTTTGAATATCATACTTGGACTTCGCAGCTATGAGCATATCATCCACATACAGGACGAGATAGATCATGGAACCATCATCAGCTTTGTTGTGATACACACAATAATCATACGGACTCCTGTTGTATCCCAACTGGATCATGTAACTGTCAAACCTCTTATACAACTGCCTTGGAGACTGCTTTAGCCCATATAAAGACCTCATCAACTTGCAAACATAATCTTCCTTCCCCAGAACTTGGAACCCCTCTGGCTGAGTCATGTAGATATCGTCTTCGAGCTTTCCATATAGAAAAGCTGTCTTCACATCTAGTTGCTCAAGTTCTAAATCTTGATGTGCAACCATTGCTAGTAACACTCTGATGGAAGTGTGTCTTACCACTGGTGAGAATATCTCATTGTAGTCAACCCCCTCCTTCTGTATGAACCCTCTTGCAACTAGCCGAGCTTTGTATCTCACACCCTCATCAGGTGTGGTTTCTTCCTTCTTCTTGAATATCCATTTGCAAGTAACAATCTTTCTCTCCTTAGGCCGTTTGACCAGCTCCCAAGTCTCATTCTTGGCAAGTGATTCCATCTCTTCTCTCATTGCAGCGAGCCATTGGGCTGACTCACTACCTGAAACAACCTCTCTGTATGTGAATGGTTCACCTGCAGATGGTTCTTCCTCTTCCACCTCGTCAGCAAATTGTAATGCGTAAGTCACCATATCCTCAAAACCATACCGCACAGGAGGCTTCACACCTGTTCTCCTAGCTCTATCAACCGCTATGCTTGTCTGGCGAGCTTCTGGATGAACATCTGAACTTGCACTTTCAGCTGTAGTATGTTGATCTTCTCCACCTTGGAGTTGTGATTTACACTCATCGAGAGTGACTTGCAGCTCCACCTGTTTATCAACACTACTACAATTTTCTGTACAAATGGACTTCACAGTGGGGTTAAGCATAGAATTCTCATCAAAAATCACATTCCTACTGAATATAACTCTATTCTCTGAAGGTGACCAGATTCTATATCCCTTAACTCCATCATCGAAACCAACAAATATACCCTTCTTAGCTCTTGGCTCTAATTTACCCTCACTAACATGATAGTAAACATTACAACCAAAAACCTTTAACAGTGAATAATCTGCAAGTTTATTAGACCATACCTCATAAGGTGTCTTGCAATCAATGCCAGTGTGAGGACCACGGTTGATCAGATAGCACGCCGTGTTTACTGCTTCTGCCCAGAACTTTCTAGCCAAACCAGCATTCGAGAGCATGCATCTCGCTCTCTCCAGCAATGTCTGATTCATGCGCTCTGCCACACCATTCTGCTGCGGTGTATGTCGAATAGTGTGGTGTCGAGCAATCCCTGCATCCTTGCAGAACTCGTTGAACTCAGACGAACAGAACTCCAGGCCATTATTAGTTCGCAGTCGCTTGATCTTCTTCCCAGTCTGATTTTCTACCAACGCTTTCCACTGCTTGAATTTCTTGAAAGCTTCACTTTTGTGTTTCATCATAATTACCCAAGTCGTCCTAGAGTAGTCATCAATCATAGACACAAAATATCTGTGGCCTCCAATAGACTCAACACGTGACGGACCCCAACAATCCATATGAATGTAGTCAAGAGTCCCCTTGGTCTGATGAACTGCCTTCTTTGGAAACTTGCTGCGATGAAGCTTCCCAAAAACACAATGTTCGCAGAATTCAAGACTCTGCACTTTATGCCCAGAAAGAAGATCCCGCTTTGACAAAATCTGCATCCCTCTTTCTCCTATATGACCGAGCCTCATATGCCACAGCCTGGTCATATCTATGGTCTGAACCTCAGATGATGCAACATCAGCAGAACCTGTCACAGTGGAACCTCGCAGATAATATAAGGTACCACGTTTCAAGCCTGTCAGAACCACCTTTGAACCTTGACAGACATACATAACTCCACCTTCACCTTTGAAACTGAAACCCTTGCTGTCAAGGAGACTCAATGATATCAGATTTTTGGTCATCTGTGGAACATGCCTGACTTTATTCAAGGTGCAGAATACCCCATCATGTGTCCGTATCCTGACTGAGCCAAATCCAACCACCTTGCAGGCAGCACTGTTAGCCATGGTAACATTTCCTCCATCTATCTGCTCATAGGTCGAGAAGAACTCCCTGTTAGGACAAATATGGTATGATGCCCCAGAATCAAGAACCCACACATCATTACGATGTGACTGTCCAGCTGCAACCAAGGCCAGATCATCTTCAGAATTTGTATCAGCTGCAACAGCTGCAGAACCGCCGACACCCTCGTTCTTCTCCTGTTTCCTCTTCTTCCTAGGACAATCATTCTTCCAGTGCCCTGGTTCTTTACAGTAATTGCAGATGTCATCGGGTTTAGGACCTTTTGAACCTTTCTGATTCGGCTTCCCACTTTTCTTCCCAGATTTCTTTTGTCCCTTACCCGTGACAAACAGCCCCGATGCCTGATTTTCTGTGGCCGAGCCAGTTGCCTGTTGACGGTCTTCTCTCCTGTGGAGGGCAGATCGAACATCTTCCAGAGACAGAGTATCTTTCCCAGTAATAAACGATTCAACAAAATTCTCATACGATTCAGGCAAAGATACTAACAGAATTAAAGCAGCGTCCTCATCTTCTACTTTAACATCAATCTTACGCAAATCTAGTAGAATTTTGTTTAATTTATCTAGATGATCCCGAAGGGGTGTACCTTCCTGCATGCGTAAACGGAACAGACATTGCTTCAGAAGCAATTTGTTGGTTAGAGACTTCGTCATGTAGAGACTCTCTAATTTCTTCCAGAGACCATCGGCAGTTTCTTGATCCGCAACCTCGATGATAACATCGTCAGACAGACATAGCATGATAGTCGAGTGGGCCTTTTCTTCTAGGGTATTCCACTCTTCTTCATCTGCATCCTCAGATTTAGGTTTTCCTGATAGCAGCGCCCACAAACCCTGCTGCTTTAGCAGAGATCGCATCTTGATCTGCCATAAGCCAAAACTATTTCTCCCGGTGAATTTGTCAACCTTTACGTTGAAAGCAGACATTCTTGATCGGCTCTAAAAAACTCTAACAGTGCGGAAAATACCCTGATCGAAACGACCAGGCTCTGATACCAGTTTGTTGTGACAGAATAGGATTATAGAGCATAAATAAGAAACATGAAACGTAAAGAAGACACAAGATTTACGTGGTTCACCAATAAATTGGCTACGTCCACGGGCAGAGAGGAGAACGGATTTTATTATGCGGTATGTGTTACAGATTACAGATCTCAAAGACCATATATATAGTACTGAGGAAAACCTAAAACACCGAAATTGAGCTTAAGGCCCAATACTGCATACCCCCGTGACAGCTCTGCGAAGTGTGTGATTCAAGACATATCAACAGAAACCAATGATATGGGGATCTCTAGTGCAAAAGTGCATCACGCGCGATAATTGAAAAACAAATTTAGATTGTTTGAAAAACAAACAAGAAATAAAAAAATTGTATAATAGTACAAGTAGGAATATTTTATTGGGGATTCCCCAACTCCCCAAGGCTTTTCTTTTCTTCAAATTTATGTGTCGGTCCCTTTATTCATCTGGCCTTAAATAGAGTCGACAAAGCTAGTAAATTATATAAAAAGAAAATACAATAATTCAAAAATGAAGGGAAAATGGAATATGATAATAATAGTTCAATAACGTCTACATATTCTTGATTGTCATTTGTCTTCAATCATTCCTAGTTTGATCCATACAATTTGCTTCATTTCTAGCTTTTCTTCTTTCGCAGTAAGAAAGAGTCACATTCGCTCGCAAGGTATTCGAGGAAATGTCATTGTACTATTATGGTGCTCTTGCATCAGTGATGAATGCGAATTTCTTACTCATTCGTAAGAATATGTGTATGCCTCATACCAATACAATTGGTCTCTCTACAAGATGGCTGCACTATTATTTCTCTGAATATATATATATATATATATATATATATATTATTTTAATAACTCATTATTTCTCTGAATATGTGTATGACTCTCTAGCTAGAGGAGGGTTGCATTATTTTGATTACTAGATTGTCTTAATTAAATAATTGGATAAGAAGTAGGAAAATGTGTATGCCTCTTGCCAATTTTATTGGCCTCCCTATATATACGAGGACTGCACTGCTTCAATATAATGGTGGTAGGTTTTTATGTGTTAATTAAATATGTAAGCACCCTATAGACCATCATAGTTAATTATGAAATTAATAAATTTCAATATAGACCATCTTGTATTTTGAAATTTATTTATAGATTGTTATCATTCAACAATGAACTTCCCACATTAATCTTGGTATCTATGATGGTTTTAAATGTTGTCTAGTGGAAGAATATCATAATTAAATGCATGTATGGTAACTTCATTTGGAGTCTATGAGATGAGACTAGATAGATTTATCCAAAAGGGTAAAGTGCATTTTATGTGCACATACGTGAAGTTCATTCACAAATTCAATTAGATGTTTCTTATCTTTATAAGGTTCTACGTATATTTAATAGTGAAGAAACTGGTGTGGCGCATTGAGAATAATGTAGGAAGACTTAAATTTAAAATATCGTACAAAAATAAACATTTTATGTTTGTTGGGATAAGATTATAAGAAATGTATTTCTAAGCTTCCTATGTTGTTTGTGGATGGTGATGTTATTTGTGTGGAGAGATGTCAAGTGATCTATTTTTGCTAATTCCTTACGAAAATGAGACACATTACAACTTAAGTGGCAGCTAAGTATTGTAAGTATGAGTGTATTTCACATAGATCATTTACTCTCTCGAAAAGTGGAAGTTATGTTGAAGAGTATGGTGTCGTGTGAAAAAATATTTGTAATGACATTTTAGAATTAAATTTTAGTTTCCAAATTATTTGCATAATAAATCGAGTGCTTAAGTTGTAAAACATGGGATTCGACTTATGATTCATCATTAATGTTCTATCTATGATTAGTAAATAAATTTGAACAATTTATTTTTGATGAGATAGCATCTATTTTATTTGAGTTTATCTTTGACTTCCTAATTAAATTGGGGATACATATTGTGTTTATTAGACTGGACCATGTGAATTAAATTAGTTTTTTATTTATCCAAATAGTTTAATTTCACTTGATTAAAGTAACAGATAGAATTTAAGGATTGAGATTGATAAATATTGGAATATAAACATATTTGTCATGGTAGCCTACTTTAAATATTTTCAATTATCAATAGGGGTGCCATATTGGATGGATTAATTAGAGGATATTATTATTGATTATTTACTTCACTAATTCCGATTATTTTATGAGTAAAATCTTGATCTTTAGTGGAAGAGAATGAGACTTAAAATGTATTATGATTAGTCAAGGGCTGATTAAGTTCTAATTAATTTATTTAAGATTGGTGGCTTCATAATGGCCTTTAATAAATTATAGAAGTTATCATTTATCATAACATATTTGTGGAACAAAGTTATTTAAAGAATAATTTTAATTAGTAATTTTCACTCATGTTATTAACTTTAGCATATGACAACAAGATTGAATTATGAAAAGAAAAAAAAGCATATGACAAACAAGAGCCCACACAAAATATATTGGAGCCCATAATGTAGCGTAACAACAGCTCACATCAAATGTAAAAAATAATTCATTCACATTTTCTTCTAATTAAAAATATCTTTTTTCGCAAACAAACCATTTCTTAATTGGAACTCTTGATTTTGTGGCAGCTAGAGACAGATATAAATACTGCAGATCATGATTGTGGTGGTGCTGGAGACGAACAAGATGGAGCAGCTGCGGAGTTTGTGTATTGCACCAGCTTGCCGACATACTTTGCAACTATTGCAGCAATATTTTCGATGAAAATAAAATAAAATAATATGTGAGTGTATATATATATTAGGGTTTCTCACCTTAGAAAACATTGGAGTTCATAATAATTATATATATATATATATATATGAATTCACCTCTTCTCTCAATCTAGCATTCTCCATTCTCAAATGATGCTCATGTGAGGACATATCTCCCATGGAAAGTGAGCTAATACATTAGGGTTAATAACGGCTGCTAAGAGCTTCTTTGTACTGTATGTTTTTCAAGCGAAACTTTTCATTCTCATCGTGAAGTAGTGAATTCTCTGGTCGCTCATGTTTTGCTTGTAAGTCAAACAAATTAAAGATTAGTATAATAGGGCTAGGAATACAATAACATGAAGTGCAAACAAAGGATCTCATGTGCTAAGAACGACCAAATTTCTTGCACATGTAAGGCACGTGCTTGCTGATATTTAAGTGATGGGACCGAAATTAATTTATGATGGAATTTCTTATTGGAACAATTTTTATTTTTTATTTTTTAATTGAAGGATATTGAACTATTTTCAATCTTATTTTATTTTTCCAAGCAGAAATTGGAGAAAATATTTAAACATGTTTATATTACCTTCAACATGGTGCGCTTATTTTGGAACCAAAACGTGATTTGCACCTCTTCCATCCCCAGTTGCCGACTAAGTATCTTTTTTGCCTACCATCTGGGCGCGGGGATTCTTTGAAAAATCTGCAATCAAATTTAGGATATTATAGATTAATATTTGATTCAAGAGCTACAATTATATTTAAGAATATTATTATGTCACACCATCGAAATATGCACGAAAATATTTATTGTAATAGGAAATCAAAATTTAAAATAAGTTCAAATGCAATAAATTTAGGCATACTGGCACCTATTCTCTCTTGAGATGAATCAATCCACATTATTTGACTTATCACAATTTATAAAATTATTTAAAAAAAAAAATTGATGATACCTTTTTTTTGCAGTTTTTTTGTACAGGAAATTAAGCATGGCCTTGTTCATTTTCAGTGCACAATTGTCCTAAACACAATTTGCACACAGTTGAACACAGTGCACAAAAATTGTACGAACTCCAAAAACTAAAAAAATATGTTTTCTTTCGATAGAAAAAGGAGGGAAAAAAAACTAAAATATGGTAACCAAAGTAAATAACATTTCATCATCTCAACAAAACTAAATTAAATTTTTATATAAAACATAAATATTAATTTTATGGAAATTCTAATCAATTAAAATTTACAAACGCAACAATTATTAATACTTACGCTTCGATTTCTTGCATTTGATGCGGAGTACAACGCTTTCTCTTCGTTTGATGCTCATTATTGGAATTCACATTTGGATTCTCAATCCTTTCATTACTTGTCATCCTTTCCACAGTTGAGTTCATTCCCAGAAATTGTTTCTCGATCTTTACAGGCATAAATTGGATCATTTTTTCCAACATACATATTCAATACATAATTGAACTATAATAGCATGTAAAAATAGCATATATTTAATAATGTTAACCAAAAAAAAAAGTATGAAGTGTATTTTAGTCGCTACAATCGATTAGGGTTTTCGACCTGTTAATGATTAAAAATTTCTCCACAAAACTTCAGAATTCCTGTAGATCATAATAAGCAAGTGTTATTTTAATTTATTGGTACATTTTGTGCATTTATAGGTGTATCCTTGTGTCTTAATTCTCTGTTCTCTCAAATTTTTTCTCAGTTTTGAATGGAAGCCCCTTCTATCCTACAAAGAACATATGAATAAAGTAAATTTGAAAAGTTTTTTTTGGCCGAGTTATAGATAAAAAGATGAAGATGACAAAAGGAAAGTGAACAAAAATATTGTTCTAGAGACAATTATCAATGATGAGAAATGACAATATAAAGGGTTGTGAGAGCAATTTCAAGTTCAAATATGAGAGGTCACTGAACAAAACCAGAACCACCAGAAAAATAAAGTATGATGTAAGACTTCTTGAGTGATGGACATTTTAAATTTTAGTTCCAATAAGCGCAAAAAATTATATGTCAAAGTTCTAGGGTTCAAAATTCATGCAATGGGTTGGATCCAACTGCATACTTAATTTGGGTTTACATGAATTTTAGTTGACTTAATTTGACATATGTTATGCAGGTACATGTTTGTAACATGACACTTTATGGCAAAAAATATGTCTTTTGTAAAAGGTATTACTTTTGTCAAAAAAATATTATTCTCCACTAAAAACGTATTATGTTATATATTAAGGACCTACCTCATTCTATTACAGATTGTCCGGATCCTACTTACCATAAAAAATAACGATTGTATCTTTCATAATTTCATGTATATCCTTGTAGATACTTCCTCATTGTATTATATATAATGTAATCATCTATACAATAAAAATAATCTTTTCCTCTCAATTATTTGAGTTACAATATCACTTATATGGTATCAGTAGTTTTTCTCTCAAGAGAATTGTAATATCCATCCTCAAACTCTATTTTTTTTCTTCATTCTCTCCCAACAGTAACACATCACCCTCCACCGTTTCTGCTTTAATGGCTATACCACCACAACTCCCTGCACCCGCCACCGCTGCACCACCCCACTCACTCATTCCGATCACCGCCCATCACCATCTCCCTATCACCCTAACATCCACAAATTTTGCAGCATGGCGAACTCACCTTTATGCTCTCCTACACGGCCTGGATCTCCACGGTTACATCACCGGCAAAACTTCCTGCCCCGCCGCCAACACTGATCCAGTCGGTGCAAATCTGTGGTTCCGCCAAGACAAGCTTCTGCTCGCCGCCATACTCAGAGCCGTTTCCCGCAACATACTGCCCCTCCTCTCCACCGCCAAAACCACTGCCGATGCATAGACGACTCTTAACCGAGCGTTCGCAAGCACGTCTCGGGCTCATGTCATGCACATGAAAACCTCATCACTAAAGCGACTCTTGGCTCCCGCTTCATTATGGAATACGTCAACTCCATCAAGGCCATTGCCGACGAGCTCGGCCTTACTGATGTTGCCATCTCCAACGATGACCTAACCTTATACATTATCAACGAGTTAGGCCCAGCATATCGCGAGATCATGTCCGCTGTTCGCATTCGTGAAAATGCATTCTGTTTTGAAGAATTACGAGATCGGCTCATTGACCATGAACTTTCCCTCAAACAGGTTGACATCGACGCTTCACAGCTCGTGGCCACTGCCAACGTCGCCCAATCTACCTCCTCACAAAACTGCAGCAACAACAACCGTCCCTCTGCCGGCGGCCGTAGCCAGTCTTTATCATAATTGGGGTCGTGGCGGTCGTGGTCATGGTGGTGATTATATGGTATCAGTAGTTTTTCTCTCAAGAGAATTGTAATATCCATCCTCAAACTCTATTTTTTTTCTTCATTCTCTCCCAGCAGTAACACATCACCCTCCACCGTTTCTGCTTTAATGGCTATACCACCACAACTCCCTGCACCCGCCACCGCTGCACCACCCCACTCACTCATTCCGATCACCGTCCATCACCATCTCCCTATCACCCTAACATCCACAAATTTTGCAGCATGGCGAACTCACCTTGATGCTCTCCTACACGGCCTAGATCTCCACGGTTACATCACCGGCAAAACTTCCTGCCCCGCCGCCAACACTGATCCAGTCGGTGCAAATCTATGGTTCCGCCAAGACAAGCTTCTGCTCGCCGCCATACTCAGAGCCGTTTCCCACAACATACTGCCCCTCCTCTCCACCGCCAAAACCGCTGCTGATGCATAGACGACTCTTAATCGAGCGTTCGCAAGCACGTCTCGGGCTCATGTCATGCACCTGAAAACCTCATCACTAAAGCGACTCTTGGCTCCCGCTTCATTATGGAATATGTCAACTCCATCAAGGCCATTGCCGACGAGCTCGGCCTTACTGATGTTGCTATCTCCAACGATGACTTAACCTTATACATTATCAATGAGTTAGGCCCAGCATATCGTGAGATCATGTCCGCTGTTCGCATTCGTGAAAATGCATTCTGTTTTGAAGAATTACGAGATCGGCTCATTGAACATGAACTTTCCCTCAAACAGGTTGACATCGACGCTTCACAGCTCGTGGCCACTGCCAACGTCACCCAATCTGCCTCCTCATAAATCTGCAGCAACAACAGCTGTGGCCAGTCTTTATCATAATTGGGGTCGTGGCGGTCGTGGTCATGGTGGAGGACGTAGCCACTCCAGAAACACCAATTATCAGCTGTACAATTAGTAGTATCATTATGTTATTTCCCAGCTTTGTGGTTTTCAGGGTCATTCTACACCGTATTGTCGGCACTCTCAACCTGCCGCACACATGGCACAATCACCACAGAGTCATCATAACCCTAATGCTTGGGCTATGCACACCGGGGCATCCCACAACATCACTTCTGATCTTCGTAATCTATCTATTCATTTTGAATATGATGGCACAGACAAAATCCAATTAGCTAACAGCATGGTATGCCCATAACTCATTTTGGTATTTCGCACTTTCAATCTCCCAATCACACATTTATTTTATCTGAAACTCTGTGCGTCCCGCAAGCATCTTGCAATCTTATATATGTGCATCGATTCACTAAGGCTAGTCAGGTTTCTGTGGAATTCTCTCCGTATCATTTTTTTGTTAAGGATCCCACCACGGGGAGGGTACTGAACAACAACAAGTTCGGTCACGGGATCTATGACTTTATAGCCCGAACTATGAGTTCAATACCCAAAGTTGCTGCCCTTGGAGTACGCACAACACCTCACCACTGGCACGCTCGACTCGGTCATCATCTCAGCGCACTAGTTCATTGATTCTATCTAAATTAAATTTGCCTATTTTGGCTAACTCTGAATGTTTTGATGATTGTGTTTCATGTAATGTGAGCAAATCTCACAAACTGCCTTTTGGTGTTTCCTCATTTATTGCCAATGCATCTTTGGATTATTTATATGCTAATGTTTGGGGTCCTGCACCCACTACTGCAATTGATGGGTGCTGCTATTTTCTGTTGATTATTGACCTATATAGTCGCTATTGTTCGGTGTATACAATTACTGCTAAATCTCAGGTTGCTATAATTTTCCATCAGTTCCGCTCCTTGGTGGAAAAATAATTTCACACTCCTGTTTCGCATTTCTACACTAATAATGGTGGGGAATTTTTAGCTCTTCGGCCATACTTAATAGAACATGGCATTTCTTGGCTGACCACTACACCTCACACACCTAAGCAGAATGGGATCTCTGAACGCCGAAATCGGCATTTACTGGAAATCACACGTGCACTATTGCATCATGCACACTTGCCGCCCCAATTTTGGACTTATGCAGTCAAAACTGCCGTCTATCTTATAAACCGCACTCCGTCACCTAACACAGGTTCTATCAGTCCATTTGAGATCCTATTTCATAAAGCGCCAAATTATTTAAAACTATGCTTTTTTGGCTGTATCTACTTTCCCTGGCTTCACCCTTACAACATTGGAAAATTGGACTTCCCTTCTACACCTTGCATCTTCATCAGTTATTCTACAAGTCAAAGAACATACATATGTTTTAATCCAGTAATAGGCAAAATTTATGTTTCTCGCCATGTCAAATTTTCTGAAAATACTTTTTGGAATTTTGACACTTCTTCTCATTATGATAGTGACAGGAACAAATTTCTACACAAGGTGTATCCTTCCACTGTGCCGACTCCTCCATCGAATTCTACACTAACCATTCCTTCGCCTGATCCTCAATTGACTCCGCTAGAATCTGACCCACCCAGACCGCTGCCGCCGTCGTCCCCACCAGCACGGACAGCACCGAAAACACCATAAAAATCGGAGCGCACACACTCTATGCGCACCCGAGCCCTCAACAACATCTTTCTCCCTAAACGTCTCTATGCAGCTTCTAAGTACCCCATCCCGAATAATGTCGAACCTACCATCGTCTCCCAGGCTCTTAGTTCAGAACAATGGCGATAGGCCATGGCCGAAGAATTCACTACCCTACAACGTCATGGCACTTGGGATCTTGTCTCCCCACCTCCTAAGATGAATATTGTCAGTTGCAAATGGGTATTTCGTATTAAGCGCAAGCCTGATGGCATGGTTGATCGATACAATGCCCGTCTGGTTGCTAAAGGCTTTCATCAATGTCATGGCATGGACTTTCAGGAAACTTTTAGCCCGGTTGTTAAGCTTGCTACCATTCGCATTGTTCTCACTCTTGCTCTATCTGTCGGATGGTCTCTCAAGCAACTTGATGTCAGCAATGCTTTCCTCCATAGGACTCTCACCACTCCTGTCTATATGTCTCAACTGCCCAGATTTCATGACCCTACTCGGAAATCTCATGTTTGTCTCCTTCGAAAATCCTTATACGGACTCCGCCAGGCATCTCGGGAATGGTATCTTGCACTTGGATAATGCCTTCAAGCATTTGGCTTCACATAGTCCAAAGCTGATACTTCTCTGTTTATTTACTCTCACAATGGTGTTCGGCTTTTGGTTCTCCTCAATGTGGATGACATCATTGTCACCAGTTCTGCTACTTCTCATATTCAGCAACTTATTCTCCATCTTCAGAAACATTTTCAAGTTAAAGACTAGGGTGACCTCTCATACTTTCTTGGAGTAGAAGTCGCCTGCTGCAAAGAAGGCTCTTCTTATCGCAACATAAATATATTGTTGATCTCCTTCGCCTGCATCACATGGACGGTGGAAAAGCCCTTGGCACAGAAAGTAATCCGAAGGCCTCTACTCCACTAACCTATGTTGATCCAACAGAATATCGCATGCCATTGGTGGTCTTCAGTACCTTGCATTTACTCGCCCCGACATTTCATTTACTGTCAATCGGTTAGCACAACGAATGTCGTCTCCTTCCAGATCTGATTGGACTGAAGTAAAGCAACTTTTCCGATACCTCAAGGGCACTCTCCACTATGGTCTCCTCCTTTGGCGACCTCCTCACCTGTGGCTCATAGCTTATACTGATTCAGATTTTTTCGGCAACTCCCACGACTGCAAATCCACCTTGGCTTACATTGTTTTCTTCGGAGGCAACCCTATCTCTTGGCGATCTCGAAAACAGACCGGTGTTGCTCGTTCATCCACTGAAGCTGAGTATTAGGCCTTGGCTTCGGCAACCTCCAAGGTTGCCTGGATTACACAACTGTTTCAGGAATTATCCATTCCTTTGGTCGTGACTCCGCGCCTTTTGTGTAACAACATTAGCGCGACTCATTTGGCTCTCCATCCAATTCAACACTCTCGCATGAAATATATTTCTGTCGACATTCACTTCGTTCGAGATTTCGCCTCCAATGGACTGCTCACAGTCGTATACGTTAGCACAGCGAACCAGCTCGCAGACCTTCTCACCAAAACACTTTCCCATTTGCGGTTTGAATTCGTTCGTTCCAAAATCGCCGTAGCCGATGGTACGTCAATTTTGCGGGGGCGTATTAAGGATCTACCTCATTCTATTACAGATTCTCAAGATCCTACTTACCATAAAAAATAACGATTTTATCTTTCATAATTTCATGTATATCCTTATAGATACTTCCTCATTGTATTATATATACTGTAATCATCTATACAATAAAAATAATCTTTTTCTCTCAATTATTTGAGTTACAATATCACTTATATTATAATTATACTTTCTTGTAATTACTCAATCAAAAGTATTACTTTTATGTGAAAAGATAATACTTTTAGATTGTTCCAATATATTACTTTTCATTGAAACAAAGTATAATGTTATATGCGTGCGGAAAAAAAATAGATAAAGAAGTGGCTCTATAACAAATCCTTTTTTTTTTTTTTTTTTTTTTTTTTTTTTTAATAATTAGATCTAGATCGGCGCAGCTATATGAATTGCCAACACTTGGTTCCTTTGTTGAACATTGAGAAATTGGCCAGGAACTTAAATGTGCTTTTTTTTTTTAAAAATTATCTATGAATACACCAAATACATACTATAAATATGAAAGGTTATAATTAAAACATAACACACCACCTAATAAAATAAAATGAAAAAAAAAACAGTCTCAACATTGAAAAAAATAATATGAAAGTAAAATCATAATAAAAATTACATTATTTTCTCACTTATAAACAAAAACTTAGATGAAATTAGGTATCAACAGCTCTAAAAAGCTAGACTAAATCAAACAAAATTGTTAAGAACGTCCAATAAATTTTAAAATCTGCAAAAGAAAAAATAAAGAAACATATAAGTAAAAGTAAAACAAAAACAAAAAACAGGAAATTACCGAAAAAAACGAAAAAGAACAAAGAGAAATAGAGAGAAAAAGTACATGAGGGCAAAAAAAGTCAAGAAAAGTAAAAATAACATGAAAACTTGTAAATAACGTATATGAAAAGAACTACAAAAAACTAAATAAATAAATAATAATAATAATAATAATAATAATAATAATAATAATAATAATAATAATAATAATAATAATAATAATAATATAAATAAATAAATAAAATTATGAGCAAAGCAAAAGTAAACGTACTTTTCTCACGAAGATTACCTGCAAGGTTGTGGTGGGTAGAAAAATGTTTATTCGTTGTAAAAGTTGGTAATGATATTCTAATTTTTGTTGCTAAATGAGGTTTCTAACAGTTCGAATACAACAAAGTTAGCAATTAAAGGACGTCTAACAGTTCGATAACAACAAAGTTAATTAAAGGATTTCTTACAGTCCTGTA
This sequence comes from Caryopteris x clandonensis, assembly GCA_028749325.2. Taxonomy (NCBI): domain Eukaryota; kingdom Viridiplantae; phylum Streptophyta; class Magnoliopsida; order Lamiales; family Lamiaceae; genus Caryopteris; species Caryopteris x clandonensis. The sequence continues at coordinate 10,483,739 of JAPYKT020000006.1, read as the reverse complement.
AAAACTAAGTTAGCGACGAAATATTTTAGTCGCTACAGCTAATTAGCGTGATTTTCGACTGATTAACGATGAAAAAATTCACCCTAAAGATGCAGATTTCCTATAGTGAACACAGGTCATAATTAGGAAATGTCATTTTAATTTATTGGTATAGTTTGTGCATTTATTGGTGCATGTTAGTGTCCAAATTTGATGCAAAAACAAGATAAACGGCCTAATTTTTTAATGCAAAACCAAGACAGGAAAACAATTAAAAGTTTCAGCAAATCTTACCCAATTAAAAGCTTTTCTCAATTCTCTTAAAATTATTCTCTGATCTGAATGGAAGCCCCTTCTATCCTACAAAGAATCTATGAATAAAACTAATTTCAAAGGTTTTTTATGATGGGTTGTAGATAAACAGATGAGGATGATAGAGGAAAGTGAATAGAGAAGAAAAGGGAGAATAGAGAAGACTTTTGGTTTTTCGTAGGCTAGTAAATATCATTATATGTATATGGGTATATGAGTTGACCTAGGGTTTCCATGGGCTTGGGTTGGGTTAGGAAAATATATTATTGAGCCACAACTATTGGGCCATCAAAATAACAATCTCCACCTTGGAACACACCATATAATTGATCATAAGGCAGAAGAACGTAACTCATCATCGCCGGATTTCACTAGCTTATGAGCCCAGAGAAACACATATGCACATGAAATCAATTAATTAAGTCTAAATTCAGAGTCAACATGCAAAATCTAAACTTTTAAACGGACAGACATTTAGTACCCATATTAACAGAATTAAATTTAGATGCAATCTTTTTCTAAATCAATTATGCCTTTTTCAACAATATCACGAATGAAATGGAACCTAACATCGATATGTTTAGTTGTATCATGGCATACTTGTTTCTTAGACAACTGTATGCTGGATTGACTATTGGAGTATAAAACCACCTTATCTTCCGGAAATTCAATTTCTGAAAGAATTTCTTTCAACCAAATAGCCTCTTTCAAGGTCTCAATTGCAACAACATCCTCAGACTCTATAATTGAGAGTGCTACAATCGATTAAAGTTGATATTTCGATCTTATGTAAGAACCACACAAGATGAATTCATAAGATGTGGTGGATTTTCTGAAGTCTGTGTCATTAGCATAGTTGGAGTCCACGTAGCCAATTAATTTCACCCCTTATGCACTTTTTGAAAATATCAAGCATACATTTTTAGAACCTTTCACATATTTAAGTAACCACTTCAAAACTTCCCAATGGGGCAACTCCATGTTTATATATATCTACTTAAGCAACTAACCAAATATGCAATATCCGGCCTAGTACTCACTGATCCTTACTTAGCACAAAATAAGAAGCTAAAAGCATATCACAGATTTAGCATTGGACATGGAAAATTTATTCAAAACTTCCTCCACTTATGAAATCTGGTTCAACCACAAGACAGTGATTTTTTTTATCTCTCACAATGTTCATGCCTAAAGTCTTTTTAGCATCCCCTAAGTCTTTCATGTCAAAATTATCACATCAACAATTTTGCACATGCTTAATAGACTTCTCACAAGGACTCACCAAAAGCATTTTATCCACATATAACAACAAGATAACAGGAATATATGCATTCTTCTTGAGATACAGACAGTGATCATACACACTTCTTTCGCATTTCAACGTTAACATGCATTTATCAAATTTTCTATTCCATTGCCTAGGTGATTGCTTTAAGCCATAGAAAGATTTATTGAACACGCATACATAGTTGGTATTTTTAGGGTCCACAAAATCATCAGTTTGGCATATATAAATCTTTTTGTCAATATCACCATTCAAAAAAAGTCGTTTTCACATCTATTTTTTTAAATTCCTAATTAAAATGAGCTACTAAAGCAAGCATAATGTGCAAAGTGGTAAATTTGACAACACGAGCAAAGATATGAGTGTGGCTATCATACCCTTCTTCTTGGTTGTCATCCCCAATACAAAGGCAAAATAACCTTTTCCACATACGCTCGGGGACAAATGTTTAATTAAAATATGTAGCAAAGACCTTTACCATATCTTTCTTCTTCTTCTTGCTTTGGACAACCGCTTTATAATATGGTGACAGCCATATCTTTTATCTTCTTACTCTCTCTGTCTCTCTCTCTCTCTCTCAAGATTTCTTATTAAGGGGGTTTTTTGTTTTAATGTCGGAATTACATATCTATAGACATCTCTCTCTCTGTCTCTCTCTCTCTCTCTCTCTCTCTCTCTCTCTCGCTTAAGATTGCTTTTTAAGGCGGTTTATTCATTTTAACATTACAATCACAGATTTATAGGCATCTCTCTCTCTCTCTCTCTCTCTCTCTCTCAACATTGCTTTTTAAGGTGGTTATTCATTTTTAACATTACAATCACAGATTTATAGGCATCTCTCTCTCTCTCTCTCAAGATTGCTTCTTAACGCGGGTTTTTTTGTTTTAATGTTGCAATCACATATTTATAGGCATCTCTCTCTCTCTCCCTCTCTGTGTGTGTGTGTGTGTGTGTGCTACCTCATCTTGACATGTATCCATGTAGCCCTTTAGTTACAATGTGACTTTCTATGTTTTAACTTCATTCTATGTGACTCCCACTCTAGTGGATTTTTAACTTTTAACATTTCAATAACAAATTTACAAGAATATATCTCTATCTCTCTCTATCAGTTGACTTTTAACATTTTTGTGTTCTTCCTGTTTGGTTCTTGTGTTCCTCTTTTTCTTTGCTTTTCGGTTTCTTGTTAGCATATTCTCTCATACTGACAAAAAAGATAATAGGAGGGGTTCAATTGAAGGAGTCAAAGGGCCATATTTTAGTGTTTATTCAATGCAAAAACTCCTGTGAAACAGTTGCATGTGTGACACGATTTAACGTATTACTTGTTTAACTATAAAATATTACTTGTTTAACTATAAAGTATCACTATTTTTTTAAGTGAATTACTGATGATTAGTTACCTTAAAAAATAGTGATACTTTATAGTTAAACAAGTAATACTTTATAGTTACTCAAGTAATACCTTAAATCATTTCACACGTGCAACCGTTTCACAGGAGACTCACTCTTTATTCAAAGTTGCCTTCCAAGTGAGAGAACATAGTATATTAATGTATTGAGATGCTTACTTTTTACAATTTAGTTATCTTAGCAAAAAAATTATGTTTACCTGTTCTCTTTGTATAGATGTAGCAAAATATGGATTTTGTTAGGGCCATGTCTCCCATTTACATAATGCAGTCTGGCTGATTCACTTGGTTTTGCTTCTTTATCCTTTACTTCTATTAAAATTAAATAATTTACAAATATGTCCTCTACTTTAGCTTTTACTTGTTGTTCTTCAATGGTGAGCAATTGTTGGCAATTTATGTAAGAAAAAGTTGTATATCAATACTACAACCTTCTCCTCAACTTCCTATGTGCATCTTGAAACTTGTCATTTTTTCTTGACTTATGATTATCGAGTGCAAAATTCATGATTTTTTGCAACTTCTTACATTTTCATTTGGAAGTTTAGATGTTTTTGTGGAGGGATACTTTGGCAATGAATTATGTTGCAAGATTCTTTACATGCTCTCCCTCTCACTCTCCCTCTCCCTCTCCCTCTCCCTCTCCCTCTCCCTCCCTCTCTCTCATTGTTAACATTAAAGTATTCAAAGTTTTGTAGCTTTGCAGGATTGTGTAATGCAATCCAAAAGAATCAGCGACTATGATTTGGTGTAGGTGAAATATGGTTGACTTTCGGTTTTTGATACACAACTTATTTGGAACGCAAGTATTCAGCCTATGTCACAACTTCAGTACATATGGAGTTATTTTGCAGCAAGTTGCCCAATACATTAATATAATTAATAGTATGTTATTTTACTTTCTGAAATTTTATTTTTGGTTTTATATTTTATAAAATATCCCAAAAAATATTTCAACTGGAAACTACCCCAAACTTTTAATTAGGCCACTTTCATATGATAAACTCTCTCTCTCTCTCTCTCTCTCTCTCTCTCTCTCTCTCTCTCTCTCATATTATTGCTTCTTAAGGTGGTTTTTTCGTCTTAATATTAGCATCTCTATGTTTCTCTCTCTCTCTCTCTCTCAAGATCGCTTCTCAAGGTCATTTTAACATTACAATCACATATTTATAGGCATCTCTCTCTACCTCTCTCTCTCTCTCTATGTCTCTGTGATGATGCCTATTAACATTTATCCATATCTCTTAAGTTGTAATGTGACTTTGTATGTTTTAACATCATAATATGTGACTCTCTCTCTCTCTCTCTCTCTCTCTCTCTCTCTCTCTCTTTCTCTCAAGTTTTCTACGTAAGGCCATATTCTCCTTATAGGCATCTCTCTCTCTCTCTCTCTCTCTCTCTCTCTCTTAAGATAGCTTATTAAGGCGGTTTATTCATTTTGACAATACAATCACACATTTTTAGGCATCTTATTCTCTCTCTCCCTCCCTCTCTATCTCTCTCTCTCTCTCTCAACATTACTTCTTAAGGCGGGTTTTTTGTCTTAGTGCTACAATCACAAATTTATAGGCATCTCTCTCTCTCTCTCTCTCTCTCTCTCGTGTGCTCCCCCGTCTTGACATTTATCCAAGTTGCTCTTTAGTTGTAATGTGACTTTCTATGTTTTAACTTTCTTCTATGTGTCTCACTCTCTCTCTATTTCCCACTCTGTCTGTTTCTCTGAAGTTTGCTTTTAAGGGAATTTTTAATATTTAGCACTGCAATATCAGATTTATAGGCATCTCTCTCTATATCAATTATAACCATTTTATCAACTTTCCATAAAATATTTCAAACAGAAACTACCCGAAACTTTAAACTAGGACTCTATTATATGACAAACTCTCTCTCCCTCTCTCTCTCTCTCTCTACGTGTGTGTGCTACCACATCTTGACATTTATCCATGTAGCTCTTAAGTTGTAATGTGATTTTCTATGTTTTAACTTCATTCTATGTGACTCCGACTCTCTCTCTCTCCCTCTCCCTCTCTCTTTATCAAGTTTGCTTCTTGAGGAGATTTTTTAACTTTTAACATTGCAGTATAAGATTTATATGCATCTCTCTCTTCTCTCTCTCTCCCCCTCCCTCTGTGTGTGTGGGTCCCATTCATGTAATAAGTTATCTAAATTTTATTTGGATAGGGCAAAATACATGGTTTCTCAAACTACACTTGCTGAGTGAAACTATCTTGCATTGTATGATTAGCACTTCAATTTTTTATTTCTTGTTTTGGCTTTATAAACTTGGTAATCTTCAATTTTGTGCTTTCCTTTTTAAACTATTTAGAAAATATCCCTCATTTTTTGTTGTTGTGTTACGAGACTTTAGTAGCACTTAAGCTGGAAACAATTGTGTGCCAGAATGTTTAACATAGTAATAATAATAATAATAATAATAATAATAATAATAATAATAATAATAATAATAATAATAATAATAATAATAATAATAACAAAAACAACAACAACAACAATATAGTAATATAATAAAAGAAACACCTGTAAATAATAAAATCATCAAAAACCAATTTCCAATCCTAATGTTTTTTTTTTGTTCCAATATTTTCTGAAGAAAAAAATTATTAGTGGTAGCTTGGGATTAGTTTAGATTATTCTTTATATATATATATGTGTGTATATATATATATATATATTTTTTTTTTTTTTTTTTGAAATCTATCTCTAAGTATTTAGAACACAAATATTTTTATATTTTTTATATTTTTATGTACAATATTTCAAACTAATTCTCTTTTCACCATCTTTAATTTGCACATATGATATATTTAAAAGTAAGATACTAGATTCAAAAAATGTAATTTTTTATTAGTTGATTATTTTGAAATAGATTTATATATTTCTTGTTCGGTTGGACTAGTTTTATTAAATTTGAACTATATATAAAAATAAGTTAAATGAGTCTTTATAAATTTATTTTTGTTAGATAATTTACAATTTTATTTTTCTGAAAACAATATTTAGTTTTAGTTTTTTATAAATAACTATATTACATCCATCAAGACACAACAGGAAATCCTACTTTATATATAAGATTTAATCATTTGTTTTTTTTAATTTACTTATATTTTAAATTTTAAATATTTTTTTCGATTCCATTTTTTACGTGTTTCATTTTTTTGGTTTTTATTTTTACTTCAAAAGCCAAAGAAAAAATTATATCAATATATTCTTGACTATTAAATATATTCTAAGTTTGGAATCCTTTTACATTAAAATTAAAAATAAAACACTCCAAATAATTAAGATTTTTAGGGTAAAAAAAAGATAAGTCTTCATGCATTTTAGGCATAGGATGGTAATAATCATTATCATGAATTTCATGGTGTTGTATTATTCAAGCAAACTTTATTAGAGGAGCAAACTAAGAATCGAGACTGAAAAACAGTAAAATATAAATATTAAATACATAACATATTAAAAAGACAAATTTATAAAATTAAAATTATGTAAACTAACCTGGAATTATGCCAATAAACTCCTCTATTGTATAAATTATCTCTCTCTCTCTCTCTCTCTCTACACAGACATATATATTATATAATATATGTATATATATAGAGATGAATCAGAAATATAATTTAGGGGGTCCAATTATAATATTTGATGTAATAATTTTTAAAGAGACAATAGTACATGTATATATACATCATTTATAAAAAATATAATAAAGTCAATGTACTACGTTAAGTACATGTCAATATCCAAATTAAATAATGTTGTGCAGTTACTATAATAAATCTACAATAAAAGAATTGCAAGAACTATAGCTTAAATTCAAAAGATTAACATGATAATAATCAAACAATTAATAGTATAACAAAAAACATACATAATTACATTTGTTACTTGTAGTGAAAAATAAATTATGCAATATTGATTGGTGGGATTGTGTAATACAATCCAAAAGAAATAACAAGTAGGATTTGGTGTAGGTGAAACATGATTGACTTTTGGTTTTTGATACACAATTCTGTAGCCTATGTCCCAACTTTTATGTTTTAACAAGTTGCCCAATATATCAACATAATTAATGGTACGTTATTTTACTCTCTGAATTTACATATTTGGTTTTACCATTTTTATCAAATATCTCACATAATATTTCAAACAAAAATTGAACTAGGGCTCTATCATACGAAACTCTCTCTCTCTCTCTCTCAAGATTGCTTCTTAAGGCGGTTTATTCAGTTTAACATTACAATCACAGATTTATATAGGCATCTCTCTCTCTCTCTCTCTCTCTCTCTCAGTGTGTGTGTGCGCGCGCTATACCTCATCTTGACATTTATCCATGTAGCTCTTTAGTTGTAATATGACTTTTATTGGCATCTCTCTCACTCTCTCTGTTTCTCTATCAGTTAACTTTAACTTTTTTGTTCTTCATGTTGAGATTTTACGTTCCTCTTTTTCTTTGCTTTTCTATTTTGTATTAGCAGACTCTTAGATTGAAAATAAAGATAATGGGAGGTTTTCAATTGAAAGAGTGAAAAGGCCATATTTTAGCGTTTGACCAAATTTGCCTTCTAAGTGACTAAACATAATATATTATTGTATTGACATGCTTATATTTTACAATGTTATTATCTTAACAAAAAATTTATGTTGCTTGTTATCCTTTGATTCTTTATTAAAATAAAAGATTTTGCAACTATATCGTCTGCTTCAGCATTTTCTTTTTGTTCTTTTTGTAATGATGAGCAACCGAGTGGCAATTTATATAAGAAAATTTTGTATATCAATATAGGCTATAACATGTTCCCCATCCTCCCATGTGCATTATGGAACTTGTATTGTTTTTCATGACAAATGATTATTGAATGCAAAATTCATGATTTCTTGGAACACACCGATCTACTTTCGCCCTATGCCTTGGAACTTCTTATATTTTCATTAGGAAGTTTTAGATGTATTTGTGGAATGAAACTTTGGCAATGAATTATGAGGCAAGATTCTTTACATGCTTCCCACTCTCTGTCTCTCTTTCCCTCTCATTGTTGACACTGAAGTATAGAATTTTTTTTTTTGTTGGTTGGTAGGATTGTGTAATATTATCCAAAAGAAATAGCAACTAGGATTTCGTGTAGATGAAACATGGTTGACGTTTGGTTTTTGATAGTCAAGTTGTTTGTATAGGCTAGTATGCAGTCTATGTCGCAACTTGTGTATAGATGAAGTTATTTTGCAGAAAGTTGTCTAATAGATCCACATAATTAATGGCATGTTATTTTACTCTATGAATTACATTTTTGGTTTTAACCATTTTATCAAATATCCCACAAACTTTTCATACATAAACTACCCCAAACTTTGAACTGGAACTTTATTATATCAAAAATCTCTCTCACTCTCTCTCTCTCTTAAGATTGCTTCTTAAGACGGTTTATTCATTTTAACATTACATTCACAGATTTATAGACATCTGTCTCTCTCTCTCTCTCTCTCTGATTTTTAAGCATCTCTATCTCTGTGTGTGTGCGTGGTACGGCATCTTGACATTTATCCATGTAATATCTGATTTATAGGCCTCTCTCTCTATAGGCATCTCTCTTTCTCTATCTCCCCTCTCTCTCTCTCTTTGTGTGTCAGCTAAGCATCCTGACATTTATCCATGTAGCTCTTAATTTGTAATGTGACTTTCAATGTTTTTAACTTCATTCTATGTGACTTCCACTCTCTCTTTCTGTCTCTTTCAAGTTTGCTTCCTGAGGTCATTTTTAAATTTTAACATTGGAATATCAGATTCATAGGCATCTCTTTCTCTCTATTCTTGCTTTTGGGTCTATGGCTTTAGTTTGTCTCAATATTTGTTTTTTGTAAATATGTGCAGGTGTGTGTGTGTTTTGTGTGGGCTATGATAAAATGTCTACGCCATGGATGACAAAGACAATTGGTTGTGTGTGGGTTGGTCCAATAAGGTGGAGAATGTTATTATTTGGGTATTGGCCCAAATTGGTGTGAGCCATTTCTTCTGGGCCTAGGCTGAAGGCCAATGGGCCTAGCCCATTTGGCTATTCGGTGCCCTCGCCCTTCCCCACTCCTTTCGTAGGATCCCCACTTCAGTTTCCCTCCTCCTTGCTGTGCAACCTTCTCAATTGACACTCTCTCGATGATTCTTCTACCTTGCTCCTTTTTTTTTTCCCAGGCCGGTCTTCTTCGTCAATTATGGAGATGAAACCATGCGACCCATTTGGGTTTTCTGCGACTCATTGCCTTATAAGAGTGATCCTGTTCACTCTTGTGAATTGCATAATAGTTGTGTATTTCTCTCCATCTTTTCTTCCACTTTCTCCCTCATCTATACTGAGTGTTGTTATCTCTTGTGTGAGATTAAGAGTCTAATGGACTTTCATAAATTATAGAAGTTATTATTTATCACAACATATTTGTGGAATGAAGTTATTCAAAGAATAATTTTAATTAGTAATTTTCACTCATGTTATTAACTTTAGCATATGACAACAAGATTGAATTATGAAAAGAAAAAAAAGCATATGACGAACAAGAGCCCGCACAAAATATATTGGAGCCCATAATGTAGCGTAACAACAGCTCACATCAAATGTAAAAATTAATTCATTCACATTTTCTTCAAATTAAAAATATCTTTTTTCGCATACAAACCAATTCTTAATTGAAACTCTTGATTTGGTGGCAGCTAGAAACAGATCTAAATACTGCAGATCATGATTGTGGTGGTGCTGGAGACGAACAAGATGGAGCAGCTGCGGAGTTTGTGTATTGCATCGGCTTGCCAACATACTTTGCAACTATTGCAGCAATATTTTCGACCAATATGTGAAAATAAAATAAAATAATATGTGAGTGTATATATATATTAGGGTTTCTCAGCTTAGAAAACATTGGAGTTCATAATAATTATATATATATATGAATTCACCTCTTCTCTCAATCTAGCATCCTCCATTCTCAAATGATGCTCATGTGAGGACATATCTTCCATGGAAGATGAGCTGATACATGAGGGGTAATAACGGCTGCTAAGAGCTTCTATATACTGTATGTTTTTCAAGCGAAGCTTTTCATTCTCATCGCGAAGTAGTGAGTTCTCTAGTCGCTCATGTTTTGCCTGTAAGTTAAACAAATTAAAGATTAATATAATAGGGCTAGGAATACAATAACATGAAGTGGCACAAAGGATCTCATGTGCTAAGAACGACCAAATTTCTTGCACATGTAAGGCACGTGCTTCCTGATATTTAAGTGATAGGACCAAAATTAATTTATGATGGAATTTCTTATTGGAACAAATTTTTTTTTTTTTCAATTGAAGGAGATTGAACTATTTTCAATATTATTTTATTTTTCCAAGCAGAAATTGGAGAAAATATTTAAACATGTTTATAATTCCTTCAACAAGGTGCGCTTATTTTGGAACCAAAACGTGATTTGCACCTCTTCCATCCCCAGTTGCCGACTAAGTTCTCTTTTTTTGCCTACCATCTGGGCTCGGACATTCTTTGAAAAATCTGCAATCAAATTTAGGATATTATAGATTAATATTTGATTCAAGAGCTACAATTATATTTAAGAATATTATTATGTCACACCATCGCAATATGCACGAAATATTTTATTGTAATAGGAAATCAAAAGTTAAAATAAGTTAAAATGCAATAAATTTAGGCATACTGGCACCTATTTTCTCTAGAGATGAATCAATCCACATTATTTGACTTATCATAATTTATAAAATTATTTAAAAAAAAAATTGATAATACTTTTTTTGCAGTTTTTTTTCACAGGAAATTAAGCATGGCCTTGTTCATTTTCAGTGCACAATTGTCCTAAACACAATTTGCACAAAATTTGCACACAGTTGAACACAGTGAACAAAAATCGTGCGAACTCCAAAAACTAAAAAAATATGTTTTCTTTCTATAGAAAAAGGAGAGAAAAAAAAAACTAAAATATGTTAACCAAAGTAGATAACATTTCATAATCTCAACAAAACTAAACTAAATGTTTATATAAAACATAAATATTAATTTTATGGAAATTCTAATCAATTAATTTTATACAAACGCAACAATTATTAAAACTTACGCTTCGAGTTCTTGCATTTGATGCGGAGTGCAGCGTTTTCTCTTTGTTTGATGCTCATTATTGGAATTCACATTTGGATTCTCAATCCTTTCATTGCTTGTCATCCTTTCCACAGTTGAGTTCATTCCCAGAAATTGTTTCTAGATCTTTACAGGCATAAATTGGATCATTTTTTCCAGCATATATATTCAATATATAATTGAACTATAATAGCATGTAAAAATAGCATCTATTTAATAATTTTAACCATAAAAAGAAGTACGAATTATATTTTAGTCGCTACAATCGATTAGCGTTTTCGACCGGTTAATGATTAAAAATTTCTCCACAAAACTACAGAATTCCTATACTGAACACAGGTCATAATAAGCAAGTGTTATTTTAATTTATTGGTACATTTTGTGCATTTAAAGGTGTATCTTTGTGTCTTAATATGATGTAAACAAGATATCGGGCCTAATCTAATGCAAAACCAAGAATGAGGAAAATAATTAAAAAGTTGCAGCAAATCTTACCCAACTAGAAACTTTTCTCTGTTCTCTCAAATTTTTTCTCAGTTTTGAATGGAAGCCCCTTCTATCCTACAAAGAACCTATGAATAAAGTAAATTTGAAAGGTCTTTCTTGGCCGAGTTATAGATAAAAAGATGAAGATGACAAAAGAAAGTGAACAAAAATATTGTTCTAGAGACAATATCAATGATGAGAAATGACAATACAAAGGGTTGTGAGAGAAATTTCAAGTTCAAATATGAGAATTTTTCTAATTTAATTGGTCACTGAAAAAAACCAGAACGACTAGAAAAAAAAAAAAGTATGATGTATATGTTTTTGTAAGACTTCTTGAGTGATGGACATTATAAATTTAGTTCCAATAAGCGCAAAAAATTATATGTCAAAGTTCTAGGAATCAAAATTCAAGCAATGGGTTGGATCCAACTGCATACTTAATTTGGGTTCACATGAATTTTAGTCGACTTAATTTGACATATGTTATGCAGGAACATATTTTTAACCTGACACTTTTTATGGCAAAAAATATGTCTTTTGTAAAAGGTATTACTTTTGTTAAAAAAATATTATTCTCCACTAAAAACGTATTATGTTATAATTATACTTTCTTGTAATTACTCAATCAAAAGTATTACTTTTATGTGAAAAGATAATACTTTTAGATTGTTCCAAAATATTACTTTTCTTTGAAACAAAGTATAATGTTATATGCGTGCAGAAAAAATCAGCTAAAGGAGTGCCTCAGTAACAAATCCTTTTTTTTTTTTTTTTTTTAATAATTAGATCTAGATTGGCGCAGCTATATGAATTGCCAACACTTGGTTCCTTTGTTGAACAATGAGAACTTGGCCAGGAACTTAAATGTGCTTTTTTAAAATTATCTATGAATACACCAAATACATACTATAAATATGAAAGATTATAATTAAAACATAACACACCACCTAATAAAATAAAATGTAAAAAAAAAAAAAACAGTCTCAACATTGAAAAAAATTGATATGAAAGTAAAATCATAATAAAAATTACATTATTTTCTCACTTATAAACAAAAAACTTAGATGAAATTAGGTATCCACAGCTCTAAAAAGCTAGACTAAATCAAACAAAATTGTTAAGAAAGTCCAATAAATTTTTAAAATCTGCAAAATAAAAAATAAAGAAACATATAAGTAAAAGTAAAACAAAAATAAAAAACAGGAAATTACCAAAAAAAAAAGGAGAAAAAAGAGAAATAGAGAGAAAAAGTACATGAGGGCAAAAAAGGTCAAGAAAAGTAAAAATAACGTGAAAACTTGTAAATAACGTATATGAAAAAAACTACAAAAAGAAAAAAGAAAAAAATAAATAAATAAATAATAATAATAATAATAATAATAATAATAATAATAAAAATAATAATAATAATAATAATAATAATAATATAAATAAAATTATGAGCAAACCAAAAGTAAATGTACTTTTCTCACAAAGATTACCTGCAAGGTTGCGGTGGGTAGAAAAATGTTTATTCGTTGTAAAAGTTGGTGATGATGTTCTAATTTTTGTTGCTAAATGAGGTTTCTAACAATTCGAATACAACAAAGTTAGCAATTAAAGGGCGTCTAACAGTTCGACAACAAGAAAGTTAATTATTTATTTTTTATAGTCCTGTAACAACAAAGTTAGCGACGAAATATTTTAGTCGCTACAGCCAATTAGCGTGATTTTCGAAAGATTAACGATGAAAAAATTCACCCTAAAGATGCAGATTTCCTATAGTGAACACAGGTCATAATTAGGGAATGTCATTTTAATTTATTGGTACAGTTTGTGCATTTATTGGTGCATTTTTGTGTCCAAATTTGATGCAAAAAAAAGATAAATGGCCTAATTTTTTTAATGCAAAACCAAGAGAGGAAAACAATTAAAAGTTGCAGCAAATCTTACCCAATTAAAAGCTTTTCTCAAATTTTCTTAAAATTATTCTCTGATCTGAATGGAAGCCCCTTCTATCCTACAAAGAATCTATGAATAAAGCAAATTTGAAAGGTTTTTTTATGACGGGTTGTAGATAAACAGAAGAGGATGACAGAGGAAAGTGAATAGAGAAGAAAAGGGAGAATAGAGAAGAGTTTTGGTTTTAGGTAGGCTAGTAAATATAATTATAAATATATGGGTATATGAGTTGACCTAGGGTTGCCATGGGCTTGGGTTGGGTTAGGAAAATATATTATTGAGCTACAACTAGTGGGCCATTAGAATAACAATCTCCACCTTGGCACACACCAAATCACTGATCATGAGGCAGAAGAACATAACTCATCATTGCCGGATTTCACTAGCTTATGAGCTCAGAGAAACACATATACACATGAAATCAATTAATTAAGTCAAAATTCAGTCACCATGCAAAATCTAAACTTTTCAACGGACAAACATTTAGTAACCATATCAACATAATTAAATTTAGACGCGATCTTTTTCTAAATCAATTATGCCTTTTTCAACAATATCACGAATGAAATGGAACCTAACATCAATATGTTTAGTTGTATGATGGAATACTTCTTTCTTAGACAACTGTATGCCGGATTGACAATCGGAGTATAAAACCACATTATCTTCAAGAAATTTGATTTTTGAAAGAATTTGTTTCAACCAAATAGCCTCTTTCAAGGTCTCTATTGCAACAACATCCTCAGACTCTATAATTGGGAGTGCTACAATCGATTAAAGTTGAGATTTTGATCTTATGTAAGAACCACTCAAGGTGAATTCATAAGATGTGGTGGATTTTCTAAAGTCCGTGTCATTTGCATAGTTGGAGTCCACATAGCCAATTAATTTAACCCCTTATGCATTTTTTGAAAATATCAAGCATACATTTTTAGAACCTTTCACATATATAAGAAACCACTTCAAAGCTTCCCAATGGGGCAACTCCAGGTTTGTATATATCTACTTAAGCAACTAACCAAATATGCAATATCCGGCGGCCTAGTACTCACTGATCCTTACTTAGCACAAAATAGGCAGCTAAAAGCATATCACAAATTTAGCATTGGACATGGAAAATTTATACAAAACTTTCTGCACATATGAAATTTGGTTCAACCAGAAGACGTGATTTTTTCTATCTCTAAGAATGTTCATGCCTAAAGTCTTTTTAGCATCCCCTAAGTATTTCATGTCACAATTATCACATCAACATTTTTGCACATGCTTAATAGACTTCTCATAAGGACTCACCAAAAGCATGTCATCCACATATAACAACAAGATAATAGAAATATATGCATTCTTCTTGAGATACAGACAATGATCATACACACTTTTTTCACATTTCAACATTAACATGCATTTATCAAATTTCCTATTCCATTGCATAGGTGATTGCTTTAAGCCATAGAAAGATTTATTGAACACGCATACATAGTCGGTATTTTTAGGGTCCACAAAATCATCAGTTTGGCATATACAAATCTTTTTGTCAATATCACCATGCAAAAAAAGTCATTTTCACATCTATTTTTTTTAAATTCCCAATCAAAATGAGCTACTAAAGCAAGCATAATGTGCAAAGTGGTAAATTTGACAACATGAGCAAAGATTTCAGTGTGGCTGTCATACCCTTCTTCTTGGTTGCCATCCCCAATACAAAGGCAAAATAACCTTTTCCACCTATGCTCGAGGACAAATGTTTAATCAAAATTGTAGCAAAGACCTTTGCCATATCTTTCTTCTTCTTTTTGCTTTGGACAACCGCTTTATAATA
The DNA here is from genome assembly GCA_028749325.2 of Caryopteris x clandonensis. Taxonomy (NCBI): domain Eukaryota; kingdom Viridiplantae; phylum Streptophyta; class Magnoliopsida; order Lamiales; family Lamiaceae; genus Caryopteris; species Caryopteris x clandonensis. Next base: position 10,468,358 of record JAPYKT020000006.1, on the reverse strand, counting down.
TGGTGAAAGCCATTTCTTTCGTCTTCTTACTCTCTCTCTCTCTCTCTCTCTCTCTCAAGATTTCTTATTATGGGGTTTTTTTTGTTTTAATGTCACAATTACATATTTATAGACATCTCTCTCTCTCTCTTTCTTGCTTAAGATTGCTTTTTAAGGCCGTTTATTCATTTTAACATTACAATCACATATTTATAGGCATATCTCTCTTTCACTCTCTCTCTCTCTCTCAACATTGCTTCTTAAGGTGGTTATTCCTTTTTAACATTACAATCACAGATTTATAGTCATCTCTCTCTCTCTCTCTCAACATTGCTTCTTAACGCGGGTTTTTTATTTTAATTTTGCAATCAAATATTTATTAGCATCTCTCTCTCTCTCTCTCTCTCTCTCTCTCTCTCTCTCTCTCTCTCTCTTTGTGCTACTGCATCTTGACATTTATCCATGTAGCCCTTTAGTTGCAATGTGACTTTCTATGTTTTAACTTCATTCTACGTGACTCCCATTCTCTCTCTCTCTCTCTCTCTCTCCCTCTCTCTCTCTAGTGGATTTTTAACTTTTAATATTTCAATAACAAATTTACAGGAATATATCTCTTTCTCTCTCTATCAGTTGACTTTTAACATTTTTGTGTTCTTCATGTTTGGTTCTTGTCTTTCTCTTTTTCTTTGCTTTTCGGTTTCTTGTTAGCAGATCTCTCATACTGAAAAAAAAGATAATAGGAGGGGTTCAATTGAAGGAGTCAAAGGCCCATATTTTAGTCTTTATTCAACGCAAAAATTCCTGTGAAATGGTCGCACGTGTGACACGATTTAAGGTATTACTTGTTTAACTATAAAGTATTACTTGTTTAACTATCAAGTATCACTATTTTTTTAAGTGTATTACTACTGATTAGTTACCTTAAAAATAGTGATACTTTATAGTTAAACAAGTAATACTTTATAGTTACTCAAGTAATACCTTAAATCGTGTCACACGTGCATCTGTTTCACAGGAGACTCGCTCTTTATTCAAAGGTGCCCCAAAAGTGAGAGAACATAGTATATTAATGTATTGAGATGCTTACTTTTTACAATTTAGTTATCTTAGCAAAAACATTATGTTTTCCTGTTCTCTCTGTATAGATGTAGCAAAATATGGATTCTGTTAGGGCCACGTCTCCCATTTACATAATGCAGTCTGGCTGATTCACTTGGTTTTGCGTCTCTATCCTTTACTTCTATTAAAATTAAATAATTTACAAATATGACCTTTACTTTAGCATTTACTTATTGTTCCTCTTGTAATGGTGAGCAATTGGCTGGCAATTTATGTAAGAAAAAGTTGTATATCAATATAGGCTACAACCTTCTCCTCAGCTTCCCATGTGCATCTTGAAATTTTTCATTTTTTCTTGACTTATGATTATTGAGTGCAAAATTCATGATTTTTTGCAACTTCTTACATTTTCATTCGGAAGTTTAGATGTATTTGTGGAGGGATACTTTGGCAATGAATTATGTTGCAAGATTCTTTACATGCTGTCTCTCTCTCCCTTTCCCTCACTCTTTTTCTCCCCCTCTCTCTCCCTCTCCCTCTCTCTTGTTAACATTAAAGTATTCAAAGTTTTTGTAGGTTTGTAGGATTGTGTAATGCAATCCAAAATAATCAGCAACTATGATTTGGTGTAGGTGAAACATGGTTGACTTTTGGTTTTAAAACCACCTTACTTTCCAGAAATTAAATTTCTGATAAAATCCCTTTCAACCAAATAGCCTCTTTCAAGGCCTCGGTTGCAGCAACATACTTAGACTCCACATTTGAGGGTTCTACAATCGATTGAAGTTGAAATTTCCATCTTATACAAGAACCACACAAGGTGAATACATAAGATGTGGTGGATTTTCTATAGTCAATATCATTAGCATAGTCTGAGTCCATATAGCCAATTAATTTCACCCCTTGTGCATTTTTTGAATACTTCAAGCATACATTTTTAGAACCTTTCACATACTTAAGTAACCACTTTGAAGCTTCCCAATGGGGCATCTCTGGGTTTATATATAACTACTTAAGCAACTAACCGAATATGCAATATCAGACCTAGTGGTCACCATAAGATACATGACATAACCAATAGAATTTGAATATGGTACTTTACACATATCAGAGATTTCATAATCAGTCTTGGGACACTGATCGTAACTTAGCACAAAATGAGCAGCTAAAGACACATCATATATTTAGCATTGGACATGAAAATTTATTTAAAACTTTCTCTACATACGAAATCTGGGTCAACCACAAGACATGATTTTTTCTATCTCTAACAATGTTCATGCCTAATATCTTTTTAGCATCCCCTAAGTCTTTCATGTTAGAATTATCACATAAACATTTTTGCACATGCTTAATAGACTTCTCAAATGACTCAGACCAAAAGCATGTCATACACATATAACAACAAGAAAATAGGAATAGATGCATTCTTCTTGAAATACAGATAGTGATTATGCACACTTCTTTCAAATTTCAACATTAACATGCATTCATTAAATTTCCTATTCCATTGCCTAGGTAATTGCTTTAACCCATACAATGATTTATTAAACAGACATACACAATCAAACTTTTTAGGGTCTATAAAACCATCAAGTTGGGCATATAAATCTTTTTGTTAATATCACCATGCAGAAAGGTCATTTTCATATCCATTTGTTCTAGTTCCCAATCAAAATGAGCAACTAAAGCAAGCATAATATGCGAAGTGGTAAAGTTGATAACAGGATCAAAGATTTCAGTATAATCTATCCCCTATTTTTGAGTAAACCCCTTAGCCACTAATCTAGCTTTATATCTTATCCCATTAATTTCGTTCTTGACTCTTTTTTGCCATTCTACTGATTCTTTAGATTTCAAAGCTATACGACTTAGGTTCACTCTCATCAGACTCAAAAGTGTTGAAAGCATGATTATCAATGTGGAAATCACTTGGCTTAGATGGGAGCTTAGTTTGCGTCCTAGTCCTATCCTGAGCTAATTGGTAATCGTCTAATTTTCAACATTTTGTAGTATGTTGGTTTGGCTTTGCACATTATCAGGTTCATAATCATAGGGTACATGCTTCACCTTAGACGAAGTCACATAGATAGTAGGTAAAGGCACAAAATTAGATATACATGGAAATTTGGAATCATTAAAAATTATGTCTCTACATAAAAAAAGGTTATTGTTCACATGAATAGTAACATAAAATAATAAGAGAGCCTCCTCATCTCGATGCAACCGTAACTTTAATACTGATATTGGCTATGGATGTCATGACCTCCGTCCAGCTGAGGTTGTGGTTCCCCTCATTATTGATAATTTGATACAATGTGTCCCATTCTAACCACATTCAAAATCCAATAACTCACTCTCACTCTCATACACACACAAATGTATCCCAACAGATTAAATACAAAGTAAGAAAAGGAAGAATAGAGAAGATAATAGAATATCGTTATGGTATTTTTATATATTGTGGCTAGCCTATATCATCCAATACATATATGGGAATATATCCGTGATACGCTGTGGTTCAATTCTAACGACACTCAAAGTCCAGTAACTCACTATCATCACTCTTTTACACACACAAGTGTATGCCAACCGGTCAAACATAAAGTAAGAAAAGGAAGAATAGAGAAGAATTAAGATTTTCTCTTATATGAAGGCTGGTAAATATCATATATATATATATATATATATATATATGGGTATAAGAGTTGACCTTGGGTTTCCATGGGCTTGGGATGGGTTAGAGATATATATTATTGAGCCACACCAAGTGGGCCATAAGAATAACAATCTCCACCTTGGCACACACCATATTACTAACAACGAGGCATAAACACATAATTCATCATTGTCGAGCTTCCTTCTGTAAGACACAAAGTCAATACAGGAAGCAACTAGTGGACACAAAGTCCAAGTTTAGACACGAAGTCTATGTCACAAAGTCTAGCACCTAGGGAAATACAAGGACACAAAGTATAAGTTTGGATACGAGGTTTGAGACACAAAGTCTCTCACCAAGGGAAATACAAGGACACAAAGTTCAAGTTTGGACACGAAGTCTGCATACGCCACAAAATCCACTTATGAAACAAAGTTGAAAGTTACTCCACCTCAAATGGAGTCAACTTAGATAAGAAGTAAAAACACATACCTAGGCAAGCAAACAAATCATAATCATTTAGAAAAAATGATGAACCAACTTATTATCACCTTATAGCTTGGTTCACCCCCTAGATCAAACTTTATAGCCTTTTACCTATCTAGATACCCTGAGAAAAAATATTTCTTACAAACACACAAACTACACAAAAGGTTTATGATTACTAACCTCGAATCAGCTCACCAAGAACCAAATCACTGGTTAGCAATCAACACATATACGCAAGCACGAATATATTCAATTATCACCAAGATAAAGAAAATATCCAAATAAAATACGTATTCATGCAAAATTCGAGTTCACAAAAAAAAAATTAATTTTCACCCTTGTTGATTCCACAAAAATAAAAAATAGCCACACCAAATTCACACAGAATCCTATGGGTAATAGGTAAACATGAAATCTAATACAACAGTTACAGAAAGATATTCAAGAAAATTTATATGGAGAGCTATGAAATGTGTATCCAGAATCTATTAGCAATTCATTGTCATTAGAATGCAAATAATTCATTGAAATTTCCTCACACATAATAGTCACCATAAACTTCTCCATAATCAGTAGAGACTTTATTAGCCTTTTTATTATCCCCTTTCTTCTTAGGTCTAGGACAGTCTTTAGTAAAATGATAAGTTTCATTACAATTATAACACCTTTTCGCATTAGGTGTTTTATTGTTATTCATGCCCATATTAGAAATTTTGTCATGAGTTTGGTTGTTGGAAGCACCTTTTCTCTTGTGCCTTTTTTTATGGTTTTGAGCAAGATTTCATCCATGTCATCCTTAATAGCCGACTTAACATGCCCATAAGTATCAGGAATAACATTTAAAAGTACAATAGCCGAGTAATCATCAATGTTTTTATCCCCCATTTGTTTGATATCTTGAATTAATTTTGTGAAAATGTCCAAAATTTTCATCCATATCATTGTTTAGGTCAAGTTTGAACCAATTTTTTTTTCAAGAGGAACAATTTACACGGAATGTCTTATTCATAAAAAGTTCTTCTAGTTTTTCCCAAAGTTCTTTACCAGCACCTAGCTTCTCTACTCTCCTAATCACTAGAATGAGATAGGTTCAAGATAATCAAAGAATATGCTAACTCATCCATATTGTATTTCCTCTTCTTCATTTTGGTTTCAGAAAATCCAAGGGTATTGCTCTTATAAACCTTTTGTTGTATGAGGAGTCTCTTCATTTTTTGCTGTCAGATACTGAAATCTGACTTTCCGTTGAACAGAGCAAGACATAAATTGGATAAGGTAGCCATATTTCACAAATAAACAAGCACAAAAAAAACACAATCACACAAAGGATTAGAGTACTAACCTAAAATCACTTGTTGAGATTATAGTAGCGAAATGTAAACAAATAATTTTCACATTGTTGCACACAATACAAAAATTATCAATCATGTAGGACACAAAATCCTATGCCAAGTCACGGCTACACAAAATTTTTAGCTAGTGTACTTCATCTTCTACACTTTTGCCTCAATATTTTCACTTGTTTTTACTTTAGCCTCCTGCACTTTATTATCATTTCAAATATTTAGTTTTAATAACTTTTACTCTTTCAAGATCATTAATTAATATGCATGAAAATACAAAAATAAAAATAAAAATGCAAGGGGTAAAATCTAAAATAAAAACTAAAATGTAGAATTGGATCCTCTAGAGTACTTCACGATTAAGTTGGGAAAGAGCATGACACAGTAGATAAAGTGAATAAAATATGAACATATGGGACCCACACACTTTTTGCATTAATGTGTCTTTCTTTCTCTGGACTTAACAAGAATTTCTTGGAAGGAAATGTAGAGGATCCATTTCCTAAAATGGATGGGGCAAAGTGCAAAAGATAAAGTAGATGAGGACGAAAAAATTCAAGAAAAGTAAAACAAACATGAAAACTAGTAAATAAAGTATAGGAACTAAATAATAAACAACAACAACAACAACAACAATAATAATAATAATAAATATATAAATAAAATTATGAGCAAAAGAGTAAATATGTGTTTTACCTAAAACAAAAGTAAATCTACCTTTCTCACATAGATTACTTGCGATATTGCAGTGGGTAGAAATAAATTTAATCATTGCAAAAGTTGGTAATGATATTCTATTTTTCATTGCTAAATGAGGTTTCTAATAGTTCGATAACAACATAGTCAATTAAAGAGTTCTTACAGTCCGATAACAACAAAGTTAGCGATGGAATATTTAAGTCACTACAGTTGTTTAACATTAATTTTTGACCGGTTAACGATGAAAAAATTTCGCAACAAAAATGCAAATTTCCTAAAGTGAACATAGGTCATAATAAGAAAGTGTTATTTTAATTTATTGGCACAATTTTTGCATTTATTGGTGTATGTTTGTGTCTTAATATGATGCAAAAACAAGATATACAAACTAATTTGTGAATGCGAAACCAAGAGAGAAAACTAATTAAAAGTTGCAGCAATCTTACCCAACTAGAATCTTTTCTCAATTCTCTTAAAATTATTTTCAGATCTGAATGGAAGCCTCTTCTTCCCTACAAAGAATCTATGAATAAAGTAAATTTGAAAGGTTTTTTATGGATGGGTTGTAGATAAACAGATGAAGATGACAGAGGAAAGTGAACAAAAATAGTGTTCGAGATAGAAAGCAAAAGCACAATAAGAAAAGTTAACTAAGTTAAACTTTTGTTAGTCCAAAATATGAGACTATTGAGATCCAATCAAGTCTTATATTTGAATCCAAGCACATATTTTCTTATGCATGTTTCTAGTATATGTGTCAACATAAAATTTTGAAATATATTATTGAAATGATTTTGGAAAATCCAAAGAAAAATAATTAAGAAATAACAAAATGGTATACCAAGAGAAGTATGAATTCATTATTGAGAAGGCTCTTAAATTCCAAACATTATTCTTTGCTTTAGACTTCCATGTCTTTTGCTTTAATCATTAGGGAAGTGAAGTTTGAACTAATCAAAATTATCCCAAGTAGTTGCATCCGGATGCATGCCAACTAGTGTGGAAATAGCCTAGGTTAGGCTAGGCTTGGCTTTTAGGTGAATGAGTTAGGTCTCATCTACAAATGTAAGGCCCAAGATTGTCTTGTTATATATTTTAGATTTTTGTCAAGCATATTATATTATTATTATTATTATTATTATTATTATTATTATTATTATTATTATTATTATGATATGTTCTAAATTGGCTGACCTAATAGGCTTAAAAGGCTTCTCTAATGCGTAACTTAATATATAACATAATTAAATAGAGTTTAAAAAATGCCTATATATGGCCTATAAGTAGGCTTGGAGAGATGAAAGTAGGCCAAACACTAAAACCATATCATGTAGCCCAGCTTATTCCTCTCCCTAGTGCCAAGCCCACACCACTAGCATTTCTTTTACCCCCTTATTTAGGTGTCCTCGTAATATCTCTTGTTATTTTGGTAGGAGCTTTTTGTTATGTAGTGTGCATAGTGCAAGGTTTTTTGTTGGTGGTGTCCCCTTAAATTCCTTAATGTTAAAAACATAATTGATTTTTCTACCTTCTCGGAGGGCCAATTTGTATGCCACTATAACAAGTCTTAATAGGATTTTAAATCGCCCATTATATCATGAGGATAATTTAGCTGATGTTGATTTTTCTACTTTGAATTGGCAGTATGGCTGTAGACAAAGCCAAACCCACTATCGCATTATTTCTTGAGCCCTTAATGAGACCATTCCTAACATCAGTGAAAATTTCATCCTATTTTTCATAGCTCCATCCACTGCTTTATTCTAGGACGAACCTTGTTTGTATGAAACAAGTGATGGTGGTTCTTTCACATAGGCAACCTTGAAGGGGAAAGTACCCAAAGTCAAGTGCAAAGAGATGTTATAGTAGATTTCCACCCATGGCAACATGTCCATCCATTTGTACGGGTGATCTCCAGCCATGCATTAAGATACATTTCAAGAATTAAGTTGACCACTTATGTTTAACCGTCCACTTGTGGGGTGGTTAGATGAGGAAAAAGCTAATTGTGTACCACATAACCGAAATACTTCCTTCCAAAATGAGCCCGTTAGAACTATATTCCTTGTCACTGACTATTGTTTTGGGCAAGCCATGTAATCTAAATGTATAAGAGAAAAAGGATTGAGCTATTAGCATTGTTGCATAAAAATGTGATAGTACCATAAAGTGACGATGTTTATAAAATAGTCCACCACCCGATAGATAACTAGTTTATCTCCTACCTTAGCTGGCCCATTGATAAAATCATTGAATTATCAGCCTAGATGTAACTAACCCATCAGGTGGAAGTTCTCCCATTTATAAATTTTGACAAATGGCAGAGTTGGTGAAAAATCAAGTCTCAAAGATGTCATTCCATCCAAATAGAATTCTCATTTAAATCTCTTCATGAGTAGCAAAGTGGGTTCGACAATAATGGAGTCAAAAGACTTCAAAATCTCCTCTATTTCTTGAACATTTGAAATAGTAAGATGCGTAGAGTGTAAGAAGGCATCGTGTGGTGTTGCATCCCTTGTCCATGCCATGATACTTCTCTGCAGAGTAAAACTGACCATTTGTCCCTAAAATTACAAATAATTTCACTCAATTCACCCAACTATTTTATGTAGAATTACTGTAATTGATATCCTTTTTAAGGTAGTTTATATTGGCTAGGATCCTCTAATTACGGATCTTCTTCTTCTTTCTTTATTTAGGCTATATTCCTTGTATTATAAAAGGATCTCTTGTACATTGTATTTTGAATCAATAAGAATACAAATTACAACTCGATATTTTTGTTCAACATGGTATCAGAGCAAAGTTTCGATCCTCTTGTTTGAGTCGAACATTTGTTCTCTTCATGTGCCATGGTTGACCCGACATAATCAACCATCTCACAGACCTCAGAATCTGAACTTTTAACCTTAATCCTGTACCTTCAGAGAAGTACAATGAATCAGAATCAAGCAATTGAGACATCACGATTGATGGTGAACATAAAATTGAATGACCGAAACTATCCAATTCCATCCAAATTGATGGGAATATTTCTCAAAAGGAGGGGACAAGGCAACCACATCACAGGCCAACCTCCGGCACCCTCCACTAGTGATCCCAAATTCCAAATGTGGGATGCCATCGATAACACCGTAAAAGGATGGATCATCACACAACAAGAAAAACGTTAAAAGACAACGGATTTTTCCGTTATCTATCAAGAAAAAAGACTGTTGTAGAAGCCAGTGTTGTAAAAGACAACAGTGTCTCGTTGAAAGACAATGATTTGTGACCATAGTTGTATATTATGAAAGACAATGGTATATTTTTGAAAGATAATGATTTTTTCACTGTTTATTGTGAAAAGCAACAGTTAAAAACCATTGTCTTTACCAATAATTCTTTCTTCTATACAATTAGTATTATCTTTGGTCCAATCTATAATTATATAATATATAAAAATATAATATTACATTATAATATGACAAATATCTAAATTAATTAATCAGTGTCAATAAAGCATTATCATCCCCAATTCAAGTCTTAATAAAAAATTGCAAGTTCATTGTAAATAAGCAAAATGAACTAATTTTCTAACATCTGAAATACATAAGGAAATATTAATTAGGTAGAAGTCTCCCTCCAACAAATCATATTCTAAAATCTCTTCTTTTTCTACAACAAAGTTCTTCTAGTGTTCATTGCCAGCATCTGAAAAGAACAGAAAGATACAAAATAATTAAAATAAATGGAATAATTATTTTGTTGTATACATACATAACAAATATAATATCCATATCAATAATACCACTATACAACTTTTAGGGTAATTTATTAAAACTAATGTTTTTTGCAATGAAATTCACATTGAAACACAAACAAAAGTTCATGCAAACAGTGCTCAAACTATTTGCTTTATAAAGCTCACAAAATCCTAGTTAACTATAACATTTTAGTTATAAAAGATACATAGTTTAGGAAAAAAAAACTCAAACTCCGACGTCAAGTATCTCTCAAATAAAGTCCATCCACTTTTAGTCAAATAAACAACATGCCCCATTTTTATGAAATTCTACCTATCATGTCCAATGTCCAATGCCCCATACCATACCATCATTTAAATAACCCTACACACTCCACACATTTTTATGTACAAAATTCTTAACCTTACTTCCAAACCAAGCACCAATAATAATTAGCCACAATTTCAGTGAGTCCTAACTTACTTCTTCGATTACAACATTTTTATTTAATAACATATTACTAGAACGCTAATTCCCAACACATTCTAATCCACTTTTTTTATTGAAATCATCAAACTTATTTACTCAAACTCTATTTTTCTCTTTCATTATAGTATCATTTTCTTGACTTATCAAGATAATAAATAATTAAATCATAGTTCAAGACAATAGTAATAACTAAATCATTACTTGCTCTAATCCTCTAGGCGTAACTCAAAAGAATCTTAATTTTGTTGTAAATTTTGAACATGAATTTATTGCCTTAAAAAAATATAGTATCCTTTTTCTTGAAATCATTGAACTTTTAAGTCAAATTATGTTTTTCCCTCTTATAGTAAGATAACTACTTTTTTCACTTATCAACACCTAAAATTCATGTATAGTTCATACTCATGATTATAACCAATTCATCACTACACTCAGGTAATATATATATATATATATACCCATATTTTCTCCAATATACCATCTAAATAAATGATAATGTGACATTGTTCACCTACCGTACCAGTTGGCATGTGTTAGACTCGTTGTAGTTCCACTTGGGAAGCCTTGAAGTACTAGTTACAGGTCCAATAAGAGCCAACAAAATATATTTTTTATTAGTGAAGAACATAATTACCCTAACTTTACTTCCAAGGTCCATACCAGATCCATCAATCCTGAAATGATTTTACACCAAAAATTTATATTAGTAATTCTCACATTCAATGTCGAATAAAGAATATAAAACAAGTGAGATAAGTTGTTATTCGTAAGAGATTAGAAATTCAAGTTGTTCAACCCAAACTATAATATCAAGGCACCACAAGAGTTCAATCTAAATCCTATCTTAGAGAAAGTTGATAAATCCCTGGTCAATCTCTTGAGTAATTTCAACTTCTTTTTTTCTTCATCTTCTTCAGGGGCTCATCTATAGCGCTCTTTTTCTGCTTCCTACTCATTAAAGTTATCCTCCCCGTAGATGAAAAGAACACCCAAGTTTAGAATTATAATACTATTGACAGTCTTGATAAGAAAACCCAGATGATAATATGTCACTAACGGGCCTCCTTCGCCCCATGTAAACTATCTCAAATAAAATTCTCGATTTTGTTTCAGATGATGAGTGAACAAAAAATGAACAGCAGATGGGTAGCCTCATAGCCATGGCAGTAATGCCGATTATCTCTGTCTAAAAATGCGTAATAAATCAAAGCATCAAAATATATGATTTTATTGAATAAATTACAACATAATAAGAAGACAGAAATAGAAGCAATATAATTTAGAATTGAGAGAAGTTGAACGAACTGACAACATTTTTTCACCAACCAAGCCAAAACTTTTGAAGTTTCTCCACCTCCCAATCCATGCACACCCAAAATTGTCTATGATCACTACTGCAAACATTGAATATTTTGATAAAAAAATGTTTTTACCTAATAAAACAATGTCAAATCACCCCTCATTCTTCTTGCTTTTACTCGTTACTTTATCATCAATGACAAGCCATAGGATTGAGGCTCGTTGCCCCCTTGCCTGATTTTTCTAAGCCTCAAATTTCAATTTTTTCAAAACTTGAAGATCCTAGAATTGCTAAAACCCGAGATTCTTGAATTGCCAAAAGTTGAAATCCTTGAAATACCCATACAGTGCAATCTTATCATTTACAACCCTAAACATTAATAAATTAAAAGAAGGTGGAAAATCCTGAAATCCAGCACCACGAAGCCAAAATTGAACATTTCCATAAGTCACTTGAAAACACAGAAAATTAGTCTCATACCAGAAAAAAGAGCAGGCATGGCACAAGAGGCAACCGGCTTCCGTAATTTCTTGACCTTGACAAGGCACATACAATAATTTTTGGTGATGGAAATCCGGTCGTGATAGAAAAACTCAAAATACAGACGCCAATGACCTTACACGCCTAAAGCATCATCATTCCCTTAGGGATTAACCGGGTACCCATCGACAAACACCTTAACTGCATCATTCGGGTTGGGAAGATGGAAAGGGGCACCAGCCATAGGTGCTATCTTGGGGACATCCGGTTCAGGCTGGGCTTCAGCGGCAGCTGCTTTTGCATTTTGAAGCTCTAGCATGGTGATGATGGCATGGTGGAAGAAGAGTTGGAGGTTGGAGGCAAATTGTTGGTGAAGACGAGTTTCAGAAGATAGGGGAAGTGGTTGGGCTTATGTTCTCCAAAATGGCTCTTAGGTGTTAAAATTTTAGCACTAATAGACAACACTATTAAAATTTGTTTTAAAAAGTGTTGTCTTTCAGCGCATCTTATCTATAAAAGACAAGATTGACTAAAAACCATTGTCGTTTTTTATAAAATTGTTATTAATTCACACCAAGATGCTCTAATCTACCACGCTTTTCTTGAAAATCATTGTAAAAAAGTAAAACACAACTAAAATTCTATAAAACCGTTGTCTTTTTGGTGTTGTTGATCAAAGTTTTTGTTGTAGTGTCAATTCGATCGAATCAACTTTCGTTCCAAATTTACTCCAATACTCAATAGCCCAATCACTTTAGGAGGGCTTGGAAGCAACATATAACAGTGGCATAAATTACCTACAAATATTCGAGTTGATGCCTCGAGCAAGTCAAACCAAGTAAGGGAGTCAAATGCTGGAGCAATATTATAACAATCTTCAAGCCATATGGGCTAAGATTGATCAGAGGCAACCGAAAAAATTCACAATAGATGAGAACATCCAATTGTTCAACAGATTGACTCAAGCGAGAGACTTTACCAGTTCTAAGCCGGGGTAAATGACCAATTTGATCCCATAAAAAGGGACATCTTGAATCGAGATCCTCTTCCCTTCCTACCTTCTGCCTACACTATAATTCACTATGAATCACTCCGAATTGGAGTTATGATGTCCACAGATGAACAAACTGCCACTGATGAAGTATTCGCGACAAGAGGGGTCTCTGGGGGAGAGGGACGGTCAGCTTCTCAAGAGAAGTCATCATCCATCAAGCTGACAAGCAGAAGCTCAGATGCACCCACTGTGGAAAAAATAAGCACACAAATGATTCATGTTTTTAGATTCACAGTTATCTGAAGTGGTGGGATGAAAATCGCCACCGACAGCGGAACAGTGGTGGAGGAAGTGCGATGGTGGCCGCCATCTGTGGCACCGACAGGGCTACCAGCGACGGCGGCTCACTTAGTGGAGGCACGGTGCCTAAAAATGAGATGACGACTAGTGGTGGTGCTCGAGCGCCGCTTATCGATCAAGCCATGACAAACAGAGTTGCCATTTTTATTCATGGCAGAACACCCGAAAAAGGACAGAATACAAGTGAGGCAGTGGAAGAAGAGGAGAGAAAAGTGAATTTGACAAGAGTTATGGAGGGTGAGGGAAAGGGTGTTAACCTTAATAAGAGTGTATTTCCTATTTTACCCTCACCCCATTATCAAATTACTTCTTTACCCTTAAGTATTAATTCAAGTGCCTTAAGTGTGAATTGTGATAAAACTAAGCAGTGGATTTGTGACTTGGGGTCACAGATACAATGATGTTTGACCAGAATGATATTATTGACCGATCTCATCCAAATAGAAATTTTATTAAAAATGCCAATGGAGGTTCTTTTCAAGTTCTTGGGGCAGGATCTGTTGAAATCTCTCCTACAATTAAATGTCTTTATGTTCCCTCCTTATCTTGCAAGTTGTTATCTATCAGTTAAGTGACGAAGGAACTTAACTGTGTGGCACTCATCTATCCAACCATCTGTTTATTGTAGGATATTCGTTCTAGGAAGATAATTGGGCGTGGTTCTGAAAGGGATGGACTGTACTACATCAATGAACTGTCTGAAGGAGGAACTTCTAGTTTGGCTCATGGTTCTCAAAACCGACAAATCTGGTTATGGCATTGTCGATTAGGTCACCCATCAGATGATTATCTTTAGTATTTATTTCTGTCATTGTTTTTAAAGGACTATCGTACTATATATGATACTTGTCATTATTGCTAAGAGTCATCGAACATCTTTTGTCTCTCCTCCTTGCAAGGATTTCCTCCTTTTATTGTTACCAACTTATCCTAATTCATCTTATGGGCTTGATTAAGTTTTGGGCTTAATTAATTAATTAACTAAGCCCTTAACTTTTTGAGCCCATAAACTTCTATGTAATCTTCCTTTCTCGGATGGGCTTAAGATGGCCAACTGCTTATATAGATTATTGTATGAAATTGTCCAAAAAATGCTGTAAGTAACCACAATAACCAAAAGGATGTAGTTCTTGTCGAAACATTAAATAAGTAGGAAATAGAGAGTGCACAAGAATTAATTGTATTAAAAATATAATTTTATCTATTAAAAATACGCACAATTTTTTACTTATCAACCACCTTAACAATTCTTAATTTTAAATGGCTCATTATATCATGGGGATAATTTAGCTGATGTTGATATTTTTACTTTGAACTGGCAGTATGATTGTAGACGAAGCCAAACTCACTGTTCTACATCCAAAGTAACTTCCTGATGGTGAATCATATGCATATCACATTATTTCTTGAGCTCGAGTGAGACCATTCATGCATCAGTCAAGATTTCATCATATTTTGGCAAAGCTCAATCCACTGCTTCAGTCTTGGACGAACCTTGTTCGTATGAAACAAGTCATGGTGGTTCTTTCACATAGGCAACCTTGAAGGGGAAAGTACCCAAAGTCAAGTGCAAAGAGATGCTATAGTAAATCCACCCATGTCAACCAGTCCATCCATTTGCACGGGTGATCTACAACCATGCATCTAAGATACATTTCAAGCATTAAGTTGACCACTTATGTTTAACCATCCACTTGTGGGTGGTAAGATGAGGAAAAAGCTAATTGTGTACCACGTAACTGAAATAGTTCCTTCTAAATGAGCTCGGGAAAACTATATCCTTGTCACAGACTAATGTTTTGGGCAACCCATGTAACTTAAAAGTCTGAGAGAAAAAGGATTGAGCTATTGACATTGTTGCCTAAGTACTTGATAGTACCATAAAGTGTCAATTTTTTTTTTTTAAATAGTCCACCACCCCATTGATCAATAGTTTATCTCCCACCTTAGGTGAACCATTGATAAAATCATTGAATTTATCGGCCTAGATGTGTTCCAAGATTGGTAGGGGTTGTAACTAACCCGTTGGGTGCAAGCTCCCATTTTTTATTTTTGACAATTGGTAGATGAATTCTCTTTTGAATCTCTTCATGAGTAGCAAAGTTGGTTAGACAAAAATTGAGTCAAAAGACATCAAAATCTCCTCAATTGCTTGATCATGGAAATAGTAAGATGCATAGAGTGTAAGAAGACATCGTGTGGTTTTGCATCCCTTGTCTATGCCACCATACTTCCCTGCAGAGTAAAACTGACCTTTTTTTACCTAAAATTACAAATAATAGCATTCAATTCATCCAACTGTTTTACTCTAAGCATATTATCAAAGCAAGATAACAATAAGATGAAAAGATTAACTAGAAAACTAGCATCATCCTCTCTAAGTTTACTCGTTCAACAAAATATATGTTGCGAAGCTTTTTTCCATTAGCCACTTCAACTCCCAAATCTTGGTAAGTGTTATTGGCAACCTAAGTAAGAGAGCGGTTTGGGCATTGATGAAATTATGTGTGCTGTTGGGATCAATCATTGTAACAACATAAGTACCTATCCATTGCACTTGCACTTGAAGTGTATTGGGGTGACAAAGTCCAACCACGGTGTAGAGGGAAAAGTGAGCGGAATGTGGTTGTCAGACCCTTCTTCTTGGTTGCCACCCCTATACAAAGGCAAAATAACATTTTCCACCTATGCTGGCGACAAATGTTTAATCAAAATTGTAGCGAATACCGTTAGCATATCTTTCTTCTTCTTCTTGCTTTGGACAACCGCTTTATAAGATGGTGAAAGCCATACTTCTTGGAGAGGGACCAATGGTTGTGGACAGTTTTGCGTGATGGTGTTGTTGAAGATCAACACAAGCTCAAGTTATTTGTTGAGCCCAAGAACAAACAAAAGTCCAATCCATTTAGTAGAAGATTGTGGAAGAAAGATATTTGTGTGGAAGAGTGTCGAAATGAGATATTTTAGTGGAAGTATGTAGAAATGAGATATTTTAGGAGAAGTATGTAGAATGTGGTATTAATGTGTGGTTATGATTTTTTCTTAATATAATAATTGTATGGTGGAGAATGCTTGGAGAGTAGTATAAATACCGTCCCTTGCATTTGTGTTATGCATCCACCAAAAACTAAACCTTCCATTCCTATAAGAAGTGTAGTGTCTTGAGTGTGAGTTGTGAGCTTCCTATTGAGTGTTTGTATTTCTCTTCAAATAGTGAGAGTTCTCTTAAAGTGTTGTAGTGTCTTCTATTGTGGGTATAATACAAGTAATTTATTTACTTGTTTAGGTCCAATATTAGTACGTTTAGAGTTATACACTCTAAATATTACTCAACAATTGGTATCAGAGCGGGATGGTCAGGGATCGTTCTTGTTGGAGCTATCTTGAGTCGTGAGGAGTTTGGTACTCTGCAAGTTTGTGAGTTAAGGTTGTTCGGTATAGTCGAAGTCTTGCCGCCACAATGGGTGACCTTCAAGTTGTTGGAGGAATCAAGAAGCTCAACAACAAAAACTAAAATACTTGGGCGACATGCATGGAGTCTTACCTACAAGGTCAAGACCTTTGGGAGGTTGCCCGTGGCGGTGAACCTACACAACCGGCAGCGGAAGATGCCAACGGCGCCTTGCGAAAATGGAAGATTAAAGCAGGCAAAGCAATGTTTGCTTTAAAGACTACAGTTGAAGAAGAAATGCTGGAACACATCCGGGATGCCAAAACACCAAAGAAAGCATGGGACACTTTCATTAAACTCTTTTTAAAGAAGAATGATACAAGGCTACAACTTCTGGACAATGAGCTTCTGTCAATGGCGCAACGAGACATGACGATTGCCCAGTACTTTCATAAGGTAAAGTCGATATGCTGTGAAATCTCAGATTTAGATCCGACAGCTCCTATTGGGGAAACCAGGATAAAGAGAATAATTATCCATGGTTTGAGACCCGAGTATCGAGGGATTGTTGCTGCTGTGCAAGGATGGCCAACACAACCATCGCTTGTAGAGTTTGAAAATTTGTTTGCAGGTCAAGAAGCTATGGCCAAGAAAATGGGAGGAGTCTCATTGAAGGGTGAAATGGAAGCGCTCTACACCAATAAAAGTAAAGACAGTTTCAAGCGGCACACTGATGGTGGATCTAAAAAGGGTGGTAACACTGTAAAAAGCCACCACAGAAAGGGAGGCTCTCGTCCAGGGGGAGCTTCGAAGAATCGCGGTAACAACAAAAGGTTCAATGGAGAATGTTACAACTGTGGGAAAAATGGTCACATGGCAAAAGACTGTTGGAGTAGGAAAAAGCAGGTTGAAGGTAATGCTGCTACCACTAGTTCTAAAGAGAATAGTGAAGATGGTTGGGATGCCGATGCATTATTCGCCATGGAGGGAGAAGAATTAGCTCTCACGGTAACACCAGAACATATTGACTATAAGAATGATTGGATCATAGACTCAGGCTGCTCAAACCATATGATGGGTGATAAAGAGAAATTGCAGGACTTGTCTGAATACAAGGGAGGTCGTGTGGTGGTGACAGCTGACAACTCAAGGTTGCCGGTAGCCCACATCGGTAAGACGATAGTTACTCCCTGATATAATTCTAACCAGGTGCCACTTCAAGATGTTTACCATGTCCCAGGAATGAAGAAAAATTTGCTATCTGTGGCTCAATTAACATTATCAGGCCACTATATCTTGTTCGGTCCTCGAGATGTAAAGGTTTATCGTGACCTTAAAATCTCAGAAACACCGACAATGGAGGGACGACGATTGGAGTCAGTCTACGTGATGTCAGCAGAGTTTGCATATGTAGACAAGACAAGAAAAAATGAGACAGCAGATCTATGGCACATGTGGTTAGGTCACGGTAGCTACTCCAAGTTAAGTGTGATGATGAAGAAGTCAATGCTTAAGGGGCTTCCTCAACTTGAGGTGCGAACAGACACAGTATGTGCAGGATGCCAGTATGGTAAAGCGCACCAATTGCCATACAAGGAATCGAAGTTTAAGTCCAAAGAACCATTAGAGTAAGTTCACTCTGATGTATTCGGGCTAGTGAAGCAACCATCAATTGGCGGTTTGCGGTACATGGTGACATTTATTGATGACTTCTCCAGGTATGTGTGGGATTTCTTTATGAAAGAAAAATTTGACACATTCTCAAAGTTTAAAGAGTTCAAAGAGTCAGTCAAAAGAGAAGTAGGAAAGAAGATTATTTGCTTACGCACAGACAATGGGGGAGAATATAGCTCAATCGAGTTTTCTCAATACTTAAGGGAGTGCCGAATACGTCATCAATACACTTGTGCCAACACACCACAACAAAATGGTGTGGCTGAGAGAAAGAACCGACACCTTGCAGAAATTTGTCGAAGTATGCTCCATGAAAAGAACGTACCTGGAAGGTTTTGGGCCGAAGCAATGAGGACTGCAGCCTTTGTGATCAACAGACTTCCTCAACCAAGGTTAGAATTTATTTCACCCTTTGAAAAACTATGGAATATGAAACCCACAGTTAGCCCAAGTTATTTGTTGAGCCCAAGAACAAACAAAAGTCCAATCCATTTAATAGAAGATTGTGGAAGAAAGATATTTGTGTGGAAGAGTGTGGAAATGAGATATTTTGGTGGAAGTATGTAAAAATGAGATATTTTAGGAGAAGTATGTAGAATGTGGTATTAATGTGTGGTTAGGATTTTTTCTTAATATAATAATTGTATGGTGGAGAATGCTTGGAGAGTAGTATAAATACCCTCCCTTGCATTTGTGTTATGCATCCACCAAAAATCAAACCTTCCATTCCTATAAGAAGTGTAGTGTCTTGAGTGTGAGTTGTGAGCTTCCTATTGAGTGTTTGTATTTCTCTTCAAATAGTGAGAGTTCTCTTTAAGTGTTGTAGTGTCTTCTATTGTGGGTATAATACAAGTAATTTATTTACTTGTTTGGGTCCAATATTAGTACGTTTAGAGTTATACACTCTAAATATTACTCAACAGGTGTGTAGTTCGATACCTTTAAGGGTAGACGCAGCTGCCTGGTCTGAGTGGAAATCCATAGCTGTAATGTTCTCATGGAAAGTTAATTGATTTGCACCACGAGGGGGACAATCAATGAATGCAATAATTCAAAATCCCAAGAAAGATGAGGTCAATCTTGCCATAAGTGGTGATACCAAACTAGTTGGAAGCTCTTTCCCGAAGAATAGGGGAAATTCGAAGTGTGGCCCTTGATCAACTGACGCATAATCCTCGTAGCATGTTGGGTTGCTACCCCTTCATCAGCAAAGGTAGTTACTTCACTTGGAGATTTATGTTTTTCATCATCTTTTTAGATGGTTCATGGGTTCCTTTAGGGTGGATACTTCTTCTTCTGATGCAAATGAATTGTTCCTTATGTAAGCAATGAAACCAATGATATGGGGATCTCTAGTGCAAAAGAACATCACGGGCAACAATTGAAAAACAGATTTAGATTGTTTGAAAAATAAACAAGAAATAAAAACAGATTTAGATTGTATAATAATACAAGTAGGGATATTTTTATTGGGAATTCCCCAAGTCCCCAAGACTTTTCTTTTCTTCAAACTTATGTGTCGGTCCCTTTATTCATCTGGCTTTAAATAGAGTCGACAAAGCTAGTAAATTAAATAAAAAGAGCAACAACAACTGAAATACAATAATTAAAAAATGAAAGGAAAATGGAATATGATAATAATAGTTCAATAATATCTACATATTCTTGACTGTCATTTGTCTTCATTCATTCCTAGTTTGATCCATACGATTTGCTTCATTTCTAGCTTTTCCTCTTTCACAGTTATACCGATGTCCTATGAAAGCAGTCACATTCGCTCGCAAGGTGTTCGAGGAAATGTCATTGTACTATTATGGTGCTCTTGCATCACTGGTGAATGCGAATTTCTTACTCATTAGTAAAAATGTGTGTATGCCTCATGCCAATATAATTGGTCTCTCTACAGGATGGCTGCACTATTATTTCTTTGAATATATAATATATATATATATATATATATATTATTTTAATAACTCATTAGTAAGTACATGTGTATGACTCCCTAGAGGAGGGTTGCATTATTTTAATTACTAGATTGTGTTAATTAAATAATTAGATAAGAAGTAGGAAAATGTCTATGCCTCTTGCCAATTTTATTGGTCTCCCTATACGAGGACTACATTGCTTCAATATAATGGTAGTAAGATTTTATGTGTAAATTAAGTAAGCACCCTATAGACCATCATAGTTAATTAAGAAATTAAATAATTTCAATATAGGAACTGTTCATTTAAATCAAGGATATTGTGAGGACTTCCCTATAACTTCCAAACAATATCATTGATGGTCAAATAATGCAATACAAAATCAGTATAGTAGTAAATCAACATATACTTCTTCTAAAGAGAGGTGTGCAATGATTCTTGAGTTTTAGGTGGTCAACAAGCTGCAAAGGAAACCAAGAAAGAGAAGAGAGTTTTGAAATGCTTCCCTTGTGGAGAGAAGGATCATTAAAAAAAAAAAAAAAGGTCAAAGATTACTTATCTTCTAAGAATGTAAACTAGACATAAGAGTTGTTTCATCGAGTTTCGATTTAGTGGTTGATTATATGGTCATGTAATAAAATCGAGAGCCAATAATCAAATTTTCGATTCCATACCCCCAAGAAAACTCAATATAAGATCGAGAGAATGCGCTTTCAATATTAGTACAAGAGTTGTAGTTCTTGTAAAAGAAGTTGGAATTGTTCTCGTTTTATAGGGATACACAACTTTTAGGACATTATTATTATTATCTCTCATTTGGTAGAATGTTGACTTCAACTATTTTATTTGTGATGGGAAGTTTCACAATGTCGTAGATGTCTGAATGCTAACCAACTACTCCTTGCAATACACTACATCATATAAACACATAAGTTATCTTCCACAAAATAAATTGTTTAGTTGTGAGACTAAGCCATAATAACCATAAAAACTAAAGCTTACATGTTAGAATGAGTTCCTCTTCAAGTTGCTTGAACACAAAATCTCTACAAGTATATACGTCTTGTTTGAAATGGTAAAGTGATAGCCTTTTCATGTGGATTAGTAACTAATTATATTCACCACTTATGATTTAGATTGGAGTAATATGACATTGTATATTGGTCAAAGTTACGGGGTTCTACATACTACATCTACTTATGGACAAGTATCTAGGTTAGTAGACGAATATGATAAAGCAATGAGAGAATTACATTAAATTCCAGTCACTTAGGACATTTCATAGTTGAGATGAATTAGGAATTTTTTACTTGTATTTTGAAATTTATTCTTAGATTGTTATCATTCAACAATGAACGTCCCAAATTAATCTTTGTGTCTATGATGGTTTTAAACGTTGTCTAGTGGAAGAATATCATAATTAAATGCATGTATGCTAACTTCATTTGGAGTCTATGAGATGAGAATAGATAGATTTATCCAAAAGGGTCAGGTGCATTTAATGTGTAAACTCATGAAGTTCATTCACCAATTCAATTTGATGTTTCTATCTTTATAAGGTTCTACGCATATTTAATAGTGAAGAAACTGGTCTAGCGTATTGAGAATAATGTGTGAAGACTTAAATTTAAATAATCGTACAAAAATAAACATTTTATGTTTGTTGGGATAAGATACTAAGAAATGTATATCTAAGCTTCATATGGTATTTGTGGATGGTCATGTCGTTTGCTTGGAGAGATGTCAAATGATCATTTCTTGCTAATTCCTTAGCGAAAATGAGACACATTGCAACTTACATAGCAGCTAAATATTGAAAGTATGAGTGTATTTCGCATAGATCATTTATTCTCTCAAAAAGTGGAAGTTATGTTGAAGAGTATGGTGTCGTGTGAAAAAAATTTGTAATGACATTTTGGAATTAAATTATAGTTTTCTAATTATTTGCATAATAAATCTAGTGCTTAAGTTGTAAAACGTGAGATTCGATTTATGGTTCATCATTAATGTTCTATCAACGATTAGTAAATAAATTTGAACAATTTATTTTTTATAAGATTGCCTCTATTTTATTTAAGTTTATCTTTGACTTGCTAATTAAATTGGGGATACATATCATGTTTATTACACTGGACCATGTGAATTAAATTAATGTTTTATTTATCGAAATAAGTTTAATTTCACTTGATTAATGTAACTGATAGAATTTGAGGATTGAGATTGATAAATATTGGAATATAAACATAGTGGTCATGGTAGCCTACTTTAAATATTTTAAATTATCAATATGGTGCCATGTTAGATCGATTAATTAGAGAATATTATTGTTGATTATTTACTTCACTAATCCCGATTATTTTATGAGTAAAATCTTATTCGTTTAGTGAAATATAATGAGACTAAAAATGTATTATGCTTAGTCAACGGCAGATTGAGTTCTAATTAATTTATTTAAGATTGGTTCATAGCAATGAATAGGGAGCCGCCGAATAGTTGTCTAATCATTGTTTCTTTGGTGGCTTCGTAATAGACTTTGATAAATTATAGAAGTTATTATTTATCACAACATATTTGTGGAACGAAGTTATTCAAAGAATAATTTTAATTAGTAATTTTCACTCATGTTATTAACTTTTTATCATGGAAAATTGCAAAATTAATCATGTATCTTTTTTTGTGGTTTCAAAAGTAGTCTTGTATCTTTTTACTTTACCAATTTTCTTCCTATATCTTTTTTAATGCTCAATTTTGGAAAAATTACAAAAATAATCCACTAACTTATGGGTGGTGACAAAATTAGTCCTTTATCTTTTTAATTTTGTAATTTTGGTCCTTTTCCTATTTAATTTCTTTAATTTACACATCTTTTTAGCCGAAATTTAAAATTTTGTTGGATATTTGCACATGCACCACACATTACCGTGTTAAATAAGGGTTTTCATTTTTGTGGCATAATAAGTGAAATGGACATGTCTTTCGTAATAAACAATATGAAATCATATACATCAAAATTGACCATAGAGGCCACATATTAGCAAGAAAAATGTGAATCCCTAATGTGATATGATTATGGGTTGTATAAATGTAATTATCGGGCAATTTTTTTTAATTTTGATTAAAAAAGGACCAAATTCAAGCAAACTAAAAAGATAAAGGACTGATTTTGGGACCGCCCACAAGTTAGAGGACTAGTTTTGCAAATTTCCCCCCGATTTTAATCCTATTTTTTACCAGAATTAATTATATTGCTCGAAAAAAGCTTGTGCCTCTCACGTGACCTCAAATAAATTGAGGCTTGATAAATTTTTGGCCAGCTTGATTACGTGGCACCCCCAGCATGGAATATCATGCTACATTAGATTAGATCGGAGGGGTAAGGTTGTAATTTCTAGAAGAAAAAAACATAAGATTGTATGTAACAAAGAACTCATCGTTTTCTACTAGCTTTTTTTTCTCTTCATGATGAGTTCTCTGTTACAGCCCGCAAATGCTTTTTTTTCTTGTGTGTACACATACATCTTGTTGTCGAAGACCAAGGGAGTCCCCATTGATGAGATGAACGATAGAGTTTAGAAGAAACATAGGTTTTGGAAGAGGTTTTTCAATTCAGACAGATAGAAGGCAAGTGTTGATAAGGATTAACAATATTTGGCTAATTAGGACTTCTCTCATCAATCATCAACCCCTCTCTCCCTCTCTCTCTAGATTCTTGATATGGCGCCCGTAGCGTGGCCGTCAACAAGGGCAATGATGGCAATGATTTTTCGTCCAAGCTCACGAAACAGGTCATCTTTTTTTCTCTCATCGCAGCCTTTGGTGGACTCATGTTTGGCTACGACATTGGAATCAGGGGGTGTGACAGCCTGGATGATTTTATGATCAAGCTCTTCCCAAGTGTTTACGAGAAGCAGCACGGGATGAGGGAGAATAACTACTGTAAATTCGACATAAGATTGTAGTTCCCACAAGAAAAAAAACATACACAGAAGAAAAAATAGCACTTGCGGGCTCTAACAGAGAACTTATCGTGAAGAGAAAAAAAATGCTAGCAGAAAACGATAAATTCTGCTATCTAGTCTAATGTGGCATGATATTCCACGTTGGCGGTGCCACATAATCAAGCTACCCGGAAAATTATAAAGTCCCAATTTATTTGAGGTCATGTGAGAGGCACATGTTTTTCCAGTAATATAATTAATTCTGGTAAAAAATAGGACTAAAATCAAGCATTAAAAAAGATACATGACGAAAATTGGTAAAGTAAAAAAATATAGGATTACTTCTGAGACCGCCCAAAAGATAGAGGACTAATTTTTGCAATTTTCCCACTTTAGCATATGACAACGGGATTAAATTATTAAAAGAAAAAAAAATCATATGATGAACAAGATCCCTCACAAGATATATTTGAAGCCCATAATGTAGCGTAACAACAGCTCACATCAAATGTAAAAAATAATTCATTCACATTTCTTCTAATATAAAATATTTTGTTTGCCAACATACTTTGTAACCATTGCAGCAATAATTTCGACCTATATGTGAAAATAAAATAAAATAATATGTTAGTGTATGTATATATTAGGGTTTCTCAACTTAGGAAACATTGGGGTTCATAATAATTAAATATATATAAATTTACCTCTTCTCTCAATCTAGCATTCTCCATTCTCAAATGATGCTCATGTGAGGACATATCTCCCATGGAAGATGAGCTGATACATGAGGGGCAATAACGACTGCTAAGAGTTTCTTTGCACTGCATGTTTTTCAAGCGAAGCTTTTCATTCTCTTCGCGAAGTAGTGAGTTCTCATGTTGCTCATGTTTTGCCTTTAAGTTAAACAAATTAAAAATTAATATAATAATATGAAGTCGAACAAAGTATCTCATGTGTTAAGAACGACCAAATTTCATGCACATGTAAGGCACGTGCTTGCTGATATTTAAGTGATGGGACCGGATTAATTTATGATGGAATTTTTTATTTGAACATTTTTTTTTTTAATTGAAGGACATTGAACTATTTTCAATCTAATTTTATTTTCCCAAGCAGAAATTGGAGAAACATTAAAACATGTTTTTTATATTACTTTCAACATAGTGCGCTTATTTTGGAACCAAAACGTGATTTGCACCTCTTCCATCCCCGGTACTGCCGACTAAGTTCTCTTTTTTGCCTACCATCTGGGCGCGGGCATTATTTGAAAAATCTGCAATCAAATTTAGGATATTATAGATTAATATCTGATTCAAGAGCTACAATTATATTTAAGAATATTATTATATCACAACATCACAATATGCACGAAACATATTATTGTAATGGGAAATCATAATTTAAAATAAGTTAAAATGCAATAAATTTAGGCATAATGGTGTGTATTTTCTCTTGAAAAGAATGAACTCCACATTATTTAGGTTATCATAATTTATAAAATGATAAAAAAAAAAAAAAATTTGATGATACTTTTTTTTGCACTTTGTTTGCACAGGAAATTAAGCATGGCCTTGTTCATTTTCAGTGCACAATTGTCCTGAACACAATTTGCACAAAATTTGCACACAGTTAAACACAGTGCACAAAATTGTGCGAATTCTGAAAACTAAAATTATATGTTTTCTTACTACAGAGAAACGAGGGAAAAAAAAAAAAAAAAAAAAACTAAAATATGTTAAACCAAAGTAGATAACATTTCATCATCTCAACAAAAGATATACTAAACTTAATTTTTCTATAAAACATTATATTAATTTTATGGAAGTTCTAATCAATTAAAATTTTACAAACGCAACAATTATTAAAACTTACACTTCGAGTTCTAGCATTCGACGCGGAATGCAGCGCTTTCTCTTCCTTTGATGCTCATCATTTGAATTCACATTTGGATTGTCAATCGTTTCATTGCCGGTTATCCTTTCAAATGTTGAGTTCATTCTCAGAAATTGTTTCTCCATCTTTACAGGCATAAATTGGATCATTTTTTTCCAACATACACATTCAATATATAATTGAACAATAATAGCATGTAAAAATTGCATCTATTAAATAATTTATCAACAAAAAAATAAAATGTATGAAGTATATTTTAGTCACTACAGCCGATTACAACAAAGTTAACTAAAGGGTTTCTAACCGTACGATAAGAACAAATTTAGCAATGGAATATTTTAGTGGCTACAACCGATTAGCATCTTCGACCGGTTAACGATGAAAAAATTCACCACAAAAATGCATAATTGGTAAAGTAAACGCAGGTCATAATAAGCAAGTGTTATTTTAATTTATTGGTACATTTTGTGCATTTATTGGTGTATGTTTGTGTCTTAATATGATGCAAACAAGATATAGGGCCTAATCTAATGCAAAACCAAGAATGATGAAAATAATTAAAAGTTGCACCAAATCTTATCCAAACAGAAGCTTTCCTCTATTCTCTTAAAAATTATTCTCAGGTTTGAATGGAAGCCCCTTCTATCCTACAAAGAACCTATGAATGAAGTAAATTTGAAAGGTCTTTTATTGACGAGTTATACATAAAGGGATGAAGATGACAAAGGAAAGTGAACAACATTAGTGTTCTGGAGACAAAAGGCAATGATGAGAAATGACAATATAAAGGATTGTGGGAGCAATTTCAAGTTAAAGTATTCCTTGAGACTGGCCTTCGGTCCCTGTTACTGTGCCTAGAAAGTCTTCCTAAGGCAAAGGTTTATCTACGATAGCCTTCACTTTGTCCATCCAAAATGAAATCTCCGGACTCAATCACATGGATGCAACCATCGCTTGAGGCCCTTTTGTAATGCCTTATTCTTTCTTAAAAGTCAAAGTAGGGCTCCTCAAAACCGTTAAAATGAGCTAACTTCTCACCTCTATAGCCGGGGAACCTGCTTGCCCGTTGGATGAGTCGAGATGAACTACTATTTCATCCGCGGATACAGACCGATTGAGAATTTTCTATAATTTAATTGGTCACTTAACAAAACAAGAACAGACCAAAAAAAAAATAAAAAAGTATAATGTATATAAGTGCTAGACAATCTAAGCTTTTGTAAGACTTCTTGAGTGGTAGAAATTTTAAATTTAGTTCCTATAAGCGCAAAAAAATATATGTCAAAATTCTAGGGATCAAAATTTATGTAATGGGTTGGATCCAACTCCATACTTGGTAGAAACACATGAATTTTAGTTGACTTATTTTGGATCCACACAAAAATTGCACGAATTTGACATATGTTATGCAGGTACATGTTTGTAACATGACACTTTTTTTTGGCAAATAATATTTCTTTTGTAAAAATTATTACTTTTGTCAAAAATATATTATTCTCCTCTAAAAACAAATTATGTCATAATTATACTTTCTTGTAATTACTCAATCAAAAGTAATTCTTTAATGTGAAAAGATAATAATTTTTGATTGTTCAAAAAGTATTACTTTTCATTGAAAAAAAAAATATAATGTTATGCTTGCGGAAAAAAAATTATAATGTTATGCGTGCGGAAAAAATCAGCACAGCAATGAATTGCCAACACTTAGTTCCATTGTTGAACAATGAGAAATTGGCCGGGACTTAAATGTGTTTTTTAAATTATCAATGAATACACCAAATACATACTATAAATATGAAAGATTATAATTAAAACATAGCACACCTCCTAATACAATAAAATTAAAAAAAAAAAAAGTCTTAACATTGATAAAATAAATATGAAAGTAATAACATACTAAAACTTACATTATTTTTTAACATATAAACAAAAACTTAGATGAAATTAGGTATCTACAGCTCTAAAATTGTTAAGAACGTCCAATAAATTTTTAAAATCTGCAAAATATAAAATAAAGAAACGTGAAAGTAAAAGTAAAACAAAAACAAAAAAAACAGGAAGTTGCCAAAAATGAAATAGAGAGAAAAAATACATAAGGGAATAAAAGGTCAAGAAAAGTAAAAATGACAGTAAAAACTACTAAATAAAGTATATGGAAAAAACTACAAAAAACTAAATAATAAATAATAAATAATAATAATAAATATATAAATAAAATTATGAGCAAACCAAAGGTAAATCTACCTTTCTCACTAAGATGACCTGCAATGTTCCGGTGGGTAGAAAAATGTTTATTCGTTGTAAAAGTTGGTAATGATATTCTAATTTTTGTTGCTAAGTGAGGTTTCTAATAGTTCAATAACAACAAAGTCAGCAATTAACAACAAAGTAAGCAATTAAAGGGTGTCTAACAATTTGATAACAACAAAGTTAGTAATTAACAACAAAGTTAGCAATTATAGGGTGTCGGGCTTTTTGATAACAACAAAGTTAATTAAACGATTTCTTAGAATCATGAAAAAACAAAGTTAGCGACAGAATATTTTATTCGCTACAGCCAATTAGCATGATTTTTGACTGATAAATGATGAAAAGATTCGCCGTAAAAATGCAGATTTCCTGTGGTGAACACAGTTCATAATTAGCAAATGTCATTTTAATTTATTAGTACATTTTGTGCATTTATTGGTGCATGTTTGTGTCCTAATATGATTCAAAAACAAGATAGACAGCCTAATTTTTTAATGCAAAACCAAGAGAGGAAAATAAAGTTGCAGCAAATCTTACCCAACTAAAAGCTTTTCTCAATTCTCTTAAAATTATTCTCAGATCTAAATGGAAGCCCCTTCTATACTACAAAGAATTTATGAATAAAGTAAATTTGAAAGGTTTTTTATTTGCGGGTTGTAGATAAACAGATGAGGATGACAGAGAAAAGTGAGCATAAACAGTGTTCGAGACAAAAAGCAATGATGAGAGATGACAATACAAAAGGTATTGGGAGCGATTTATGTTGGGTATCGTAGTCGAGGTGGTTGTCCTACTTAGGTTTGTAGTTTCCCTCGTAATTGATGAGTGATACAATGTGGTTAAATCCTAATCACACTCAAAACAGGTAACTCACTATCACTCTCTTAAACACACAAGTGCATCCCAACCGATCAAAACACAAAGCAACAAAAGGGAGAACGGAGAAGAGTTCTGGTTTTTTTGTATTTAGAGGCCAGTAAATGTCATCACATATATATGAGTATATGAGTTGACCTAGGGTTTCCATGGACTTGGGTTGAGTTAGTAAAATATATTATTGAGCCACACCAAATCGGCCATCAAAATAACAATCTCCCTCTTTTTTGCCTACAATCTAGGCTCGGGCATTCTTTGAAAAATCTGCAATCAAATTTAGGATATTATATATTAATATTTGATTCAAGAGCTACAATTATATTTAAGAATATTATTATGTCACACCATCGAAATATGCACGAAAATATTTATTGTAATAGGAAATCAAAATTTAAAATAAGTTCAAATGCAATAAATTTAGGCATACTGGCACCTATTCTCTCTTGAGATGAATCAATCCACATTATTTGACTTATCACAATTTATAAAATTATTTAAAAAAAAAATTGATGATACCTTTTTTTGCAGTTTTTTTTGTACAGGAAATTAAGCATGGCCTTGTTCATTTTCAGTGCACAATTGTCCTAAACACAATTTGCACAAAATTTGCACACAGTTGAACCCACAAAAATTGTGCAAACTCTGAAAACTAAAAAAATATGTTTTCTTTCTATAGAGAAAGGAGGGAAAAAACTAAAATATATGTTAACCAAAGTAGATAACATTTCATCATCTCAACAAGAGATATACTAAACTTAATTTTTTATATAAAACAGAAATATTAATTTTATAGAAATTATAATCAATTAAAATTTTACAAACGTAACAATAATTAAAACTTATTCTTCAAGTTCTTGCACTTGATGCGGGGTGCAGTGCTTTCTCTTCCTTTGATGCTCATCATTTGAATTCACATTTGGATTGTCAATCCTTTCATTTATTGTCATCCTTTCCACAGTTGAGTTCATTTTCAGAAATTGTTTTGTAAAGATATTTCCACAGTTGAGTTCATTTTCAGAAATTGTTTCTCCATCTTTACAGGCATAAATTGAATCATTTTTTTTTCCAAGATACACATTCAATATGTAATTGAACAATAATAGCATGTAAAAATTGCATCTATTTAATAATTTATCAAAAAAAGAAAAAGAAAAAGAAAAGTCTCTTCAGCCAATTAGAACAAAGTTAATTAAAGAATTTCTGACAGTCCGATAAGAACAAAGTTAGCGACCGAATATTTTAGTCGCTGAAACCGGTTATCATTTTCGACTGGTTAACGATAAAAACTTACTCTACAAAATGCAGAATTTCTATTGTGAACACAGGTCATAATAATCAAGTGTTATTTTAATTTATTGTTACATTTTGTGCATTTATTGTGTATGTTTGTGTGTTAATATGATACAAAAAAGATACAGGGCCTAATCTAATGCAAACCAAGAATGAGGAAAATAATTAAAAGGTGCCGCAAATCTTACCCAACTAAAAGCTTTACCCTATTCTCTTAAAATTATTCTCAGAATTGAATGGAAACTCCTTCTATCCTACAAAAGAACTTATTAATAAAGCAAATGATGAGACAATAAGCAATGATGAGAAATGACCATATAAAGGTAAAGGGTTGTGGGAGCAATTTCAAGTTGAAATATGAGAATTTTTATAATTTAATTGGTCACTAAACAAAACTAGAATGACTACAAAAAAAAAAAAAAAAAAAAGTATAATATATATAAGTGCTAGACAATCTAAGCTTTTGTAAGACTTCTCGAGTGAGAGACATTATTTAGTTCCTATAAGCACAAAAAATTATATGTCAAAGTTCTAGGGATCAAAATTCATGCAATCGGTTGGATCCAACTCCATACTTGCCAGCAAAACATGAATTTTAGTTGACTTAATTTGGATCCACACAAAAATTGCACGAATTTGACATATGTTATGCAGGTACATGGTTTTAACATGACACTTTTTTTGGCAAAAAATGTCTTTTGTAAAATGTATTACTTTTGTTAAACAAATATTATTTTCCAGTAAAAATGTATTATGTTATAATAATACTTTCTTGTAACAACTCAATCAAAAGTAATACTTTTATGTGAAAAGATAATACTTTTAGATTGTTAAAAAAGTATTACTTTTTATTGAAAATATAATGTTATACGTGTGCAAAAAATCAACTGAGGGAGTGTCTTAGCAACAAATCTTATTATTATTATTTTTTTGTTTAGTTCTAGATCGGCACAGCTATGAATTGCCAACACTTGGTTCCTAATAGGAGTAAAAAGGAGTAATAATAGGGATTTTTATTTTTTGAACATATATTCTCCATATATATCTCCATTAATTGGGGATTCTGTTGGAATCTCTAGTATATATATTGTATCAATGTACGATCAATAATACAGCCAAAATTATTTCTATTCTCCCATCTTACATGGTATCAGAGCAGTTCATCCTCTGAACCTCTTCTTCTCCGTTCGTTCCTCTCCTCTTCTTTTTTTTCTTTCTTTCTTTCTTTCTTTCTTTCGTTCGTTCTTCTTCTTCTCTATGGATCCTCTTCCTATCACCACTATGATTAACATGACGCCAATCAAACTAGATGCGACAAACTATCTCTCCTGGCGTCGTCAGATTCTTCACATGGTTGAATGTTTCGATCTCAAATCATTTCTGGATCAATCCACCATCGTTCCTGCTGCAACCATCACCGATGCGGCTGGCGTTGAATCGCCGAATCCAATCTTCACTACCTGGAAGATGAAAGATATGAAATTACTCAGTGTTATCTACACATCTCTCTCTCCCGATGCCGCTTCCGAAGTCATCGATGCTACCACATCTCTTGCTGCTTGGACCACGCTTGAATCTGTCTACTCTTCGTCCTCTCGTCAGCACCAATTACGTGAGGAGTTGCTGTCCCTTTGCCGCGGCGATTCCTCTGTTGATGATTACGGACGTCGCTTCAAGTCCTTGTGCGATCAACTTCACGCCATCGCATGTCCTATTGATGAGGCTGAAAAGAGTCATCTTTTTTTGCGTGGTTTAGGGCTCCAGTTCACAGGTTTTGCGGACACAAGAATGGCTCTTTCTCCGGTTTCCTGTTTCCGCAATCTTCTAAGTCAGGCAAAGCAGTACGACTTGATGCTTAAATCTATGGAGGGCTCCTCTTCGCAGGTTTCTTTCTTCGCTGATGGAAGAAAACCTAATCCCTCGCGTCCGCTATCTCACGGTCGCGGCTCTTCTGGAGGGGGCCAGCAACGTGGCTATGGCTATGGTGGTGGTCGTGGTTATGGCCAGCGTGGTGGCCGGTCGGATTCTGGTGGCAGATTTTCGGGGGGGCAGCCGGGTTTTAACAACGGGCATCGTCAATTCGTGCCTCGTTGTCAGATTTGTCGGGGGGAGCACTATGCAGATAAGTGCCCCTAATTCCTTGCTGTTCGCGGTGGTGATCAATCGGCTAATCTTGCTGAGGCATTTGCTTCTTCTTGTAATGTTTCTGGCTCTACGTCAGATTGGTTCATTGATTCTGGTGCCTCTGCTCACATGACGAATCAGAATGCTGCCTTGGACTTTTACGAGCCCTATTCTGGTAATAGTAAAGTTGTTGTTGGCAATGGTAATTCTCTGCATATCTCGCATGTTGGTTCTTGTGATTTATCTGCTAACATTAAATTGTTGGATGTTTTGGTGGTACCACATATAACCAAGAATCTTCTTTCTATCAGTAAATTGACTTCGGACTATCCTGTTAATGTTATATTTTCTGATAAGAATTTCGTAATTCAGAACCGAGTGACAAAACAAATTCTGGGCCAAGGAAGATGTGAGAATGGCTTATATACTCTTGATAAAGGTTTTCCTGCTTTGGTGACTGCTGTGCGAGATACTAAGTTGAAGGCCAGTTTTGAGTTATGGCACTTACGCTTGGGGCATGTCCCGTTTTCTGTCATTTCATTGTTGAATAAACATGGCCACTTGTCGGTCACTTCTGTCTTACCTAGTCCTAAGCTCTGCTCTTCTTGTCAATTGGTAAAGAGTAAGAAATTATAATTTCAGTTGAATGATAAACGTACTGAGAATGTTTTGGATTTAATTCATTGTGATTTATGGGGGCCTGCACCGGTTTCTACTTCCACTGGTTTCCGGTATTATGTGGTGTTTATTGATGATTACTCAAGATTTTCTTGGATTTATCCGTTATGTAGAAAATCTGATTTCTTAGATACGTTGGTACGTTTTCATGCCTTTGTATGCACACAGTTTTCAAGGCAAGTTAAGATATTTCAAAGTGATGGTGGCACTGAATTTGTTAACTCAAGAGTGCGTGATTTTATGCATCACAATGGTATTCTTCATATATTATCTTGCCCATACACTCCTCAATAGAATGGTATAGCTGAAAGAAAACATCGTCATATCACAGAAACTGGTTTATCAATGCTCTTTCATGCTAATGTTCCGGCTTCGTATTGGTTTGATGCCTTTGCTACAGCAACATTTATTATTAATCGAATTCCTTCGACAGTGTTGCATGATAAATCTCCTTTTGAGCTGTTATTTGGTTATGCTCCGACATATTCTATCTTTAAGCCCTTTGGATGTCGAGTTTTTCCGTATCTTCGTGACTATGCAGCTCATAAATTGGAACCAAGAAGTCGCTCTTATATTTTTCTGGGGTACAATAGTGTTCAGAAGGGGTTTCGTTGTCTTGATCCTCTTACATCTCGGATATACACAACTCGTCATGCTCAATTTAATGAATTTTTGTTCCCTTTTTCTGCTGACTCTACACCTGTGTCTTCCACAGCTTTGGATTTGTCCACTTTTACAGATGTTATGGAGCACAATTCTAGCTCTTCGTTGTGTCCACCAGGCTTCCAGAATCCATCCCATAGCAGTCCTGATCGAGATGGTGGAGAGGTTGGTCGAGATGGGGCTAAATTGTTGCAGGATCTCGGGCGAGCGCACCGTGATCTCGAGGCAGTGGGTTTGCAGAATCAAGATCTTGGCCGAGTCGTTCCTAATCTCGGCCGAGCTACCTCAGAATTTGCACAACCAGGCCGTTCTAGATATCTCGATGACGACGATGCTAGATATCCAGATAACGATGATCTCTTACAGCAGTCTGCTCTGGTTGTAGACGAGCTTCATGTTGACGATCGTGCTATTCCTCCTCTACCCAACGATGAGCCGCCTCCTGCCCCAGATAATTTAGCCGATGATGAACCGGTGGTTGTACAACATACACCGCCTCCTCCGCCACCGCAGCCACATCACATGATCACAAGGGCCCGTGTTGGAATTTTTAAACCAAAGTATCCGGTAGATATTGCCTCCACGGCTCTTCTTTCATCTATCGCCGCTGTTTCTGAGCCTCGTGGCTTTAAATCAGCCGCTAAGCATCCACATTGGCTAGCTGCAATGCAAGAAGAAATTGATGCTCTGCGAACGAACAACACATGGGATCTTATACCTCGTCCTCCTGATACCAACATTGTTGGTTCTAAATGGGTGTTCCGCACGAAGTTTCACTCTAATGGAACCATTGAACGCCACAAGGCTCGTTTGGTTGCTCAAGGCTTTACACAGATTCCAGGCACAGACTTTCATCACACCTTTAGCCCTGTTGTAAAAGCTACTACGGTTCGTATTATACTTACTCTTGCCGTACAAAATTCTTGGCCTCTTCATCAACTAGATGTCAAAAATGCTTTTCTAAATGGGGTCCTTGATAAGCCCGTTTTTATGGCTCAGCCGCCTGGATTTGTGGATCCTCGCTTTTCCACTCATGTTTGTCGGCTCAAGAAGGCTTTATACGGTCTTCGTCAGGCTCCTCTGGCCTGGTTTCAAAGGTTCAGCACATATCTCTACAGTTTGGGTTTTCTTCAAAGTCAATGTGATTCTTCGTTGTTTCACTTTCATAAGGGATCTTCTGTCATCTATCTTCTCTTGTATGTTGTCGATATTGTGGTTACGGGCAATGATTCAGTTTTGTTGGGTGACTTCATCTCCCGAACACATGTTGAATTTGCTATAAAAGATCTTGGACGACTAAACTACTTTCTTGGTCTTGAGGTTTCTTACACTGACAACGGGATTTTTATTGGTCAAGCTAAGTATGCATGTGATATTCTTGAACGAGCTCAATTACTAGATTCAAAACCCGTTTACACTCCTCTTGCTACGGATGAATCTCTTGTTAGTGATGGGGTCCCTTACTCTGATCCGACGATGTACAGATCACTTGTTGGTGCTCTTCAGTACTTGACGATCACTAGGCCAGATCTTTCTTACGCAGTAAGTTCTGTAAGTCAGTTTCTTCAAAAACCTACTGATGCTCACTTTCAAGCAGTGAAGCGTATTCTACGCTATGTTAAAGGCACTATAAACCATGGGCTTTCTTTTATTCGGCAACAAGACAGCTCTATTGTTGGATACTCTGACGCGGATTGGGCTCGTTATCCCGAGACGAGGCGTTCTACTTATGGGTATTCTATCTTTATTGGTGGGAATCTTGTCTCTTGGAGTGCTAAGAAACAACGAACGGTGGCTCGTTCTAGCTGCGAATCAGAGTATCGTGCAATGGCAAATGCTTCAGCTGAACTCATATGGGTCACAAATCTACTCTGTGATATTCGTGTTCCTTCTATTTCTCGGCCAACACTTCTTTGTGATAATAGGAGTGTTGTGTTCCTAAGTCAGAATCCGGTAGCGCATAAACGAGCTAAGCATATTGATATTGACTATCACTTTGTTCGGGAGCTCGTATCTTCTGGAAGATTAGAGACGAGGTTTGTTCCTTCGAATCTACAGCTTGCCGACATCTTCACTAAAAGTCTTCCTCGTCCTGCCTTCGAACTTTTGCGCACCAAGTTCTGCGTATGTCTACACCCCATGCATCGCTTGACGGGGGGTAATAGGAGTAAAAAGGAGTAATAATAGGGATTTTTATTTTTTGAACATATATTCTCCATATATATCTCCATTAATTGGGGATTCTGTTGGAATCTCTAGTATATATATTGTATCAATGTACGATCAATAATACAGCCAAAATTATTTCTATTCTCCCATCTTACAGTTTCATTGTTGAACAATGAGAAATTGGTCGGGAACTTAAATGTGCTTTTTTAAATAATCTCCAACACTTGGTTCCATTGTTGAACAATGAGAAATTGGTCGGGAACTTAAATGTGCTTTTTAAAATAATCTATGAATACACCAAATACATACTTTAAATATGAAAGATTATAATTAAAACATAACAAACCACCTAATAAAATAAAATTTAAAGAAAAAACAGTCTCAACATTGATAAAAATTAATATGAAAGTATTATCATAATAAAATGACATTTATAAACAAAAACTTAGATGAAATTAGTATCTACAACTCTAAAAAAGCTAGACTAAATCAAACAAAATTGTTATGAACGTCCAATAAAATTTTTAAACCTGCAAAATAAAAAATAAAGAAACATAAAAGTAAAAGTAAAACAAAAACAAAAACAGGAAATTACCGAAAGAAAAAAAAAAGGTCAAACCAGAAAAAGAAAGAGAAATAAAGAGAAAAAGTACAAGAGGACGAAAAGGGTCAAGAAAGGTAAAATAACGTGAAAACTAGTAAATAAAGTACATGAAAAAAAACTAACAAAAAAACTATATAATAATAATAATAATATAAATAATAATAATAATAATAATATAAATAAAATTATGAGCAAACCAAAAGTAAATCTACCTTTCTCACGAACATTACGTACAATGTTGCGGTGGGTGGAAAATGTTTATTTGTTGTAAAAGTTGGTAATGATATTCTAATTTTTGTTGCTAAATGAGGTTTCTAACAGTTCGATAGCAACAAAGTTAGCAATTAAAGGGTGTCTGACAGTTCGATAACAACTAAGTTAATTAAAGGATTTGTTACATTCTTGTAACAACAAAGCTAGCGACGAAATATTTTAGTTGCTACAATCAATTAGACTGATTTTCGACTAATTAACAATGAAAACATTCACCCTAAAGATGTAGATTTCCTAGGGATGTTAAAAGGGCCATGGCTCGACTGGCCGGCTCGTTTAGCCCGAAAGATTTTAGGGTTAGGGCTTGAT
The DNA here is from genome assembly GCA_028749325.2 of Caryopteris x clandonensis. Taxonomy (NCBI): domain Eukaryota; kingdom Viridiplantae; phylum Streptophyta; class Magnoliopsida; order Lamiales; family Lamiaceae; genus Caryopteris; species Caryopteris x clandonensis. Next base: position 10,430,725 of record JAPYKT020000006.1, on the reverse strand, counting down.
TTTATTAGCCCGTTTAAAAGTCAACTCGTTTAGCCCGAGCCCGATTAGCCCGAAGCCCTATAGGGCTAGCCCGATTAGGGTTAGGGCTAACCCGATAGCCCGAACTTTTCTTTTTATTTGTCTATTTTTTAATATTGAATTAATAATATACACCATTTTTAATTATTTTTCATATACCATATTTGATTTTTAGTAGAATATATTAAAATTTATATTTAATTACTAGAAGATTCTAAATAATGTCATTTAAATTTTGAACTTAAATGTAACATGATTTCAAATTTTATGACAGTGAATGCTCTTAAAGCTATAATTGAGAGCATGAAATAGTGTATATGACTTACTTGTTTGAATCTTTAAATTTTGTATAGTGATATAAAAGTTCTAAAATATATAGTCTTTTAATGTTATCTAAAATTGTATTTTAAATAGAGCATAATATGCATTTAATTAAAATTTGAAATTTAAATATATAATTTGACTATTTTGACTCATAGCCCGATAGTGGCCCGATTAGCCCAAAAACCGCTAGGGTTAGAGTTAGGTTCACCATAATCAAGCCCGTTTAAATTAACCCGATTAAATCAAGGCCCGAATAACCCGAAACCTGCTTGGGCTAGCTCGAAACCGACAGAGCTAGCCCGTTTAACATCTCTAAGATTTCCTATAGTGAACACAGGTCATAATTAGCAAATGTCATTTTAATTTGTTGGTACATTTATTTCATTTATTAGTGCATGTTTGTGTCCAAATATGGTTCAAAAACAAGATAAACGGCCTAATTTTTCAATGCAAAACAAAGAGAGGAAAATAATTAAAAGTTGCAGCAAATTTTACCCAAACCAGAAGCTTTTCCCAATTCTCTTAAAATTATTCTCATATCTTAATGGAAACCACTTCTATCCCACGAAGAATCTATGAATAAAGTAAATTTGAATGGTTTTTTATGGCGGGTTGTAGATAAACTGATGGGGATGACACACGAAGGTGAATAGAGAAGAAAAGGGAGAATAGAGAAGAGTTCTGGTTTTTCGTATATAGAGGCTAGTAAATATCAACACACATATATATGGGTATATGAGCTGACCTATGATTGCCATGGACTTGTGTTGGGTTAAGGAAATATATTATTGGGCCACACTTGGCCTTCAGAATAACAATCTCCACCTTGGTACTCACTATATCACTGATCATGAGCCAGAAGAACGTAACTCATCATCGCTGAATTTCACTAGCTTATGAGTCTAGAGAAACACATATGCACATGCAATCAATTAATTGAGTCAAAATTCAGAGTATACATGCAAAATCTAAATTTTTCAATGGACAAACATTTAGAACCCATATCAACAGAATTAAATTCAGACACGATTTTTTTCCAAATCAATTATACCTTTTTCAACAATATCACGAATGAAATGGAACCTAACGTCTATGTTTTAGTTGTATCATGGAATACTTGGTTCTTAGACAACTGTATTCCGTCTTGAATACGGAGTATAAAACCACCTTACCTTCTAGAAATTCGATTTCTGAAAGAATTCCTTTCAACTAAATAGCCTCTTTCAAGGCCTCAGTTGTAGCAAAATCCTCAGACTCCATAGTCAAGAGTGCTACAATCAATTGAAGTTGAGATTTCCATCTTATGCAAGAACCACACAAGGTCAATACATAAGATGTGGTGGTTTTTCTAAAATCTCCATCATTAGCATAGTTTGAGTCCACATAGCCAATTAATTTCACCCCTTGTGCACTTTTTTGATAACTTCAAGCATACAATTCTAGAACCTTACACATATATAAGTAACAACTTCAAAGCTTCCCAATGGGGCAACCCCGGGTTTGACATATACCTACTTAAGCAACTAACCGAATATACAATATATAGCCTAGTACTCACTGATCCTTACTTAGCACAAAATGAGCAGCTTAAGGCATATCACAAATTTAGCATTGGACATAGAAAATTTATTCAAAACTTTCTCCACATACGAAATCTGGTTCAACCACAAGACATGATTTTTTCTATCTCTAACAATGTTCATGGTTAAAATCATTTTAGCATCTCCTAGGTCTTTGATGTCAAAATTATCACATCAACATTTTTGCACATGCTTAATAGACTTCTCACAAGGACTCACCAAAAGCATGTCATCCACATATAACAACAGGAAAATGGGAATAGATGCATTGTTCTTGAAATACAGACAATGATTATCATGCACACTTCTTTCAAATTTCAACATTAACATGCATTCATCAAATTTCCTATTACATTGCCTAGGGGATTGCTTTAAGTCATACAAAAATTTATAAAATAGGCATACATATTCGGACTTTTTAGGGTGCACAAAACCATCAAGTTGGCGCATATATATATCTTTTTGTCAATATCGCCATGAGAAAATGTCATTTTCACATCCATATGTTTTAATTCCTAATAAAACTGAGCAACTAAAGCAAGCATAATGTGGAAAGTAGTAAATTTGACAACACGAGCGAAGATTTCAGTATAATCTATCCCTTATTTTTTAGTAAACCCCTTAGCCACTAATCTAGCGTTATATCTAATCTCATTAGTTTTGTTCTAGACTTTGAGCAGCCACCTACACCTACAGTCTACTAAGGAGCATGCTTATGACCTAGGTACAAGTGTCCAAGTTTGATTAACATGCAAATATCTCATCTCACCTTTCATAACATTTTACCATTCTACTGATTCCTTAGATTTCAAAGCTTTTTTATATGACTTATGTTCACTTTCATCAGACTCAAAAGTGTTGAAAGTATGGTTATCAATGTGGAAATCACTTAGCTTAGATACGAGCTTAGTTTGCCTCCTACTCCTTTCCCGAGCTAATTGGTAATTGTCCAACAATTCATCTTACTCATTATCATTTTTAACATTTTGCAGTACGTTGGTTTGGCTTTTCACATTATTAGGTTCATTATTATAGGTGCATGCTCGACCTCATATAAAATCACATAGATAGTAGATAAAGGCCCAAATCAGATAATCATTGAAATTCGGACTCATTAAAAATTACGACTCTACATAAAAAAAGGTTACTACTCATATGAACAGTAACCTAAAATAATGAGAGAGCCTGCTCGTCTGGATGTAACCGTGGCTTTGATACCAATGTTGGGTATGGATGTCAAGACCTTCGTCCAGCTTATGTTGTGGTTCCCCTCATTATTGATCAGTGATATGATGTGGTCCAATCCTAACCACACTCAAAATCTGGTAACTCACTATCACTCTCTTACACAGACAAGTATATCCTAACGGATTAAACATAAAGTAAGAAAGGGAAGAATAGAGAAGAAAATAGAATATTGTTTTGGTATTTTTTGTATATTGTGGCTAGCTTATATCATATATATATATATATATATATATATATGCAAATATGAGTTAACCTAGGGGTGCCATGGGCTTGGGATGGGTTAGGGGTACATATATTATTGGGCCACATCAAGTTAACCATCAGAATAACAATCTCCACATTGGCATACACCATATTACTGACCACGAGGCAGAAGCACATAACTCATCATTGTCGAACTTCCTTTTGTAAGAGATGAAGTCAATATAGGAAACAACCAGTGAACACAAAGTCCAAGTTTGGACACAAAGTTTGAGACGCAAAGTCTCTCACCAAGGAAAATACAAGAACACAAAGTCCAAGTTGGACATGAAGTTCGAGACACAAAGTCTCTCACCAAGGGAAATACAAGGACACAAAGTCCAAGTTTGGATAGTAAGTCCGCATACAACAAAAAGTTAAACAAGACACAAAGTCAACTTATGACACAAAGTGGAAACACAGTCCATCAAGGACATCGAGTTGCTCCATCTGAAATGGAGTTGTATCAGATAACAAGTAAAAACACATAACCAAACAAGCAAACAAATCAAACACATTTAGAAAAAAATGACGAACCAACTTATTACCACCTTATTGCCCAGTTCACCCTAGACCAAAGTCTATTGCCTTTTACCTATCCATATACCCTAAGAAAACATGTTTCTTAGAAAAGCATACATCAAATAACATAAAAGGTTTATGATTGCTACCTCGAACCAGCTCACCAAGAACCAAATCACCTATTAGCAATCAACAGAATATGCAAGAATGGATATATTCAATTATCACCAAGATATAATAAAAAAAAATCCAAATAATCACACTCTAATTCACACAAAATTTGAATTCATGCATACAATTTTTTTTTTCACCCTTTGTTGATTCCGCAAAAATCAACAATAACCACCACAAATTCACACAAAATCCTATTGGTAATGGGTAAACATGAAATCTAACACAACAGTTACAGAAAGACATTCAAGACAATTTATATGGAGATGTATGAAATGTGTGTCCTGAATCTAATATCAATTCATTTTTTGTTAGAATGCAAAGAATTCATAGACATTTTCTCACACATATCGGTCACCATAAAGAACTCACCATAATCAGTAGAGACTTTATTAGCCTTTTTATTATCCCCTTTCTTCTTAGGTCTAGGATAGTCTTTAGCAAAATTATGAGTTTCATTACAATTATAACACCTTTTCGCATTAGGTATTTTATTGTTATTCACGCCCTTATTAGAACTTTTGTCATGAGTTTGGTTGTTAGAAGCACTTTTTTTCTTGTGCCTTCCTCAATTGAACATCACCAACTCATTCTTTATACTCGAATTACATTTTAAATCCATCTCCTTGCTCTTCAGACAATTTTTACAATTTTGAGTGAGATTTCATTCCTGCCATAGTTAATAGCAAACTAAACGTCCCCATAATTATCAGAAATAATATTTAAAAGTACAATAACCGAGTAATCATCAATGTTTGTATCCCCCATTTGGTTGATATCTTGAATTAATTTTGTGAAAATATCCAAATTTTCATCCATATCCTTGTTTAGGGCAAGTTTGAACTGAATGTTTTTCCAAGAGGAACAATTTACACGGCAATGTATTGTCCATAAAAAGTTCTTCCGATTTTTCCAAAGTTCATTAGCAGAACCTAGCTTCCCAGTTTCCTAATCACAGATGAGATAGGTTCAAAATAATCGAAGAATATGCAAACTCTTCCATATTATATTTCATCTCCTCCTCCGTTTAGGTTTCAGAAAATGCAAGGGTAATGCTCTTATACACCTTTTGCTATATAAGGAGTCTCTGTCTCTTCATTTTCTACTACTAGATACTGAAACATGACTTACCATTGAATGGAACAAGACATAAATTGGATATGGTAGCCATATTTCACAAATAAACAAGCACAGAAGAAACACAATCACACAAAATATTAGAGTACTAACCTTAAAGGAGTTATTGAGATTGTAGCAGCGAAATGTATATAGATAATTTTCACAGTTTTGCGCACAATACAAAAATTATCAATCACATAGAACACACAATCCTATGCAGAGTCACAGCTACTACCAGCAAATAATCACCAACCCCTATGCAGAATCACAACGACTGTTAAAAAATATAAATAGTTTCAAGCCCCTTTACCTGAGTGAAACCCTATGGTAAGGACCTCAAAAATACACCTGACTAGGTCACACGCCGGCTGCACCAAAGGGGACAGTAGGCTTGCATAGGGGTGTAGTTGCTATGAATTCCTCTCGTCTACACTGAAGTAGTAGGGGTGATAGCAAATTTACCACGTTTTGTCCCGATTTGTGATGTTCATAGCCTGGAAAACGACATTTGTTTTGCCCTTTTACTTTCATTTTTTGTTATATAAGGCTAGTGTACTTTATCTTCCAACATTTTCACTTGTTTTAGCTTTTGCCTCCTGCCCTTTATTTATCATTTCAAATAATTACTTTTAAGAACTTTTACCGTTTCAAGATCATTAATTAACATGCATGAAAATGCAAATAAAAAAATAAAAAACTAACAAAAATGCAAGGGACAAAATCTAAAATAAAAGCTAAAATGCAGAATTAGATCCTCTAGAGTACTTCATGGTGAAGTTGGCAGAGAGCGTGAAACAGTAGAGAAAATGAATAATTATAAATATATGGGACACACACACTTTTTGTATTTATGTGTCTTTCTCTCTCTGAACTTTATAAGAAATTCTCGAAAGAAAATGTAGAGGATCCATTTCCTATAATGCGAGAGGCAAAGTGCAAAAGAAAAAGTACATGAGGGCAAAAAAATTAGAGAAAAGTAAAACAAACATGAAAACTAGTAAATAAAGTATAGGAACTAAATAATAAATAATATTAAATAATAACAATACCAATACCAATAATAATAATAATAATAATAATAATAATAATAATAATAATAATAATAATAATAATAATAATAATAATAATAATAATAATAATAATAATAATAATAATAATAATAATAATAATAATAATAATAATAATAATAATAATAATAATAATAATAATAATAATAATAATAATAATAATAATAATAATAATAATAATAATAATAATAGTAAATATAATTATGAGCAAAAGGAGTAAATATGTGTTTTACCTAAAACAAGAGTAAATCTACCTTTCTCACAAAGATTACCTGCAATGTTGCAGTGGGTACAAAAAAAATTATTCGTCGCAAAAGTTTGTAATGATATTCTAATTTTTATTCCTAAATGAGGTTTTTAATAGTTCAATAACGACAAAGTTATTTAAAAGGTTTCTTATAGTCCAATAACAACAAAGTTAGTGATAGAATATTTTCGACCGGTTAAGGATGAAAACATTCTTTACAAAAATGCAGATTTCCTATAGTGAATACATGTCATAATTAGCAAGTATTTTTTAATTTATTGGTACATTTGTGCATTTATTGGTGTATGTTAGTATCTTAATATGATGGCAAAACAAGATAAACAACCTAATTTGTGAATGCAAAACTAAGAGAGAGGAAAATAATTAAAAGTTGCAGCAAATCTTACCCGACTAGAAGCTTTTCTCAATTCTTTTAAAATTATGCTCAGATCTGAATGGAAGCCCCTTCTATCCTAAAAAAAAATCTATGAATAAAGAAAATTTGAAAAGTTTTTTCATGATTTATTCCCATTAACTAACCCCAAGCAATATCATAATTTTAAAATAAAAATGCAGTAAATTTAGGCATAATGGCACCTATTTTCTCTTGAGATGAATGAACTCCACATTATTTGAGTTATCATAATTTATAAAATGATAAAAAAAAAAAAATGATGATACTTTTTTTCCACTTTTTTTGCACAGGAAATTAAGCATGGCCTTGTTCATTTTCAGTGCACTATTTGTGCGGACTTAGTCTTTATCCATTGCAAGTGATGTACTCTCAGGCAAAGAGAACACAATTTGCACAAAATTTGCACATAGTTGAACACAGTGCATAAAACTCGTTCAAACTTCGCAAACTAAAAAAGTATGTTTTCTTTCTATAGAGAAAGGAGGGAAAAAAACTAAAGTATGTTGACCAAAGTCGATGACATTTCATCATCTCAACAAAAGATATACTAAACTTAATTTTTATGTAAAAGATAAATATTAATTTTATAAGAATTCTAATAAATTAAAATTTTACAAAACACAATAATTATTAAAACTTACGCTTCGAATTCTTGTATTTGACGTGGAGTGCAGCGCTTTCTCTTCCTTTGATGCTCATCATTTGGATTGTCAATCCTTTCATTGCTTGTTATCCTTTCCACAGTTGTGTTCATTTTTATAAATAATAATAATAATAAACATATAAATAAAATTATGAGCAAAATAAAGTACATCTACCTTTATCACGAAGATTACTTGCAATGTTGCGGTGGGTAGAAAAATATTTATTAGTTGTAAAAGTTGGTAATGATATTCTAATTTTTGTTCTTAAATAAGGTTTCCAACAGTTTGATAACAACCAAATAAGCAGTTAAAGGGTTTCTGACAGTTCGATAACAACAATGTTAATTAAAGGATTTCTAACAGTTCAATAAAAACAAAGTTAGCGACAGAATAATTTAGTCGCTACAGCCGATTAACATTTTCAACCGGTTAACGATGAAAAATTTTGCCAAAAAAATACAGAATTCCTATTGTTAACACAGGTCATAATAAGCAAGTGTTATTTTAATTATTGGTGTATGTTGCTGACAAGATATAGGGCCTAATTTAATGCAAAACCAAGAGAGACGAAAATAATTAAAAGTTGCAGCAAATCTTACCCAACTTGAAGCTTTTCTTTATTCTCTTAAAATTATTCTCAGATCTAAATGGAAGCCCCTTCTACCCTACAAAGAACCTATAATAAAGTAAATTTGAAAGGTCTTTTATGGACGAGTTTTAGATAAAGAGATGAAGATGACAGAGGAAAGTGAACATAAATAGTGTTCCAGAGATAAAAAGCAATGATGAGAAATGACAATATAAAGGGTTGTGGGAGCAATTTCAAGTTCAATTATGATAATTTTTTTTTTATTTAATTGGTCACTAAACAAAAACAAGAATGACAAAAAAAAAAAAAAATGTATGATGTATATAAGTGCTAGACAATCCAAACTTTTATAAGACTTCTTGAGTGATAGACATTTTAAATTTATTTCCTATAAACGCAAAAAATTATATGTCAAAGTTCTATTGATCAAAATTCATGCAATGGGTTGGATTCAACTTTATACTCGGCAAAAACACATGAATTTTAGTTGACTTAATTTGGATCCACTCAAAAATTGCACGAATTTGACATATGTTATGCCGGTACATTTTTTTAACATGATACCTTTTTTGGCAAAAAATATTGTTTATGTTAAAAGTATTACTTTTGCCAACAAAATAGTATTCTCCACTAAAAATGTATTATGTTATAATTATACTTTCTTGTAATTACTCAATCAAAAGTAATACTTTTATGTGAAAAGATAATACTTTTAGGGCTACTTTGTTTTACTTGATGGGATAATGTTTTATATATAATACTAAAATTTATTATCCAGTATTATGTATCAATCTTATGTTTGTTATGCAAAACTATAGTTAAGGTATCCCATATTAATATGTAATATGATGTTTGGTTCAATATATTAAGATTATGTAAAATGTAATATTGACTGTTCTACCCACTAACATTTTCAATAATTTTCACAGTTTTCCTATCTTTATTTAATTCAAAATAAAAGTTAACAATGTGTTGTTACATATTTTTTCTCTTGTATTATAATTTAAAAAACCGAGCAAGCTCAATACAAATTCTATTATTTTCTTTGCAAATTTTTACATATGATAATTTGTAAATTTTTTTTAAATATTTATCATGAGGTTCTTAATTTTAAAATTTATTTGGACACCTAAACAGTAAATTTTGTATTACGGATGTAAATATAATAAAAATAGTACTTGATATGATTTATGATAAAATTGTTGCGTTCTATTGGATTTTATTCTATGAGAAATTAGTAAAATGTTAATAAGGGATTGTTATTATTTAACTTACATCCAAACAATACGTGTTTTAGTTTTACGATTTTTTTTTTTTCATTCTCTAAATGTCAATTTTGGTTCGATTTTCACTAGAGTTTCAACTTCTTTTCACGAATGTCTGATGTGTCAGCCAATTTAATTATGTGGCCCCCTATTGATAATTTTTTTAAAAGATAGAAAATATGGAAGAAAATTTACACATCATTAAAGAAAATAGAATTTTTTTAATAATAAAGAAGAACTAGAAATTAAGAAATTATATTTTGAATTCATAAAAATTCACAAAAACTAAAATTAAAATAATTATAAATGCATATGATATAAAATCAAATAAAAATTTGAAAAATTATAATTTTTATGTTTCTAATTTTTGTTATGAAGTTATAATTTTTAGGAATATTATTTTTTATTTTAATAATAATTTTCTCTTTTATTTTCAAATTTTAGTTCTTTAGATAATTCATTGTAATTGTAAATTGTAATTCTTAATATTGATTTTTCATAATTTTCTGATATTTATTTTTGATATAATTTTCAGATTTTTTAATTTCATAATGTCAATTTTATTTATTTATATGTTTTCATACTTTTAGATTTTCAAGGATTATTATTTGTGATTTAAATCTATTATTTATAATAAGAAATATTTTTAAAATACTATAAATTTTGACATATCTCGTATACAAATTAATTTTATGTAATGATTTGATTACTATAATATGTAATTGTTTCATATTTTTTATTTTATAATTTAAAATAATTAAGTGTAGATTTGGAATTTTATTAGGTAATTCATGTTTTATTTATTGAGGATTATGAAACCCACCTAGGAGATGGGATTCTTAATCATGTGTAAGAAAGATAACAGATACCAGGTCAATTCATTTACAAAATTTTACTAATTATTAATATAATAAAACAAACATAAGATAAGAAGGGATACAAGCCCCAATCCTATAAAGCTAACAAGCCCTTAGATTGTGCCTTAATAACAAATCGTTTGTTTTTTTATTTTATATTTGGAATTAGGTTGGCCCAGTAGAATAGATCTAGATCGGCACAGCTATGAATTGCCAGCACTTGGTTGCATTGTTGAACAATGAGAAATTGGCCGGGAACTTAAATGTGCTTTTTTAAATTATCTAAGAATACACCAAATACATACTATAAATATGAAAGATTATAATTAAAACATAACACACCACCTAATAAAATAAAATTAAAAACAAAGTTTCAACATTAATAAAAATTAGTATGAAAGTAATATCATAATTAAAGATTGCATTATTTTCTCACATATAAACAAAACCTTATATGAAATTACGTCTCTACAGCTCTAAAAAGCTAAACTAAATCAAAGAAAATTGTTCATAACGTCCAATAAATTTTTAAAATCTGCAAAATAAAAAATAAAGAAGCATAAACCTAAAAGTAAAACAAAAAAAAATACCTAAAAATAACCGAGAAATAGAGAGAAAAAGTACATGAGGGAAAAAAAAGTTAAGTAAAACTAATGTTGAAACTAGTAAATAAAGTATACGCAAAAAACTACAAAAAGACTAAATAATAATAATAATAATAATAATAATAATAATAATAATAATAATATTAATATTAATAATAATCATAATAATAATAATCATAATAATAATAATAATATAAATAAAATTATGAGCAAAACAAAAACTAAATCTCCTTTTCTCATGAAGATTACCTGCAATGTTACGATGGGTAGAAAAATTTATTCATTGTAAAAGTTGGTAATGATATTCTAATTTTTATTGTTAAATGAGGTTTCTAACAGTTCGATAACAACAAAGTTAGCAATTAAAGGATTTATGACAGTCTGATAACAGCAAAGTTAATTAAAGGGTTTCTTACAGTTCGATAACAACAAACTTAGCGACGGATATTTTAGTTGCTACAACCGATTAGCGTGATTTTCAAGTGGTTAACGATGAAAATTTCATCATAAAATGCAGATTTTCTATAGTGAACACAAGTCATAATTAGCAAATATTATTTAAAGTTATTGGTACAATTTGTGCATTTATTGGTGCATGTTTGTGTCCTAATATGATCCAAAAATAAGATAAAGGACCTAATTTGTGAATGCAGAACTAAGAGAGAGGAAAATTATTAAAAGTTCCAACAAATTTTATACGAGAAGAAGCTTTTCTCAATTCTCTTAAAATTATTCTCATATCTGAATAGAAGCCCCTTCTATCCTACAAAGAACCTATAAAAATAAATTTGAAAGGTTTTTTTATGGACAGGTTGTAGACAAACAGACGAGGATGATAGAGGAAAGTGAATAGAAATAGTGTTCAAGAGACAGAAAGCTATGATGAGAAAAGACAATATAAAAGGTTGTGAGAGCACTTTCAAGTTTAAATATGAGATTTTTTTATAATTTAATTGGTTACTAAACAAAACGAGAACAGCAAAAATGCCACAACAAACATACCTTTGGCATGATATTCTCGTGATAAATATTGACAAATTTCTACATAATGCAATATTCATTTTCATTATACAACGCTTGTGTTTAAATAGACAGTAAGTAATGCATTTAATGTAATTTGCTATTCTGACAAGATGTAATTAGTTTTGACAAATGAGAAAAAATAATTTATTATAGCAATATAATTTTTTGATGGAAAATCTCAATTCCAAAATATCTTATTTTGGGGGGTTATTCAAGTTGAAATTCTTATAAAATTATTCTTATTATCATCTCAAAACTCCACTATCTCATTTCTTTTTTAACAAACTTATTTAAAGTAAAATCTAAATTTTTATAATTGGAGAAAGTTAAAGTTTATACTATTCAAGTTTAAATACATAAGTTCAATAAAAAAATCAATTAAATTAAAACTTTTGCTAGTCCAAATATGGAACCATTGAGATCAAATCAACTTTTATATCTGAATCCAAACACATATTTGCTTATGCATGTTTCTCAGTATATATGTCAGAAGCTCACTTCCGTCAACATTAAATTTTGAATTATATTATTGAAATGATTTAGGAAAACTAAAAGAAGAATAAACAAGAAATAACAAATTTGTATAGCCGGAGAATTCAGAATTCTTCACTGAGAAGTCTCTTAACTCCAAAAGATTATTATTTGCTTCAAACTTCCTGTGTCTATTGCTTTATTCATCAGGAAAGTCAAGTTGGAACTCCTTGAAAGAAGCTAAGTTAGGCTAGGATTGAGTTGGACCTGATCTACAAATGTATGGTTCAAGATTGATTGATATTATATTATAGGATGTTTTTATTATTATTATTATTATTATTATAAAAAGTGTTATTCATCTAGAACATCAATATTTATCTATACAAAATGCACATATGTTAATATTTCCACCAATATATATCAAAACTACACCAAAAAGTTATAAATAGAAACTAACTTTTATAAAAATTTGACACACCCCCAACCGAATGGCCACCAAGCTGTCATGCTTCAGGTTCTTGCTGAACTTGTTGATCCGAGCTTATTTAGCTTCTACATTTCATTATTTATTGGAGAACAGTGAGTGACTCATGAGCAGAAAATATGTATTTGCACGAACATTCTTCTTTTAAAGCCAAATTGAGGCCAAACATACATGGCCTATTCGATAATAACTAAGAGAGAGAAAAAAAAAAAAAAAAATTGAGAGAGAGAGAGAAGGCTAAGGTCACCATCTTGGCCCAACAGTAGTTTGAGGACTGGTTGCAAAGCATCTTAGGCATTGAAATCTCTGTCTTTTCCACCTTTGACTAGCAAGTTTTCAAGCCTGTTCCACATGTGAAAAACAATTCATTCACGCCTCTACATTCAGGAAATGCCACAGGAGAATAACTCATCACAAAAAAAAAAGTAATGAATTGATAACTCGTTACATATTAAGTAATGAATTGATAACTCATCACACCTTAAGTACTGAATTGAAGCAATTAAAAAGAATGTGTGCCAAACTTTGAAATTTCAAAGGGAAAAAAGCAACTTGGGTCGGCAGAGTGGTGGAGCCTCGACGTCTCCAGTGAAGAAAAGGAGTTGGAGGGTTTGGGAGAAGAAGGGAAGGATTTGATAAGACCAACAATTTTTTTCCTCATGCAGTCATCAACATCGTTGGAATGTTTGATATTCTGACTTAATCTCAATTCCAACTTAATTTCCCCTCAAATAAATAAATAAAGAGTGTTAAAGAGTTTACGACCTTTCAAACTTTTTCAATAAAATTTATAAATTTTCTTTATCTTATTAAATGAGCTCATTATAGCTCACTAGCTGATAAAAAAAAAAATGACTATAACCATTGAAACACTAAGCACCAATATTACACCCCAATCCAGGCTTATGCAGGCTGCCAGTTTTCTTGTAGTAGCGCCCAGAAGCTTCTGTAGCAGTCAAGAATAGCGGCAACATCCGATGCATTCCACTTATTGCGGCCGTCACGTTAGTACACTAGTTCTGCTCTTTTCAGTTTCAAAAGCTTCACCATATTGTATGGCTAACCTTCAGGCTCTATCTCACACACCAAACAGATGGTGTGCAATCAAACCCACAGACCCCGCTGCTGCAACTGAGTTCCCGATCCAGATGGTGTGAGCCACGCACCAAAGTACTTGTTCCACCATCTGGAGAACGTAAAGCAAAATGAGGAAATCAAAAATCACAATTAGACTGATTGATACAGAAGAAATTGAGATGATAAACATGATGTGTATGTTTTAGTTAAGTTTTTGCTTTAGGATTGACGGGAATGAGGTTGATGATGCTTTATCTTTAAGATTCTGTATTAGGACGAAAAGAGAACAATTAAGTTCAGCATCCAATATAATTGAAACATTCGAAACTTACTTTTGAATTTTCTAACCAGATGCACTGTTTACAGAAAATTTCTTCCAATGGTGAGCTATATGGAGTCAGAACTCTTTCGAGTCAAAAATTAAGTTATACAACACAAAATTAAAACGACATATCTTCTATCCATGAATGTCAATTCATAAACAAATATAAATGTTAGGATTGAACATTATAAATTCTAGTCTTTGCCTTGAAACTAAACCAAAAGTTGTAGTTGGCTCGAAAGGTTCCACAGCCAACACGTTTGCAGACAATGCACCCGGCTCTTTCAAACTTTTGGGGTTTCATCATCTGATATGGAGAGCCCTGCGAGTACTAGTTTTTTGTTCTACAACTATTTTTTGATATAATTTGTATTCAGATTTAGAGTCTTGTGCGGCGTCAAATGAGTTGTAGGTTGAGTTAGACTCAGTCTGTTTGTCCATCTATAAACACGGTAGTATACGTGTTGTAAAATTCATTTAATAAGTTATTTTGGGAGAGAGGGTATACACTATTGTAATCTCAGTCCTAATTTATTTATTTTGCTTCCACAAATTTTATTATTTAGTACTAAATTAAGTATGAACTCAACTAGTCTAACAATCCTATTTTTCAAAATATATCAGATATAAACTTATCCATCATCTTACAATGAACGAAAAAATTGCAAAATTAGTTCTATATCTTTTGTTGTGAGATTAAAAGTGTCATACACGCATAGCTTTTGTCCAAATTAATAACATATATTAAGTTTCCCTAACATAACCATAATTGGAGAAAAGAGGTGTAAAGATGACATCTTGTAACAAAAATGAAGAGAACTATATACTGCACTTTCATAATGGAGATAATTCCATAAAACTCTGAGCATAAATCCAAATCATTATTGAAAAAAAAAAAAAAAAAAGGTTTGCATCGATCATCCAAAATGTTTACGCAACTTCTAATAATAACTACATATTCTACTTGGTTGTTTTTTTCCCTTTTCCATTGCTGTTGCTAGATTGAGACAAGTCCATAAACTTTTGTCCTCCAGATACGAAGATCTTTCTTGATAAGGGGTCTTGCACTGATATTGTTGTGAAGTGTGGCGTCAAACCCCCAGCAAATGAAGGTGGAGGTCCTCTGATATGGGGTCTGAAAATCTGTGGAGGTGGTGGTGGTGGGATGTTCGCCATAACGGGCAGTGAGATTTGAAATTGTTGATAAGGGGTTGGTCCATACGCTATTGAAACTGTAGGTTGTCCCAATCTAGTGAGATTATTTTCTACCTGACTCAAAAGGGCTTCCAAGCCATCTTCTTCATCAACTAACCCAAGTTGGCATGATATTCCAAGGTGGTGGTGCCACATAATCACGTGAGAGGCATATGCTTTTTCCAGCAATATAATTAATTCTGGTAAAAAAATAGGACTAAAATTGAACATAAAAAAAGATACAGGACTAAAATTGGTAAAGTAAAATGATACATGACTACTTTTAGGACCACCCAAAAGATATAGGACTAATTTTGCAATTTTCCTTACAATGAACTATTCCTTCCGTCTTAAAAAAACATTGTTAAAAATATATACATATTTTCAAAGTCAATATCTCATGTTAGTAATTAAGTTAAAAAAATTGAAAAACGAATGAAGAAGTCTGTAGATACAAATTTATAATTTTTAGAAGATAGTATTTTCACCAAATTGATAAAACATAAAAGAATATATGCTTATAAAAGGTGTTTTTTTCCTTAAATTTTGTATTGTGATACTAAAAAAAAACAAATTAGAGATTAAATACAAAAATTTCATTAATTGTTGCTACATTGCAGACAAGTTTCTGAAATGGGATCCCAGTTATGGTCTTTCGTGGTAGCCGGAGAGCAGGATGGTCAAAAACACCATTTATTTGTTGGAGTCCCTGCCTTCTTCAAATGTAGCCAAAGTAGTTCTCCAATTCCATCCCCTCTTCTTTCTATAATTAAAATAGTTATAAAAACGATTTGTTTAGGATAGAATAACAAATTTTTATTTGACAGTTTGACTTTTTCGACATTCTATTATATTTTATATATTTTTTAATTATCCTGCTAAATACAAAGATTATTAAAAAAATACATTAACGTACATAATATATAATTTATTGATCAAATAGACATCTTCACAAAGCCTTCAGTCACCAATTTTTCTTTCGGCTTAGGTTGGGATGTACACCGGACAAACTCTCACCTTCATGTAATAGTCTACAAATTATGTCTGAAACACCTGAAATTCACATGATTTTTATTATCTATTTTAATATGGTTCCATAAATTGGCCCTTTGACGGTGATAAAATGGGTCAACAGAGCAAGTGTCTTATAATTGGATTGATAATTAAATAAATGGGTCAATAAATGAGTTGTCGAATATTTTCTTTTCATTCTGTAATCACCATATGAATTTAGTGTCACACGAAAGAATACACTCTGTTTCATGGTGTATTTTAATAAAATCATCGTCTATCCAATTCTTAAAATTAAGAAATTATAAAACTTAAGAAAAAGACAAAATTCTACGTAAAATTCTTCAATAATTAGAATTTATGATGTTTTAGAAGAGACTAAAAACAAAAAGGAGGTGGCTGAGGAAGAGAAGTACGAAGAAAGGAGAGTGAATAATTAATAATTTATTTATTTAATATTAATAAATGTAATTTAGTTTTTCAATAATAACTTTTTTATTGGGTGCATTTCAGAAAAAAATATGGTTGGTGAATAATCAATACCTAAAATAAAATATGACATGAAATATGTTGTAGGTACGACTTGATATATACAATAAATTGGATTATTTGGATAGATTTTATTTACAAATAAAAGACAAAAATTTAAATTTAAATTTTAAAATTAAAGTTAAAAATTATTTTAGAAAACTTGAATTTTTTTTTTAAAAATAATACTATTCACATTATTTATTTCTTATTATCTTAATACCTTTTTTTAGCTGGATTTGTATATTTGTCGTGTAATGAAATATATTTAGAGACTAGCTTGTTGAACGTAAGTTTGAATTCCAAATCGGAAATTAATCATTTGAATTTTTCGGAATAAAATTAATAATTTATCTTAGAAATTTTGAAAATTTCAAAATATAATATTATTCGGTCAATCATTTTTCTTAATACTAGTAATTTCTCATGTGTGTTGTATTTATTTTTTAATTAATTTTTAATTTTTTATGATTTTATTAATTTTGAGAATTTTAAGTTTATAAATCTAAAATCAGAAGATATTAAATAAACAGGATTAGGAATCTCAACTTGAACCAATCCAAATATTTCTTTATGATTTAAGTTGAGAAATTATATTTTTTTGTAAGAATATGAAGTACTAAATTTATTGAAAAAATAAAATTATATTTTAAAAATATATTTTGCTTTAATATATTAACTAATAAAGCACCCAGTAATAGATGTAGTTTGACTTATAAAAAAATTAAAATAAGACGAATATTTATAGATTGAAATATTACCTTGTACTTCTCTTAATATATCTTTATACATATATATATATATATGTTAAATATATACCAACTGTGCAATATAGAATATTTTATTTTTTTTTACGACAATTTTTCTATCAGAAAAGAATTTTAGTTTTTTTAGTGGTCGTTTAAAGTTTCAAAAGTAAAATATTAGATTTGATGAAATTAAAGTTATACAGACTAATCTTACTTTGTTATGTAAATATTAATTTTTTTAGATCAAACCGATTATAATCTAACTTATACACATATATTAGTTATCTATATCTCAAAATTGACGGAATTATATGATATAAATTGAACTACATTTTATAGATAGAACATAAGTTTGTTATGATATACTCTCATAATAAAATAACTAAACTAAATATAAATAATAAAATAATTATTTTTTATTGCGATTTTTAGTAACCATTAAATTGTGACTCTATCAATCAAATTATTTTATTATATCTTATATGTAGATACATAATGATATATATATATATATATATATATATATTTGTATAAAAAATAGATATCATGATTAAAAGTAATTTAGGGAGCAAAAAAATTAATTTTTTCTTTATATATAAATATATATATCACAATTAACTTAAGAAAAAATTTACATGTAATAATTAAATTTTAATGTATGTATGTGTGTATATATATGTGTAATATGGATGTCAAATTAAAGATTGTGAAAAAATATTAATTAGATATATTTTTTAAAAATTGAATTTGAAACAAAAAAGTTATAAGCTTTTGAATTTTTTAGTGAACAATGATAAATAATAAAAACGATAATCAAATAAACATATTTTTATAGATAATAACTTGAATATTAATAATTGTTGTAGTTTTATCAATCAATTATATATAGATAGATATTAATATAAATTTGCATAGAATAATATATATCATAATATATATATATAGATAGATAGATAGATAGATAGATATTGATATAGATTTGGATAAAAAAATAAATACCATATTTAAAAAGTAGTTTAGACGGAATAATTTGTTGCTTTCTATTTAAGTATATAGATAGATTTTTATATTTTTGCGTTCAATTTATATAATTGAAACGAAATTAAAGATTTTTAGGAGGATCTGATTATAAGTTGTGTTGGATTTGATAATTGTACTGAATATAATATTGGTAGTCAAATTGGACTGAAAAAAAATGAAATTCTTGTTATAAAAAAATAAATAAGTTACTCAGTTTAAAAATATTTTCTTCTTGTAAGAAATACAATTAATGAATTTAGTTCGTTTAATCTTTTTTTTAAATTTTATTTATATTAACATAAAGTATTTGTAAAAATAACAAATATAAATTACATTTCTTGTATTACACGCATGAATACTAGTAGTTATATAAATGAAAAAAAAAATTGTTTGGTTGATCAATCATATCCAAATGCGACTGTAGAGGATCCATTACCTTAATAATTAGTGGATTAGTCTAATACAATTTACAGCGACTCATGAGAGACTCATTTTTTGAAGTAACAGAATAATAATAATAATAATAATAACAACAACGACAATATTAATAATAATCACTTTCTTGATTGGGTACAATTCACTAATTTCGACGACGACTACAAGATTTGGTTTGAATTCAGATCTTTGGACTTTACACCTGTTACATTTTTATTTTATTTTTTTACTTTCTGAATTATAAATGTGTTTTTACTGTGTATTGTTTCAGTATTACAAAAATGAGAAATAAAAACTATAATACTTTGTCTGGTTTAGATTTTTAGACGGAACACTTTTGGTGATAAATGAAAATATATTTGAAGTGAAAATGAGAATTTTATGTTAAATTATTAACAAATTTGGACTAAGGCATATGAAATATAAATTGTTTTTAGTTACTACTCTAACTATGTAAAAACTGCACTTTATCCAACACAAGTCATATATACGAGTGGCACATGCAATTTTAGAGGACAATTTAGTAAATTCAAAAAATTAAATTAAACTCTAGAATTATAGATAAAGTTAGAAAAATAACAATAAATTAAAATATTAAAATATAAAGTTAAATTTGGAAAAATCAATTCTGAAATTAAAAATAATTTATAAAGTTAAAATTATATTCTGGGAAAATATAAATTATATCCAAAAATTTAAAATAAGTTCCAAATTTTATAATAAATTATGAAAATTATAGATAATGTCTTAAATTTAAAAACTAAATAGTGAAAATTACAAATAATTAATGAAAATGACCGAACTTTCAGAAAACTAGAAATCATTTCGAATAATCGCAAACAAATTCTTGAAATTACAAAATAAATTCTAAATTTTCCATAATTTCTTTGATTTTCTGTTGTTAATTTCTTTCACAGATTTTATTATTTAATTTTCGTAATTTCTTTGTTCCTGTTTTCATTTCAAAATTTCTGTAAAACTTACTTTTAATCTTCAGAAGTTATTTTACAATTTTAACAATTTATTTTTTCCATTTTCAGAATTAGAAACAATTTTCTGAATTTATTTGTAATTGGCAAAACTTATTGTAATTTTTAGAAACTGCATGGAATTTTAGAATTTAATATAAAGTTTTAGAGTATATTTTATTTTCTGAACTAATTTTGTATTTTACTGATTTTTTTTTTTTTTTGTATTGTTTATAATTTTGTAATTTTTTTTAAAATTTCTATTTTTTAGATATTTCAGGTTTTATTTTTAATTTAAAGAGTTTTGTTTAATTTTCAGAATTTAGTTTTGAATTTTAAAATTTACTTTATATTATAACTTTATTTTTTCTTTTAAAATTCATTTATAATTTTTAGAATTTATTTTTATTTTTCAAAAAATTATCTAATATTTTAAAATTTACAAAATTTCATCGTAAAACAGATAAGCGACTCACCATGTGATTTTAATCTAAAATTTTACATGTGAGTTGTCAAAATTGAGCAAATTGGCAATTTAAAACTTTTTCTATGAACTACTAAATCCTTATATTTTGTATATCTTAGCCCACATTCACAAATAATTCAATGATCGAATTAAAATTTCCTCTATATTTAAATGAAGATTATATATATATATATATATATATTTATTTATTTTTTTCTTTTAAACTACTAATAAGTTTTAAAATCATTTTGGCATAGGATTTCTAAGAACATATTTTTGAATAGTAGTGCAATCACCTTGTCTATTGAATAATGAAATTTGAATTATGTAAGATCTCCTTTGCCCAATCAGCTTAAAACCTGCAATCAAATCCAAAAGCTCTATAGTAAAAATAAAAATAAAAAACTAAATCAAATTTTGCGGACCTCATGTTCAATAATTCTAGATTTCTGGTTAGACAAGAATAATACATTAGTTAAATCAATAATATTTGTGCACCAAGTTTACCACGAATTTTTGTGATTTAATAGAACATACAAAGATGAACTATGATCTTTCAAGTTAAAAGGGAC
The DNA here is from genome assembly GCA_028749325.2 of Caryopteris x clandonensis. Lineage (NCBI taxonomy): Eukaryota > Viridiplantae > Streptophyta > Magnoliopsida > Lamiales > Lamiaceae > Caryopteris > Caryopteris x clandonensis. The sequence goes on along the minus strand of JAPYKT020000006.1, from coordinate 10,409,491 downwards.
GAAACAATATGATTTGTTGAGTCTAAAAAAACATTGATAATAAAATAATATTTTTTTAAAGTGAAACGAAACATAGGGTTTAAATTTTGGTGAGAGAAAATCTTCCATTTTATATTATCATCAAGTTCACTCGTATAATTGCGTTCTTTTTAAATAAAGAAAAAGAATTGTTTAATTTAGGTTAAACTAGTCCATAGGAACCCCTTACACCAAGTCAATAAGAAAGTATTTATATTTTTTTCTCCCAATTTTCATGTTAACTAGATTGCTAATATAATATATTTTAAAATAAAATAAAATATATTTATAATATAATTTTGAGTTAATATTTAAATTTAAATATATAAAAATATTCAAATATAGTATTGTTTTACTGGTAAAGATATATAAATAAATATTACTATGCATTGAAATATATGTGTGTGTGTATATATATATATTTCTTTAGCCCCAAAATAATAGTCACCTTTTTTCTATAATAAATTTTATTAATTATATAAAAATTAAATTATTTAATAAATTGTGTATAAAAACATTAGTTCATATTTATTTGCGATCTTAATTCAATATATATAATTAAATAGATACTATATATTAAAATTTAGCTCAAATAATCAACCAAAAAATAGTTATATTTTTCGCATCTAATCAACTAATTTTCATTCATCTCTCAATATAATACTTCAACTAACAACAAACCATTCTTAGGGGTACCCGTACACAAAAGATCTTCTCTGTTATATCAGATTAATAACTTGTGTGCATTTTTTTGGGTTGGTGGGCTTTTTTGGACAATGAACTTTTAATATTTTGGAAATAGACTTTTAATGTTATGGATTTGAAATATGTTAAATAGCTTAAATTCAAAAATAAATAAATTATAATTAAATCTCTTGTATATTAAAATAAAGTAGTAAAAACTAATAATTATTCTATAAAAAGAAAAATTGCTAGGATTTAATTTTATATAAAGATAGATTTGAACAAAAAAATATAAATAAACTCTCACTATAAGTAGTATTTTGAACATTGACCTGTTATTATATTTTTGTTTTTATTTGATTGAAATATTAAAAATTGTTTGGAAATCACGATGAACTCTTTTATATAAAATTTTAAATCTTAATATACTAATTTTTTCATGTAAATCATTTAATCATTTCATGTAATTATTCATGTGATAAAAAAATTTATATTTATCATAACCATTTTTTGAATATAAGAATTACAAAATTACAATGTAATATATGTACAACCCATCGAAATAATATAAGTGTATACATTATAAATATCATATATTAGTTCACATATTCGAACTATATATTTCATTTTATTGAAGGAGATCCTAATTATAGTCTTCACAAAATCTAACATAAAGAAAAAAGATAAGAATAATAATTGAGGAAAATAAATGAAAATACAGCTAAAAGAAAAAAAAAAGAAAAAAAGAAAAATGAAGAAACATAAAATTCACAATAAAATAAGACAAAAAAATTTATAACAGAGAGCGTGAAAATAGAAGTAAGAAAATAAAAATAAAAAAATTGAGGAAATATTTTACAAAATTATAAAATTAAAGTTTTACATTTTCTTCTTTACAAAGAACCACCACCACATATTATCAACATCAAATCTAAATCATATTATGTTCTTCATTACAATACACATGAATTTACATAAAATCAAACATAACAAATATTTGACTATACAAAATATTAATATAAGTACAAATTAGGTCTATAAATCACACATAAGAAAAAGCTCATTCCATATATAAAAATACTAAAAGCATAAATAAATTAAAAAAATAATAGTATCTATGAAACAATTCACATTTCGTACATAAATTAAAATAAACAATATATTAAAAAACATATATTAATATAAAGAAAAGTATGCAATATATATTTATTTTCAAAAGAATTATAACAAAAATATAAAACAGTAGCTTATCAAATTATATAACAACAATTACACATAAACTATATAGACCCAACAAAACAAACAAAAATTAAAATACATTACTATTCCACACGAAATAAAAAAGTACCTTAATTTTTGTTTCATGCTTTTACACAAATATTAATTAGGCCGGATTCTAACCTCTCTGTCTTTGATACAAATAAAAGATTTTAGAGGGTTAGCTTACGATTGCAGTAGAAATATTACTAGATTAAAATCATGTAATGTTCTTTTTTTAATTTTCAGTCATTGACATTGATAAATACAAGCTTGTGACGTTGGTATATTACTATATGTTTTTGGAGTGAAGAATATTAAACAAGATGGTCGAATCTTTATTCTAACATAACTTTTGTTGTCCTCTGGATTCATCCAAGAAACAGCAGATGCGATAAGAGAAGAACTAGATTGCAGCTTGGAATTGAGAAGAAAGGAGCCATTCGACTCTTTAAAGAAATGTTGGATCGAGTAACTAGGTGTACCACACACCTTTGAAGAATCAAAGACTATTGCATCTGGATTGAACCTGTTAGAAGAAAACATGAAACACGACACTTTCTTTATGAATATTCGATAGAGATGATCAATATTCAGAGAAGAAAATTCTTTATGAATATTCGAAGAGATGAACAATATTCAGAGAAGAAAATGATTGAATAATTGTACCTCCTACCATTGGCATTCACAAACAAAGGCGCATTACTTGCCATTTCCACAACGTCACTGCATAATACACAATTGCAGGCCTACATTAAAAAAGACAAACGAATATTGTATTGACTTCATTTTGATATCTCGTCGTCTCGGGTTTGGAGCACCCCAACAACAGTGAATCCAGATCCAAAGTAAATACCTATTTCTCTCAAGTCCAAGAAGGAAGCCAGCTTCAGCAAGTGCTTTTAGAAGACATTCCACTTCCAGCATCATTTCCGGTCACAACATATTCACTCACAAAAGCCTGATATGTCATGCAGCAAACAAGTAAGACACACATAGAAACAGAGAGAGAGAGAGGGAGAGATAGGGAGAGAGAGGAAGAGGGAGAGAGAGGGAGAGAGAAATTTTATATAATTCCTATTATGTATATGTACCACGATAATTCTTGTTTCCAAAGTCCTGATTCCCCATTGTTGTAAATGAATATATATTTCAAAATATTTATAAATATGTTAGTGTACAATATACTTAATTTCATTGATTGCTTTAAATTAGAACTTATTCAATGCATATTCATTCTTCTTGTTTTTAAGTTATGACTTAATCAATGCATATTCATTATTATTAACTTATTGAAATAGTCAAGAAAAAATGGTCTTCCCCACTAAAACTTGTACCACCTAAATATAGGGAATCTTTGAGTATCATATATATATATATATATATATATATATGTGTATATGTATATGTATGTATATAGCAGATAAAAGACATAAGACAAGAAGGTATAATTCATTTCACTGATTTTCTTCATTCTTTTACTTTCTTTGCTGGGTTATTTTGTTTCCATAACATTGCTGTTCATGATCCTAAGTTTATACTTAGAAGATTTGTTGTATATTGGGGTATTACAAAAGTAAATACTTAAGGACAGTGTCTTTAACAGGCCTCAAGTATTGCTCATATTTTTTCAATAATTCCAACAATCTTAAGAATTTATGGATCCCAAAAATACTAACATTACATCCGAATCTCCCATGTACTTTAGCCAGACATTAGTGTTGTTTGACCTAATAACAACATGGACCCGATGGGAACTCGTAGAAGTTGGGGCGGTGCGAGAAGTGGTGTCTTCTTGTTCATTGCCATTAATCTCCAGCTGAGATTTCTGCAACAGCGAGGAAGAAAAAGATGGGGATATGGGCATGTTTAGGAATTTTCAGGAGGAATTAGCTGCTGGCCTGTTGATTGAAAAGCTACTGGAGTTGTGGAATAACTACAAGCAACAACTGAAGCATAAACACAAACAATTGTCGTTTTTAGAGTTATCCACTCATATCATCATCGAGGATACAAATTGGAGGCAAATAAAAGATACAAAAAAAAGAGATAGTTGGTAAAGCAAACTTGGTGCAAGGAAACAAAATGAATCAATGGTACGATTTAAAATATCAAGACGCTGGTTACATACCTAAAGTTAATCAAAACACTTTAAGGAAAAAGGGTAACTGTTTTGTTTGTGAAAGCCAAATCATTTGCATTGAATAAGAATATGAAAATCCTCCTAGGCCAAATGCAAATGCAGGTCATAAGACAATCTAAATAGGAGTCATAGGCCAGTTGCAAATATGACTCAAGGAGATGGCATTATGATTGCGGTCATTTCTCAAGCTAACATTGTGGCCAATGTAAAAGATTGGGTGGTAGACAATGGGGCTACCAAGCATATTTGTGCAAACAAAGATGATTTTCCTTCCTATAATATTATAGGAAATGGAGAAGAACATGTATATTTGGCAAGATTTTGGGTCTTAATGATGTGTTGTATCCAATATTATTTATGTGGCCCTATTATGAAAAACTAGAATGAAAGGTTCATTTGAGTCTGATAATACAGTGATAAATAATGTACTTGTTGGGAAATAGTATTGCAACCAGGCTCTCTTTGTTATTTATGTGATTCCATCATATGTATGTTTTAATTTTATGAATAAATGATTTATTTATGCTTTAGCTATTTGGTGACTTTAATTTTGATGGATGAATTTTATAGCATTCTAATATGTCTGAATTACTCCAATAAAATGTGATTGGAAAGATAAAATTGAAAAATAAACTTTTGCCAGCTATTATATATTGACTAATGGCTTGACAAAATTAATATATGATGGCATCCCAGAACTATAGCATGTGTTTTGACTATCACCCGATTGCCTAATTAGTTGGGAAAGATTTCTAGTAGTATATGTTTTGACATCTCCTGATTGCCTAAGTAGCTGGAAAAGATTTCTTGTATGTTGAACTATTCTGATAGTTGCAAACGTAAAACTGGGATATGAATTTTTTAATGTGATTTTATCATTTTGAGCATGGGAATTGCAATTGCTTAAGATTTTATATGAGGTTTTTGATAGTGATTATGATATATTTGAAAGCTAAGGGTTTTCCACTCTATATTGAAATAATTCAGTGATGACGGTTGATCTCGAATATGTACGAGTATATGCGAGATACAATTTTCTTTCGAATTAATTGGGTATGAGACTAAGAAGTTGAAAAAACTTCTTTGTAGTCTTGAGGCTAAGTAGTTAAAAAACTTCTTAGTTAGTCGTGTTATACAATGTGGTCGTGAAGGAATAACTGTTAAAATGACATTGGATCCATTTTGTGAAGTTAGAGTGGGTATGTCCGTCCCTCTCACTTATAAATAAACATCGAGGATAATGAGATTTATGGCAATTAAAGACATATAAGTGACTGTAACCCAACCTTTGTGATTGGAGATCCTATGAATAAGGTTCATATGGATAAATTTAATCCTTTCCTGTGGTGTGCGTGGTGCCTGACTGCAAAATTAAGAGGATAAGCTAAAAGCTTTTAATGAGCTTCATATCCCTTATTGGTGGTATATTAATTGCAGAATATACTTGATGAACTCACCTATATGATTGTGGAGTTGGGCCACTCCTATGAGATGATGGCTAAAGTCTCAAGAGAATTACCAGACATTCGCATGGCCCACAACAACACGTTGAGTAGCAATATTGGTGTGAGTATAAGGTGATAGATAAGAAATTAATTTACATCAAAGAGTATTTGGTTCATAAAAGCCAAAAAAATTCACCGAAACTCTGTAAATTATATCCTATCTTTCTAGGTCTGATTCATAGTCCAAAAGATACCAGATTCGATGCATTCAATACTCCCTTTTTAACCCAGCAAAGAATTTTTTGTGATCATTGTTTGTTTTAAATCTTTTGAAATATGCGGGGGATTGTTGGAAAATTAATATATATTTCAAAAGATTTATAAACATGTTAGTGTACAAAATACTTTATTTAATTGACTACTTTACATTAGGACTTATTCAAATGCATATTCATTCTTCTTGTACCACCTAATTATAGGGAATCATTGAGTATTATATATATATATATATATGTATATAGCACATAAAAAGCATAAGACAAGAAGGTATAATTCTTTTCACTAATTTTCTTCATTCTTTTACTTTCTTTGCTTGGTTATTTTGTTTCCATAACTGACCGTGCTGTCGGGGCACGTCAAAATTAATTATATTATTTTACCTCAATTTCCTCTATTATTTGTAGTAGTGGGAAGTAAGGGTCGATCCCACAGAGAACGGTTGAGTTATTTGTATATCTTTTTATGCTAACTTACGAATGCAAATAAAAAGGGGGATGTTGATGAATTTTGTCTACTAAACTAATAAAATAAAATCTACTCTAATAAATTAAAATCAAGCAAATAAATAGAAGGCAGACAGTAATAGAAATCAATTCCGGATCATGGTTCCATTTTCCCCCGATTCCAAATCATATGATTATGCGACACATTATTAATTTAATTGTGGAATTCCTATCCTTAAACCAACAACAAGCTCTATTGATTCGCTTTATCCCTTAAGTGTAATTAATTAGAATAAGCTCTCTAATTAACCTATTTAATGGAACAGTCCAAAATACGCTCTTTGGATTTAATTCGTTAAATACATTATTAATTAGGATAATAGGGTAGGCACCTGCCTACCCTATTGAATTAATACGCTCGATTCAATTAATCCTGAATTATGTTGATTCTAATAATATAAATTATTAGTTGCTACAGACAGGTTCAAGATCACAACAATTACGGATTGCAATTTAAACCCTAGCCCTAAATATATAAACTATCAATTGGGGTGATCAGTCACAATTAACAATATATATATTATAAATCAATTCAACCCATCAACATAATAAATTCGCACATATTAAATAAATATGGTGTCACGAAAATATAAATCACATAATATTGAAATAGGGTTCAAACATTCCCTAAACCGGAATATAAAATTTAGTTACACATCACGTGTCTAAAAATTAAAATCATCCAAATGAAAGACATTAAAACAAAGATAAGAAGAGAGGAATAAACCCAAATCCACAAAAGATGAGTTCCTCCATGAATCTGTTCCCTTGCTGCATTCACACCATGGAGGCTTGATGTTACTCTCTCTCCCTATCTCCTGGTCTCTCCTTTGTTTCTTTGTTCACACTCTCAATCCCAGAATGATTCTGCTGCTTCCTTCAATCTCCTTTTTATCCTTGCCATTTTGCCCTAATTCTCTTTATGGGCTTTAATTAAGTTTTGGGTTTAATCAATTAATTAAGCCAAAACTATTTCAGCCCATAAACTTCTTTGTAATCTTCATTCCTTGGATGTGCTAAAGATGGCCAAGTGCTTATGTGGATTATTGTATAAAATTATCCAAAAATGCTGCAAATATCCACAAAAATAAAAAGAAAGTAATTCTTGTTGAAACATTAAATAAGTATGAAATAGAGAGTGCACAAGAATTAATTGTATTAAAAATAGAATTTTATCAATTAAAATTATGCACAATTTCCTACTTATCAATAACATTGCTTCTAGGTGATTACTAAAGTAAATCCTTAAGGACAGTGTCTTTGACATGCTATTTTTTTCAATAATTCCAACACCTACGACACTGAACTGCAGATCAAACAGCTCTGGATGGCCCATGGAAGCCCGAATAAAGCCTCATGTAGAAGACGGATCTCCCCGAGCAAACTGAATAGCATCAAGAATCTCCTATAACAACAACATTCCAGGTAGAGAATGTTAAAATGATTGAGACTAACTTCAAACTCTCTGTACGAACACTGCAACAAAAATGCTAATAGACAACGAATATTTTTCGTTGTCTTTTTAAACTTATGCCTGTTGTTGAATCCACCGTTGTTAAAGGTGACGCTAAAAGGCAACGGATTTTTTTCGTTGTCTTTTTCAATTTATGCCCATGAAGACAACACTTAAAACACAATGGTTCGTAACTGTTATCTTTTATAGATTTATGCAAAAATGTTGCAACATTTTTTTTTACTGTTGTCTTTCAGAACTGTTCTTGTTTGCTTTTTTTTTTTTTTTTACAATTTTTTATTTCATTTTGGATTTTTTATTATAATTATTATATATCCAAAATTTTAAAACAAAACGAATATATCCAAATTTATAAACTAATAAACATCGCTACAAAATGTACTTAGTCCACAAAAAATATCAACATAATTCTAAAAAATAAAAACAAAGTATCCAATTAACGGTTACAATAGTCATTTCTAAAAGTCACAAACTAATTGAAAATAAATGTTACTGCAAATTCTGATCTACTACTCCATATAGCTACAACCACATCACAATCTGTCAAATGTATAAAACAAATCATATATTAATTATAAGTAACTACTAAATAACAACAAATGATCCATGTAAAGTGATACCTTTAACTACTCATATATATGTTCTTGAACACATTCTGCCCATTACGTACGGACTTCATCAATATCAATTAGAGAGTACCCCTTTGTTTGTGCGAACTGTGAGACAAAAGATATTAATTATAAGTAACTGATGACTAATTCTGAAATATCCAAATTTGTAAATAGACAAAAAATTATTACAATAGGCCATAGCGAAATCATATCTGCATTTGCATCTTCATCAAGTAATTGTCTCATGTATTGTATTACATAAAAACCACTTTGTTTGGAATCAGGTTGCATTGGGATCTAAATTGGAGACACAGAAATCAATGGTTAATAGAAAAAAATTGAAACACTTAGTAGTCACAGGGTTTTATACCTCTTTGAGTACTTCCCATGTTGATTGTTTTCTTCCTTTCTTTTGAATTTTAGTATTGAACATTCTTATGGCCCTTCATTAATAAAAGTTGACAATCATGTAAGGAAATAAAAGATTTAAAAAAAAAAGTAAAACTTACAATCCACAACTTTTTTTCAAGTTTGATTATGCAACCACTGATAAAGGGGATCCAACAAATAGACGATTTCCTTGTGGGGGTTAATGACTGTAAGAATCCAATGGGTACTACAAAAAAATAAAAAATAAAAGTAATTAAAGGATACAGATCAAGTCAACAAAATATACAATTTAAAAGGAATATCAACTTACCCTATATTACATGGTGCTAAAACTAATTGGTTAGCCAATGTACCATTTAGCCTACTTGCCAATGCACGTGCCCTCCTTTCCGTTTCATTGTCTAGAAAGTTTGTATCTTCTTTTGTTGATAGAAAATGTCCAATGTCATATGGATTGACAAATCTAAACTTTTCATGCTTGTTTTCTCTCTTTAACCTTTGGTAGAGATACCTAACCACAATTTAAAATAATATTCAATACACAAATAATGTTAGACAAAAATGCATGAACTATAAATAAAATTTAGCGTGGCTAAAATACTTACCATATATAGACAACAATACATGTGTATGAAATTGGCTCCAACTATCTAAACGGGGTGATATCTTCAATGTTAACAAAAAATTGAAATTCAAAATCTTAAAACAATTATCATGACTGAAATATACTCTGACGTTGCCTCTATGCTGAAGAGCTATCCTAACATAGTAATACAACATATATAATGGCTTTGGCACACTTAATGGATCAATTGTAGGAATTTTCTATTGTTCCCAATTTTCTTCTCTTTTGGCTTCTAAAAACAAAAGTGATAAATTAGTAACCTTATCTTATAAACATAAAGCAAAATAAATAAGTATTACCTTATCTTTCAACTTTATCAAGTGCCTAGGCCAAGCGACATGAGACCCTACTACTGCACCGATACTATCACACTCTCCAGGAATCAGCAAAGGGGCATCGTGATCTAATGCTTGATCAATGGAGACACAAATGCAATTTTCAGGTAGTGGTTTATCGTGAATAATTTGATTGGCTCCACTGAATTTTATAATTGTACATATGCAGCAACATTTGTGCATGATTCCAATGTTAAAGCGACTAATTCACCCTACAAAATACAATAGATATAAAAGCTAACATCATTCATGTTTAAAATAAGATTTTCAAACATAGATGCACTTGAAAGAGATTCAAACAACAATATTAGCCATATACCTGTTCAGGCGCACCATTGTATAAAAACAAAACATCATCATCATCATCATCATCATCTAATTATTCATATGAGAAGTTGCGTTCATTTTGTGTTCCACACTCATCCAGTGAAGGACTACGAATTTACACCAAGCAACTGCCCTTCTCGTCGGTGTCAATATTGCCCTTCTTGTAAAATGTTGCTTCTATTTTTTTACACGTTCATCAAGTTCTGACTTTTTTGTCTTTGCTCCATCAATTGCCTCTATGCTTCCATGAAAAGTTCTTTATCCACCTCTAACACCTCTTAGACGACCACCATGTTCTTCAGACTGAAGTGCTTTTACAAGAATACCATTTTTTCTTTCTTGATCGACTTTAAACTTACCATCTTTTTTTTGTTGTATATATTCATTCTGGTATTACATATCAATTATAGAATAATTTTTTTTATCAATTCATGATATTTTATTATGGCACTATATAGAATGAAAATACATGTACATTTATCATACTCACAATTTTGACAATTGTTTTTTTCAACTCATTTGTTTTAGGTTCTCCTTCTTTAGTGCATCGAGCATTTATCCAAAGAATGACTCGATTTATTTCTTCATCCTCTGTACGAAATTAAAAACACGAAAAACATACTTGTACGAAGGGTAGAATGACTAAAGTATCGACTTGATCACTACGACTGATTCATGTGGAGATAGTGGTGATAGAATGTGGGGCAAAATAGTAAGTTCGGTGTGATAGTTAACGCTATAATACCATTGTTGAATACCCAAACTGGTGATGCACCTAAATCATCTGCAAGCTGCAGAATTGCAACAATGGCGTGCAAGTGAATAAGAATGACATAACAGAAGCTCTTAAAGTGTAACTGTATGACACAATAAAAAACTCGTTAAGAACAATGTATTACTTAGAGGTACTCGAAATAACCTAGTCCAATATAGCCAAACATAATTGAAAAGAGCCAGGTCTCTATTCCCATTTTCCTCAGTTTCTCAACATCGAAATGCTTTCACTAGCCAATCTCCTTCGACATAGGATCTACCTTTCAAGAAATAGATCAAACATATGCAGATGTAGAACTTGACATAGACAATGATGTATGGTACTAGGTGCATATGGAAGAATCTAGAAAATCTAACGAACAAAGAAAAATGGACAAATAGCGTAATACACAAAATCCAAGCTGGGTTCTGTAAAAACAATCTGAGTTGTAAATCTGATACTTATAGTAAGTACCTGGAAATCTGATAAATCCTGGTTGCAAATCACCAAGCATGTTGAAAAGATCTTGTCGAAATCCATGTCTCTATAGGTGGATTTACAATAAATGTTTCAGTTTATATACTTTGGGCAACATCTATCAAATCCATACTACAAAGACAATAAGGAAAGTGAAGGTTATGGTAAAGTAGTTAACTCACACACTATGTGTATGTCTAAAGGCATTGCTGAGACTTGATCGAGCCATATCGTACACTTCTTTGACGTCGTCAATTGCAACCTTGAATTAGTATCCGACCCCTGCGCTTCCAATTAAATATCTTTCTTTGTCCAGCTTGTAACATCATCGTCTCTACACAAGAAAATCTCAACTATATAAGATATAAACAAACATTAAGAATTTATTAAAAAAAAAATAATTGTGAGGGTACGCCTATGAAAATTCTCATAAAAATAGAGTTTGTAAAATAATATGTTAATCATTTAGTTATTTAACTTTTGTTGTAATTTCCAGTAAAATACATTTGAAAAAATGTATCTGCAAGTAAAATTTTTACTATTTTCAAGTTGAAGAATTTTAAAAAACAAAAAAGGTGGAGTCTGTAAAATAATATGTTAACCATTTAGTTCTTTAACTTTAAATATTTTTTGTTGTAATCAATCCCAAGTAAAATATACATGAAAAGTGTGTTTGCAAGTAAAAACTTCACTATTCTCAAATTTTAAGAATTTAAAAACAAAAAAAAAAAAAAAACTGTGATTGTACCCTTTTGATTTTTATTTTTTTTTTAAATGGAGTCTCTAAAATAATATGGTAATCTTTTATTTCTTTAAGTTTACATAAATTTTGTTGTAATACCAAGTAAAATACATGAGAAAAATGTGTCACTAAGTAAAGATTTACTGTTTCATATATTAAGAATTTAAAAATTGTAATGGAATCCCTTTGAAAATTCTTAAAATATGGAGTCTATAAAATAATTTGTTAATTCTTTATTTCTTTAACTTTACATAATTTTTGTTGTAATCTCAAATAAAATATACTTGAAAAAAAGTGTATAAGTAAAAAAAACTTTACAATTTTAAAGTTTTAAGAATTAAAAAAAAAAAAAAAAAAAAAAAAAAAAAAAAAAAAAACTGTGATCGTACCCCTATAAAAATTCTCAAAAATTGGGGTCTGTAAAATAATATGTTAATCTTTTATTTCATTAAGTTGAATTAATTTTTGTTGTATTCCTTAGTAAAATTCATAGAAACATGTGTATGTGAGTAAAAACTTTACTATTTTCAAGTTTCACTAATTTAAAAAAAAAAAAATTGTGATGGTACCCCTTAGAAAATTCTAAAAAAATGGAGTCTGTAAAATAATTGGTTAATCCTTTATTTCTTTAACTTTACATGATTTTTGTTGTTATCCCAATAAAATACACTTGAAAAATATATATGTAAGTAAAAACTTTATTATAGAATTCAAGAAAAACTATGTTGGTATCCCTTTGAAATTATTAAAAAAATTGTATAAGTAAAATAATATGTTCATCTTTTATTTCTTTAAGTTGAAATAATTTTGGTTGTAATCCCAACTGAAATACATGTGAAAAATTTGTTTTTGTGTAAAAGTTTACTATATTTAAGTTTTAAGAATTTTAAGAAAATTATAATGGTGCCCCTCTAAAAATTAAAAAAACAAAATGGAGTCATTAAAATAATTTGTAAATCCATTATTTCTTATAGTTCAAATAATTTTTGTTGTAACGTGGGGGCCCCACCTACCAAACACGTCACAAGCAGGATGTGGACATGCTTTAAGCAGGAGGCGTGACTAGTGAAATCGCCTCCAAAACCAAATAGTTAGCTATAAATAGATTTTAAAAAAAAACAAATGTAAGGGAGAGCTATCTATTAAATACATTGTATATATTTAGTGATCAATGTAAATAATTAGTTTCCTAATTATTAGTCTAGATTTATGCCTTCAGTTAGGTTTCATGTTATGTATACATAACGATTGTGTTAATGAGAATAATCAAGGATTATAATTCTTTCATGGTATCACGAGTTTAGATTTTAACGTTCTTCTTCTTCCGTTGCACCCTACCACTCGACCGTCCACTTTCTTCTTCATTCTTCCTTCTTCCTTCTTCCTTCTTTCTTCCTTTCTTCGACAGCCCTATCATGTCGGCTTTCAAGAACTCTTTTCACCCTACTCTTGTAGTGTCTAACATCAAGAATCAAATCTCCATTACCTTTGAAATTGAGAATTTTCAATATTCTTCGTGGGAGGAACTATTCAAGGTTACCACACAATCTCGTATGGTCTTGCATCATATTATTCCCTCTGCCAAATGGAAAGAGAAGGTTTCTTCATCGACCGAGGATGATGACGAACTATGGTCGACCCTTAATGCAACAGTCCTTTTGTAGATTTATCCCACCATTTCTAATGTCCTTTTGCCTTTTGCACATAATTCTTGAACTTGATGCTACGGCAATGGAGGCTTGGAATCGTTTGTGAGATATTTTCCTAGACAACAAACATGATTTCTCCACTCTCAAAATGGAGATTTTTTCTAACGTATCGGCTTATTGTCAGAGGCTGAAGTCTCTTGCTGACCAGTTGAAGAATATTGGTGCACCGGTGTCGGATAGCTGGCTTGTTCTCCAATAGTTTTGGGTCTCACCCGTACTTACAAGGGTGTCGGTATGCTTATTTGTCAAAGCGATCCACTGCATCCGTTCTACCAAGCTCGTTGCATGCTCACCTTGGAAGAGGCTGGAATGGACAAGGAGCGCCAATGGGATCAGAATCTGCTATGGTGGTCACGTCCTCTGCTGAATTTGATGACTCTGCTCCACATTCTGACCAGTCGGGGCACGCTAGGGGTAAAAATCAGCGAAAGAATTTAGGTGGTCAGAAGAACAACAGGGGTGGTAACTAGAATAACAATGGCGGTGACGGCGACAAGGCTGGCCGTGACAGTGGGGATTCCGATAATTCTCACTGGCTCTTCTGATACTCTCCAATGCTCTGTTATGGATCTTCTTAGTTCTGAATTTGCTATGAAGGATCTTGGTCACTTGAATTATTTTCTTGGTATGGCTATGACTAGAAATAAAGATTGTATGTTTCTTTCACGATGCAAATTTGCTGAAGAAATAGTTGAGCGACCCAAAATATCATCTTGTAAACCGTCTCCCACTCCGGTTGACACCAATTCAAAGGTTAGTGATACTTCTAGTTCTACATTTAACGATCCCACTCTTTATCGGAGTCTTGCAGGGGCTCTACAATATCTCATTTTCACCCAGCCGGATATCTCTTATGCGGTCCAACAGGTATGCCTAAATATGCATGATCCGCGAGTTGATCATATGTTTGCTCTCAAGCGGGTTTTTGGGTATGTTAAGGGTACTTTTGATCACGGGCTTAATCTACACCCGTCTTCTTTCTCTACACTTGTCTCTTATACTGATGTAGGTTGGGGTCGTGGCCTTGACACAAGGAGATCTACGTCAAGTTATTATGTATTTTTGGGAGACAACTTGGTATATGGTCGTCTAAGTGACAACCCACTTTGTCTCGTTCTAGTGCCGAGGCTGAGTATCGTGGGGTAGCAAATGTTGTCTCTGAGTCGTGTTGACTTCAAAATCTTCTCTTGGAGTTGCATTGTCCAATTAAAAAGGCTACTCTTATTTATTATAACAATAGAGAAGGTTGCCCGTAGGACAGGTCCGGGTTCTTCATGTGCCATCACGATATTAGATTGTGGATGGGTCTTCCGCTAGTATTGTTTGAGAATTTTCGGGACGGTTTTAACGTTAAACATCCCACTTCAATTGCAGAGGTGTGTTTTTTGTGTCTTTTGTTATTTCCTTCAGTTAAAATATCCACGTTAACATTCCAGGTCCATAAAACCAAACTTAATATTTGAGGGACGTCAAAACCAGACTTAATATCGAACAGACGTCACATCCATAAAATTGCATACATAAGAATTATCAATATCTGAACATATCAACGAACATCAGGGGTAACTGCCTACTTATTTACAAATATCAAGTTTGTTCAGATTGGGGAACACAAATTCCGAAGCCCACTGCTTTGGGATTTCTTTTATTTAATGTGTAAAGATATAGATTTATAAATCCAAGCCCACAAGTCTATATATATGTGTGAGCAATGATGAAATATATATATATATGTTAGCCTCTGCCTCTGGAAGTTGGTTGGTGCTTCATCATTGCCTCTTCTTTATATAATTCACTTCCTTGGCTGAGATAACTTGTAAACAAGTATGCGAGTAGCTTTTTATTAGTTCTGATCGGATTTGAGTATATGTGGACGGCATATAGCAGGAAAAGAAAAAGGTCATCATCCACAATTAATTGGACAAGTGTGGATACTTCGGATTACCAAAATAATAATATTAATTAATTATGAGTGATCAGACAGAAGTTCAAATGGGCAGTTCCATTCTTTTATTTTAGTATTATCACATGAGATATATATTGAAATTAATAATAAAGAAACAAACATAGCATTTAAGTAATTGTGTCGAGTGGTCTTTACAGATGTCAAGTACCCTCTTGCTTAATTTGTTGTATAAAGAAATGGTTGGAAAGTAATTAGCTTGAAGGAGTATACTTGAAGAATAAAGTAATCACACAATAAGTGATTTAAGCTATGTGGCACTCTCAAATATTATATAGGGCCATATGCCATCATCTCATTGTGAATATAAGCTAACATGACAACAAGATAACTATCTTTATAGAGTAACTAAATTGGTTTATAATATAGTGTGTTGAACAATCTTTTAAGTGGCTAAATATTTATGTGAATGATATGTATATATGACTGAGAGAGTACCAAACACATCTAGGCGCTTGGCTTCACCTTTGCCTCTGTCTGGATTTCACCTTTGGATCTTGGTGAATGAAGTGAACTTGGTCCTAGTTAGCTCAGGCGATTGACTTCGGGTCCACTTCAACTAATGTGGTTTAGTTTTGCCACTTCAAAACGGGCTTAATACAAATTTCAAAATGACTTTGAGATTATCTTAAATTACAACATAAGCGTTAAATAGGAGTGTTGAGGTGCATTGTAATTGTTCAAAAGTTAACTCCTAAAAATAATGGACATCAATAGTAGCGTATCCCTTAAAGTATTTCACCTAGGACATCTATCTATATCATAATAGGTCATGTATCTTCAAAAGGAATACAAGAGAATTCATGTACAGCATCTTGATATTTGCATTCTAGAGTTTTGATTCATTGGTGGTTCTGGTGCTGGTCAGAAGACGAAATGGTTCCATCTCTAAGAACTATACGTCCATTGTGAGTCAAAAATATCTCCATTCAGCTCTAATATTATTTTTCTTTCTTTGAGCTCATGGATCTTAATTATTCTCTACCAATTTTAGTTGGTAGATACAATCTATTATTTTCCATAAGGAAATTATGGGTGTTAATCACCGGCCGCTGCGGCTAATCGATGTCAATCTAATTGTATTTGGTAGTCATGATGGCAGCATTGATTTTAGATCATAATTGTTTTTCAATAATATTGAGTATTTAATTTGAGAAGAGGAAATTTTAATTAATTCTCAAAATTGCCCATTTAAAATGTCTTTTTAATTATGATTTTGAATTGAGAAGAACAGTTAGTATATATACCATGTATCATCTCACATTACGTAAAACACAATATAAAGTCAATACTAAATATAGTTAGCTTTTCTTAAGACGAAATATAATAGTGAGCTTTGACATAGAGTCCAATAGTAAATACAAAAGTCAACCCCATAAGGTGGCAAGCAAGCAAGAATCATCATAAAATAGTTTAAGTCAAAATTGCAATTAAATAGAAATGAGCGAAAATATTCATCTCTAATTTGATTTGGGGCACCCAAGTGATGTATTGATCAAGTTATATTAAGGATCGAGGAAAATAAATAAATAAAAGCTTATTACTTGATATTTCAAATTAAAATTAAAATAATCCTATGAAATGAAAGGTATAATATTATGGAAGAGTGAGTTTTTCTTTTTCATTGTGTGCATCGTGCATCTGATCTATAATATTGTTTGTTTTACTAAGAAAATTATTTGTTTACTTAAAAAATATTATTATATTTTTTAAAATTAAAATTAGTAGTAATATTTTTTAAATAAATATATAATATTTTTTAATTAAATAAATAATTAAATAAGGTCAAAGTCTATAACTGAAATAGGACAATTCCCACGCATGAAATGAAGTCTCTAAATAGATTATAGAAGAATTTGGAGGTAGGCCCCACATTTTCCCCTTCCACCATTCAGATGATGCCAAATCATTGCCATACTCCAATATGTAACGCATATATAACCGCACTATAACATTCTGACCCCCCGGCCTCATTCTCTCTATCACACACACACACACACACCTTTTCTTGTTTCTTAAGCTCTGTCCACACGTATACATACAATTTATACATACATATATTATATATATATATATATATATAAATCAGATTCAGTTGTCCGGCGAGGAAAGATGGCTTCTAAATGCATATCAAGCTGCGTGGACGACACGCGTGTTCCGGTTAGAGCCACCTATGTGAACCTCTATAAGTGGCCGGAATCCGACTTCGAGTTCGTGAGGTCGATGAGCTCTAATTCTCGTAAAGATGGGCAGAACTCTAGGTACGGGCATCCCAGAGTGGTGGACAGTATTTCATGCAGGCAAATGTATTTGAGGAGCTATACTTTCTCAAGGGAGGAAGATTACAAAGATGAAAAGACGATCAAGTGCCTCGGTAGGGGTAGGGAGAAGCCATCGCAAAGCACAAACTCCGGTCCCCGTCGCAGCCGAGATGGTGGCCGGAGGAAGCTGAAAAGGTCTAAGTCAGTGCCGTGCTCCTTCTTGGCATCCATTTTCCGGCGGTTGCTCTCTTGCACCACCGAGATTGATGTTGCCAATTAATTATTATACATCATGTAATACTTCTTTCCTTAATTTTTACTTTTTTTCCCCTTTAATTACCTTACTTTTTGTCCCTTTTCTGATTATTTTTAAGTTATATAAAGCATCTTTTTATATAAGTATATATATTTAATAATTATATATCAAAGATCGGTTTCATATTTATAGACAATGTAATATAAAGAGATAAGTTAACTTGATTTTCAACTTGCTCAATACCATTCATGTGTTATGTAATTTGGATATAAAATTATATTATAAATATGTTAATAAAAAATTAATAAATTTACCATTTTCTGCGTGTTCATATAACTATCAAGTGGCAAATTATGATAAAAGAGTTCTTTTTAACAAAAAAAAATTATTAAATAAATAAATATAATGAAGAGCCAAATTTCCATTGAAAATGCAAAAGAGAAAAAAAATGTGAGGTAGCTTTCCTTTGGTAAAGTATTAAACAGTATCGGGTAACCTTAATCAAAATAGACCAATTTGGACTCTTGCTTTATAGTTGTGATTAGTATATTTTTAATTTTATTTTAAAATCTTGTGTTATACAGTATTAATACGTATTATATGTAGGTAAAGTTAAAGTTATAGTATAAAATATTTGTCTATACTAGTTTATTCAAAATTATTGCATCGAATACAATATATTAAACTTATAGTAAGATATAAATGAGATTGTACCAATTAAATATTCTAATAGAAATTCGTTGTTTGAGTAATCATATCGCTATCAAGGACTTATCGTACATGATGATAAAAGGTATAATTAATGTAATGTAGTCGATGTAATGTCACCAAATAAGAAAAGCTCGATGTAATGTCACAAAATAAGAAAAGCGTGACGGAAACAATTTGTAGAAGGAGTGGTCTTATTCCAAGAGTTGCGTGGAGGAGATGGATTTTTGTTATTAGTAAGACAAATTTATAGTGCGCAAAAAAAGGGGTTGCCTTTTAGCTTAGTCGTCATTCCTTTTCAAGATTGGCCGAAGTGGATGAAGGATGGAGCCATTGAGGGCCTCTCTTTAACAAATAAACAAGGATTGATTTCTTGGAAAATTATTTGCTGGAATTAAGCTGCATTTATGTGACTCATTATATAGGTATTTTATATTTATTTCTTAAACCAAGACTATTAATTAATGGGTTTCATCATTGAGTTTCTTTAAATATATAGGTCAACACATATTTTCTCATTTCAGAAAAACAAAAGGATCATCAATGTTGGGTTTGCTGTGTAGAAATTAATTCCAGCTTAAGAAAAATATAGAAATTATTGGTTTTTTCTTTGACTTTCAGTTAAGGAACGTCATTGACTATCTTGAAATTAAAATCATGTTGGTCAATGACAATAGTTATTTGACTTATATCACATTAAAAAAAGTCATGCATTTTATATAATATTACTACTCAATCTAATAAAAAAGAGAGACGAATTTGGAAAATGACATCATTAATATTTAATTGGGGTTTACTTCTCCAATGAGAACTAACAGTTAAGCTTCATCTGTCGTTATATATTCTGACTAACAGTTGAGCTTCATGGATCAATAGTGTACTTATATCTTCAAGAATGAATTACTTGTGATGATGAGAGTTTTGTATTATTTGATTTTAGAGATAATTAGAAGTGTAGAGGTATTTGTAATAAGTAAGTTGTGAGAGAGAAGGAGTGGGAAGCATGATTAGCAGGCCGAAAGAGAGAGAGAGAGAGAGAGAGAGAGGGCCGACCATTGCTAAAGTTAAAACACGCTTCTCATGATAATAATAATAATAATAATGTTACTTACAATGCACGATTTCCTTGCCTTCATCGCCACTATTTTCTTTCTTTATTTACTTCATATCAAAATTAATCTTGAAAGAACTACAATATTGGGAAATGGTTGTATGTTTGCTTGAGGACAAGCACAGATTCAAGTTTGGAGAATTTTGATAGATGAAAAAATATGTATATATTTATTTCTAAATATGTATTATTTATACATTCTATTTTTCTACCAAATTAATTTTTCGTCTAGAAAAGTACTTGTGCAATTTTTGTGTCATTTTTGTGAGATTTACAGGGCCAACATAGATACGAATAGAATGATTAGACCTGACCAGTGGTTGATGTCACGCCCATATAGAAGTCAGCCCAGCATTGCTAAGAAAGTAAGAAGGAGTGGCGGGCTTCGGCCAACTTATTGCTAAGAAGGAGAGGTGGGCTTTGGCCCACTTATTGACCAACTGAATTAAAAAGGCTGAACCCCAAAGCGATGAGGAGAGAAGGGTTTTTAATCCAAAAAGAAGCCAGACTCATGAAGGAAAAAAAAAAGAAGTTAAGGTGCATGGAGAATGGATGGACAGAAATTGGAAGGGAGAGAAGTTCGAGAGTTTCGACAACCTATTTTTTTCTCGGGATGTGTAGACAATTTTGGTTCATTCTTTTCTTTTCGTTTTGATCTCTTGTATTTTATTTTTATGTTGATTGTTAGTTTCGTAATGTTAGGCTAGATTTTTATATTTTGGTTGAAGGGAATGTTGGACTCTATATGATTATTTTATAATTTAAATTGTGTTGATTTTTATTTTGATTAATTGAAAATTTATGGTGTTAATTGATTTTTATTTGTAATTTGATGTGTAGGAATGAAAATTGAGATTGATCAACTTATTTAGATTTTTATATATTAATTGTTAGGATATAATTTTATGATCCATAATTGCTATGAACATTATATTCATTTGTAGCAACTAATGACATTAATCATTCGAATTACCACGAAGTATAATTGAATCGAGCTCATAAATTCAATAACTAGCATATCCTATTGTCCTAACTGGTAAATGCATTTAACGAATTAAATCCAAGAATTATATTGTTTGGTTAAATAGGTCAATTAGAGAGTTTGTTCAAATTAGTTACAATTACATGACAATCTAATCAATAATGCTTGTTGTTGATTTAGGGATGGAAATTCTTAGGTCGGAATTTGATAATCATAAAATTGAATATAGGAAAATAACTTAACCCTGAACCGCAATTTCTTCTTATATTATTCTTTGCAATTATTCTATATTTCATTTTAGTTTCTTTCATTTGATTATATATCGAAAATATAGTTTAGCAAATAAATCAACCAACTCTCTTTTTTTTATTTGTACTCATAAATTAATATTAAAAAGTACACAAATAATTTGACCATTCTATTTGAAATTGACCATTACTTCCCCACTACCACAAACATAGTAAAGAAAAGCCAAAGAAAAAATAATTAATTTGATGTGTCCGATGGCACGGTCAACTTTCCTTGGAACTTATTTTCAATGTTAATAGAGTAAATACAAGACTACATAAGAAATAAAGTATTATGTACTTATTTTAAGGACTAATGCAAATCTTTAAGAAAATATTGGGGGAATTCAAATATTAAATAAGATTTCTGGGAAGATTTTTAAATTATTTAATACCTTTATCGTTCACTTCAAACTTTTATTATAAATTTCATTTGCTATTGTTAACTATACATAGTTGCAATAGATGTTTCATAGTTCAAATTTTTTTTTTTTTTTTTCAGGGATACAACATATGGTTTGATTTATTTTTTCTTTTATTTTTTTTAATCGCCTATGCTATAGGCGGCCCTTTCATTTATATTTTCCCCTTGAATTCGCCTTAATGTTTATGTGTGTTTGTGTTGTGTGTGTTTGGGTGTGCTGTGTGTGGAATAATAATAATAATAATAATAATAATAATAATAATAATAATAATAATAATAATAATAATAATAATAATAATAATAATAATAATAATTAATAAACAACAATATAAGTAAGCTTTAACCCGCGTGTACACATCTTCTATGGATCGTCTACAGGGCTCTCTGAGATACAGTTGTTCGTCAATGACGAGTTGATTCAAAATTTCTCATAATCCTTCCCATAGTTTATCAAAGCTATACTCTTTTTTTAATTATAACAAAAATTGAATAAATTTGTCATTCACAAGCAACTACATTTCAGGAAGCTCTTTAGACAATACGTAGAAGACATGTACACACGGGCTAGAGTTCACTTGCATTGTTTTTTATTAATTATTAACACTATCATTCCTATTATTATTACTAGTATGTTTTTCGTGCAATGCACGAACATATTATGATAGTATAATATTATTCAATTTTAGAAATACATAAAATTAATATTTTTAAAATATATATAATTATGTTCAATAATTTATATATGTAGCATGATTATAATAAGGATATAAATATTATAAATAAAATCATATGTGAACATTAATTAATTTTATTTGTAAAATACAATCATCAAATTACCAAATATATATAGTATTTTCTTTTGAAATCATGAAAATTGAATAAAATCTGATATATCAATATAAACATTTTTTATTATTCTATATAGCATCTAATCTGCCACAAACTTTTAATTGATTTGTTAAAATCAAGTAATTATGAAGATATATGGATTTTTTTATTAGTTTTGATAAAATTAGTAACTACCAATATCAACAAATAAAAATATAAAAAATTAAAATGAATGCTTATTGGTTAGCAATATAATCATATTTCCTAAAAATCCATTTTTCCATTTGTGGAAAGAAAAATGGGCGGGAAAAACGATAATTAAAAATATAGAAACAGTCAATTCATTATTATATATACTAGTGTGATACATGTACGATGTACAAAAGATATTTTTTTATTATATTTTGTAATGTGAATATACTAAAGTTATATGATGTATTGTAGATGGTGTGAATTTGTAATTCAATGATCATTTTTTTTATAATCAATAGAAATTTATTGTAATTTTATTTTTTGTCTTTTCATAGAATTATTTTTATTCACAAATTGATAAACATGATATCCGCAATTTATGAAAGTTTGAATTAAATTAAATTAAAAAATAGAGCTATCAGCATATTAAAGAAAATAAAGATTTTCAAAGACTTCTAAAAATTATCAATTACACGTTGAAAATTTAATTTCAAATTTGACAAATTCAGATTCTCTTCATATTATTATTATTATTATTATTATTATTATTATTATTATTATTATTATTATTATTATTATTATTATTATTATTATTATTATTATTATTATTATTATTATTATTATTATTATTATTATTATTATTATTATTATTATATATGTAACTATGGAAAAAATATATACCTCAATTGTTTTGATTAGTTTTATATGTAAATATGAGTACCTTGCATATATTTATACATAATTACCACTTCGTTAATATAAATATACACATTCAAGGAACATAATAATTAATTTAAATTTAATCACAAATGAAAAAATATCTATAAATTTCACATTAAACATTTGAAAACTTTATAACTTTATAACTCATTTAATGAGAATTTTATATGATATACAAGGAATTATAAACAACATACTAAATTTAATTAATAAAAAACATATTTAGTGAATTAAAATGTTGTTTATTTTAATTTATAAAATATTCACATAAAAAATCAAATCATATGTAATAATAAATGAGACCTTCGAAGGGTTACGACTTACCACTTGATGGACATATGAGCTCGATACATGTCCATATTATTTATGGGTGTTGAAAAAAATCATGGTTAATTTTTTTAAAAAATAATAAAAAGAGAAATCAGTTACATTATATAAAAGTATTTTTTCGAACTAAAAAGTGAATTGTTGAATTATATTGAAAATTTATAATCAAAACTAAACAGAATTTGAAATATATATACATATATATATATATATTGGACAACCATTGAACGAAATCTCTCAAACAAATAAAATTGAACAATAATATTGGATTAAAAGAAAATTATTTTTAAGAAACCCAAACTAATATTAATCGATAAAAAAATAATATATGTATATATATAAGAAATCATATACATAGAATCAATAATTTTACCAAATTAAAGAATGAATTGTTGAGTTATTTAGAAAAATTTTAATCCAAACTAAACAAAATTTGTTCATATATATAGAGAATGAAACCATTCAAGCATATAATTTCAGCAATAATACTGGATTCACAAAAAGTATTTTAAAGAATCATATTAATATTGATGGATAAAAAAGAAAAGAAATATATATAAGATATAATTTAAATAATATTAAATGAAATAGACAAATTGAAAAGTACCTATATTCAAAGAATCAAACGATTGAAAGAATTGGATAGGAATTGATTTATTTGTCAATCTATTTATTATTGATAACAATGAAAATATAGATAAACACAATATTCATAAGTTACGGATGTATGAATCGAATCAAATATTTTAGTGATTAGATTTACTGAAAATAGTGGTTTGCATACAAACATATCCTAAATAATACGTAACAAATTACTTTTTCTTAGGAAACCTTATTTAGGCAGGAAAATGAAAATAAAAAAAGTATTTTGCTTATATATATATATATATTATTGGATTAAAGAAAAATTAGTTTTAAGAAACCCAAACTAATATTAATCGGTATAAAATTAATATATATATTTATAAGAAATCATATACATAAAATCAATAATTTTTCCAAATTAAAGATTGAATTATTAAGTTATTATAGAAAATTTTCAATCCAAGCTAAACGAAATTTGCTCATATATATATATATATATATATATATATATATGTATGTGTGTGTATATATATATATATATATAGTGAATGAAATCATTCAAGCATATAATTTCAAAAATAATATTGAACTCACAAAAAGTATTTTAAAGAATCACATTAATGTTGATGGATAAAATATATATATATACATATAATTTACATAATATCAAATGACATAGACAAATGAGAATGTACCAACTATTCAAATAATCAAACGATTGAAAGAATTTGGTAGGAATTTACCTATTTTTCAATCTATAACAATGAAAATGATAAATGATAATCATAGGATTTACGTACAATTCGGGGTTGTTATGAATAGTTTTTAGGCAATTACACGTACCTAATTAACGAGTTCATCATGATTTTGTTATATTTTGCTACGTCGTGTGTTTGTTAAAGTTTTGATAGAAAAACAGATAATTAAGGGTGTATAGACCACATCTCAATTCACACAAATGAGGACGGACCCCAGAGGCACGACCTTGCTATAGATCAGACTGACCCATATATTGAGCTTCATGAAGCATGGCCCGTGCATGACCTTGTACGGACCATGCGTGGTCATTTTGCACAAACCGTGCTTATCCTCACAATATGATTTTAACCGTCGTGATTTGGTGTGATTCGGGTATATCTTCTCATTTTAAAACAGAGATACGACGACTATCAATACCATAGTAATTGTCTATAAAAGGAGGAGCTACATCAAATTGTATATCATACAAGATACAATATAAACAGATTTGAGAGCTAGAAACAAGGATATCAAGGAGAACAAGAGAGAGAGAAACAAAGATCATTTGGCTTCAATAGTTTTCTTCTCTTTTGTTCTTTTTATGTTAGCTGTGATTATCAATATGTTTTTCATGGGTTATATATGGAGTATGAGTGACTAAACATCTAAATTTTCTAGGGATTGAATGGTTATGGATTTATATGTTTTTCTTTAATGATATTATTTTCGTTCTTATATTTGTTTATGCTTCTTTGATTTGAATGTTGTATGAAATTATATAGCGAATAATTGCATGTGTAGTTAATCCATTATTACCTGAGAAAGAATAATTAGGGATGTCAATTTCATCCGTCGGGTCAGATTACCCAGCGGGTAATCGGGTAATAGGGTCGATTCGGGTGATCAATGTTCAGGTATAGGGTCGGGCATGGGCAATACCCATTAGGAACATGGTCGGGTGTGGGTAGGGTAAGGATTTATTTATTTACCCATGTACCCAACCCCATTACCCAATTTAATTATATATATAAAGGGTGAAATAGGGTTTATATCTATTCTTTTGCATCTCAAATTCTTCTTTCAAAGTCGCCGATGCGGCGATGCCCACCCCACACTGATTCTCTCCCTCCCCATCTCTCTCTCTCGAACTAGAAGCCATCAATAATAGACCACCAGAACAGGTATTTCTCATCATTATCACTATTTAATTTTATTTTTTTTTTAATCTTCAAGTGCAGGTTAGAATTCAAATGTTGATATATGAAGCATAAATAGTGCTTTATAATACATATGATGGGAGAATCACATATCTTCAATGGTTAATATAGACAACATGAGGCATTAATGATTCGTTAATTAAAATTACTAAAATTAAAAATAACCTAATGAAATTTAAATTTATTTAGTATATCAGAAATAAATTTTAAAATTAGGAAATAATTTCATATTTCATTAGGTCAATTACAATTTATTGAAATATATCTTTATAATATTTTTTTTTTTTAAATAATGGATGCTTAATTTACTTTTATTCATTTGTTAGGTGATTCAATATGAGTAGGGAAATGCATTCAGATTCACTACCTACACAACTCGAACGTCGTTCTTCTACAAATGAAGATGAAAATATTCTGCCGATGTTGACAAGCTCAAATATGCAAAATACCAATGACCCAACCCAAGATTCAATACCAACTCAAAGTTCAATGTTAGCTGAAAGAAAAAATTTAGAAAATGAGAACTTTGAAGATGCTATTGAAACTAATGATAATGGGATAGGACAAAGACTTCTATAGTTTGGCAACATTTCAAAAAAACAAAAAATTGATGGGGTGGATAAAGCAATATGTGATCATTGCAAGAAAAATTAACCAGGGACAACAAACATGGAACAAAACACTTATTTGGGCATATGAAAAGATGTCCTCTTAGAAAATCAAAGGATATAAGACAATGTTTGTTAGGTTCTAGCATGACTAGTGATGGAAAAATGCATTTTACACATGCGATGAGCTGCTCACATACTTAATCTAATCGTTAAGGATGGTTTAGATTTAATTGGAGACAGTATTAAGAGGATTCAAGATAATGTGTACTATTGGACAGCAACATTGAAAAGAGTCAAAAATTTTGAAGACTGCTAGACAATTGCACATTCTAAGTAAGAAAACACTTTCTTATGTTGTCAAAATAAGATGGAACTCTACTTTTTTATGCTTGATTCTGTAATAACATATAAAAGTGTGTTCCCTCATTTGAAACAACGTGATTCTACATATAAAAGTTTGCCTACAGATCGTGATTGGTTTCTTGCTACTAAAATTTGTGAGAAGTTGCAGTTCTTTCATGAATTGACCCATAAATTTTCTGCTACTAAATTTCCAACTGCAAATAAGATTTTTATTTACATTTGTGAGCTTAGAGTTAAAATGGATGGTTGGCTTGATTCTAAATGTAATGAAGTGAATTTGATGGCTAGAAAAATGATGGAGAAGTTCAAAAAGTACTGGAAAGACATCCATAAAGTGTTTTCAATTGCAGTTATCTTGGATTCCCCAGATTCAAGTTTAAAACAATTAATTACTACTTTGATAAAATTTATGCAGAAGAATCTGAGATTGAGAAGGAGAAAGTTCGACAACTTTTGTGTGATTTTGAGGATTTGTGATAAACATAGGATTTGCATGCAATTCGGGGTTATTGTGTGTAGTTTTTTTAGGCAATTTCATGTATCTAAGTGACGAGTTCATCATGATTTTGCTATA
Source organism: Caryopteris x clandonensis (assembly GCA_028749325.2). Classification (NCBI taxonomy): domain Eukaryota; kingdom Viridiplantae; phylum Streptophyta; class Magnoliopsida; order Lamiales; family Lamiaceae; genus Caryopteris; species Caryopteris x clandonensis. The sequence continues at coordinate 10,381,571 of JAPYKT020000006.1, read as the reverse complement.
TTTTGTTACGTCACGTGTTTGTTGAAGTTTTGACAAAAAAATAGATAATTAAGGTGTATGGACCGCGTCTCAAGTCACGCAGATCATGCTTATCCTCGTCATATGATCTTAACCATCGCAGTATGGTGTGATTCGGGCATATCTTCTTTATTTTGTGTGATTCGGGCATATCTTCTCATTCCAATCAGAGATGCGGCGGCTATCAGAACCCTAGTAATTGTCTATAAAACGAGGAGCTACATCAGATTATAAGAACATCATACAACACAATATACAATAAAGTTTAGGGTTATAAATAAGGATACAAAGGAGGATCAACCAACCAAGTCATCATAGAGAGAGAGAGAAACGAAGATCATTTGGGCTTCAATAGTCTTCTTTTCTTTTGTTCGTTTTATGTTAGCCATGATTAGCAATATGTTTCCTATGGATTATGTATTGAATATGTGTGGCTAAACACCTAGTGATTCTAGGGAGTGCATGGTTATGGATTCATATGTTTTTCTTTAATGATATTATTTTCCTTCCTATATTTGTTTATGCTTCCTTAATTTGAATGTCATATGAAATTATGTAGAGACTGATTGTATATGTGCAGTTAATCCATTATTGTCTGGGAGGGAGTAATTGATTAACGGATTAAGAATGCATAACATAACACTTGCTAAATCGGGAGATTAGTAAGTATTATGATGAGAATAGATTTTAGGCACGATTGGGAGTTAGATAATATCTTAAGAATTATCAGTGTTATATAATCTACATTTACATCAAACGCGGAAGAGGGGATCTAGATATATTAGTGATTCTCCTACAAATATAGGAATTAAATATTGTTTGACACATTAAAGGAACTCATATGAACCATATGAATGCATGTCCCTGGAATCTATACAATCTCTGAATATCTTTAGTTGTTTGAATCTGATTTGATATTTATTTCTACTTCTTTATTTGTTTTATTTTGTTTGGTAGCCAAATTGATTCTTTAGATAAAGGATAGTATCATAAACGAATACTTAATTAAATTTACTATATACAGTCTCTATGGATACGATACATGTTCTCACCATATTTTATTATAATTTACCTCGTGCACTTGCGAGTCATATTTTAAGTGAAATAAAATCCAGAACAATTTGTATAAGTCTTCTTCTCCTAAAGTCAACTCAGACAATGTTGGAAGTAAGTCATCATCTTCTTGTTCTTCAAATTCTGGAGCACAAAATATATTTGGGGGTATTGAACACCTTGGTGCATATTTGTCTATGTCCTCTACTTCTATAAATGAGAAGTCAGAGTTTGATTCTTATTTGGAAGAGGCTTTGTTACCTACACATGAGGATTTCGATATTTTGACTTGGTCGAAGACGCAAGGGATTAAGTGTCGTACATTGCCTTCGATTGCAAGGGATATTATGCAATTTATGTTTCCATTGTTACTTCAAAGGCTGCCTTTAGCACTGGTGGTAGAGTTGTGACCAAACACAATTATAGGCTCACTTCGGAAACATTAGAGGTATTAATGTGTTCTCAAGATTAGTTGTGAGAAAGACTTGGTGGTTTGATATTTGTTCCAAATGCATTGTTTATATCATGTTTACTTATTTTGTTTTGCATTTATAAGTTGACTACTAATTTTTTATTATGTGTTTTAGTTGCTTCTTCAAATTCTGGTGGATCAGGTGCAACAACATCTTCATTAAAATCACCACCTAAAATTGCTTATGGAATGACCTTTTATTCAAGTGATGAAGATGAAGAGGTAGAAAAGAAAAAGAAAAAAAAAAACTTTACAAATTAAATTCAATGATTAGGTCAAATTATATTATTTTGAGATTTATTTTTAACATTTTTTTTCTTTTTTTTTATTTATTTATAGAAAACTATTATCACATCATTATTTTGAGACTATGGCTACAGATTGAAGTTTATCTCTCTATTTTGTGTTATGGTTTTGTATTTGGATGACTAAGATTCTATAATATTTTACTTTAATGTTTGAAGTTTGTGTAATGGTTGATTGTATTGATTTTAATTTAGCATTGTAAGATTGATCATTATCATAGCTTGCTGTTGAATAACACAATTGCTATTAACTTTTTTTGTGCAGTTTATAGTATGTGAAGTTATAGGGTCGGATAGGGTTCGGGTAGGATCGGGTAAAATGTACCTGGTTTATTATTATGCTATTAAACTGGTAACCCGAATGCCCAATGGGTATTACCCATACCCTACCCGAATGAAAATTTAGGGCAATAGGGTAGAGTTCGAGTAAGGAATTACAAAGGTCGGGTAGGGTACAAGAAAGACTTACCCGTGCCCGACCCTACTCGTTTACATCACTAAGAGTAATTGATTAATGGATTAGGAATGCATAATGCGAACTTGCTATAGTTTGGAAGATTGGTAAGTATTGTGATGAAAATAGATCCTAGGCACGATTAGGGGTTAGTTGACACTGTGAGATCGAAAGATCATTTATGTTATCTAATCTAAATTTAGATCTAACTCAAAAAAGAGGATCTAGATATATTAGTAATTCTCTTACAAATATAGGAATTAAATATGTTTTGATACATTAAAGGAACTCATATGAACTATATGAATGCATGTTCCTAGAATCCATATAATCTCTGAATATCTTTAGTTGTTTGAATCTGATTTGACATTTATTCCTACTTCTTTATTTGTTTTATTTTAGCTCACAAAAACATTCCAATTATTCAATTCTTTAAATAAAGGAGAATATCATAAGTGTATCCATTGATCTTATCATATACAGTCCCTGTGGATATAATACTTGTTCTCACCATAATTTTACTATAATTTATCTTGTGCACTTGCGAGCCGTATTTTAAGTGAAATAAAATAGCAAACAATTTTATGGCGCCGTTACGGGGACTGGCGTAATTTAGAACTAATATTCATTTTAAATATTAGACTTTAATTTAAATTGTATGTTATAGTTTAGCTTATAGTTTTATTTCTTTACTTGATTTATGTCGTGTTTTTGCAGGTAGTTTATGAATACTCGATCCAAAGGTGCCAGAAATTTCACCAATTGATTTGAAGATTGAAGCAACTGCTCAACACAAAAGCACTTCAAGAACGCGATTAATTAGAATAGAAGAAATAGACGCAATGCGTAGAGAGATGGAGGAGTTGCAATGGTTGATGAGACAATAACAACAACAACAACATCCAGCCCCGCAGATCAGTGCTCCTCCCATTCAAGAGGCTTTAGAACCTCTAATTGCAGGAAATTACGGAGGACGACTGCCAATCATAGGTGCAAATAATTTTGAGCTGAAACCTTCCTTGATATCTATGGTACAACCGAATCAATTTGGTGGTGGTGCACTAGAAGATCCCAATGCACATTTGGCACAATTTTTGGATATTAGTGACACCATCAAGATGAATGGTGTGGGAACCGATGTAATAAGGCTCGATTATTCTTGTACTCTTTAAGGGATAAAGCAAAGTAGTGGTAACAATCACTAGATGAGGAATCAATCCGAACATGGTCAGATTTGTGCAAGAAATTCCTTAACAAATATTATCCACTTGGTATGACATTGAGATTAAAGAACGAGATCACTTTGTTTAGACAATTCGATCAATAGCCTTTGTATGAAGCATGGGAGCGGTTTAGAGATCTCTTACGAAAGTGTCCCCGACATGGGTTTGCAACAGATCAACAAGTATGTCATTTCTATAACGGTTTATTATAGCTAACTCGAAATCAAATTGATACAGCCGCAGGAGGAGCTCTATTACCATTAACTGTTGATCAAGCCGTAGACTTGCTAGAAAAAATGGCCTCAAATAGTGCACAATGGTCATCTCAAAGGAATTCAATACGAAAGGTAGCTGAAGTTTCTAGCACGATGGCTGAAATGAAAGAGTTGTTTGCACAAATTGCTACCATGGCTCAAGCCATCACATTGTTGACAAAGAAAACCATGTCACCATCTAAAAATATTCAAGAACAAGCAATTGAAGCCCAAGACACACCGAAGGATGTGAATTATATGCAAGGACGAGGTTACAATGACAATTATAGACAAAATTAGTTTGGGCAAAGAGATAGACTCAATTATTCTAATGCAAACATTTTTTTGCAGCCACCACCCGATTTCTATATTACGAATGGAGTTATAAATGATGGAAAAAATTGAATTTGGAGAATACACTTGCATCCTTTATGCAGACCACAAAGCAAAGAATGGATACGGAAGCAACAAAGGTTGACACTTTAGCCATCACGGTGAACAATTCTCGACCGAATTTGGAGCTCAAATAAAATCTTTGGAGAATATACACGATATCCACAATTTTTGTAAGGATGTATCAAATCAAATACTTTAGTGATTAAAATTTACTAAAAATAGTGATTTGAACACAAAGATATCATAAATAATAGATAACAAATTACTTTTTATTAGGGAACCACGTTTAGACGGAAAAATAAAAATAAGAAAAATCAGTTTACTTATAAATATATATATATATATAGATATAGATTATTACTATTATTTTTTTATTATTATCATTATCATCATCATCATTATTATTATTATTGTTGTTTTTGTTGTTGTTGTTGTTGTTGTTGTTGTGATGATTATTAATTTTATTTTTATTATTATTATTCCACACACAGAGCACACACAAACACAAACACACAAACATTAAGGCAAATTCAAGTTAAAAAATAAATAAATAAATAAAAAAGTTGGCCTATAGAATAGGCAAATAAAAAAAAGTATCAGGGCAATTTTATCTAATTTCTTAACACATTTAACAATACTATATTTAAAAATAAAAAATAAAATAAAAATTGAACAGTATATAATACTGTCAAATTAGCCTTTCATTTATATATATATATATATATATATATATATAAATGCTTAGTATTTTAAATTTATCCATGGTATTTATATATTTTTATTATATTTATTATTATATTTGTTTTCAGAACATTAATTTGATAAGAAAAATATAAATTTATAAAATAATTTCATAAGAAAGTAAACTTATAAAAAATAATTTGATAAAACATCACTTAAAATTTATAAATTTTAAAAGAAGAATAAAAACATTAAGCAATTAAGCATTACTAAGAGCTTTCTCCAACAAGAAGCTATTTTGGCATTTGGTGTCAGTTTTCACCCTCCAGCAGTGCTCCATTCTCTGCACCAGTTTGAAGTTTTTGAAATTTTTGCACTACTTTTAGCGCAGATTTTTTATTGCGCTACTTTTTTTCTTTTCTTTTTTATATAATTATATATACATTTTTTAATATTTAAAACTCAATTATTCAGAATGAAATTAAATCAAGTTTTTTAAAATTATATGATGTGTAATTTAAATAATAATATAAATATAATTTAAATAAGTATATGAAATTTTAAATATTATATACAAATTTAAATAGAAATGCATAACATTACCCGACATTCAATTTTACATATATATTTTTTGAATAAGATAGTTTAAGAATATAAGTAAAATAAATATTATCTCAAAATCTAATGTTAAATAAAATTACATATATAATGTTTTTAACAAATATTTAGTACTAAAAATAAATATTAAAAATAAAGAAAATAAATATTATTGTGTAATATTATTTTTTAGTGGAGAAAGTAGTGCAAACTGTTGGAGAGAGTATGTAAATTTTACGCTAAAGTGGTGCATAATTTGCACTAGAATAATGAACACTGCTGGAGATGGTCTAATAGTTTATAAAATAAAAATAAAAAATGCCTATTTTAGAGGTTTTGTTAAAAGTTAAGGAACCCAAAGAAATTGCCTAATACACCCTTATTGATTAAGAATTAAATGCTATCCCTCTCCCTCACATAAATATCTCATAAAATGTCATTTAGGAGGTATTTTGGCAAGTAAATTTTGTTGGAGTATAAAATTTAGAAATAAGATTTAATTAGTAACTCCAAAATGAGATTTAAAAATATTCCCCCACTAAGTCTAACTACAACAAAACAATACTAGTGGCAAGAATCCAAAGTTGAAAAAGAAGCAAATATTACAAAGAAATCTAAATGACAGCAAAACGCAACTCCAGAACAACACAAACACAGCTAAAAACCTAAATAGGCTTTTACACTTTTCTGCTCATCTCAAAGACAAACAGATCAATACAAAAAATACACCAATATTGTCGAATGGGATATCTGTCAAGCGAGTGAACTTTCAACAATATAAAACACACACAACAAAATTACATTAGGTGTCGGAAGGATCGCTCAACAATATGACTTTGCAAGATATAGAAACAAACACAAGTCCAAATCTTTAAGTGAATCATTAAACATACTTTAGTATTGAAAGAAAAGTTGCTTACTCTACTACATGTGATCATCTGCCCTCAGATTTTACCAGCTGTGAAAATACTCGACTCATTGAAACACCGGAAAGATCATCAACGCTCGAAGTTTCAAACTGGGCAACTGAAGTGCTAGTGTCGCCATGACTGAACTCACCAACTTGAGGAGACAGCTGACCTATAGCGTTTGTACTGTTTTCCTCAGGATCATTCTGAACCACTGCTTCTTGAAGCTGAAGAGCATATTCAAGATTCCACAAAACGTCTCCCATAGATGGTCTATCTACACCAAAATCAGCTAAGCATTTCTCCGCTGTTTCTCCAAACTTTCTCAGGGAATCGGGTTTAATTTTTCCCACAAGATTCTGATCGATGATGTGATCTAGCTGACCCTTCTTCTGCCACTTCATTGCCCATTCAGCTAAGTTGACCATTTCCCTAGGAAGAGACGGATCTATCACGGGCCTGGCACAAAGAACCTCAAACAAAACAACACCAAATGAGTAAACATCAGATTTTTCGGTCAGCTGCTGCCTTCTGAAATACTCAGGATCTAGGTACCCGAAACTGCCTTTGACAGCTGTACTAACATGGGTTTGATCAATCTCGGGCCCTGTCTTGGAAAGCCCGAAGTCAGCAACCTTTGCCATGAAATTCTCGTCCAGCAATATGTTTGCTGACTTCACATCACGATGAATAACTGCTTTGGCATAGCCCGTGTGAAGATAATGTAACCCTCTTGCAGATCCAATGCATATCTCTAGTCTCTCCTTCCAACCTAAACTTGGAAGATTCAAACCGTACAGATGACCCTTGAGGGTCCCATTTTCCATGTACTCGTAAACAAGAATCATCTCATTCTTTTCATCACAGTACCCAATCAGAGAAACCAAATGGCGATGACGAAATTGAGAAAGCATCTCAATTTCAGTTCGGAATTCGGCTAGACCTTGTTGGGACTTGGGATTGCCTCTTTTAACAGCCACCTTCGTACCATCATGCAACACTCCCTTGTAAACTTTTCCGAACCCACCAACTCCAATCACCCCATTCTCATCAAAGTTATTGGTTGCATCTTGAACTGCCACAAAGGGGATGCGGTAGCTCATGTTAGAGCCAACACTAACAGTCGTTCCAGTCGAGTATTTGCTTCCCATAGTATGAGATGTTCCACCATTAACTGATATAGGAACCCAGGTTTTCGAATATTTGAGACGCTCTTGTTTCCTTCTCTTGTGCACAAAAAACAGAACCCCAGCCAGTATCAAAGCTACCGGCACTCCAACACTCACTCCCACAATCACTCCTAAATTCTTTTTCGAGCCCGGAAATGATGGCAAAACAGATGACCCGGCAAGGCTGTCTTTTGAATTGTTCATCTTCATAATCTCCAATCCATTGAGAAAGGCATCAGGGTAAGCACTCCTAGGAGATGGGCCAATACTTACACTAATGTTATTTCTATTTACTAATGGGCTAACATAGTCTATGAAAAATGCAGTGGCCAAAAACCCATTAGTTTTTGTGGTTTCAAGATCTGGATAAACAAGGAATGTATCAAGATAAAGATTGAAGAGGAGCTGATTAGCAGATGTACTCACGATGTCACAGAAATGCAGCCGAATTAAGTACTGAAAACCACTATCTACTGGGATGTCCCAGGTCACATTGAAATTGCTCCTTGGATCATCACCAGAATTCATCTTCCTACAAGTCCCATAAACAGTTTGAGGAGCGGTATCAGCTGTTGCACCTCCGTCAGGGTATCGTACAGCTCCAATATTGGACTCGGTAGTGGCAACGTCAGGGTTTATCAAGTACCTACTGTCTGATATCCAGGTCCGGCCCAATGTATCATTCACTAAAGACACCAAAGGACCACCCATATTCAACCGAACAACAGTCTCAAATGACTGAGTAGTCAACCCCCGAAACGGCCCTGGTGGATTGAAGAGGGATGCATCATCGGAGATTAGGTTATCAGGTACAGAGACAACTTCAAGAGCATTAATGTAAGCAAAGGAATTGCTTGTAGGTGAAAACGCGATCACTAGATCACCAGCTGTCACATTAACAGAATACTCTCTAACTGTAACATTTCTCGGGGTGAAATCACTGAGTAGAGTAGTCTTCTGGCCGAAAACAGAGAAACTAGCAGATTTCATATCATAATTCTGGTAAACAAACGGAAAGAAGTGGAGGCGGATCCAAAGCCTCCCACCCTGCCTTATCGCAAACGTGTACTTAGACGGTCCATTAAAGATTCTGGCAGTACGGAACAAAGGCGAATCATCAGCAGGTGCCATCGAATTCAAATTGCTATCAGCCAATATGTCTTGAGGGGTTGACAAGAATTTTGTTGCAGATTTATCAGCCACATAAGTAATATTACCCACAACAACATCACTAGCTGACCCACAATTTATGTAGTATTGATCGATGGGATTAAATCCTCTCGAAAAACATGCTAGATTCAAAACCAACAAAACCCAGAATGAAAACCTTAAAACCCCAAAACCCATCATCAATAACCAGACCAAGGCAACACCTTCCAACTCAAACAACAATAGGGAAATCAAGAATTGTGTATAACTGAATAGAACATCAAATGCCCATTAAAGAAAAGCGAAAACAAAATGAGAAGATTGCACCTTTGAGATCTCCGGACCACAGCAGATAATAGGAGACGCGGATTAGGGTTAGGCAGGAAATTGTAACTTAGGATGGAAATAATTGCAAAACAAGGAATCAAAAGTTTGTGCTGACCCAGAAAGAATAGAACAAAACAGCAAACCTGGCTTCAACTGAGACGCCAACTGGATATTAACACAAAATGAAGAGTTTTGTTCTCTCTCTCTGAAACGACTTATTAACACTACTCAGTATCATCTGTATTCAGAAATATATTTTATTCTTAGGTAGATGGGAACCAAGGAAAAAGCCGAGTCAAGAGAAATATGAATTTAAAATGAGAAGAGTGTTATTGTAATTAGGCTGGAGAAAGTTGACCTTTTCAGAAAGAGAAAAATGAAAATGGAGTGAGAGAGAGAGATTAAGTCGACCGTGGGGGTTATGTTGGACGGTAGAAACGGGAGAGGTTTGAAGCAGCGGACAACATTTAGTGCGATTAAGAGGTATAGGTGAGAAAACCGAAAAGAAGATGGTTTGTAAATTCAAAGCAGTTGCATTTACTGCTTTTCCATTCTCAAACCAGCGGCCCCGCCCCTAATTCTTTCTCAATATAAACAAAACGCATATATGATAATGGTTAATGTAAATTATATTTGTTATTATGTGGTAATAAAAGTGGGGTTAGTGATGAAGAGGTGTGAATCAATTTCACTATGTGTGGAATAAAATAATTAGAAAGAAAATGGTGGTGTCCAAATGGGACTGCACCCACACCCACACCCACATGATGCCTATCCTAATTCTTTTATATTTGTTTGCAACACTCACATGGACATGGATTCCTGTAATCAAATACTAATTCTTGGACTTCCACTTCTTCATCATCCATTCACTTTTTTTTTTCTTCTTAATTTTAATTCTCTTAAATTTATTTAGTATTTCTTCTATAAATCATGATTGCTTGCAAGGTATTAGAATAATGAATGAGATCTGAAAAACAATAAGATCATATGTAAAGAATTAAGGCCGCAACAAGGCGTGAAGAGTTGTACTATGCGAGAAGACGCAACAAAAACAGAAAATAAAAAGGTTGAATTTGCACGAATTTTGGATTTCATTTTTCTTTTAGGAAAGAAACATTTAAGGGTGGTTTTGAATGATTTTTACTACCTACAACTAACTAAAACAAGCAAATGCAAAAAACTATAATAAAAAAAATTCAAATAACAATTACTCTCATCCAAATAATATGAAAAAATGTTTTATTTTACAAATGTACATTTTTTTTTGTTTATCAATTTGATTGGTAAAAAAGTCAAACTATAATTATTATTTTTTTGTCAAAAAAATTATTTTTGAAACATTGACTATTTTTTTGTGGATGGAAAGAGTAATAGTTACCTATTTGTAATCCAAAGGTCTCACATATTTAATTGCATCACTAATCATAGATTGGAAAATTATATTCTATTCATATTGGTATTATCTATACAGGATATATACCGAACACATGATGTATGAATGTAGAATTAAAAATCTGTATGGAATCATACATAGTTTTTTGCAATTCATCCATTTTAACTTTATGTTTAATAGACATTTTATTTTTCTAAATCAATGATGAAACTCAATTCTTACTATTAATAAACAAAGCATAATAATGTTCCATAAAAATTAATAATAGCATTTGACAATTTGAAATAATAAAACATAAGCATTATTAATTGAGATAGGTGGAATTATTAAGCAATGGAAGAACACAATTAATGACTAATAATTATCCGGCATGTCCAGAAAAAAAAAAAAAAAAAAAAAGCCATTTTTGAGTCCAGTTTTGGTCTGGGTTAATCTGTTTCTTCATTTTCTTTGGTAAAAACTTATTAATTGGGTGGATTAAGTGCAATAATGAATGAGGGAATAATGAATATAATAAAAATATTCTTTTATTAACTGTAATTTTTATAAATTTATTTCGGTGATATATTCTCCTAAAAATCAGTAATTATTGTATGGATACTCATGCACAAATATGATTTTTTTTTCTTGGGTGTCAATAGAAAAAAAATAAAAATAAAAACTTTGTATAAATACAAATATTTACTACAAAACTATGAATAGATATATTCATACCCTAAAGAAATAAATAAATATATTAGTTCCATCAAATTTTCTTGATTTTGGTGTGCATTTGGAAGAAATGCAGATTTCTTTGGGCTGGGCTGAACCCACCAATCGTCATGCTTATTTTGTATGTTGGGCCAAATTGGGCTCAGCCGATATTTGCAGTCCAACTGCAAGCACTAAAGAAAGTCTTCACCAAATTTAGACAATATTCGTCTTAAATAATGATTATATAAGAAAATACCTAAATATTGTTAAGCGAAAATATTTATTTCAGGTAATATTATTATATAAAAAAATGTTATTACTATTATTTTTACATGTTTATTTATTGAGTGTAAGAACAAACTAGTCACATATGTTGCAATTTGTTGATTATAAAAACACCTTGAAGGAGACACAAATTATGGAAAAACACTTTTTTTTTTCTTTTAATCTCAAATGTATAAAACAACGGAAAGACAGTTTTATTTATAATAATAGTCTAATGTCGGATGCTAGCAACTTGACAAGCTTAGATTATTTTGTAGCAAAAATAAAATAAGAAAGTACATACATTAAATTAAATAAGTTAATAACGAAAAGGAGTTGACGCCAGTCTCTTTGCTACCCCTTTTTGCCATTTATAAATTTGAGACATTATAAACTAAAAAATTAGTTTTCTTGTCCCTTCATTATCACATTCACAGATAGATTTGGACATTGACTTTGACTTTTGATCATTTTATGGCCTCTTCCTCCTTTGGAATATGGCTCCTTATATCTACTTGTATTAATCATTTAGGACGTGCAATTAGAATTAGAATGCTTGTTTTCATTGACCATTAAAAGTCAACTACCAAAAACAAAAAAAGAGAAAAATAAAAAATAAAAATAAAATGCTTCTTCTGCTATAGCAGGTGAATAAATCATTGACATGGAGATCGAACACTAGAGGCAAACAAATATTGAAGAACTGTGGTCGGCAATGGCTCCTCAACGATTCTTCTCCTTACTCCTTTTAGCTCTCTCCAGTTTATCAGTATCAGCGGACGGTAAAAGATCTTCCTTCTTAATCATATATATCAAGGTCAAGCTCCATATATATTTTGATTGATTTGTTGTTGCAGTTTCTATCAGCATTGATTGTGGATCATCACAATCCTACACAGACGAAAACCTGATAGCTTGGACAGGAGACAATAACTACACCGGGAAGGGCGGCGAATCTCATTCAGTCCAATCCGCGAATTCCATCTCCCACGTAATGGACACTCTCAGAGTGTTCAAAACTGGAAAGAAGAACTGTTACCACATCGACTCTGTGAAACAGGAACGTGTTCTACTACGCGCTAGCTTCTACTATGGAAACTACGACAACAAGTCTTCGCCGCCTACCTTTGATCTTCATTTCGATGGGAATCATTGGACGACAGTTGAGACTTGGAGTAGAAAGTATGTTTATCATGAGGTGACTTATGTTACGAAGAGGGATTCGATCAGCGTGTGCGTTGCTCAGACGAATCCAGGCCAGTTTCCGTTTGTATCGGCTATTGAAGTGCGCCAATTGGAGTCGTATATGTATTGGAATGTCAGCGATAGTTATCCGTTGTTCTTGAGGAGAAGGGTTGCTTTTGGATCTAATGCAACTATCAGGTATTCTAAATGATTACTTGATATCCATTATTACGGATGGCCAGGAGCTATCTATGATTGTATGTTTTGACTTTCGTAATCGCAGGTATCCGGATGATCATTACGACAGAATATGGACACCTGAAGTACTCCAGAAAGGACAGATCCAAGTTTCAAGTGAAGCCAGCCTCGCCAGTCCTTTGCCCTTGGATGACCAGCCTCCACCTGCAGTGCTAAAGCATGCATTTACTGCAGGCAGCCCAAATTCAAACATTCAATTGTTCATGGGATTTCCTCCAGATAAGGTTCCTGTCTACTTGAATGGCTACTTCTCCGAGGTCACTCGGTTGAACCCAAACCAAACCCGATCCTTCAGAATTTTCATGGACAATAAGCCCCTCTCACCTCCGGTTTCTCCTCCCTATGACAACTGCAGTCAACTCTACGATAATAACATTAGAGCTTCTTCAAATACTAGGTTTTCTCTTGTCCCAACTGGAGATTCAACGCTTCCTCCGCTCATCAATGCCATGGAGGTCTTTGTCATTGGAGACGCGCTAACAAATGGTACCAACGAGAAAGATGGTGAGAAGCTGTACTTAATATTCATCTTGGATTTCTCAGTCGAATTTCAAAACTTCTACCTTAATGTTTCTTGCTGGGTTTTGCTTATTCATAGTGAAAGGCTTAGCTTCTCTTCAAAAAGCTTTCGCTGTGTTACAAGATTGGAGAGGCGATCCTTGCCTCCCTGCGCCGTATACATGGGACTGGATCAATTGCAGCGATGATTCTATACCACGAGTTACAGTATTGTAATACTTTGTTCTAAATTTATGCTAGCTTCCTTATTATTTTTCGGAAATTCTTGTCAAACGATTTTCTGCTCTTTCATCTGTGGCTGCAGGTTTCTTGATAGCTTCGGCCTGTCAGGTTCGCTTCCGGATTTTAGTTCAATGGATGGTCTTCAGACAATGTGAGTTAGTTTTCAATCAAGGACGAAATTGCAACTTGGAACCAAGAATTAATATTAATTATATAATTAAATCTACTTTCCTACGCACATTCCTAATCTTGTCCGATTTGTAGAGATGTTCACAATAACAGCTTGAAGGGCCCTGTTCCTGAATTTCTTGGCACATTACCAGTCCTCAAATCATTGTGAGTACAAGACAAAAACATACATAAATAGGTGCTTTGTAAGATATTTAGAAGGAATTATTTTGCTAATTTCCACCCGCAGGAATCTTGCAAACAACCAATTTAACGGTTCTATACCAGCTTCATTGTCCACGAAAAATGGCCTAAATTTAGTGTAAGCTTACTAGCTAACAGAAAAGCAGTCATAAAATTTTCTGCCCTGAGCGCGATAACGATATATGTGGCAATATATAATTGAAGGGTGACAGGGAATCCAGAACTGTGTACTTCAGGCAAATCGTGTCAAGAATCGTCTAAGAATCCAGAAATGAAGTCGTCTGGCAGTAACAAGAAGAGTTTAGCGATATTGTTAGGAGCTATAGTAATCCAGCCATTCATCATAGTACAATTGAGGGAAATCCTGATGCAATAGAGGCAGCTCATTGCTGTGGAACTGGAAGGATTCATCTATGACAAGGCAAAAGCTCACTGATTTGACTGACACCTCCATTACCAATTCTACTTTTCAATTTTTAATTGCAAAATGTGAATTTTGTATTGTTAATTGACCAAGAGACTTGTCAACAACGCAAGAATGTTTCTCCAACTCTAATTGTGTCCTTATCCTCTCTTCTCATAATTATTTATGAATATCATTACGTGCGTATGCAAAAATGTTACTTGGGAGACCAACACAGTTATGTGCCTTGTGGAAATAAAGTGTTGTTCATGCATTCACTTTCACTTTCACTCTTCACATCCGTAAAATTTAAGTTGTGTGCTTTCAACATTTATATATGTCCTTCGCCTAAAAAAAATCTTCTCAAGAGTGGAGGCTGAGATTCAATAACATTACAACTTTGCTGGAAATTTAGAATTATTTTTAAGATATAGTCTTAAAAACGAGAACCACATTGCACTACAGTTGCTTTTAATTAGTGTTCTAAAAGGCGCACGCGCTACCTGGGCATTAAGCTGAGCCTAGCACGGGGCCTAGGCCGTAATTTGAAATTGAACTATTTTATATATTTTTATGCATATTCACAATAAAAATATATTTTATACACGTGTTTTATGAATTTTTGTACATATTCATAATTAAGATATGGTTACAAAATGAAATCCAAATAAATTTATCAATAATATCATATGTTCAAAACACACTTATTTTAATTTTCAAACAACACTAACATCATCATCATGGTAAGTTAAACAAAGATGCAAAACATTATCATAATTAATAAGTTCATAATGCCAATCACTAATAAGGTTATTAACAATATATATTTATATATATATATATATATATATCAATTGGAAATATCTAAAATAGGGACAAAAACAGGTAATACGATGTTATTTTAGACCTTATAGTTTAAAAAGAAAATTAGTGTAGAGGCCACCTAGGGTAACCAAGGTAGAGATTAATCGATTTGGAGTTGTTTAGGCGGAGATTCATAAATCGTTGCATTGAGGATTAGTGAAAATTTTGGGCAGCGAAGTTATATAAATGTCTTGGCAGGGCGTAGGCGGTCACAAGACGAATTTTTTAGAAATTTATGTTATTTGTGTTTACAACCTTAGTGCTTCCCTACAACCCTCGCAAGAACTAGTCTCTCCACATTTGTTTACTACCAAATTGCCAATTGGGGACTTATTAATTATTCATCACAGCAAGACTGTCACACCCCATATAACTAATTAATTCTTAATATTGAGAGATACCTGACCTTCTTCTTCATATCACTTAGAGCCAACAACGCTAACAAGATTAATATATGAAGAGTTAGTGGCCAGATTGCAGCAGCATCGATCCATGGCGGCCTCTCCAAATTCACTTATCTTGGCCCTTTCTGTTCTATTTTTCGTCACAGCTGATGGTATTCATCAATGCCTAGCTTCTTCGTCATTTTTTGTTTTTTTTTTTTTTTTGGCGGGGTTGAAATATTTGTTCTGACATATTGATGAAAGCAGGAAGGACAATGCATGCACATTTTCGCGACACCAACGTTGTATCTTCAAGAAGGTCACTACTTGATTCTTCTTCCTCTACCACAACCAATCCCAATGATGGTTAATTCCATTTCTTTTTTTGTTTTTTTTTTTTTTCTTTTTGGGAGGTTTAGGTACTTAATTAGATGATATTGAGTGATAACTTTATTTGTTTTTGGTGGATGCATCATGCATTGCAGTAGAGGGATTGATGGCACTGATCAACCAATTTCCAGGATTGATTGCATTGCAATTTCCTTTGCTTACAAAGGACCCTTGTTATCCTGAGATGTTGCCCTGGATTGAGTGTAGCAACGACCACATACGTCGTGTCACTGCCCTGTATGTATGATCATCCATCTTCTTCTACTTGCATTTTACATATTATCGATCTATGCTGCTACAATTTCAGGTATGTAGGCGTCAAAAGTTTGTTGGGACCCCTTCCAGATTACAGTTCCATGGATGCCCTTCTCACAGTGTAATCTCATCTTTCATTCGTTTATTTACACCTGCCAAAGTAATAGTGTATTCCGGGCCCCTTTCTTTACGATGTGACACCAACAATATATCCCTTTCCTAAATCATGAGATGGTTCATGTCATGACATAGTCTAGGGTTGATAATCATGTCCGAATTTGACAATAGGTCTTTCTTTTTTCATTTTATATTCTTAATGACCCATAACCATGCTAACATTGTCTTAAGAAATTAAACTATCACCCAATGGACTCAATATTTATGACCCATTTTAATTGCTCGTGTACATATTTATGGTGCGGACCAAATATTATGTAGTTCTTATAGTCTCGACGAATTGTTCTTTACACATTTCTTTTTTTTTTAATATTAGGAACAATTTTATTCCAATCATCGGACCAAAACATAGTCATGATTATTTTAATCAGTTTTCATTTCGAAGTATTCAAACTTCACTTTTGGATGTGGGCGAGACTCATTAAGGGCATTTCAATTTTTTCATCGGGTCAAAATGGATAAACAGACATGTTATTGTTAAATGTTGGCATAATTTAGAATATTTGTGCAAGAACTGCAGAGACTTACACGAAAACATTTTGACTGGACCTATTCCAGGATTCCTTGGCACCTTTCCGGAGCTGACATATTTGTGAGCCACTTTGAAACTTTTTGCTACTATTTGAATTTATTTGGCAAACATATGATGATATGATCTCTGTGTTTTGTCATGTGAAGAAATTTGGCGAACAATTACTTCACCGGATTCACTCACAAATAACAATAAAATAAAGCTCAAGTAAGCTATCACAACCCATTCTTTATATTTCACTATCAAATAATCACACAATTACTTACATCCTTATACAATTCAATAAAACATAAATGATCAAAGCCATTAAATTTGAGGGATCCTAGAAAAATGGAAATTACATTATCAAATGAAAAAAAAATATATATATGTAGACTGTACGTTTCAATTTTACATTAATTAACACTTAGTTACATTTTCAATTTATTTTAATAATCAATCGCTAAACAAATCCTCCCAAATTATGGGTCGTCCCGTGGGGGATAGCTTTGATGGTTACTTTGGTGGCATGCAGTTTAGCAGGCAATCCCATATGCAGCTCAACCAATGCTTGCATCCCCCGCGCCAATACTCAGTCTCCTCCGCCGACCCCAACTTTCGGCTTCCTGTTTCCTCCACCAACCCCAACGGTGCAATTCCAGTTTCCTCCACCGACCCCAACGGTGCAGTTCCAGTTTCCACCGCCGACCCCGACGGTGCAGTTCCAGTTTCCTCCGCCAACCCCGACAGTACAATTCCAGATACCCCCGCCAACCCCGACGGTGCAATTCCAGTTTCCGCCCCCTACGCCAGGAGTCAAATCTAAGATTCCGCCTGCCGGAAGCGGCGGCGGGAGTGTTGATCTCCCCAATACAAGAAGAAAAAAGAAGAGTAAGCTCCCAACGATACTCGGCATCACAATTCCTCCTAGTGTACTTGCTACAGTTGGAGGGGCAGTTTACGGAGTTAATCGTCACCGCAGAAGAGCCGCCGCTGTTGAAATTGCTGTTGTAGTTGCTGGCGCTGCGATAGGTTAGTCACCAGTATGCGCAATAATTATGAATCCTTTGTAACCATGACTTTTATTGGCAGAGATGTAAAATCTAATTTTTATTTAAATAATTATTCAATTGAGTTAAGTAAATTGGGTGCCCACAGTTGATGGAGAAAAATACCAACAATGGTGTATGCAAATGAAATCGGTATTTATCATATAAGATTTATGGAAGTTGGTACAATATGGTCTCGAGCAACCCAAAGATGCCAATTAAGAAGCTTCTTAGGATGAAACAAAAATAAAACAATTAAAACAAAATTGGATTAGGGATAACTATGTCTTATTCACAATTTATCAAGGAATGGATGAGACCATTCTTCCTACAATCATGGTTGCTACAACTGCGAAGGAGGCTTGGAACATCTTGGAGTTAAACTCCAATCTTTATGGGGATATTTTAATAATTTAAGAATGTTGGAAGATGAAACAATTCAATCTTATATTGATCGTGTCTTAAATTTAGTTAATCAGATTTGGTCTAATGGGGACACGATTGAAGATGTAAAAATAATTTATAAAATATTAAGAAGTCTTCCAACAAAATATGATCATATAGTGGCTGCCATAGAAGAAGCTAATAAAGATTTATCAACACTCACCATAACAGAGTTAATGAGTTCTCTATTAGCTCACGAAGAAAGAATGCACAGATTTACCGAGCAGCCACTAAAACAAGTATTCCAAGCAAAATTAAAAATCTCTTATTATGGAGAGAATAAAAATAGTCATGATAAATATTCACAATTTAAAAGAGGAAACTTAAACAACCGTGGTAGGGGAAGAGGAAATCATAAAAATCATGGGAACCAAGAAAATCATCAATAAAACTCATATTGTCACTTGTGTACGAAAAATAATCATAATACAAAAGATTGTCAGTACAAATGTAAAAAGTGCAATAAACACACTTATTTTGAAAAAGATTGTTTGTACCGACAAAAGGAAGAGGCCAACTTTACAAAAAATAATAATGTTCAATTATTTTATACATGCTTAAATGTTCATGAAGAGTCATTTAATACGTTGGTTATAAATAAAAAAATCATTTGTTAGTCTTGATGAAAGTATAAAAACTCAAATAACACTTGGTGATGGAAGAAACCAAGATGTTGCTGGCAAAGGGATAATAGTTGTTAGAACAAAAAATGGCTCATCCAAGTACATCCATGATGTTTTCTATATTCCTGAGCTTGCACAAAACTTATTAAGTGTGAGTCAATTAGTGCACAAAACTTATTAAGTGTGGGTCAATTAGTACAAAGAGATTATATGGTGAAATTTAATAATAATAATATATGCCTCATTTCTGATAAGAGAAGGGGACAATTAATAACTACTATTCAAAAATGCGATTGAAGCATAATTGAACTCTATCCTTAATTATTGATGAATCCACTTTGTGGTATTTGAGATTTGGGCATTCAAATCTTAATAGTTTAAAACTGTTAAAGAAAAAAGATATGGTGATTGGACTTCCACCAATCACTAATGAAAGAAAAGTTTGTGAGGGCTTCCTATACGGCAAAATGCATAGATTGTCATTTCCTGATTCATCTTGGAGAGCTAGAGCCCCTCTAGAACTTGTTTATGCTAGTATTTGGGGTCTTACCAGCACTTCATCTCTAAGTGAAAAAATTATATTTTATATTGTTCGTGGATGATTTCTCACGTATGATGTGGGTATATTTCTTGGAGCAAAAATCACAAGCATTTTCTCACTTCATGCAATTCAAAGCCCTCGTAGAAAAACAAAGTGGGCATTTTCTATAAATTTTAAGAACGGATCGTGTGGGAGAATTCAACAAGTTTTGCAAGAAGCATGACATCAAAAGAGAATTAGCAATAAGATGCACACCTCAACAAAATGGTGTAGCGGAAAGAAAATATCGAACTATTGCTAACATGGGTCGTAGCATGATGCAAGGCAAAAATTTGCCTAAATCCTCTTTGGCCGAAGCTGCCCATACAGCTGTATACATTCTCAATAGATATCCCACGAAATCTATAAAGAACATGATGCCCTATGAAGCGTGGTACAAAAGAAAGTCGAAAGTTGAGCACCTCAAAATATTCGGGTGCATTGCATATGCCCACATCCCAAAGGAGAACTGGGAAAAACTGGATGAAAAAAGGAGAGAAATGTATCTTCATTGGAAGTAGTGATGAATCCAAAGGGTATCATCTCCTTAAGCCCGAATCAAAGAAGTTAATAATTTCAAGAGATATTATATTCGACAATAGAGCACAATGGCAATGGATCGACAATGACCCACACGCACAAGCAAGAGATATTCTTCCACAAGACCCAAGTGGAGAAGAAAGTCCAACGTCACCAAGGATTCTGATAAACATAGGATTTACGTACAATTCAGGGTTATTATGTATAGTTTTTAGGATACTGAATGTGCCTAGGTGATGAGTTTATAATGATTTGGCTATATGTTGTCACGTCATGGGTTTATAGAAGTTTTGACAGAAAAATGAACATTTAAGGTTGCATAGACCGCGCCACGAGTCGCACCAACCTTGCACACAAACCGAGGAACAGGCCCATGAAGCATGGACCGTGCTAGGTGAAGCACGGCCCATGCGGCAGTCCTGAATGCCCCATTTTTGGAGTCCTCAAGCACAGACTGTGCTCATTTGCGAGATACATTCTTATCTGTTGCGATTTGGTGAAATTCACGCATATCTTCTCATTACATGACAAAGATACGACGGCTTGAAAACTCTAGTCATTGTCAATAAAAGAGGAGTTTGGGAACCACAAAGGAACATCAGATTTCAGATCATCAAAATATATACATCAAATTTTAGAGCTAGAAACGAGGATATAAAGGAGAATCAATCAACCAAGTCATTAGAGAGAGAAACAAAGATCGTTTGGCTTCAATAGTTTTTTTATTTTTTGTTCTTTATATGTTAGCTATGATTATCAATATGTTCCCCATGGATTATGTATTGAATATGAGTGGCTAAACATCTTGTGATTCTAGGGATTGCATGATTGTGGATACATATGATTTTCTTTAATGATATTATTTCTTTTTCTATATTTGTTAATGCTTCCTTGATTTGAATGTCAAATGAAATTATGTGGCCAATAATTGCATATGTGTAGTTAATATATTATGCCCCGAAAGGGAGTAATTGATTAACGAATTGAGAATACATAACATGAACTTGCAAGATCAGTATGTGTAGTTAATCTATTATGCCCGGAAGGGAGTAATTGATTAACGAATTAGGAATACATGACATGAACTTGCGAGATCAGGAGATTGGTAAGTATTGTGATGAGAATAAATCCTAGGCACGATTAGGAGTTATATAATATCTTGAAAATGATCAGTGTTATATAATCTACAAATATAGGAATTACATATGGTTTGATACATTAAAGAAACTAATATAAACCATATGAATGCATGTCCCTGGAATCCCTATAATCTCTTAATATCCTTAGTTGTTTGAATTTGATTTGATATTTATTTCTACTTCTTTATTTGTTTTATTTTAGTTCACAAAATCAATCATAATTACTCAATTCTTTAGATAAAGGATAATATTATAAACGAACACTTAGTTGATTTTACTATATACTATCCATGTGGATACGATACATATTCTCCACAATATTGAACTACAAATTGTCTTGTGCACTTGCAAGTCGTATTTTAAGTGAAATTAAACAGTGAACAGAGTCCAAGATCATCACCCAGCTTGCAAAGTCCAACTCTAGAATCAAGTTCGCCAAGCCCAATTCAAGAGGTTTGACGTTCACAATGAGACAGACGTCCTCCATCCTACTTAGACGACTATCAATGCAATCATACCATCATTGCTCTGATTGCCAGCGAACCACACAGCTTCCAAGTTGCTACAAAAGAAGAAGAATGGATCAATGTTATGAATGACGAAATCAAAATGATAGAGATAAGTCATACATGGGAGGTCGTTGACAAACCTGAAGATAAGGAATACAAGATCAATTACGATGAAGATGGAGTCATTAAAAAATATAAGGCACGTCTTGTTGCAAGAGGCTATTCACAACAGCCTGGAGTTGACTTCAATGAGACATAAGCTCCAGTTGTACACATGGAAACAATCAAGTCGGTCCTTGCACTTGCTACTCAACTCAAATTACCAGTCTTTCAATTAGACGTTAAATCAGCATTTCGTAATGGAGATCTCAAAGAAGAAGTACATGTCGAGCAACCACAAAGATACATCGTTGAAGGCGAAGAAAATAAAGCATTCTACAATCAATAAAAATTATTTCCAAACATTACTCTCTCCATTTACTTTTTACCATCATAATCGATCATCAAATTATCTTCCAAATATTAAAGCCCACTACAACTCCCATCTATAATTTCTAGCAAAATGTCCTACTAAAAACATAAATTCTAAAGCCCATTTAATTATTTTCTATCTTCTTCATTGAAAAACGAATGTTAGGATATTCATATCAGAGGAATCGTGTGTTCGGTCTCCACTCCCTAGGAAAAATTGCAAAAACAAAGAATTAATGAATATTTAGATTAGGTTTAGCAATGGTTATAAATGGAGACAGTCCAATATTTTTTATTTTTGTTTTTTTTTTTGTTTTATAATTTCTATTATTTATTTAAATTTATATCATAAAAATAAAATAATTTTAAAATTGTTATTGCACACCATATTATGGTTTGCTCAGACACAATACACACATATATATAATAATTAGGAGTCGTTGTATGATAAATGGATAAGAAGGAGGCAGTTGCCTACAAATCACAGATCTAGTTGAAATCAAGATTATTTAATGTCTAATTAAAAAGAAAAAAACAATAATAGATTGAGGTGAAGAAATAAAAATAGAATCCAGAAGAATTTATTGAGTTTAAATTGAGGCGCACATGCATGATTATGATTTGTGTTGTTGATATGTCTTGAATCACACACTTCGCAGAGCTGTCACGGGGGTCTCGCTGCCCGGTCAGCGAGTTGGGGGGTCAAGGGGGCGGAGATGCCCCCTGCCCGACGGTATGCAGTATTGGGCCTTAAGCCCAATTTCGGTGTTTTATCTCAGTACTATATATATGGTCTTTGAGATCTGTAATCTGTAACATATACCGCATAATAAAATCCGTTCTCCTCTCTGCCCGTGGACGTAGCCAATTTATTGGTGAACCACGTAAATCTTGTATCTTCTTTACGTTTTCTGTTTCTTGTTTATGCTCTATAATCCTATTCTGTCACAACAAACTGGTATCAGAGCCTGGTCGTTTCGATCAGGGTATTTTCCGCACTGTTAGGGTTTTTTAGAGCCGATCAAGAATGTCTGCTTTCAACGTAAAGGTTGACAAATTCACCGGGAGAAATAGTTTTGGCTTATGGCAGATCAAGATGCGATCTTTGCTGAAACAGCAGGGTTTGTGGGCGCCGCTATCAGGAAAACCTAAATCTTGGGATGCAGATGAAGAAGAGTGGAATACCCTAGAAGAAAAGGCCCACTCGACTATCATGCTATGCTTGTCTGACGATGTTATCATCGAGGTTGCGGATCAGGAAACTGCCAATGGTCTCTGGAAGAAGTTAGAGAGTCTCTACATGACGAAGTCTCTAACCAACAAATTGCTTCTGAAGCAACGTCTGTTCCGTTTACGCATGCAGGAAGGTACACCCCTTCGGGATCATCTAGATAAATTAAACAAAATTTTACTAGATTTACGTAATATTGATGTTAAAGTAGAAGATGAGGACGCTGCTTTAATTCTGTTAGTATCTTTGCCTGAATCGTATGAGAATTTTGTTGAATCGTTTATTACTGGGAAAGATACTCTGTCTCTGGAAGATGTTCGATCTGCCCTCCACAGCAGAGAAGACCGTCAACAGGCAACTGGCTCGGCCACAGAAAATCAGGCATCGGGGCTGTTTGTCACGGGTAAGGGACAAAAGAAATCTGGGAAGAAAAGTGGGAAGCCGAATCAGAAAGGTTCAAAAGGTCCTAAACCCGATGACATCTGCAATTACTATAAAGAACCAGGGAACTGGAAGAATGATTGTCCTAGGAAGTAGAGGAAACAGGAGAAGAAAGAGGGTGTCGGCGGTTCTGCAGCTGTTGCAGAAACTGATACAAATTCTGAAGATGATCTGGCCTTGGTTGCAGCTGGACAGTCACATCGTAATGATGTGTGGGTTCTTGATTCTGGGGCATCATATCATATTTGTCCTAACAGAGAGTTCTTCTCGACCTATGAGCAGATAGATGGAGGAAATGTTACCATGGCTAACAGTGCTGCCTGCAAGGTGG
This sequence comes from Caryopteris x clandonensis, assembly GCA_028749325.2. Classification (NCBI taxonomy): domain Eukaryota; kingdom Viridiplantae; phylum Streptophyta; class Magnoliopsida; order Lamiales; family Lamiaceae; genus Caryopteris; species Caryopteris x clandonensis. Next base: position 10,357,315 of record JAPYKT020000006.1, on the reverse strand, counting down.
TTGGGATTGGGTCAGTCAGGATACGGACACATGATGGGGTATTCTGCACCTTGAATGAAGTCAGGCATGTTCCACAGATGACGAAAAATCTGATATCATTGAGTCTCCTTGACAGCAAGGGTTTCAGTTTCAAAGGTGAAGGTGGAGTTATGTATGTCTGTCAAGGTTCAAAGGTGGTTCTGACAGGCTTGAAACGTGGTACCTTATATTATCTGCGAGGTTCCACTGTGACAGGTTCTGCTGATGTTGCATCATCTGAGGTTCAGACCATGGATATGACCAGGCTGTGGCATATGAGGCTCGGTCATATGGGAGAAAGAGGGATGCAGATTTTGTCAAAGCGGGATCTTCTTTCTGGGCATAAAGTGCAGAGTCTTGAATTCTGCGAACATTGTGTTTTTGGGAAGCTTCATCGCAGCAAGTTTCCAAAGAAGGCAATTCATCAGACCAAGGGGACTCTTGACTACATTCATATGGATTGTTGGGGTCCGTCACGTGTTGAGTCTATTGAAGGCCACAGATATTTTGTGTCTATGATTGATGACTACTCTAGGATGACTTGGGTAATTATGATGAAACACAAAAGTGAAGCTTTCAAGAAATTCAAGCAGTGGAAAGCATTGGTAGAAAATCAGACTGGGAAGAAGATCAAGCAACTGCGAACTGATAATGGCCTGGAGTTCTGTTCGTCTGAGTTCAACGAGTTCTGCAAGGATGCAGGGATTGCTCGACACCACACTATTCGACATACACCGCAGCAGAATGGTGTGGCAGAGCGCATGAATTAGACATTGCTGGAGAGAGCGAGATGCATGCTCTCGAATGCTGGTTTGGCTAGAAAGTTCTGGACAGAAGCAGTAAACACGGCGTGCTATCTGATCAACTGTGGTCCTCACACTGGCATTGATTGCAAGACACCTTATGAGGTATGGTCTAATAAACTTGCAGATTATTCACTGTTAAAGGTTTTTGGTTGTAATGTTTACTATCATGTTAGTGAGGGTAAATTAGAGCCAAGAGCTAAGAAGGGTATATTTGTTGGTTTCGGGGATGGAGTTAAGGGATATAGAATCTGGTCACCTTCAGAGAATAGAGTTATATTCAGTAGGAATGTGATTTTTGATGAGAATTCTATGCTTAACCCCACTGTGAAGTCTATTTGTATAGAAAATTGTAGTAGTGTTGATAAACAGGTGGAGCTGCAAGTCACTCTCGATGGGTGTAAATCACAACTCCAAGGTGGAGAAGATCAACATACTACAGCTGAAAGTGCAAATTCAGATGTTCATCCAGAAGCTCGCAACAAGCATAGCAGTTGATAGAGCTAGGAGAACAGGTGTGAAGCCTCCTGTGCGGTATGGTTTTGAGGATATGGTGACTTACGCATTACAAGTTGCTGACGAGGTGGAAGAGGAAGAACCATCTGCAGGTGAACCATTCACATATAGAGAGGCTGTTTCAGGTAGTGAGTCGGCCCAATGGCTCGCTGCAATGAGAGAAGAGATGGAATCACTTGCCAAGAATGAGACTTGGGAGTTGGTCAAACGGCCTAAGGAGAGAAAGATTGTTACTTGCAAATGGATATTCAAGAAGAAAGAAGAAACCACACCTGGTGAGGGTGTGAGATATAAAGCCCGGCTAGTTGCAAGAGGGTTCACACAGAAGGAGGGGGTTGACTATAATGAGACATTCTCACCATTGGTAAGACACACTTCCATCAGAGTGTTACTAGCAATGGTTGCACATCAAGATTTAGAACTTGAGCAACTAGATGTGAAGACAGCTTTTCTACATGGAAAGCTCGAAGACGATATCTACATGACTCAGCCAGAGGGGTTCCAGGTTCTGGGGAAGGAAGATTATGTTTGCAAGTTGATGAGGTCTTTATATGGGCTAAAGCAGTCTCCAAGGCAGTGGTATAAGAGGTTTGACAATTACATGATCCAGTTGAGATACAACAGGAGTCCGTATGATTGTTGTGTGTATCACAACAAAGCTGATGATGGTTCCATGATCTATCTCGTCCTGTATGTGGATGATATGCTCATAGCTGCGAAGTCCAAGTCTGATATTCAAAAGTTGAAGGATCTGCTCAGTGCTGAGTTCGATATGAAGGATTTGGGTGCTGCCAAGAAAATTCTGGGTATGGAGATATATAGGGAAAGAGAGAAGAAGAAGCTTTTCTCGTCACAGAAGAGCTACATTCAGAAGATCTTGTCTAGATTTGGCATGTCTACCGCCAAGCCTATTGATACTCCAAGTGCTACAAATATTCATTTATCCACTGATTATGCACCGAAATCTATAGCTGAGCAGGTGTACATGTCTCGAGTCCCATACTCTAATGTAGTAGGGAGTTTGATGTATGATATGGTCTGCACTAGACCAGATCTTGCACATGCTGTTAGTGTTGTCAGCAGGTTCATGGGACAACCTGGAAAGGAGCATTGGCGAGCTGTGAAGAGGATTTTCCGTTATCTCAGAGGTACGTCTGATGTTGGTCTCATTTATGGAGTTGATGCTCATGTTTCTGTGACTGGTTATTCTGCTTCTGACTATGCTGGAGATGTTGATAGTAGAAGATCTATGACTGGTTATGTTTTCACTCTTGGTGGTTCTGTTGTTAGTTGGAAGGCAACTCTGCAGGCTACAGTTACTTTGTCTACAACTGAAGCAGAGTATATGGCACTGACAGAAGCTGCTAAAGAGGGAGTTTGGTTGAAAGGGCTTGTAGGTGATCTTGGTCTCCATCATGATCAAGTTATTGTATTCTGTGACAGTCTGAGTGCAATCTGTTTGACCAAGGATAAGGTCCATCATGAGAGGACCAAGCATATTGATGTGAGATATCATTTTCTGAGGAATGAGCAGAGAATCAAGGTGATGAAAGTAGGTACTGCTGATAATCCTGCTGACATGTTCACCAAGCCGGTCCCGCATAGCAAGTTTCGACATTGTTTGGACTTGCTAAACGTCACAAGCTGTTAGATGCCCTAGGAGGGCAAATCTGAGGCAGAAAGGAGGAGTCTGTTCATCTGGCATTGTAATGATGCATCTGCAAGGAAGATTCAAGTCAAGGTGGAGATTGTTGTTGATATGTCTTGAATCACACACTTCGCAGAGCTGTCACGGGGTCTCGCTGCCCGGTCAGCGAGTCGGGGGGTCAAGGGGGGCGGAGACGCCCCCGGCCCGACGATATGCAGTATTGGGCCTTAAGCCCAATTTCGGTGTTTTATCTCAGTACTATATATATGGTCTTTGAGATCTGTAATCTGTAACATATACCGCATAATAAAATCCGTTCTCCTCTCTGCCCGTGGACGTAGCCAATTTATTGGTGAACCACGTAAATCTTGTATCTTCTTTACGTTTCCTATTTCTTGTTTATGCTCTATAATCCTATTCTGTCACAACAATTTGCTTTGTCAACCGAGGCTTGTTTGGATTACAACTTCAATTTTATCATCTTCTCCAACCACATGCTTTCCATCTTAAATTCTCCAATAATACAATATATATATATATATATATATAGAGAGAGAGAGAGAGAGAGAGAGAGAGAGAGAGAGTTAATCTATCTTCCAAATTTCTTCAGGAGGTAAGATTGCTTAATTATTCTTCTACCTTAGACTTGGATATGTGTAGACATCATAATAAATTTTTAATATTTCATTCAACATAGTGTATTATTTTGTTAATGATTATCTTTACGAATTATAAATGCATTTATTCGGAATTGTTTCATGTTGTAAGAATTCTTTTGCCAGAATTTAATTTCTGTGGACATAATGATGATAAACAAAATATATATATATATATATATATATATGAGAATGATGCGAGGAAATATGTTTTGTCCATGAATGAATGATATGCTGACAATAATGAAATTATATTATTTTCTTGTCGGTCTCCATCACTTATATAAATTCAACTCATAATATGAGACATTGCCTTATTGGTAAGATGAGAAATTTTACAATTTCAATTTAACCAATCCTGATTGAAGAGCTACCTACTATCTATGATCAAACTAGGTGGGGTTATGCCAATAATCTTGTTTCACTTCTTTCTTTCATTAATTATCTACTCACCAAGTGGATTAGTTTAAGAAGTGACAACACACACACAATTTGTCAATATGAAATAAATAATTTTATTTCTTCTTAAATAAAAATAATAATAATAATAATAATAATAATAATAATAATAATAATAATAATAATAATAATAATAATAATAATAATAATAATAATAATAATAATAATAATAAGAGAAATAAAGCTTTATCTCTGTAACATTTAAAAGATATTACTAGGAAAATTACTGTCTTCTAATGTAATGCTAATTACTATATAATTTATAGAGCAAAGCAGGGCTTTCTTTCTTTCTTTCTTTTCTATATTTAAAAAACAAAAGAGGATTACAGAGTGCCCACATGCAACCTGAACATCTTTTTTTCTTTTTTCCTTTTTTAAGAAAAAATAAACATTTGGATTTAATTAAAATGTAGCATCTCCCACTCACTCTCGTTAATTCTAACTGCTATCCCAAAATATCCTATATTGTTTTTTGCTCCATATGAAATATTAAGTGAAAACTATAATATATTATCATTAGATAACACGGTTTGGTTGGTTTCATTTTCAGAACAGTGAGTTTTCGAAATAATGGGTGGAACTAAAAGTTTTCATTCTTTTCTTTTCTTTTTTAAATGTGTCCTATGTCAAATCTAGAATAGTCAGTTCGGAAACGGAACTGGCCATTTTCGAAATCATTTATTCTGGAATTAAAACCAAATCAGCTAAGTTTTGGTTCCGATTATGATAGGAACCAGATCAACAATTCAATTACCGCTGACTTGAAATCATAACCGTGCCTATGTCTAATAAGGATAAACATATAGGAAAAACAATTTCAGATCTCACCTCAACTAGATTCCAAAATAATAAACTTTATGACAAGGCATAACAATACGGAAGAATTCTAATAAGAAATATGTTTTTGAACAAATTTAGTGTAATTGACAATCCAATGAGCATCACCCCATCCCTTTGGTTTTCTGATATAATACCTCTGAATCTGATTCAGAGCATTACACATATTATATATGTTGCATACATGTGCCTTTGATGGTCCCATTCCCTTAACCTCCACCCCAAAAGCTTTCTGTTTTTCTTTGTTAATGAAGAGAAAAAGGAGAGGCAAATCTTGAATTTCTCTCACCTTTTTCCCCAAAAACACTAGGGATTGTTTTTGTTTGATCTTATAAACTTGTCCAAATTGTTAGCCCTTTTGGTTGTTTAAAAAAAAAAAAGTAGCTCTTCCTTCACAACCAAGGTAAACGCTTTTGCCTTTCCATTTGAATACATAAAGAAACTAGCTCCTACTGGTTGCAGACTCATCTTTTTATATTACAAGAATCTCGTATAATGCTTGATTATTACAAGTACTGATTAATGTTGTTCTGGGCAGGGATATATTGATAAAAATGAAAAGTTTTCAAAGATCAAATTCAAGTTCTCTGCATTGAATTTTCTTGGATGAATTAAATCTAGTTTCGGTTGGCTGGGAAGAACAATGCGATTGCTGATTTGGGTGTTTGAGGGGAGGAAGAAGAGGCTTTATTCATCAAAAGGCAAAGGGAGGCGATTTTGCAGCTTAATTCAGTAAAATGGAGGCAGCAGGACAGACCCCTACCATGCCCCGGAAAAAGATAGTGAAACAACTGACCGGGAAACGGGATGATACGCCGTTGCATTCTGCAGCAAGAGCAGGGCAAATAGGCACTATCAGGGATATCATAGACAGCGCGAAGGAGGAGGATTTACGGGGGTTGTTGTCCAAGCAAAATTCTGCTGGAGAAACGCCGTTATTTGTAGCTGCAGAGTATGGGTACTATGAGGTTGTAAGAGAGATGATCAAGCATTATGATTTAGCAGATGCTGGGATCAAAGCCAGGAATGGATTTGATGCACTTCACATTGCTGCAAAACAAGGGGATTTGGGTACAGTACTTTAATTTGTTTAATCTTTTTTTTTTTTTTTTTTTTTTTTTAATCTCTGAATAAGGAGTTTGTACTAAGTTTTTCATGTGGCAGAGGTTGTGAAGGTCCTCTTAGAGGCACAGGCGGAGCTTTGTATGACGGTTGATACATCAAACACCACAGCGTTGCATACAGCGGCCAGTCAAGGGCATGAAGAGATTGTGAAATATTTGTTGGAATGGGAGAGCAATTTGGCTACTATAGCTAGAAGTAATGGAAAAACTGCGCTGCATTCGGCTGCAAGAAACGGTCATGTTGGAATTGTGAGTGCGGTTATGGCGAAGGAACCTGGGATTGGTAGACGAACAGATAAGAAGGGGCAGACGGCTCTTCACATGGCTGTAAAGGGTCAGAATCTTGAGGTGGTGGAGAAGCTGATTAAAGCAGAGCCTTTGACCATTAACATGGTGGACACTAAGGGAAACACTGCTTTGCACATTGCATCTCGGAAAGGCAGGGCTCAGGTTATTTGATCCCCTTCTTTATTCAGCATTAGATCTTCGAGTTTCTTACCCGACTAGATGAAAACATGATGTGTTTCCACCACACAGTAGAACCAGATATGATCCATATACCTACATATATATTGTTCACAGACTTAATTTATTGTTGTTGTTGTTATTGTTGTGGTGATCGTTGTACATAGCCTACTTATTCCACTTACATTGCATGCAGATTGTCAAGATGCTACTCGACCATAACGAAACCGACACAAAAGTAGTAAACCGGTCTAATGAAACTGCCTTTGACACCGCAGAGAAAATGGGAAACTCCGATATTGCCTCCATTCTACAAGAGCACGGCGTTTTGAGCGCTCGAGCAATGAAGCCCCAACCGAAAAACCCAGCACGAGAGCTAAAGCAAACCGTAAGCGACATAAAACACGAAGTCCACAACCAATTAGAGCACACTCGCCAAACAAGAAGGCGCGTGCAGGACATTGCCAAACGCCTCAACAAAATGCACACCGAGGGCCTCAACAATGCAATCAACTCCACCACCGTTGTCGCGGTCCTCATCGCCACCGTTGCTTTCGCAGCCATTTTCACCGTTCCAGGCCAATACGCCGACGACCCTAAAAAGATCCCACCCGGGCTTTCGTTAGGGGAGGCTAATATCGCGCCACAAATCCCATTTATACTCTTCTTCATCTTTGACTCGATCGCGCTCTTCATCTCGCTTGCGGTGGTGGTTGTCCAAACTTCGGTTGTTGTAATAGAAAGCACGGCGAAGAAGCAGATGATGGCGATCATAAACAAGCTGATGTGGCTGGCTTGTGTGCTAGTTTCGGTCGCTTACTTGGCGCTGTCGTTTGTGGTGGTGGGGAAGCACGAGAGGTGGCTGGCGATTGGAGTGGCGATTATAGGGACGAGCATATTGGCGACAACTCTAAGTACGATGTGTTATTGGGTGATCGTACATCGGATCGAATCCAAGAACAAGAGGAGTTTAAGTAAGAACTCTCGAGCTAGTGGGTCAAGATCTTGGTCAGTATCAGTAATGTCTGATTCAGATGTATTGAACAGTGAATTCAAGAAAATGTACGCAATTTGAGACCCCTCTGGCCAATCTACCTTCTTTCAAAGGCCATCTTAATTTCCTGTGCATATCAATCCCAATAATATATAGAAGATTCCACTTCTCTCTCTAACTATATAACAGCATGCCTATATTTTAAAGCTATAACCAATGGGCAGTAGGTTACGAGCAGAAAAAAAACATTGTTGTGCGGAACCAAGTTAAAATTTGTTTTAGTGTTTATGGAACTTTATAAATTGTTGTTTAATGGAGTTATTATGTTCCACTTAAGTATACTTAGTCTGGAAAGTAAGTATGTTGAACAAATCTAATATCTCACTCCTTATAATTTAAATTAAAGATGATAATATAACAATTTAGAAATAGTTTGCTTCAGATATTATGAATCATTATGAAATTTGTTTGGTCAGGCATGGGCCCAATGAGGCTCATTAGTAGGAAGTTATCAGATAGACTTTGAGGAGGGAGATCAGTTGGGCCTTGTCCAGTCCATATCAGCCTTTGACATTCAGATTTTTGTTTTGTTTTGTGATGATGATGAAAGAGGACGAATCCTGGACATAGCTTTAATATTTCAAACCAAGTTGGGACAGTACTATGCTCTTATTATTGTCGTCATTGAAACGCATTATTTTCTTTTTCCTTGCATTAAATGATTTATATATATACACACATATAACAAGTCCCCATGCATGCATGTATGTCTGGTTTTGTATTTGAAATCACATTAATATTAGCTCCAACAATAATGGAACGAGAGATTTGGATCTTCTATTTCATCTTATATTTTATTTGTATAATATATATTATATGTTACAATTAATGATATCATTAGATGTATGTGGTGTGTGGTGAATATTTTAGAATACAATATGAAATAAGAAATAGAACGAAAGATTCAAACCCTATTGGAAGGCATCGTTTTTTGGAACTACTCAATTTTGTAAATAATTATCACACATCATATATATTTGATAACATAATTAATTAACATATAGTGTGTACTAAAAGCAGTGAAATATAAGATAAAACACAAAATATCGAAACCCGTTTTTAGTGAATAAAATGTCCACGTAATTGGTGAATACAACACGACGTAGGTTTAGTGAGGAAGGAGCCAGCTATTCTTACACCCACTGTTGGTAGGTAAATTAAAGATCAATAACTTCCTGCATTCATTTTTTGATGCCTTTTGCAGCATAACCGAACAACTCCTTTCCCAAATATACCTAATATTTACTCTTTTCTTCTGCTCTCAATTTACTGTACGTACATGCATGCTTCTCTCTCTCTCTCTCTCTCTCTCTCTCTCTCTCTTAATGTTTAATTTATATTAATGGAGCTATTTTGATGCATAAACCAATCAAATTTGCAGATAAAACCTACAAATCCTGTAAAATAATTAAAACCAAATCCAATTACATTTCTGTCTTGTAATTAAAAACATCTTTGAATAGGGTACAAATTTCATGTTCAAAAGTGGAGTATGTATTTTCCACCTTTGAAAAGCTATATATGCGCCAATTAAAAATAAAATAATAATCTTAATTTGGTATTTCAAAATCATCTGGCAAACTAAATGTATCTTCATTCTCTTTGTGAATCCAACCAAACTTCTCGAAGAAAGGGTTGGCCAGATTCTTTACTGGATAGCTATGGATGGAACCCTTCCACACATTATTTCCTTCCAAATCTCTTACCACCTCCCACAAACAGCTGTTACACTTAAACCCAGCTCCAAAACTTATCATGAAAACCCTATCTCCTTTCTTCAGCCTCTTCTTCGACTCCATGTACGCCAGCACGTACCACAGGCTGCTCGCCGACGTGTTCCCGAACCGGTGCAGCGTCATCCGTGCCGGCTCCACGTCATACTCACTCAAACTCAGGCTCTGCCCTATGGCGTCTATCACCGCCTTCCCACCTGTGTGCAAGCAGAAATGATCCACCCCTGTCTTGAAGTCCACCGCCGCCGCCCTCGCAGAACCTGCCGCCGCCTTGCTCCACCGCTGCTGGAGCTTCCGAACATTTTTCGCCACCGTGTAGCGGAGGAGCTCCCTCATCGGCAAGATTTTGGGGGCGATTTCCTTCAGGTTATCGACGAAGGCCCGGGTCGCTGCCTTGGGGAGATTCTTTCCCAGGTGGACCCCGGTGAATCCGCTGTCGTCTTCTTTCTGCAAACAGCAACCAAAGGCGTCGTCTTTTGCGCCGTGGTGTGTCCTAACTAGGGTTTTCAGTTTGAACATGGCTTTGTCCTTTAACGACGACTTATTCGTTAAAATCATTGCACAGCCTCCTGTCCTAAACAGACAGTTAGCCAGCATCATCGACCTGTCGTTGCCGTTGTACCAATTCTGACTCAGAGACTCCGACGTTACTACAAGGGCCTGCACGTTCTTTCGAGTTCTGCAGACGTTTTCGACGATGTTTATCGACAATAAGCTCGCACTGCACCCCATTCCGGTGAGGTTATACACCTTAACATCCTCCCTCATCTTGTAATAATTTATAATCCTCGACGACAGCGAAGGAATCGCAGAAAGCATCGAAATGTTCACCACAAGAAGGTCGATATCGGCCGGAGAAATTCCGGTTCTCTTAAAAAGATTATCAATAGCGTCGAGAAAGAATTCGTCCTGTTCTTGAAGCCCGTCTAGGAGGGTGGGGGCTGATTCGCGGCCATCAAACACCATCTTGGGGCCATAGGTTTCTTCGCCGATGCCGGAACTGACTATGGCTTTCAAGAGGAATTTGTACTCGTTGAGGCCGAGTTGCTTGTTCCTCATAATGATCTCCCCGCACAATTTTGTGGTGAGCTTTCGATGATCGGAGGGTTTGTAGCATTCGTAATCGAGAATGTAACAAGAGTAGCTCCTCCGACGATCGAAAGCTGCCCATAAGGTGTAGAAGAGAGGGAGAAGAAGGAGAAAGTAGAAAAACATATGAGAAAGTTCCATGTATGTTGTGTTGGTGGTAAAAGAATGGGAAGTAGGGAATTAATAGAGGGGAGAAAGAGCAAAATTATTGGAGTGGGCAAGTTGGCCATGTGAATGGACTTTAACACACTTCGGCAATGCATCTCTTAACTCCCACCAACTCATTGGTGGGAAACATTAATATTAACACAAGCAAATCAAAATATATACTTAATTATATAGATAATACTAAAATATATTCATTTATTCAACTTATTAGACATATAGAGGTCCTAAATACATAAGTTAAGGACTAAAAAGATGAGTTGGGGAAGTTAGAGGACCAAAATCCAATACAGATTTTGATCCAGACACTTACCACATGTTGCATGCCGCCACGCCGGCTTGTAGCCCAAATTTCACTGTATATATAGAAAGTGTAATCAAGAAACTAAAATACAAACTCCTTTTATGATCAAATTTCGACATCTTCTACGTACTTTTTATAAAATATTGTAGGGTAATTAAAATATATCCATATTTATAAATTAAAGACCATTGATGCGCACAACATAATTGATTAGTTGTCTGAAGCTGCAGCCAAAATAAAACCCTCACACATGGTGAGGCCTAGTTTGAACACAATGGAGTTGAGTTCGATCGTGAGAGCATGTATGTATGTATGAATGTATTTATATATGTTGTATCTATCAATGTTGTCCCACCTACCATTCTTTATTCGCCTCTTTAATTTAATTGGCTGCATCAATTTCAAAATGATCAAAATGTTTTTATCACTTTCGACTATCTCTTCCACATGTCGTCATGAAACACAAAATACAACGAATCTCATGAATGTTTTCATAAATCAGTATACTCAATAAATATATGTAAAAGCAAAATTAGTCATCTCTAATGAGATTCTATTTTTAAATTAATTAATAGATCACAGAAAAAAAATATATCACTAAACATATATCTTTTTTTTTTTTCAATATTTCAATATGGAACAACAATTTCGTTTCAATATGTTCATCGTTATGTAAAGATGACCCTTGTCATTTAATTTCAACCAATGTGTGACCTTTATATAATGGTTTATTATTCATGTTTTTATTTCAAGAATTAATGTTTAACCCAATGGCTGAATTTTAACTTAAGGGCTTTTATTTGAGATCAAAATATGACATTTAAATTCATTATAAACTAAGCTTATTCAAACACTAATGCATATATGTACATATATATAATTTTAAAAAAAATCATAACCCAAATTCGTCAATTCAACTGCAATCTATAAACATTTATCCTTTGTATGTTTTTAATAAATTAAAAGCAATATGAAAATAGAATTCATTATATATAAATCGACCCTGAACAATTAATGAACCCACTATTAAAAAACAAATGGGTAGTATTATATGAAATTGGGGAATTTTTCAAATTAGTCGTATAATTTATGAAATCACATTTTTCATCCTGAAAGTTATCTTAAAGTTTCAGATTTATGTGTCAGTGCAGCATACATAATGATTTTTACCCAAATTAATATTCTTTTACAAAATTTGTGCTCAAATCAATTAATCCTAAAAATGTAGGAGGCCAAAATTAAATTTTGTTAAATTGCAGGACTGATTTTGAAAATGTCCTAATTATAATTACTTTTTCTTTAAAAAAATGGTAATTGGGGGGGACGGCATTAAATTGATCTACTGTTGAGGGCATGGCCAGCAGGATTATTGTTGTATAAATTAAATGTTACTATATCTACCTGTCTAGGAATCATATTCCAAGAAAGCCATATTGTTTTGGGTAGGTTTCCCTTCAGTAATCTATATATCATAAAAAGATGGTACCATACAGCCCTATACATTTGAATCATTGCTTTCGTCCCCTCAACATCAACATATATATGTTTTGAATAATACACCTTAATTATTTTACTCAGCTTGCAATACGTTCTATCTTAGGATCAGGACTAGCTTGTGAGGTAATTAAAATGTGCTCATTAAGTGGTCTCAACAAAGGATGTTATGGAGCATCAGTTCTCAAACATATCGGGTCCATCCAAACCCGTTTACCTTAAGGCTTAGTTATTTCAAAGAGAAAGAAAACTCAAACATCAATGGAAAGTACAATAATGGACTGTTTCATTGCAAATAGTAATATTCTGACATGGGTACATGTATGTTAAAGATGTAACGAAACTCTTAACACCATGCAATAAAATGCCTAATCATAATAAATAGTGGGAACTAGGTGTTCTGTAACTTGTGCTCAAATTAACTTCGTCTACGAATTCGGATTCAGAAGGTCACAGCAGGACTGGAGTGGGGTACCACTTTCTGCAATTATATAGATTAGATTATTACTTCTGTAATAAATAGTACATATTTTAGTTTTGAGGATTTGTTATGTGTTAAGTTTTTTGAGACAATATTTATATGTGAATAAAATAATTTGTACATGTTCAAATACGTCGCATGATTTATCCACCGTGGAGACATATATATCAAGATCATAGATGGACATTTTGAACGTGGATCAGACTCCCAACAAATCATCTTTTATTTTAAAGTTATTTTATGTATAGATATATGTGTAAGTAAAAAGTCTGGGAAAGTGGTTGAAGTTGGAGCAGAGCACGTTAAGGTGATTAATGGTACGGTATCATGGAAAAGACCAAGACATATTACGTACATTTGATGATAGGCATTTTAAGATATGACTCGTTTTCTGTGTGACGTTAAATCTCAATTATGTTAATTAATGACTACAATAGCATTATTACTTTAGCAGTTAGACCAAGCAAGAAAGTGATAAACCATAAACCTTGTTCACTCATCTATGTCTATGCGTGTATAATTAATATAGATTCATCATAGAAGCCTGATTGGTCTAACATATCTGTAGCTTCTCTTGTTTTCTTTATTAATTTTTCAGATTTCGGCGCTATACACAGCTTGGACTTGTCTGTTGTTGTTAGTGTGAATTTAACCAAACTAATGAACACAGGCACGTGCTCATCATTACACTGCAGATCATTAATTCTTTTGTTTATGTTCCTACATCATTCCACTTACCCAAGTGCTCAACTACGGCATACCAATATTAATGCAACAGTTTCTGCATATTTCAGCTTATTAAAATTGGCATAAAAGGTATTGATTCTTCTTAATTTCGATCCCTTAAACAGGTAAAGCATGAGCTGTATAACATGAAAGATCATATATGAACTAATAGAACAAAAGTCGTTGTCCCAATAAATTGTATGTGAAACGAGCAGAGGCCCAATTAATGGGATTTAGTTGGTTAGTTTAAGAAATCTAGATTTGGGGGTTTTAGAGGCGAGCGAATGTGTGGGCTTTTAGTGCATCTACGGCATAAATTAGGCCTGCAGCTTGGGCCTGACGTTGCACAAGAATATAGAATAATGAAAATGGAACAAAATCCCTTTCAACTGGTGGAAAACTACAATCCTCCAGTTATTCCAAAATGTCAATTTATTACAAGTACAGCACCACCAGCCAGCCACTAAGACACGTACCATCGATGTTGAGGTCAATACGAAAAAAAATATAATGTGTTAACAGTGGCATAAACAAAATTCGTGTTGCAAATTCAACTTCGATTGTGGGATTTCCGACATTCCATGGAGAGGGGTGGAGAGAGAGAGCAGTCACATTATCTTGGCATAGAGGCAGGAATGAGAAACAAAACAAAAAAAAAAGAGCTATTTTGAGAAAAGGAAAAATGGTAGTTGAATTTCATGTCGACACAACAGAAATGTAGTAAACGCACATCTAATTGTTCATTGCACTCTCAAGTATCAAATAGGAGGCAAAACAGACAAAATTGCTTAAAACAAAATATTATTTAAACCTTGATAGCATACTTCCTCAGAGGGAAATACATTTCCTTCTTCTTCTGCTTTTCCGTCTTCAAAGATGCCTGAAACAACACAGCCAAAACCACAAGTTAACAACATTAGCCAAGAAAAGGTCAGCATTGTAAGAGCTACAAGTCCAATCGCTATGATACAACTGCATCATTCAACTGTATCATCCATTTAAATTATAGATACAAGAGGTTTACTAAAGATATGTTGAGAATCTACACTACTAGTCCAACATGTATAACAAAAAAACAAGGGAATATAATAACAGAATATATAAAATAAACACGGAAAAGCCCAGTTATGTCTACTAAACATATTTCATGTTAGTTCTTATCGTGGATTTAGAAATATGTTTATCTGTCACTTGTGGAAGCATTTTTTATCAAAAAATATAGAAAACCTGATGCCAAGAAAATGATTTCGTGGAATATGTAAGTTTTGTGCTTCGGCTCCAACAAGATTCGCAACTTAATCCAACTTAAATAATGAAGTATAAAGCACACCATCATTTCCTAAGAATTGGCTAAATAACATACATGTTTTCATTTCACAACCACTGATTATCTGACCATAAACACTATGGCTAACACAAGTTTCCTCATGAAAATTAAAAAATTTAGCTCGTGTTTATGGCGTTAACAAAAATTCCCCAAAAAAAAGACCAGAGAAAAACTACGTAATAAAACATAAGTATAAAAAATAAAAATCAAGACTCTAACAGTGCCTGGAAATTATTTGAACACAAAGGAAATGAAAGTGCAGATAAGTTGTCTTCAGGCCGCATCCAATTTAGACACAGATAATAGCATGAAATATAGCATCAAGGATTGCTTAACCACCTCAAATTTTAGAAACAGAGAATCGAGCAGGAAATATGTATATGTTATGAACAAATTCAATTACAAAGAGAAACAGAAATATTTGGTAATTTAAAAAGTTAGTTCCTTTCTAACAAGAACAATATCCTCAACCAACACAAAGAGAAGTGATAAAAGCCAATTGCTATATCAACATCAATAGTAGTATTTTGAGCCAGTATGCACTTCCTAGTAAATATTAGAGCCGTTATAATGTTTAATCATTAACATAATGTAGCAACACTAAGTAATAAATAATTATAAATAATTTAACTACATTATCTACTCACTAAGCTGGAATGCTAATATGTAGATTAACATTACATCAACTAACACTAGCACGCACAAAAAATCAAATGCAAGTCAATCAGTGGTTCTTAGCAACCAAAAGTTTCCAAATGACTAATTACTGGAGTATACAAAAGCGCAACGATTCAATAAATTGAAAACACAGGGAAAGTCTAGAATTTAACTTTATATACCAATCTAAGAAAATTGAAATGAAACATAGTACCTGGTGCTTGGTGAGACGGCGGCGGATAGCGCGGGTCTTCTTAGGGCGGAGATCGAGAGGAAGATACTTCTTGTTCTTATACACTTCTCTCAGAGCAGTTTTCTGCTTCTGAGAAATGACGGTCAGAACCTGCGCAATCGAAAGCCTAACAACCTTAATCTTCGAGAGCTTGTTCGGAGCGCCACCAGTCACCTTCGCCACGCGCAGCAACGCCAGCTCCGCCTTCAGATCCTTCAGCTGCGCCAGTAGCTCCGTCTTGTTTTTTTGCCTCAGCTCGTGCACCTTAATCCTCGCTAAATTTTTCGGGAGAGAAAACAGAAAAATTGAATACTTTTTAGTAAATCAAAAAAACAGAAATACGATCTGACAAATGTCACTTTGAAAGAGAAAATTAGTCATACCCATTTTGAGCTTCTTCTTCCGCTTTTCTTCTTGCTGGAAGGGAGGTGTCTGGTGTTGGCGGACGTGCAGAAAGGAGATTAAAGCCGCTGTTGAGAGAGTGAAGAGTGAAAACCCTAATGTATTAATGAATCGAATTGGGCTTGGGCTATATTTGATTAAAATAATGGGCTTTCGGCTTCACAGCTACTCTTGGGCTATAAAATAGAACTGGACCTGGTTAGCAGGGCCCTTTGGAAAAGTAGTTTAGTTCCAGAAGGCCCATCTTCCCTACTTTGTCCTATGTTGTAAAAATTAATTAATTTTCTACGTGCATTCTGGAAATTAAAAAGTAATGCATATAATAAAGAATCAAAATATAGAGTAATAGCATAGTTTTTTACTAGGTTGTTTGGGGTGTTGAATATATTAGATATTAGGAAGCTAAAAGGAAAGGATGGCTCCCTTATCCTGCACTACAGTCAAAACATACGCACTTTGACTTATGACAGAGTCTCCCAGGCACAATGAATACTGAGTAAACTTTGATTTAGTTAATGGTCAAAGAATTTCCAGCTTTGATTAAGTCAATCTCCACGGATTGCAAACATATATATAGGGGTTATTGCAGCGAATCCAAATCGATATTTAATCATCCAAACCTTCTTAAACACATTCCTCAATACTCCAACCATCAAAACAAATAGAACCAATTCCCTGTCTCCCAGATGAACATGGAAACATATCCAGTTTTCTGTTCGAGCCCTCAACAATTTCAGCATGATGCATGTAATTCAGAATTCGACAGACTCGCATGCCACTATTTGGATGGACTGGAAGAACACTGGAGAAAAACCCATGAATCAGAAGCAGAAAACAGCTGTATAAATGATGGTGATGATGACCAGGATTCAGTGCAAATCATGAAAGGATTCTTGAAAGAACTGGACGAAAAAGGGCACAGAATGTTGGACAAGTTTCTTTCCAGGGTTGAAAAGGACGTCCCAATTGATAGACTATTACATGGATTCCGAGGAAAACATGTAAGAAAATTAAATGGAGAGGAAGGATGTAGGGGTGTGGAGGTTGATGAGCATAATATACTTGAGAGGTTCAAAGTGAAGACTGTAAACATTATTGGGTCAGGAGTTGTCAAGGAGGAGGGACGGTAGACAAATTACAAAGAAATTAAAGGAATAATGTGCGTCTCTTTTTTTTATTATTATTATTATTGTTAATTAAATTCATTGAAGTTAGGAAATCCAACTATTTTTTTTAATTTTGGATTTTGATCCTTTCCTGTAATAATTTGATATTTTGGAGCTATGAATGAAATCCCAATATTGGGAGAGGACTATTTCTGGATTCCAATTTTATGGAAGGGACAAACTAATGTTACATTTCTTCCATAGATATATCTCCGTTTGAAGCTGAAGTTTCTCGGTGCCCCAATTTACTGGTTTAATAGTTTCTGCCACGTTAATTAAGTTTTAGTATTTTTTAATATTCTTTATAAATGAGATATTAAAAACTAATGAAAAATATAAACACCGCTAATGGGCTTTTGCAACAGAGAGTTTTCAATTCTCTATGCTGCATACTTGAATTTTACAAATTCCAATTCACAACAATCTCTCACACACACATAACAAGAAACAAATCCCAGAAAACAAACTAATAAGCAAGATAAACAATGATCTCCAGCAATGTCTCCACCCCATCAGTCTCATGCTGGTTCCCTGGAAATGTCTTCACTGTGGCAAACCCCTTAGCATTCACATACTTCCCCGTCCCTCCCATGATCGCCAAATGTGACTCCGCCACCGCCGTCCGATGAACTCCGAAGAAGCTCAAACTATCTGCATAGCTTCCATCCTTAAACATCACCGTAAACGCCATTGTCTGGCTCGTCCCATCTTCCGAACTCGATATATAGAAACCCTGAGCCTTGCCCACTAGGCCCGAGCCGAGGTCATGCCCTTCTGTCAGTTCATCATCGAACACCGTCATGGTCCCGAACATGAGCTTCTGGAGGGTGGTCCCCGACGGAAACTGAGCACTGTTGAGGACAGGGAATCCAGGGGTCCCACCGATGATGTTGTTGTTGTTGCCGTTGTTGTTCTGGCCGAAGTTGGAATTGAATCCACTGAGGCCAGTGAGGAAGGGGATGTTGTTGTTGTTGACGATCCCTCCGTTGGCATTGTTGGTGGGGACACCATTGTTCACCGGTAGGACAGCACCGTTCGGCTTTGCAAATGGGACTTGGCCCCCCACAGCTGGGTTGGCAACGATTCCGGTCACGGCTATGGCAGAGGGGCGGGACCCACCGAGTATGTCGTGCATGAAGAAGGTGAGGGAGTGATCGTCCGGGTTCACTACGGTGGCGCCTGGATTGCCTCCGGGGGTGAGGGCGGCACCACCTGTTGGGCCACCAGGAATGGTGGCAGGGCCACTTGTTGTGCCACCAGGCGAGGTGGCGGAGGTGCCTCCAGGAACTACAGCAGGGGCATCAGCCTGCTCGTCCAGGATTCGGGCGGAGAAGGTTGATGAGATTGTGAGGGCAAGGATGAAAAGGGGGAGCATGGCCTTGAGTTGATGAAACGCCATGATTGTTTGAAGATGAAATTTCTCAGTTTCTTTACTGTTTGTAGTATTGATGGGAATGAGTTGTCTGAAAAATCTCTGGGGAGGGATTATATAAAGATGTGCATATGGATTAAGTAGTAATCAGAAGATGTGGAGTTGATGAAATGGATTAGGTGCATGCCTTTGCAGTGGTTTCGCTGGTAATGGGCCTATAATACAACTAAGGTAATGGTTTAAATAACCAAACCTAACCAAATTGTATATCAAAGATTAATAAGATGCTACGATTTCGCAAATAAATTCAGAAAACAAGAACTACACAAACAAAAATATAAGCGTAGTGCGTGTACCTCCCCCCTTTCAATGTTAGGCAAGGAACACATCAAACGGAGCATATTACATCATCCAAACGCCCAGCAACAAGTTCATCATCCTTGCAATATTCTCTAGCAAGGTTTTCCCACGAAACCGAATCCAAATGCATTGTCCTTTTCTTCATCTCCTCCAAAAGAAAGCATACCTCATCTATTTTCCCATTCCTCAACAAGCCAATACATAGAGAACAAAACGTTTGAACACGCGGGCAGTGATCACTATGCAGCATTGCATTCAAAACCTTTAAACCTCCAGAAAAATTCTCAACTTTCAAGAAACCATCGACCACCATCCGGTAAGTGGCGGCATTAGGCTTACAGCCATTGACTTGCATATCAACCAAGAGTTTATACCCCTCCGAAACTGCACCTTCTTTACACAGAGAACCAATCAAGATATTGTACATGACCACATCTGGTTTGATCCGCCTTTTCTTCATCTCAACAAGTAAGCCTTTGGCGTCATCCATTAACCCTCTCTTGGCAAGATCAGTCATCAAAACCCCATAATTTATAAGCTCTACTTTGTATCCATGGTACTCCATATCAAACATCAGTTTCTTAGCTTCCTTTTGTCTTCCTGAAGAACATAAACCTTCCATTAACAGAGCATAAGTGACTGCATTTCCTCGCCTACCTTTTGATCTCATATCCTCGAACAGTCTTTTGGCCTCATCAACCTCACCACGTTTGCATAAAAACCCAATCTGTGAATTGTAAGTCACAGCTGTGGGTTCGACCTCTCTCTCAAGCATTTCTTCGAACACTTTCCTCGCCTTCTCCCAGTCCCCATTCTCCAACCACATTTTGATCATAATATTAAATGAAACAGAATTCAATCTGAATCCCATCTTACGACCCTTCTCAAATAACTCAACAGCATCAGAAATCCGCT
Organism: Caryopteris x clandonensis; assembly: GCA_028749325.2. Lineage (NCBI taxonomy): Eukaryota > Viridiplantae > Streptophyta > Magnoliopsida > Lamiales > Lamiaceae > Caryopteris > Caryopteris x clandonensis. Next base: position 10,337,312 of record JAPYKT020000006.1, on the reverse strand, counting down.
TGTTATCGACTAAAACATTCAGAATCGTGTTGAAAGACTGCTTCGTGCGCACACAGTTGAATGACTTCCCCATCTCACGAAAAATTTCAATGGCTTTATCGACCAAACGGGCCTTCCCGTAATGCCGAATCAATCCGATAAACAGAGATTCCCCGCATCTTATATCATGGGTCTGGAGGAAATGCAAAACAACATCGATGTCCTCGAATTTTCTGGCGCGAGCAAGCTTATAGATGAGAGAAGCGTAAGAAGGGTAGTCGTGTTTGTAGCCCAATTCATGGAAATCGCTGAAGCTTGAGAGAAATTCGTCGGGATTCTTGCATTGTTTGAGATGATCAAGGAACGGGATGGGTGGCCGAAGTTGGTTTCTCGTGAGCTTGTGAGGCCGTGGTTTTTTTGTGGGTTTCTTACGGACATGGCCATGGATGCGATTAGACTGAATATATCTGTACAACTGACTTTGTAGATTGCGCGAGCTAAGCTTGAATCGAGAATTTATCATGGATATTAAGGGTGAGAATTGGAGGAAGACAGTGAAAAAGCTGAGAAGAAGAGATGGAGGGAAATTAAGAAAACTGAACGGTGATTATTGACGACATTCGGTACTTGTTTAGTCCTTCTCACCATATACCATTCAGCATTTATACTTAAAACTATTTTGAAGCAAAACATACAAATAAATCCCCATTATTTCAATTTTCATACAATTGCATCGCATTCTTTTAAAAAAAATTACCAAATGAAATCCAAATCAATTGGAAATGTAATGAGATATCAACTTAGCCATTGATAAACAACTTACAAAAGATTATGCTGAATCCAAAAGATCCTGCTCAATTACATGTTTACAATTCTCTCACGAGTGAGATAAGGGCTTAGTGAATACTACATCCAATACAATATCTATAAACCATCTATACATATACACGTGATAGGATGTGTATGGGCAAAAGTTTTAAGGATATTGAAAACAAACAATAGACAAGAATCAAGATCATCAACCATAATGAGCACAGCAGGTACAGTAAATAGAGTATGTATGACCACGTTGCTGTAGCCTGTACGGAATTTGTCATCAGAATACAGCTGCTTCAGTGTCAAGGTTTTCACCATCTCCGATTTCATCTGATATATCACGTAATCATGAAGTCTGTGGTCTTACCAGAAGCCTGAAGATGAAAAACAAGAACACCGTTTGTTTTTTTATACGATATGATTGATTGAATTACAGAACCTTTTCTGGGAATAGGAATGGAACAGGGAAGTTCTGATCACGAGAATGAACTAACAGTGGATTATAAGGGAGATAACCACCATGCTTGGACAGTCAGCATCCCGTGACTTCTTCATTTTAAACAGTAATAGAAAGAAAGCATTATCGTACAGCTATAGACTTAAGCTATGGTTCTGTAATCCTTCTGCCTGTACAACTCTAGTGTACAATCTTTTCTATCAAATATATAGGCTTGCATCGAGTTTGCTCGTCAATTAAATTAACCAGTTGCTGCTCCTTCACAATAACTAATACATTCAGATTGAGTCGCTTATCCCTCTGCTTAATTACCTTAGATATGCACACAGAGTATCTTGATAACTTTTTTGCACTTTCATAACTTGTAGAAGGAAAATGTCAAAGAAAAGATGCAACCTAAAGCAACTTTAGAAGCAGAATCTGAATGTGATTTTAAGAGTATAACTGTTGTATACAACTAGATCTCCTACATATTAACAATGAACAAATGAAAATTAAAGGTAGGCCCACTCTTATTTTCACTGTTGGCAACTGATTAAGTGTTGGAGCGTAAGGAGGCAGGAGATTTTGCAATGTTAGTGCCACAAAAGAGTCATTAGGCATGAATCTGCAAGCTAAGATACATACCAGGCATGGATGTTTAAGTATTGTGATGCAGCTACCATTGGTTGCAGGGTTCCTGGATAGCAGAAGCCTTACATGCGGAATGCTCTTCCAACTCTCTCCTAATGCTGGTTTGGAAATGCCAGCTTCTCCACCCACCATATGGTTGGTCACCTGAAGCAGAAGTCATCTGTATTAATACTACAGAATAAAGTAGATAATCATCTAGGATGTTTTGCCAAACATAAATTATTTATTATTAGATCTAACAGCAAAAATGTTTTGGGATAAAGAACTGATGAAATGTCGCCACACTTCAACATGGGTGCTCTAATTATTGTGATTGGCTTGTAAATCAGTCATTATTGACCTAGACAAGTAAGAGTTGAACGGAAACAAAAGTGGTCTTGAATTTATGGGATGCTGTGTTTGCTCCTGGTTATTGCTACATAGGATCCTGACAACCGAAAAGCACATGTTGGAAGCATATTTGTCTCTTACAACATTCTCATGTTTCTTGTCCTAGCAACAGGTTTTCCATTTGAAATATTATTTCCACAAGAAGATTATAATCTGATACACAAGCAAATGACATCAAATTTATCCGTAGATGTCAGTATGGATTTGGTGATGAAATCTTCTATACCATTTTGGAAAGAAAGGACTGCGAACAAAGAAAACAAGCACAATAGTGCATTGCAGAACAAGGTAAAAGCTGAAAGCATCAGGGCAAGATCTACCACAACGGAAATGTTATGCTCGTGCGCAAGCTCCTTTAACAAGAATCCAGCAGTAACCATCAAAGCGTGTCCTGTACATGTAGCCCACGCCATGAAACAAAAAAGTTTAGGAACTACTCCAGCACGCATGAGAAGCATAAATGGAAAGAGCCTGTCCTCTTTATTTTCATCTTTCATAGGACATGCTGATTCTGTTTGTTAATGCATAGAGAGTTCGAAATGCAACCATCGTGCTTTTCTGATACAAATCTATTCTCAAGACATCCATAACACACTTAACAATCTTAATCAGGTCATCTGCATAATTAATCAAGCAAATCAGTTATTCATGATAGCAGTTTAACAAGTAATATGAACGGTGAATCTTTTGCAAGTACCAGTTTAATATAATAGTTTAGGAATTGTACAACTGATGATGATGATCCTCAGAAAGTCTAAATCAACATAAATACTACCAAGGAAAATAGTGTACATACTTTAACTCAGATAAGTAAATAAATGATATACAGGACTGATGACCATATTACATGCTAAGATCTCACATATAGGGGGCTTTCATTCAAAATAGTTGAAATTGTCTTGGTTAGCAATCAAAAGGTCAATCTGTCTTTAGACAATGTATACCGTGTGCACCACCACCTCCAAGAACCGGAGCTATAAGTGATGAAAGTGAGTCAATGATAAGCATCCTAACCTTGCAACCAATCTGCAAAAAATATCTTCTAAATGACCACAAAAGCAAATGTACATGCTTAACAAATAGGAATAAAATCATAGTTACGTCAGAACCTGAGATTTCAAATTATTAATCAACTGATGGAGCATATTCAGGAGGCTAAAGATGTCGAATATAGAATGGCATACTATGTTGCTCAGTACTTGTTGAACAGTTTCTTTCACCTGTAGGAACACAATAATAGATGCACAGCAAAACGTAATTAGAATGTGAATCCCTAGTGACTTATTACTGGTGATAGGACATAACATATAATTATGTCAATAGACGGATGTATCATAATCGTGTAAATAGCTATAACTAGTTGTTTCACAAATGTTGATCAGTTCTCAGCTTATACGGTTGCATAACTTACATAAAGGACAAGCTATTATCTAATACACACTTCACCATCAAATTAGCAAGGGACTAATAGCTTCAGAAGATCCAAACAACTATAAGCGCCGGGTTCTATACATGGATGAACAGGAAACCAAAATGGAAAGATCCCTCCATCTCCTTTCTAATTAAATTCTCTAAAATTAATAGACCAATAGAAAGAACCAAAAACACAACAATCTCAAAATTCAATAATTTCACCTCAGTATTGACAGGATCTGATGATTCACTTAGAAACTGTGCAACTCGTTTGGGTGAAAAGGAGTTTCCTGTGTCAAAATACATCACCTTGCCCGAATAGTTTCTTGCCACATGTGACGCAGCTTTAAGGCAAACCTACATGATAGACTTTTCCAACAATCAGAACAGAAAAAAGGAGTTAAAAAATTCAGCTTTGAGTTTAATATTTATCAATGAAAAGGACAATAACCATAAATCTCCTGAATCTTCACTAATTGGGCTTAATCTAATAATTGGAGGATCATACTTGAGTTTTACAAGAGGATGATGGCCCAACTAGCTCTGATACAAGTCCCTCACGTAAGCCTCCTTGTAGAAGAACATCAATCCTAGTTAAAAGTCAACGCCTTTTTGGTGATAAGCACATAAGCATGATATATAATCAAATATATATATATATATATATATAAATATTGCAGTTGCACTAAGGGTACCTTTCACATCCTGTCGAAAGAGAGCACTTGTTCAGTTGAGCATCTTCTAATAACTCAAGACCATTTAGCCACGGTCGGTGTAGACTCTCTATTACCGAGAAAACTTGCTTAATTCCCTATTTCAAGAACAGATAATATATCTCAGCATAATTTTGCAAAATGAGATGCTTCTTTGCAACTGCTAAATAAGTAGCTAACCAGTTTCAACTTTTCTGATGCATAGTCTTGTCCAGCAAGCCTCTCTAATGCATAAAGATCGTGCACTAGAAAATCTTCAACTGCAACAGGAAAAAGATGTCAAAGTAATAAATTCATTGGACTTTGTTCGACTAATTTTAAGTTGCAGTAAATTCAATATACTTAGCACCCTCATTGAACTATTTTCACTATCATTACAGTGGATTTCGTATGCACATATTAGACTGATCAGAGATCCTTGTATAATTCTATTCCAAACCCTTTCCATTCAAACCAAGCTTTATTAATGAATTGGCTCGAAACTGCTAACATCAAAGTACAAACTAAAATAAGCTAAGGGAAAAATTCTAAAATTTACTCCAAAACAGAGACAAAATATGCCTGTTAACATTATTATTGACTTCTTCTTTTCTGTAGTTCAATCCAAAAAAGAACACATTGAGCGAGTAAGATGGTTGAACTTCTATCCCAACACTTTAATTTCAAAAGTTTCCACAATCAAAATCGAAAATCACCAATACAGTCTTCTAGGTAACCCCCCACTGTTTGGGGGGGGGGGGTTGAGAGAGAGAGAGCAGACCAGAGAAAATTCCGTGAGAAGCGCAAAACAACCGGAAATTGGAATCAATGAGCGGATAATCCCGTTCCAAAGTATCTAAAGGCGCCATGTCTTTACCTTGATTATTTTGGAGTAGAAAAAGACACAGAAAGATGGAGGGAGAAAGAGAAGGAATGAGGAATGGATTCTATCCCCTCTTTTCAAAATGCGTTCAGTTTTAACAGACTATTTATTGGGAGATGGCATTTCGCCCCCTTAATTGTTGGGAGATGGCGATTCCCCCCTAAATTGTTTAGGGTGGCATTTAAAGAGAAAGAAAAAATAATAATAATTTAAACTCATTCATTTATACTAAAAAATAATTTAAAAATACATTTTGAGTTTGTAAAAAATTAAAATTATCGATTTCTTTTTCCATCTTGCGACATCTTTTTACTATTCATTTCTATCAATAAAAAGATAACATTTTAGGCTATGAAAGTTAATAAATTTTGAATTTAATCTCTCTTATCCGAAAGAATCAAATAACACCCATTTTAACTATTTACAAGAGAGAGGAAAAAAAAAAAAAAAAAAGAGAGAGAATGTTAATAGGTGAAGTCGGCACTTGGAACAGTGCGTAGAGGCACCAACATCAGCCGCGACATAAGGCAATTTTCAATTATTTAAATAAGTGTTGTCTTATAGCATCACCTGTGCTGTGGTCAGATGCATATTATTACTCATTGAGACCTGCATCTTCCTTGCCACTAGATCAAGATCTAAACTGCAAGACTAACGTATGATTCAAACACAGGACCTGATGTGCAATAGGATTCATTGTGAATTAGGACAAGATTACTTAAAATTAAATATTATCTAACACCAAAACATCAATAGAGCCAACATATAAATACACTTCCAATTAACTCAAAATAACTATTTAAACTTTGCAATAACCTTCTATACTATCACATAAATAAATTTGCAAATTTAGCACCGCATAAACTTTCCACCACCATACTTACGCAAAATCTAAATAAAAATTAAGTTAAGGGTGATTCTTGCAGTCTCACAGAAAACAATTCTACCCATAAAACAATGGGGTGGTTGAAAGAACTCAGGAGGTATATACATCCATATCATAAGATGAGAGAATTCTGTAAGCATTTGATATAGGCAGGGAGTTGCCTGTAAAATTACTCCACGCCAGGCTGCTTTTTCAAGTACCGGAAGAAGCCCAACCATTAGTAAGGACGCCCGTTTTTCAACAAAAAAGTTAGAATTAGTTGGAGATCTTTTATCCTTAGTCACAAAGCTGAGATGCTATGCATTAGGCCTTGGTGGACTAACAGCTCCATTTTCTGTTTCTTCCAATGACAATGGCTTTGGTTTACTTCTAAAGTAGCTTTTTGAGTATATTGAACCGAAGACAATAACCTGTCCAGTGAAATCAAAATGAGTACTGGGTCAAGAGGCTGAAAATAGAAGAGCTGGTACCTACCCTCCTCTATCAGGGAGGAGGTTGGGGTTTTGACCCTTCCCCCAACCCTATTTTCCAATTTGGAAAAGGTTCAAGAAATTAAAATAAATAGAAGGGTCAAGACAGGTGCTTACTGCTCCAATCAATTGTTCCGCACTCAGTGGGTGAGCGAACCACACGCAAGATAGTAGAATGCTTACCAGCTGCAATGAAAACCATCCAATTCAAGTGTAAGTGCTGCGTATCAGTTTAGGATAAAACTGAAAGGGTTGCTATACCTGTCTTGTGGTCATTATGGTTGCAAAGGTCAGAGCTCCAAAATTGCGTATAGTGTAAGAAATGAAGAATTGACTAATTGTTGCTACCTGCAATACAAGATCATATTATCAAGCGTAATTTTCTAAGCCAGGAGGGAAACATTTATGTGTTTGCAGGACATTAAAGATGTGGAAATAGAAGACTGGAGGCTGATTGTTCGAATTTAAGCTTAAATGAAAAGTGAAAATTAAAGTTTGGTGACTTACAGTTGAAAGAATTACAATGTCAATGAAACAATCATGATGCCGAGAAACAAAGTCTATAGCCAGGAAAAGGTTGCCTTGTAAGATTAGACCTACACAAAAATGGAACCATCTAATAAATACTGGCAGCTAAGTGGCAAACTGGTGAGTCAGATGTGACAATATCCATGTCAAGCATAACACACAAACAGAGAAAAAGGAAAGATAATCATACAAAAAAAAATTCAAGAGTTCAGCATATCTCGTAGAAACACAAGAAATCAATTTATTTTTTAGAAGAATTTGATGTGTTCACATCTGAAGCACGTAAATGGTGTTGGCAACAAGCTAGTATTAAAAGCCTCCAGCTCATTCATTTGGAAAATCATGCAAGACCTTGGAGTTCATTAGTTCAATAATCTCCAGAAGAGGATTAATGAAAGTTCTGTGCAAAAAAGAGCTCTCCAAAAGTATGATTATAAGCTGCAAAAAAAGGTGGTATCAATAAGAGGATCTTACATACCAAAACTCATTCATTAGTTGGTCAAGATAAGATACACCAATTCAAATCGGTACAGTTTTTCTTAAGAGAGCTAAAATTATGTTTGGGCAAGTACGCCACATTTTAAATGGGTAAATGCATTTCTGGAGTTCCAAATAGTGCAAAATGAAAAGATTCACTTTTGCAGATATAAAAATCAGGCCTGAAATATAACCTCAGCATTAACACTTAAATTTCAAAACTGCTGGCCTGTCTACTTCATTTCCAACTCACTCTATACCCAACTTATAAATAGATTAAAAAAAAAAAAGGCGAAATTAAAGAACTGCAAGGACAGATGGAAATGATTTATCTTACCAGTGAAACTTAACATGCATGAACAAAGTGTTGTGTAGAATATCTGATTGTGTATGTCCATATCATATCCTTTGAAAAGTTTATCTTGAAATGTGCTTGTGAAGCCATCACACCTGTAAAACCGTGCAAACAATGAATAGGATGTACGTCCTCAACCAGAATCAGCGTATTCGCTTCTAACCTAATTCACAGAGATGTGTTGTTATTTTTATTACTAGAATGCATGCAAGTCTGGCCTGACACTTTGTTGACATACTGGATCCCATGTCGAAGAAGAATATATCTAGAATGATCAATATAAGTCATAAGGACATCCGAATGCAGCATGCATGAAAAAATGCAAGTATTGTTAGAAGAGAGATCAGGAGTATATAAAGAACAAAGAACAGAGAGAATTATGTTTTTTGGTGTTTCAGCAGAGCATGCTCAAGGAAGAGGATCAAGTAGCTGAGTCTACAGGTAAGATTGAAGCTCCAGGAGAGGGGAGTTCAATTACTGCTGAAATTAAAACTTTTGAGGGAGATTCACACAGTCAGGTTGTGCTATGCATTCCCCTTGCAGTCTGTGTCAGGTTGTCTCCTAAAATCTTTAGTTTTTCTGCTACAACAGAAAAGATTTTGGACAGCATCTAGAATTGGCTTCTTCTGAAAATTTGGGAAAATTAAGGACAGGTTTGTCTTAAAAAGCGGGCATAATAGTTTCTAAATATGATGAGAAACTAGATTACTTAAAACTTTTCTGTTTCATCCTTCTTTATACACACTGGAAATGCCCCATGACAGGTAACAAAACTTTAGCCAACAAATTATACATACATATGAGATACTTATTCCCAATTACATAGTCCAGAGCTACTGTGAACCCATCCCCTTTTAACAGAAAAACCTAAAACCCAAATAAACAAAAACAAAAAGAAAAACACGAAAAACAATGCTATATGTGATAAAACATTCATGAATGGAAGGTGTTATATTTGTGGGCTCATCATTTAAGTTTTTTCAAACTTTGGAAGTAAACATCACACATATGATGTGCGCAGAATGCAACACTTATCATTGGTTGGTATGGTGGCAGTCCACACTAGCCCTAATCCCACCCCTGACAGTAAGCATTCAAGAGATACTTGTGGAAATCTGAATGGCCAGTAAAGAGCTCTATATTAGAGAGAGAAACTAGCGAGGGAGAGATATTTTATTGGATTTTTAAATTGAAATACGCAATGCATAATAACTAACATTCTATCTTCTCCACTTCAAAGACTAATCAAAATACCTCCAGAATGGAAAGTGCAAAAAATTCCAGCATTAATTCAAACACGTGATATTCTTATACCAACAATAATCATTTCCATCCATAATCAGCCATGTAGAAATCAGGTTGCTGCATCATGAAAGTCCGCTGTCAATCCCCACTTTTTTCAATAGTATCAACACACTTAACACTATTAAGAAAATTAAAAGAAAATGACGAAGTCGGATGGCTCAAGTGGCATGAGCGCTCACTACCTATAGGGCTATATCAAAGATGAGTTATAAGACATTCTTAGATACATCAGAAAACAGATCAAACAGAAGTTATGCATAAGGCGTAAGTCATACTTTCCAACACTTGACCACAAAGGGCTCTTCACTTTGGGAAGAGATTCTAAAGTTTCATACTCTAGAGGATGTATGCATAATTATTGGAACGATCTGCATTTGTTTTCAAAGAAGTCATCAGGGTACTTTGTTAAACTAGGTTTTTCACAAATTGTTCTTGGGGCTTACTTCATTTACCACAAAACAGATTTGGATTCTGAGAAGGCTCAAACACAAATCAAGTGGCAAACTCATGTGTCAGGTACTTGGGGTGATGAAACTAATATGATAAGAAGCATATTTTTAGTATGGTGATCTCTTCGTAAAAATTAGAATGAATTTAGCCAAATGTTTGAAATGAACAAATGAGTCACTTCATTTGACGTACCCAAGATAACCAATCATCAAGGAAACACCCCAGACTGTGCTGTCCCTTCCTCTACTGTATGGACTAATATCACCTTCCGCCTACATTTAAAGAGTGTAACTCCAATCAACCACACAATCATAAACCATGCATGCAACGAACAAGATAAAGCACATACTTCAATTTTGACCTGATATAGGACATCATATTGATATTTTCAAGTTGAGCACCACTATCTCTAGCAAGAGGAAAATGAAAAGGAAAAGAGAAATAGCAACTCGTAAGATCTTAGCTTGTTCATACACGTCTTTCTTCATGAAACTCCATGCTTTTTCTACAGTGAGGAGGGATATTTCAGTCAAAAGACACAAAAAACTAAAATGTATCGAACACAGTCCCCAGTTTTTCATTTACTCCCACGTTCAGAAAATTTGTGGATCAAACTTCCTTGCAAAATTCAGGAGGCATTCTCTCAAGGGTTTTGTAAGAGTAAGGGACGGGTCAGTGCTTGAAAAGGCGTAAGGCGCCCTGAGGCGCCAAACCCCTTTCACTGCCTAGGCGCGAGGCGTGAGGCGAAGCGCTTGCCTCACTCAAGCGAGGCGCCCAACATAAAAAAAAAAAAAAAAAAAAAAAAAAAAAAAAAACATGCAGATATATAAACTCATCGATCCTTCAGACCACAACAAATCTCTGTTGCCGAACAGGAGCTTCTGCTGCCTGTTTCCGGTTGCCGGCGGGAGGATCGCCGGAGGGAGGGGTCGCCGGCGGGGGGTTCGCCGGTGGGGGGTCGCCGGTGGGAGGGGTTGCCGGTGAGGAAAATAGGAAGAATAGGTAATTTGTGTAGGAAAAGAATGGGGGTGTTGGGGGACTCGGCTGCTGCTGTTTGTTTGTTCACTTCACTTAGTGTGTTAGGTTAGGGTTAGGGTTAGAAGATATATTTAACTTATAAAAAAAAAAAAAAAAAATCAGATATGGCGAGGCGCGCCTAGGCGCCGCCTGCGCCTCACCGTGAGGCGCCTGAGGTGAGCGCCTAGGCGGCACCTCGCCCAAGGTCGCTTCGCCTCAACCCCATAAGGCGACATTGCCGGAATGTTGGCGCCTAGCGCCTAGGCGCGCCTTTTTAACCACTGGGACGGGTCTTATTGATCTAAGGGAGGAGCTCCCGCAGGAGATTTTGTTCATTTGTTTTTCCTAAACTTTCTTATGCCCAGTTGCTGTAGAAAACAGCCATTTTGCATTGTACCTAATCTTCATATAGAGAGTTCATTGTTGTGTGAAGTCAAGGAGGTAAAACCAAATTTCAGTTTCAGTTGTTCACTGTTATATTTTCTGACCAACATTGGTTGTGCTTCTTCTACTACTACAAATTCCTATAATACAGGAACTTGTGTTCCCTTAGAGTGGAGTCTTGACAGCATGAACTGAAATCCTAATCCTAAGGAAAAGTTTAAAACAGTAAAAACAGGAAAGGTAAAACATAATTTAATGCATGCTATCAACTTCCCCTCATGTAGAGATATTGGTATTTTAGCAATAAGCAAAGGAGTCAGTGTGTAGTATTTACAATAAGGAGTGTGTTGTCTAGATATTTGAGAGAATGCTTACCGGAAATAATATAAAAACTGAGCATCCAATAGTCACTAATATTGCAAATAGATAATCACGTCCAGTGTACTTCTTTTGCATGATAACAGTGCCCCAGATCTGCACCCCAATGAGAGAGAGAGAGAGAAAAAAAAAAAAAATGGGGTAAGACAATGAGAAACCAGCCTCAAACCTCCTATAGTGTGAAACTTCATAATATTTTGGTTGAAATCTAACTTCAGCATTCATGAAGTCAAGTTTAAGTAGGTTTATGAAATACATGATTGCCTTCCATTCCAGAGTTGAAAGTGAAAGACATAATTAAAAGACGTTGGCTTTGGCTTCTCTTACAATCATGGGCATCATAATAACACCACATTTCATATAAGAGGAGGGAGGAAAGAGTAAAATTGTCTAAAGGCAGCCGACGTTACCTCTTTCAGAACCCTGCACCTAGGAAACTGAAGTTCGACCTTTTATTATGAAACTTCATTAATAATCTTTGCCTTAATTTCCATAAAATAAACCTATTCTATTACTAGAGGTGATAAAATTTACGGGCAACTTTCTTTTCCTACAAATAATAAAAAAATCCGACCTTTTAATGAGTTCAAAGAAAAAAAAGTTTGGTTAACTTTATAGCTTGAGTTAATGTTTCAAGGAGGTTCAAAATCAATTTAGTCATGATCTGATTAAAGAACTTATCTTGAACTAATTAATGTGCCAGCCCATAAGATAATTTACAATATGACCTCTTTTCAAATTAACCAAAGAGAAATGGTAATAATATTCATGAAGTTCCCGCCTAAACCCAATATTCAGATTTCTGCAAAAACAGGTCCCCTATTTCTAGGCATAAAGTTATAAGCAAACAATTTTCTTGGTTGAAGAAGCCAATGTCACCATTATTAGGTGACAGAATTTGGGCATTCTTGTGCAAAGTGCAGATAACCACCATCTTGAAATACCAACTTTATGCTAGTTTCTGAAAACTTCTGAATCAAGAAAAAATTAGAGGACTTTTTCATTTTTCATTTTAGAAAGTTACGATACATTGCTGAATCAAAGGGGTTGCTGTGTTGATTGTGTGAGAAGATAACACTAACAGAAATTTCACCAAGAGTAACAATCATGAGAAAAAGTTAATGTCTATGCTCAACTCTTAATGGACCATAGTGCAGGTTTTGATTGTAATTGGAGGAGTTGCTTATACAAGTGATCCACAGTTAATTAAAATTTTGATGTTACGCTTTGTTTGTAACAATTTTTTTAGCTCTATGAAAACTAATTAGACCAAGAGATATTTAAGTCCTACAAAAATATATCAATGTTTCGGGTGTTAGCATACTTGAGCACAACTCAATCAGAGCTAACTGATAATGATGAACGTGGATATGCCTAAAAGATGGCAATTCTATTTAAAGTTTACATATAGAGAATATCTTTCAAGGGTTTCTAGGTACTTAATAAGAAGCAATAATGGGATGTTCAACAAACTCACCATTACAGGTATCATTTTGGCACACTTTGCCAGCGTCTGCACCGGGAAACTGACATATTTAAGGGCCTGGAGCAAGTACATTCAACAACTTTTCAAGTTAAGTGCTTCTCTTTACATCTAAACATATATGGAACATAAGTTCCAATGCATCAGTATCAAAAGTAAAGATTAGGATCTTCCTAACTAGTGTTCATCTTGGGTTAAAGCTTAAAGCATAAAAAAGAATACAGCTTACCTCATATTGACAAGTTGTAGTAAGTATATTAGACACTGATACAACACAATACTTGTAAATTGGAGCAACAGGGTCAAGGACCTTTTGACTTGCCTGGAAAAAGAAAAGGAGAGAACGGGTAAAGGACCTCAAGAACAGGTCTGAAAGTTCTAACAGCACCAATCCAAGCACGTGATGAATCTATGATAAGGTTATACTTACTTTTTCTTTCATATGCCATATTATATTTTGGAACCAGTATCAGTTTAGATTTGCCTTAGATGTGAACACTATAAAAAGGATTTCCAGATACATTGTAAGACAGCTAAGGAGTCATGCTTCAGATAACATTACCAGTAAGACTCCAGCAGACACAGCAGAAGTCGTGATGCGGTTGCAAAAGACGAGAAACAATGAATACTTAAAATATTCTTTGTGTGGACCATATGGAACTCTCATAATCTTTTCCTGGAACAAACAACTTTCAGTCAGTTTCTCAAGAACTACAGAAAGATTCTGATCTGAACTAATAGATACTCGAATACAGACAAACCACACCACATATATTTCATCAATCAAGACCAAGACCATTGCATAGAATGAGACTCTATAAAGAGATTTTGACAAGAACACATTAGAAAATAACAATTCATGCTGACACAAAGTCCTCAGAGTAGGATCACCCACTTTAAAAGTGAACTTTGAGAAGTAGTAACATTAATTGATCAAAATCAAGTCAGCGATTGAGGTAAGATATTCCGGGTTAGTGGAGGAAGACAGTGTAGAAATATAAATCCATGTCACCCCTCAAGCAATGGAATGGAACTAGTCTGATTCTTTCAACATAATGATGGGAGACTCCATGTGCCATATTACAATCTTTGTGATACATAAGTGATTGTTCCAGAAAGCCACCGTCACAGATGACCTCTAGACTTAAGCAGCATCAGGCACAAGGCCCACAAGTATTAGAACAATTTGTTCTCCATTTTAATACTGGGCCTGGTGCTATCTACTCTGGTGATATATTATAAGCTACATAATGAGAAAATATGTTACATCAGAACAAATTAATTGTTCTTCAAATCCAATAATAATTGTACAGCTATTTTTTCTTTTCTCTGGGTAGAAATTCTGAAGATTACTCATACATTTCAAGTATTTAACTTACATATTAAAGCAGCCCTCTTTTTTTCTGAAACCTAATTAAAAAGTCGACCTGTTTATCTACTTAAATATCTCTATTGCTGGAATTGGAACTACTACTTCTCATCTTTTAGGCACTTATTTATGATCTACCGTACCACTATCGCTTTTATTGCACTTAAAATTATTCAGGTACATACTCCACACCATTTATTACGAAAAAAAATCGTTTTTGATTGTTCTCCCAAATATAATCCTCGTTAACAAATTAGTATCAAACGAGATCCTCTAATATTCTCTTTATCGACGAATTACGTTCATTAACAAATATTATAAAAAATAAAAACTAAATAAAAATCACAACAAGAAGAGATAATACCTGTAAGACTCCATAAATAAGCAAAGTGGACATAATTCCAGTCACGGCGAATGCCATTTTGAAGAGCTTGTTCTCTTTCAAATTTGGGACCATTTGTACCGGTGGCTCCCCCATCTTCAAATCGAATCATCCGCCGATTCCTACACAACACCACTACCACTCTTAAAAAAATGGAACATTGATTTTTTTTCCACCAAATAAATCAACAAATTCAAAACTGAACAAAAGAAACACACACAAATACATCACTACATGCGCAAAAATATATACACGAGCAGGAGTAGGCAGAGGGACGTACCAAGGGCAGAAAAACTAAGCAGAATCCCAGGTATAGGGCACCGTTTCACTGACTGCCAGTGGAGCGCAGTGATCTAAATTCTTAATTTTATTTTGATCGGCAGCTGAAAATATTAGGGGGTTTCGCCGGCGGGTATACTTTTTCTTTCCCTCTGCCTTTATATATACTATTATGTATTTATATTATTATGTGTGTTTAAATAAATTAAATTTTATGAATAAGTAGGTTGAGAGTGCTTTCGTAGCCACGTCAGAGACATCGGGCCGTCCGATGTGGCGATCTACACGAATTATTTTGTTTTCCTATACATATATTATATGCTGCATTTGACTTAATTAAGTATGCGTTACTCAAACGGCAGTGGCACCTTTTACCACACATCTATTAATTATACCTTTCCTCAAAATTATAAATTATACCTTAATTATTTTTATCATAAAGACACGTTTAATACATATATATATCCATCATTAATTATAAATATCATTATATGTATTTATGAATAAGTATAAAATTAAAAGTTGATTTTAATTAGTAAAACATCAAAATTATAATTTTATTTTATTTTTAATTAATATCATAAAGACAAACTAAAAATATATGTGTCTTAGATGTTAGAATATATTTGTATTTATTAATAAGTATGACATATAAATCGGGCAAAAATGACATTATATTGTTATTTTCAAAAAAAATTGCAAAAATATAGTAAAAAAAAAAAATTTAATTGTAAGTAAAGTCGCCCCTGCGAGGGGCGACATTCAAATAAAATTTTTTTTTTAATGTCGCCCCTGGCAGGGGCGACTCTAAATTTTTTTTTTTTGGTTTTTTTTTAAATACTGGAGCCTTCACTCGATCGCGCGCCTTACTCGGCCGGCCGAGTGGTCATTCTTACTCGGTCGAGACACTCGGCCCCCGTAGTACTCGGCCGACCGAGTACTTCCTTCCACTCGGTCACGGCACTCGGTCGAGCACTTCACTCGGCCGGCCGAGTGCGAACTCGAATTTTGATTTTTAACATCCACTTCAATATTACTCGATCAAGACACTCGGCCTTAACATTATTCGGGCGACCGAGTTTGAGGAATGTGATGAGAAATATGCAAGGTGTATAAATACAAAGAGAGAGTGTAGGAGACTCTAACACATAAACGATGTGGGACAGGCAAAAGGTGTATAAATACAAAGAGAGAGTGTAGGAGACTCTCAAACATAAACGATGTGGGACAGGCAAAAGGTGTATAAATAAAAAGAGAGAGTTTCTATTGGACCTTATTTTATTTATTTATTTCTTTCTTTTTTTAAATTGTAAATAACACATACATTTTTTAAATTGTAAATTATTTATTTATTTATATGGGTCATAACTTTGTAATTTCTTTGTGATGTATGTGCACTTTATCATTCAAAGGTGCATGTAAAATAAAATAAAATATTTTATTTTTTGGAATTATTTAAAATATTTTATTTTATTAAATATCGATATTGTAATTTAACAAACTGGAAAAAAAAATTCCCAAAAAAAGAAAATAAAAATAAAGTTCAACTAATTAAAAGTTAACTCATCTATTTTAAAAAATAGTTATGTTTTTAAAAATTAATAATGGACGCGAAAACTATATTTTGGCTATTTCATGATCATATTAGTATTAGTATTGCTTCCGCACGATGCACGATTTGTGATATATTTAAAAAATAAAATAAAATAAAATATATTTATAATATAACTTTGAGCTAATTAATATTTAAGAACAAATATTTAAGAATATACAAATTATTTTATTATTTTATTTGTAAAGATTGTAAGAAATATAGTTTTGTAAAATTTATTATTATTATTGTTACCCACAATTATATACACTTATTGATGGTCCAAATATACACTTTCTGAGGATATTTATGATTTGTTTTTATTATTAAATAAATTATTTTATCTAATTTATAGTAATAATAATTTCATATTAGATATGGGACATGAAGTAATAAAAGGAACACGGTCTCTCTTTTCTTTTATTAAAATTGGAGAAGGTGAAATCTTAATAAACTTGTGTAATACCAAATTAATTTTGTATTAATTTGTTATTTACAATTTAAAAAAAGAAAGAAAGAAATAAATAAAATAAGGTCCAATAGAAACTCTCTCTTTTTATTTATACACCTTTTGCCTGTCCCACATCGTTTATGTTTGAGAGTCTCCTACACTCTCTCTTTGTATTTATACACCTTTTGCCTGTCCCACATCATTTATGTGTTAGAGTCTCCTACACTCTCTCTTTGTATTTATACACCTTGCATATTTCTCATCACATTCCTCAAACTCGGTCGGCCGAATAATGTTAAGGCCGAGTGTCTTGACCGAGTAATATTGAAGTGGATGTTAAAAATCAAAATTCGAGTTCGCACTCGGCCGGCCGAGTGAAGTGCTCAACCGAGTGCCGTGACCGAGTGGAAGGAAGTACTCAGTCGGCCGAGTACTACGGGGGCCGAGTGTCTCGATCGAGTAAGAATGACCACTCGGCCGGCTGAGTAAGGCGCGCGACCGAGTGCCCGACCGAGTGAAGGCTCCAGCATTTAAAAAAAAAACAAAAAAAAAATAAAAAAATATTAGAGTCGCCCGGGCGACATTAAAAAAAAATTAAAAATTTTTTTTTATTTGAATGTACTTTACTTACAATTAAATTTTTTTTTTTTACTATATTTTTGCAATTTTTTTTGAAAATAACAATAAATTGTCATTTTTGCCTATAAATCGATTAGGCATTATTATTTTAATATTGATTGTTATTTGTGTCTAGGTCCAAGTCCATCCCTAATAAATTCGGGCCGACTTGTCTCAGGTCCAACAACCCCAAATTAAAGTATTTTTTTTTATAAAATAACAAAAAGAGCTAGCTATTCTGTGTAAATTAATGGGGACAACTAAATATAATCATGGACAAAAATGAGGAATAGCACGATTGAATGTTATGTTCGACATACAATCCTCAGATTAGATGGAAAAGGATTATGTGAAAATGGATTCTTGATATCTACGTTTATATATATATATATATAATAAGAGAACCGTAGATAAAAATAGAAAATAGAATTTTTTCACATAAAATATTTTTTGGTATTTAGAAAGCCTGTTAACCACCATGAGTTTTTCTTAACTTTTTTTAAAAGAAATAAATAATACATTTATCGTTGATAGTAGATTTATAGTTTATAGTAAATTTAAATTATCAAAATAGAAAGACTAATCATTTATTTCTTTTATCGCCCCCAACATGCCAATATTGGCACTAATGGTACGTAAATGTAACTCGTTATTCAAACAACTATTCAGGGTCCCTAGAGCTCTTTGTAAGGCTTGTTGGAAAACCCGTTCTCAGACTTGATTAATTGCCCTTCGCTGTTCAAAATCATTTTATTTTTGTAATTTTCTAATTGTTCCAAAGTCTTAAAAGTTGAATTAATCAAATTCAAATTTTCTCGCTCTATCTCAGAGTATCCATTTACCCGAAACTTATCTACTTTTATTTCTTTGTTTTTTCACTTTAATTTTTAAAGGCTTATAATTTTTTCATCTCAACTCATTTTTTATGAAAAATATATCAAATTAATAATTTTTTCATGATTTTTAATTTGATATCCATATTACATATATAAAAATATCATATTAATTTTAAATATAAAATATATTTTTATAGGTTAATTGTGGTATATTTTAATATTTTATATATTTTTATATTGTGAGATATTTTTATTTTAAACAAGTTTTTATTAAAAATGTATTTTATATAATTATGTATTTTATTTTTAAAATATATATATTATCATATTTATAATAACTTATTATAAATCTTGCAACACACGCGCCCGGAAGATGGGTGAGATTCTAGCCAAAATAGTTGGTTAATCTTTTATTTTTTTCTCTTTTTTATTTTTTACTTTTTCACCTCA
Source organism: Caryopteris x clandonensis (assembly GCA_028749325.2). Taxonomy (NCBI): domain Eukaryota; kingdom Viridiplantae; phylum Streptophyta; class Magnoliopsida; order Lamiales; family Lamiaceae; genus Caryopteris; species Caryopteris x clandonensis. The sequence continues at coordinate 10,318,340 of JAPYKT020000006.1, read as the reverse complement.
AATTTTAAATGCTTATAACTTTTTTTTGTCTCAACTCATTTTATCATGAAAAATATATTAAATTAATTTTTTTTCAAGATCTTTAATTTAATATCCATATTGAATATAAAAAAATTGTTTAAAAATATTAAATATTTTTATTTTAATTGAAATATATTTTTATATTTAAAATATTTTAATATAAAACAAAATTTTGAGATATTTTTATGTAAAATAAAATTATATTTTATATATTATGAATTTTATTTTAAAAAAATATATTATTATTTTATAAAATTATTTATTTACTACGTAAAAGTAACAAAATTTCACATGACACCATAATGCAATATGAAACAAAATACACAATTTAATAATTATATTGCTATTATATTATTACAAATCGTGCAACGCACGGCGGAAATACTAGCATATATTAAATGGATATAGATTAAATTATGGAAGTTTTTTTGTAAGATTCTTAAATTATTCACAAATATTTTGGAAGATCTTTATAAGTAAATGATAAATGTTTGAAAAAGTTGTTAAACAATTATCGAATGTTTGGAAAGTTTTTCAGCTATGGAAAAGTGTTATGCGCAACTTCTTTCTTAGTTGAACTTAGGTATTGTTATTAAACATTGAATAACTAGCACATAATGTCTTTTCTTAATTTAGGATATATTTAAACATTTTAACCTTACGAAATATGTGTAAATAGTTTAATGACGTTAAAATTTACTTTTGTCTTTCTGTATTGTGTACCAATAGCATTCTAATGCAATTGCTGAGGCGTTTGAGGCTTTGAAATACTCCCCAACTCTACCCTCATTTGATACAATTGCTCTCAAGTATTAAAATCCTTATTTTATATGAAAATAGAAACGTTAAAAACAAGGATCCTGCTAGGTATTATTACCACAAAAAATCTATAATTTTTTTTAAAATATGTTAAAAAACACATGTTATTTCTAAAAAATTTCTGCATTTTTACTTAAAATCCATAGAAAGAAAAATTACATGTTAAAAAAATAGTTTCATGTAAATAAAATATAGTTTTTCTTTAACTAAAATTTTAAAATTCAAATAACTTTTTTATTATAAACCCGTTTTTGACATATGATACATCAAATTAATTATTCTTTTACGATTTTTAATTTGGTACTAATATTGTATATATTAAAACAAAATATTATATTTAAAGGATGAAATAAATTTTTTATGAGTTAAATAATTTATTTTTATTTAAATATGTATTGAGTTTGAATAAAAACAAGTCAATTTCTTATATGAATTTAGACAAATAAAAAATATTACATATTTTTTATATTAGTATAGAATACTAATAATAATAAATATTTTCATAAATTAAAAATATTATATTATTCAAATATATATTAAATTGTTTCATTTTAATATTTCTTTACTAATTTTAAATATTTTTATTGGCTTTAAAAAATTATAATAGGTTTGATTTAGTATGAATTCTAAAATTCACTTTGTCATATAATTTTATTATTTATTGACAATGTGCTATACATGTGAAGTTATACTTCAAATTGAGTTGAGTGAAAATTTAAAATTCATAATTTCTTCTATCTATTGCATACTATGAATGCTATTTGATATTAGATTTTATAAGGAAAAAATAATTGTAAAGAAAAATAAATACAAACAAAATATATTTTGAAAATGCGGTATTTTAACTTCTTTTTATATCATGTTAAAAAATAGTCTACAAATGTGTGTAAGACACACGCAAATTTTTTTTCTATATATTTTATATTTAATAAGTATTTTATTTGCATCATGACATCTGGCTTTGTCATATAATTATATGTTTTAATCTTTTATCATATCACTTATATATTTTATATTTTTTTATAATGTTGTAATTTTATAAGATATTATTAATATAATAAATATATTTTATTTCGTGCATCGCATTGGAGAACATCTAGTAAAAATTAGAGGAGGGCCTATGTAATTCACAGGATTGTTTATTTTATTTTTTTGTAATAAATTGATTTTTATAAAATAATAATCAAATTAATATATATACTTATAACTTTATTTAAATTTTTAAATCTTCACCAAATAAATATGAACAATGGATTGTAAACATTTTGAGTCTGTGAAATTTATTGTATTAGAATGAAGCAAACTATTTCATGTTATCTATGTATATTATATGCTTTATGATAGAACATTAAAGTTTATATAGTTTTTTTATATATTTTCATTATTCTAATTATATTTCATCAATTTAAAATAGAATAATTAAATATTTGAATGAATACAGTTCTTTTAACATCTATATTATAGGAATAATTATGTCCAGATATATATGGTGTACATATTAATAACATGTACTAAATGATTAAAAGTAAATAACATTTATTCAAATATTTTGTATAATATAAGTTTTATTTTATTTATGCAATGTACTCCATTGTTGGGATGAAGAAAAAAGAAAAAATAATAATAAACGAGAGAAGCAAGCAACAAAAGTCTTGGTTTTTATAAATTCCGTGTAAATAGGAAGTACATAAATAATATATTGAATTAAATTTTTGTAATGACACAATTTAATTTCATATAAATAAATATTTTTTCCATAGTAGAGCTACGTGTTTTATGAATTTTTTTCTTTTTAAGATGGTAGGTTTTGTCATATAATATGAAAAAAAATATATGTGTGAAACATGATTTTAAACATACTAGTTTTATACTATTATCTAGTTTAAAATATTTCATAAAATTGAATTCTTGTGTTTATTCTAACAAATATGGATATTACAATCTTTAAAGTAGCTGAAAGTATTTTCATTATATAATAAGTAAAAAAAATTAATAGATAAATTATGTATATACGTTAAGTTAAAATAATATTCAACAAAACCTCAAAATAATATAGCATTTCAATAACCCTAGGAATCAAAAGTAACACAATGCGGAAGTTACTAGTATATACGTATGAGAGCAAAATGAAAGGAATCGAGTTGGGGGCAAAACTCATTGACTTGCCCCCGTGAAGTAGGAATGACAATGAGTCATGACAAATGCTTAGATATTGAGACTTGTTTTATTCTTAGTATAAAAATATGTAAGCCTTATTCCGTCACAAATAGTGATCAGATTCAATTTATTTTGAATTAAATCAAATATAATTATAATTATATAACTATATAAAAACAAAGACAATTGCAAAAAATTACAGTAATATCTAAAATCAACTTTCTATTTTTTACAAAGTATCTTATGCAATCATATTTTTTCTTTTTCTTTATTTTTTACTCAAATTGTCAAATGTTTATAACTTTTTCATCTCAACTCCGTCTTTTATGAAAAATATATCAAATTAATCATCTTTTTTTTTTATATTCAATTTGACACCCATATTCATATATAAAAAATAAAATATAAATTTTAAATATAAAATATTTTTCATACGTTAATTGTGATATATTTTAACATTTAATATATTTTTATAGTGTAGTATATTTTAATATTTTATATATTTTTATATTGTCAAGTGTTTTTATTTTAAATATTTTTTATTAAAAATATATTTTATTTAAAAAAATATATTACTATTTTTATAATGACTTAATACATTATCAGATGAGCCCAACTCAATATTTTTTTGTTTTGGGTTGCTGATGGGGGATCGAACATCATCTCCTATCAAAACCCTACAGATTCTAATTGATATGATATTCCATCATTTGACATCAATAATTTTTTACTATTCATTTAAATGTAAATTTTTTTAATGTGCCACAAACACCTACATTCCAAAACAAATAACCTTAAATATTGTTTATATGAAAAAAATAAATATGTGTGACACTATAAAATTTTAAAATATGGTCCTAAATAACACGTGCCATTAAATTCAACCATCAAAGCACTAACAAAAAAACTGCATTAGATAAACCTTAAAAAGCTACCTCAATTAAAACTAAAGCCCAAATATGCCATTTACACCACTCCCTCCATCTCAACCTTAATTTATACAAAAAATATTGTCAACAAAATCTCTGTCTTTTCGCCAAACGAAAACAACCATTATCACCAGACACCAACGAATTACCGTTGTTCAAACCACGTCCAGAAAAGAACGCCCCCGGTTTCTGAGCCAAAACCTCCGCATCACTGCCCTTTATCGACACCGGAGGTATCTGAAAAGGCTGCAGCCGCGGCGGATTCCGCCATCTTGGCAGCGGCCCCGCCAGAAGCAGCGTCTGAAGCAGCGGGCCGGCATCAATAACCGCCTGCAGAAGCATCCCTTTCGCAGGCAAAACTCTCCCCCTGGAAAGATCGTCTATTATCAACGATCCCTGATCGATAACCGGACTGAAATTATTATTCGAGAAATCCGGAGAGGAGACGGCGTCGAAGAGGGACTCGACCGGAGAGGAGACGTGGGAGTGGTAATTGTAGGCGTCGGAGAGGCTGTTGGATTCAGTGACGCTTGAGTTGGCCTTTGCAGGCTGAAAATGAGGAAATGTGGAGAAGTTTTCCACAGACATTGTTTTGGTGATGAGGTTTCCGAGCTGGATTTTGGCTTCATCTCTTTCCTGGATTGCACATTTCAGCAGATTGACCAACTGGCTCACGTACTCCTTGTTCTTCCGCATCTCCTCCATTGTTTCGGATTTCAGTTTCTCGAGTTCAAGTGTGGTGAAGAGCAGCTTCTGCCCCAGTTGATCCATTTCATGATGCTGATCATTTTAACAAATAAATCCCATTAATCCATTGGGTATATGATCACTTCTTACAGGGGATATATATGATCATACATAAGCTTTATGTTCATATGAAAATCAGAAACTGCACAGTAAAAATAAAGTATTCTGCAATCAAGAAATGAAACAAGAAAACTGTTATTACATAACTCAATCTTCAGACATACCTCTGCATAACCCCACAAAGATGCCATCTCTCCCATTCTCTCTCTAAAATGTTCAACAGAAAGCGGCAAAGGAGAAGAAAATCTTTTGGAGAAAAGGGAGTTTTGAGAAAGAAGAGCTTTTCATGTTTATATATATATAGAGAGAGAGAGGGTGGAAAGGTGAAAAAAAGACAAGAAATCAGCAAGGCAACCATACCGAAAAAAACAGCTTATTCAATTCACATTCAAAATCATTAATTTAAAAGAGAAAAAAAAGCTGAGAATTATGGAATCTACAAAACCTTCCAAACAAAAAAAGTCTTCTCTTACTATATTAGAATAAAAGCACACCCCCCTCCATTTAAATAAGAGGACTATTTTGATTGAATATCATTATAATCTTATTTTGGAATACATTTATGAAAAATGTAATACAAATTCTCATTTTACATCCGTCAATTTTAGCCCTATTAAATATATCACTTTATAACTTTTGTGTTGATTTCATTCAAAATTACTAAAGCATCACACTCCTAATTTACAGAAATGTTAGTTTTCGTCAAAATTATTTTTCTATTTTCAAAAAATATGATATCCAATTAAATTTTTTCTTTCTTTTTTCACTTTAATTTTTAAAGGTTTGTAACTTTTTCATCACAACTTTGTTTTTTATGAAAAATATATCAAATTAATCTTCTTTTCCGGTAAATTAGATAAAATCAAAAGGTAGAGGTTATTACCATAAAAATTAAAGGTAAAATATTAGATATGAAAAAAAAATTCAAAATAGAATTGTTGTGTTATTGAGTGTTATTATTGTTTTGATAATGTGTTTTTCCTTTAATTATAGTCTGTTAAGGTGATGAATGTGAAAGCAAGTTGTTGTGTACACGGTTTTGTTAGTTAAAAAGGGTTTATCAATGAATTTCTTTTGATATGTCATTATGGACTGCTTTTAATTAGGGTTTATCTTTTTACTGTTCTTTTTTCTCTTTCCTCCTTTTTTTTAATCTTTTTGTTTTGTGGTTAAAAGCAGAAAGTTCATTATTTCGTAACCAGCATTATAATTCTAATATTTATATATTAATAAAATAAGTGGCAAATATTTTCTATTATTTATAAATATTCATAATGTATTATTTTGATTCTTTCACGGAATACATTTATAGTTTTCATATACATACATAAAACATAATTATACTTTTGAAGTGATTGTGTACTACAGGGACAATAAGCATACAATATTTTATACGCCTTAAAATGAGAGACTTTTTTTGTTTTTTTCTTTTTGTATAAAAATAAATTTTGATAGCTTAAAACTTGCTTATACTAACTATATAGAGATTTCTAGAAGAATGTAAACTAGCCTGACTTCCGGTCATTAATTAATCACTCATAATCATATATTTTACATGTTTTCCTTTTCTCTCATCATAATTAGTACATGCCATAAAGATGTAATCACTCATCACATCTCATTTGACTCATAATGCCCATATTGGTTGCGATATTTGTCAATACGTCTATCAAATATATATTAAAGGTAAAATATTGTATTTCAAAAAGTTAAGTATTTTAATTTAAATTTATAAAACTAATTTTAATAAATATATTTACATACACCCATGATACATAGGAAGTCATTTCATCCATATTTGACATATCCAAATATAACAAGATTATAAAATCAAATTATGGTAGAACAAAAGACTTGGTATTTTATTCTTCAAATATATAGTTGATTAACTAATTAATAACTTTAATTTTTAAAATGAATAAGACAAGATGATCCATTTCTAAATTATGTAGAAATAAAAAGGTATCGTTTGTTCCGTCTATTAAGTATCATCCGTGTATTTTTTAAAATGAATGAAATTGAATTATAATTTTTTTCAAGAAATTTACAATTCAATTTTAATTTCGAATAAAATAACATTATAAGTCTCTATTGAATTTTCATTTAAATCTCTCTCTATTTTTGTAGAAAGCTATGATCATATTAGAAAAAATATAATAGTATATTCTCATAGAAACCAATATATATATAATAAAAAATATATAAAATAACTTCCGTATATAATACAAAATTTGACGAGAAAAATAAATAAATAAAATTCTATAAAGACAGTGAACATGGATGAGGTATTTGAATGGATTAACTATAGTACTCATGTATTTATTTATTACCCAACAAGGGGTTTCCTTAGATTTGTAGCGCCCCACTTTAAATAAATATAAATTGCGGGACAATGATATCTGCACCACAAGTGTTATGGAAATCTTGTACTACGCCAATAAAATAAAGTAATTTAATAGTTATTATAAATGTATCAGAGTAACATAAGGTTTGTGTAACCATGCATTCATGTTTTTGCTTGTGTTCTAGTAATTTTTTTTAATGAAATAAAATATATTTGTGATGTAAGAAAATTAATATTTACGTACAACGATATATTGTCAAATAAGCCTATATATTAGAATGAATCTTCCTTAGTTAATGTATGGATTTTTTATTTCTTGCAATTCTATGCAAAAAATGATTTATCAATAAAATTTTGATGATATAATTTTTTATGCTTGATAAACACAAAATTGTGGTGGCTACAACATAAATCAAATGTTTTACATTTACCAAAAGTACTTATAATTTATAATGTATACTATATTTATATTATTAGTTTTCAATTATTGTATTTTAACATTTGAGTATAATTTATTCTGGGATTAGTGACATGACATTTAATGAGGCAACAAGTGTTGATTTTTGGGTGATATGTCATCAGAATTCCACAAAAAAGTTATAATTGTGCATTGAATCACAAAAATTAAGAAATTCGTGTGTTACATTGCAATTAATGTTTAAAAATATATGATTAAACAAATAAAAGAGTAAGTCATGTATTTTTTACAATCAAACCCTATCTATTTATATGTATGATACTTAATCTTAATATTTACGTACAACGATATATTGCTAAATAGGCTTATATATTAGAATGAATCTTCCTTAGTTAATGTATGGATTTTTTTATTTCTTGCAATTCAATGCAAAAAATGATTTTTCAATAAAATTTTGATGATATAATATTTTATGCTCGATAAACACAAAACTGTGGTGGCCACAACTAAATCAAATGTTTTACATTTACTAAAAGTACTTATAATTTATAATGTATACTATATTTATTTTATTAGTTTTCAATTGTTATTGTATTTTAACATTTGAGTATAATTTATTCTGGGATTAGTGACATGATATTCAATGAGGCAACAAGTGTTGATTTTTGGGTGACATGTTATCAGAATTCCACAACAAAGTTATAACTGTGCATTGAATCACAAAAATTAAGAAATTCATGTATTACATTGCAATTAATGTTCAAAAATATATGATTAAACAAATACAAGTGTAAGTCATGCATTTTTTACAATCAAACCCTATCTATTTATATGTATGATACTTAATCTTAATATTAGATATGAAATAAAATCCAAAATTTAAGTGTAGAGTATTAATATTGGGAAAAAGTTGACACTCTACAAATTAATAAAGAGCAATTTTGCTTATTTTTTAAACCAGTCTGTGGTGCATCGTAAGCCCAATCTACAATATCACTTGTTTAACTGAAAGATATTACTATTTTTAAGGTAACAAATAAGTAGTAATACATTTCAAATAAACAAATAATATATTTTACTTAAATAAGTAATATTGTAAATCGTGTAGCACGAAAGTTTTTTCGAATCTTCTTTAGATAGTTGGTTTATATGTTTTGGGTGTAACATGATTGTTTCATACAACTTAGGTGAGGCAACAATATTCCTTAGCGTATAATTCTTAATTATTAAATTACTTCATAGAAGAAGAAGACAAATAAAGAACATATTTATATAGATATATATTTCCAAACCAGCCAAATTAGTGGTAGAATATTATGTACAAGGTAAGTAGCAGACTTTTTCCTCTGTGTTTGCACGTGCAAATGCAAATACACACATGCACGTATTCTCATTTCTAGGTATATATGTATATCCAATAATTCTATGTCGACGGATGTAGATCAAATATATTAGGATTATGATGTCGATGGATGTAGATCAAACATATTAGGATTATGGTCTCAATTAAAGATAATTTAATTCCAACAAACTCATGCATTTTCCAACCTCACTAAGATTAATTTAAAGTTTTTAACATTAACTTTTATCGGATAATATGTTCCTTTATATATATATGCATTTTTTTTTAAAAAGAAATTTGGGCTTAAAAATTAATATTGGCTCAGAACAAACTCGTTCACCAATATAGCATTACTGACATATTTCTTTACCTAATATAACATTGGCATATAAGAGAGTCATTCATCAATATATCATTGTTTTATGACAAACTTCTTAATTCAATGTAACATTGACAATAACAAACTTTTTTTCTCAATATAATATTATTCGCTATTTTATTTCACTAAAAAATAAATCGCAAGTACACAAGGCAATTTATAATAAATATGGGGAGAACATGTATGGTATCAACCGGACTGTATATAGTAAATTCAACTAAATATTCGTTTATCATATTATTATTTATCTAAAAAATTCAATAATTGGGATGAGTTTTATAAAATAAACTAAAATAAATAAAGAATAGAAATAAATAACAAATCAGATTCAAGCAACTAAAGATATTTGGAGATGGTATGAATTTTACGGACATGCATTCATATGGTCCATACGAATTCCTTTAATGTATCAAACCATATTTAATTCCTATATTATGTTTTCCTAATCCATTAACCAATTACTTCCTCTCGGGCAATAATAGATTAACTACACATATGCAAATATACAATTAGTTGTCACATAATTCCGTACGACATTCGAATGAAGGAAGCATAAACAAATATAGGAAGAAAAATAATATCTTTAAAGAAAAACAGATGAATCCATACGAATGCAAGCCCTAAAATCACTAGATGTTTAGCCACATATATTCAATACATAATGCATGAGAAACATATTCATAATCATGGCTAACATAAAAAAAACAAAAGAAAACAAAATATATGAATCTAATGGATTTTGATTTCTTTCTCTATGATGACTTGCTTGGCTCCTCCTTTATAGACAATTATTAGGGTTTTAATAGGCGCCGTATCTCTGTTTTGGAATTAGAAGATATGCCCGAATCACACTAAATCGCCATGGTTTAGATCATATCAGGAGGATGAGCATGGTTTGTATGACTTGAGACGTGTCTATACATCTTTAATTATCTATTTTTTGTTAAAACTTCAACAAATACGTGGCACAACAAAAACTATACATAATAATCCTGAATTATACATAAATCCAATATTTATTAAACATTAACCTAGGAAAGACTCCTTGGCTTAATATAACATTGACTTAGGATATACTTCTTCTCTCAATTCAAGATATATTCTAATAGACAAGATAATAAATAAGTTTTGGATAAAACTAAATTAAAGAAAAAAATAGCTTAAAGCAATCAAATCTACATATATGTATATGTATAGTTAACATGTTATTTCACGTCAAAAATAAACAAAAAAAGATTTAATAGATGGTAAGACAATTAGGAGTAGACAATGACATAGCTAACCTAAAGGCCTAATATCCAATTAGTAAATGGATTAAAGAATAAGGAAGAGTTTTAGCACATCAAAGGAAGGTCCACAAAAGCACTTTTCCTCAATAAACTTTCCAACGAGTAACGATTTTACCCGTCTACCTAATCATCTTCTTTTTTATTTTTTTGTAATTATCATTACAGAAACCGTGTTTCTATCTCTTCCCTCTCCATTAACTTAATATTTTTCATGTTTTCTATGTTATATCTATTTGTTTGGATATTTTTATTATAATATTTACATATATTTATATAAGTATATGAACAAATTTATAATTGTAATTTGATAATAATGTTATAAACTAAACGAATAATATATATGTTTGATAATATAGTGTTATAAATTGACTTTTGTCAAATTTTATTATGGAACCCCTATTTATTAATTTATTTCCTTCATTATATTGATTAATGAATTCTATTTATATAATCTTGTTCTATTTACAGGGCGGCACATGATAGGATGGTGTTGGTCATGTGGTCATTAACAAGTTACATGTATGAGAGGAGTACTTTCAGCTTTGCCGATTGTGCGTCCGTGTCTAGTGGCACATGCATCATCTCAACAAATCGGAGAGCAGTTAGATTTACTTATATAGGGCTTTAAGATTTGTATTGATGTGGAAAATACTTTTAAGGCCTTCTGGGCGGCTTTATATACTATAAATTAAATACTGTTGTGGAATTTTGAAATTGGACAATATTGTTTTACCCATTATTTGTAGATACAATTTTTTTTTTTTTTTTTTTTTTGTAATTCATATATTAATTTTAACTACTCGTCTGTGGGTGGGTTTTTAACAGTCTTTTTTTATTGATGTTAAATAGAGTTTGTGCTAAATTTTAATTATATTAATATCAAATTAATCGTATGTGATAGGTGAGATATCAGATTTAAAAATAAGAAGATATAAATTTGGTAGCCATTTTTTAGGTTTAGAATCTAAAGAAGAAATCATGAAAAAGATAATGATGGGGTTTTAGGTGCACCCAATCTCTCTTAAATTATAACCATAGGATTCTTGATTTATTTACCCTGTATCATCAATAACAAATATTGGACCACTAATGATTAATAGTGTTCCCCTTCTTTTAATCATTATGGACAAAACCGTACACCCTACATTATCTACTTAACAAAAATTTACCTGAGATGTTTAATATCGCTTGATATTCAATTTTTTAATAAACAAACATATTTAAGAATTAGCAAAATTTTCATATTATTCAATGCATGTTTTACCTCTGCACCCGATTCAATATTTATTGTCATGGTAAATGAAACAAACAATGCAAGTCACAAATGTGTTACAACTATAATTCATCCAATAAAGCTAATTAATCTTTATTTATTTCTTCCAAAATTCTTGTTGCAGAAGAAAAGACAGCAGACTGGTCAAACACCTATCTTCCTTCTTTCTTTATCTATTTGGAGGCAAACCAGGTTATGCTGAAAAACACTAGATTTGATGCTATTATGGCACATCTTTTGTGAGCCCCACACCAACCACTTGGAGGGAAACATATTTTCCTATTGCATTTTCTTTTCTGAGTTATTGTTACTTATGCGATTAGATAAATCACACGGAAGACATAAATTGCACATAATTCAATCTAGTAAATATTGATAGAAGGATTCAAACACTACAAATATTAAAATATATTCCTACGTCGACTTATATATATTAGTTTTACATGCATCTTATTTTATAAGTGTGAAATAAATTTTGTATTACATGATACGGTAATCATAATATATGTGAATGTAGAATATAAAATTCATAAGCGTTAATCATTATTTGAATTATTACTTAGGAGTAATACACTTCAGGTTTACTTAAAAGGTATAAATTTTCAATTCCAATTACATTATATTTATTAAAAAATATCCATTATAAAAAAAAACTTATATTTTTAAATTGTTTTTAGTTGTACAAATAAGAATTTTAACTGTAGTGAAACGGGTGGGCTCCTATTCAGTCACACCACAGTGGCCCTGAAGCCATCCTCTTCTAGTTGCTGGACAAATTTCGATATTGGTTCTTAATAACGAGTTCTGTAATAAGCTCAAATCTTTAACGAGAGATTGTGAGTTTTAAAATGATAGGTCTAAAATTGAGAAGGGAAAATTGTGTATGTAAACAAGGAGCCATAAATCAAATGTGGGCCCATTTGAGTATAATGATTAGGGTAATAAGGATCAAAATTGAATATCGAAAAAGATAAAGAATCCGATGGGAGGTGGGTGGTGAGACTTGGAGTATGATTATTTTGGACGCACAAAAGATTGGAATAAGATTACTGATATCATTGCTTTGGTGCGACTAAAACTTGGCAACATTGCTTTTCATTTAAATTTTCTGAAGAAATACATAAATTTAATAGATAAGCGAAAATTAAAATATGACCTGTAAACTTATATTTATAAATTATTAAATTTAGAAAAGTAAAAATAAAATTCACTTTAAAAATATTACTTTTGGTGTGTTAGATAAAATAAAATTATGAACTTAATATGGTAACACTTGGGGGGATACACAAACACAATTTGTGACACAAATAAAAGATAAAGTAATTATATAATTGAGTATCTCTCACAAATTAAGAACATACATATATTGATATTACTATTGGGCCGAGGAGTTCACGGGTTTTAAAAGGTGTAATTATTGGGCCACATGTTAACCGGTTTGAACTATTGGGCCGATCGAGTAGATGGGGTTATCAGCTGTATCACTTAAAAGGCTTAGATGGGCCTTTGTAGCAATTATAAATTTAGTGCTAGCCCAAAAATACTTCCCGGCCCATATCCTTATTTTCTTTTATTTTACTCACCCAAAAAAGTCAGAGTGACGAATCACAGAAATAATTCGAGAGAGATAATCATATAAATACTGATGCTACAAACAGCTCATCTTTGTGCTTTTTATTTTATTTTATTTTTTAAAAACACATTACAGTATACATGCAAATTACAGCAACTTTGTGCTAATCCAGAATGATTGTCTGCTCAATTATTATTATTATTATTATTATTATTATTGACTTATCTTTTGTCTAGGAAATATTATGTGGCTGCTGTTGCCCCTAATAAATTTATTCTGTGGCAAAGTAAATCGACCCCAACGTAGGGCGGCCCTATGAGACAAGGCTCTCGCAGTATTATATGACTTGCATCTCCTTTTTCATATTTCTAATTCAAAAATAAATAATTTAATAATAATTTGTAATTTTACTTTTGAAATTATGTTGTTCAAATTTTGAATCTATTTCATAATGCTTCATATTGATATAGGATAACTAGTCCAAATTTTATTGTTTTGGGACTATTTGTTATTTAAGTGAATTTTTTAGGATTTGAATTTCAACAATACTCAATTGAGCTCGATAAATCAAGGTATATTTTATTTCATCGAATACAAACTCATTATTAAATTGAATCATTATGAATATTTCTATTTTCAAGCCATATTATATGAATGTATATTATTTTGTAATTTATAACAATAAAAAAGTAAAAATAGGGGAATTGAAATTGTATACAAGTCCAACCAATCCCTTTCACCACATCAAATGGCCGGTCCAATAAATAATTTTATGAACAATCATTTGTGGACCAAATTACCATCTCATGGTCGGCTACTGAAAGCCCACACTCCAATCGCATAATGAATTATCAGTGGCCAGCCTAAGCCTCATGCCACGTGTCTTCACCACAGCAATTTGGAGGCACCCCATTCTCCCTTTCTTGGACAGTAAACTGCTCCCCTTACATTAGTCCACTGTTTAAATACAGCTCCTTTAGAGCTGCAATATATCGGATAAAGTGAGAGCAAACACTGAACATTTAAGACCAAAAATTAACTAGCTTGCAATAGAAGCGAAAATGCCACTTGCAAGAATTTCTGTTGGAACACCCGCCGAGGCCAGCCAGCCGGACGCCCTCAAAGCCGCCGTGGCCGAGTTCATTTCCATGCTAATATTCGTCTTCGCCGGAGAAGGCTCCGGCATGGCCTTTGGTAAGCAAATGCAGGTCAAAGAATGTGTTTTTACATGCAAGAATTTTAATATTTACGTAGTTTTTTTTTTTTTTTTTGGGTCAACAGCTAAGCTTACAGATGGTGGAGCTAATACCCCTGCCGGCCTCATTGCGGCTGCAATAGCCCACGCTTTCGCCCTGTTTGTGGCGGTTTCTGTAGGCGCCAATATCTCCGGTGGCCACGTAAACCCGGCCGTGACCTTCGGTGCCTTCGTTGGTGGTCACATCACGCTGTTCAGGAGCATTCTCTATTGGATTGCTCAGTTGCTTGGATCTGTTGTTGCTTGTTTGCTTCTCAAGTTTGCCACTGGTGGACTCGTAAGTATTTTCAAAACTTCTTAATTTCTCTTTTCGTTTTTTCTTTTATCGTTTCATTAAAATAAAAAAATGTTGAAACATTTTGCTATTAATCAATGCAGGAAACATCAGCATTTTCACTTTCATCAGGAGTCACACCATGGAACGCAGTCGTATTCGAAATAGTGATGACATTCGGCCTAGTTTACACAGTCTACGCCACGGCGGTTGACCCCAAGAAAGGCGACATCGGAGTCATCGCCCCCATCGCAATCGGCTTCATAGTGGGTGCCAACATCTTGGCCGGCGGCGCATTCGACGGCGCCTCCATGAACCCCGCCGTCTCTTTTGGCCCGGCGGTGGTGAGCTGGACATGGAACAGCCACTGGGTGTACTGGCTCGGCCCCTTCGTCGGCGCTGGAATTGCAGCTCTAGTTTATGAGATTCTCTTCATCAACCAGAGTGGCCACGAACAGCTCCCTGTCGCTGATTACTAAGAAACTTTCATGCTGCTGAAACTCAATCACTTTTTTTTTTTCCTTTCTCTGTAAGGTGGTTAAGATGTAAAGACCACGGTGTTTTCTCTACTTTGATCTATGTCACGTTCAATTGTCTTGAATTTTAGAAAAAAAAAACTTCTCCACTTTAATTCTATATAATTGTCGGCTTGCTGCTTTTTTTTTTTTTGCATAATTAAACATTAAACTACACTAATTAAATTCAAGTGAAAATTAATATCGCATCAACTGTTATTTGATAATTCACGTCGAAATTTTAAGGTATTTATAAATATATGCAATAAAGCATGTTATTTAAAATTAAGAAAAATTAATCATTTAATTTTAAATAACTATGATAGATAACGTGTATTAAATAATATTAATAATATTAATACATAAGTCATAATGTATATTAGAATTATAGAATAAAATACCAAATTATAATAGACGATTACAAATGCATTTAAACTATGCAAATAAACAAAACCTTACCCTTGTTTGGTAGGTTGATCGACCTGAATTGATAACTCTACATTTAAGGATCTCATTCCTTACTCAAATTTGAATAGCTATGTTATCTAATTCAAATTTATATATTACAAGATGCATTTTTAAGTCTCGTACATTTATATTTTATTTTATTTATTTATTTACATTAAACTTCTTAAGTTTCAAATTTTGTCTGACTGATTTGTTCTAAAATTGTTTTACTTTACTATACTCCTAAACTTTTAATTTTTATTTTACCGAACTCTTCAAATTCTATTATCCATATTATATTATCAGAGTACGACATCGTGTTTAAGTGTTGGGCCGTACATGAGGTAGTGAGATGTTGGCTCATGGGCCTGAGGCTTCTAAATATATATAAAGCCCAAACCCTAAAAACTATTGCCATCAGTTTCAGCTCTCCCGTCTCCGTTGTCTTTTAAATAAAATCCGAACAGCAGCTCAGCGGCGGCGGCTAAATTTTCAGGTTATCAGCTTATTTGCCTTGTTTTCTCTTCAATTTTTATTTTGTTTATGTAATTCATTAATGATTTGTAGATGTGCGTATTCTTTTTATTGTACTAATTTATGGCTATATATTTTGGTTTGCCACTGTTTTACGGTTTATTTGTGTCCGGCATGTGTGTGATTTGGTTTGTGAAATGTTTCTGGTGGATTCCTTCTTTGATATTCTTGCGGCACTGAAACTGTTACGTAGGCTTAGGAATCTGTCTGTAGAAATCTTTACCTGTTTGTACGAACTCCGCTTCTGTTGTGAATGTGTAAATCGGGTAGTCTCTTGCTGCCTGAGTGGGTGTATGTAATTTGTACATAGCGGTGCCCTAGAGGTGCAATGCCGTACGAACGATCTTGAGATTTGCCATGTGGGTTAATGTTTCATTCAACTATTGTTTGATCGGATAGCAGGATGCTATTCGAGCAAAAACTAACAAATTATCTTAGAATGTGGGTCTTAATTTAATATCAGTGGATGTTTTTATGTAATTTCTCCGATGTAGATGGATTTGGTGGGTAATTGTTGTGACAATTCAGTTAATTTAAGTTGTCATGATGTTTTTTTCGACATTGATGGTGACGGTTGTGTGCTCTTTCATGTTGAACCTGTACAATTCTCAGCAGGTAAGCTGTGTATTGAACAAGAAATCAAGAAATTTTGTTTGTGAAAGAGAATTGGACGGAAGAAACAAATTTTTTTTGTTCTCTTTTTCTGAGAACTGCTTTGAAGATAGAATTTCATGCTTTGAAACAAGCTATTCAAGCTACTAATCTCTGCATTTAACAGCTTATGGTGTACTTTGTCTTACTGTTTTAACAGACTATCAGAGGTGGTTATTTTGCCAACTGAGCTAATCCTTCTTACTCGGCTGCTAATGTTTGAATATACATGTTGCATGCAACATGCTCAGTACTGAGGATTGCCTCAGTTAGCAAAATATAAGCTGTCTTGAAAGTTGTATTCAATTTTTTCTTTTATTTTACTCAAATTGTCTGAAACAATATAATATTTGAACCATGTGTTCAACCTGTTGATGTAGCTCAATAGATGAACGGTATCTGGGTTAACTAGGTGTAATCTACCATATGCTTATGTATAAAAATACTGAAAGCTTAGTCATTTTGCCTAATTGGTTATTTGTTTTCTTCATATTCAGACTGTGCTAGAAGATGGTGAGAATCAGTGTTCTAAATGATGCTCTGAAGAGCATGTATAATGCTGAAAAGAGAGGAAAGCGCCAGGTCATGATCCGGCCTTCTTCAAAAGTCATTATCAAGTTTCTCATCGTCATGCAGAAGCATGGTATGCCTCTTCATTTGCACAGGAAGCTTGGCTTTTCTACAACAAATTAATTCTTTATGTTGGCTTTATAGGATACATAGGAGAATTTGAGTACGTTGATGACCACAGATCCGGGAAAATTGTGGTGGAACTGAATGGTAGGCTGAACAAATGTGGGGTTATTAGCCCTCGTTTTGATGTTGGTGTGAAAGAAATTGAGCCATGGACTGCAAGATTGCTCCCATCAAGACAGGTAAAAAGCTAATCCAAGACTGCTCTCTCTCTCTCTCTCTGCATTTTTGTATTTAGCAAAGTTCGTATGTGATATAAGTTTCCTTAAGGCACCAATCTTCTTAATGGACTCGATAATTGAACATAATTTTACTCTCTAACTGCAGTTTGGGTATATCGTGCTGACAACATCTGCTGGAATCATGGATCATGAAGAAGCCCGCAGGAAAAATGTGGGCGGTAAAGTACTTGGATTCTTTTACTAAAGATGGTTATGGATGCGAATGCTTTGATATCTTAGTGAATGTACTTTTCTTTTTCCCCATCTTTATGAGTCAGATTTTAAAGGTTGAAGGTGCCTCATGGGGCAGCCCCCATGCAGCAGCTTGTTTTAATTGCTCTTTTGATCAGCTGGAAATGCTTGATAAATTTGTTTTGTTTTGTTTTTTTTTTTTGGTTGAGAGTTCTATGAATCATGCGTCCTACTTTATTTCTTCGTTTTTTTTCTTATGCAAAGTGTTTTGGTCATAAGGCCCAATTCATTAACAAGAATTTGGACTTGACACTGGATTTTACCCATTGTTATGCTCGTCTTTTCAACTCGAGGATAGCATAACATTGGTTGACGAGTGTTCGATCCAATTTGGTTAGGTTGTTTCACTCTTTAATCCCAACCAACCTCACACTTTATTTCTTAATACTTCATATTGATGTAGGATAACCTAATTAAATGTTAGTACAAATTCAATTCTGTTTGGATTTGTTAAGGGGGCATCAGCGGTAATTTTGGGTTCAATTTGTTTTTTATTTAAGGCTGCTCAGTTGAGCTTGATAAACTAATATATATCTTATTCTATCGGGACATTATCTAGCACAGAATCATTATTAATTTGAAGGATTATGAATATTTATATTATCAAACCATATTATATAATTTCTTTAGATTATGACATGTAACTTGAACATTAAGATAAAATAAATAGGGAAATTGAAATTGTATACAGGTCCAACGAATCCCTTTGACCACATCAAATGTTCGGTCCAATAAATATATTTATGAACCGTCATTCGTGGACCAAATTACCAACTAATGGTCGGCTACTGGAAGCCCACAGTCCAATCACATAATGATTTATCATTGGCCAGCCTAAGCCTCATTCCACGTGTCTTCACCACAGGAATATGAGGCACCCCCGTCCCCCTTTCTTGCACAATAAACAGCAATATATCACACAAAGTGAGAGTAAACAGTGAGGAATGTTTGTCATAGATGTAGATGTATGTAGTCTATCTGACTGTATTGAAATGTAATAGGATACAATGTGTATTGTAAATATTAAATTACTAGATTTAGTGGGTTGTTTTAATATTATTTTATTGTAAAAAGTGATGTATGATTGGTTGATTGGATAATTATTAGTTGATGATATGTGATGAATTGGTTGATTGGATAATTATTAGTTGATGATATGTGATGAGTTTTATGTTGTTGATGATGAGTTGTTTTATTTTTATTATTTGATTTAGTTTATATAAATTCATTTATTTTATTTATCTAATTTTTTGATATAATTTATTTATTAACAATTTATTTAAAATTTTCGCATATAATTTTTCATTATTTTGATACTTATTAACAATTTATTTTAACAATTTTAAATTTGTAATATATGAATTGTTATAAAATTTATGGATCAATATTATTTGTAATAACTTCAAATTATTTCTTTAAAAAACATTTTTTCAAATTAAAACACAACAAATAAATTAATTTTTGCAATAGAAACATTGCGAACCATCCATCTAATATAATTAAATATTATCATACAAATATTTTGTTTGTAATATAGAAAAATAAATATTTTATGCCAAGTTAATGAAATTCTTACGCAAATAACCATTTAATTAAGACCGCCAAAAAACGAGCACATATAGGGCTAATATAAATAAGAGTAATGACTGATTGGATATTTGAGTTGTATTGTGTGGTGCTGCGGGCTTGGTGACATCTGAGCTACTCATGTCACTATAGTCTCCCCTAAGGGTACATGTAGTACCCCATGAAATGTCATCGTATGTTGAGTAGGTCGTGAGCTGGGACGCTCAATGATGCTCATCCAAGCGTTGGCCCAAATAAAGCTACCTACATGGTCTACACCAGTGGGACAACCGTAGAAATATCGACCCTTGTTTCTACTCGTGTTGGCCACTAGAAGCAGCATATGACTGGCCCCACATCTACACATAGGATACTGTAGAACAGTTTCTATAGTAATCTCTGATAAACAAAATAAACTTAGTTTAACAAACTTATTTATACATTCACAATACACATACAAATCATTACACAAAACAAGTTATCATACATGGATAACACGTAGAAACAATCCTACATAAATATTACATAATAGTCAACAATACTTGTTTACCATAATCATACAGTCTCTGAAAAACAGATTAAATATTCCTATTTGCCCACATAGCTTTGACAATATCTTCTCGCATCTGGCCCTGGGCAATAATATCAATCACATTTGGGAATTACCTCTGGGAAAATATTAGCTCATCGTTTGCATAGCGTGGATGCATGCCGTCAAACCATGGGTCATGTCGACCTTGTTTGCGTACAAAGTTGTGTATAACATAACAAGCTAGGATGAATGACACCTGATGTCGGAGCATATAACTAGGCATCCCCCAACGCAGGATTGGAAAATCAACTCTTAAGCACTCCAAACGCACGCTCATATAGTTCCTCAAATGGGCATGACAATGGTTGAACAACTCCTGAGGTGTTTGAGCTTGAACACCACTATTATTCCACTCAGCCAAGTGATACCATACGTTCCTATATGGTGCTAGAAAAGGTCCATAGTTGGTGCAGCCAACATCCACGAAATAATAACGCCCTGTTGAGAAATTGTGAGTATAAATTATTCAACATAATACCCAAATAATCATTTATTAAAAATTTAAAATGTCCGTTATTACCATCAGAAGGCCACGGGAAAAATGGATCAGTTCTCACTGCATTTGTTAACACATGAGCATCACTTGCAATCGCCTGCCATCCAGCTAACACATACATGAACTCCAAATCGAAATCACATATTGCAAGCACATTTTGAGACAACATGTGCTTGTGGGATCGATACGCATTTTGTCGACTAGTGGGTACCCAAGTAGGAATCAGCGTACCATCCATGGCTCCAACCACACCCTAATTATAATTTGTATAAGTAGAGTATGGTTCATTAAAACATAAAAGTTGAAATCGAAGTTTATGTATACCTCAAAGTAAGGGAAGAAACTTGGATTATAATATAACACCCGATGGGTGGATAAAGTTGAAATTTGGAGGAGTTATAAGCTCTGGTGCAAGAGTGATTAGAGTATTCATAATATGCTGTACATGACGATTAATTATCTCTGAACAATGCTGGAAACGCTCCATACTGTCCCGATGTCTAAGATGCATTAAAATCGTTCTCAAGAAAATTGCCACTGACTCGATACAAGACACTCGTGTTTGTGCGCAATCAGAATCAATCCTCTCGATTCCAATAATCTCACAAGGGCGTAGAAATAGGGCCTTTCAACCTCATATTATCAAAAAAGCTTTCGCTAGTACCCATAAGAATCTCTCCAACCAAATCATTTCCTGTTAAAATCAACGTATAGTGAGGGATCCTTTCTCGACTACATAAATAAGGCAACAAAACTTGCCCCATGAATCGAGTAATAGTCTCCTCCTCAGATGATGTATTTTCTTCATGATCCTCGCGGTCTTCATCAACATCAGACGTGTCATCATCTCTATTGTCGTCCATCGTCCTTAATTTCTCAAACTATCATAAGTGTAATACGCAAATCATATATAGAAAATATGATATAAGAGAGAATCGACCAACACAGGAAAAATTGGGGCACTTACCCCTCTAATATTTATACTAATAATAGTTACAATAAGTGGCATGAAGCCACGAATACCCATTGTTTCAAATAAAACAAACAAACAAACAAACACACAAACAAACAAGCATACAAGCAATGCAAATAGTAGCACTTAGTACATGCCTAATATAATAATAAACTACATTGTTCATGGAAATGAGAGGTCAACAATAGGAAAGACTCAGACAAGGGTGTCAACCCACTCGTGCTGCTCCTTAGGCGAGAAGGACGAGAACATGCGATGGGTAACTTCGATCTTTAAACGCTATGCCGCTTTAAACTTCTTTGTCATTGAAACTCCAGGCATGTCATGAACAGATCCAAAACATGTCTTGAATGCGCCCCTCTTGGATGTGAGATAGGCATCAAAGTTGTCGAGGACACGACTATGAGCAGCATCTTTCTCTGCAAATCCACTCCCTCGTATGTGAGACAGAATGTGAGAACCACCAATACCATCTTGATTCATGATTTCAGTAGAAAGTCGGTCTCACCTTCTTGGGGTGAGTCACCCTCGTTCTCATCGTCAGAAATGATTGGAGCACCGCTAGAACAGGCGTTAGTTTCCATGGCCGTATTTTTTTGGAAGAGGTCCGTGCACAAGTCAAAATGTAGAAGCCCCCTTCTAATAATAGTTTTGTTGTCACGGTGCTCTTAAAAATGTCGGGCATTGGTAGATTTTTAATAAGTTTATTAAAATGCTCAATATATTTAAGGGTATATAAGTTAAATATTTAGCTACTTCATAAATAAGCGCTAGCACATCTTCCGGCCCCTTGAGTGTCTCTTGTGTTCCAGACCATGACAAACCGAACTCATTTGTATCGTAGATTATACAACAACTTCCACGACCGCTTTAAGTTTTTGAACTTGATTTTACAGTGGTGAAGCGTGTATGTCGTTCAATCAATGGACAAAGCATTGAGTTTTAGGCAAATGAAATTCATTACTTGGTTGGAAAAAGTCATTGTGATTAAATGATCATTTAGATATTATTGGTGACATAAGAAAATGAAGTTCGACTCATTTTCACGAGACCACGTGACTTTGTCGTTCACATTCACTCTAGACATCTATAAAAAAAAAATTCAAGGAATTTAGTTTAGCATTTTCACGGAAGTGCTTATGTAAAATTATAACTTGTAACCTTGATTCGAAATAAATGTAAATTTATACCTTATTCGCTTATTTATAAAATTGCATGGATTATTTCACATTCATTATTATAGAAAGGAAAAAAAATATGTTAAAAAAATGAGAACTTTTAGTAAAAAAAAACATACTTTATACAAAATTATCATAAAGAGAATTATAAATCCAATCATTTTCACCAAATTGATAAATACATATATCTATTTTCACCAAATCAAATAATGTATGTAAGTTCTAGTTTGGATCATTTTCATAGGTGTCTTTCAAATTAATATTCACTTGAAAAAAAAATAAAAAATTATGTTGTTCTCATTTCTGTCAAAATAATTTTCTTAATTAATTTGAAAAAATAACGCCTTTCAGATTAATTAATTAGAAGAAAAATAATTTATGTTGTCATTTCTATTCAAAATATTATTCTTAATTAATTAAGAAGCAAATTAGTTAAGTTTTACTTTAGAAGCAAAATAATTGCCATAATTTCTGTTCAAAATATTATTCTTAATTAATTAGAAAAAAATCACTTTTTATTGCTAGTTAAACATACAAAAGTTATGTTTTTTTATAATTCAATAAATTTTAGAAAAACAATTAATTAGATGAATTTTATTTTCTTTTTCAAAATTTTCCCAAGTTTCAATAATATGATTTTTCAGTTTATTGTAGGTGAAGTTTAATATGCATAATTAATATTGGCATAGTAAATTGATAAAAAATTTATCAGAATTAAACAAAATTAATTGCAATAAACTAACTAACACACTATCGAATGAAAAATTATCAATTTTATTAAATATTCAACAAATTAGATCATACACGAGTTTAAATTTCGTAAACAAAATTTAGAAAAATGTTGAAACGTTTACAATTACGAAGCAACAAAAAATGCAACGTAAAATGGAAACAAATCCATATTTATTTGAAGTGATCACATGAAGCATCCCACACCCAAATATAGTTAACCAACACATTTAACACACAAATATCAAATACAAGTAAATCACATATATACTAATGTAATGAAGACAAAACATGCCAAAAAAAACAAAAACAAAAGAAACAAAGGGGAGCACACACACACATGTATATTACACGATGCACACTCAATCTAGACTATGTACAACATATTCATATTTATATATTATTTTTGTTTTTTATTTATTATGTATATTATCTATTATATTTATACTTTTTGTATATTATAAATATATATATATATATATATCAATCTTCCACCAACAATTATTAAATTAACAACTCTCTAATTTTCAAAATATAATAATACAAATAAAACATCATTAAACCTACTGATTTGACATCTAGAGTAACATAAACTACCATATCACAATCCAAAATAAACACCACATTTTACTATATATTTAGTTGTACACAGCCTCACAACTCACAGCCGATTGTGTTACGGAGGCCTACAACCTTGTTTAAATACAACATTTAAGACCAAAAATTAATTTTAAATTATTATTATTTTATTGTTTTTACTTTCAGAATTTTGTCTTTTCAATAATAATAAATTTATTAAATATAAATTATATTGATATTTAAGATATATATATATACATATATATTACACGATTAAAGATTGATGGTATGGTGCACACTCAATTAGACTATGTACAACATATTTATATTTATATATTATTTTTGTTTTTTATTTATTATGTATATATATTATCTATCATATTTATATTTTTTGTATATTAGGAATATATATATGTATATCTATCATCCACCAACAATTATTAAATTAACAACTCTTGGGGATGTTTGGACACGCCTTTGTACAACCGGTTGTGGGTTGTGCTACAACCCAGCCCGTATTTGTTTACGAGGTTGTGGGTTGTAGTTGTTCCATCCACAATCCTACCCACTCTACACTTCTTTTTTCTCCATCTTCTCTCATCATTCCCAAGAAAACTATTTAATATATATTTAATGATACATTGTAACCCAACTTGGTAAAAAATCACATGCTTCTATGTAGCCATATTAAATTTAAAATAAGGAATGTGCGTACCTTTATTATTATATTTGGCTTTACCAAGAGTAAGCCATATTTTGTCCATCTCAATTAGGATAAGTATTTTTACCACGTTGCACGATTATTTAGTATATAAAATATATACATATATGTGTATATATATATAGAGAGAGAGAGAAATGATAATATGTACATATACGGTGAGCACCTCGTGAATACTTAGAAAATAAGAGTAATATATATATATATATATTTATGTGTGTGTGTGTATATGTATATGTATATGTATATAATATGTACATATATATTTTAATATCTTCTTCAGGATAATGCAAACAATCTAACATGTCTTAATGAATGGGTTAGGGGTATAATTTAAATGTTATGGGGTGTGTAGAGTAATAATTGAACCAAATTTACGAATGGATGTATGTGTTTAGTAATTGGGGTTTGTTTAGAAATAGTTGGGATATGGATATGGTACTCCATCACCACAACTTAAACATAAACATGGAAATATATTTAAAATCAAATCCAACTTCAAACTCTTCATTCTCATTGCAAGGCAAAATTTCTTATTTTAAAAAGATATTTTTCTTGTTGTATACATAAATTACCCAAAACATCAAAACAAAGTCATGACTAAGTTTTAAAGCTCGATTTAACAGGCTATGAGGAAAGATTGGTTCAAATTACAAAGAATGTATCCATTAACCTAAATTTTCATTTTTTTTAACAATCCCTTCATATGGATACTCCATTACATGAAAGATTGGGTTGCTGCTAACATCTCCTGAGATAGCTTAATCTCCTACAAATTCAAGATGGCTACTCCACCGGAATGCACTCCTCCAAAATGTATTTGTCGAATTCTTCAATCCTCCGAGGCAGACAACTTTCCAACTCAGCGTATTCCCTATTCAAAAAAATAGCCATGGATTAGACCCAAGCAAGACTTGCTGGATCGAATAGTTAGCTACAAAGAAGGTAGGGGAGATTCTTTCTCAGGTATCAGGTCTTAGGTCTCAGCCCTATAACTAATATTGCTTCGCCTCCATAAAGAGTTACACTCACAAGATCATAATAAGGGATAAACTTTTTCAGTGGTCAAAAGTCACTAATTTCTCTTCTTAGAAGTTGTCAATAGGAAATTAAATTGCAAATAGAATAACTTGTTCTCCATCTATAGACTATAACTCATACGATGAAAGACTTAATTGGATGAGCAAATGGCTAAAGAACATACGATTTACGAAAATCTTATTTCTTTTAATCTAACTGATAGCAAAGTTTTTTATGTTTTTATAAAACCGACCAAACATTCCAACCTAAAGGCACCAGAAAATCGCCTCAACTGACCGAGATTTTAAGCCAACATCCCAACTATCTTTGTCATTTTTGAAAAGAAATTTTACAATATATATATATATATATATATATAGAGAGAGAGAGAGAGAGAGAGAGAGAGAGAGAGAGAGATGGTTACAAATTTAGAGGGTTCAAGAATTGAAACCATTTTGACTCTCTTAAAGAAGCACGTGATTCAACACCATTTTTGCTAATCAGGAAACATACACGAATACATAGTGGAGTATGGGTGGGCTAAGCAGTAAGGGGCAAGAAAAAATATGGGCATCATTTATGTGATTGGCAAGCGAACCTGCTTCAAGTTGATGGATACCACTCTCTGCAAATAATTTTGTGCACCATTCTAGTGAGACCACTAATTACACAACTTTTTATCTACAACCCAAATCCAAACCACTGCCAAGTTTCGAAACCAAGCATGCAAAAGTTGAAGTCGTTGTAGGGAAACCAACCTAATATGCCTTGATGATTGAACAATTGGGCATTGAACTTAAGATGATTTGAATGATGACTTTTGACACAAAATAAACAACCACAACTGGAGGATGAATGAAAATCCGAATTGCCAATTTAACATCATCTCTCCAAGCAACATGAATTGAAAATAAGTAGGACGAAGATATTACCATATAGGAGATCTCGCCATGACATTAAGCCATGACCTTGCGAAGAAGGGGATCTGATTGAAAAATTATAGTATATACTTTGTTAGCGCATATTAGAGAATCCAATCAAAATTATGAGATATATAAAATTGACGGGAAACCCACACATAATCTCTAAACAAATTAGTAAAAAAAACAATCTAAATTTATTGGTAGGCAAAAAACTTCAATATTTTAAGATTGTTGAATGTAGCGTCAAAATTTAAACCCCATCAGTTCGATAGAGAAGAAGGCATAAATAAATATAACAATAAAAAGAATACTATTTGTATCAGTTTCTACCCAATCAAATTGAACTTCTAAATTCTTTCATTTCCTAATCACCAGTGTGTGGAAGAACATCAAAGGAAATCATAACTTCAGATCATTGCATGATAAGAGCAAATTGAAATCATTCCATAATGTTGTAAAAATATACTTTCAAAAAATGGATAACAATACAAACACCACCAAACCCATCAACCAAACACCAAACTCACACAAACATAAAATTGGAAAAAAATTGTTCTATCTCAATTCAATTCAAAATAGCCCTGAGAGGATCCAATAAACTCAATCAAAATGGGAGCAATCACAAAATATAAGTAAGGAGAATACATCCTTACCTAAATGCTCTGTGATAACCTTGAACACCTTCCAACATATCGTTAATTAATCAACCCACATGTTAAGCATCATAAAAACTCATGGTGTGTTGAGAGGTCAATGAAAGTGGGAAACGAAGAATAGCAAGAACCACATGAAAATCAATATTATTTATCCCTACTACTAAAAGACATCCTTGAACTAAGTGCACACAATATAGAGTCCAAATTATATCTTCAAAAGCAAGACTTCGTACAAAGAGTGAGCACCCACCAAGTGTTTGATCAAACTGTCAAATAAAATTACAACTCAACAACATCATCCAAAAAAGTAATAAAACCACAAAAACACCATTAAAAAAACTACCTCCCATATCAGTTATGAATGGAATGCCATTATTGTACTCGAGTCCCTCTAACATATGAATATTTACAACAAAAACCCAACTGATTACCAACTCCATTATATCCAATCAGTCAAAGGAAAAAATAAACAACTCTTTACTAATTGCTTGATACATTCAAAAATAATAAAGAAGCAAACTGCAAACTTTTGTCAAATCTATAATCTATTAATTCATTTTTTAATAATCACTTTGGTTTCATGTGCTTTAATTCTAGTACAATTTTACCATTCAAGATTGGCTTACCCAAAAGACCTGAAAAACTCAGAAGAAAAAAACATCTCCACAAGTATATTGAAGCACACAAATTATTTGATATATATATATTTCCAACTGAATAAAACTAAAATAAATGAAAGTATTTGCTAGTATAAACTACGTCTTTTTGTTTGTTGTCATTCTTGTTCAAGAGTTCACAATTAATATTGAGATTTAGTTTAGAAAAAAAAAAAAAGAGGAGTGAATAAAAATTAATCAATCAAAAGCGTCTTTTTGTTTGTTGTCATTCTTGTTCAAGAGTTCACAATTAATATTGAGATTTAGTTTAGAAAAAAAAAAAAAGAGGAGTGAATAAAAATTAATCAATCAAAAGCCAGGAAGTAAATCATATAAAATAATGACTATTTTTTCAAATGCAAATGAAACCATTTGGTAATGTATACTGCAAATTAAATCAGGAACAAAATACAAACTTAAAAATGCAATAAAAAAAAATTTTGGATTAAAGGCAGGGATGCTGCTACACATCACCTAAACTAACATAAAGGTAGCAATTGATAGCTTTGATAATCGAAATTGAAGAAAAACAGAATCTTGATTTGCTACCCTACAACAAATATAACAAAATTAAAAGATATGCTAAAATAATTGTAGGTTTGCCTTCTGAAAATAAAATCTGGTAGGAACTTGTATAATGCATTTCCATTTAAAAGAGGGCCAATAAAACCTAAACATAAAATTAAATTGGTTATTAACAATTCATAATGCTCGCGATTCAAAATAATTTAATATATAGAGCATTAATTTTTTAATTTGATTAATTTATGCAGAATATGTCATCCTAACTAAAACAATTGAGAGAGTAAACACAAAAATTATCGTACCAGCCGATCTCAACAATAGTCACTGATAACTCTATATAATAGAGTTATTTTTGTACCCTTTAATTTAAATTTATGTATAAAATAGTGGAGAATTTGGTGAATTTTAGTATAATGTGACATAATTAGATCTTTATTTTATTTTGTAGTTCATGTAAATTAAATGTGTAATTTTTCTTTGATTTTGTGTAAAAAAAATAGGATTGGAGCTGAAATTGAGGAATCAAAGCTAAAGGTGCAGAAAGTCTGGAAAGTCCCCAGTTGCTGCACGAGATGCTGCAGCACGCTGGAAGCCAATTTTTCTAACCAAAAAATGCGAGTTCAAATTGTTGACTGGACAATTTAAATTTGCCAAGCTGGCAAAGAATAGATGAATCAACTGGGAAGTCAACATGGGCTAATTAAATGGGCTGCCAAAAAGAAGAAAGGAGGCGTGGCCCTTAAAAAGAGGGGAACAATAGGAAATAGGGCAGGAAGCAAGAAAAGAAGACAGCAAGCCGTCCCAGAGAGAGGAGCACGCAGGAAGAGGAAAACAGTGGCTGGACTGAAAACGAAACTTCACCATTCTCACCAGTTTTTCACGGAGATTTCAAGGGGAGAAAGAAGGAATCAATTAGAAGAAAAGGAGGAGGAAATGAGCTCAAAAATCAATCATCCTAACAGCTGAACCCTCTCTTCTTTATTCTCTTTTATTCCCCTATTTTCTTTTGAAATTACATTTCAGATTTTATGGATGATATATTCGTTTTTTGGACTGTATTTTCTGAGATAGTCATGAGCTAAACATCTTAAAGACTTGAATTGCTAATGGACTTTGAATCGTTTTATTGAGATTTTTATGGATTGTTGGGTGATTTGTGCTATTGTTCATTCAAGTAGGAATATGGGTAATGTATGTTGTTGTTTGGCCAACAATAATGAATTTACAAGCTAGATTTAATACTGGAATGGTTAGGTTTAGTGGAAATTGCTTGAATGATGCAAGTGGATGACCGATTATAGGTTATTGTTGTGAATGGTATAGGGATATATTGTTCGCCTTGCATAACTGTACGAATTGATTTTTGCATCGATGTTCCAATTTCAATTAGGCATAGGAATATGTTCAATTAGAAAGAGGAATGTATAACATAGCATTTGGAAAAATTCTATGTACCAAGAAAGAGTTCGTGTTAACTTTAAAACATTTCACTCAAGAACAATGCCGTTTAACATTGATCAATAAAATTCGATTCAAAGAAAATTAGTAATTCAAGTCTATAACATCCATATTGTGAAATTCCTTGCTGCCATTGATAGTGAATTGAACATCAAATTGCTGAAAATATTTTCTTTAATTCTTGTTTAATTTGTAGAAGTAGAACCAAACCATCCACTCCACTTATTACTCATTTCTTTAGTTAAAAATTGCTAGTAATTGATAATTGTAATTTATTTTAATTTCAATCCCTGTGGAGACGATAAAACTCATCATTATACTACTTGTTGACTACGTGCACTTGCGTACCAACCAACAAGTTTTTGGCGCCGTTGCCGGGGATTGTAATTTAAATTTTTTGTGATATCGATAACTTTGCAATTTATTTCTTTTATTGTGTCTAATCTTGATTGTTGATCTTGTGCTTTAATAGGTTGATTTTGTGTATGAAAGAGCAACAAGGTTTTGGATTAGCTCCTTTTGATCCTGAAATTGAACGCACATTTAGAAGAGGAAGAAGGAAAAAAAGAGGACAGCGGACTCAACATCAAGGTAACATGGCCGAAGAGGAATTAAATGTGGCTGCTAATGCAATTGTGATGGCTGATGACCGAGAGAGAGCCATACGAGAATATGCTGCCCCAATGTTCAATGACCTTAATTCGGGCATCATTCAGCCTGAAATTCAAGCACCTCAATTCGAGTTGAAGCCGGTGATGTTCCAAATATTGCAAACGGTGGGTCAATTTAGCGGGCTAGCCACTGAAGATCCTCACCTTCATCTTCGATCATTTTTAGAGGTGAGTGACTCTTTCAAGCTCCAAGGTGTTATGGAGGAGGTCTTGAGGCTAAACTTATTCCCTTTCTCATTAAGGGATCGAGCTAGAGCATGACTTAACACTTTTCCACCGGATTCTATTGCTTCTTGGAATGATCTTGCCGAGAAATTTTTGATGAAGTACTTCCCTCCTACAAAAAATGCCAAGTACCAGAATGAGATTATTTCTTTCCAACAATCGGAGGATGAATCCGTGTGTGAAGCTTGGGAGAGATTCAAGGAGTTGTTGAGAAAGTGCCCCCATCATGGTATTCCTCATTGTATCCAAATTGAGACTTTCTACAATGGTCTTAATGCTTCTACCCGCATGGTGTTGGATGCTTTGGCAAATGGAGCTATTATTTCTAAATCATATAATGATGCCTATGAGATCTTGGAGAGGATTGCCAACAATAACTACCAATGGTCTAATACAAGAGCACCAACCGATAAGAAAACAGCCGAAATTTATGAAGTAGATGCATTGACAGCTTTGACAGCTCAAGTTTCTTCCATGAGCAACATTTTGAAGAATTTAAGTTTGGGGGGAATGGCACCAGCAACCCCTATGGAACAAGCAACGACTATTTCATGTGTTTGTTGTGGAAATGATCACACATTTGATTATTGTCCTTCCAATCCTGCCTTGGATTGCTATATGGGAAATCAAAACTCCAACCGCAACAATCCATATTCCAATTCTTATAATCTGGGGTGGAGGCAACACCCAAATTTCTCTTGGGGAAGTCAAGGCAACAACTCGAACAATGCACTAATACAAAGCAAGCCTAACTTCCCGCCGGGATTCTCCAATCAACAACAACAACAAAGATTTCCTCCACACGCCACCCCAACCAACTCCCTTGAAATTTTGATGAAGGAGTATATGGCTAAGAACGATGCAATGATTCAAAGTCAAGCAACTTCGTTGAGAAATCTTGAGGTTCAAATGGGGCAATTAGCAAATGAGTTGAGAAATCGACCTCAAGGTGACTTACCAAGTGACACCAAAAATTCAAGAAGAGAGGGCAAGGAACATTGCAAGGTCATCACATTGAGGAATGGTAAGGATTTAGAGCTGAATACTGAGGAAGATAAGCAGAAAAATGAGCCCACTTCAATCCAAAAGAATGCTGAAACAGATAAAGAAGCTGGAAATTCGAAATTAATTTCCACAGAACCTGCCTAGAAAGCTACAGCATCAATTCAGCAAACTACAGAACAACAAGTTGGCGAAAAATTGCCACCTCCATTTCCTCAACGTTTTCAAAAGCAACAACAAGATGTCCAATTTCGAAGATTTTTAGATGTTTTAAAGCAGCTCCATGTCAACATTTCATTGGTGGAGGCTTTGGAACAAATGGCCAATTATGTGAAATTCTTGAAGGACATTTTGACAAAAAAAAGACGGCTTGGAGAGTTTGAAACGGTTGTTTTGACCGAAGGATCCACTGCAATTTTCAAAAACAAAATTCCTCCTAAATTAAAGGATCCAGGGAGTTTTACTATCCCTTGTTCTATTGGTGGTAGAGATGTTGGTAGAGCTTTATGTGATTTAGGGGCAAGTATTAATTTGATGCCTATGTCTATTTTCAGGAAACTCAGAATTGGAGAAGCTAGACCAACCACCGTCACATTGTAATTGGCCGATCGATCCATGGCACATCCGGAGGGTAAGATTGAAGATGTCTTGGTGCAAGTAGACAAGTTTTATCTTTCCAGCGGATTTTATTATTCTTGATTATGAAGCGGATCGTGAGGTTCCAATTATTTTGGGAAGACCATTTCTTGCCACCGGGAGAACATTGATTGATGTTCAAAACGGAGAGCTTACAATGAGGGTCAATGAACAACAAGTAACTTTTAAAGTGTTCAATGCTATGAGGTTCTCGGATGAAATTGAAGAGTGCACTTTTGTGAATGTTGTTGACACTCTCGTGGCTGAAAAAGTGCAAAAAGAAACATGTGAAGATATTTTGGGGATGACCTCTCTTGATGAAAATAATGAGACGAGTGATGATGAAGGAGCACTAGTCAAATGGGTTGAGCCTAGGCTATCCACCAAATTTGGGAGATACTTTGAGTCTTTGGATCTATCGGAAAAGAACTTCACACCATCTAAATCATCCATTGAAGAATCACCAAGGTTAGAATTAAAGTCTTTGCCTAATCATTTGAAGTATGCTTACTTGGGAAAAGAAGAGACTCTACCTGTGATAATTTCTGCATCTTTGAGTCTGAAAAGGGAAAGTTTGTTACTCAACGTGTTGAGAAAATACAAAAAGGCAATAGGGTGGACAATGGCGGATATCAAGGGAATAAGCCCCTCCCTTTGTATGCATAAAATTTTGCTAGAAGAAAGATGCAGCAAATCTGTCGAACATCAAAGAAGGCTCAACCCTATCATGAAGGAAGTTGTGAAAAATGAAGTGATCAAATGGCTTGATGCCGGTATTGTTTATCCGATCTCGGATAGCTCTTGGGTCAGCCCGGTTCAATGTGTTCCAAAGAAAGGTGGAGTCACGGTGGTGGCAAATGAAAATAATGAGTTAATTCCCACAAGAACGGTGACGGGATGGCGAGTGTGCATGGATTATCGAAAGCTAAACAAGGCCACAAGAAAAGATAATTTCCCGCTGCCATTCATTGATCAAATGTTGGACAGATTAGCAGGGAAGGAATACTATTGTTTTCTTGATGGGTATTCGGGCAAGAACCAAATCTCTATTGCTCCGGAAGATCAAGAGAATACCACTTTCACATACCCTTATGGTACATTTGCTTTCCAGAGAATGCCATTTGGATTATGCAATGCCCCTGCCACCTTTCAGCGATGCATGATGGCCATTTTTTCCGACATGGTGGAAAAATCTCTCGAGGTATTCATGGATGATTTTTCGGTATTTGGTGAAAATTTTGATGCTTTTTTGGCTAACTTGGAATAGGTACTTGAGAGATGTGAAGAAACTAACTTGGTCCTTAATTGGGAAAAATGTCATTTCATGGTACAAGAGGGAATCGTCTTGGGACATCGGATTTCTCATCATGGAATTGAAGTGGATAGAGCAAAAATTGAGGTAATTGAAAAGGTACCACCTCCTACCATGGTAAAGGGTATTCGAAGCTTTTTGGGGTATGCAGGGTTCTACCGGAGGTTTATCAAAGATTTTTCAAAAATATCCAAGCCTCTTTGTTCTCTACATGAGCACAACCAGTCCTTCGAATTCACAAAGGAGTGTCAAGAGGCATTTTCGACATTGAAGAAAGCACTTGTGTCCACCCCGATTATTGTTCCACCGGATTGGTATCTTCCTTTTGAACTAATGTGTGATGCTAGTGATTTTTCCATTGGTGCTGTGCTCGGGCAAAGAAGAAATAAGGTATTCCACTCTATTTATTATGCTAGCAAGACTTTGACGGATGCCCAATTGAACTACACAACCATCGAAGAAGAACTTTTGGCCGTAGTGTTTGCATTTGACAAGTTTCGAGCTTATTTGGTGGGAACCAAGGTGGTAGTGTACACGGATCATTCGGCCATAAAGTATCTTGTTGCCAAGAAGGATGCCAAACCAAGACTCATTCCATGGGTCTTACTTCTTCAAGAATTTGACTTGGAAATCTGAGATAGGAGAGGAATTGAGAACCAATTGGCCGATCATTTATCTCACCTTGAAGGTGGAGGTGGAGAGAAGAGTGAAGGGCCTATTAAGGAGACATTTCCCGATGAACAAATTTTGAAGGTTAGTCAAGTTTCAACACCATGGTATGCTGATTTTGTGAATTATTTAGTGAGTGTGTTGATTCCTCCCGATTTAAATAGCCAACAACGCAAGAAATTCTTCCATGATGTAAAGTTATATTATTGGAATGATCCTTATCTTTACAAGCAATGCCCCGATCATGTGTTGAGACGATGTGTACCCGAGGAGGAAATACCAAGCATTTTGGATCATTGCCATTCTTATGCATATGGAGGTCATTTTGGGGGACAAAGGACAGCAGCTAAGGTTTTTCAATCGGGATATTTTTGGCCTTCTATTTTCAAAGATGCTCACAAATTTGCAAAAAATTGTGATAGGTGCCAACGGGTAGGAAATATTTCGGCAAGGAATGAGATGCCTTTGAACAATACTCTTGAAGTGGAATTTTTTGATGTGTGGGGAATTGATTTCATGGGGTCTTTTCCTCCTTCTTTTGGAAATTTATACATATTGGTGGCTGTCGATTATGTATCCAAATGGGTTGAAGCTGTGGCAAGTCCTAAGAATGATGCCAAGGTGGTTATGAAATTTTTACACAAGCATGTGTTCACTCGATTTGGTACTCCAAGATCCCTTATAAGTGATGAAGGCACCCACTTTGTGAACAAACTCTTGGCTACATTTTTAGCTACGTATGATGTGAGACACAAGATTGCTACGGCTTATCATCCTCAAACAAATGGCCTAGCCGAGCTCTCCAATAGAGAAATCAAAAGCATACTTGAGAAGGTGGTGAATCCTAATCGAAAAGATTGGTCCCAATGATTGGAGAATGCTTTATGAGCATATAGGACAGCTTTCAAGACACCTTTAGGCATGTCTCCATATCGGTTGGTGTTCGGGAAAGCATGTCACTTACCCGTGGAGTTAGAACATAAAACATATTGGGCCATCAAGAAGCTCAACATGGACCTTCAAGTTGCCGGTACACTCTAAAAATTGCAATTAAATGAGCTGGATGAAATGAGGTTGTTCGCCTATGAAAATGTCAAACTCTAGAAAGAAAAAACAAAGAAGTGGCATGATAAGAGGATTCAACCTAGAGTCTTTGAGAAGGGGCAGCGAGTTCTACTGTTTAACTCCCGTCTTAAATTGTTCCTGGGAAAATTGAAGACTAGATAGTCCGGACAATTTCTTGTGACCAACGTGTACCCTTATGGAGCTGTTGATTTAAAGGAAGAGAACTCGGGTCGAGAATTTAAAGTGAATGGGCAGCGAATCAAGCATTATTGGGGAGGAGAGGTCAATCGAATGAAGACCTCTATCACTTTGGAAGAACCATGACAAGAGAGGTGATTTTAGGTTGCTTATGATGTTAAAAAAGATTTAAATATTTTTTTAGCAACCCAAAAATACATTTGATGTATATATGTACATTTATATGTAAATATATATATAGCGTATGTAAATAATATTGCATTTACTTAGTAGGTTATAAAGTTTTAAATCACTAACCCTCACTCTCATTCCATTTGCCACAAGGTGTGCTCGAGGAAAGGAAGCATGGATTTTGAAGGAAAAACTGCCATTTTGGTATTATAGCAGTGCTGATTGGGAAAAGGGGAGCAATCTAAGTATGGTGGTGGAAGGGACTGCTTCGTAGGAATTAAAATTTCGCTTCGTAGGAATTAAAATTTCGCCCAGTTTACTACAGCATATCTCGTAGCAACTGGGCATAATTTGTGATTCTGTTAAAAAAAAAAATTACGCCCAGTTTGCTGCAGTATATCTCGCAGCAACAGGGTGTGCAATTTAAAAAAAATTAAAAAAATTAATTTTAAATTTCAGAACTTGAAGGGCAAAATGGGGATTTCCCCTTCTCTGATACAGAAACCCTAGCCCCACATGACCCCCACCCCTCACTCCCTCACACCACACCAGCCGTTCCCCCCTCCACTCTCACCAGGCGCGACCCCTATCCCCCCCTCGCCCCAGCCGACGCACAAGCGCGACCCACACCGCGTCGCGCCGCTCCTCTTCGCGCGACCCTGTCACCGCATCGCGCCGCGCCACTCCAGCCAACTCCCTCACACCAACCCACTGGTAGCCACGACCCCTGTCGTTGTGTCGCCTTAGTCTCCAGCCCACGCAACCACTGTCGCGCCCATCTTCTCATGATCGGTTGCGTCGCACATCCTCTCCAAACGCGATGCCGGTCATTGCGTCGCACACCCAGCCACCGCTACTCCACAGGCTCGACCCCTGTCGCGCCACTCCAACCCACTCCGCATCGCGTCGCACCTCTTCGTACGACCCTGTCGTCACGTCGCGCCAACCCACTCCAGCAGACGTCCAAGCATGACCATCGTTGCATCGCTCTTTTCGCGACCATCCTAGTCACCACTCTCCACACGACTCTCGGTCGTTGTCTCTCTAAGCGCTCCTATCGGCACCACTTTGCCTCCCCTGTCGCCTCTTCCCTCTAGTCAGCCACGTCCACCTGCTGGTCTGCCATTCCTCGCCGTCCATAGCAGTTTTCGGTAAGTCCTCCATTCCATTCATCATGCTGAGGGTCAAGCAAAGTGCAAAGAAACTTCACACAATCAACTCATTTCCATCAGACGAAGCCCAGGAGAGATATGACAAATTCATCTCCAAGAAGAACATCTTCCCCGACCGAGGGTTCCTCACCCAACCAAATTCATATGTCGGTATCCCGCAGTGGCTAGCTGATAACATCAAGCAGCGGAAATGGAACACCCTCTGCTTCACTCCAAAGAAGCTACCAGCACTCTGGTCAGAGAGTTCTACTCCAATATTATCAATTTTGAAGTGGAGCACGTTCATGTTCGGGAGACAAAAATCATGCTCTCAGTCGCTGCCATCAACAGGTTCCTCAAGCTGCCAAACAGTCACTGCCAATATGCTGCCATGGTTGAAAGCACCACTGATGAGCAGCTCAAGGAAATTGTGCAGACCGTGGCTCGGGAAGGAGATACGTGGAATATCAGTTCGGGCGCTTTCACTTTTCAGCGGACAAATTTGCAGCCCCAAGCCCGAATCTGGTACAGTTTTGTGAAGACAAGCCTCATGCCCACCAAGGATGAAAATATCGGTATCAGTGGAAATATCGGTACCTTAAATTTATGGATATATCGGTGGATATATCGGTATCGAGTATCGGTATCGGTAAAAATTAGAAAATTGATGGAAATTTTATTAAAATGATGGAAATTTAACATGAAATTTTAGAGAATGTTCCTACTAACTTTAATACATAAATTAATCATAAAATCTCAACAAAATGAATTATTTATGACAAATATATCAATAACAAAAAACATAAGCAGTCTGAAGTGATACAATAATTATTCATACTTATTTAATACAAGGCAACTAATACCAAAATGATGTCCTGTGAGGCTCAAATGTAAAAGAAGACATGTCATCTTGATCTAAACAGTACTGATACCAACTCATCGTAGTAGAGCAATTCTGAACATAGTTCTGGACATGCCAGTAGTATATTGCTCTATTTTGTCCAACTGTTTGGCCATGAATTGGATAGTGTGGATTTATCCAATCAACATGTTGTTGAGGCATGATTGGACCTCCATATGACATCTGAGAGTAAGAGTGATCAAAATTGTTATGAGTGCTCCAGTGTCCATACAATTCTTGATCACTGCGATCAGTGTCCATGCTCATTGAGTCGAGACTCATACCAAGTGATTCTATGTCAGTACTTGAGCTCCCATCCTGGTTCCAAGCACGCCTTCTCACATAATCCTTACCAATTGCACATATCCTTGGACCTCCTGCTCTAGATCCATGGTCTTCATCATGTGTTGCATGGGTGAATTCCGCCTCACCTGTAAATGGACTCAAATGCATTTGACTTGAGTGATAATTTTCATTGTAACCACCATTTCCACCATCGCTATTTCCATCATTTCCTCCATCATCTGCCGAGGTATCCATAGTATCAACAGAGTCTGAACCACTAGAAGTACCGACTTCTTGTCGCAGTACTTCATTTACGTCAATCCCATACTCACGAGCCACATTAGCCACTCTTGGATCAAGATGTCCTTCATCATCATCTAAGTGTGCTGGACGAATCCATTGGAAAAGTGGGTTTCCCTCCTCCTCACTTGTTTCAGCAGTTATATCCATTAGATCTAAATATTCTGTCTCAGCAACCTTATCATCTTCAGCTTCCATATCTCGTATCTTTAACTTCATGTTGTAATAGCAAAATATAAGTTGTTAAAGTTTTGGATATCAAGCCGATTTCGTTGTTTAGTGTGTATCAGCGCAAAAGTGCTCCAATTTCTCTCACATGTGGAAGATGATGCTGTTTGTGACAAGACTCGTATGGCCAACTTTCTTAATGTGGGCGTAGAAGTGCCATACATAAGCCACCATTCAGCTGTAAAATTTTAATAAATGTGATACATATGTTAGGTTTGTGTATAATATATATGTATAATAAATCTTTTAAAATAATTAATTCAACTAATAAATAACTTACCAGGTACCATTGTAGTTCGAGATGCAATAGCAGTACGATCACCAAATCCTTTTCTCCCATCACGAAAATATATAAGCTTCATATATTAAATGACAATAAGAATGGTACAAATAAATCCTATAAACAAATAAGAATTAAAAAATTTATAACCTCATTTCCAAATTGAGCTAGACCTTCAGAGTTTGGATCCAACTTGTTAAAAACTTGATGCACAGCTGCAATTAATCTTGGATCTTCACCAAGTCCTTCTCGATATTGGAATCTTGGATTCAAGTAATATGCTATAATATTGATAAAATTTATTAGGAACTCAAAATATCATGTGAGTTATAAAAAAATAAAATAGTTGGTACCTGCAGCGTGTAGTGGATGAGAAAGTGTACGATCCCACCTAGATTCAATAATCTCCAACACCCACTGTGATCCTCTTATGCATTGGACCTTTTCTTTCATAACATGGAACAAATGGTAAAAAATTGGCATAGTTGGAACTACCTCAGTGTCCACCACTCGGAGAATATTATATAACGGCTCATAAATAGACACCACATGTTGTACATGATCCCAGAATATGTGATCAAGAACTTGTTTTTCTAATGTTTTGCCCAAATTTGATCGACTTAGCCGGTTTGCTAACCACTCATCACTAGTAAACAATTGTTTCAGGCCAGACTTTTTCTTCAAAAGACTATCCAATGCAATATAATTAGTTACAAAACGTGTAGCTCCTGGTCGCACTAGATCTCCTTGGCATATCTCTCGCATTAATGTAAGTAACCAACCATGATTGTAAATGTAGTTGGTTAATTGTCTAGCCTTAGCAATCACATCTGCAATACTGCTTCTTTTCCCAATATCGTCAAATATCAAGTCGATGCAATGTGCAGCACATGGTGTCCAATACAACTTATACCTCTCCATAAGTTTCTTTCCAGCTTTCACATAAGCAGATCCATTATCAGTGACAACTTGCACCACATTGTCTTTTCCAACCTCCAACACAACTTTTTTTAGCAACCCGTAAATGTACAGATGATCCTTAATCTTGTTAGATGCATCAACTGACTTAAGGAAAACAGTCCTGCCCTTACAGTAGACCATGAAATTAATGATTGACAATTTTGTTGGTCATGTCCATCCATCTGCCATGATTGTGCATCCATATGTGCTCCATTTCTCCTTTTGGTTGTCAACGTACTCCTTCATTTTTTTTTCCTCCATATCAAGATATTTATTTTTAATCTCGTATGCAGTTGGAGTGGGCACCCCCAAACCTACTTGTTGTGCACCAGCGATCATATTTTTGAAGTGATGAGAGGATGCTTTGTTGGGTGGAAGATTGTCGTAAATAAAAAATTTACTCACCAATCTTCCAAGTTTTTCTTTCACATTGCCACCAGAAATCATATTTTTGATCATCTTTTGTTTTGCACCTTATGATTTATATAAAGACGGTGCAGGTGCACGATCATAATTTGATTCTCGAACACTTTTTGTTCGTCGGAACTGGGATGATGGGCCACCAATATCTTTACTCATCGAACCACCTCTTTTATTAGTAGCAAAATTATGCATCTGCTGTCTTTCCCACTCAGTTGCTTTGCTCTAGCAGCAGCACGATATGCTTTTCGATCAGAAGGATCAATGTCATTAGGATACATTATCATATCATCCTCACCATCACTATCATCATCTTCATCATATAACCCTTTCCGTAATTCTACTCTAATATCATCCATTTTAGCAGCTTTTTTCTGTTTTGCACATTCTTTTTCTTTAAACAAACAAGACGTCTCCTTTTTAACTTCAGGAGGCACATTTTCACATGGACGCGTATTCTTGTTTGGATCACTGTGACTCAGATGGTACTTGAAGCGAGTAATACCTCCACTCTTAATTAGAAGTCCACAAAATTTACAAATAGTACTATGTCTATTGCCTGGTACTTTATCACAGTATCTCCATGCAGGATCATATCCACCACTACCACCTTCAGTTGCCATTTTTTTACTGGAGCTGAAAGTTTGAATTTTTTTTTTGTTATAAAAAAATACTTACTGCTAATCTTCTAAATAAAGATTTTTTACCCTAAAAAGTGAAGGTTACTTTGCATTGTTGTATCTTCATTTTTCAGTGCAAACAACCTTCACTTTTTAAAAATACAATTAAATTGAGAACTACTATGGAATCTGACATAAATATTAGAACTACAAACATGCATGCACTGTCCCATTATGAAATGATTGCATTATTGTCGATATGTTATAAATATTCAAAATTAATTAGCTTGATTGTATATGACGCTATAATCAATAAAAAAGTGGAACAAACAATTATAACTATGATTTATTTTCTATGAATTATAACAAAATTTCCAAGTTATTAGTATATTTTTCATGTTTGATCAAAAACAAAAATTAAAATTCGTCTCATATTCCTGCATCTTACTTTCATAAATTGATACTTAATAATATAAGAATATTTACATAACTAAACAAATTGCAAGTACAAAAAATTAAGAAATACATATTTTAAAGAAAACCAATGAGTATTCGTATAAATCAATTAAATTACCTTAATGATGCCTTACAAAATAAGCTTGTTGATAGTTGATACCAATAGTTGTGATTCAGTAGCTAAATCCCCTCAATCTACCAAAATGAGAAAATAATAGAAAAATAAGAAGAAAAATATATCTACAAATAACGAAAGTAAATATATGAATGAAGAAACTTACATAAATAAGAGGAGAAAAAATATTTTCTCTGTAATTAGCAAGGATGAAGAAAATGGGCAGAATTTGGCTACTGAATGGAACTTGGGAAGATTACGGAAGAAATTATGTAGTATATAAATTGCTACTCTGAATTTGAATTATTGTGAAATAATTAAAAAAAAAAAAAAGTACAAAAGCTACCTGCCTAGTCCCCTATGAAGATTGGAAGCATGCGTGAAGCCTGAAGGCTTTAAATTGTTTAATGATATGTTGTACACTTTATACCTCCATTCAGAGTACCAGCCTTATCAGTAGTCCAAGTAATTATTATGTTTCTGAAATGTTGAAAATATCTCAGGCTTTAAGCCACGAAAAAAAAAAATTCGAACCGACATTTTGGCGATATTTTCAATCGACACACGATATATCGCCTATACTATCGGCGATATATCCCGATATATTGGAAAATCACAACGTAGCATAATCGATATCGATATTTTACTGATACGATACCGATACGGACCAATATTTTACTGATATTTTGTAAAAAAATTTGTTCCCCCTAAATTTCGTATCGGTTGCACGGGTTTGGCGATATATCGGCGATATATCGTGATTTTTTCAACATTGATGCCCACATCTCATGATTATTCGATCAATCGGGAACGTCTGATCCTTGTCTACTGCATTATGACGGGAAAAGCGATTAATGTGGGCCAAATAATTTCCAAGGAAATTCAAGATTGTGCTGCAAAAATCAGCGGGAAGTTGTTCTTTCCTTCGCTCATCACACAACTTTGTGTAGCTCGAGGGGTGCCCACGTCCAAAAACGAGGACGTTCTTGTCAACAAAGGTGTGCTGCCCACTCGCAATTCGACCCATCAGCAGGCAGCATCATACTCCGTCAACATTATCAATGTCATAGAACGACTTGATCGGCAGGAAGCTAGGCAGAACCAATTATGCGACCGCCTACATGAGTATTGGGCATATGAGCAGCAAAGAGACGAGATACTACATCGAGCACTTCAGCGGAATCTATCGAGGACAGCACCCCCATTCCCTGTATTTCCGGACAGCATTCTCGAACCATGGACAGATGACCCGAACCAAGAAGGGGAACCTGAGGAGCAGGACTCCGACTAGGCCATCAGGGAGTTCTTCAATTCCAGCTCTTGTGTCGTTTAGTATTTTCATTTTGTGCCGTGCAATTTGTTTTTGAGTCATAGTGATAATATTTGGTCATGTTGTTATTAGTAGTAGAAATGTGTGTGGCATATTGTCTTTTGATGTGTCTTTGTTTTTATATGTGATGTTAAGAATTCTATGTGTTTCCCTAACATGGCTAATCTATGTGTGTTGCTCGATGATGATGTTTAAAATATTTTGTGTTGTTTGTGAGAATTGGCCTAATATGCTTGCACTACACTTAGTTGTTTCTTGTACTGTTGGATTGAGAAAGATTGCAATAAGAGTATCATTTCTATCATATGTGCTTAGCTTGACCAATGAGGATTGAATCCCTATGAACCGGTTAGATCATTTGGAGAGCCTAAGTCTTCAAAAATGTTGCTTAGTGTTCCCTTTGAAACGAATTGTAGATGACACTTATTCGAGGATATGATTTAGGCCATCTTTGGATCGTTTGAGCCTTTCTAGCCTACCGTACATATTTTTCCCTAGTCACCCCATTTAAGCTTAATTGACAATTTTTCTTCTTAGCCACTAATTAGCTTTGCCCTTAAAAATAATCCTCCTATTTACCCCCCTTCTGCATCTCGACTTTCTTTGGACTTATATTTAAGGCTGCATTCCGAGGGGAAGTGACCCGTTCTCATGTTGTGGTATGCATTATATTTAGAAGAATAGCATATATTCAATTGTTTTTTATATACCACATAGGGGACAATGTGTTCCTAAGTTTGGGGGTGAATGTATTACATTCGTAGAGCCAGCTAATTTATTGAGAAAAAATAAATCGCCCAGTTTGCTGCAGCAATATGTGTAGCAACTGGGTACTCAAAAAAAAAAAAAAAAAAGAAGCTGGTCTCGAATTCTTAAAGTGGCAAGAGTATACTTCAATAATTTGTGGGGTGTACGTGTAAAAATAAGGGGAGTGTTTGAAAGAGTTAGAGTGGGTCCTAGAAAGTCGAGATGTGAAGGTATTTTGAGCAAAAACATTTCCTCCATTACCCTACCCTCACCTAAGCCTAATATTACAAGCTTAATGAAGTCCTATTGATCCTCGTTTGGGTGTAGTTCTACTTAAGTGGAGAAAGGTTCATCAAGTTGACCGATGGAGAACAATATTAGGCTTTAGAATGGAGGTCTATTTTGTTCTAGGAAAATCGAGGCTATTTTGGGAAGAGCTATGATCATAATATGGAGAGACACATGCATTGTGATTTTATCATGACATTAGCACTTGAGGAACTAGGTTATCAGCAACTACATGAAGGCATCATTCTCATCATTTTGAAATAAATTTCTGAGAGCATGCACCATTGTCAAGCCATGATTTGGATTCACATATTTTCTCTTTGTGTAGTGTTTGTAGATTCTCATTTTTCTGTTTTGGTATATCTAGATTCATCACTCGAGGACGAGCAATGACTTAAGTTTGGGGGTGTGATAACTCTATATAATAGAGTTATTTTTGTACCCTTTAATTTGAATTTATGTATAAAATAGTGGTGAATTTGGTGAATTTTAGTATAATGTGACATAATTAGATCTTTATTTTATTTTGTAGTACATGTAAATTAAATGTGTAATTTTTCTTTGATTTTGTGTAAAAAAAAAAAAG
Source organism: Caryopteris x clandonensis (assembly GCA_028749325.2). Taxonomy (NCBI): domain Eukaryota; kingdom Viridiplantae; phylum Streptophyta; class Magnoliopsida; order Lamiales; family Lamiaceae; genus Caryopteris; species Caryopteris x clandonensis. The sequence continues at coordinate 10,273,459 of JAPYKT020000006.1, read as the reverse complement.
GATTGGAGCTGAAATTGAGGAATCAAAGCTAAAGGTGCAGAAAGTCTGGAAAGTCCCCAGTTGCTGCACGAGATGCTGCAGCACGCTGGAAGCCAATTTTTCTAACCAGAAAATGCGAGTTCTAGGCTAATTAAATGTGCTGCCAAAAAGAAGAAAGGAGGCGTGGGCCTTAAAAAGAGGGGAACAACAGGAAATAGGGTAGCAAGCAACAAAAGAAGACAACAAGCAGTCCCAGAGAGAGGAGCACGCAGGAAGAGGAAAACATGGGCTGGACTGTAAACGAAACTTCACCATTCTCACCAGTTTTTCACGGAGATTTCAAGGGGAGAAAGAAGGAATCAATTAGAAGAAAAGGAGGAGGAAATGAGCTCGAAAATCAACTATCCTAACAGCTGAACCCTCTCTTCTTTATTCTCTTTTATTCCCCTATTTTCTTTTGAAATTACATTTCAGATTTTATGGATGACATATTCGTTTTTTGGACTATATTTTCTGAGATAGTCATGAGCTAAACATCTTAAAGACTTGAATTGCTAATGGACTTTAAATCGTTTTATTGAGATTTTTATGCATTATTGGGTGATTTGTGCTATTGTTCATTCAAGTAGGAATATGGGTAATGTTTGTTGTTGTTTGGCCAGCAATAATGAATTTACAAACTAGATTTAATACCGGAAGGGTTAGGTTTAGTGAAAATTGCTTGAATGATGCAAGTGGATGATCGATTATAGATTATTGTTGTGAATGGTATAGGGATATATTGTTCGTCTTGCATAACTGTACGAATTAATTTTTGCATCGATGTTTCAATTTCAATTAGACATAAGAATAAGTTCAATTAGAACGAGGAATGGGAGAAGAGAACCTTTTCCTTCACTAATAAGAATATGGAAAGATGAAGATTATGGAAAAACATTGATGCAGGAATTGAATAGACTTTATTTTGATTTGATTTTGAGGACCTCACTCCGTGATATTATACCTATCATTAATCATGATTTATATTTTGTAAAGATAAAATCTCGAAATATAACTGATTATTTATTTATTTATATAGTATGAAAATACTGGTTGAGATTTAACCACATCTATTACCCAATTTAAAAGAATGTTTTGAACAATTTTGGAAATAAAATGTGTTGTGTTATTATAAATATATAGATTATCGACATCGTGTTTCATCTGGCTTAATATGCTGGATCTTGGGCCGTACATGGGGTAGTGAGGTGTTGGCTCATGGGCCTGGGGCTTATAAATATATATAAAGCCCAAACCCTAAAAACTATTGCCATCAGTTTCAGCTCTCCCGTCTCCGCTGGCTTTTAAATAAAATCCGAACAGCAGCTCAAGCGGCGGCGTCTAAATTTTCAGGTAATCAGCTTATTTGCCTTGTTTTCTCATCAATTTTTATTTTGTTTATGTAATTCATTAATGATTTGCAGATGTGCGTATTCTTTTTATTGTGCTAATTTTATGGCTATATATTTTGGTTTGCCACTGTTTTACGGTTTATTTGTGTCCGGCATGTGTGTGATTTGGTTTGTGAAATGTTTCTGGTGGATTCCTTCGTTGATATTCTTGCGGCACTGAAACTGTTACATAGGCTTAGCAATCTGTCTGTAGAAATCTTTACCTGTTTGTACGAACTCCGCTTCTGTTGTGAATGTGTAAAGCGGGTAGTCTCTTGCTGCCTGAATGGGTGTAAGTAATTTGTACATAGCGGTGCCCTAGAGGTGCAATGCAGTACGAACGATCTTGAGTTTGGCCATGTGGGTTAATGTTTCATTCAACTATTGTTTGATCGGATAGCAGGATGCTGTTCGAGCAAAACTAACAAATTATCTTAGAATGTGGGTCTTAATTTAATATCAGTGTTGTTGTGACAATTCAGTTAATGTAAGTTGTCATGAAGTTTTTTTCGACATTGATGGTGACGGTTGTGTGCTCTTTCATGTTGAACCTGTACAATTCTCAGCAGGTAAGCTGTGTGTTGAACAAGAAATCAAGAAATCTTGTTGGTGAAAGAGAATTGGACGGAAGAAACAAATTTTTTTGTTCTCTTTTTCTGAGAACTGCTTTGAAGATAGAATTTCATGCTTTGAAACAAACTATTCAAGCTACTAATCTCTGCATTTTACAGCTTATGCTGTACTTTGTCTTACTGTTTTAACAGACTATCAGAGGTGGTTATTTTGCCAACTGAGCTAATCCTTCTTACTCGGCTGCTAATGTTTGAATATACATGTTGCACGCAACATGCTAAGTACTGAGGATTGCCTCAGTTAGCAAAATATAAGCTATCTTGAAAGTTGTATTCAATTTTTTCTTTTATTTTACTCAAATTGTCTGAAACAATATGATATTTGAACCATGTGTTCAACCTTTTGATGTAGCTCAATAGATGAACGGTATCTGGGTTAACTAGGTGTAATCTACCATATGCTTATGTGTAAAAATACTGAAAGCTTAGTCATTTTGCCTAATTGGTTATTTGTTTTCTTCATATTCAGACTGTGCTAGAAGATGGTGAGAATCAGTGTTCTAAATGATGCTCTGAAGAGCATGTATAATGCTGAAAAGAGAGGAAAGCGCCAGGTCATGATCCGGCCTTCTTCAAAAGTCATTATCAAGTTTCTCATCGTCATGCAGAAGCATGGTATGCCTCTTCATTTGCACAGGAAGCTTGGCTTTTCTACAAAAAATTAATTCTTTATGTTGGCTTTATAGGATACATAGGAGAATTTGAGTACGTTGATGACCACAGATCCGGGAAAATTGTGGTGGAACTGAATGGTAGGCTGAACAAATGTGGGGTTATTAGCCCTCGTTTTGATGTTGGTGTGAAAGAAATTGAGCCATGGACTGCAAGATTGCTCCCATCAAGACAGGTAAAAAGCTAATCCAAGACTGCTCTCTCTCTCTCTCTCTCTCTCTCTCTCTCTCTCTCTCTCTCTGCATTTTTGTATTTAGCAAAGTTCGTATGTGATATAAGTTTCCTTAAGGCACCAATCTTCTTAATGGACTCGATAATTGAACATAATTTTACTCTCTAACTGCAGTTTGGGTATATCGTGCTGACAACATCTGCTGGAATCATGGATCATGAAGAAGCCCGCAGGAAAAATGTGGGCGGTAAAGTACTTGGATTCTTTTACTAAAGATGGTTATGGATGCGAATGCTTTGATATCTTAGTGAATGTACTTTTCTTTTTCCCCATCTTTATTAGTCAGATTTTAAAGGTTGAAGGTGCCTCATGGGGCAGCCCCCATGCAGCAGCTTGTTTTAATTGCTCTTTTGATCAGCTGGAAATGCTTGATAATTTTATTTTTTTTTTGTGTTTTTTTTTTTAGTTTAGAGTTCTATGAATCATGCGTCCTACTTTATTTCTTTGTTTTTTTTCTTATGCAAAGTGTTTTGGTTATAAGGCCCAATTCATTAACAAGAATTTGGACTTGACATTGGATTTTACCCATTGTTATGCTCGTCTTTTCAACTCGAGGATAGCATAACATTGGTTGACTGAGTGTTCGATCCAATTTGGTTAGGTTGTTTCACTCTTTAGACCCAACCTCACTTTATAAATCTACAAACTCATCCACTTTTTTCCAAGCCCAAAATTAACTGCAAAAATTATGAAATATAAAATAATTTTGTTGTTAAAATATTTTTCTAATAAATGTGTTGATAAATTGAAAAATTAGTCAGTATAAATACACTTAATTTATATAAAAGTTCATTCTAATACATAATGTATGTATACTCACGCATATTTATTTAATTAAATATATCATTGTTACAAGTGAAATTAGAGTTATTCTATTGCTATCCACTTGATGTGCTTATCCCTACAATATCTATTGTGCATAATTTGTCATATTGATTTACAATAATGGACATATATAATTATATCAAGGAGATGATAATTGGTGCAACGTGGAGCCACCAAATAATACTTTTAGGTATTTTATTAAATGGTCCCATTAAATAGTTAAGTGCTTATTGAATAATTTGGATAGTCCACCCATCAACATTGCCCCCACTTTCTTAAGTTACCACCAACACTCCAATTTTCTCAACTCTTCCTTTTATTTACACTCTTGGTTTCAAGATATATTTCTTTGTCTTGTCATATTCATTCATCTTGATCATTTTTTTTAATTCTTGAACAACATTGGAGTTTAGGAAAATAAGACCTCTTTCTTTGACGGGTTTTACAACAACTCACACTAATTATAATAGCAATCGTCTCGATTTACCATCAAACTTCTATCGAATCACCACTTGTAGTGGTACGGTGCTATCTAATTTCATACCATTTCTTATATATTATGAATGATTGACAACATAAATTTGAAGTTATATTGGTTTACAAACATTATACATAAACTATAACGATTACCTTAGCTTATAATCAAAATTCTAAAAGATATACAACAAATATCCACCAGAATTCAAAATAATGTAGGGTAATATCTAGCTTAATTCAAGCTCAAACGTTAGTCAGAACCATATAAAATCCACCTATACATAAGTACGAAACAAACTAGTTGAGATTCATACATTAGGATTTAGATGATTGATTACATTGAGTTGAAGGGACAATGCTGGAAAAACACATGAAAGATAGAAGAACCCTAAAACTATACAAGAGTTAATCACAACTCCATTATGGAATCTAACCTCTATAAACAAATTCCTTTCTGAAGTAAAAATTAAAACTTACTTTCTTGTTAACCAATCATATGTGATTGTGAAAAGGAAACGATTGAAAGTGATCAGCCATTGACAACTGCATCAACATCTTGCTTTCTTCTTCATCCATACACCACAGAGAGTCATTTGGGCAGTAATCCCATATGGGAGAGGCCACAGCTTCACATGCACCAATCTTGCTATTTTCTTCAGAAAACTCAAATTCTTTCCATATATCGTCCATGGAGATCACCACCTTGTTGCTGATTTCTTCTACCTCCAGGCCAGTTTTCTTGTCTCCAGGACTACTTGTGACCAAATCAACCCCACCCTCTACCGCCTTCACAGGAGAAAATTCCGGCCTAGGGCTGTCGGATGCTGATGAGGATGACGACGTGGAGGAAGATGATGACGACAGTGATGACGAAGATGATGATAAAGATGCCACTTTCCTCTTCCTCTCTTGAGCCTTCTTTCTCATAAGAGTCCTCCAGTAGTTCTTGATCTCATTATCCGTTCGGCCCGGCAGTTTCCGAGCAATTCTTGACCATCTGCAATCAATATAAGATTAACAGTGAGAACGTGCATGTTCAAGATCAGGTGAGAGAGAGAGAGAGAGAGAGAGAGAGGGGACCTGTTTCCCCACTTGGAATGAAGCTCAAGAACGAGGCGCTCCTCATTAGGGGTGATTTTACCCCTCTTGAGGCCAGGATGCAGGTAATTAACCCAACGCAACCTGCAACTTTTGCCTGTTCTTTTCAAACCTATATACACACAAAATTAGGGTTAGATTTATTTTTGGGCTCCAGGTGAATCACCATGGCCATGCCCAAAACAAGCATACCTATATCTATTCTGTCTCCCGCCAACCCTTCAAACCTGAAACTTTTGCTATGAAATCCCAGCGCCGATCGCCAAATAAGTTCACGTAAAATGCAAGCTGAACATCTTCCTGTTCAGTCCATGGCCCTTTTCTCACTTCTTCTAACTTCTCCATTTTATTTTTCTCACTCTCTCTTCTCTTTCTCTCTCCTGTCCTACAGAGACAGTACTGTGAAGGGTGTGGTGCTGATATGTGTATATATATACTGGTGATTTCTCCAAGTTGGGAAAGGAATAGTAGTATTTTTTATTGATGTTAGTGAGTAATTAATCTGTTTGAATAAGATAGAAGAAGGGATCATCACCATACATGTGGTTTTGCAATTTCATTATTTGATGATTGATAGGAGAATGTGGCTATATGATGCAAGCCATTTTAAAGTGCTTTTTTTTTTCCTTCTTTTTTATTTTCTTTTCTTTGTCTTTATATAAGTGGTTGATATGTTGATGAAACTTTCATAATGCCCATACATTTATTTCTCACTCTATTGGGGTGTTTCATGCTTCCTTTTAAAATATAAATTTTTTTAACTAAATAAATTTTGTTTTTTTGGGAGGGCTGAAGTATTATATAATGCTAAAACATGTGGAGCAAGTATCTCTAAATTAATAAAGTACCATTTTAAACATAGGAATAGAAAATCAAGATTGGTTAGCCAAGAAAGAATCCAAAAAAAGAGCCAATCACTTGAACGAGGGGTCATATCACGAAATGTGAAATCAAATGTTAATTATTTTGAAAATCAACATTAAAATAATTGACCTTGCAATAATTACTTGTAGAGAATGGAATCTTCATCTTTTGGAGGGTGTTAAGCAGCCATCAAATGAGGGTAGAATTTAATCCAAAAGTAGTCACTCTCGTGTATTTATCTTTTGGCAGCCTCTCGAATGTTCATATATCATTTGACAATGATACCACTATCTTACTATACATATCTTAAAAGTTTTAAAATACATAGTGGATGTTGCATCATGCTATTAGTTTGGAATGTTTGTATTTTTAATTTGGTATTGTGTCTCGTATTTCTGTATACAGGATATACTCATACACCCACACTGTTCGTGACATTAAAGATATTTCGCACATCGTTGAGAAGATAAAACTAGATATGGTGGCTCCTTGCTTTAGGGGTGGTGGTGGGGAAGAAAGTGGGATTTGAAAGGGTCACCAAAAAGATGAACACAAATGAGGTGGAAGCCACCAATTCATGCCCAGCACTCCACTTCAATTAATTATTTTTATATTTTCTGTACAAATTAATTGTTTAAATGTAGAGATGAGATATATACATATATATATATATATGTGTGTGTGTGTGTGTGGGGTATATATATGCTTTCATTCCAAATGCTACTTGGACAACATATATCTAGACTTTAATTTAATACTAGGTAGCTAAGTCTAATCCATTGTTTGCAAGAAAACAAATGAAGAAACGCATATCAGTATGTTCTGATTATGTACCATTTTGTCCCTTTGTATTTCGTTGTTTTTCCACTAAACAATCATGCCTCATGCTCTTAAAACACCCCAAATTCTGCTATGCAAAGAAATATTGATCCCGATCTTATATTTATACATCAAATATATGTTGAATATATCATGTGGGTAGTACGTGTATGGATAAAACAAAATTAAACCTTAAAACACATAAACTGTTGTAGTGGATGTTGAGTTTTAAAACCATGTCATCAAAATTCTATAAAACATGGAAAAAAAATCTTAAATTGAATCTTTGAAAATACATGTTTAATTTTGAAAAAAAAAATAAAAAATAAAAATATGCATGTTCTTACACTTAAACCTCCAATGTTATATCTAAGTAAAAGAAATATAGTCAAAAAGTCAGTTGTTGGCACTAAAATATAATCTATTTGACATAATCATATGACTTTTTATGAGGGAGTTTATTTAAAATTGCAAGCAATGATCAATGTCATATTATAATTTTACCATCTCAAGATAGGAGTCTATTTTTTCAGAAAAATTACTCTTATTTTATGACGAAACGATTATATATATATACACACACACATACAGATGAATAAGTTTTCCCCTGAAATTTATGTTTAATTGTGGTAATGAGTTTGGATATGTATGAGAGAAATATTGTATGTTGCATTTAAACAGGACCGATATTTAACATATCTGGGTTACATTTTTCTGTGTTCCTAATGAAAATGCAAAATAGTCTTCGTTTTTATACATAAACTAAAGCCCAAAACCCAGTAACTTGGGCCCAGATCTGTACCGGATAATTGCATCTCTGGGCTTCCTGGCCCAGTTTAATAAACAACAATAAAATGATAATTTAGCTAAATCTGCGGGCTTTCTGGCCCAATATCTGATTTATAATTAAAAATATGTTGAGAGTTCACTAACCATATTTTAACAAACTATAATCGAAAATATTATATAATATTTTAAACCGTTTAGTTCAGGAACCACCAAATTAGTACAGATTATAATTCTCATTCTTCTTACATTTTATATTTATCCAGATTTTCGTCATGAAATTAAAATTGTTAAATTTGTAAATGAAAATAGGTAGAAATTGAAGTAGTTACAAGTTTCATGATTTTAGGATGTGGTAGAAATATGTCTAAAAATAGTACTCCGCAAGGAACTCAAAGACATATACAGAGGCAGAACATTTCGCTTGAAGATATAAATTTTGAGAGAAAACCAGCTAACTTACTCAATTGTTGTCACATTTGTTATAATATTTGTGTAAATTATAATCTTCTCATTATAATTAGATTAGTTATTTAGTATTTCTTTTTATTGTGTTTACCGTTTTTTAGATCAGAGTTTGATATATAGAGAAAAAAATTACCGTTTTTAGTATAAATTGTTTTATAATTCACGTTGTTATAGTGAACTAATTAACCTCCCGTGCGATGCACGGATATATTATTTGCGTGAATTTTTCTAATTTAATTTAATTATATAATATTATGAAATTGAAGTATTGTACAACATTCATATGTATTTTTCTCTCTCTCTCTCTCTCTCTCTCTCTCTCTCTCTCTCTCTCTCTCTCTCTTATTTTATAGTCAAAGTATATTCAATAGTTAGCCTCAAATATGTGCGGTGCAAATTATTAATATGATACGATAATTGTATTCACCTTGTTCCACCCCATCCCCACATATACATATATGAATTTATTATATTTTAAATAGTAAGTGAATATAATATTTTGAACACAACATAAATATGTATATTTACAGTAAACATGTACAAATATTTCATAATAGTTTTTATAATTGTGAAAATGCATTGGTTTTATGAAAAAACACTATTTTTTTGTCGTAGTAAAACTTATATATTTGACAATATATATATATATATATATATTCACATACCTTAGAAGAATTTTAAGTGGAATATCTCTAAAAGATTAGAATTTCTTCCAAAATTTCACTGATAAATAAATTTTTTCACCGAAACATGCATATCCTGAAACAATATGTCAAAAAAAAAAAAAATATATATATATATATACATTAACATTATAATATTAAAAAAGAGCCAATATTGTCAAATAATTAGAAATTATAATCATATTCTTCAATTTCATTAAACAACAAATTTCAATTTTTAGCAAAATTATTAGTAAAGAACAAAAAAAATCATCTAGATATTATTTTTTGTATTTTTCTATGTCTTTAGATAGACAAATATCAAAAGATATACATTATTTTATAAGATTAATTTCTTACTTCGATATTTAGAGAATGATTTGTTTAATATCTACTTAGTTATTTTACTTAAATATAAAAATATATAACAATTAACTTAAGAAAAATATTTTATATTTAATAATTAAATATTTATGTGTATATATATATATGTATATATACAATATGGATGTCTATGAAAGAATGTTAAAATAGAATTAATTACAAATATATATTTTTTTTAAATAGAGTTGAAACAAAAAAATAATAATAATAAAAGATAATCAAATAAACATATTTTGATAGATATAATAATACAACATAATCTTAGTATATCTTGAAGATAATAAGTGTAATTTCAACATTGAAAATTATGGATCTATTTATCAAATTGTATTATTATATCTTATATATATAGATAGATATTGATGTAGAAAAAAAATACCTTAATGATAAAGTAGTTTATGTAGAAAAATTTAATGTTTTCTAGGCGATACTTCTCTTTTTATATATACAAACACATAGTGGTTCTATAGACTACTTAAAATTAATTGTATAATTTATTCCACATAATAATAAAAACAGCCAAATTTAGTAAGAAAGTCTACGACGAAAAATTGTTAAAAGATTTTATTTATATAGATACTGATATAATATATATATATATATGTGAATAAATAAAAATAATAAATAATGGTGTAAAAGAAATATATAAAGATTTTGATTCAAAGAAAATCAAATCTTTTAATATAGAAAGATTTGGATTCTAAATAGAAGTTTGGCCAAATTTTTGTAATGTAATCTTCATAGTTAATTGTTTATGGAAATATTTATCTAGTTTAATGAATGTACCAGAAATAGTATTTTTTAACATTATAATTGTGCTAACTTTCTTTTATTCAAAAATTATACATTTTCCCCATTTAGAAATCAATTTAGGCGAAAAAAATTGCTGCTGATATTTTTAAGGTAACTTATGTTTATATATATATATATATATATTGTAAACATATATATATATATATATATATATTGTTTTGTCGTGAAGGCAATGTAAAAATTATTCTTAACTTGTGAATGTTTACTTCCTTGATTTTATTGTCCTCTTATTATTATTATTTTCGCTATAATTTTCATAGTTTTGTCTTAATATTTTTGATAATATTATACTTTGAATTATTTTATCACGCGTAATATGCTTTTAATTAATATTGAACAAACATCTTAATTTTAATACTTAAAAGCGTTGGATAAAAAATGATCAAACATTAAAAAAGATTTTGATAAATGAAAGATAATTAATGGGAATTGAAAGCACTCCAGATTAGATATAATAAAATCGGGCTGTTCGCTATAATTATACATATAATCATTTTACATAATCTATTCCAATAATTTATTAGAATAATACATAAATTTTATAACAAATTATTTACCTCCATTAATAAATGTGCACGTCAAATAATCCGTCAACTCGATTGGACGGTGTGAGATTGGCTATATATATTTGATGGTCAACGCTAGCCGCAAAGATGGACCCCACAGTAACCCTTCTCGTGTGTTCATTTACATTAAAGCGTGACAACGCGATTGTCGCTTTAATTGTCAATGTTAGGTAAGAAAAAGAGTATAAAGAGTCAACTCTTTGACTAGTTTTGAATTTTAAGCCTGGAAACTAGGACATAGCTATTGTACTTTGTTTGAAAAATGAATTATCTTTAATTTAATAAACATACACTCTCCAAATTAATAATAATAATAAGAATTAGTCGTGATGGATTAGGTAGTCTAACTATAAAAGATTTCATATCATTTTATTCATATAATTTTATGTTTGATGTCTTTATCTAATCTCATATATATTTATGATTTTATGTATAGTATTTTAAATTTTGTTCTATTTTTTATTATCATTGAAATTACAATTTTTTTATTTAATTTGTGTATCACATATAATTATAATTAAATTAATTGTAATACAAGAAGAAGAGTACAATATCCAATTAAAAATATATAAATACAATTAACATACAACATTTTTCATGACTACTACACTAGGGTTGCACCACAAAATATATAAATTAAACTAATTTTTCTAGGATTTACATTATAATTTATTTGAAACATTTTAAAAACTCAAATTTATATAAAGACACATTTATGGTGAATGCTTGATTATAGATTACATAAAATATTATTTAAAATTACAAAAATCAAGTCTTTATGATTTATTTTACAGGTTCTATTTTTGTGATTTTTCTTAAGGATAATCAAGTCTTTAACCCACACATATATTTTTCAAGAATATGCTAGGGATTACATAATAATAATAGAAAGAAATTGAAAATAAAAAAAAAATTGGGGAGTGATTAATCAACATATAATTAACTACATTTTTTGTTTTGAACATGTCACTAAGAATTGGGCATAAAAATTGTCGCCCAATGTATAGATGTGACATTATCCGCTAATAACACAGTTTGTGTGGTCTCTTGTCTTTGTAATTAAGACATTCTACCAGTTTTAGATTTCAGTCTTTATTTCCACTTCACATTTTACATTTCCAATAACTACTCTTTTAAGATTGAATACTCCATCACTTTCATTTCTATTTAATTCATTCAAAATATAACAACTCAAATTCATATATATATATATATATATTTATATTTTCAGTGTGGTGGACTTTATCATTTTATACCATGACAAATTTCAAATTTCTAAAAAAAGTCACGGCCAACAGACTGACTTTTTAGCCTGAAAATTTATAAAATTAGAGCATTATCATTTTATCTAAAGGCTGAAGTTTGATTACCATAAACTTCTATAAGACTAGTCCCTTCAAGGGTTAAAGCTGACTTGGTAGTTAGCCTGCACTCTTTTTCTTTTTTCTTTTTTTCATTTTTTAGTATACAAAAAAATGAAATAAAATATTTTAAATTAATTTTCGTATGTAAGAAATTATAATTTAATTTTAATTATTAAAAGATTCTTAATAGTAAATAGTAATTTGAAACTTAAATAAAATACTGACATAAATCTAGAATTGAGAATATAAGGTACAATATATTATTTGTTATTAATAGTGATATAAGGGTTATAAAATATAATTTAATTATGTAAGTTAACAAGTGAATAGTAGGCCAATTAGGTAACTCAATAATAGGATAATGTTGAGCATATTAAAAAGATTATTGTAAAGCCATAGGTTAAGTTATTTAAGATTAAAAATTTTGTGGTATTTAAAATAGTAATAATGGAAAGAGTACTGAAATCTAAAACTGAAAGTTAGCAGCAGAATTTGTTCGTTTGCTGTTGTCTCCCGCATCCTTTTTTGAATTTTCCCCTCCACACCCCACCTTCCCTTTTCACACACCCCCCCCCCCCCCCTCTTTATAAACCCCCCATCCCTCTCTCTCTCTCTCTAAAAATATCCTCATCACCGCTCCGGAAAATTCCAAACACTATAACTAAAATGGACTTTATTTGACCCCCCTACTTCTGTCCTACTCAACAACAATGGCGGGTTCTGGCTCCAGGTCAGGGAGAATGGCAGAGCTTCAGCCGATGAAATTATGGAGAGACCAACACAGAGATATTAGCCCCGAAAGAACTAAAGTCTGGACTGAACCGTCCAACGGAAAGTCGAAATCCGATCATAGAGTCCCCGTCGTTTATTATCTCTCTAGAAATGGCCAGCTTGAGCATCCTCATTTCATGGAGGTTCCTCTCTCCTCTCCGCACGGGCTCTTTCTCAGAGGTGTGTTTGTGTATGATTTCTGAATTGATTTTCTTTCTTTTGTCGTGTGGGTGATGATATTTTGATCTGAATTTGTGATGTTTTCTTCAGATGTGATCTGCCGGTTGAATGTTCTTCGAGGAGCAGGCATGGCGGCGATGTACTCCTGGTCCTGCAAACGGTAATTGTTCTTGCTTTCAGTTTGTCGAAATTTTATATTCTGTGAGGTTTTGAGTTGAGGGTAATGAATGATTCAGGAGCTACAAGAATGGATTTGTATGGCACGATTTGTCGGAGAACGATTTCATCTACCCTGCGCACGGCACTGAGTACGTTCTCAAAGGTTCAGAGCTTCTCGACAACACGTATTTAGAAACGGTGACTTCCTTACAGAGGCAGCAGCCACGGCCACTGCCGCCGCCGGAGACACAAAGCACCACCGGAGATTTAGACAGGCGGCGGCGAAACCAGTCCTGCAGCTCAATCGACTTCAACATGCACGAGTACACCGTCTACAAAGCGGAGCCCTCCTGCAGATCCGTCGCCGCCGACGCCTCCACCCAGACCGACGACAGCCGTCGCCGCAGGCGCCGGCCGCCTCCCGAGATAGTGGAGGTGAAGAGCAAGGAACCGCACCGAGACGAGATCGAGATCTCCCCGCCACCGTCCGACTCGAGCCCCGAGACTCTGGAAACATTGATGAAGGCCGACAAGCGGGTGGTCCTCCGCCCTGAGACAGTCAACGAAGAGTCAACGACGATGAACCACAACATTCGGAAGTCGTCCGTTCTGATGCAGCTAATCTCCTGCGGTTCGATCTCGTTCAAGGACTGTGGGGCCGGTCATGGAGGGATGGGGCTGATATCGCAGTACAGGATTAGGGTGCCACGTGGGGGGGGGACCGCCGGAAACGGGAGAGTGAAGGTGGAGGAGAAAGAGTACTTCAGCGGGAGTATAGTAGAGACAAAGAAAGCGGAGCTTCCTGCGTTGAAAAGATCCAATTCTTACAATGCGGATCGGTGAGTTTTGTTTGTATGCATGGAGAAGAAGATTTTATAGTATTTATGTGCTGTATGTCTGCATTTGAGTGAGAGATACTGTAACATTTGGGCAGGAAGTAAGAGTTGTGGTTATTCCCACATGTTTCTTTTTCTGTTTTCTTCTTACGACTATTTTTCATGTTACAGGCAATGCAAATACTTTGATGATAAGATAATATCTATATATCATATATACATACGATCAGAATTGGGACTTTATTTGTTAAGTTCTTGTCAACCAAGACTTCTTACTTTGGAGGATCGAATTTTACCTGCCCCTCACAAGAAAAAATTAAATTGTGTTTATTATTTATTAACCAGTTAAATTATAAAAATTAGAAAGCTCTTTCTAAATATAAAAAATCATGGGAACCCTCTAATTATCTTTTATCATAAGAGTTGACAAATGAAATATAATTAAAAATCTATACGTAATGAATTCATCATCACTTACCCCAATTATCACAGTTCAGAGTTAAGAGTAGTATATACAGGCATCAAACAGGTTGGGTTGTAAATTCATGGGTCTGGTTGAAACATTATTAGAGATTTATATGAACCCGAATCTGACTCATTCAGCTTATCATATTAAGAATTGTAACTCGAACACAATCCAGTTATTTTGCATGTTGACCCGAGCAACCTCATTGAACATGATTAATAAAAAATTATTATGAAAACTTATAAAAATAAATGAATTATGTTATTTGTCAATGTACATGTCTATAAAAATAACAACTGAAATTAACAATATGTAATAGAAAATGATAGAGTTTTTTTCTTCATGTATGTAATTTTTTTTAATATTACCGTTCATACTCTTTGAAATTATAATATATATATATATATATATATTTTAAATAATCATACGGGTTACTGAGTTGACCCAACCTAACCCGTTTTTTATTTGGACCAGACTCGTTTTTTACTCGAACTCGTTAAAAAACAATCCTAACCTGCTATATTCATGTTCGTATAAGGTTGTCAGATCGTATCACAAATTATGACATGTAATAGTTAATGTTATGATTTCGTTCTCAGCCATTTTGTTATTTAAAAAATAATGCATTTGAATATCTTTTATTATTTATTTGAAAACATATTTTTGTTCATTTCATGTAATTAAATAAACCATAAAAAATAGGCTATACATCATATGCACGTCACCTCCTCAATTAATAGAATGTATACATGTGAAACATAAGCTAGTTTAGAGTAGTCTCTCATGTACCGACATATACATATACATATACATAGTACGCCATAGAAAATTGAGGGGGGGTGGGGGAGAGAGAGGGTTGTATCTGGGAATTGACCCATTCTTAATTGAGATTGAAGGCGGTGGATGAATTGTTGTCCCTTTTCTCATTTGGGATTGCGTTTCCATGTGCTTAGGTTTTTATGGTACCTGGATTTTAGAACAAAATTTCTATACTTTATGTATCGGGAAATTAAATATTTTTGTCACTTGCATATATTTCTTGTAACATGAAATGATGATGGGCTCCAATGTATACTCTTTCTCTAACAAAATTACAACTTCTCTGCATTTAATAATATGAATTATTACTTCTTGACTCTATTTGGGCTTCACATTGGAACAAAGAGTTGTTGACAACGAGATAGATGATGGAGAGGGATCATGGGTTTGTTCGGTTACTCTTTCGAATTATTTTCTTTATCATAAATCATAATAATCCTCATATATACCACACTTATTTTTTTGTTTTATTTTTATACACAGAAGGCCATATATATTTAAATGTTGTGATGTCTGTTTCCACAACGCTTTCTAACTGCTTAATGAGAAATTAATTTTTTAAAAATATAAAATATTTGGAGATTACTGTAAGCTAGTAGGCATGGTAAGTTGAGCACTCAAGTTCAGAAGTTCATGTTGTTCTGCGACTGCTTGCATGACCAACAACAAATTATAGTGGACTCGAGTTTCTGAAAACCATAGTCTTGTTAAAATGATACAATAGGCCACGTACACATTCACTCGAAGCTCATCCATATTTTTCCTTAGAGGTTAAGTTGGGTTATTAGTTTCATCAAAGGGAACGTTAAGATTGCACTATTCTATCGTTTTAGACCTTCTCATACTCAAATTTAATCCAAGCAAGATAACAAATGATGCTCAATAATGATGGTTCTTTCTGAATTTGGACTTTTTAACTTTTGCACCCTTCTAATGTAAACGTATTGGGCTTTTTCGTGGGCTATTTTATTTGGGCCCATAATTGGCGTCTGACCCATCGAGGCCCGATATCATATATCTAACCCCCCAAATTAATCTAATCATAGAAGTGCCAGATCACAATCTCGGACGTAGGGAGCCCAACAATAGGGTTTTTTTTCAAAATAATGCAAAAAAAAAAAAAAATTACGAAATAGGCATGTTTTGAAACAGTTTTTAAAAATAGGTAAAACGTCACCGCCGGTGACGTTATTTCGAAAAAACGTCACCGGAGGTGACGATTTTAAATCTTAAATAAAGAACGTCACCTTAGGTGACGTTCTTTATGTTATAAGTTTTATATATATATATATACAATATATATAATACATACATACATCCATACATGCATATATATATATAAATATTATATATACACACACACACACACACTGACACACATATATATATAATCTGTAAATATATATATATTTTAAATATATATTCTTCTTAACATATATATGTACATATTTATAAAATATATATTTATATATTAAAATATAATTAATAAAATTAAAATATTATAATTTTATTTAAGATAATAAAAAAATTAAAATATTATAGTTTTATTTAAGAAAATAAAAAATATTTAAATTTATTTTATAATATATATATTATATATATTTGTATTTATAAATAATAATATATATTTTGAATATTTACATATATATTTTTTTATTTATTAAGTAAAATATAAAAATATATATTAAATTATAATTTTAAAAAGTAAAATATTATAATTTTATTTAAGATAATAAAATTTATTAAATTAAATAAAAAAATTAATTATTAATTCATATTTTGAAAATAAATAATATATATATATATATAATAATATATAAATATATATATATATAATTTCGGATATTATATATATTATTATTTATAAATATATATTTTATAAATATATATATATATATATCTATATATAATAGATATTATTTATATAATAGATATTATAATAATTTTAAAAAGTAAAATGTTATAATTTTATTTAAGATAATAAAAAATTAATTAAATTAAATAATAATTTTTAATTATTAATTTACATTTTTTATTTTATTTTCATTTATATAACATATATATATATATTATATATTATTTTTATTATAAATATATTGTTTTGTATTTTAAATATATTGTTTTGTATTTTAAATATATTGTTTTGTATTTTAAATATATTGTTTTGTATTTTAAATTTATATTATATATAAAATTATATGATAAATTTCCAAACATTGAATGTGTCTTGGTGGTTAAAGGCTGGACGGTTGACCACGAAACCTCGCAACCTCAATAATTTTGGGCCAAAATTAAAATTAAAAAAAAAATGAAAAAACGTCAGTGCCTTTTCAATGAAACGTCAGTGGCACTGACGTTTCTGGCCATGCATGGTATGTATGTATGTATATATATTATATATAATATTATATATATATATTATATATATATTATATATTATATATATATATTATATATATAATCCAAATATTTCTGTAATTAAAAGAAAATTATTTTATTTTATTTTTAATTTTTATTATTTGTATATATATATTTATATATTATTAAAAAATATATATATTTTTAGAAAATAAAATTACACATAATAATAATTTAAAATTATTCTTTAATTTAAATTTTTTTATTATCTTAAATAAAATTATAATATTTTACTTTTTAAAATTATAATTTAATATATATTTTTATATACTTACTTAATAAATACAAATATATATACATATTCAAAAAATATATACATATATATATATTTTATAAATATATATATATATATATATTATATATTATATATTATATAAAAGAAAACAAAATAAAAAATATAATTTAGAAATATAATTTAGAACAAATATATTTATAACAAATATAATTTAGAAATATAATTTAGAAATATAATTTATAACAAATATAATTTAGGAATATAATTTATAACAAATATATTTATAAAACAATATAATTTAATATATATTTTTATATATTTACTTAATAAATAAAATATATATATATACATATTCAAAATATATATTTAGAATATAGATATATATATTTTATAAATATATATATACATATTTATATATTATTAATATATATATTATTTTATTTTTAGAATATAAATTAATAATTACAAATTATTTTTTAATTTAAATAAATTTTTTACCTTAAATAAAATTATAATATTTTACATATTTTAAAATTACAATTTAATATATATTTTTAAGTATTTAATTAATAAATAAAATATATATACATATTGAAAGTATATATTTAGGTTAATATATATTTAAAATATATATATATATCATACATGTTTTAATATATATATATATGTGTGTGTGAGTGTGTATATATATATATGTAACACATAATAAATAAATAATAAAATATATATATTCATGCATGTATGATGTATGCATGTAGTGTATATACTATATATATATATATATGACTAAATAAACGTCACCTTAGGTGACGTTTTTAAAAAACGTCACCTAAGGTGACGTTTTTAGATTAATTTTTATAATATATATTATATATATAAATAATAATATATATTTTAAATATGTATATTTATATTTTTATTTATTAAGTAAATATATAAAAATATATATTAAATTATACTTATTAATATATATATATTTACTTTATTTTTAGAATATTAATTAATAATTAAAATTTATTCTTTAATTTAAATAAATTTTTTTATTATCTTAAATAAAATTATAACATTTTAGTTTTTTAAATTATAATTTAATTTATATTTTTTAATAATTACTTAATAAATAAAAATATATATATATACACACACATATTCTAAATAAATAATATATATGTATATAATAATAATATATAAATATATATATATATGAAATAAAAAAATTAAAATAAACGTCACCTAAGGTGACATTTTTAAAAAACGTCACCTAAGGTGACGTTTTTACATTTATATATAATATATATATTATATATAGATATATATATATATAAAATATATATTTTTAAATAATAATATATATAATATCTGAAAATATATATATATATATATATATTTATAAATTATTATATATATATTATTTATTTTCAAAATATGAATTGATAATTAAATTTTTTTTATTTAATTTAATAAATTTTACTATCTTAAATAAAATTATAATATTTTACTTTTTAAAATTATAATTTAATATATATTTTTATATATTTACTTAATATATAAAAAAATATATATGTAAATATTCAAAATATATATTATTATTTATAAATACATATATATATTATATATTATAAAAATAAATTTAAATATTTTTTATTTTCTTAATTAAAATTATAATATTTTAATTTTATTAATTATATTTTAATATTTATTTTAATATATAAATATATATTTTATAAATATGTACATATATATGTTAATAAGAATATATATTTAAAATATATTATATATTTACAGATTATATATATATATAAGTGTGTCAGTGTGTGTGTGTGTATATATATAATATATATATGCATGTATGGATGTATGTATGTATTATATATATTGTGTATATATATATATAACATATAACATAAAGAACGTCACCTAAGGTGACGTTTTTTATTTAAAATTTAAAATCGTCACCTCCGGTGACGTTTTTTTGAAATAACGTCACCGGCGGTGACGTTTTACCTATTTTTAAAAACTGTTCCAAAACA
Organism: Caryopteris x clandonensis; assembly: GCA_028749325.2. Lineage (NCBI taxonomy): Eukaryota > Viridiplantae > Streptophyta > Magnoliopsida > Lamiales > Lamiaceae > Caryopteris > Caryopteris x clandonensis. The sequence goes on along the minus strand of JAPYKT020000006.1, from coordinate 10,253,474 downwards.
TGCCTATTTCGTAAATTTTTTTTTTTTTGCATTATTTTGAAAAAAAACCCCCAACAATACTAGAAAAATAAAATGTTAGTTACTTATGGTTATTATTCATTCTCTTTTAATCAAACCAATATTATCTGGTCCGTCTCACGATTGATAATATAATAATATAATAAATTATCATAAAAATAGTAGTATATTTTTTAAAAATAAAATACATAATTATATAAAATATATTTTTAATAAAAATTATTTAAAAAATAAAAATATCTCACAATATAAAAATATATTTAATATTAAAATATATCACAATTAATCTATGAAAAAAATTTATATTTTATTTTTATGTATGCAATATTGATATCAAATTGAAGATAATGGAAAGATGATTAATTTGATTTTTATAGAGCATAAGCAATTTTATAGAACTGAACACTTTTATAAAAGCGTCACTAAATTTAGAATTTTTTTTTTTTCAAAATATAATTTATTAGGAAGGAGAGAAACATAAGGGATAGAAACTGTTGCTCCGTATTATTCAGTATTCAGTACATGCAACTTTCCCTTCTCTAACTACAAATCTTGTAACTTATATCTGGGCTTGGGCTTGGGCTTGCATATGATTTTTCTTGGTGGGCCACTTCGTAATTGGGCTTTTCTGGAATCCATTTTTATCATAATTTGAAATTTCAGCCATGCATGCACGACGTTTACCTCTCTTACATAGCTTTTGGATTTTATGTAATATTTTATTTTATTTCTAAAGCAAGGTGCTTAGTCTTTTAATAAAATAATATTATTGAGCTTTTAAAATATTGTTATTCATATTTGACAAAGTTAAGAAATATATCAAAATAAGATTTTTATTACAAAAATATATTATGCCTCCCTAATTATACTAATATATGTCATACGTGTAAAATAACATTACTAATAAATATATAAAATAAAAATAATAAAATGACGTATTATTTATAAAATCGTAATATGTGATGAATCATAAAATCAAATAAAAAATACCAAACGATTAAAAAAGCACTAAATTATATTTCTTTTAACGTTTGATGATGAAGTTGACCAACCTCTGATTTATCTTAATTAATTGTACCACGAAATGGATTTTAAATTAAAATATTTAGGCCATTTGGCTATAGATAGGTAGACTTTCTAACATAGAAGTGTACGCTTAGTTTGAATCTATATCCAATATGAGATGCTTCCGGTATTTTTCATAATATATTTATATATATATATATATATATATATATAAAGTGTATTATAAAAAATACCTAGTACGCTATGCGCTGAATGTAAAATTGAAATAATTGAATTGTACAAATATTATTGCAATAAGAAAGAGATATGATTTTAGTTTTAATATGTCGGGTTTGGATGTTCTATTGTTCTGTATTTTATCTTATATTTTAAAATAATTTTTGCACGATATATATATTTAATGACATCACTAATTAACACATGACGTTAATTAAAAGTAATTAAATATGAGATAAAACACAAAATAAAATATTCAATTTCAGTACGCCATATTGAAATATTCAAGAAAAGGTCCTTCTTTTTTTCTACAAAAGAACAATTAGGGTCTTTTCCGTTTTTATATTTTGAGTAACAGATATGAATTTGAATTTATCGAGTCAAAGACAATACTATTATAGAAAGTTTTCAAATAATATAATCACATAGGGATAATTTATAATATGAGTGTGAAAATGATAATATAACGTTAAAAATTATATAACCTTTGTCGTTTTTTTCAATAATTTTTTTAAAGTAGAATATGATTCAGAATACTGACGCGTTATAGTAAATGCAATTTATTTCTTTTTGCTTTTTTGCAGAAAACGTTAATTTGCCAGTCGGCAACAATATCATCACAATTATATCCGGTGATAGCTAATATCTACGATAAATCCAAGAATTCTTTACTCTCTCTTTCCTTATTTTCTCAAAAAAAATTGTAATATGTATTTTTCATAACCATTTACACTTTTTTTCTTTTCTCTTCATCAATTATCTTATCCCTTGGTAAGGCAAAATACAAAAGGTAGACAATTTTATATTTTTTTTATTTGTGAAATATAGTTGCTAGTATTAGTATATTAATCATATCGAGCTAACCCCCTCATCACCTCTTCTCTCTCCCTCTCTCTCTCTCTCACGGTCCAGAACCCATGTAAGTAGTCTCTACAGACCCGACTATTGTCCATGTCTCTCATTTGTCTTTGCACATTGTCTATAACACAACACAAACCCCAAAAAGATGTCCATGTTCAGATTTCTTAAAGCTTCCCCATAAAGCATCTGTGATTCTGCTCCTGCTTTTCAATTTGCATGTTACAAAACACCACACAACACACACCATTGATACTCCGTAGCTAATCACATATTAATGCATACACATATATATACAGATTAGTTATATGGCTTTGTACTTGCATGTTCTTTGTTTTCATAACTTGTTCATGATCTTTTTATGTCAGTAGCATTCAATCTTGGTTTATAACAAATGGGTGTGACTTATTTTTGAATTCTGACAAGGTGTTCTTGATTTTGATGTTCTTGAAATTAGTGGAGCTTTCTAGGTTTTGATTCAATTGGGCTTTCTCTCTCTGCAGTGATGGCACCTCTGAGAGGGAATAATAGGAAAAGGAAAGTGGAGAACAAGGATGATGACAAATTCTTGGTTCCTCGGCCTCCACAGTTGGGGTTTGCTGGATGGTGGGATGTTTTATCAAACAAAATGGCTGGTAATTTTTTAAATGATTTTATTCTGAATTTTCTCTGCATTTCATATATGTTTTCAATGTAAAAAAATGTAATTTTTATGATATGTTGAATTTTTCTTTTTTGGTATTGTGGATCACTGTAACCTTTACTGGGAATTTTTCATCATCTGCTTTTGTGGTTGATTGAGAATTTGTTTTTTCCATTCAATTTACTGTCTGACTTTTCAATTGATGTTATTCTTGTTAGTTTGGCAATTGCAAAAATAAGTGGGGTTCTAAAAGTAGGATCCCTAATTGACTTTTATCTTTTTGCCTTCTAAATTTTGAATCATTGCTAAACATTTGTGTGTTTAAATATGATTCTACAATGCAACCATGCCGTGAGACGGGACTCGGTGTTCATAGATTGTCTGCTGAGTTTGATAATCTTTCATTGAGTGTTATTAGGTGCTTAAGAACCTGGATTTGATAATTCTACTGGTATATCTGCAACTGTCATCCAAGTTAAATCAATATTATAATTTTGGGCAATGTATTAGCAATTCAGTGGGGAAATTTTGCAAAATATTTGATGGCTCTTTAAAGGAAAGTTTTACTTTCCTTTTTCGGTAAAACAGAGTTGAGAGGACTCCAGAAACTCCTGTCAAGTCGTGTTAATGTATTAACATTTCACATTTTACTTGAAAACATATTTTGATCAATTACAGAAACTGCTTTGCTGTTAATTTAGAGGCTTAAATTATGTGAAAATGTTCGAAAACAATTTTCTACTTTCATTTTTTAAGAAAAGAACCAAATTTTTTTCTCTCAGGGTGTGTGAATCTAGATATTAATATCTTGAGTATGCTGATATCTGGACCATATTTGTCTAAAAGAATTTTCTGCCACAAAAAAGAGTTTACTGTTTGACACTTCATGCGTGAATTTTCACTGTCGATACAATCTTTTAAAAGTAAAGAAATATGTGTTTGGTTTACTCTATTGACTTACTACAACATTACTTGCATATCACTGTATCCTTTTAGATTCGACGAGTGATAAATTTGTTGCATTTTGTATGTTTCTTCTGATATAATTTTAGATTATCTTCAACCAAATGTTTGTGCAAATTTTCACTGTGCCTTAAAATGGGATATGATAGCTGAACGTGTATTCTTAAATAGAATCTGAAAGAAGATATAGAGAGCCAAATTATCTAACATACTGTTCATGCATGATCCTAATTGACCTGTATGAACATATTCTTTGAACCTCTGAACTATGGTGTGCTAATGCCTAAGTGAGCAGCCTAAATTACTATATGTTATGAACAAAAACAATCTCTTTCCCCTGCTATTATATTACCCCAATACTTCAACGTGATGGAATTCTGATGTTTGTTGAATGACGGTGAATTACATGTAATAGAGCAGACTAATTTAGGCGAAAGGGCATTTGATATGCATTATACAGACTTTTTTGCATGTGCCGTGTCGTTCTTTTTTTTTTTTTTTGTATAAAAGAAAGATTTAGGGGAGAAAAAATTTGTACTTTGGTGCATATTGGAACTTTGAAGTATTAACAGAACAACAGTCATAGATATATATGCCATCAGCATATCTTGCATCTATCTGCATCTTAAATTATCAAAATTTCTGAAGGTTGGCATTTTGTGCATGGGTGCGTGTTATGCTGTTTAATGTGCTGTGTTTGTTTAGTTTCTTGACATCTGCCTTGTGTGTGTGTGTGTGTCAAAGAAAATGATGCCAAACTTGCTTGAAGTTCTTTTGAATGGATTCTATGTTGAAGGAACAATTGAATTGTCTAGTTGAGTTGCACTAAATTTAATGTTCTGTATCTACGTTGGAAGGATATCATATGCTACAAAACATCCTGGGTAAAGGTAAAGGTTTGGATTAGTTAGCTCTTTGTTGGCTGGGACAAATGTGTTTAAGATTCACTAATATTCACAAACTTTTGAATCTTCTGGTGGTATTTATGGTGTTGATCTGATACAATATGCTAATAACATTTAAAACGGGTCGCCTTTGATATTATGGGACTCGGTTTCTTGGCTACGTTATAAAAATTGTTATTTGTAGAAAATGATGTACGCATTTTATTCTGTATATATTGCTCTAAGCCCAGAGATTTCCTGACAAGTAAATTGTAGTTGAAATTACTCCTGTTTCAACTGCACATTTCATGCATCTGTATATCTTTTATTTTTGCTCACCGATGAAAATATAGATGAATAAGCTCTTTGATTTTCTTCTCAAGAATGAAATTTTCTCCTTGCATATAAGTACGGAGGGCCTTGAAATTTCTTTCCTGGCTCGATGATGGAAACGTAAATGTTTATTTATTACTACAGCGAATATCATTATTTGTTTTTCAGAATATTGGGCGGAACGAGAATGAGGGCTCTTGTTAGAATGTCGAATTTTAGGTTGATCATCTGATCACTGACTTCTGATTTATTACAGAAGTTTACTATCAGTTGCATATAGCTTCACTTTTTGCATTTCTTGCTTGAGCTTGAAGCCCACAATCTGCAGTTTCATCCTTTAAGATCTTACACAGGAAAGTGTAATCAATATTCTCAGATTGGATAATCTTGTTTATATTGTCTGCAGGCGCTCCGTCAACCTCTCGAGGATTGGACTGCTTCAGAATCACTTTCGGAATGTCCCGAAAAACATTCGACTACATATGTTCCCTAGTACAGGAGCACATGATGTCCGGAACACAATTCACTTTCATGAACGGCAAACCGATGTCGCTACAGGACCAAGTAGCCCTAGCAATAAGAAGGCTCGGCTCCGGCAACTCACTAATCACAATCGGTGAGTTGTTTGGGACCTACCACTCGACTGTCTCCCAAGTCACGTGGCGCTTCGTCGAGGCCATTGAAGAAAAACAGGCCCTCCACCTCAACTGGCCTTCGTCACCGGAGGAAATGTCTGAGATCAAACAGAAGTTTGAGAAAATCCGAGGGCTCCCAAATTGTTGTGGCGCGGTCGACACCACTCATATCAACATGCTGCTCACATCCTCAGATGAAGAAGCCAATGGTTGGCTCGATAGCGAGGAGAAGTACAGCATGAGCCTACAGGCGATTGTGGACCCCGATATGCGAATCCGAGACATCATCACCGGGTGGCCGGGCTTCATGGATGAACCCACCATTCTCCAATCCTCAAACTTTTTCAAGAAATGCGAAAATGGGGAGAATCTGAACGGGAGCGCACTTTTCCTGTCCGAAGAAACGGAGCTGAGAGAATACATAATCGGTGATTCGGCCTTCCCTTTATTGTCTTGGCTCATTACTCCGTATCAAGGGAAAGAGCTGTCGGAGGCTCAAATCGACTTCAACAGGAGGCTTAACGCGACGCATTTCATCGCAAATAAGGCGTTGGTGAGGTTGAAGGAGAGTTGGAAGATGATCGAGGGCGATATGTGGAGACCCGACAGGCATAGGTTGCCGAGGATTATTATGGTGTGTTGCATTCTACACAATATTGTTATAGATAAGGAGAAGGAGGAAGATTCGGAGGAGCTTCCTTCTGATGTTATGCATGATCCAGGTTACAGCCAAGAAATATGTGAAGCTGTTGGTCCAAATGGATCAGTTGTGAGGGATGCATTGGCTACCTATTTCTTTGGGATATAGCATGATGTTGGTATGAGAGAGAGAGAGAGAGATTTAGTGAGGGTTTCATGGCTACTATTTTACAAAGAGGATTACAGTTTTCAAATGTTAGAATTAAGAATTTTTATTCACATATATTTGTTTTGTTTCTTATAGTGCTTGCTTCTCTTTATTATTATTATTATTTTATTTTATTTTAAATAATAAATATTATTCTTTTTTGAAAGGAAATAACAAATATTATCAGTGGTAGTGTGGTATTTACTAAAATGAGGATCCATATGACAGAATTAAAGTTTGTTACAAGTAGGATAATGGTTTTCTTTTATCATTTTTATCCATTCCCTCTCAAATATGTCACATGTCACCTCTCATCACCTCATACATGTCCCAATTATCTACTCACATATTTATTTCTTTCTCTCTTCTATTTCTTATTTTTTGCTAAATATTTTAAAAAGTCAAATAGTTTTTTTGTGGTAAATTTATTTTTTATTTATAATCAAATTAGTTATCTTTTTATGATCTTTAATTTGACATTAATATTATATATTTTTAAAGTGTGATGCATAATTTTTTATAGATAATTTTTTAATGAATTTAATGAATTTTTTTATATATGTATTGAATTTGAAAAAATAATATTAATTTTTTTATATGTATATTTGATCTAAAAGTATAAAAATTTGTCTAAGAAAAATTTATATAATATTATAATTTATTGTTTCACCTTAGTTAAATATTTTGTATTGAATTGAGATCTAAAATTGATTCAAATAATCGTGCAATTTATTATTTAATAAAAAAAATTAAGAGAACATAATTAAAAAATCAAATTACATAATATTTATATAAATATAATTGACATAAATAATTCTAAATTAAAATTTTATAATAATTATAATATATAATTTTATCATATATAATAAAATATGTTATGTCCAATTGAACGGGCAGTGGAGAAGAAAAGAGGCGAAGTTGACCGTGTGATGGATTTATCAAGAGATGTATGACGTGTACTTTATTGTAGTCTCGGTTGCAGCTTAATATTTCCTCGGAGAGCAAAAATCAAGTGCTCCTCGGGCATGATATGATCACTTTCTTTCCACCACAAACAAACAAATAAGCGTAAAAAGCCCTAAATTTTTTTTTTTTTTTTAAATTAACAAATTTCTTCGCCGGGAAAGTTCATCGGGATCGCTGACTGAGGCATTAATATCAGGTGCGTTGTGGCCTTTTACTTTTTTTGCTTGATTGTGGATTTTGCGAATCTGATATTTTATTTATTTTTCAGAATGCCTGTTTTATTTTTGTAATTTTAGAATTTGGAAGGCAAGTAGATGATGGAACGGTGTGGAAAAACGATAAAGTTGTGATTGCTTCTGTTTAATTTTTCCAATCGAAGGGATTATCTTATAGCCAAGTGAAGCGACCAAATGGTAAGTTTAATTTTGAATTTGTGCTATTATTCGAGTTTTTCTAATTTTATCTAACTGAACATTCATGTATATCAGTGTATGCATCATCTTGCTCTTCTCCCCATTCATCATCAAATACAAAACAAAAAACTTCTTGTCCCCCCCCCCCCCCCCTCAAAATTTTCGGGTGAGTTGGTTTGTTGCGCAGCATGTGTGCTGGTGTAGGATATGGAGTTGAAAGTTCACTTCATTTTAAGTTGTGTTTTCCTTCTAAAAGTACAAGTTTAGTGGTCTAAATGTTCAATTGTTATAAACTAGTATATTGCATTATTCTACCTGGTGAGAGGAGAACATTTGTTTATCTGTACCTTGCAAAGCGTGCTGTATTGTAGGTCCTTTTTATCATCTATCTTGGTATCCTTTTGCAATGATTTCTAGCATTAAAGTGGTTTACTGGTATTGTTGGCTGTATGCTCTACATTGAGGGTATTCACTTCCATTCAGTTGGATTATTGCATTATATTGATATAATGGCATGATGCGATGATCAAGATGTGGTTTTCAACTCTTTTTCTCTCTTTCCAGGACAAAGGGTTTTGGTTGCCAAAGGGCGGTGGAAATGTAACAGATGGAGATGCAGTTTTTGATAACTCAACTAGGTTGGAACCTAAGCGTGCCCGCCCTTGGTTCTTAGATGTTTCTGAGCCCGATTTGTTTCCTAACAAGAAGCAGTCCATTGAACATCCAAGCAAGCTGGAATCGGAAATTGTGATTCCGAGCTCTCTTCCATGGGAAAGTTCTTCTGGATTTCAGTCAGTGCCAAACCAGTTCATGGATCGGTTATTTGGAACTGAGACAAATATGCCCATTTCTGAAATAGATGGGCCAAATGTGAGGAAAAAGGTTCCTGTTGAACAGTTTGAGGATGATTCTTCTGTTGGTTTGTCGATTTCTTATGCTATGGAAGACCCAGAAACAGGAGCAAGTTATGGTGGGGTTAGAAAAGTTAAGGTTAATCAGGTTAAGGACCCCGAAAATGGGTTGCATGCATCTATGGGGATTTCGATGGAGCAGACATACCATAGGGGGGATGAAAATACATTTTTGCCCATGGGACAATCTTATGGTAAGGAAGGTGGAAATGTCACATTGATGGGTCATTCCTATGATATTGGAGAAGCAAATAGTAGATCTATGGGTTCAACCTATGGGAAAGGCCTTGAAAATACTGTTCCCATGACTCACTCCTATAATAAAGGGGAAAATAATACTATATCTTTTGGTGGCTATCAAGATGAGTCTGTAATGGAAGCTCTGGCTAGGCCGATCAATAGCTATAGTTTATTGTATGAACAATCTTCGGCTCAAACACCAGAAACGCCTAGCAAGAAGGAGGTGGATGTGATTAATGGAAACACTAATCTGAGCACCTCACAGACTGCTAAACCCAAAGTTGATTCTACATCTAAGAATAAGGCAGAGACGAAACCTGCCAGAAAAGAAGCTCCAAACAGCTTCCCTTCCAATGTGAGGAGTTTGATAGCAACGGGTATGCTTGATGGGGTGCCGGTGAGATATATTTCTGTTTCACGGGAGGTAATGTACTTACATTTTGGTATTCCTTGTTCATGGCTCATGCTTCATCTTTTAGTATCTTATGAGATATATTCAATTAGGAGCTTCGTGGAATCATCAAAGGCTCTGGTTATCTTTGCGGATGTCAGACCTGTAATTACTCTAAAGTAAGCCATCTTCATATTATTCATTGCAACACACACAGACTCTAAAGTCTAAAGTAAGCCATCTTCGTATTATTCACTGCAACACACACACACGGAACCTCTTCAGTTATTTAACCTGCTTGTTAAGTAATCTCCCCCCCCCCCCCACCCCCCTTTGTTTTTTGTAAAGGCACTTAATGCATACGAGTTTGAGCGGCATGCTGGTTGCAAGACAAAACATCCGAACAATCACATATACTTTGAGAATGGGAAGACAATCTATCAGATAGTTCAGGAGCTAAGAAGCACCCCTGAAAGTATGCTATTCGATGCAATTCAGACTGTGACTGGCTCACCTATAAATCAGAAAGCCTTTCGCACTTGGAAAGGTAATTGAAATTCTCACATCCTACTAAACTCTAAACTGAAGGCATTCTCTTTACTTATTTCTTTTTCATTGTGGTAGAATCGTTCCAAGCAGCCACTCGTGAGCTTCAACGTATTTACGGGAAGGAAGAGCTCAACCTATGAGAGTTATTTCTCATCATGCGATTCTGGTGTAAGTGTAGGATAGTAATGGCATATTGGTGTAGTAAATTTCATCGGCAGGCCAAATACTATAATCTGGTAATTCGCGCAAATTATTCTGGCATTTGCCTACTTGATTCAATGGGTTATTGTTAGTTCATTCTGGACTTGATCTAATTGACGAGAGAAATGAAATATATGTGAAGAAACTCTCTCTCCCTCTCCCTCTTCAGTGTTTGACCAAAGACATCAAGTATGTGACTTGTACGGAAGTTTTTGCAAGTGTATATAAATGATGTCCGAAATTGGAGACAAATCTCTAAAGAAGTATACCCATTGATTGCCTAGCCGCAGGTGAACGAACCTAAGTCTGTCATGAGTTATTTTAAGTTTTGATTCAACAACCGAAACTAACTCAAGCTTCGCAATATTAATCTCGTTTGTTTGTATATCGGCCTATGAGATAACTTGTAAAGTATTAAAAACCTGTAACTCTTGAATATGAGATTATTATTTTTTATCAAGCGTATTTGTTTGAATAAAATTGTAAATTTACACACACACGCACGTACACATATTACTGTATCATCTCAAAATAAGTCTTATTTTTCAACCTTAAAACTAGCTATTGTTAGCCAGTTATTTTGTGTGTAGTTCTGTCCGAATTTAATGTTAATTAGGGAACATAATTCCAAGAATCTTTTATGACAGCGACAGCTAAAAACATTCAAACTTGATACTTATGAAGCCGAATTGCTAATTTACACAATATATACTAAGCTGATGAAAGTGGAGATATTACATGAATTAAAAAGGATGGGCACTTTATGGAAGTAGTTTAGTTCATAACTGAATTTAGCACAGGAAAAATATGAAGCCTGCGTGGATATTCGAAGCCAGAATACGTCAAATAGAGGGTTAAAAGCAAGCAAAGACCCAAATTCCACTTGTTCAAATAAACAAGAACCTATATCACTAGCACACTAGAACAATTTCCAGAAGAGAAAATTTGGAGAGCCCGCAAATCTTCACAACAATTGCTTTTCTTCTGCAACCCAGGTTTAAACGCCTCTGTTTGTTCAAGAGCCACAGCAAGCAGACTTCTGTGCGAGTTGTCCAGCTCCACCAGATGCGTCAGGCTGATTGATTTTGATGGTGGTCGGCTGAAATCAATAAGCATCCACGTAAAATTTAAGTGAAGAAGCTCGGGCCAGTCAAGTCATGTCAACACACCGCTAAGCTTGAGCTCAAGTTTCTAGCTCGAGCTCAACTCAACCTGACTCAATTACTTGAATAAATATATTAGGGTTTGTTGTAGTTCAATAGAAAATCTCGATTGAATTTAACTAGCTTACTTACTAGTGTATTACAATATAGTAATGATGTTGAACAAAACATTGGGTTTGTATGAAGCCAATATAATGATGTGGCACACACTATGAACCCAACATTGAGCTTTCATGAAGCCATAGTGTTTGCCACATCATCATATTGACTCCATTAAAAATCCAAAATTGGGCTCTACATCATTACTCAACATTATTCCTATGGAGCCCGACTTCTTAACATATATTATTAGATGTAATCTGGTACAAATGAAGACTAATTTGTGTTGAAGTCGGCTCCATAAGGAAGCCAATATTGGATCTTGTATCAAAATTATACGTAAATAAAGTAAAATAGTAAAATATCCTACGCTCGAGCTCAAGAAGTAGCTTGAATCGAGTCAAGCTTTTCTTGAGATAATTCCGAGTAGCTTGCAAGCCGGCCAGTCTAAATTATTAACCTTAGCTACAACCATTTTAACAGTGGAAGCAAATAGACTGGGACGTTTGTCTACTTACCTCTGCTTTGGTGTCTGTATCTGAAAGCCTTTGTTTTATATCCCTGGCTATTGAAAAGAAGACTTCTTCCACGTTAAGATTAGTTTTTGCACTCTGCAGAAAATGGTAGGTACATCCTTGAGTTACATGTGTATCAACCTTAGTTTAATTAATTTGTATGAAAAATATGAAAGCACTTACAGTTTCAAAGAATTTGATCCCGTACTCATCAGCAAGCGCTTGGCCCTTGGCAGTAGGCACAGCCTAAATGATTTGCGTTAAAGAAAGTTCGTTAATTCTAGAACCAATTTGTTTAAAGTAAAACTTAACTTTCAAGAACATCTAAAAGTCATTAATACCCAGAAGTTCAGTAATTACATCTGGCACCAAATTCAAATACTAAATGTAGGAAACAAGCACAACTGTGTTTGCACCAAGTGATTATTAAAATTTAAGTGAACTAGTAACTACACATGAAAATTAAATTGATGTAAAGGAGGAATTACCCTTTTGCTTTCATCCATGTCAGCTTTGTTTCCTACCAATATCTTGTTGACATTGTCGGAAGCGTGTTGTTCAATGTTTCTAATCCAGTTCCTAATATCTGTACAGAGAAGTGTGACCTTGAACAGCAATAGAAGCAACAGTTGACAGATAGCCACCAAATTATTCAAATCCACAAGCATTTTCCGAAACCATTACTATTCAACATTACATAAAATTGAAAACGGGAGGGCAGGGTGTTGAACAGTTGAGGACAGTATCTAATATCATTTGGTTTGTTTGAGACTGATTCTTGTAACTCACAGACACCTCTCAGTTCTAATAGGACTTTGAAGGGGGCAAAAAAAGAGAATGGTTGGCCCACTGCTTTCTACGATAGAAAAATAAAGTATATTGCAGCAAAAATGGGTTGGAGGATATCTTCTTAAACAAAGGTGCCAGTTAGTGAGGAAATGAGGAAAGGCACGTAGCGAACCAGAGTTATACTAAGAATCCATCACCAATAAGATCATACAGAGCAGAGAGAGAAATCTTACTGTTAAAGGAAGATTCATCTGTAACATCATAAACCAACAATATGCCCATGGCTCCACGATAATAAGCTGGAAAAAGAAGAGAAAAAAAAAAGAGTATCAGAAGATAGCATTATAGATGTATTCTCATATATTTAAAAATAATCACATGAGAAAACAATCACAAACTGTGAAATTCTACAAACATACATAAAGTAAAGCATTCTTTGATCCTTTAAAAAGGAAGAGAAGATAAGTACCATTTGTTATTTTTAGATGGGAAGAATGAAACTCATCTGCAATAAGTGGCATGCTGGTAATAATCATAAATATCATTGCAATCTACTAATCTGAGAGTTGACTAATCAAGCAGTGCCCATGTTTGGAATTCAATTCTTACAGATTCACCTTATGTAAAGCAAACAAAATCAATTTTCCTGGGTTCATCTTATAGAATCATGGAGGAACAGAGGTATAATTGGGTAGTCAACTTTTCTCTCAAATCTTAACAGATATTGAAACACCTAAAAACCAAAGAGAAAATTGATAAATTATTTACATTATTTAAGAGATAATAATTTACTTCGATTTTCAATTTCTTCTAATCTCCCTTCCCAAACCCTACCCCAAGATCATAAGAAAATTATATAAATAAATTAAACTTCCTGTCAATAAGACCAATAAGGGAAATTACCTGTAGTGATTGTACGAAATCGTTCTTGGCCAGCTGTATCCCAAATTTGAAGCTTGATCCGTTTTCCATCAAGTTCAACAGTTCTTATCTTAAAATCAATTCTACAAATGGAATCCACACCTCAAATCAGAAACCAAACCAAGTATCCATAGTTATGCTTCAGATTTTAAATCTTACCCAATGGTGGTAATGAAACTAGTCGTGAAGGAACCATCAGAGAATCGCAGAAGAAGACAACTCTTACCCACACCTGCAGGTTAGAAAACAATGGTAACATTAGGAGTGTGTTATTTGATTTATTTCAAAGTATATTCACGTGTGCCTACGGTAAAATATAACAATGCCCTCAAAGACACAGTAGCAGATACATTCCTCATAGTAAGATCAATTGAGAAATATGTGGATAATTCCTGTTATTTATACAAAATGCAGTATATAGACACAGAAATTTGTATTTAAATTAAGAAATGTATAGCAAGATCAAATCTACAATCCATTTCCATTAATTTATATATCAATACATGTACATTAACTCCAATTCCACAATGCATATAATGATGCCACGTACTAACACATGGCTTGTTTGGTTCTGCTACGGATTGAAGAACGAAAGTAATTGCATGTCTAAAATCTTCACTTGTGTTAGTCCACACTTGGAGTTGTGAATAATCTCTTAATTGATACATAGGCGTATTGAAAGAAAATAATTGGCTAGCACAAAACTCTCGTATACTCCATATTGACTTCAATATTTACATAGAATTTTCTTAATCCCAACATTTATGCCAGAAAATCACTCCCCCAAGTACAAGATTGATGAATATAAAGTCAACTTGTCGTAGTACCCGGTAAAAAATTTATGGAATGACACATGTCCTCATTTGTTGTCAATGTAGAAGCACACTTATCAGTATGCACGGCATATGCTTAATTATATCACGGCACCACATTGTGTTCAGTCCATCTGTCATTGTTTCACAATACACCTTAGACATAGTACCCTATAATTGCTGTAATTAAGATGAGCATAAGTATGCCTCGTTAAAAAGCTTATATTCAGAAGAACCAATCAAAAAAGGCCGTCAGAAGGGAAAAGAATGCAAGCCTTGTTCGCATCTACATTTTACACTGAAAGAAAACCAGAAGTTTCAAATTTCATGTTAAAAATGAGCAAAAGCAAAAGACTTGCAGGAATCCAAAGGAGACAACAGTACCTAAGGATACCGAAAAAATTGTAACCCTCTCTCCAGTACTATAATTCAACCTTAGTGGTTAACGAAAACATAGAACAAGCCACTAATTATAAAGTTGCAGCCACCTGGTACTAAAAGCTTAGATCTCATAGGTGTCTTTCAAGGTTCACTTGTTATAACAACGAATCTTGTCTGGCTAAGTCATTAACGCTATCTAGCATGCTTATGGAGACATCTGTAATCACTCTCACATTGCAATGCCATAAGAAGATATTGTATCTTAACACAGGACCTAGCATTATGTTTCATCTGTAACATTGACTGAACCACCCATCTTCACCATCATCTAAGACATCAGGCTTCCGCAAAGACGAAACAAATGCTGAGCATGTCATTCATGCCGCTTTGTTCACATGCACAATGGTTGCAAGCAGAAACAGGAACGCCCAAAACAAAAATACAAGAAAAAGAAATAATAGGGGGCGACCCATGAGGCAACTTCATTCATAAAGACTAAAAACAAATTCTAAGACCAAAACATTATAAAGCAAACCAACTCAAAATGGCATATTCATGATGGACACTATCCTAGTTAACGGCATCAGCATACGGAGAGCAAATAACCCAGGAATAAAATCATTCAGCACAAAGAAAGAAAATCATACTATTCCCCAACATATTTTCCGTCACCAACATCAGAACTCATAAATCAAAATACCACATAGTGAGTTAATTCCACATAATACCACATCCACCTACAGATCCGAAGAAAAAAACAAACTTTTCGAAACAAACACCCGGATTGACGCATCAACATCCAAAATGAAGAACACTAAAACACCAAAAGACGATATATTGAATACAACAAAACCCAGTACCAATTAGCGAATGAAACTTACCGCTATCGCCGATGAGGAGAAGCTTGATGAGGTAATCATAATCTGCTCTCGCCCTCGCCGGTGGTGCGGCCATTGACCAATTAATTCAATATCTCACGAGTACCTCGAAATCGCCTTTTCACTGCTCAATCTCAGGCCTCTAGTAGATTATGATCACAAACTATTCGCAGATCTGCATCAAATTAGATCATCATACACGTATGGTCTCACACAGACAAAGACAGAGAGAGAAAAATACTAGCAAATACGTTTATACATACACATACAATACGATAGGTCAATATTGGAGACACAGGACAGATCGGCAGCTTCTGTAATCAATAATTTTAGAGAGAGAGAGATCCAATTGGGAGACAGAGGTTGACAGGTCCGCCGTCCGATGGTTGCTGATATGCGCACCTTGTTTGGAATGCACTTTGGGAGCAATCAAATTATATATGTACGATTGGTTTTAATAATACGAAATAATTTGCTTAGTTGAGAAATATGTAGGTGTTTTGGGCGTTGGGAGCACCAGCTGTCCTCCGGTGCTCCCGCCCGCAGGATATAATAAATTAGTGTACAACGCGTTCGGCTCTCGTTGGCTCTCTCAAATCTTATACATGAATCAGGTGTAATCTGTGATGCACCTCATAAATTTCATTACTTTCTTTTTCATCTTATTATTACTATTATTATTATTTTATCTTTGTATTACTATATATAAAGATAGAGGTACAACTCTTTCCTAAAGAGAGCGAGAGAGAGAGAGGTACAACTCTCAGAAATGGTCAAACATCTCGCATGGTGTATTTGTTCTATAATAATCATTTGAAGGGTTTATTTTTTAAAACAATTTGATTGAAAATATAATAAATTATTATTTCCTTCCAAATTATTAAATAAATGAGGGTTGCTAAAAAATATATGTTTGATTTGATCGGTTCACCCAGTAATAGTCCGACCCTGAAACTTGGTCTACCATTATTGAGTATTATAAAAGAATGCGGTTTCCAAATATACAGCTTTTCTGGTGTTAAACCTAATTTTGTAATATAACATATTGAATTTATTTTATAAAAATAATAGCTTTAAACTCTTAAATCCAATTAATGTGAATTCATGGGTACTTTATTTTGTTCACATAATAAATTTAGTTCATATTATACAATCAATAATAATATAGTAAAGTTTAAGAATTACATTATATTATTGTCTGAATAAAATTACACTTTGTATAATAAAATACTTTTTATGTAATAATTTTGTAGCGTAGATTAAAATAAAGTTGATTTATGAAGTTTTTTATATTATTTTAATAAACTTTCTAAAATGTTTAACAAATTTTAGTAATGAAAATCAAAATTTACTGCAATAGCATAGTTAAAATTTCACCTATCATAGTAACGATCATAAATGATAAAAATCAAATTAGATGGATAGTTTTTACATAAATAAAATTGATATTATCAAGTAATATTTTCATATTTTTAATTTTTTTATTAAACAACTGAATTGAGGAACTTCAATTTTTATGCATTTCGCATATTTGTCTTCTCTACTAGTAGTATATACAAAATATATATATATATATCATAAAATATAATATTGTTATGAAGTATTAGTGTTCCATATCAGGAAGTGGGTGTTTTGGGCTAGGCCCAAATGAAGGCAGGCTTGGTAAAGCTGGATTTCCTATAAATGAGCCCAATAGAGATGATTTGGGCTTACTAGAGTGTTGTTATTGATGGGTTTGGCGCAGTTAGTTTGCACTCTACGACTGGTTAGATGGTAATCTGTTGTTATTTCTTCAAAATTTCTAATATACACTTCTTTCAATAACCAAAATTTTCTCTTTTAAAATCTTACAAGAATGATATCAATGAGAAATAAGTGAGTTATCTTTATGTTTTTTAAATTTTCGGATTAAATTAATAAAATATTTTAATTGATAAACTACAACAAATTATGACGAAGATGGTCAATTGTGTCTCGACTTGGTAGAGATTTTTCCTTTTCATGTTGTGCTTATTTGCTTTTAAAGCACGTTTGTATTAATTTATGACTGTCATTTTATACATAGTATAGATTCATAATAAGAGAGAGAGAGAGAGAGAGAGAGAGAGAGAGAGAGAGAGAGAGAGAGAGAGAGAGAGAGAGAGGGAAGTGTGGGTATAATCAAATAAAGCAGGCTAATAATATTAGTGATACCCAAAAAGAAGAAAGTGGGTAAGGCATATGCTGAGAAGATCCTCTTCCCACCACCCTATTTTCCCACTACCTTCTCAAACTAAACCATATTCATTCCACCAATTCTTTTTTCTTTCTTTGAGCCCTCAATCTATTCTCTCTTCATTCTCAGATGGCTTCCCAACAATGTCAGCAGCAGCAGCAGCAGCAAATCCAGTTCAGGGGCAGAAGAAGAGAGAGGGGATGACACCTCTCTCTCTCTCTCTCTCTCTCTCCAACTCTCTGGATGTTGGGCAACTACAGTCCTTTGGCAAAGGTTCTCTCTCTGTAATGAGACGTTCTGGCTTTTTCTTCTTCTTTTCATCCTATCTTGATTTCATGTTTGGGCCTGATATAGATTACCTGCGGTTTACAATTTAATTCTGCACCAAGTGTCAGTGATGCAATAGGACTGTTTGTTGCATTGTTTATTTTGACTTTTTTTGATAGTCTTGCGTTTTATTTAAAAATAAAAACATATATTAAAAAGGAAGAAAAAGAAAAGCCAAATCTGGATGGATACGAGAAAACAAGCATTCTGTAATAAGATTCTTCGGCACATGCAAAATTATGAAAAAGAGAGATAGATAGATGGCTAATTTTTGTTGTGTTACACTGATTTTTTTGTATGAGATTGAAGATAAAATATTTTGTGTATATAAATATGGGTTCCGACAAATATTGTAAGACCAAAAGATACACCACAAAATTAATTTGTCTTCTCCTTCCAAATTCCACTGCAATCTTTTAAATATTATTATTATCTCTCTGTTTCATTTTTAAAATTAATATTCTTTTAAAATATGGAAATCTTGTGTTATGCTCTTTTACCATTTATTTTATTCGCCAATGTTTGACCAAAACCAGTATTATGTGATCTTCCAGGAATTAACAAGCACCAAATACATATACATCACACACACAAATACATTTAAACTGTGACACTCTATGCAACATGTGATGTACCAATTTCATCATAGTCAAATCAGTAGAAGCTGAATCATACTGGAAGTGGGAATGCATGCATTTCAGGAGAACATCATGAATAGAATCTTTGCACGTATACGAGCATTTGATCAAGACCAAACACAATGACCATCTATACTGACAGTGGTTACTGAGCAAATGGTGAGATGGTGGCATGTAAAACTTGATAAATTGAATCAGCTTAACATAAGTAAGAAGTGAGTAATTCAGCAAGATTTTCAAATATCAAATTTCAGCTGCAAGAAAAGCCAATGCATCACATGTAACTAAATTGTCAGGCGATTGTTAAGACAAAATAATGATGCTTCGAATAAAATGGGCTGTTGCCCCTGTAAAATCAAGAAACTTGTTCATCACATGGATACTAGCCTTTCTAACAACTAAAACCTTAATTGTTCCACTATATTGCAATAACATTGAAAAAACAGCATAATACTGTCTCAAATTTGTCTTCAACGGAAAAAAATTCCTCTGATAAACAAAAGAAAACAGCGCATACGGCTTTCAGTAGAAGTACCCAAGTACCTTACCCACAACATTTTTCCTACGAGCCTCCTCATGATCCATGATGCCAGCACAGATGTAATTAGCACAATATAACCAAACTGCAATACATGTGTGATAAGATCTTACAACACACCAAATCCAATTCCTATTATTGATCATATCTACTGGAAACTAATTTCTGTTAAGATAACAACATAAGCAGACAACAAATAAACTAAGGTTTTACGATCTTGTTTCTACCTGTCTAGATGGAAGGAGCCTAGCAGTCCAAGGCTCGATTTCCTTGACACCAACATCAAAACGAGGGCTGATAACCCCGCATTTGTTAAGCCTTCCATTCAACTCAACCACAATTTTTCCAGATCTGTGGTCATCAACATACTCAAATTCTCCAATGTACCCTGTGAATTTTATTCAAAGAGGAAACTTGTTACAAAAATGTGGAATGGCTTAAAAAGAAACAAAAACACAGGACTAGGAGCAAAACATGCTTCTGCATAACCAGAAGAAACTTGATCACTTTGAAGAAGGCCTGATCATGACCTGTCTTTTCCCCCTCTTTTCAGCATGTGATTCTCACCATCTCCTAATGTAAGCTGATGCCAGAGGAAAAGAAAAAAGAATTATTGTTCGCAAAAGATCTACTTCTTACACAATATACCTAATTATAAAACACGTGGTAATATATTTAGATAGCTCCAATTTCAAAATATGTAGAAAACAAAGTGCAGCGTTAAAAAATTCCTAATTCAACATGCCCAGTGACCATCATGCAGAGCATATGACTTAATTATATCACGGCACCACATTGTGTTCAGCCCATTTGTCGTTGTTTCATAATTACTCCTTTGACATAGTACTATATAATTGCTGTAAATAAGATGAGCATGAGTGTGCCTCGTTAAAAACCTTATATTCTGAAAAGCCGTTACAAGGGAAAAGAGCGCAAGCTATGTTAACATTTAGATTTTCCACAAAAAAGAAAACCAGAAGCTCCAAATTTCATGTTAAAATTGAGCAAAAGCATAAGACTTACAGGAATCCAATGGCCACAACAGTACCTAAGGATACAGAAATGATAGTAGCTCTCTCTCCAGTATACATAATTCAACATTAGTGATTGATGAAAACGTAGAACAGACCAATAATTATAAATCTTGCATCCGGCCGGTACTAAAAGCTTACATCTCATAGGAAGCACACATTCAAATCCCACATGCTCTGCAGCTCATAAGGAAAGATGTTATCTGGCACTCTTTTACACAAATTTAACAATGTTCGAGAAATTGAATCGCATCCTGGTCTCCTATTTCCTAAATTACCGAGTCGGAAGAAAATGTTCATAAATCATACCAAATCCATTTTATCCACAACACCACAGGAAAAAAAAAAAAAAAAAAAAGGTACAAAACCGTTACAACAGGAATCGACTGAAGAGCGCGGTATGACAAACAAAAATGCAGCAACAAACACCGGAATAAAAAAGCACCACCACAGAACGAGCGTAGTTTACCTGGGCAACTGAGAGGGCCGGCGGTATAGAGGAGCGGGGAGGCGAGGAAGGGAGTGAGGAAAAAATATGAACGTAGGGTTTTGGCATTCATCGACTGCTTGAACTTGTGAAGAATGTGGCTGATACGACAGTATGAGAGAAGGTGATTGACCAAACACAGCTTGAAACAGAGACATTTTTAATACTGAAATGATAGCTTATGTAAAAGTATTCTGCCCAAGAAAGCAGTCGAGATCAGTCACTTGTCTTGTCTTGTGTGAAGCAACGAAAATACTGATCGAGGATACGATTTGTTACTTCGGTTTGTACATCCGTCTGTGGGTGGTAGGCTAAACTGTTCTTCAAAGTTGTGCCACTCAATCGAAAGACGTTTTCAGAAATTATAGAGGTAAATTGAATTGCCATCAGATACTATAGTCGTTGGAAAACCATGATGCTTGACAACCAAATCAATGAACAATTCAGCAAATTTTTCAGTTGAAAAGAAAGAAGGTAAAGCTCTGAAATGGGTCTACTTGGAGAGCATGTCAACAAAAACCAAAATTATTGTATGTCCCTTCGACGGTAGAAGTCCCACGATGAAGTCCATAGTTATGTCATCTCAAATTAAAAATTGAATCTGTAACGGTCGTAATAGATCAACTGGCGCTTTTTGTGTCGATGTTTTGATTTGTTGACAAGTTACACACGAAGAGACAAAAAGAGGCCACGTCCTTGGCCATCTACGACCAAAAAAATTGAGAAGATAGGCAAACTAAGGTACATTTAACCCCCGCATGACCACCCACAGGTGTGCTTTGAGATTCTTTAAGTAATTGTTGGCGTAAAGATGATGAAGATCCCATGCCAAAACAATGGCAATAGAAGAGAATGCCATCCAAAATGGAATAAAGAGGCTATAATGAACTAGTGACAAGCATTTGGTGGTGTTTGAGAAGACTTGGGTCAGATTTGTTTATCTCACGGAGCTCATGGATTCAATCCGATTTTTCTTTGATATACGTTGAAGCCCCCAACATTCTTCCACCAATTTTCTTGTTATAAAAAGAATATAGGATGGTTGTCTTGCATGAGTACAACCTCGATGCCGTGATTTGAGGTGTCACATTCAACAACAAATTTCTTTTCAAAATCTGGAAGTGACAATACTGGAACTGTTGTCATTCCTACCTTTAGCCCTTCAAGTGTCTGTTGTGCACCAGAATTCCACAGAAATGCATCTTTGCGAAGAAAGATTGTTAATGGGGCAGCAAGTGTTGCATAATCCTCACACATGGTAGTAATAGCTCGTCAATCCCAAAAATCCACGGAGTTGTTTGATCGATGTTGGAAATGGCCACTGAACCATCACTTCTATTTTCTTTTGATCAACTGAAACAAAACCATGACTGACCACATGCCCTAAGTATTCGATGCTTCATTGTCCAAAACTACATTTAGACAATTTGATGAAGAATTAATGTTCTTGTAAGCAATGTAACACTTGATAGAGATATGAAGGATGTTCTTCTTCTGTCCAACTCTAGATGAGGATATCATCAAGAAACACTACTACAAACTTTCATAGAAATGGCGCAAGGACTATTCATGACCGCCTAAAAAGTCGAGAAAGCATTCAATAGCCCGAAGGGCGTGACAATGAATTTGTAATGCCCCGAAATTGATCGAAATGTTGTTTTTGGGATATCGCGGTTGTTAATTGAAGTGAAAGTTGTTTACGTCCAGCTTCACCCGAAATGGCCACGGTTATTGTAGCAATCGGCTCAAGTAAGGGTATCGATCCCACGAAGAATATGTATATGTGGAATTCTAAATGACTATTTAAATCTAATTTAAACTAATATTTAAACTATCGAAATTAGAGAGGTTGGTTAATTAACTAAAGTTTCCTAAATGAATAAATCAAAAACATAAAATTATCTCAATCTAAATTAACACTAGAATTGATTTTCGGATTTTCTTTATTAATTTAAAGGTCCTTGGGAAATTTGTCTCTATGTTATATCCGAATTTAATCTAGAGAATGATTCAATAATCAAGTTGCATATATTTTCATATAAAAATCACTTATGTTGAATAGATTAATTATTTCTAATCTCTCTGATCATGTAGATTAAGGTAGGATAAATCGACTTTTGGTCCTCATTTCCCATACTTAAAACTCCAAAAGGATTTTAGGACTAAAGAACCCATCATATTTAATAACATATCTTTCGATCATGAAATTAAACATGTCATTTAATTAAAGACATATGAAGAATTGACAACCATTACATCTATTAATTCTACACCTAATAGACATGCAAAAAATGATCAAGTTCCCACTCATCAACATATAAAGCATGAAATAAATGGATAAAAATATAAACATCTCTGTATTGAATACAAAATTAATTTTTAATCCATCAATAACATGAGAAAATTATTCCAAGACCAAAAGAGAAACTACTCACTAATTAACATGATTATGCCTCCATAAACATTCATAATATACATAATAAAGAGTAATAAAGGTAAGAAAGAACTTGGTTGAAGAAATGAGAGCTTGAATCTTGGCAAAATCTTCAATGAATTCTTCAATCTTCTTCAAATTCTTCTTTCTCCTCCAAAACCCACTCAACTATGTGTAAGTATGTGTCTAAAAGCGGCTAGCTAAGAAGTGACTTCTAAAAATTACAAAAACTGACTTCTGACCTAGGAGCAAGTGAGAAAAACGGGTAAAAATCAGGTTTGACCTGAAAACCTGCAAAAAAGGGAGAAAATTGTGCCACTCGATCGAGTGATCACTCGGTTAGCCGAGTGGTTCTATGACTCGATTGACTCACTCGGCCTACCAATCACTCGGCTGACTGAGTTTTGATGTTGACTCGATTGACTCACTTAGTCAGCCACTTCACTCGGCTGGCCGAGAGAGCGAAACTTTCTAGAATTCTTTAATATTTCTCCACTCAGCCGGTCCACTTGGTTGTCACTCCACTCGGCTGACCGAGTGAAATTTCACTTTTTTTCATCTTTTTGGTTTTTCGCTCATTCTCCCGTTTTTTTCTCTTCTCTTATTTAACGGGTTTGATCCATGAGTTTGTTTTCTCCTACGATCTTCCTGCAAAACATGTGGAAATGGTGCACTTGCATATACTTTTTGAAGATTGAAAACTCGAGGTAAAAGTAGTGGAAACGGGCAAAATTTATACACGAATGTTCGAGTAAAATATGATTTCTACCCTAGATAAATTGGTTTGTCATTAATGCGAATCTGGTGGTAGCCCGAACGCAATCCTGTTTGGAAAAAATATAGGCATGGCAAAGTTCATCCAGTAACTCATCAATTGTAGGAATTGGAAATTTGTCTTTCACTGTGATGGCATTGAGTGCCCTATAATCGAAAAAAAATATGTATGTGCCGTCTTTCTTGTGGATGAGAAACACGAGAGATGAAAATGGACTGGTGCTAGGGTGTATCAGCCCTTGGTGCAACATTTTAGATATCATTTTTTCCATTTCACTCTTCAAGTAATAAGGATAACGATATGGGCGGACTGATATAGGCTTGGTGTTGGAAACTAGGTGAATTTATTGGTCTATGGCTCGAAATGGTGGGATGTTGTAGGGGGTTGAAATAGGGTGTGAAATTGTTTATGGACTTTGACAAGTGCAGGTGATAAATCAGAGGGAAAATCTGAGGTGGTCACTGATTCCATCGAGATTGTTGTCTCACCATCCAAATGAAAGAATTGTAATTCATATAGACCATCGAAATCATTACTACATATCAAAGCTTCAGATTGAGCAAAAGAAGCCAAGGTTGAACCTGGTGACGAAGTAGTACCTTGTAAGACAATGGACTGTCCATCCAAGAGAAATTCCATTGTTAAAGCCCCATAATCATGAGTAACCTTACCTAGACCCTGAAGCCATTGTACGCCTAAGACCACTTCTAAACCTTTGATAGGTAAAATATAAAAGTCAGCGGTGAACATAGATCCCTGCATCTCAATTTCAGCCTTAGGTGCCATACACTGGCAGACGAGATGGTCGCCATTCCAGAAACACACCCAAAATTTCTCAACTGGTGAGACTTGTAAGCCCATTTTTTCCACGACGAAGGCTGGATGAAGTTATGTGTAATTCCTCCATCAATTAAAACCTCAATCGGAGTACCGCCGATATTACCCTTCAAACGAAGGGATCTGGGATTTGGTGCTCCGGAGAAGGAGTTTGAATTAGATATGTCAGTGAGAGGGGGTTCATTTGAAAATTCTTCATCGTGTGATGAATCTATAGGTTCTCCATCTTCATCATCAGTGCCCAACAAAATAAGAAAATGACTTTGGCATTTGTGAGGAGGCTGTATTTTTTATTGCAATTATAGCAAAGCCCTTTTCCCCTTTTTTCACGCAACTCAACAGCAGAAAGTTGGCAAATAGGTAGGGTGGATGGTAAGGGGGTTGTGTTTGGGCAGGAAAAGTTGTGTGTTGTTTTGGGGCTGGTGGAAGAGTGGAGGGGAGGATATGATGTTGGGCTTGTCTTCTGGGTTGGGGTTTAAAGTCTTAGGCCAGGAAAACCTAGAAAAGGAACGGGCCTCCTATGCCTTGGCCAAGGCAAAAGTTTCCATGACTGTATTGGCCTCGAAAAAAGTAGTTCATTATGAATATGGGGCTTCAACCTTGTGATGAAAAAGCTTATCAGGAAGGATTCAGAAATACCCGTAACGCGGTTCATCAGTTCTTCAGATTGTGGATTGAAATTCTACGATGGATAATTTTTGTGTTAACTTGGATAGATTACCCTGGGGATTAAAAGAAAGATCCAAAGCGGTGGTGAAGGTTGGTAAGAAAATTCTTCCAGGTGGTGAGCAAGTTATTGTCCTTCATCCACTGGAACCACCCAGCAGCTTTTCCTACCATATGAAAGGAAACTATCTGTAGCTGTTGATCATCCGAAACATTGTGAAATTTAAAGAATTCCTCAATCCGGAAAGCCCATCCATTAGGATCAGTTCCATTGAACTTAAGGACGTCCATTCGAATAGAACGAAGCATTGATGACAAATTTGAAATTGTAGTGGTGTGGCCAGCAGGTGATGGAAAGGTTGGGATGAAGATGAAGTGTTGGGAGTGCCATGAATTTGGGCACGAAAATCTTCGAGGCGAGATTCAACGGTGGTCATATGTTGTAAGGTTTGGTTGTAAGATTTGGTGGATGTGGATGGATTGGGATTCAAAATTGCTAGTGAATTAAGTATTAACAATCATTATTCTATTTTTAAAAAAAAATTGTTATGCATGAAAATATTTTAAAAGAAGACTAATACCATTGCATAAAACAAAAAATAAAATTAATACATGAATCATATTAATATATTGATATGATCTTCTTCAAATAAAATTAAATTTTATAATTTACATTTCTTTAACAATTTTTTTAAAATAAATTAAAACACTATCAAATAAGATTAAAAAAAGCATCCTCTTTATTTAAGAAAATTTAAATAGAGGTTTTCTTTTTTGCAATTAGAAAAAAAATATATTAAAAATTATTATTTAATTAAGATCTTTCAATTTATTAAAATAAGTAATTGGCAAAAAAAAAAGAAATATGTTTCCCTCCAAATAACAATTATTAAAATTGGTAACTTGAAATATTATTAATAAATATATAATCTTGAACGATAGACCTCTCTTGTGCATCGTGAGATCGGTTGGTTTAGCAGAAGCCATATTCAAAATGAGACAATCAGAGAGCCAGGCAGGCATGTCGAGAACTAATCTTCCAAAGATGGAACTTCACTCCTTTCCTTCTTCTATACTTTTCAGTTGCAAAGATGTTTCTCAGCGAGAGTAAGAGATGATTTTTTTGTCAGATCTATAACAATGCTAGAGATATTCGTTGACACCAATCCACTGGAATCATGTGGCCGAGAGAAGCTCACCTTTGTGAAGCAGCCGAGCATCACTTTAGTTAGAAGCTGAATGGATAACCTACAATTGAAAGTCAGTTTTTTCGGATCGATCTATCATATGACGTAATGAAGCTCTTGATCTGAATAATGATTTTCTAAAATTAAATTAACTTGGGCCTTGTACTTTAAAAATTTCTACCAAAAGTTAAATATATCAGTTAATTGTTAATTAAATTTTTTAGTTATCAATATTTATTTTATTGATCGACTATAGTCATTGATTAGTAAAATGTGTTTTAACCTTTTAATACCCAATATTATACTTTAATATGTTTTCAAAATATTTTGATATAATATTTTATTAAAAATTAAATTATTTTTTTATTAATGATTATTTATATATATAGTTTTTATTTGTGTATCAATGAAATACTAATGATTACTTTTTAACCAAATATGAGCGGTCCAATTTGTTGCCCAACCCTACTCCTTGTGTTGTCAAAACGATGCGTCCGATTCATCTGAAGGACAGTTTCGAGATTTCACTCACTCCGCCCACCAAAGAGCTATCCATAGTTTATTTTATTTTTCTTTTCCGTCTTTTATTTTTTCTTGTCTGTGAACAAAGTCATTCCTGGTCTCATCTCAACTCGATCTATCTACCTTAGAAACAGCACAGGCTTTCTCTCTCCTAAATTTTCTACCTTTTTCCGGATTCTCGTCAAAACTCCCTCGATCTCCTCCGATCAATCCTCGGGACCATGGTAACGATTTTCTTCTGTGTGCTTTTACATTGATGTCCTTTCTGCATTTTATTTTTATTTATCTTTTTGTTACTTTTTGGTTGGGAGGGCGATCTTAACCTCGTTATCGGTGAGCGATTTCCGATTTTTAAGGATTCGGTAATGGAAGTTGAGAACTTAGTTCTGTTGGCAGCTCAGTTTTGATTTATTTTATTTTTATGTCTTTTTTTTTTTTTTTTTTTTTTTTCACCTTTTGGGTTGGGGGTACTGATCTGTAGATCTGATTTAGTGTCTGTTTTATTATTTGATTTAAAGGTTTGTATTGCTTTGCGTTTTTTGTGAGATCTTGCATTTGGTTTAGGGCTGATGGGTTTCGGCAGGGTATACTATATAAGATCATTCTTGTGCAATTTTTTTTTGCTAAACATTAGTTTTTATTTAGTTGATTAGCCACTAGATGATCGATAATAGAGATTTAAATATAGTGTGGTGAATGATTTAATATATGGATTTTATTTATTTATTTATTATTGTTATTATTATCATTATTATTGTATTTTATTGTGGGTAAATCATAGGTTCATGTTGAGGTTAATGTAAATTTTTTATTGAATGCAGTGACTCCTCTAGTGATGGGGGACAAGTCTCAAGTCATTGAGCCAATTTCTGACTTTTCTTATTAGTTATATTGTTTTTATTTGCAATATTATGTATGTGGACTTTCTCGGAAAAAAACATTAATGACATTGACCTAGTATAGATAGGTGTACCAAGAACATTCTAATAGTTGTATTCGATGAACCCATGCATTCATGTCTGTATCCAGATCAGATCCCTACATGGGATGCCCTTGAATTATGCTTTTTCCCTAGCCCGGATTGACTTTCGTAGCACCTTGTGTCTAAGAAAATGATTTGAGTGTAGCAGTTCTACCAACATTAATTTCTTTCACATAAACTTTTTTTACTAGTTTAAATTATTCTTGTGACTATAACTCATTATTGAATCATCATTCAGGTCATATTAATTGAACTTACGACTTTATCCTTCGAGTTCACTTCTATGATTTATCCATTTGGGTTTGTTTACAAATCATTTCATCAGAATTTAGATTGTGTAGGAGAGTATTCTTTATCTAAATGAAAGCCATATGTGTGTATTTTTTGTTTCTTTTTTCTCTGAATGTTTGTAACATGTTGTTTAATACAAACTAAGCAAGACGTGTATTTCTCGATGTCTTTCTACCTGAAAATTGACAATAAGCATTTACTCCATGACTGAGTTTTATTTTCTTCCTCTGGTGAATACTTTTGTTCTTGCAGAGACAGTTTTCAAGATAATCTCTCTTTTCCCTCTTTTCCTCTCTCATGACATGCTCTATTTGTCCCTGTAAATATTTGAATATTTAATTCATGAATTTGTGTAACTTAGTTTATGCAGTTTACTTCTACTTGTTTTAGCCCTTTTTTCATCCATTGCTAGGTAGCCGGATTTCAGTGTTTTACATTACTTTGTTTATTGGGGATTCAACATTTATTTGCTGATTACGTTGATTGGTTGTATTAGTTTGGTGAGCATACTGTATTAGGGTTGTAGAACTGCATCCTCATTCATCTGGATCTCTTTGCTGATCTTTTTATATTCTGAGATAGATATTCTATAGATAGATAGATAGATAGAGAGAGGGAGGGAGAGAGTAGTATCTCAAAATGATTCACGGTTTGATTTTAAAATTAGTTGACACTCAGAAGGGTTTACCATTCTCTGAAATCCATTGTCCTAACTGCTCATATATCTAACTTATTTTGTGACCATAGGCTAATTCAGCATCTGGAATGGCTGTGCACGATGATTGCAAGCTAAAGTTCATGGAGTTGAAAACTAAGCGAACACACCGCTTCATTGTTTATAAGATTGAGGAGAAACAGAAACAGGTTATTGTGGAAAAGCTCGGAGAACCAGCTGAAACCTTTGACGACTTCACTGCAAGCCTTCCGGCAGAGGAGTGCAGATACGCAGTCTATGACTTCGACTTTTTCACTGAAGAGAATGTCCCAAAGAGCAGGATTTTCTTTCTTGCATGGTAATTTACTTTCTTAGCAAACACAATGAATGCCTCTCTCCCCCCACCCCACCCCACCCCCCAACTGTGCCATTCATGTCATTTTCTGTTCTTGTAAGGTCCCCGGACACAGCAAAAGTGAGGAGCAAAATGATCTATGCGAGCTCAAAGGACAGGTTCAAGAGGGAATTAGATGGAATTCAGGTTGAGCTGCAAGCAACTGATCCGACTGAGATGGGTCTCGATGTCTTTAAAAGCCGTGTGAATTAAATGCTTCTAGAGATGAAGTGAAGTACTTTCAGATATAATGCTCTTGCTTTGCTCTAGAGAAATGTTAATAGTTTGTGGAACTATGGTGCTGGCTAAGCTACGGTATTCCTCCGTAGTCGAAGTTCTATTCTGTAGTCATATCTTTATCTAGAACAAGTTCTGTCATTTTGATCCTGTTCTATGTATGACTCTCTCCTCTCTCTCTCTCTCTCTCTTCATGTTTTCTTTTTCTTGGGTGTGGAATTCATTTTCTGAACTTTGTGGGTTGTATAACCATCATTGGATTGGTTTATTATGTATTCGTATTATAATGACCTAATTTTGATTTTATTGCAATCCATTTGTTATATTTGCGCTCATGCACTTCTTACAATCGCTTTTTTTTCGGACCGTACGATTCAGAAATTCAAACGTTCGCCAATATTTTTCTGAGGCGATATGTTTTTGTAAGCTCCAAATATTCATTGATAATAGCAATTTTCTTATAAACTTTTACTATTCTGAAAAGGAGTTGTTTTTTTAAAATTAATATCTCGTATTATTAATTCAAGCTAAAATTAAAATTTTTTATTTCACAAATAAACTAGATATGAATAAATAAATCAAATCAATTATATAGGTCTTTTTATATTTTAGCTAATTTATCAATTATTAAAAAATTGAACTTTTGAAGAATATAACTTTTTTTCTTAGAACATAAATAGCACTAAAGAAGAAACCATTTGTGGCACATGTTGGATCAAGAAAAAATCAAATTTCAAAACAACAATATATTAAGTATTAACAATCATTATTAATTTTTGTAAAAGAAAACTGTTATACATGAAATAATTTAAAAGAGGACTAATACCATTGCATAAAAATAATACATGAATAAGTGTATCATATTAATTTAATATATTGATATGATCTTCTTCAAATGAAATTTAATTTTACAATTTATATTTCTATGTCAATCTTTTGAAAAACTATATTAAACTAATGTCAAATAAGAATTAAAAAAAAAAAAAGCGTTCGTTTTATTTAAGAAAATTTAAATAAAGTTTTTCTTTGTTGCAATTAGATAAAAATATATTAAATTATTATTTAATTTATCAATTTCTGAAAATAGGTAAGTGGTAAAAAAAAAAAAAGAGCAATGTATTTCCCTCCAAATAACTATTATTCAAATTAGTTACTTGAAATATTATTAATAAATATATAAGCTTAAATGGTAATAAATATATAATCTTAAATGGTAGGCCTCTCTTGTACACGGTGAAACTAGTAGATTCAGCAGAAGTCATATTCGGAATGAGACAATCAGAGAGAGTATGGAGGCATGTCGAGAATTGATCCTCCAAAGATGGAACTTCGCTCCTTTCATTACTCAATGTTTTCTAGTTGGAAAGGGGCTTCTCAACGAGTACAGGAAATGACATTTGTGTAGGTTCTGTAACAATAATAATGTATTTCGTTGACACTAATTCTTTGAAATTACGTGACTGAGCAAAGCACACCTATGTGAAGCAGCCTAGCCTCACTTTAGATAGAAGCAGGATGTATGACTTACAATTGAAAGTTAGTTCACCCGATCAATCTATCATATGATGTAATGGAGCTCTTGATCTAAATCATAATGATGATTTTCTAAAAATTAAATTAACTTAGATAATTGTGTTGAAAATTTCTACCCAAAAAACAGATCTATCAATTAATTGTTAATTACACACTTATGAAATTATTCAGCTATCAATAATTATTTTATTGATCGAGAATATTCATCGATTAGTAAAAACACAATATTATTTTTTTAACTTTTTAATACCCAATATTCCTTTTTAATATGTTTTAAAAATATTTTGACATAATATTTTATTAAAAATTAAATTAATTTAACAATAGTTTTATTAATGAATATTTATATATATATATATAAATATATATAGTTTTTATTTGTGTATCAATGAAATGCTGATGATTACTTTTTAACCAAACATGAGCGGTCCAATTTGTTGCCCAACCCTACTCCTTGTGTTGTCAAAACGATGCGTCCGATTCATCTGAAGGACAGTTTCGAGATTTCATACACTCCGCTCACCAAAGGCCAAAGGGCTATACATAGTTTCTTTTATTTTTCTGTTCCGTCTTTTATTTTTTCTTGTCTGTGAACAAGTCATTCCTGGTCTCAGCTCAACTCCATCCATCTACCTTAGAAACAGCACAAGCTCTCTCTCTCCTAAATTTTCTACCTTTTTCCAGATTCTCGTCAAAACTCCCTCGATCTTCTCCGATCAATCCTCGGGACCATGGTAACGATTTTCTTCTGTCTGCTTTTACATTGATGTCCTTTCTGCATTTTATTTTTATTTATCTTTTTGTTACTTTTGGTTGGGAGGACGATCTTAACCTCGTTATTGGTGAGCGATTTCCGATTTTTAAGGATTCGGTCATGGAAGTTGAGAACTTAGTTCTGTTGGCAACTCTGTTTTGCTTTATTTTTTTTATTTTTTTTCCCTTTTGGGTGTGGGGTACTGATCTTTAGATCTGATTTAGTCTCTTTTATAATTTGATTTTAGAGTTTGTATTAGTTTGCGTTTTTTTGTGAGATCTTGGATTTGCTTAGGGCTGATGGTTTTCGGCAGGGTATACTATATAAGATCATTCTTGTGACATTTTTTGTTGCTAAACATTTGTTTTTATTTAGTTGATTAGCCACTAGATGATCGATAATAGAGATTCAAATATAGCGTGGTGAATGATTTAATGATATGGGTATTATTTATTTATTTATTTATTTATTGTTGTTGTTGTTGTTGTTGTTGTTGTTGTTGTTATTAGTATTGTATTTTCTTGTGGGTAAATCATAGGTTCATCTAGAGGTTAATGTAAATTTTTTTATTGAATGCAGTGACTCCTCTAGTGATGGGAGACAAGTCTCAAGTCATTGATCCAATTTCTGACTTTTCTTATTAGTTATATTGTTTTGTATTTGCAATATTATGAATGTGGACTTTCTCGGAAAAAAATATTAATGACATTGAACTAGTATAGATAGGTGTACCAAGAACATTCTAATAGTTCTATTCGATGAACCCATGCATTCATGTCTGTATCAGATCAGATCCTACATGGGATGCCCTTGAATTATGCTTTTTCCCTAGCCCGGATGGACTTTTGTAGCACCTTTTGTCTAAGAAAATGATTTGAGTGTGGCAGTTCTACCAACAGTAGTTTCTTTCACATAAACTTTTTTTTACTAATATAAATTATTCTTGTGACTATAACTCATGATTGAATCATCATCCAGGTCATATTAATTGAACTTACCAATCCATCCTTCGAGTTCAGTTCTATGATTTATCCATTTGGGTTTGTTTACAAATCATTTCATCAGAATTTAGATTACGTTGGAGAATATTCTTTATATAAATGAAAGCCATCTGTGTGTCTTCTTTGTTTATTTTTTCTCTGAATGTTTGTAACATGCTCTTTAATACACACTAGGTAAGCTGCGGCTGTCTCTAAGTCTTTCTGCCTGGCAATTGACAAAAAGCATTTACTCCATGACTGAGTTTTTTTTCTTCCTCTGGTGAATACTTATGTTCTCACAGAGACAGTTTTCAAGATAATCTCTCTCTTCCTCTCTCACGACATGCTCTATTCTTCCTGTGAATATTTGAATCATTTAATTCGTGACTTTTTGTAACTTAGTTTATGCAGTTTTCTTCTGCTTGTTTTAGCCTTTTTTCATTCATTGCTAGGTAGCCGGACTTCAATAATGTTGTACACTACTTTGTTTATTGGGGATTCAACATTTATTTGCTGATTACGTAGATTGGTGTAGTACTTGAAAAAAAAAATAGATTCATTCAAAAGGTTCTCTCTTGGTGAGATTGACACAGATCCTCGCTATTGGTTATACATAATTAATTCATTGAGAGAGAGAGAGAGAGAGAGAGAGAGAGAGAGAGAGAGAGAGAGAGAGAGAGAGAGATAATCTGAATCTCACTGCTAGACAGTATTTTGTCTGAATCTGAAAAAGATCCCTGTTAATGTAAATTAGTTAGCACAGAAGGGTTTATCATCCTCTGAAGTTCAGTGTCCTAACTGCTCAACTTATTTTGTGAATGCAGGCTAATTCAGCATCAGGAATGGCTGTGCACGATGATTGCAAGCTGAAGTTTATGGAGTTGAAAACTAAGCGAACACACCGCTTCATAGTTTTTAAGATTGAGGAGAAACAAAAACAGGTCATCGTGGAAAAGCTTGGAGAACCAGCTGAAACTTTTGATGACTTCACCTCAAGCCTTCCTGCAGAGGAGTGCAGATATGCGGTTTACGACTTTGACTTCTTCACTGAAGAGAATGTCCCAAAGAGCAGGATTTTCTTTCTTGCATGGTAATTTACTTTCACGGCAAACACAATGAATGCCTCCCTCCCTCCGTCTCTCTGTCTGTCCTGACTGTGCCTCTTTTGTCCATTTCTGTGCTTGGTAGGTCCCCGGACACTGCAAAAGTGAGGAGCAAAATGATCTATGCAAGCTCAAAGGACAGGTTCAAGAGGGAATTGGATGGGATTCAGATTGAGCTGCAGGCAACTGATCCAACTGAGATGGGTCTCGATGTCTTCAAAAGCCGTGCAAATTAAATGTTACTAGAGATGAAGTGAAGTACTTAATGATATAATGCTCTTGCTTTGCTCTAGATAAATGTTAATAGTTTGTGGGAACTATGGTGCTGGCTAAGCTACGTTATTCGTCTGTGGTCCAGGTTCTATTCTGTAGTCATATCCTTATCTAGAAGAACATGTTCTGGTGATTTTGATCCTGTTCTATGATTTTCTTTCTTTTTTCTTTCCTTTCTTTTTTTGGGTGTGGAATTTATTTTCTGAATTGTGTGGGCTGGACGGGTGTGGAATTTATTTTCTGAATTGTGTGGGCTGGACAACCATCATTGGATTGGTTTATGTATTTCGGAAATGTACTCTTCCTTTAATGACAACCTAATTTGGAATTCTTGCAATCCCATTTGTTATGTTGGCATACCCCAATTCGTCTTGCAATTCCATAAGAATGCTCCTGGATTGTATTTACCCCAATTTGGACGTTTATTGTCTTTGAGAAAGTTCAAATTTCAGGAGTTTTTGTGAGTTGTTTGGGGCTGACCTTCATCATTAATTTTTCATTATTAATAATATTTGGTTTGTAAATGCTATATTACGCTTATTTGGATTAGAATTCTTGTCTTGTATAGCTCAATTATCTTATATTCGAGTTTTAATCAAATTGAGGTTAGTTGAAATGTATCCGATCCAAGTTGAAGTTCTTTTTCTTAGGCATGAGCTCAACTGGATTTAAATTTAAAGGAGTTGTTAATCATGATAAATGAAGGATAATAAATTAAAATTGAAGTATAACAAATTAAAATAATATTTTAATATCTTAGCAAATAACATGTTGATAGAATAAAATAAATTTCACAACAATTACAAACGTTCAGGACTTATGGAATTGGACTAAAAAGTAATTGTGGGTTTTAATTCTCTTTCTTTATATATAAAGTTAGGGACATTCTCGTAAAATTGCTAAACGGGTCCGATTGCATTTTGGACCCAAAAAAAAAAGAAAAATAGCTTATTCCAGTTCAATTGTCGGGCCCGGCCCATTTGGATATTGATGTCAGAGAAAATAAAATAATAGCTGTCGAAAACTCCAGAGAAAAGGCTGCTTTGCACCTTTACCTAGGCTTACTTCCCCTCCCGCCACATGTAAACCACCATAACCCCCCCCGCCCCCGATTGACGTCCATTTCCACACTGTCCCATTTCGCGCTCTCTCTCTAGTTTTAGGACCTGGTTCAACCCCACCATATTCAGCTTCAACCGGAGGTGGGTTTATACCTGTCTAAAAGATTGTTTTTAGTGCGATGTGATATGGGGGTCACGAGTGACGACGCCGTTTTGATCGAGAAGGGGAAGAAATCCGGTGACCCGTACGTGATAACGGTGAATTGTCCTGACAAAACTGGGTTGGGCTGTGATATTTGTTATGCTATTCTCGAATTCGGGCTCTATATAACCAGAGGAGGTTTTTTTTCTATTTTTTTGGGCATTTTTTATTATATATTTTTTTGGTCTTGTATATTTTGGCATAAAAGGATATTTATACGCTGAATTTGCTTCGCTTGATATGTATTTGTTACATTTATGTGCATCATTGTGTAGAGTTTTGGTTCTTATCGCATTGTTCTGTTCTGCATAGATTTTAGCTGCTACTTTCATTTGGTGTTTTTCTAGAAGAAAATTGATTTCTCCACATTTTATGAATTAAATGAAATTGTGACATTCCTGTCTTTAGAATTTGGCCAAAGATTCACTTTCAATTGTTTGTGAGCTGAGAGATATCTAATAGCTTCTGAAATTCATTTTTGTGATTGCTGAATCATGTTCCATCACAGTATCTAACAACATTATGTTAAAGCTTGAAATTGTATACTGGTAATCTCTTCGATATGGTGATTGTGTTGTGTTTATGGGAAATAGAAGTTTATAGAACCTTCTAATGTCTGGACTCCACCATTTATGGGACATGCGTATTTAAAGCTATCTTGTGCTTTTAAGTGGAAATAGAAAACAAATTTGGAGGACTATTTGACCCTATTAAAGTCATAAAAAATTACGAAACTAGCTGAGGCTCAAAATTCATTATGGTGCTCTTTTATTAACTGGCTATCAAGGTTATAACTTCTCATATCTATAAGCCTTTTCTTTTCAATATTTTCATCTTTTAATTAGACTCCTGTGTCTAACATGTTTTTGAGTGTCACCTTCATTTGTTTGGTGGAAGTTATTAATCAACTTACCAAGGTTGTTGTTTCCAGATGTTTCAACTGATGGCATATGGTGTTATATAATATTTTGGGTTGTTCCTTATTCCAGCTCACATGTTGTGAGATGGATGAATTTGAAAGAGCGACTTCTTTCCATTTGCCCATCCCCGATACCATTGTTCTACTTAAACCAGCCAACCCCAAGCGCCTCTTCTTCTCCTGTTTACTTGTTGAAGTTCAATAGCCTTGACCGGAAGGGATTGTTACATGGTAGAAAAGATTGCTTTGATTGTTTTTGATCCAGTTAAATCTGTATGCCCATATAATAACATTTCTATATCTTTTTCAGATGTAACTCAAGTCCTTGATGAGCTTGAGCATACAATTCAGAGAGTAAAAGTGACCACAACCCCTGACGGTTGTGTTCTGGACCTCTTCTTCATAAAAGATAACTTGTAAGGTTTTCATTTTGTATAAGAAACTATACAGTTACTAGATTGCAACTTATAGCTCCCTCTATCGCATGTCAAATGCTCCTATTGATAACAAATCTCTTCTAAAAGTACTCTACCCCTCGAAGAATGGTGTAAGTCAGTAGCTGAAGGTCACCATATGTGAGAGTAAAACCTTCGAGGTACCTGAGACATAGAACATTTTCAACAAATTTTTATAACTATATGCCAATCTAAACTAGAATAGCTAAATTTGAGCAGTAGGATAAGTCCTAATATTTTTACCACTTAAAGCACCACACCCTTCCTTATTTAACATCATTCGAGGGAGAGAGGGAAACCCATTTGATGAATGTTCGCTGTTTTACTGAAGTTGCAATCGCATATGGTCCTCAATATCTCTCCAATGGGGGGGGGGGGAGGGGGTTAACTGATTAGTACCTAAAATGTCATCTTTTTCTCTCCTTTAGTTATCTATGTCTCTCTGAAACTCGAATCTGGTTCTCAGTAGTAATCTATATTAAAACCACTTGTTTGATGGCTTTTGAGTCACGTTTTGGAATTTTATTGCCATATGAAACTGGGATTCAGAAATGCACCTCAGTTAACAAGCTAAAGCTAGTTCTTACTGTAAAAGCTAAATTACATCTCACTGTGCATAATATTTATTATTTTAATTTTTTTCACTTATTTATTTGTTTTGAGTTATTCTTTTGGAAATCATGAGTGGCTGTCGAGAATTCAAACTTAGCTCTAAAGTTGGTTAATGTGATCTCTGTAAGTTGGCTTCATATTTGTTGGACTTTCTGTTTAAATGCTAAGATATTCTTTAAAAATAAATCTAGAAATAAAATACCACTCAAAATTAAATTGATACAAGTAGTGAGCCTTCTGGATGTTATGACCTGTAATTCCCTCTGCTGAGCAAAATCATAGGTAATAGACAGAAGTTTAAAATTCGTTTTAACACTTCTATGTGACATCACTCTACAGTTTCTACTGCTTTAGCACTGAGTTCTTTCACATTACTCATTTGACCTCTAATGTTGCTTAATGTTATTATTTCAGGTCAGCTAATGATAGTAACTCGGTCATAACTTTATTTGACAGGGAACTCTTACATACAAAAGAAAGGCAAGATGAACTTTGTGAGAGGTTGTACACTGTTCTAGGTGAATCGTGTATCAGTTGTGAACTTCAGTTAGCAGGGTCTCAGTATGACAACCATCAGAGTGT
This sequence comes from Caryopteris x clandonensis, assembly GCA_028749325.2. NCBI lineage: Eukaryota > Viridiplantae > Streptophyta > Magnoliopsida > Lamiales > Lamiaceae > Caryopteris > Caryopteris x clandonensis. The sequence goes on along the minus strand of JAPYKT020000006.1, from coordinate 10,215,132 downwards.
TTCTTCTCTGTCTCCAGTTGTTGCTGAAGAATTGTTTAGAGTCGCACTGTTGGACAATGAACCTCATTCGCAGGCTCTTAGCTCGGATGTCAAGGAGTTGAAAAGGGCTAGCGTGAAAACTGACAATTCCTTGAGCCCAGTTCACACTTTACTTCAGATCAACTGTGTAGATCACAAGGGTCTTCTTTATGACATCATGCGAACATTGAAAGATTACAACATCCAGGTACAACTCCCTCTGTTTCCTTTCCAATGATCAGTATGTTTCCATTTGTTGACATGCTTCATCTGCCAAACATATTTTGCTAGCTTGTTCTGGGAGAGAGAAAAAGAAGGGTGAATTACAGCACTACACTTGAAGTTTGCTCTATTTACAAAAAGAATCCCAATATGTTTTGAAATTACAAATATCCCTTGCGATACTACAAGTACTTGCTTGAGGATTGTATTTTTCTTGCAAATACAACCAATAGGTGCAGTTTGTAAAATAGAAGCAGATGTCAGGGAGGTATATGTAAGTTACAAACTTTATTGGGTATCTTGGGTCAACCTCAAAGCTAGTTTCTGTAACTATCCCAAATAACACTAACAACAACAACAAGAAGTTTATCAGTAAGCTGGATTTAAAGTGGCTGAAATTAGTTTTTAGTCAATAGACAATATTTCATGTTATATGTGTGATTACTTAACTTGGATTCCGTATTATTATTTTTCTTTCCATGAACTGTAGCCATGAGAGGATTAGGGCTTTGTGTGCACAAAATCCTTTTTAATTTTTTTGTCTATCAAGTATACTAAGAACATAGCTGCTTGTTTACTTACAAGTCTGTCTATTGTCCTTTTGTGTATGAAGTGTTGAATTTATCTTTAAAGATGTCCGGAAAACGGGTAATAGCTGCGCTGCTACTTTCAAGTTTCACCTCGTAGCCCCCCGGAATTCATATTCTTTTATTCTTGTTGTAAGGAATTTGTGCAGATTGACATTTCTAAGCACAATAACTGCCTGGTCCAGTGTTGTGCCTCATTTGAAGCCTTCAAGTGGTCTTGCATTATGAATCAGTCAACTGATGATTTAATGCTTTTCACGTGTACACATAATTCTTTTGTATTTATATTAATCGTGTAGTAGTGCTTCAAAGTCTTTGAATCATTACTTGAGCATCAAACTTACACACATTTTGAACATATCATTGCCCTGCACTGAAGAAAAGGTTTGTTAAGCTAATATTTTGCTGACAATTTTGCTGGCCTTTTGCTTGGCTTAGATCTCATATGGCCGATATTTGCCTGTAAATAAAGGTCACCGAGAACTGGACCTATTTATTCAGCATAAAGATGGGAAAAAGATGGTGGATCCTGAAAAGCAACAAGCAGTCTGCTCACGCTTAAAACTGGAATTGCTTCACCCCTTGCGCGTTCTTATCACAAATCGGGGTCCAGACACTGAGCTTGTGGTAGCTAATCCAACAGAATTATCTGGAAGGGGAAGACCACGTGTTTTCTACGATGTCACTTTTGCCCTAAAGAGTCTTGGAATCTGTGTCTTTTTGGTAAGTGCTTATATTATTATCTGTTCATATTTTGTGTAAGATGGAATAGTAGTCCATCACTTTCTGCAAGATAATCTAGAAAGGAAAAGAACAGTTGAAATGTTTCCTGAGAGCTTTTTCCACTCGAGCGTCTGAAGATCTCAATCACTTTCATACGCTTGATCTCACTAGATTTCACGAAAGGGTTTTAAGTGCCATAATTGTTACATCTCGATTCTTTTGAATTGGTAGATACGTTCTGAGTTTAGGTTTACCCAAGTGATCAAAAGCCATATTTACTGTATTTTTATTTGAATTTTGTTTTTCTTTCAGTTTTGTGTGTTTAACATGAGCTAAACAGCAACTTTCTTGGCTTGATAGGCGGAGATTGGACGGCATTCAGCAGCAGATCGTGAATGGGAGGTTTATCGATTCCTTTTAGACGAAAAGTGTGATTTTGAGTTGTCAAGCTTGGTGGTTAGAAATCAGATCGTGGACAAGGTCAGAAGAACACTGATGGGTTGGTGAGGTTGAGCTTCTTGTACCTTCACCTATTCTTCTTCAATTTGTACATTCTCTCTTTCAGAGTGAAAAATGGAGCTATACCATGTCAATGTTGCATGTAATTAGAAAGGAAAAATGAAATTGACAGATGAGGGATTCTTTTGGTGAGTTAGGATCATTGGATGGGGAGAAGTCTCTCTCTCTCTCTCTGTCTCTGCATGTACAGTATTTCTGGTTTCTGATTAGATCATCACCACACAAAGCAAGTTTTAATTTGTAGTCCAAAGAGTGAAATTTTTTATAAATACATGGAGGATTATGAGTGAGAATAAATTATTTATAAAATATGATAATTTAGTTTCAGTTAATCAAAATAAAACAAGAGTCTTAATACAACTCGTAAATGAATATTATGGAATTATTATATTATTATGGGATTATTTCAAATATTCAATATATAATTTCGTATTCAGAAGTGTAAAATATGAAAAGTGGAGTTGAGTGGTAATGGTTATAATTAATGGAATATTATGTTCCTTAATCCGCAGCCATAGAATAGACTAAGGTAGGTCCTCGTACCAACGGTTGTTGGGTATACTTTGGGAACAATAAAAGATAAAATAATAGCAGAGCAGTGCAGTGCAGTGCAACGAAATCTATAATTGAGTATTAAAAGATCCAATTCTCGAGCACCATTTCCCTTTTTTTTTAATTTCATTTCAATTTCCAATACCCTTCCTCTATCAACAGCTTTAAAAACTATGTCACTTTGTCTCTTTAACATTCACAGTTTGCCTTCATCTCAGTCAAGCAACTGATTTCTGCAACCACGGCGGATGAAGCCCTCGTTTTTGTGATGACAAAACATTTTTCCTTAAAAAATAAATAAATAAAATCAAAACTAATAATAAAGGGAAAAAATAATATACAAAAGAACAAAAGAGAAAGAGGCTCAGATCTTTCTATTGCAGCATAAGCAAAGAGAATTTGGGCCAGCCATGGCTGCAAATCATGCAATCTCCAGGTAAAATCGCAGGCCATCCGGGTCGCCCCGCCAAGATACGGGCCGGTTCTTCTCTAAGCCCAATTCACCAGTGCAGAACGAATCAGGTAGTAGCATCAAAGCCCCATTAGTGAAAGAGCGTTTGAGAAGTGAAACCAAAAAAAGGTCCAGGATAATTAATTGGTTGATTTTCAGTTGTGATGAAATAAATGGATGAAATCACAGGGTTTACAGAGAGGGTCAACCACCCATGGAGAAACCCAGCGAAAAGGGAACGAAATTTTGGGAAGAGGAAAGAAAAATCATTCTTAGGGCAAATATGCCATTTCCCAAGCAAAATATGTGAGGGATAACTTGTCCGACCTATCTTTGCTATACGAATGATAAGGTTGAATATTGTATTCATATCCAGCCTTATTCTTTATAGTAAACGGCTCATACGTTAACTAATAGTCTTATGTTAAAAGTTAGTTTTGAATGTAAATTGTTCTTCACCTGATTTTAAATCTAAATTGGTATAGTATGAGTGAGTACTTAACAAAGTAGAGCATTGTAAGGGGACAAGAATGAGATGTATAAGGTAGGAAAGGATGAAAAGTTAATTTCTATGTGATCATCTATAGAAGTAGATCATTCCAGCTTGCAAACTCTATGATTTATGTCACACTCTATAAACATAACAAAATAAACATGTTATCTAATTCAAAATCAAAATTGATTTATTATTTTTATTTCTATAATTGAGGTTCAAATTAAAATTAGGTATGATTATCACATATTTAATTATTTATTTAAATTAATATACTATTCTATTCTCTGGTCAACAATATGGACAACACTAGTCGTTTACATTCAATTTTGTTGAAAATTATAATTTAATAGAATAAATAATATAATTTGTAAATTTTGAATAGACAAAGAAAATATACAGAATGATAAAGTAATGGCCGACTTAATAACATGTGAAACCATAGGTTGGTCAATCAAATTGAAAAAATACATAATAAATTAACTATAAACTAATATAATTAAATTTAATGGAGTGGAGCTGGAGATGGGCATGGGGATGGAGGGGACGTTGACCAGAGGGAGTGTAAATTGAAAATAAATAGATGTTGGAGGGAGACACGCGCGGCAGGAGCTAACCCATGGTCATTGTAGCGAGGACAGCTCGCCACATGAATAATTGTTGCCACTATTCAAAGGCAATCCACCGCGTGCTGACTCACCAAAACCAATTCCCACCTTTCGGATAATCTTCAACACTCAAAATTCCTCCTGTGTACATGTATATATGCGCCTCTGCTAATCGAAGAACGGCAGTTACATTTCAATTTCAAATGATAAAAAACGAACCCCTATTGGAGGATTCCGACCAGAATGCCACCGCCGGCCACTCCTCACGCCTCAGCTTACCTCGATGCCCTTGCTCTTCAAATTGAGAAGAAGCTTCAACGTGTATGTGAACTATATATACACCGACACACGCACACACACACAATCTATTTATGTATATATAGCAACGCCTAGTGCTCATGATTCATACACACTTTGTTTGTTTGTTTGTTTTATTGATCGGCAGTATTTTAAGAAATGACTGATGTTTGATTATTGTTTCTTTAGGCTTTAGCTTCGCCATCGCAGAGACGAAACTTGCTGCAGGAATTGTTTGCGGACATAGCTTTGGAAGTTGATGATCGTGCCAGAGGTAATTCTGGAATTCCTTTTGAAATTTGTGTAATCGGTTATTGTGTTATGTCGCACCGATAAGTGAATTAAGATAATGCATGTTGGATGCAAAATTAGATGGAAAGAAAGATTAAGCTTCAAAATATGCCTCATAGATCATACTAATAACTTGTTCGGCAGTTATTGTTCAATCGTTCGGCAAATCATCAAACTTATAGTAGAAAGTAATTGTCCTGCCTTATGCTTCTGCTGTGAGTATGTATTTTCAGTTTGCTTTTTATTATTATCTTTTGTTCTAAATTTGAAGATAAATGAATCATCTTTCAGGATTCAGATTCTCAATGTATTGTGTGTATTATGTCTTCTGTATGATATCTGAGTAATATTCATGTTCCTTACAGAGTTATGGGTTGACTCAGAAAGAACTGGCATTGCATCCGTTTTCCATTCAAAAGTTCTAATGTGTTTCCATGCCTCTTGACACCTGGAAAAATGCAAAGTCCTTTTCCTAGGAACACATACAAGATTTTTCATGCTCAATTTCATGGATCAAGTAACCTTATAGAACGGTACCATAATTTCGCCTAAATTTCTTACATGCTTAGTGAGACCCCTCTACGTAAAGTTAAAAAAAAAATTAAAAAATCTTATTGATCAGGAACATAATTGCTTTATGGGAAGAAGTGATCAGGAACATTTAGGAAGAAAGTTGAAAGAGAGTAGATAATGTTGACATATCATATAGGAAGGGGAAGAAAGTTATATAGCAGTAGTTTGTACCATATATGCAAGAAAAGACAGGGTCAAGACGTAAGTCTTTTGTTCGAAGGTGTCACCTTATTTTTGGCTCATGATGCTTTTGATGGTGTTGTGGTTCCTTCATTTAATGCCTAGTTCTCCGATGTTTATTGAAGCAGATATTATTTTTGGCGAGGAAGTTGCAATTTCTGAGGCAGACAATAAATATGGATGGCCAATATGCTATTACGACTTGCTTGCCAATTACTTTGTATGCACGCCACAAAATGGAAGATCGATCCTAAATCTCATAGTGCAACTTTGGAGCCAGTCATTTGCATCCACTATTTTTACTCTCTTGTTTCACAAGTGGGTACGTGTTTATAATCCCATGCAACTTGGTACTTTTATTTTCTTATTGACAAAGTTAGATCCCACATTATTTGGTTCTCTACCTTTTAATTTAATTTCTTCGTTTTCCTGTCCAATTCACTCTATGTCCAGTCATTGCTAATTTCTGACACCAAGTATAGAGTATATTTGTCACTCTTGTTTCGTTGTTGTATCTTGCTTGATTGAGCTTCTTATTTAGCCAATCTTTTTATATACTTCTGTTCCACAGATGTTTGAGGTTGAGTTTAATAATCCTGAAGTCTTGCTCCGTTACTCATCTGCACTGGTTGAAGGCACTACGGATGTTTTCTGGTAATAATCTTTGCCTATTACTATTGTGAGGATACTTTACTGACATAAAACTACTTAAGCAGGGAATATCAGTATGCAGATTGGCTCAAAAAGTAACATTATCTACATTGAGTAGAATTTGGGAATTAAGTAATCTCTTACTGCGGTTTGAGTGTCAAAACCTATATGTTTTCTCTTCTGAGACAAACACTTACTTTAACTTGGAACATATTCTCTTAGTAAGATACCCTCTGCCCACCTTTTACTAGCCATGACAGAGGCACATGTTCCACAATACCTGAAAAGTGATTCCCACAATATACAAAGTATTATGGAAAACTTCAATTGATCCATATAGCTTAAAAGTTCCTAGAGAAGAAAGGGACACAATGGAAGAACATGGGTATTCATCCTTTGCGTGGTATTGCACAGTGGTTACCTCATTTCTTGTTTGATATATGATCTATACTAGAAAAGTTACCTTACCAAGGATATATTCATACTTGCAGGATCGACATCCAAACAAATGCAAGACGTTTCTCGATTCTCTTTCATGTGAGAAGTCTTTGGCAAGTTAATTTACTTGCTATTGCATATTTGATTCTGTTCGGATATCAATTTAATGTGCTTGTTGCTTCAACTGTTTGTAGTATCTTCTAGAAGTTGCTCTAGATTCCGAGAGATCAAAGAAGATCCCGCCACAGGTGTAGCATTTATCTTTTTCATGATCACTGAATTCCTTGCTGTCTTTGACAATGAGCTTGTCTAAGTAACTTTTTTGGCAAAATATCTTTTCAGGCTCAGCGGGATCTATTTCTTCTCCTCTCAAGATTCTTGTTTTTCTATGGTGCAGGTTGATCAACTGTTTGAATAAATATGTTTTTACCTAACGTTATTTTTGCATATTCAGTTTTCATGGTTATTCTAACAAGAATTGAATGTACTCTTCGCAGCTGACAAACTTGAAAGTTTTCTGAAGCAATTTCCTGAGTTTCCTAATGCTTTCCTAATTGGAGGTGCATCAGACATATTTGTGACTGAAATAGCTGATCAGGTACAAGATTAGATACGAGGTTTCTGTTTCATTATGTTGACTAGCACCAACTGAATAATTATTACATCCACAAAAAAAATTCTGTTCATCTTGTGTTGATAATTTATAGGAGTTGAAAAATTAGACACGGCGTGATTGACCAGCACCAACACGACCCAAAACTATTGGGTTTGGATTGGGTCATATCATGTCTGGGCTTTTATCTGGCCAGCCCCTTTAATGCACATTATATTTGATCTATGTGATTTTCTTTTATCCCTTTTATGTTGTATCATACTACCTTTTTATATTTTTATAATTTTAGAACCTCTAATTTTAGAACCTCATATGTGTACATGTTATGATTTATCAACTTTCTTTTTTTTAGCGTTAATAAATAAAATAAACAACTTAATGGGATCCTCGTCCATGATTTTGGCCAAATGAGCCAAACAAGTGTATAAATAAATGCAACAACATTGCTTGTAGGGTTATCGTGTCGTTTCGTGTTCAATTTAGCATTTCAGGGCCTGGAGCGAACAACCTTCCAGTTTCATTATAATCTCACCTTACATTGATCAATTTGTCACCAGCTTCAAAAATTGAAGGTGGAACCAGCTCTTCTTCATTACCTATCTCAAATAAAATTTCTCCAAGGTATGGTTCACTGATACTCTTTCTGGTGCAACTAACCTGATTTTTTTCTTTCAGATTCTAAATTTAGACATGTTTACAATGTATGCAGGCCAAGAACTAAGATTGACAACCAGTACAAGACTGAGAACATGTTTATATAGCTTCACATCACCAGGTGGTCCGATGTACCCAACAAGAGCTGTCCGTCATGCAGCATGGGATGCATTAGATTTTCTTTTTCCTGTAAGTCTCTGGCTCTGCAGTTCTACTGTGCATGTTCATGCTCATGCATAATGCATCTTCAGGTGCTGAATCTTTGACTTGTTTTGGATCCCTTAAAATTTGTGTTTTTTGGTTTCGTGGTCCGGGTCTTGATAGAAAAAGCCGTTGGATATATAAAAATAAAAATAAAAGGCAGTGTTTGTGGAATCGGGCCTGAAGCTCTGTTCTGCAGCCCACTGTCTGTCTTTTCAACCATGAACCAGTTATTGGTCCGGTTAGTTGAAAAATGTCAACGCGACATAATAATGGTGCAACACTGCAATTCAATAATAGGACACAGTTACATTCTTTCACTACTCAATATCTGAGAATGAATCTCTCTCTCTCTCTCCCCCCCTCAGGTTGGAAGATATCCTCGGCATATAATCAGTCTCTTCTTCCGGCTACTTTATCCATGGTACTGGCCATCATCTTGTTGGAATTTCGTACTTTCTTGCATACGAGCTATCCTATATTCCCTCTTAGGATTTATTTTTTCTAGTTGGGATAAGATTAACTGAATCAAAGCAATCATAAATATATATTCTGTGTTATAAGATTTATATAGGAAGTGCGGGGAAGGAAGCTTCCTTCTGGTAGTCTGTCCTCCAGTGCTGTCAAACGGGTGTACATTGTGCAATATGTTGTTGTACAATTAAAGGATGAGAGCATCTCTAGACTTGTGTCTTGGACATCTCACAATCTCTGGTACAACCATTCCTATCCACTCCAACTTCTATAATGGTCATGTATGTACCCTTATTTTTTTCTTGGGGAGATTATGTATGTGCTATATATAAACCATAAAGTCAAAATGAATCTTTAGCTTTTTATACATTTCATTTTTTTTGTTTCAAGTGTTGATACAATTTTGTGTGTTTTAATTTATCTTCGAACTACTAAAAATTCACACGTAGTCTTAGTCATGTGTTATTTTTCCTTTTAAAAAACAAGAAAAAAAAAAAAAAAAAAAAAGCATATTATGAGGTCGTAAATAGAAGTTCAAGACATTATGAGTAATGTGTTCAAGACAAGGCAAAATAAATACATTTCAATATTCTTTGTTTTGTTTTGCTTAATCGCTTGCAGTACAAGATGGTTGTAAAAATGTTATTAGGGCTTTTATTCGGTTACATCGTATTAATACAACTGAATCAATGTTATATAATTCGTCAAAAAATGAATTTCGCATACTACTTGTGTCTACCAAGGCAAAATCTGAATTCTGAATTTGAATTACTGTTCTTACATAACCAGGATTAGGCCTTTTGTTTACGGTATAACCTGTCTCCAGAAAAGGCACATGCCATTACTTGTACCCTTTTTTATGTAGTTTTACCCTCTACGCTAATTATTTGTGCATTTATTCATCCCTCACGCTTTCATTTCTTTTTCCAATGTTTGCCAATGTGATATTTTTTGCTTCTTTCTTTCCTTTCCTAAGATTTTGTCCCTCTATACTTGGAGAAAATGAAGGAAGATTGTGCAAAAAATAGAAATTAAAATACCAAGTGCAAAGTACCACAAAAATAAAAATAAAGTACACGAGGCAAAAGCAAAGAAATTATACACAGGCCAAAGGTAAGAAAATCGATGTAGAGGGGGATAATATGGATCTTTCCAAAAGTTTATGCATCAAAAACTTAAATATAGGCACAAACAAAGCCATGGAAAGATAAAACAAACGTACACAATAAACGATTATCCTCCATGGCGATTCATGACAACCTTGGGCTCTAAACAAAGCAAACCGGGTTTCATAGATTTCGATTTTCCTCCATCAATTTAGCAATACCATCAGTAGCAGAGGGCAGGCCCAATTACACACTTGTCTTTTATCCAGATCAACAATTAAACAAAGCAAGTTTCCTGAACCAGCGTCCTACCTCGTCTATTAGAGATCTCTGCCTTCTTTCAAAGAGCTAATGTAGGCCGAAGTACACAAGTTGGGGATGCAAGGGCAAATAAGTAAATTCCGGTAAGTATGCTAAAGCTCTATCAATTTGTCTGCATGGCTTCTTGGTGATATTTTTCAAGATCAGCATCTAGATCTTCAGCAGATACCTTCTCATCACGGCCCCTTCCCCGTCCACGGCCCCTTCCACCAAATCCACGGCCTCGTCCACCGCCTCGTGACCTTCCAAAACCTCCTCGCCATTGTCCACTGTTCCAAGGAAATGATGTCAGGAAATATACACACAGCATGACTGAATTATAAACTAACAGGCAATAGGAGAAATGGGATTTCATTTTCTATCCATCACCAACTGTTTAAGATCTTTACTCTCTACACTTACCAGCAAAGAAACACATGATAAAATAATAACTGATAGATATTACACACCTTCGAGGAGGAGCTAAATCTGAATCACCAAAAGCACCAGCAGAAGGAAGACCAGCAGCAACAGCTGAAATGTTGGTTCCAACAACCTCTAATTTCATTGGTTTTCCGTCAAGCTGAACATTATTATACCTCTTGATAGCAGTCAATGCGTCTTGTTTTCTTGAGAAGACTACTTCAGCAGTACCCTATAGAAAAGCATTTTGTTTCCTAAACCACAGCAACACACAAGCTACAGCAAAGGGCAAGAATAGGTAAAACTCAGATACCTTTGATCGCCCACTCCTATCATAGTGTACCGTAAACCTTTTCAGGTCACCAACCTCCGAAAAGAGTTCCTGCAGATAATTTACTTGTAATGTTAAATGAAAACAACTTTCTGACAGCACATACAGTTCAAAGAAACAACTGCTGAAAACAAACTAACCAACAATATCATATATGAGCAGAATGATTTTCACCTCTAAAATGAAACCACAATTACCTATGGTATTGCAAGAAAAGATGATTTATGAACAACAATATAAATGTTGTGACTTGGTGAGTCAATTTATTCATCAAAAAAAGGGAGTGCTTTCATGCTCCCCTGATGTGGCCTTGATGTATCAAGAGTGGGCACATTAAGTTGTGAGGTCACAGTGAGTACGGATGTAGGGGATCCTTTCCCTACAGCACTAGACATAATTTCACTATGAATGAAGGCAAGCAGAGCAAACTCTATAATAGTCAGGTATGGGTCAAGACGGCAAAGATTCCAAAAAGATGCTCAAGTACATCATCAAATAAGAGTACATTAACAATTGCACAACAACTGCACCAGCCTTGCTAAACTAACAATTCACTTGAGCAGGAAGAAGAGACCTGGGGGAATGTTTGGATTTGATGTTTTAGCTAGAAAAACAATAAGGCAAATATTTTTATATGTTCATAGTGAAAATAGGATAATATTACAAGTCAAGTACAATCTACTGTATTTAACATTCCAGTTCCCTTGTTATCAACTTTGTTCAATATCTTTTATGTGAGATCCATGCTATCACCAAAGCGTATGCATGAACATAGCCTACATAAATGTATCTATATTCATATACAAGTAAATACATATAGGCCTTTTAATAATTTATTACAAGTTTTTTAATTTACAAATGCTACTTTAAGGGTGGAAAGTGTGATTGTGAATAATTAATGCAAAAATAAAAAAAAACACACACACACACACAATGTGTGCATTTTCTCACAAATATGTAATCTACTGGATAACACACAAAATAAATGTGTTCTATCATTTTTATTGCATGTCTTCAAGAGGAAACATACAAGCAATGAACATCCAATTTTTTAATTTTTTAATCTTTTTTGGGGGGTAGGGGGGGAGAGATGTAAGTGTAACCTCTGATCAATCATTGGAATGTACTCAACAATCTTTAAGAAATGATGCCAAAGACACACTCAATGTGCATCTTCCCAAAAATTTAAAGATAAAAGGAGAAAACCTCAAAAACACATTTCTTGTGAGAAACTACACACACTGTGTTTCACCATATTATTCTAGCACACATTTTTATCATTTATCAGATTTCTTTTGATAAACCATGGAGAGCCATATATATCACTTAAATGACTTTTTTAATGGTTTCTCATTGAATCAATCTTCACCATGCTCATCCATTTTGTTCAAATCTATAGGTCAAAGACCCATTCTAAAAAAAAGGGAAATGGATAACAAGATCCAATAAGAACTAAGTCTAGAGACATGATCTTTACTTGGAACTACAACAGTAGTTTTCAGATTAGGATCAAAAACATTGATCTCATTTTCCCACTCAACCCACAAGCTCCGTTAATGGATTATGGAAGAATGATGTTTAGTTCATCAACTAGAAAACAGAGGCTACTCTATAGGATACACTCTTTTATGAGCTAACCAAGCAGGAGACTTTGCCCCAGTGAAGTAGTGCAGCTGTCAATGCTTGCACTTAGATTTTTCAGTGTGTTAAATTTCACTAGCCAGTTAACAAGCCTTAGGACTAATAACTTATGCATATCATCACACTACATTAAACATAAATTAAATGGCTAAGCATTTGGACAGCTCCATGTACAGATATATTTGTTATAAGCTACTGTCTCCGAGCTACTAACAGATGCAACAAACCAGCCACCACAAAGATATACATATTTCATGAATTCTAAATATAATTTTTAACAACAAAAGAAAATCAAGAAACTTGGACAGAGAAACGGCAACATCAAGGAAGATAATCAAAAATACATTTTTTTGTATAACAAGAAAAGAGCTTCTAGAAAAAAACACCTTAATATCCTCATTGGAGACTCCATAATCTAAATTGGAAATATATAACTTTGTTCCGGTCTCAATGTTGGAAGCTCGACCTCCGGCAGAGAACAAATCATGGCCCCAAGCTGTATCAGGTGCCTATAACACGGCCATAATTCATCAGTAAAAAATTGTCACACCACAAACTACCGAGCATAAACTCAAGAACGTTTGTCATATATAACAGGCTATCTCTTCTCTCTTTTCATACCTCCCTTGCTTCATAAAGTATTGAATAGTCAAATTCTTTAAAAAAAAAAACAACTTGCAATAGCTACTTACAACAGTACAAAAAATTAAGGAAGTAGGAAAAGAAAATTTTAAAGAAGCCATATGTATATATTCAAAACAATAAAAGGGAACGGGTCTGACCCTGGGAGCGGCGTAGGGGGCGGCGCGATTTTCAGAACGGTTAGGCTGACGGCGTGCTGGTCCAGGACCGCCGCCGCGACCTCTTCCTCTGCCGGTGGAATTTTTGTTGCTCTTGATTAGATCGTCAAGACTCATGTCCAGCGGAACACCTGACATCTTCTCTCTGTATGCGTAAAACTGTTCAAACAGAGCGACGGAGATCTAACGAGCAGCAAGTAATTAGGGTTTGGAAGGGGAGAACTTGATGAGAGAGAGAAGGTGGGCTGGGAAAGAGAGTGTGACTACCGACCAAGCCAGAGACTTTCAACATCTGAGGAGGCTTTTTATATGGTGGTAATTTTTCATGTTAAAAAATTAGTCCTATTAAAAAATAATAAATAAATAAATAAATTTTAAACAAATTTTATTTAGATAATTAAATCTTTTTAATTAAAAAATAATAATTTTTGTATTCTTAATTCTCATATCTATGACTATAATTTGAATAAGTTTTATGGTAAAGAATGAAATTCAACGACTTTGTCTATCTTTCTCTCTCAATTTCTTCGAATCAAAGTTATTCGTCTGAGATACCATTTCACTATAAACAATAAACAGAAAACACAACGAACAAATAAATCACTCTGCAAAAACATCACAATAAATTACATAAACAACGATCATACATAATTTTGTGTGCCAAAAACCTTCACTCCAATTCAAACGTTACTCTATAAAATTTAGAAAATATAAATAGTGTTGTGGGAAATATGATTTTGACATATGTAGTATATATATATATGAAGCGGGGAAATGCAAATTTAAAAAACAAGACAATCATCAGTTCTTGAACGAAATTTTGGATTGCACCCATGATTATTTTGATATATATATATATATATATGAAGCAGTCAAATTTGTTTTAAAATAGAAGTTTTGTTTTATTAAAAGAGTATAATAGGGGGGGGGGGGGGCGAATCACCCATTTAAAAAATGCAAAGCAAATTTTGGCTCAAGATTTTATCTATGTTTTTTTTAAATGCAAATGAATTAAAAGAAATTATAATAACCATTGACTTTATTGAATAAACTTAATTTGCGTATTTTTTTTTATTCTAATCTTAATTTATTGGTTGTATAAAAAGAATTAACTTTTAGATATTAATTGCACAAAGAAAGGAGGTTATTTATCTAATTAATATAAAAGAATATATATATATTTTATAAAATAATATGAATTTAAAAAGTGTTCTCAAAATAGGTAAAACGTCAGTGGACCTGATGATGTTTGGTAAAAACGTCAGGTCCGCTGATGTTTATTGGGCCGAAGGCCTGACGTTTATTGGGTTATTGAGATTTTTTATTTGAAATTTAAACAAAAAAAATTATTCCTATATATAAATATTAAGTATATATAACTATAAGGTATATAGATATGGTACGGCTATTCATACTCCCAAAATTTCTAAACATACCCCATTATAAGGTATATAGATAGGGTATGAATAGTCATACCCCCAAAATCTTTAAACATACCCATAATAATTATGACAAATTAAATAAAAATAAGTTGACTAAAATACCCTTATATATTTAAAAGTAATTTAATTTAATTTTCTTTTCAACTGCATAACCCCAGTTAGAAGTAGAGGTAGACTTTTAAAGCTTCATCACCTAAATAAGAACAGAGAGCTAAAACTGCCGGAGTTGGAAAGCAGTTGACCATTTGGTTTGACGGGTTTAGATAGTGGAACAGGAGTGGATTCAGTTGGGCTTGCAAGAGGAGAAAGAAGCCCTAGAGTTGGGAAGCCAGCATCAATAGCCTATATTTGATCTGCCTTTAGCTTGAGCTAGCGAAATAGTTTGCTAGTAGGTGGGAGTGAATTGTGGGTGTCCTAGCTATGATTCCTGTCTGTGTCCAGATAGGGTCAGGGTCACTAAGGGCAGACGACCGAGAAAGAAAGGTTCCACATTTGAACATTGGTTGATCTTAGCGACCTTAATGCTCAACCTTAATGAATGACTGCAAGAGATTCACGAGACCAAGAAAATTCCGGAGAAGAAGCAAGCTTCAATCCCAACTCACGTTTCTTCTTCTTGGTCTTTTTATATTTTTAAAAGTAATTTACTTTTATTGTCTTCTTCGACTCCATGTTTGTGTTTATATATATATATATAACATAATATATATATCTATATATATATATATAACATAATATATATATATATATAACATAAAAATATTATTCAACATAAGAGGAAAGGTATTTAGATTTGAAAAGCCATCTAAACAAAATAGCCCGAAATTCAGAAGCATATATATATATATATATATAGTTCATAAGAAACATAATTTTTCTTGCTAATGTGTTATACTGATATTGTTTTCTTCTTTTTTTGGATTTTTGGGTAGATAAGCGAGAAGATGGAGGTTAAAAAGAAAATATTTGTATGGTAGATTAAATGATAGAAAAATTGTAGAGAAATTTGTTTTTTAGGGTTTTTCTGGGGAAGACATTGAGTTGAACAGTCATGATTTGTTTTTTATTTTTTATTTTTTATTTTTTTAATAAGAAGGCTATAATAGTTATAAATGGGGTATATTTAGTAAAAAGAAGATAATTATTAATTGTACTTGGGGTATATTTAGACTTTGAGGTATGTTTAGAGGTTTTTGGGGTATGAATAGCCGCAGCCATATAGATATTTAGAGAATTTAATATTAAAATATATTGATTATTTTTTATTTTTAAAAAAAATATTTGTTGTATTTTATTTATTTAATATTTATGATATATATATATATATTTAAACACTCTATATAAAATTCTTTTTTTAAATTATAGTATGTATTAATTCATTTATAATATCTTAATAATTTTAAATTTAATATAAAATAATCCTTTTATATAAAAATATTAATATAATTTATATATCTTTATATATATTTATTTAAATTGTTCTAGTAATACCTAATATTAAATTTATAATTATTAATAAATATTTATATAATTTAATTAGGTTGATATAAATATTTATTTTTATTGGTTTATAATTATATTATTATTTTATATATAATAGAAATAAATATATATTTATATCAGAAAAAATATAGAATTATATTTTATATTATATTTTAATTAATTTAAATAAAAAATATTTTTATTGATTTTTATTAATATAAATAAAATTTCTTGAATAATAAAAATAAATAATTAGTAAAAAATTAAATATATATATATATATACATTATTAAAGTAATTACATATTATATAATTAATTATATATCTTTTATATATACATAAATATATAATATTAAATGATATATATACACGTGCATATATATACGTGCATGCATACATATATATATATAATATATATGCATGCATACCTAACATTACATGTAACATATATATATATATATATGTATATATATTTAGAAAATAAAAAAAGTCAGTGGGCCTGACTTTTTTAATTTTCAGATTAAAACGTCATGCCCGATGATATTTTTATCAAACAACGTCAGGCCCGCTAACGTTTTACCCTATTTTTTGTAATAATTTTTAAAATCACACCATTTTACAAAATCTTTATTTTTTTACATTATTTTGATAATTAACCCCAAAGAAAGGACGTTATCTTAGCCGATCCAATCCAAGTTAAGTTAGAAAACTTATTAATTTGGCTTTAAAGTAGTCAAACATTTTTTCTCATAAAAAAAATATATTTTGTAACCATATTTATGGTTTTAACATGAATTTACCTTTTTTTTTTATATGACTGGACTTTCACGATTGAGGGTATAAGTTGCGAAAACTTACACGATGGTGAAAAAGAAAATTTCCATGATTAAACTTTTACGATTGACTGTAACAGAAAGAGCTTTAACGATTAACTATAAAAACTTAGTAAGAATATTTTAGAAATTATGGGTAAAAAGTAACTTCGTTTAAATTTTGGGCACAAAAGAGTTTTGCCTAAAATAAATGTGTATATTAAATTTTGATCAAAAAATTAATATTATTTTTATTATGTAAAAATAGTATTTTTTATCATAAAAAAAATTGTTTGAATTATTATGCTTTTTATGGAAATATTTTAACTAGACTTTTTTGTAATCAAATAAAAAATAATATTTCTTTTAATAAAATACAATATTCTTATCGTGAAAAAATAACATAGTTTTAAATTAGTACTTTTTACTCTAGAAAATCTTGTGTTTTGGCTAAGGCTAAATTCAGCGGAAGCACATTTAATAAAGAATCCACGAATTTATTTGCAGATCAGAGTCTGATCGATCCAAACTTACGATTTAAATTCGTGTAGTATAGAAGCATATATATATATATATATATATATATATGTATATAAGATTCTATGAATGTGCGACATTGAGGCATATGCGGACTCGGGCTCAATGTTTGAATTAGTGGGCTTAGGCTCGTTGGACCTAGCTCTTTTCTAAGAAGCCATGCAAAATTATAGTCCACGTTAAATTAATTCCCCATGCCCCCAATACCTGTTCTTTCTTTTCTTTTTTTTCTTCTTTTTTTTTTTTTCAATTTCATTTTCCTTTTTTGTTTCTTCCTAAAAAACTCTAATCGTGCTAACTGCATTTATATATATATATATGCATTAAAAATTTAAAAGCAAAATAAAATATTACACTAGAGTGACAAACAAAAAAAGTTGGAAGTTTTGATGTTGCAGTCTGTGGTGCAATGCAAGAATATGTAAAATGTGCAGATTCGATTATTAAGGATGTCTTAATGGGTATAAACTGCATTATATGCCTATTTATTCGGAGGAATCAATCTGGAAAGACCCTTCTACTCCAAGAGAGGTACTGGTTTGAATTTCTGAATTTATTTCTAAATAAATATGCACTTTTTTTCTTAAGTGTCCCAATTTTCTTCAATTAATTTTCCATCTTGCATTTCTTCATGTTTCTATGTTTTCATACTCTCTCTCTCTCTCTCTCTCTCTCTCTCTCTCTCTCTTCCCATTGGAATACTTTTTGTTTTGTATCTTTTACATTAAATCATGCTTTTGGCTTTTGCCAGCCCATGTGAGGTATCCAGTGAAGATGTGACCCCTCCAACCATTCGACTACACACATACACTATCACTCTCTCCCCACCTTCCCCACTCCATCTCTCTTCTCTTTCCGTTTTTTTTTTTTTTTTTTTGGCCCAAAGCCCATAAATTAATCCCTTTTGTTCGAGAAACTCGATTGCTCTTATGCTGATGACTTAAAAGACCTGTTTCCTTGTATCAAAATTTCCACATCTTCTTTCTTGCTTTTCAGGCAGCTCCTTTTTCAAGTTTGTGATTATGATATGTAGAATTGTTTAAAAGGTAAGATTTTTTTTCCCATCTACACGTACCCTCTCACAGGCAGTAGCGTGTCTCGTAGGCAATACATCATACACCTTCTCTACAATTTCTTTGTATAGTGGAGCTGTTTTGAGGAGGGTGTACGAACATTGGGGTGAAAAAGTAATTTCAAGCCTTTGCTTTTCAGGCTAAACTTTGAACCACCATAAAATTTCAGGAAAAGGGGCTGCTCGGCCGTCTTCTTATTATAGGCATTGTAGGTATATTTTCTCTCTTTTTCTTTTTTTGGGAAAATTTTCTACCTGGGCTTTTAATTACCGGGTGCAATTTATGGTGGAATAACCAAAGACAGAATCTTGAAATTCAGTGTTTTTTTCCAAGTAAAGATGGGATCTTTTAGTGGTTTGGGCATTGGTTTAAGTTTTGTTTTTGGTTGCATCTTAATGGGGCTTGTAGCAGAGGTATACTATCTGCTTTGGTGGAAGAAGAGAATAGCAAATTCCACCAGAGAAATTGAAGAATTCTCTTTCCTCTTCTGCTGGAGAAAGCCCACTTCTTTCCACAGCACAGGTAGCAACCAAGAACTCACAAACTCAGTGAGAAACCCACAACAAGTAGAAGAAGAAGAAGAAGAGCAAGATTTGGAGGTGGGCCCAGACAAGAATTCAGGGCTGATGAAGGAGTTTTGTGAAGAAGGGATTGAGCAAGAACTGATGAGAGTCCACAACCTCTGTGGGCCCCCTAGGTTTCTCTTCACAATCAAAGAGGAGAGCAAAGAGGATTTGGAATCTGATGATGGGAAATCAAGAAAAGGGTCAAGAGCAAGAAGCTTGAGTGATCTTGTCTTTGCTGTTGATGGCACCCCTTTTCTTACACCACTGTCTTCACCAACATTGAAGACTCCAAACCCTTTGGATTCTTACAGCCATCATGGGATAAACCCTCTCTTTGAGTCAATCTCAGAGGCTGAACTCAACAGATTGAGGTCTTCCCCCCCTCCAAAATTCAAGTTCTTGAAAGATGCTGAGGATAAGTTGTTGAGGAAGTTGTTGAAGGAAGAATCTGACAGAAAAGTGGGCTCAAAAGTCCAAGATTCTTTTCATAATACTAAAGTGGATTCTAAGGATGAAAGAAGTTCTGGTTTTGTTTCAGTTATTAATGTGAGGGAGCAGATTCATAACCAAGCATCACAGGTACTTCCACTGGCTTCTTCTCCAACCTTCCAACACAGTGCCTGATGAAACACATAATTCCTTTGTTTCTGATAGTGTTACACCTCATGTCTGTGTATGAATTACGCACGCTGCACGTATAAAATGACATCATCAATGTATACATGCGGCTTTCAATTGAGTAACCAGATTGGTGATGAGAAGAAATCTGAGCTGTTGTAGAGAATTGGAATGGTTTTTAGTTAGTTTTTTTTTTCTTTAGTTCATTTGCAGTTGATTAGCGTGTTGATTGATACTAGAAATATTTTCTGTGTTTTCTAATTGTTAGGGTAGGTGACATCATCAATGTGAAGAGATTTATTCTTCTTCAAGAATTATGCTGTGTTTGGTTCAAGTATTTTGATGAGGAAAATGAAAATGTTAGGATAAAGAAAAATGGAACTTGCTTGGTAGAGAGAGGAAAAAAAGAAGAAACAAAAGTATGGAGGGACGAGCAAAGAACCATTTTCTTCTGTCATTTGTATTCTTCTACTCTTTGGTTTGTTCTTTTTTTTTTTCTTTTTTTTTTTTTGACAAAAAATTCAAATGTTTGCAGACAAATATACGTTTTCTCTTTTCCTTTACCTTATTCGTTGTTCTAAAAAAAGGAGTTAATGCATGGCCTCTGTTTAGGTCTTGAATTTCCATGCTTGTGTATGAGTGCAAAAAAAATTGTTATATTTTAGGGTTTTGAGGGTCGTTTAAGATTATTTTTAGAAATTTTGAAAATGTATTAGCATTATTGATTGTGAACAAAAAATTGGTGAATATCAATCTTGCACCAAGTAATTCAAAAATTTATTACAATGTTAGAGAACTTTTATATCGTTTTAGTATATATATGTATTATTACATCACTTTTTAGTATTTCTTAATTTCTGACAAAAACTTGAAAACGAGACAGAGTAATTATGTTCAAGTATGAACCACCCACCCCTCAAATTTATGTCCTATGAACCATAAAGACAACATTTAATCAATACTTATGCATTAAAACACTCATTATTTGGTTTCTCTTTTTTAATGCACTTATTATCATTAAAACTCAGGCCATGCTTTGTTAGATAAATGTGGAAAATTTGACCCTTCCAAGTAATAATAATTTCAAAATGCATTTGAGGATATATAATAGTAGATGTTTGCTCGTGTAATATACCGAATAAAATATATGCTTAATAAATATTGCTATTTATAAAAATTTTAAATATATAATATTTTCAATAGTGAGTCTTAAGTTTCAGCTCGTGTAAAGGATGATATTTGAACATTTTGTTATTTCAAATGATTAAGTGGCCTATGGTAGGTCTATAAAGTCTTAATATTGAATGATTGTATAATCTTAGATAGTATGTGTGGTGCTGTGGAAGGCTTGTCTTCAAATATGTGGATCGATGTTAGAACGGAATCTTATAGACAATGTTGAGTTTAATATGTAAAATTGATTTTCTTGAGTAAGAATTATAGGAAATATTATTTATAAAAGTTGTTGAGCGTCTAATCAGATTCCCGGTGTGGGAGTTATTCTCAATTTCCCACATGATGCTTCCTAGTTTACTCAAGCAAACTTTTTCTTCTCTTTCAAATTTGTCAATTTTGGTTTCAGACATACCAAAAATGCAGAAGTTCCATAAGTTTCTAGATAGAAGCATAAATGAGATGAATTTCCACAATTTAGCTCAAAACAAGAAGAAAAATAATGAGTTTGCACGGATATTTATGTAAAATATCATACAAATTACCATCCAAAAATTGTTCGAGACTTTGTTGTTGAACAATTAGTAATACATGATGAATTCAGGCAACCAGTTAACCCTACACATACTGTCCTAAATTAATTCATTCTAATATTATCTAAACGGGTATATAAACAATTTCAGTATGTTGTGACAGAATAGGATTATAGAGCATAAACAAGAAACAAGAAACGTAAAGAAGACACAAGATTTACGTGGTTCACCAATAAATTGGCTACGTCCACGGGCAGAGAGGAGAACGGATTTTATTATGTGGTATGTGTGTTACAGATTACAGATCTCAAGGACCATATATATAGTACTGAGGAAAATCTAAAACACCGAAATTGGTGATATGCATATCTTTGTCCTGGATATGCATATCTTATATCTTCATCAGATCTTTCTAAGATTTGTTCCCAGATTTACTCTTGATTCTCCTTATTTTTAGTCATGCCTTTTCTTCCTTGATATATATAGCTCTGCGAAGTGTGTGATTCAAGACATATCAACAAATCTTCACCTTGACTTGAATCTTCCTTGCAGATGCATCATTACAATGCCAGATGAACAGACTCCTCCTTTCTGCCTCAGATTTGCCCTCCTTGGGCATCTAACAGCTTGTGACATTTAGCAAGTCCAAACAATGTCGAAACTTGCTATGCGGGACCGGCTTGGTGAACATGTCAGCAGGATTATCAGCGGTACCTACTTTCATCACCTTGATTCTCTGCTCACTCCTCAGAAAATGATACCTCAAATCAATATGCTTGGTCCTCTCATGATGGACCTGATCCTTGGTCAAACAGATTGCACTCAGACTGTCACAGAATACAATAACCTGATCATGATGTAGACCAAGATCACCTACAAGCCCTTTCAACCAAACTCCCTCTTTAGCAGCTTCTGTCAGTGCCATATATTCTGCTTCAGTTGTAGACAAAGTAACTGTAGCCTGCAGAGTTGCCTTCCAACTAACAACAGAACCACCAAGAGTGAAAACATAACCAGTCATAGATCTTCTACTATCAACATCTCCAGCATAGTCAGAATCAGAATAACCAGTCACAGAAACGTGAGCATCACCTCCATAAATGAGACCAACATCAGAAGTACCTCTGAGATAACGGAAAATCCTCTTCACAGCTTGCCAATGCTCCTTTCCAGGTTGTCCCATGAACCTGCTGACAACACTAACAGCATGTGCAAGATCTGGTCTAGTGCAGACCATAGCATACATCAAACTCCCTACTGCATTAGAGTATGGGACTCGAGACATGTACTCCTGCTCAGCTACAGATTTCGGTGCATAATCAGTGGATAAATGAATATTTGTAGCACTTGGAGTATCAATAGGCTTTGTGGTAGACATACCAAATCTAGACAAGATCTTCTGAATGTAACTCTTCTGTGACAAGAAAAGCTTCTTCTTCTCTCTTTCCCTATATATCTCCATACCCAGAATTTTCTTGGCAGCACCCAAATCCTTCATATCGAACTCAGCACTGAGCAGATCCTTCAACTTCTGAATATCAGACTTGGACTTCGCAGCTATGAGCATATCATCCACATACAGGACGAGATAGATCATGAAACCATCATCAGCTTTGTTGTGATACACACAACAATCATACGGACTCCTGTTGTATCCCAACTGGATCATGTAACTGTCAAACCTCTTATACCACTGCCTTGGAGACTGCTTTAGCCCATATAAAGACCTCATCAACTTGCAAACATAATCTTCCTTCCCCAGAACCTGGAACCCCTCTGGCTGAGTCATGTAGATATCGTCTTCGAGCTTTCCATGTAGAAAAGCTGTCTTCACATCTAGTTGCTCAAGTTCTAAATCTTGATGTGCAACCATTGCTAGTAACACTCTGATGGAAGTGTGTCTTACCACTAGTGAGAATATCTCATTATAGTCAACCCCCTCCTTCTGTGTGAACCCTCTTGCAACTAGCCGAGCTTTGTATCTCACACCCTCACCAGGTATGGTTTCTTCCTTCTTCTTGAATATCCATTTGCAAGTAACAATCTTTCTCTCCTTAGGCCGTTTGACCAGCTCCCAAGTCTCATTCTTGGCAAGTGATTCCATCTCTTCTCTCATTGCAGCGAGCCATTGGGCTGACTCACTACCTGAAACAGCCTCTCTGTATGTGAATGGTTCACCTGCAGATGGTTCTTTCTCTTCCACCTCGTCAGCGACTTGTAATGCATAAGTCACCATATCCTCAAAACCATACCGCACAGGAGGCTTCACACCTGTTCTCCTAGCTCTATCAACCGCTATGCTTATCTGGCGAGCTTCTGGATGAACATCTGAACTTGCACTTTCAGCTGTAGTATGTTGATCTTCTCCACCTTGGAGTTGTGATTTACACTCATCGAGAGTGACTTGCAGCTCCACCTGTTTATCAACACTACTACAATTTTCTGTACAAATGGACTTCACAGTGGAGTTAAGCATAGAATTCTCATCAAAAATCACATTCCTACTGAATATAACTCTATTTCTGAAGGTGACCAGATTCTATATCCCTTAACTCCATCCCCGAAACCTACAAATATACCCTTCTTAGCTCTTGGCTCTAATTTACCCTCACTAACATGATAGTAAACATTACAACCAAAAACCTTTAATAGTGAATAATCTGCAAGTTTATTAGACCATACCTCATAAGGTGTCTTGCAATCAATGCCAGTGTGAGGACCACGGTTGATCAGATAGCACGCCGTGTTTACTGCTTCTGCCCAGAACTTTCTAGCCAAACCAGCATTCGAGAGCATGCATCTCGCTCTCTCCAGCAATGTCTGATTCATGCGCTCTGCCACACCATTCTGCTGCGGTGTATGTCGGATAGTGTGGTGTCGAGCAATCCCTGCATCCTTGCAGAACTCGTTGAACTCAGACGAACAGAACTCCAGGCCATTATCAGTTCGCAGTCGCTTGATCTTCTTCCCAGTCTGATTTTCTACCAACGCTTTCCACTGCTTGAATTTCTTGAAAGCTTCACTTTTGTGTTTCATCATAATTACCCAAGTCATCCTAGAGTAGTCATCAATCATAGACACAAAATATCTGTGGCCTCCAATAGACTCAACACGTGACGGACCCCAACAATCCATATGAATGTAGTCAAGAGTCCCCTTGGTCTGATGAACTGCCTTCTTTGGAAACTTACTGCGATGAAGCTTCCCAAAAACACAATGTTCGCAGAATTCAAGACTCTGCACTTTATGCCCAGAAAGAAGATCCCGCTTTGACAAAATCTGCATCCCTCTTTCTCCCATATGACCGAGCCTCATATGCCACAGCCTGGTCATATCCTTGGTCTGAACCTCAGATGATGCAACATCAGCAGAACCTGTCACAGTGGAACCTCGCAGATAATATAAGGTACCACGTTTCAAGCCTGTCAGAACCACCTTTGAACCTTGACAGACATACATAACTCCACCTTCACCTTTGAAACTGAAACCCTTGCTGTCAAGGAGACTCAATGATATCAGATTTTTCGTCATCTGTGGAACATGCCTGACTTCATTCAAGGTGCAGAATACCCCATCATGTGTCCGTATCCTGACTGAGCCAATCCCAACCACTTTGCAGGCAGCACTGTTAGCCATGGTAACATTTCCTCCATCTATCTGCTCATAGGTCGAGAAGAACTCCCTGTTAGGACAAATATGATATGATGCCCCAGAATCAAGAACCCACACATCATTACGATGTGAATGTCCAGCTGCAACCAAGGCCAGATCATCTTCAGAATTTGTATCAGTTTCTGCAACAGCTGCAGAACCGCCGACACCCTCTTTCTTCTCCTGTTCCTCTTCTTCCTAGGACAATCATTCTTCCAGTGCCCTGGTTCTTTACAGTAATTGTAGATGTCATCGGGTTTAGGACCTTTTGAACCTTTCTGAATTGGCTTCCCACTTTTCTTCCCAGATTTCTTTTGTCCCTTACCCGTGACAAGCAACCCCGATGCCTGATTTTCTGTGGCCGAGCCAGTTGCCTGTTGGCGGTCTTCTCTGCTGTGGAGGGCAGATCGAACATCTTCCAGAGACAGAGTATCTTTCCCAGTAATAAACGATTCAACAAAATTCTCATACGATTCAGGCAAAGATACTAACAGAATTAAAGCAGCGTCCTCATCTTCTACTTTAACATCAATATTACGCAAATCTAGTAAAATTTTGTTTAATTTATCTAGATGATCCCGAAGAGGTGAACCTTCCTGCATGCGTAAACGGAACAGACGTTGCTTCAGAAGCAATTTGTTGGTTAGAGACTTCGTCATGTAGAGACTCTCTAACTTCTTCCAGAGACCATCGACAGTTTCCTGATCCGCAACCTCGATGATAACATCGTCAGATAGACATAGCATGATAGTCGAGTGGACCTTTTCTTCTAGGGTATTCCACTCTTCTTCATCTACATCCTCAGATTTAGGTTTTCCTGATAGCGGCGCCCACAAACCCTGCTGCTTCAGCAGAGATCGCATCTTGATCTGCCATAAGCCAAAACTATTTCTTCCGGTGAATTTGTCAACCTTTACGTTGAAAGCAGACATTCTTGATCGGCTCCAAAAACCCTAACAGTGCGGAAAATACTCTGATCGAAACGACCAGGCTCTGATACCAGTTTGTTGTGACAGAATAGGATTATAGAGCATAAACAAGAAACAAGAAACGTAAAGAAGACACAAGATTTACGTGGTTCACCAATAAATTGGCTACGTCCACGGGCAGAGAGAAGAACGGATTTTATTATGTGGTATGTGTGTTACAGATTACAGATCTCAAGGACCATATATATAGTACTGAGGAAAATCTAAAACACCGAAATTGGTGATATGCATATCTTTGTCCTGGATATGCATATCTTATATCTTCATCATATCTTTCTAAGATTTGTTCCTATATTTACTCTTGATTCTCCTTATTTTTAGTCATGCCTTTTCTTCCTTGATATATATAGCTCTGCGAAGTGTGTGATTCAAGACATATCAACACAGTAAATAAATATAAAATTCGAGACTCATATCCCTCCCTACCCTTCTTTAACATGCATTTTTTGAAATACAAAATCTAAAAGAATTTTAAACTACACATTAATTTTTATAATGGTGGTGCTAATAATATTAGATCAAACCCCTAAACAGTAAAGATTTTAATATGTATGATATGGACCGTACAAGAAAAAGTACAACAAATCCATACCTAATTGGGTGTCATCATATTTCACATGTGATGTAGAGACGTGCAATCATGTAATTATATATAAATGTATTAAGGATTTTTTTGACATATATTGTTATCTATTATTAAATTCTTTTTAAAATAAATTAAGTGAGATTATTGACTCAGGGACATGTATATGATTTGGTTTAACTTGAAAAAATATTTATAATATAACATAAATAAGGAAAACGATCTCAAATCTACATTATTTATCGATGAAATGATAATGTTAGGTTATCACAATCTAAACAATATTCGTTGATAATAAATAGTTGTGCATACAAGATCATAAGTTTGAATAATTTCTTCTTTCTCTTTTTATATATTTAATCTTCAATTTTACGAGCAATTCATATACAATTGTTGTATAAAAAGAATTGTATACAATACTTAAAATTCCAAAATAAATTGAAAATAAGTATTAGAATGGGTTTAGGTATGTGTACCTCGAAATGTAGACTGGAACGTTTAACGAAGTGAACTCATCA
Organism: Caryopteris x clandonensis; assembly: GCA_028749325.2. Taxonomy (NCBI): domain Eukaryota; kingdom Viridiplantae; phylum Streptophyta; class Magnoliopsida; order Lamiales; family Lamiaceae; genus Caryopteris; species Caryopteris x clandonensis. Next base: position 10,188,009 of record JAPYKT020000006.1, on the reverse strand, counting down.
TGCATGCAACCAACCTTAGGTATTAAAAAGAGATTTTCATTTTTGGATTTTACTTTTACGTTTTGTATGTATAGAATGATTATATAATACTATACTGTTAATACAAAATGAAACATAATCGAATAAAGGATCCAAAAACATGTTTATATACATGTACGTACACTCATATTTAAAAAATAATATCTTATTTTCCAATAATGAGATTATTATGGTGTGTACTGAGATAATACCCTATTGTATATTAAATCAAAACAAAATTTATTTTTCCCCAATGATTATATTGATATGGAAAAATATTATTATTATTTGAAAAGAGAATCTCCTCTGAATTTCGTATACTCCACTAAATTAAGTTTCATACATTTTTCGTAATTTTTTAATTTTATACTCATAATTTTATTGATACAAAATTAAAATAGTACAATCAAAATTTTATTAATAATAAGAACTAATGTAGGTGATAGAAAGAGTAGAATAAAAATATCAATTTACTAAAAAAATAAATTATATATCTTACATTTTATTTATCACGAATAACTAAAAATAAGAAGGTTCATTTTGTAATTATAGCTTTTCTTGACTAATTAAAGGGGATGACATTTGTTCGGCCGTTAGGACTAATTAAATGCTGTATTGACCTATGCCTACCGCATTTCATTTTCTAACTTCCGAACCAAATCTTCCTACTTCATGGAAAACAAGAAAAAAATAAAAAATTTGGATACGAGTCGGTAGGGTTAAAAATCAAACTAAGTTATTCAATATTCAATTTCAACTTTGTTTAATAATAATGTCAAACAAACTTAAATACACTTTTACGTTTGATAAAATTTAAAATTCATCTCAAGCTCGTTAGACAAAATTTGTTAAAACAAATGTAAAATATTAAAATACTCGAGCTCGACTCGTGTCGGTTCGATTAAAACTCGACTCGATATAATAAAATAAATTTCAAATAATATATTAAAAATTTCATAACATTTCGAACAATTTTTATAATAGTACGTTCAACTTGCATTAACTCATTTACACCCATTAACACACCCCTAGTGTCCAATAACAATAGAGAGATGAATGCTTTTTCTCATAAATATAATATTATAATACAATACAAAATTGAGTAACAGATCAAAATCATTGATTTATGAAAACACCACTCAACAACCAATATAAAAATTAAATGTAGTTACATATTTTGCAAAATTATAAATATATATTATAAGTTTATCAGTTAATTAAATATTAATGCACTATTTAAAATAATTATTTTGTCAAAAAATAAAATATTCCAATTGTTCCTAAAAATTGTTGCTCCCATTAGACGAATATTTCAAAATTTGAAGTACAGCCGCAAATTTTGAGACAGGAGCACCAACTTTGTAGAAAAAAAGAAAAGGAAAACAAAAGTCTGATTATTTTTCAACTTTAAAAAATGAGTAACAAGAAACAATTTGTTGAATGGAGCCAATTATATTTATTATTGGCTTTGTATCCTAAGAAAGAACAAAAGTGATGAAGAGAATAATGATTTAATTTGAAGGGGTTTATATTATAATTGACAAAATATTAAATAAAAAGTAAACTTTATCCTAAAAAACAAGAAACGTGTCCCTTTCGTCACGCGATGTGCCTAAAAGTGGGGCCCTCCTTGAGATAATTTAAACGCAAAGTTTGTCCAAAACCCCAAATTCAAATTGGCACCTCAATTTGGAAAATATTATTTCATAAAGCATATTATTACACCGCTGCGAGGGAAAGTGGAGTCCTACCTCTTATTTTTCTTAAAAAAAACGTAAATACCTGTAGCGGAAAAGAAATTATGAACTTTTGATATAAATAATTTATTCTAAAAAAATTCAAGATTAATACATAAAAGAAAACGATGAATTCTAAATACAAAATATAAAAATAAATGGTAAAAATGAATATAAATAACACGAGTTTACGATGGATGTAAAAAAAATATAAAGATTAAAGAAAATTGAAGTTCAACTTTGCAATACTTCAATTGAAACTTAACAGAGACGAGTAAAAAATATCTTAAATTCTGAATGTTAATTAGTATTTATACTTGTTAATAGAGTATCTTTGCAATTTTACTAATATATAATTTTAAATTATTAATTATTAATTTTTTATTTGAGGGGGGCTTGAAGTTTCAAAAAAAGTCGCACAAAATCCAATCGTAACATATCATATGAGGATTTAACAGGAACGGATCGTATATGTTATCTAATATTTCAATTTTATGAAATACACATTAATATGATATTAAATACAAAATAAAACAAAAGATCTAAAGTAGCGTTTATTACCTTAAAATACCATAATTCTGAATTTATGGAGATTATTTTACTAAATATTCACAAATGGGACTCAAAAGGGTCCACGACTTGGGATCCAACTATATGTTACACTCACCACACCCCAACGATTTGTGCAATTACACCCACCCAAGACTTCAAATCTTGAGCCAGGGCCTATTTAGGATTAAATTGGGCTTCCACATATATCGCTAATAATTAGGGCCCAAGTTGCTTAGGATTAGGTGGGCTTGTACTCCCTCTTATTAGGCTGTGTAGGAGAAATGGGCTTTCAAGATATTAGGCTTATAATTGGGCCTCCATGTCATAGCGTGAGATACAAAGCTGTAACTGGAAATAACCTGCATTCACACTATCCCAAATTTCCGACTATAAACAATAAAAAAATACTGTATCCTCTGTTATTTAAAATTATATATATATGTTGTGGGCTTTTCTTGGAAAATGAAGTAGGCAATAATAGGGAAGTCAGCATGGGCTGGACGCAGGTCGGCCCTACCCAACTCCTCATTACAGCGCACCATTAATTTTTTGTTAAATCACAAAGTTTTAACTTTTTTCTTAAATATTATTTCCGATAAATAATAATTCAATCAATATACCCTACAAAAAAAATATAGCAAATTTTTTTAGCAGATATTTTAAAATATAATTATGTAATATCAGATAAAAAAATTGTAATTTTCTGATTCTTATTTAAATTATTATTCGGCGATATAAAAAATGCTGATGTTAATACTCATTCAGTATGTGTAGAGAGAGAGAGAGAGAGAGAGAGAGAGATTTATTAATATTAAAAAAAAAATATTAGTAGAAGTGGAGGTGTACTGACTCGTAATGTGTTGATTATTGAAGCACATGGCTAAGATTCTGAGTGCTGATTAGTGCTAATAAATATTGAGGCAAAGTGACTCACTTTTTTATTTACCAAAATAATAAATAAAATAGTTGTGCCTAATAATTGAAGCATGTAACCTTTTTATTTTTAATTACATTGAGTACGACCAATGTGGACCACAATTCATACCTTTGCCTTGCCTCCACATATCTATTTATATAATAATAATAATAATAATAATAATAATAATAATAATAATAATAATAATATTAAGGTCTATCTTTTGTTTTCCTACCTAAAAAATCTCGTTTTTATTTTATTTATAAAACTTCAGAATTTTTATATATTTATTTGCAAACACATTTTTTATATAAATTATTATAGAAATTACAATACAAATTATTTCAAGATTAAAAAAAATTGAGATTTAACAAATTATTTTATAAATTTTATTTTTGAAGAATTTTTCTATGAGGTGCATCAAAGTTTTCTGAAAATTCTTAAAATTGAAGTATTTTCAAATATTTAGGGGTAAGTACCATCACAATTTTATTTTTAAATTTTTTAAATCTTTAGTATTTTCAAATATATACTTGCAAACACATTTTTTATATTTATTTTCTTAGGGATTGCAACACAAATTATATATATATATATATATATAAATACTGATATCTTTAACTCTAAATAATAAAAAATACTATTAAAAATGTGGTTGTAAGTAAATATTTGATAATTTTCATGTTTTACAAATTTTAAAAAACTTTGATGTACACCTTAAATTTTTTTCAAAACTTCTAATGACTTGGTAGAACAAAAAATATAAAGAGAAATATTAAAATACATGGGATGGAAATCGGAAAAATAAAAGTATAGTGGCTAAAAAAAATAAACATAAAATATAGGGGTCAAAGTGAAATACACAAACAAAAATAAAGAGAATATTGGGTCAAAAAATAAGCAATTTCCCCTTTTCTCTCCATAGGAGCTATTATCCCTTTATTTAATAATAATATTATTAGTTATTATTATATTTATTATTTATAAATATGTACCGGCTTTTACTGTTAAACCCTCTTCCCACCATTTTCACCGCAGTGAAAAAAGAATTATTGGCAGATCAAACTCTTCACTGGTAAAATTCTAACCGCAGTTAAGCTTAACTCCTCCCAAGCCGCGCAAATATAACCACAGGCCCCAACCCCACCCTGTCCCGCCCCACTCCGGTGCATTTCTTTTCTTTCTTCTTTAATGGAGAATTTTTTGACCCGGCCCCAGACCCTGACCCGGACAAGCTTTTCCAGTCGCCCGCCAGCTCAAATTTAGCTCTGTTCCGTTGACTCCACCTCACCATTTGTAGCGATTCACGATTTCTTCTTTGTGAACACCATCTCTGTTCAGATCTCTGTGTGTTACAATGGAGGATGATGATAAAGCCGCGTTGTCGCGGAAATTGATTGATATAGTCGGCGAAATCTCGGCGATTACCGACTACAGAAGCACCGTGAAGAAGCAGTACACCAATTTAGCTCGGCGGCTGAAACTGTTGACTCCAATGTTCGAAGAAATTCGCGATAGCAAAGAGCCGCTCCCCGAAGACTCGGCTAAAGCGCTGGCTTTGCTGATGAGCACGCTCGGATCGGCTAAAGAGTTGCTTCGTTTTGGAAGCGAAGGCAGCAAGATTTATATGGTCGGTATGGCATGGCTTTATTTTGTTTTTCATGAGTTTTGGATAATTTTTATTTGCTTTGATCTTTAGTTTGGATCAAATGAGTGATTTTTCTAATTGCTTTTTGATTGTTTGATATTTGTGTTTTAGTGTGTACACGTTAGCAATTGTGTTTGTTTTTTTCTGGATGGATCGTAGGATTAATTGATTGTCTGAGTTTTCAATTAACAGATCATTTTCCCTAACATTGTTAGTAAGTTCGCACTAGGACTATTTGGTAGCAGCTTTTAGGCAATTGGCGATGTATATTTCCTGGTACAGATTTTGGATCCCATGTGCTAGTTTGAATAGTTGGGGGAAGCAGTTAATGTGTGACTAGTTATGTGACGATTGCTCGGAGCTAGCCGGAGAAAATGAGGCGTACAACGGAAAAGGTGAAATTCATATTGGACCCCATGCAAGATTCTCTTTTCTATTGGTGGAATTTTGCTGGCATTAAAGAGTTTCAGAAGTTGTTGTTACTGCCGGAATTTCTGGGAGTCGGTTGAAAATTTTGAAGTATGCGGTGGCCGGTAATAAATTTAGTCTCACCTTGCAATGTCCCTAGACTGTAGTGTTGCTGGTATGATTATCATTGTTGCTTGTTAATCTTCCAATTTCTCGACAATAGTCCTTGAGTTTTCTCTTGTACTCTTAGTTTGAAAATCAACACGACAATGCCATGGAAAAAGGGATAATTACCCTAATGTTGCTTAGCTCAGGAAACATGAAGTACTGATCGTGGTTTAAGATCTGGATTGGAATAGTCTGAAAGGTTAAAACTTGAAAGGTTTAGTGTGCTTCTACAATCATCATGAAGAAAGAAATTTCCAGATCACACATCTTCTCTCATTTGCAGAATTCGCTAAGGATTATTCCTGCTTATGATATTCTTTTGACTGTTCTACCAAGTTAGCTGGCATAATTTTGTGCCAGGGCTTTGCTTGCGGCATACAATGTTCTATCCTCTAATTGAGTAAATGCCAGATCTAAAAGTTATGGAGAATCTTTGGCAAGAAAATTTAATGTCATTCCAGAACCATTGAGCTGGGAAGCAGGATAGAAGTGGCCACACATCTATTACACTAATTGTTGAGAAATCTTGGCGGGAACTTTACACCTGTTTATTGATTTTCATATGAAATTGAACGCTTATTTTGCTTACCGCAATATTGATGCATGATGAAGAGAAGAAAAAGCTTATTCATGAGAAACAAAATTATAATACCTTTTTTGTATTTTGTGAAATGTTTAGGCAACGCTCCTCCATCCAAATTGATAATGAGATGCTTAACAAGTTTAGCGATTATAATGCCCTCCGCAAAAGGTAAAAGAACCTGGAAATCCAAATTGAATCATGGAATTCACACTATTCCCACATGACGTCATGGATAACATAATAAAATGCATCCTGGGATCTAATAAGAGATCCATTAAATCTGTCTCTTCTAGATCCGCGGTGCTACACATGTTTAAAAATGTTAAACTTCATAGATTCTTTAAATGCATTATACGGATTAAATTCTAGTATCCAGTAGGGACACGTGTTCGGTCTGTGTATTTCCCCTATGATTCAGATCGACTAACTAAGCATTTTTAAGAATGCCATATTCTCATGCCTCTCTTTCTTCATATCATTTCCTTTGTGTATAATGTGTAAACTGAGTCATTGATCTAAAAGCATGAAACCGAGTAGCTGTGCCTGCCTGGGCTGATACATGTTACTTGGAATTCACCCAATTACATTTTTATTCCACAGAGTATGTTCTATATAACATTTTTTAATCTATGATGATGTTCTTGTCTCATGTTCCCTTTAAAAACAAAAAGGACTGGCCATTTCAACCATGACTCCACTGCCCCTATTTCAGCTGTTTAGAAAGCACTGCGAATCAGAACAGGGGAACTTTGTTGAAATTGGATAAATTTGGCAAATTGTGTTTGAATAGTTTTCTTTTGTGGTTGTATCTTGAGAATAATTCCTTCTTTATCTTTCATTTCCTCCCATATTTTTCGATGTTTTGTTCTCTTATCTTCTCTTTCTTTCCTCCTCTCTACATCTCTTGCCAATTTGCACACCCTGTTAGTCTGCTAACTAAAGCAACAGAAAGTACAGAGGACCTTTTGAAGGACTACAATATTGAATTAGAGAAGCAATTGAAAATTGCTGTCAGAACTCTGGTTTTAGTTACGTATTGCTATAAATAGGTACTGCACAATGAACTTTTTAGTAAAAGTAAGATTACCTAGGAAAAGAAAGTATCTCAACACATTATAATATTAGTTGAGAGGAAGAAAAAGATGATGACCTTTGGAGACAAAAGGGGATCTGCATGGAAGAGAGAGGCAGGATGTAGGGTGACGGGGTTAGTTTGGCATTGGTAGTTAATTGTGATGATGATTATGGCCTCAGATGGTATTTTGATTTGTGATTATTGCTTCAAATTGGTAAACATGAATTCTAGTGCATATGGAACATACTTGAATAGTCTAAAGCTTAGTTGGCTTGCCCTTTTAGTCTACAGTTATTGGCAACTAGCTGGTGATTTGAGATCATAAAAGGATCCTTTTCTTCCTAGGATGTCATTACTTTTGACTTTACTTCTATCCTTTTGATATGTTGCAGTCAGTTAAATACATTGCTGCAAACTTACTGATGGGATACTTGATCCATGTGAATGCATACTGATTTCTTTTGCCTGTCATTAACTGAAGAATTTGGTTCCCCCAGGACAAAAATCAGTTTCTTGACATGGCAGTGATGCCTCTTTTTTTTTAATCATGTATTCTCCTTTAATTGATCTCTTTGGCATGTTTTAAATGTGGTTGCCATCTGGTATACATACCAGTTCTATTTTCACTCATTGAAACACATTAAAATCTTAAGGGTATTCTGTATGCATTCAGGTCTTAGAGAGAGAGCAAATCATGAGTAGATTTCAAGTAGTGACTGCTGAATTGGAGCAAGCTCTGAGTGCCATTTCTTTTGAGAAACTCGACATATCAGATGAAGTGAAGGAACAGGTAGGATATTATCTTCATTTGATCTATATATATATTACAATCATTATTATTACTTGACAAAGGTACCTTATTACTGCAACTTCTATGTTCCATTTTTGTCAGTTCACAATACCACCCATCCTTAAGTAAATTATTTTCCAGGTTGAGCTTGTTCTTGCTCAGTTTAGAAGAGCCAAGGGAAGGGTCGATGCACCCGATGTCGAGCTGTATGAGGATCTTGTGTCTCTGTACAACAAGAATAATGATGCTGCAGAAGATATAGATGTCTTAAGGAGATTAGTTGAAAAATTACAGCTTGGTGGCATTACTGATTTAACTCAAGAATCGCTAGCTTTACATGAGATGGTTGGTGCAACTGGTGACGACCCAGAGGAGAGCATAGAAAAGATGTCTATGCTGTTAAAGAAAGTCAAGGATTTTGTACAGACAGTGAATCCGAATATTGAATCCACTGCAGCCGAAAACTCTGTCCCTACAAGCAGTAGTGGGAAGGCGCTAACTGAGGGAAATCAGAAGAACCTTGTTATACCTGATGACTTTCGTTGCCCAATCTCCTTAGAGCTGATGAAGGATCCTGTTATTGTATCGACAGGACAGGTGCTCTCTCTCTCTCTCTCTCACACACACACACTCACGTGCGCACACAACCCTTGATTGCATTATTATATATTTGAACATTTGGGTTCTTTCTTTTGCAGACATATGAAAGATCCTGCATCGAAAAATGGCTAGAAGCAGGGCATGGCACCTGCCCCAAGACACAGCAATCACTCACCAGCACCACTCTCACGCCAAACTATGTTCTTCGAAGCCTTATTGCACAATGGTGCGAGGCAAATGGCATCGAACCCCCAAAGAGACCTGGGAGCTCTCGATCCACTAAGCCTGGGTCCGCGTGCTCCCCGGCTGAGCGTTCCAAGATTGGAGCCCTCCTCTGTAAGCTCACATCAGGCAACCCCGAAGATCAACGGTCTGCAGCAGGTGAAATCCGCCTCCTTGCCAAGCGAAATGCCGACAATCGTGTTGCAATAGCCGAAGCTGGGGCCATCCCTCTCCTAGTACAGCTTTTGTCAACACCCGACTCCCGTACTCAAGAACATGCAGTCACTGCCCTACTTAACCTTTCAATATGTGAAGATAACAAGGGCAGCATCATATCCTCTGGGGCAGTGCCTGGCATAGTCCACGTGCTTAAAAAGGGCAGCATGGAAGCCCGGGAAAATGCAGCCGCTACCTTGTTTAGCCTCTCGGTAGTTGATGAAAATAAGGTGACAATTGGTGCTTCGGGCGCCATTCCACCGTTGGTGACACTTCTAAGCGAAGGCACCCAACGGGGGAAGAAAGATGCGGCAACAGCTCTCTTCAACTTGTGCATATACCAAGGCAACAAGGGGAAGGCGGTGAGGGCGGGGGTAATACCCACCCTCATGAGACTCCTTACAGAGCCTCAAGGCAGTATGGTAGATGAAGCACTTGCAATTTTAGCAATATTATCGAGCCATCCTGAAGGGAAGGCAGCCATTGGAGCAGCAGAGGCAGTACCCGTTTTGGTGGACGTTATCGGGAATGGTTCGCCGAGGAACAAAGAGAACGCAGCAGCAGTGTTGGTGCACCTCTGTTCAGGCGACCAGCAGTACCTTCTAGAAGCACAGGAGCTAGGGGTGATGGGCCCGTTGCTTGATTTGGCCCAACATGGAACAGAACGGGGTAAGAGGAAAGCAGCCCAGTTACTCGAGAGAATGAACCGGTTTGTTGAGACACAAAAGCTGGCCCGGGGGCAAGCCGAGAATCAGGTTTCACATTTACCTTCATCGGCTAATGCTGATAACAGTTGACGATTCTTGATATTGTTGTTTGTTTGTTTTGTTTTGGGTTATTGGTGAAGGAAGGGTTGGTTAGAAGGGTAAAAAGGTGGAAGATCACCTTAACCCATCTCTATAAAGTTATTTATTGGATTAAGTTCTGTGGTGGAGTAGAGAGTAGAGTGAAGCTGCCAAGCTATGATGACATAAATGTGAATGCCAATTCTACCTTGTAAAATGCAACTGTAATCATCCCCAGTTTTTATTTAACTACATTGCTATGTTAATACCTTGAACCACTCTTGATATTTTTTTTGCTGTTTTTCTGCTCCATCTTGATATTTCTTTGGGAATGACATATTCAAGACCAGGGTGTAAACGAGTTGAATATTTCCTAGCTCGAGCTCGACTGAGCTCAAAATCTTTCAGCTCAAAAGTTAAGTCGTTGGAATTCTTGATACTTGAGCTCGACTTGGCTCGGCTCATTTGTTTTTTTCTTTTCTTTTTACAAAATACTTAATTTTTAATTAATTGGGGTTTTATATAATTTGAAGTTAGGGTATTTGTTAAATAAGTAAAGGATAAAGATTAAAATTGTCAATTTAATTGAACTCGATTAAGCTCGTGAACCTATTGAGTTGAGTATTAATGGATTTGAAATTGAACTTAAGATCTATCGAGTTTGGGCTCGACTTAATTAACTTGGAGTCAAAGTTAATATTTTTTCAAGTAACTCATGAATTGTCTAGACTTGCTTGCACTCTATTGAAGTCTCAAGATCATATTTTTCCCGATTAATCTTTCAGATCACTTCCCAATTATTTTTGTTAGAAACCTCAATTTTTAAACACTAGTGATATACTTTCAATTTTATTTAATGGAATTTGGGTATTTTCATATATAAAAAATGAGAATGTATTTGTATTGTTGTTTGAATTGAGTTATACATTCGATTTTTATTTGAATATAATTTTCTTACGTAAAAATCAAATTTCAACTTCGAATAAAAAAGTATAAGGATACAGATTTTACAAATAAAGAATATGAAGAACTGGTTCAAATAAAATTGATAGACAAGAACTTTATTCAAAATAAAATAAGAAAACTAAGACCCCTTTAAGAATATTATATTTACGTAAAAATGAATTTAAAAGAAGTAAAATACATCTAACCTAAATGTACATTTTCTTATATTTTATTTACGTGTGTAGTCTATTAAACCTATGAAATATGTCTATAAAATAAATCCCATAACATACCAATATACAAAAATAAAATGTAAAAAAGGGAAGTGGTATCAAAAGTCAAAATTAGTACCATAAACGCTTATAATATGTATTATATGATTTATATTATTTCATATGTTTATATATATATATATATATCAACTTAGCTATACATTAAAAATATTATACAGAATAGCGGATTTAGTTACTGGTCATTTAAAGACAAATACTTACCAAGTGTTTTCAAGACAACTTTCGCATGCGATCACCAAACTTGTTCATTTTCAAGAATTCCTCTTTCCTAATTCTAATTAAACACTAGCAAACATTCTTTGAATCTTTTATTTTATTTTATGTTTTAACTTTAGTAACATATTTTATGTGTTTATTAATAAAATTAATGATCTTATACACACAATCAATATTAATAATTGAAGTTAGAATTTGAGATAAAACAAAAAAGAAAAGAGAAAGTATATAGTGTGCCCACCCCACCCATTAATAGTAACAATAATAATTTAAGAATCTTACCCTAATCATGCCGAATGAAACTTGCACTGTCTTAACATGGTAAATATTAACTCTTACTGATACATTCCAATGTAGTATTAAAAAAGAAAAAAAGAAAAAAAAAATTACAGAGTTTGAGGATTCTCTCTCCTAACCTTCTTTATCTTACCACACCTAAAATCTGTGAGAATATTTGAAGGAAAGAGAGATTCGATCTCAGTGGAGAGATCAAGTAGAGCTCTCTGTGGTTTTCTCTTTCTGGAAGGGAGTGATTTGGGTTTTCTTGGAGGTGGAGGGCATTTCAGTGGAACATTACTCCTCTTGTGATCCACTGCTTTGGGTGTTGTGCACCCCTCCTCGTCTTCTTCTGCAGACGGCAATTTGATCTTCAAAACGACGCTTTCTTCGCATTTCAGAAATGCATGCAAATCTTTTCCAGAGAGAACTGCAGTGGTTTCTGGCAATGCTCCCATAATGCAAAATGGGATCAAGTCTCTCTGCATGAAAATATGCTAATTCTGAAAATGGGTTTCTAATTTCTTGGAAGAAAATTATAGAGAGAGAGAGAGAGGGAGGGAGAGTACTTTGAAGAGAGAGAAGGTGGTTGATGATACCTGATGGTTAAGGTTGGAATGTGAGGTGGGCTGCTTAATATAATGATGAGAATGTGTTTTCAACGATATAATCATCAATTTCATTACTGCTATATTTTCTTGATTGTATTTGTTGACTTCTTTCTGAGGTTGGCTTTTTCCATTGTTTTGGATGAGAGAGAGAGAGGTAGGTTTCAACTTTTCAATTATTGAATAAAAAATAAGCCTTTTTTGGTGAGGAATCCAATGCAAAGAAACCCTTTTCATTAAAAAGGATACTATCAAAATCTATTAAAGTTCTATTTTTTGGAGTATTATTAATGTTTTTTTTGAGAGGATTACACACACACACACACACACACATATATATATATATATTTATTTATATATTATTAGTCTTGATATCTTAATATTAATATATTTATTGTATTTTATTTTCTCTAATTTTTAATAGAGGAACATGCATTGTTTTTTTACTCTTGTGAGTATACATACATACATATATATATATATATATATATATATATATATAACTGCACTTACAATTTAAGGTTGACGTACTGTAGGAATTGACACTTTTAGGTGAGCCTATTTTGTTTCTTTTGCATGTAAATATTATCAATCAATAATTTTTTATTTGTTTCGCCGGTTTGTTTGGGTGATTATTTAATTTTTAATATTTATTTTCCTAATTTCTTAATCAGTACATACGACATGACAATAATTTATTGCAATAAAAAATGAGAATTGTTTATATCATGTATTCGTGTTTGTTAGTATGTTATGAATAATGATAAGTTACTCAATGTTCATACAAAGTGCAACTCGACATAAACTGACACAAATTACTTGTAAGTTAAGATCAATCGTTCGTTAACTATTATCGAGTGAGAGTAATTTATGCACAATGAAGTTCATAAAAATCTAATATAAATGCTCTTTCTCAATATTTATATATAATTTCAATATATATATATATATATATTTATTATACAATTTCATTTTTTTATTACTATGTATAATAGTATGCCTATTATTAGGGGATTGAGGAGGGAGGATATTGATATTTAATTAAGAATATGAATAGTTAATTTTTTTTATATTTCTTAATTATTGACAAAAACTTTAAAACAAAAATTACTTTAAAATAAAGAATGTAAGTATAATATAAAATACAAAATCGAAACATACTTGAAAATAAGGTACTTTAACTGTTCTAGATTTACTTCAATAGGTCAAATCATTATTTAAAATATAGAGGAATAATATATTAAAACGTGACGAGATGACTTACAAATTTATAATAAAATAAGAAAAAATCATTTAATTTAAATTTACTGAATAGTTGAGACTTTATTTGCTCTCAAAATTAATCAGACAAAACTTCAAACACCTGACAGTACAATTTTGAAAAAGAAAGAAAGGTCTTATCTAAAACAGTTCAATAAAAAACAAAAATAGTTGTCCATTTCCCTATGTGAATTGGGATCAACCAAGCACAAATGGATTATTTTGATTTACCCCCCGGCCCCCCCCCCCCCCCCCCCCCCCCACCAAAAAAAAAAGATTAATATTATCCAAAATTTAGCTTATTTATTTATTTAATAATCTAGTCGACAGTTAAAGTTGAATTTAAAATATTTTGTATAGTAATAGATTTGATTTAGGTCATTCTATTGACAGTGCTTTACATTTGAGGAGGATAAGTGATTTTACTCATTTTGGAAACAATTTTTTTGTGATATTCTGTCTTTCAATTCTTATAGTTTAGTTATACGTATAAACTCAGGTAATATTTAATGAAGACGATTGAGAATGTGTTGATTTTCTGTCGATATTTTTTTATTTATAAGATTTCGTTCTTTCTTTTATAAAAATGATGAAGATTCATTTAAGTGATGTACAATACACCTTAATAAAAATCCAATAGCGATTAGTAAGAATAATCATTAAATCAATACTGTGTGAGGGTCGGGGAGTTATTCTCAATGAAAATGCTTATCAAGTCGTAAGGCATCCAACATAGTGTATGCATTCAGAAACATAAAACTACACCCATTGCTCTTCATACACAAACAAATGATAATCGTATATTACATATCCCATCAAATATATATAGGATCTACGGAGCTGTCCCTGTTTCTTATTGTTATTAGTCCACGTCACAAGCAAGAAGGTCATAACTTGTTTGAAGATGAAAAACATATCAAAACCCTAACGTTTTCTTTTTAAAAACATAAAAATTGGATCAAATATAGATTTGAAATGGAATTAGAAGTAGCATGTGGCATGTTGAATGGGCCACAATGAATAAAGCATGGGGTGTGTGTTTGTTGAGTGGCAACATGCATTATTTCTTGAGGAGGGGCAGGTTTGTATCAACTTAGGATTCCCGGTTGGGAATTAATGAAGAGGGGACAATGGATTTCTCTCAATTTCATAATGTTGGGGGGCATGGAAGAACCCCTCATAATATCAATCATCATCATAAAGGAAAATATGAAATGATTAAATATATAGGTTTAGGGAAGACAATGGAGGCGGCTACTTAGTACTCCCCTCATTTTAAAATGGTCATCGTTAAGAATTAAAGAACATAAAAAATGACTAATTCACCTCTAATTAAGTAATAGTATCCCTAATTAATCTATGTCTCTACACATAACTATCAAATTTCATTTTGGAAAGAAGAGGGTAAAATCTAAACAAGTAGAATATCTTACTATTTTTATAATATTAAGCTTTTAAGTAGTATAGTTTAAAATACTTGTAGTTGAAAATAGTTTTGGTTTGATAAGAAAATTGTGCTTTATATTTCCAACTCTATAGATTTGCACACTGCTACAAGTTTATTCACATTGTGATGGGAATCATAATTATTAAGGCCCAAATTATCATATCCTAGTCCTACAAAAATAATTATATTAAAGATTAAATAAATAAATTTTGAAACTCTAAAATGATTATTTAATATAATTGGTTCCCAAGAAAAGGAAAAATAAAAGTGGGTAATCGGTAATGTGATGATTATGTGGGGCATTATGGTTACAAAGCAAAGTGCACACACTCTCATGCCACATAATTACAATCATTTACCACTTCCCATGTCCCCATCATTCATTTCCTCTCTCTCCCTCCCTCTCTCTCTCTCTCTCTCTCTCTCTCTATATATATATATATATATATATATGTATATTTCACTGAAAAATTCGTTGAAAAGATTGGGCCCTTTGTTAATATTGGGCTGGACCTCGGGCCCAGTAAATGCAACTGAGAGTGAGCTTACCAAGAAATAGGCAAATGGCTTGACAAGTCATTTAAAGGACCTATTTGACATTTGTATGGAATGAGACTCATCCTCCTTATTGGACCTTTGACTGTATGATCGGTAGCCCATGAGATGGAAACTCATTTTGGGCCGTAGCCTGGGCTTTTGCGATGAAGCCCATATGAGTAGTCTTTTCTGGTTTTGAGCTCTTACATCCGTTGTTGCCAGAGAACTATTATCTGGAGCAATGATTCATTGTTTACTATAAAATATTTTGTGTGTAATTATTTTTACACTCGCAATTATATGTATATATCATATATATATATGCGCATAGATATATATGTCAGTTTTTTTTTTTTGAATATTTATAAATAAAAACTTGTTTTGTGGCTAAAATGAATAGTTATCTTATTATGTTTAATTAAATTTGATCTAGACTTTCGATCTAAATTACAAGTGGTTCAACCAATTAAAATTGACTTGATTATCGATTAAACAATATATACTATCATTTTTATATGTAAAATAATTATAAGCAATCGATCATAAATTATATGACAATAATTGAATATGAGATATTTATAAATGAACGATTCTCGATCCGAACTAGATCACTAGTCTAGCTGATTGGGACATGTAAATTTTTATTCAATGACATCTTAGATAGTTAGAAGCTTCACGTATTCATAATGTAGCACCAATTGGACTTGCATCCACGGCCAAAATTCAGGTGGGCTCGTAAGACTAATCATGTTACGATGGATTCCACTTGTCTTCAACATATTTGTTGAATAAATTCTAATTCGATAATCGATTCAAGATTTATCTAAAAAATGAAAAATCAAATTCAATATCAAGTAAATTTCTTTGTTTAGGTTAATAAATAAAGATATTCGCAGAAATAGAGGTCATGGGTGAGGATTAATTTTTCTCCAGCGTTAGTTTAATCGATCAATCTAATTTATTTATTTTTTAAAATTGATCAGGTTGAATATTTATAATTAAATTTAGAATAATATATTTGTTATTTATAATTCTGAGATTAAAATTACAACAGATTGAATTGTAAAAATGAAAATAAAACAGGTGGTGAATTTCATCTTATTTTTTTATAAGATCCATTGCAATGTTTTATAATACATCAGGCACCGAATGAATAAACGGGATCAGCTTTAATTATTTAATTTTATTCACCAAAATTGATTTTGAAAAATTTCAAATGCTAGATTTATTTATTCAAAATGTAATTTTACATTATAACATTAAATTTCTCCGAAATTAAATTTATGCCACTGCAAAATTACTCAGGTCGAACACCCATTTCTCTTAAACTAATTTTCCAACATTTTGTATAGGGGATGTTTGGCTTCTAGTAATTTGGTGGATTGAAACCCTACCAACCTAAGAGGTAATTGATTTTTCTAAGTCAGAGTAACCATAACGTTCAAACGCCGACACTTTATTTTTTATTTTTTATTTTTTATTTGAGGATTTTATTCATTAAAAAACAAAATTTATTTTCAAATATATATATATATATATATATATATTAAACAAATATCAAAATCAAAATTTCCCTCATTTGGGCCCAAAGGACAATTTCTTATTATTATTGGTGGGCCGTTATTCCAAAAACATTGTTCTTGGACTTTGGAACATTAACCCTTTAACAAGATTAGTTGGGCCAATGAACTCGCTTTGCGTGTCCCCATTATTATTATATTACATAGATAATAATTAATTAATACATTGAGTTAATCTTATTCATTGCTTTGTGTTTTGCTTCATTTCATAACTTCTTTACAATTATGCCCCGAAGCAAATTAAGAAAGATTGCTCCGCTTCATAGGGGCATATTAGGTAATCCACTCCCGATAATCGCTTTCGTATAATTGGTGTTGAACAACCGCGATCAAACTCACTTCAAATTAAACATTATTCCAACTAATTACGATTTAGTATGTTACTATTTATTTCAGATTAATATTAATTAGTTGTTCACTGTTTAGATTAATAAAAATGCAGTTGAATACGTTCACAAATATGTTCGTGAACGAAATACAAATTTGATCCGACTTAAATCATTTACAACTCTAACTCTTCATAAATATAAATATAAATTGTATATAATATCAATTTTTCAAATATATATATTTTTTTCCTTAATAAAAAACCACTCATTTTTATTTAATCTGCCGTCAATGCACATCTTTCCATACAACCGCTAACTACCTTATATCTACTTATATTTTACGCCAAAATTATAACATAGATGTAATATTATTTTAATTAGATATTGTCTCTATAATATAAAGATATTCTCTTGAGCTATTTTATATTATTAAATTTCATATGTATTTGTTTTGCTTTCTTGAAGAATAATAAAAAATAAAAATTTAGGGGCGATATAATTTATTTTGTATTAAATAAACACGTTTTTATTAGGTTGGTGACATGGATTATAAGTAGGGGTAGATTGGTGTCCATTGTAGGGGTCGAGAAATTCTGATTCATAATTACAATTTAATAATATAGGGCATGCTTCTTATGGACATAAGCAGCAACAAAACTGACATTCTTTTCTTTATTTCATTTGAAGACTAGAAAATGTTCATCTTTAATGCTACGGTCTGTACAGTTGATATACTAGTCTCGTGTTTATAAAATTTGTCATTATATTTAAGCAGATATTTAAAAAATATAATATAGTGTATGAAAAACACATCACCAGATTATAGTGAGATGTAGACATTATCTATATGACATAAGGGCTCGAGCTCAAAATTGAGAATAAAAGGTGAATGTATTCTTAATTTGAATTTTTTTTATTTATAAAACCCGAATTAAGAAGATGCATAATTGAAACCTTAAATAGAACGATTTACTATAAATTGGGTCTCACAATGGAATTTTTTTAAAAAAGGGACCAACACATGCTCAAAATAAATAAATATAAAATTGTTGGCAACTAGTTTGAAAATTAGTTTTATTATTATGTTTTTAGGAGCTGTAAGAAACTGACCAACCTGAAATACTTAACTTTTGTCCAACAAATTACCAAATTAAAGATATTAAAACTACAAACGGTGCATATAATAATAAAGAATATCTAATTTGAATTAATTTGGAAAAATTAGTGTGAAAACATGGAAATTAGGAGAAAGGGAGAGACCAATAGCATAGCACAAACATTTGACTCATTACATTAGATTTGAACAATCGACAAAAAAACTAATGTATACTACTTTTATTTATTATTTAAGTATCATTAAGGAATCCAACTGCCCGCAAAATATCTGGCTGCTGCCCGTTCCCACCCTCTGTTTTGTACACGGTCAGCTACTCTCTCTTCCCTATTCCCCCCTTCCCCTTCCCGGGCAGTTCCGAACTCCAATACTCTTCCCTCTACCTAAAACCGCGCACATAAATATGTGAAGCCACTTTTCCTCTTCAGCTACCTCCCATTCCACGGTGGTGCATGAATCTAAGTGGAGGTGCACCGCCGCCGCCGGTGGGCTCATTGTGTTGTACACACAGTAAATTGTATTGAGAGAGAGAGAGAGAGAGAGAGAGAGAGAGAGTAATGGGTCAGGGGCTGAGCTGCAGTTCTACTGAGGAACAAGGGCTGTTTAGTGCAGTGCAGTTGGGGGATTTGGATATTGTTGAAGCCATTTTGAGAAGGGATTCGTCTCTTATTCATCATTCCACAGTCTATGATCGCAACTCTCCTCTGCATATTGCTGCTGCAAATGGCCAGATCGAGGTGTGATTCTTAGAATAATTTTTTTTTTTTTTGGATTTTGTTTTCTCCTGATGTTTATTGTGAACTTGAATTCTGTTTTCTGGGCTTCAGATTCTTTCATTGCTTCTCGACCGATCTGTGAAGCCGGATATATTGAATCGGCATAAACAGGTGTGCTTTATCTTCTGTCTTTTCGGGAAAGATTGCAGAATTCCATTTCATTATTTCCTTACGATAATGTTTGATCTTGATTAGTGGTTAGTTGTAGAATTATAGTTAATTTATTTGATCTTGGAGTGATTGTGATGTGTGTAGACTCCATTGATGTTGGCTGCAATGCATGGCAAGATCTCCTGTGTAAAGAAGTTGATTGAAGCTGGTGCCAATGTATGTATGCTTACAAAATGTCTTCTGGTTTACCTATTGATTCATTGTAATATTTGGTTTGATTGGGAGCCAATCTTGTGTTTTCGGTTTAGATTTTAATGTTTGATACACTTAATGGAAGAACCTGCTTGCATTATGCGGCTTACTATGGCCATTCAGATTGCCTTGAGGCCATTCTCTATGCCGCACACACCTCCCATGTTTCGGCTTCATGGTAAGCTCTTCTTCAAGATTGACACTTTTATGAGTTGAATTTCGGAGTTGTCTATGAATTATGGCATCTTTTTCTTATGGTAATTCTGTAAAAACAAATAAAATTGTAGGGGATACTCCCGGTTTGTGAACATTAGGGATAGCAAAGGGGCAACACCCTTGCACTTGGCAGCCCGTCAAAAACGCCCTCAGTGTGTTCATATATTGTTGGACAATGGAGCCCTTGTTTGTGCTTCCACTGGTGGATATAGGTACTCTCTCTCTCTGGATCTCTCTCCACTCTCTTGTGAATTTGTGTTTTTGATTGACAAAACTATGTTCTGCAGCTTTCCTGGTAGCACTCCCCTGCATTTGGCTGCAAGAGGAGGTTCGCTTGATTGCATCAGAGAATTGCTGGCTTGGGGTGCTGATCGACTTCAAAGAGATGCCTCAGGGTATGATCTTGCACTTTGCTCGATTTTTCAATGCTAAATGGATAATTTATGTATTCGGTTTGGTATCATGCTAGCATTCTGGATCTTTTTGTACACTTTGGTATTAGCTATACAAAGCCGTTTCACTTGTTTCTTGATAATTGTGAGGAGGAAGATTAGTTTCTTGCTAAGATGTTTTATTCGTTGAGTAGACAATCTTTCAGTAGTGTGCTTAAAAGTGCAATATTTTTGTCAAAATTCAGGAGAATACCATATACAGTAGCTTTTAGGCATCGGCATGGGGCATGTGCGGCTTTGCTGAATCCTTCGTCTGCAGAGCCTCTTGTGTGGCCATCACCTTTGAAGTTCATTAGTGAACTTAACCAGGATGCAAAAGCTCTATTGGAACAGGCTTTAATGGAGGCTAACAGGGAACGAGAAAAAGTTATATTAAAGGGTACAGTTTACTCTCTCCCGTCTCCATCAGCGTCCGATTCTGGCATTGATGATGATATATCTGAGGTAATCTATCATCCCTTTTGGAAATAACTTAGTAATCTGGTCAAACATCAGCTAAACTTGTCCGTTTTTCAGTTTTAGAACTCAAGCTAAACATTCTACTCTATCCTCTAAAGATAACGGGGCTGCTCCCGTACCTACTTTGGACACAGTTTAATTTGCCCCCCGTTGTGATGGGCCAACAAGGGTGTTTTTAACGATCATCTTGATCTGGAATCACTCTTTTTTTGCCCCATTAACAGTGGACACGTTAAGATGTGCCAATGGTGGGTTGGGAAGCTTTTTCGTCCTCCTGAATCATAATAACAAAATCTTGTCTCATTTCCGAGCATTGGGACTCATTGGAGGCTATTTTTATGCAGACAAGTGATACCGATCTTTGCTGCATATGTTTCGATCAAGTATGCACGATCGAGGTTCAAGACTGTGGCCACCAAATGTGTGCACAGTGCACTCTAGCCTTGTGTTGCCATAATAAGCCCAAACCAACAGCCACTTCTTGCCCTTCTGTACCGGTTTGCCCTTTCTGTAGGAGCAACATTGTCCGACTGGCTGTGGTCAAGCTTAGAACCGAAACTGATGTTGATTGTGATGCCAGTTTTTCGAAGCCAAGAAAGTCTTGGAGGTCTCGCAACCCGAGCGAGGGTAGCAGCAGCTTCAAGAACTTATCAGCTGTAGGCTCATTTGGGAAAATGAGCCGTGGCTCAGGCCGAATCGCGGCTCACAACAAGCTGCTTGATAAGCCATTGAGCCTCGATCCATGATGCCATGCTTGGTGTCGAGAAAATGAGTGTCGGGTCTGAGCTCCCGTTTCCAAATCAGGGTACAGATACATAGCTCCGCATCTGCTTTGTATATTCAAGAATAAGGGAATGCGTTATTTGCAGGCTTGGGTTGACGGGTAAGTTGATTGTGAATCATAGGAAGCTATTCTTTATAAGCAGAAATCATTCATTTCATGCTTGCTTTTGCTGTAAAATTTTCATTGTAATATGATGCAAGAATTTGAGGCCAAGTAATGTAGTGAATGCCGTTTTTTGTTGCCATATACTGTACTTGGATTTTGATGTTCTGAATCACACACGAGATTCTGTATTTTATTTTATATTTTACTTTAATAAATATGTCCTGTATTTATTGGTGAAATTATTCTACATACATAGTGTTAGTGAATTGCAGGTCTTCACATTCCAGCATGAATAATACACGTTATTCTACTGAGATAACGTGTGCTCCTCTTCCAAATTGCATTCCACGGCCTATACTTCCTTTTGTGTTTTATTTAAAAGTCAAACAACACTAATACATGGTGTGTTTGTTGATGAATTCATTCTACATACACAATGAGTGTTGCTGATCGCATATGTGATCTTTTATTTTATTTTATATTTTATCTTACGGTCCAACTTCACTAATTCACACCAGACTTTCATTGATGAAATTATCTACATATATAGCGTACATTGTTTAGTTGCATATGAGATTCTTACTTTATTTTGATTTTGTCTTACATTTCAATTTTACCAATACATACCATATGACCATTGCTAACGTTATGCTGTACACTTAATGTATATTTGTGAAATTGAAACATAAAATAAAATATAAAATTAAATAGAAAATGGAAAATCAAAACTATACAAATTGTGATTCATTATGTGTATTAATATTTATACTACTTGTTAGAATGTATATAAGAGTTTGTCACAGAAAATAATTTTTATAAAAAAGTAATAAAGTTCATTAGAAATTTATGCTGATTGATTGATTTTTTAAAATAAAATTTTGGATGATATGATTTTATAATTTTAATTTAAATTTTTTGTGAAGGAATTATGCATACAATAATTTATACGGTGTTTTTAAAGACATCACTAAATTTGCTTTGCACACCATATTAGTTTGACTAACAAAATTAGATATAATGTAAATGATATAAATATTCTTATTTAAAATTTAAAAACATACACAAATTTTAATTTTTAATAGAAAATTATGATTCTTGTGTGTGTTTAAAATAAGTATTTAGTTATTTATTAAAAATCAAAATTTATGTATATTTTTTATTTTTAAATAAAAATATTTATGTTATTTACATTATATTTAATTTTATTAATAAAATTAATATAATGTATAAAGTAAATTTAGTGATGATTTTAAAAATACCCTAATTTATATGCGTGGAGTTGTGGTTGGACTAATGGGTGTCATGTGGTGATTGTCCCTTGTTTGGTTACTTATTTTTGTCTCTATATTATGGTTACACTTTCATTTTGAGAGTTGAGACATTCAGATAATGTTATTTATCGTGGGCCCCACAAAAATAATGATCTGTCCTAATGCTCTATTATTTTTGTTTAAGAATTATTTGATCTCAGACAGCGTCACGTGGTGCATGTCCACACGATGCATCTACGTACTTATTGCATGAATCCCCACCCTTCATACTTGTTTTTCAATTATTGAAAAATATTTGATCTTTTTTGTTAGGAGAATCGTTCATTCATGAATAGGAACTCTCGTCGGCTGATCACCAAAGCTTGATTGGTTGAGCTTTTCTTATGTGGCTCCATCCCTCCAAGGGTACAGACTATCCTACCTATGTTACTGGAAGCGTGATTGCACACCGGTTCGATTGCAATATTATAATTTAGATTGATAACAAATCTTCAAATTCTTAAAGGAAATTGATGTTCGATCCCGACAAAAAGGAAAAGTACTTATAACTTAAGTTAATAGTCGATCCCGACAAAAAAGGAAAAGCACTTATAACTTAAGTTAATAGTCTGAAATATATTTTTGCCAATTTCGACGTCTTTCTTTTTTATTTCAATATATGCTCAAAAAATAAATAGACATTATCATCGACTCATCAGCTCAATTTTATTTTATTGAAGTTATTTTAATTTTTTGATGGGAATCAATTTTATTAATTTCAATCATTTAAAGTTGATATAATATTATTCTATTTAGTCAACAATAAATTTAGTTTTTTTACGAATTTGTACTATCTATTTCAATTTTTTTCAAATTTTTTATACAAACAATTTTTTTACATCCCATATAGAATAGCGACAATAGGCCATCTTTTACTTTTTGAACGTTCCAAAATTACAGTCCACCTTTTTTTTGTCTAGTGTATTACACGATTGTTTTCAAATTTAAATTTACTTAATATTCTTTAGAAATGATAATTTATATTTATCATCTTTTAATTAATAATATAAATAAGTGATTTACATATTAATATATTAGAATATGATAAAAATGTGAAGATGGTGTATGGCGTACACTACATAAAAATCAGGATTGCTTTGGAGTGTGGAGATTGTGATTTACGAACTTTATATTTCTTGCATTCAAATGCACAGTGATTGATGGCTTTACTCAGTAAAAGAGACCAACATTCAAACATCAAACTTCCACGTCAGCATCACTATATAAATATATAATATATATATATATATATATATATATATGCGCGTATACACACACACACACACGCATCAAATCCTATATACGTCGGCTACACTGATCAAACATAAATTTTTGGAGTTCAAATATTCATTGAAAATAACTGGATTCAGTCAATTAAATAATTAGATTACAGTTTTCCCTTATTTTATTTTGAACAAAAATCAGAAATATATATATATATATATATATTATATGTCCACTGTTGTAATTATAAATATGAGCATTTGATCTTGATACGTGCTTAAAGTGGCTAGATGAATGTTTATATTGTTGATTCATATATTTTTTTTCTTTTTAAAACTTGCATCTAAAAACACGTTGCATTATTTATTTATTAAATTTGGAGATGATGAAGTTGATATTTTTATTGTATGTTTATTAAAGGATTGATTGAGTCAATAATATGAATTGAAATTTATAGGTGATAAAATAATTTTGTATTTAAAGCGTTTGTTGTTGAAGGTGGCGCCACAACAATATTTATATCATTGTTTTTCTGGCCGACACACTTCAAATTTATTTCATTTCATCTTTTTCTTTTGTACTCTAAAAATGAAATACTATCTAAGTACTTAATAAAATCTTTTCAAATGAATTAAATATTGAATAATTAATCAAATTATTGGGAATATAAGATTCTCTTTATAAAAAATTTAAAATTAGTAAATTTGAGATGATAGAGGTTTTTATTCGTGATAATATAATATATGGTGCACACAATAATCTTTAACAATACCACATATCTTTTATCCATTCACACAGACAACCCACACATATTTGCATACCTCTATATTATTTTTATCCATTTATTCACAAGTTCATAATAAATATAGAGTCGAGCCCATCTACAAAATCTATTACCATACCAAATTAAGTTCATTTGTTGTGCTGTGAGTACGATAGAAACACAGTCATAGCGATTGATGAATTGCAAACTAACCCTATATCATCCAAATACGGATTCTTATCCATAATAAAGTTGAGTTTGAGTCCATAGGGATCTACACAATGTTGAGTTCATCTACAAGATCCATTGCCATACAATAATCAAGATCGTCTGTTGTGAATCCAACATAAACAGAAAGCAGTAGCGATTAATGAGTTGCAAACCAACCCTATATCATCCAAATACAGTGGATGATGCACGCCAAAAGATCTTTATCCATATAACAGACCAGGACACCACACACTCAATATTTCATTAGATGAAGTATCTATAAATACAAAATGAGACAACGACCAGAATTATTAACCGAAAAGACGGCGCCACATCATGTGATTTATGAAATTTGATGTGAAGTTTTTGGTGGTTGGGAGAAATCATAGCAAACCTCTGGGGAATCATTGTCAGTAGCGTACAATGGATGGTATTGCACCTGTACTAAAGAGACCCCAATTGAGAAAAATATCTCCCAAGATACCATCTAACAAGAAATGGACATTCTTATAAAATTTGGGCTGTCATTGTCACGACAGTCAGGATGGGGTTCAACTGAACAACAGGTAATAGAAAAAAACAAAAATCTCATGTCAAATCTTGAATAATTCAACCCACGAAACTCCCAGTGTGTCGGCTTTAGAAGTTTCAACTTCCTTGATTAAAACAGCTTCTTAGTTAGATTCCTTTGACAACTTCTTAGGTTATGTAGGTGTTAAGGAACACGAACTTCGTAATCTGATGTTGGATCCATCAGATGACGTTGGCTCAAGAAGTGTTTGATGGTTAAACACGTCTGTCCTTATATTCCAGTGAGAAGAGGCCACAAGTTGATATGACGAAGTGCCAACCTGGTTATTTGGGCCTGATATGTATGGAGACGGCACAAAGGGTCCGGCCCAAATGATCCAACAATAAGAAATCAGTAGGCCGAATACATTGAGCCCATATGGCACGGCCTGACCAAAATTTAGTTCAAAATGCATCTATGGGCTGGGTTGGGCTAAGGACTCCTGGCCTTACCCAATGCTTTGGCCCATCAGTCTCAGGCCGACGGCCCAAATTATCAGCTCTGGATACACAACCTTTTAAAGGGGCCGATGACGATGTTTGCCCCTCGGTTCAACATCTTGTAAACCAAAGGGAAAATACCATTATATCCTTGTGTAAGTGGGTGGACTGGTCGTCAAGATGAGTCAGCATGGTTACACTCACCAGCTGGAATCGTCTGGTAGGTCGTCAAAATTCCCGAAGGCCCAAATAGGAAGTCCTTTAAATTACTTCTATCGTAAGGATTGATGACTTTGATCTGGGTTTCCAGATATTTTTTCCAGCTTATCTGCAAAAAATGTTATAATCAGCCATTTCTGTGGACATCATGGTACTTGCATTATAATGGAGAACCTAGTATGTACTGATACTTTCATGTAATAACATAGAAAACCCACTTTGGCAAATCCAAAGACCATTCCTTTAACAATGGTGTTAATTAGGCTAACAAAAATTGAATAATTTGAAAATTCACACATTATTGAGGTGTCACACAATCTATCCATAAAAGCCTTCTCATTGCTTTCAACATATAGATACAGCTTACCTAATCATCAGTTTTGATGTTCAATATGCATAATAGACATGCCATGCTATGAAAACACCTAAAAGTCGAAAACTTTACTGTCAGGTTATTTATATGCGTGTATACATGCATGCATATATAATTACATAAACGTATAGAGATATGTACTTGTAAATAACAGATAAATATAGCCATCAGTACAAGTAGAGCAAAAATGTTCGTGCTGATGAATCTGTGTAGCAGTACCAAACGAAAAATAACTGAAATTATTCAATTGCATACCAACTAAATATCTTGTATATGATTAAATTTATTTGATATAATGATTTTTCTTTGGGTCTGTTCATGAATATATACAATGATGCTGATCGAACGAGCAATTTGATTACTAAAGTCCGCATAGAAGTAAAATGTATCGGGCCTATTTAAGTAGCCATAAGTAGATAGGTCTATTAACACTTGCCTAATTAAGCCCAAAAGTTGACCAATATTTAAACTGAGCTCAATTGCTCTCTCTCTCTCTCTCTCTCTCTCTTCTTTTTGGTGGAAATGAGACAAGGGAAGGGTGACAGGATTTGTTAACCTTATGTCATATGGGCAGTTAAACAAAACATATATCGATTACCAAAACCTCTTGCAGTGCTTCATTTTTTTGTTAATTGTGCATTTATTCCTCTTTGTATTTCATAGGATCTCTCTCTCTCTCTCTCTCACACACACACACACACATTCTTATGTTGAGGTAGGATTTCTTTGCTCCCTCAAGAGAAGGCAAGCGACAATAAGTATTTTAATCTCTTAAATATGTAATTCACAACTAACAATGAAGCAGAGTTTTTACCCGTGTTGCAGATTGGAGGCAGTTTAATCAGATTTCTTGCTTTGCACGCAAATGAACCTTATAAGAAAGGATGCTGGAAAACTGCCAATGGGAGATTTCTCTATCAGCATTTTCCACAAATCAAGCCTCGTCCTTCTAAAGTTAGAGCCCCAGTCTCAATTGTAAGTGCTTTCACAAGAAAGTCATCCATTTGGAAAAAGGAACTCCTTTAGATTCCTTGAAATTCCTTTGTCATATGGATTTATGAATTGTGTGTCAATCTCGGGTTCGCCTGCACATTAGACTAGCTCGACTGAGAACTCCCTGGTCAAGTTCTAATTAAAATTCAAGTATGCATACTTGAAAAAGAAAGAGGCAGTTTTAATTCACTACCAGCATGAGGGATGACTTCAATCTGGAATTCTGGATAGTTTCTCCAACTTATCTGAAAAAAATGTCTCAATCATAAGAAATAGAACTTCTGTTATAATGCCAGATAACCTATGTACTGATAATTTTCATGTAACAATAAAGCAACCTTTCATTCAGTTGAATGTTTATCCATGGAACTAGTTGATTGGCTTATTGAAAAATACACTTTGAAACTTTACACATAGCTTGAGATGTCAAGGAATACTTTCATTCAGGCATACAAGTTCATAAAAGCCTTTCTCATTGCTCAAACATATAAAGACAGCTTACCCATTCATCAGTTTTGATGTTAAAACATGCGCAATAAATGTGCCACATTATGAAAAACACCTACAATAGACAAAAGCTAACTGTCAGATGAAAAATGATCTATCTGACCAAAATTGTAACAGGGGTTGATAAATAAAAGAAGACCACAGGCACAGAAAAGCACCCCAACTTAAGCTATAGTGCGTTACCTGCCAAAGCACTTGAATTAGACAAAACAACATTGTACCAAGGACCAGATTTGTGGAAGTAGCCTGGAAAAATTATACCGCATTTGATATCATAAGGTCGATATAAAATCAGTTAACAACCAAATGCAGCACATTGAAGTACAAGATGATGTTAACCGAGTGCATTAGTGTGCAGAAGCTGGAGAAATATAACATACCTCCAACCCAAGATCTTTTGAGGTCTGAGACTTAGCTGTAACTGGATCCCATAAGGATTAAAGAGAAGTGGTAAAATAAATTGAGCCGAAAATGCAGAGAAAAATGAACAAGAAGGAAGAGGAAATATAGTGCTACATTATATATTATAACTATATCAATCAATTCCATTTTTGTTCTGCATAATGCAAAAATGTCATATTCAATTATATTAGGCATTGGCAAACTCCAGAAGCGAACTCATTCTGGAAGGAAGACACCCACCACTTGGACTTTCTTTTCCAAAAACTAACCATCTATGACAAGGACACAAAGATATTGTATTCTTTAGTGATTTTTAGGGAATGCATGGCTCTATGAGCTTCTAGTTCGTTTAAGCATTTGGATATATATATATATATATAAGTATTTACATAAATGTTAATACATGAATATAAATGTCGATAACAGATTAATGGAAACATCAGTAAACAAATAACGCAAATGCTCAAGATGATGACTAGTGGAATCTCCATAGTTGTAGCAGTCTAGCAGATGGAAATAATTGAAATTAAAACTTACCAGTTGAATTTTTTGTAAACATTTTGACTCATATTTCTATAACTGGAAAGAAAATATTTCTTTTAATTTGTTTAAACGAAAAAACACACTATATGCTTTTAAGTAGATATTTGTCTGTTTGAGTAGACCTCCATTTCGTTACTTTTTTAGACTTCAACCACACTCGGGAAAGTAGCTAATGGTCTCCTCGAGTATAATGGAATTTAGATCTTTGTGCTTTGCTTCACCTTCCTCAGCTAAATCCTAACTCAGAAGATATATCTACATCTTGCTCTCATTCATTGTGAATATTCTGTACTTGAAAAAGTAGGAAGAAGAAAGCTGATTTGAACTCACATTGAATAGCAGACACTACATAAGATGCCTCACATATTGCAAAACCAATGAGAAGCACTAAAAAGAGAGCGTGATTTCTTTGACCTGCATATAATTTATAATATTATGAACACTGAAATCATCAAGACGTCAATAGCAGTGTCATCGCAATGAAAAGTAAGACGAACACACAAGTCATTACCTATGCAGTTTCCAAAAGCAGGACAATGGTGATCAAATCCCAGAACATAATTCTTGCAGTGCCTGCAGTATCTTACCCTCTTGTGTCGCGTTAATGCCTGGAAGAAAGCATATAATTTAAAACTCACCAGGAAATGCCTAGATCAGAAATAGTGCAGAATTTATTCACTTCTGAAACAAGAAAAAAATACATTTGACGCATAATAGACTATTTTTCCGCTGCAGCATGTCTTCACTTGAGGAACAGAATCTAAATTAACCAATACACTACTCTTTTCCAACTTCTTTAGCTGTCTAGGACAAAAACTACAGTCATAAAGTGCTATCTCAGAAGAAAGTCTTTAAGATAATTCCAATATGAATCATACACATGTACTTCCTTTTGAAAGCCATTACTTTCAGTTATGCAATCGCTAAAGACTAAACGTACACAAGTCCTACTACAAAACGAAATTAACCATAAATCCAGGATTGACGGGTTTGGGTGGGGGGGGGGGGGGGTAAGTAGCTATGATCAGTGTCAAAGTTGAGAAATGTTAATAATGCTTTGTATGCATTCCTTGTTAGCAACAAACAGCTGCATTATGAGTCAAGATAACTTAAGACTACTTAAACCAAAATGTCCTAGTCAAATTTCAAGTGATATCACACTCCGCCTTGTTACATGATGCTAAGTTTGCAGCAACAAACCAAAAACCAGTAACCAAAACTATCCAGTCTGAACACTGCACGACTAATTTAGTGGGTGTAGATGGTTTATGGCATAATATTTATATCTGTTGAGAATAATAAGAGAGAAGAAGCATCTTACTTTTTCAGCTTGAGACTCCTGATGTACAACAGGAGTTGGAATCCTCATCTCCTACAATAGAAAGTATATTACTCTAAAAATTTATGCTAGCATAATCAAATAGCTAATTAACTCATGGAACCTCTTCCTGGGCCTCAACTTCATGGGGAGGACTTTGGACAAATAGGTCACGGGAAGAAGAATGATGGGTTGCAAAGCCAGGGTCCGACGAAATAATACTGCAACCAATAATATGGTGTCAATCAGTATATGGGTAGTAAGGTGAGATGGCTAAGGGATACATAGACAAGCAAATAAGAAACTGACCGACATAAGCCAATTATCACCATGATGATCTCTATGTTAAATATCATGTCCAACAAAGATGAAACAGCTGCATAAACAAGAATTAGTATTACCGCATGGAAACACATAATCCTAGATGAGATTACATCTGTTAGGTCTTGAAAGAAAATACAGCAGGGGCATCTTCGAACTACTATCACATATATCTAGCTCACTAATAATCTGTGAAATTGAAATCTTCAACAATCAGTATCGCTTCACCAAATATAAAGATAGATAACAACATAACGGTAGCATAAGAACGCCCATCAAATTGTCAGTCTGTGGGCTTACACTCCTTGAATCTAGGTAAATTACTCACTTTTCATGTGCTTTATAATGTAGACGAGCATTTACGCTATGGTAACGTTCATACTTAATAGAAGTTATATTTAAGCTATACCTTACACCCTTAAATTGCATTGAAACATAATCAAACTAAGAATCCAAACTAAGTGGGCATCCTACAAACTAATTTTTCGATGACTAGATTAAGAAAAATCTGAACAAATTGAATCACATGAGTTGAAGGGGCAACAAGTACCTTGGCGAACCACATAAATATAAACAGCCCAGATGAAAAGAATGCTAAAGAAAACAAACGCAGGGGCTGAAGCTCTCACGCCAGCTGCCCTTTTGCAGAATCCCCCCAAGCCCATGACTATTAAGAGTAACAGAGCTGCAATTGATGAAAGAAAACATAAACAAATAATATTGACAATGAAACTCGAAAGGTAGAAAATCAATGCTTATACATAATATTTGCCGAGTTCAACAAGATCAGAGAGAAAATTAGAACCTGAGAGAGGAAGCAGAGAGATGAAGGATGAGGCGGGAAGAAAGAGAGGGAGCAGAGAAAGAGTGAACTGGGTTAAGAAAACAGAGATTAGAGAAACTAAACAGCTAACTATGGAAAATTTCCATTTTGGGTTTTGGTGGAGCACATCTTGTTTATCTGATTCAAGCATTTTTTTCGGCCACAATAGGGTAGATAAAGGTTCGATTTTGATAATGTCACCCAATATCAGAGTTGGTAACTGACCGACTTGATTGTGTACTCCTGGAAAGACACCATGAACGAAGTTCTCAAAACTGAAATATTAAAAGAAAATGAGAATCTTTCACAATATAAAAAGAGGTTTTGAAAAGTTGAGCTGTCACTTAATTCTAGTATTTTTTTACAGTGTGGTGATTGGAGATTTTTATTTTTATTTTTTATTTTAAAAATATTTCTTTTTTTCATTTAAACTGCCATTTTTTTTCTCTTATTTTAATTTTTTACTAAAATTAAAAAATATAAATAACTTTTTCATTTTAAGTTTTAAAAAAATATTATATATCAAATTATTCTTCTTTTCGTGATCTTTAATTTGACACCAATATTGTATTTATTGAAATAAATAATTATATAAAATTTTATACATTAAATTATTGATTTTAAAATCTATACTTAATACAAAAGAATTAATAAAACTAATTTTAAAGAAATAAAATACTATGAACTATATTCTAAATTGAATAATATTTATATAATTAATATAAATAATAATGATGAATATAATTTTACTCTAAATTCTTAGTATAATAAAATATATTATATCTTGTCATTGCATGGGCAACATCTAATTTATTGCTAAAAATATAATTCTATACTAGTATTTATAATAATATAATAATAAAATAATTTTCCCATCTATTTTCAGTTTTTTAAAATATAAATATTTTTTTGAAAATTATGCATCAGTTTTTGATTGGCTGATTTTTCTTCTATTTTTATAAATACATATTTTAATTTGTTAAAATACAAATATTTTTTCATTTCTAATCAATTTTCTATATATAATATATCATATTAATCATTTTGTAACAATCTTAAATTTTATAAACGTATCACATATATTGACATTAGAGTATAAAATTTTTAGTAATTATTTAGGTTAAACTTATATATTTATTGTGTATTGAATAATTTGTATTGTATATGAGTTAATCTTCTTATTTTGTAACATAAAGAATTTATTTTTTAATACAAAATTATACATTTTTTCGTGTTTTTACTAATAATATAATAAAATACTTTAAAATATTTTAAAACATCTATTTACTCAAAATGACACGGTTCAGTATTACCCATAAATCCATCATCCAACCTCGTTACCTGCATTGCATTTACTATCCATTTAGACAAAATTGGTTAGTAGCTACGAGCCAAATCAGGTAGCCCGAAGTTTACTTTTTTATTTTTGGAACGAAAAGAATATCATAGAAAATGACACCCTGCGTGCAAATAAAGAGTGAATACTGCACTTTGATCTGTATATCTCCTTGTGAGCAGCCCATAACACCTGTTTGTTTTTTTGAGAGGACAAAGAATTGTTGTATTAGATATCATCTCCACACACACACAACCTCCTACTTTCCTACGATAGTTCATGACTGAGGGAAGATTTTCACCTTCACTATGTGAATTCCTTTGAGTTCTCAGAAGTCACTACTATATAAAAAGGTGACAAACAAAGAGAAAAAAAATGGGTGCAAGGTAACTTATTCTGATGCAACAATTAGTCTATATTTTGCTGTCCCTGTCTCTACGCACATGATCTCCATATTCTTCCCTCCAAAGAAACGACAATTATCGAAACATCATCATGGTAGCGTCTGCGATCACCTTGGGGCACTTCGAGCAATTCGTGAAACTCCATGCCTGAGAATGGGACAAAACGAGGATGTTTAAGCGCTCCATATCGTAGGACAAACTAAATACATTTTTTGGATACTAGCAAAAACTACCCTTGAGGTTCAGCCTGTTGTTTGCTTGCGAATTGCATCAATTCAGGAAGTGTTTGGAAGAAAAATCTAAACCTTGAGCGGCTATTTGTAATACTTTTAAGACGTGTTTTTTGTAATCAGGCTAAACCTCACGGGTAGTATCTGTAATTATCCTAACAGTTTAGGTTTTAAACAAAGATATACCGGCTCTTTTTGCAGCGCGGAAGAGCAGCTCCTCGACAAGATGCTGAGCGGGATCTCCTTCAGATGACACAGAGACGAAGAGTTCAACTTTGGAGACAGCCTCTTCATTGGTGAAGTATTGGTAGAGTCCATCTGATGAGAGTATTAGAAACCTATCTCTTGGCCCTAATCTGTGATGGTGAAGTGATGGTAGACAATTTATATACGGGGAAGTCCCAATATACTTGATTCTGAACATCTCTAAAAGTGCGTTGTTCCATTTTCGCTGCAGATTCAAGATTCGAATGCAAAACGAATGTTAGAATTCACCACGTCGAACAATCATATGCACTAAAACCTGGTACTTAGCAGAAATTAATGTAACAAGAAGTGTTTCTTCTACAATCAAAATGCATTTCTAAACTTCCGAAAAAGTTGAACAAATTTGAGAATCAATGCTAAAGCATGAAGAAACAGTAATGCAATTTCTAGCAAATGGATAGACATTCAATTTTCATCTCCAACAAAATAATACTACCATGACAGACAAAAACTTACATGCTATTTATTCATGGAATCAGAGGGGTGGGATAAGATGAACATTGCATGATAGTGCAACGAAAAAATGATTCATCGTGTGTGTGTGCGCGTGTGCATGGAGCAAGAATTTCACATACATGAAGAATAATCTTCTAAATAGGGAAAATAAAGCACTTTTTCTCTGCCTTGGAACCAAAAGGCTTAAAAGTTCTTTGTTCGACAAAACAATCACTCCTCACTTTTGATGTTTACTCACGAGGAGAACTTTTGATTTCCAAGGTCAAATGAAGAATCTGCTTTTCTTAAACTCAAAAGGAATCTCAACTATACTTTATCTACTCATAAAAGGCGATTGAGAGATTCGAAACAAGGCCTAACCTGTTTGAGAAAACCGGCACCAAGCGCCCGAGTCACCTTTAGTGAACCTTTTACCCTGTAATTGATCACTGCAGATGCATCATCTTGATGCTCATTTCTTATTCTTACAACTTCCTACAGAGCAAATATCAAACATGCAACAAACGGGTTAAAGAATGTTAACTAGAACGAACTTAAATCCGAAAATACTAAATCAAATATCAAGAAAATTATGCCAAGTGGAAAAATTTCAAATTTACCTCATCTATGGAGGTTGTATGATCCATGGAGAGCTGAACAGCACTTAAACTAGGTATAGAACCCAACCCATCGCCATCAAAAGCTTCAAGATCATACATTGTTTCTTCATTGATTCTCTCCAAATCCTGGCTCCAAAGATCAGGCTCTTTCTTCTGAGCTAAAACTGCTCGGCTATCGCCTACATTCATGATGTACACATCCTCCCCCTTCATCAACATCACAAGAACACATGACCCCATTAAAGCCAATTCTGGATTCTCCCCCACCATCTTATCGGTAATGCCCAGAAAGGCCTCTTCGGTTTTCTTCAATGCTCGTGAAAGAGCTTTCAGCACATTACTATGATTAGTCTTGGATTGATTCAAGCTGTTTATACTGAACTGCTCCTTTAACCTTCGATCGAGTTCTGATCTTTCCCTGTTCCATTCCCATCTCCACCTCCTCTGAGTCTCCTCCCATTTCTTCCCCACGCCTCGATATCTTCTCCTCACATTCCTTCCTCTCTTACAATGATCGCTGTCTTGTTCTAGACATCTAGAACAACCATCTTTAATCCCATCTCTTGAAACGTAGTTCTTAACATCCTGTTTTGATTTGGATTCTTCTTCTTTTGAGCTGGGATCCTCTGTAGCAGCACAAGAATTTGAAACCAATGCGCTGTTTGATACGCCATTTTCATCCCATAGCAAGTCTTTGAGCTCTTTATGCACAGATGAATACAAATTGGACAGCAAATAATCCGGTGCATCAGGGCCGTTGAATCCATCGTAAATTCCGACGAAAGCCCACCCATGATCCTCAGAGACGACGACGTGAACTCGATCCTCCCCGGCTTTGCCCTGAGCCCAGTGCAGGCTCTGACTTTCTGATGTATCATCATAGTCTAAACTACACTCACTGCTAAAAGTCACACTACTGTTAACTGTTAATTCGTTCAGCTTCTCTGAACCCACCGCCCAATCGCTTTCCTTCAATGCAATTGCACCTTTGATGGGCGCAACAATAGAGTTTTGACCTCTTGAAATCCCCTTGGACAACGCCCGTCTAAGGGCCCGAATTAACGAGGCTTTTCTCGGCCTGGTACGAAACGCGAACCCGCCATGTGAGTAGCTTCTCCGGAACCGGCCGAAAGAGCCCTTTCCGAGAGGTCCGGAAAATTGCCCGCGGTCGAGAGGGCCCGACATGAACGCCCTCTCAATTGGGCCGGACATGAATCCCCTATCCATTCCCGAATTCGGCACCAGGCCTGAATTGGAAAGCCGGCCGGAGTGTACAGAAAAACTCCTTGGAATTGGCTGGAGAGGAATGGAAGCAAAAGAGGTGGAGCCCTCGAAGGAGGAGGCCCGGTCGATGCTGTTGTAGGAGTATAGGTCGAGGGAAGCGGTGGAGAGAGGCGTGGAGTTGTTGGCGCTGACGGCGGCGCCAGAAATAGACTTAAACGTCGTCGTTGGGGGTTCGTCCGTTTCCAAATGAACTTTGGAGGATGTAAGCTCGGGTCGGAAATAGCAGAATGAATGGCCCAGATCGTCTAACGGGTCCGGATTCACCATACCAGCCGCCATGTCCTTCCTCCGCCGGCGCGCTTGGTCGGCCATGGATCCTCCTCCGGTGAAGCAAACAGTCAGCTTCCCTGCTCCGTTCCCCATTCTTTTAGAAAAGAAAAGAAGATGAATTCAGGGGGAGGGGGTTATAGATTTGAGATTTTCCAGTCTCAAGAGTCGAGACTTCATTTCATTGAATGTGAACTGTAAACAGCAGAAGAAATGTGATGTTGAGAGAGAGAGAGAGAGGGAGAGGCGTTGACCTTTGTAAGAGATTTGTCTGATTGGTATAATAAAAAACAGGGTACTGAAGTCAGGGGTCAAAATTATTATTATTATTATTATTATTATTATTATTATTATTATTATTATTATTATTTTCCAATTGTTTGTATTTTCACTTTTCGACTTAGATGTAAGTTGTACCTGTCTTATTTCAGTATTTCTTACCCCAAATTTATATTAATATTGAAAGTTTGTTTTGGTGTACATTCTTAATACAGAGGGATTTATCGTATGAGATGCGACCACAAATTAAGCAACAAACAACTGAAAATAAAATAAAAATGAAAATGAAAATTTATTCTTATGCACAAGTTATTTATTAATCAAAATGTTATAAACAATGCGAAAAGACCTTCAAAATTTTAGAAGAACTATCAAACTAAATAATATTTTAACATCTAAACCACACTAAGTATGAGGATTAAGACTCTTAGACATAAAAATGACAACAAGAAACATCAGGATACAAACTTTGTGACAAGACTACTTATTTTTGTCTTAATCCTTGTCTTATTTTCAAGTATGCTTTTTAGCATATGCAAAATTTAGATAAGGAGCTCAATAACCTTGTCTTCAATTTCTTAAGATAATTAAAATGGTGATTGAATTTTCGCATGCAAAATATAATATTTTTAAAAATATTATTAGATAAAAAATAATATATATTTTATTGTTAAATATTATTATTTGCTATAATGAAAAATATTAATTTTATTTAACTAATTATACAACAAAGTTAAAACAAAAATATTGTTTCGAGATTTATTAAAATATTATTTTATATTAAAAACATTACTTTTATAAAAAAATTAGCAAATTGAAAACATACATCTACACAAATTAAAATATAATAAGCCGGAACTTGTGCATTTTTATTAATTTTCGAATTAAATACATTCCGTCTCGTAAAATCAATACAATACATATATATTGTATTAATAATTTGTATTTAAAATTCCATAATGGTCAAATTAGTGGTATATTTTAAGAGAGCGTTGACTAAGAGCAAAAAAAAAGGTGGGGCCCGGGTAATAAACCGACATGAATGGTTGAAAGTGGATTAAGGTTTATAATTGAGTGATTTGTGGGAAAGCGTCAACCATTTCGCTCTCATGGAACCAAAAATCTGTTCCGCGTTAAGTTGGTCTTCAATTGCCACCACTATTAAAAATCCGAATTCAATATTTATTTTATAAAATCCCAATATATATATATATATATATATTGTGATTTAATTATAAAGTTCTAAGGCTACAGTTTTATAAGAAAATGTACTCCCTTCGTTTTAAGATAAACATTAAATACATTATAAATTTTTTAGTTTTCTTCTAAATATTTTGAAATAGTGATGGATTATTGAGAAATAATAGAAAATAAAAAAATTGGTTTATCTGTTTTATATTTTTCAAATTGGATTTTGTTGTACTCTTAGAAATTTTATTTAATAGCAAAGAGAGAAATGAGAATTTTCCGGACCTTTTATTAAAAATAATAAAAAAAAAATGTTAACATATTAAAGTCCCAAACATTAGAATAATGCATGTAGTAACTTCCATCATATAAAAATTAATTTTCAATAACCAGCGGACTCTTAAAATAACTTCTTAATAACAGAGAAATCTACATAAACATTTTTATGATTAAGGTATGGTTCAAAATATTTACGAATAATTAAACAATATTAGAATACATTTTGCTTAAAGTAAATGTTAGTCGGGTACAATCATGGACTTGTAAGCCCTACAAAAAGATGACTTAAAATGCCCACAACAAAAATGGGCTTTATGTCAGGGGTCAGGATGAGCTTTTTTTCCCTTAAAAAAATAAAATCAAATAAAATAAATATATATTTAAGTGAACCGAAAGACTTGTTAATCAATTTTAATAATACATTATAACTTTTAAAAAGTATAATAAAATAAGAGGAAAATACTCATTTTCCACACTTAAAATATAAAAAAAAAATTGTGAAAGCAAGAAAGAGATAGGTAGAAAAAGGAGACAAAAAAAGAGGAAAGAAAAGATATAAACCACAACTGTAAAGGGAAGAGGGAGGAGAGAAAAAAATGAAGAGATATGTTTCAGGATATGATAATCGTGAAATGCTTTCACGATGACTTTTATGATGGCTTTCACGATTATGTTAATTGTAAAAGGTAGAAAGGCTTTCAGAATTATCATTAACTGTGAGAGGCAAAAAAAGCGTTAAACTATAATTGTGAAAAAATTTCACGATCTTTTAAGCTTAAACTATAATGTCACCACCATCAATAGATGCGTTCCAACCACTTGATTCTAAACCACCACCTATTTCACTTTCCAATGCATATGTCATCATGAATCAATGGTGAGAGTTAGAATTACATTAAGGTGTGGCGACGAAAGCAAGAGATTGGGTGAAATATTTTCGTGCATCAAGCGTAAAAAAAAGGGATATTTCATCTTCTCCATACTACATCCGGTTCAATCTGCATACTATGCATAAAATATGGTGAAAACAGCCAATGCACTGAGCAAAGAGTGTAACATTGAAGGTAAATATTTTCTTCATCATTGCAAACCAATAATTTAAGAGGAAAATATAAAAAATTAAAGACAAAATACATATATATTTGAAAAGAATCTGAAATAATAAACACATTGCATACAAATATTTGGTCAAAGGTATAAGGAAATGGTGATGAAGTGAGTTCTCCCACTCTGTATCAGTACACTGTTATTAATGGACTCATTACATCAGCAAATCACAGCTTTTTCTGCAATCTCTTGCCGGAAAAAGAACATAAACGTGCAATGTTTATTCCCTTTAAAATACATAGACGAATTTTAGCATTATAACTAAGAATTTGTACAGCAGAAAATGGTTACAATATTTTACAATATTTCCAACTTCTTTACAACAACAATCCAATCTCAGGAAATGGTTATTATAACAATTGAATTTTGGATCAAATTGGCAATAAAAACAACTTTGAAGGATTATTTTTTTCTTGCTTACCTCATGAACAATTATGAATCACAGCTGAAAATGGCTGGTTCCGAAAGCTCCATATTCCTTTCTCCCGGTTAGAAAAATTGATACAGCCCCCATATCAATCAATTTCATAATCACAGTAATAGATTGTAACAAATTCCTGTACACCATAAACCCAAAAATACTCTGAAAATCCCGACTCCCC
The DNA here is from genome assembly GCA_028749325.2 of Caryopteris x clandonensis. NCBI lineage: Eukaryota > Viridiplantae > Streptophyta > Magnoliopsida > Lamiales > Lamiaceae > Caryopteris > Caryopteris x clandonensis. Next base: position 10,148,217 of record JAPYKT020000006.1, on the reverse strand, counting down.
CAGCTGCCGCCCCTCCCGTCCCCGGCGGCGCGGACAAGTGAGCCGGTTGTCCGTAATTCTCCGGCGAGAGGGCAATATCTGGCGGCGGGGCGCCGCCAATCACTGGCTTGTTCATCTCAATTGGATTTCTCCCAAAAAATTCTCGAGGCAGTAAGACACCAGATACACCAAAAATCGCCACCGGATTCTGGTCGAAAACCGTCTGGGTAACTGAAGCCTGTACTATGCCGGTATCAATCCCGACCGAGCCATTAACCCGAGAAATGTTTAGGGTAAAGCTACCCGCCCCGTTTTGCTCCGTTGCCAATGTGGGTTGAACCGGGTTTACAATTGACTCCAATGAGCCTAGTGGATAGTATGAATGGAGAACGTGAAATCTCAACACCCCGGCCTTTTTGTCGGCCGGTAGTGACTGAAATTTGACAGACGGCGGCAGATCGGCGAACGCTTCGTCGGTGGGGACAAACATTGTGATCCCGGCGCCACCTTCGTCGGCTTCGAATTCCGAAACTACCCCTGAGGCGGCGAGCATCGACGCTGCCACATTGAAATCATGGCCGTCGATTAACGTTTTCGTGATGTTGAGCCCTAGCGGCGGTCGAGTTTCCGACGCCAATAAATCGGGATTGTAAGGAATTAACAGCGAATTAAGCGAGAGGATTGATATGTTGTAGGGCAGGGTTTTGATCAGTGACAGCAGCGTGGCATTGGAGGTAGGTGAGTGGAAAGTGACGACCTCGGATGAGTCAACTGTGATGTTGACGGTGCCGGAATTGGAGGCCGCGCGACCGGTGGTTTGGAAGAGTGTGGTGACAAGTTTCCCGGTGGGGGGAATGAGGCGGAGATCGGACAAGGAGAGGTACTCGAGGAGGACGTGGTAGCGGAGGACATCGGCGATGTTGGTGGAGGATGGGCGGAGAGAGGCGGAGGTGGATCGGAGGAAGGTGTTGGGAACGGTGAGGAGGGTGATGGAGGAGCGGGTGGTGAGATCGGCGGCGACGCCGGTGGTGGAGAGGAGGGCGTTGAAATCGGAGAGATCGGGGTAGGAGGAGAGGAGGTGAGTGATGTTGATGGAGGAGGAAATGGAGGAGTAGTAGAGAGAGAAGAAGAGGAGTAGATAGAAGAGAGAGAGAGGGGTGAATTTGGGAATAGCCATCTCTGTTTTTCTGTGAAGGGTATTGAGCTGATGCGGGAGTAAGGGTAGTGAGGTAGTGAGTGAATGGAATTTGATGGAGATGGCTGGTGGGGGGTGTTTCAGAGTTGGATTTGGATGCATTAATTTGTATAATACCAAACCAACAAGATTCTTCAAATAATAATAAAAATAATTAGAAGAAGAAGAAGTAGATGATTACATTTATTGTATAATTGCAATAGAGTGTGTCTAAATATATACTAAAAAAGTACTCAGTATATAATATATCAAAAATAGTATGAAGAAAATACCAATAGCATATGGTGTATATATATCGATAAAATTAAATTACCAAGTTAGACGCTCGTACAAAAAAAGTAGAAAGATTCAAGATTATTATATATTTTTATCTTGTTGAACATATTAATAAAATATAAGAATTATAAATATTTGAATGTATATATAAATGTTATATTATATACGTTAACTTATGATGTGGCTAATGATCATTAATTTAATAGTGCACCATATATATAAATGGAAGAGTTCACTTCATTATTTGCCTGTCTTTTTTTCACTAATTTTTTAGGCTGCATGTGTGTAGACTTTTTATGATAAAAAAAAAAAACTCAAATAATTTTTTGCCACATATATAGGCATGCTCTTTTTCTTATCTTGAAATTTCTTTTTTTCATTAGTTCAACTTTCTTTTTACTTGTTTCTTCACCTAATTGATTTTTTTGCTCCAAAACAAAACAAATTGCTACAAAAGTGAAAAATGTGATTTCTTTTTGCACCAAATAACTTTTATAAGCTCAAACCATTATAATTCCATAAAAAATGTTTAATTATAATCATAGAATGCATGTAAAAATGGTGTATCACAACATTTAGGTGTGCTTTGAACGATTATGCTAATTAGATGTTGAAGTTTGTGAAAAGAGTACAGCCATTTTCTCTGAAAAAATATAAATTGGAGAGCAACAATGCTTCTCCAAATATTGAAGTTTATTATTGCATTTTCCACAAGAGTGAATCTTATGCAATGGACGCACCTCATGCAACCCACAAAAATAACTTTTTTAGGTAAAGTAGTAATATATTATAGATAAATAAATAATATTGTTAAATTTTAATAATAATATTTTTTAGAGTAATAAGTAATATATTTTCAAATTAATAAATTATGCATTTTAATAGTAATGGTTTTTAAATAAATAAATAATATTTTTATATATATAAAATAATACTATTAAATTGAGTTGTATGATACAACTAATGCATATTTTTTTTTTACTTTTCACCAATAGAGGTGGGTATGGTTTAATAAGGCTTTAGGGATTGTTTGTTTTTGGGTCCATTTCGATGGAAAAATATATGTTTGTTTTAAGTTGTGAATGAGGATTGAACAACTAATGTGTTATTTTATCATTTTATATTTTTTTTCTTCTTTCTTTTTTTATTGATGTAACTATTCATTTAATGTAACCATTTGGATACGGATGTCAATTTTACCCATAGGCTAGGGTAACCCGCATGTAATCAGGCAGGGTATGATATAAGAGTTCGGGTAATGGGTAAGGTATTACCCGTACCCGCCAAACAATGTCAGCATAAGGGTAGGGTATGAGTTTTACCCGTTTACCCGGCCCGTATACCTGATACATATACATATATATTATAAAATTATATATAATAAAAAATAATATTAATTATTTAAAAAAGCAGTATTTAATTATTTTAATTATTTTTATATCTTTAAAATTCTAATTTGAATCAAGTGATCGGTGATCACAGAAATATTATATTTTGGATGTTATTATTACTTTGTATCATGATGATTTTGTTCATGTTTAGTAATATTATATTTTGTTAATTTGTAATTGTGGAGGAAGTAAAAAAAATGTACTTTTATACCCAAAAGAATATGTATTTTTGCAGGGCGGGCGGGCATGTGGGTAAGACAATTCAATTTTATCTATGTAACATAACATATAAATGGATAATCGATTTATCCATGGGTATCTATATACCCGTCGGTTATTACCCATATTCTATCCGAAACAATAAATAAGTAATAAGATAAGATAAATGTATAATATTTTGTATTAAGGTAGAGTACGAGAAAGGCATACCGTATCCTACCCAATCCTACCCATTCACATGCCTGTATTTGGATGTGCTCATTTGGAACAAAACAATCGGTGCTGGAGCTAGGCTGAAAAAAGAAAAATTAAATCAAAATATAATTCCTTATATAACTTTTATCTTGGAAAAAAAATTAATTTAGTTTTTCTGTTTCCCAAAATTTTAATTTCAGTTCATTAACCTTTCCCCGATTCGGCGCCGTACTCGAAAACCCTACCTACAAACCCTAATTCTGGTCCCGAAGCCTGAGATATATAACACGAAAGCAAATACCTTCAGCAAACCCAGATCTTACTCAAAGCGTGAAAATTATGGATAAGAACTTGAAGGCAGCAGATCTTTCATCCTCTCAGAAGCAGATGCACCTCGAATTTCCTCAATCGCTGACAACTTTTAAGTCCGCGACAGGTGTATATTTGTGTTCACGGAACAGAGTAATTATATTAGTCTTGTTAATTTTGTCATTAGAACTTCTGAATTCTCCCTCTTCTTAATTATATAATTTTGCAATTCGTGGGATTTCGCGAATTTTTCTTTGCGCTTTTAATTTTTCTTCTTTCATTATTGAGAGAATTTGATTTGATATATATATATATATCTTTTTTAATTTACCCTAGAATTTTTGGGCGCTTCATAAGTAATGTTCAAGAAAGGAAGATCAGATGGTTTACACACACACACACACACACACACACATATTAGAGTTTATGTGAGTTCGTTATTTAATCGTCTAAAACAAGATTTCGTGCAAAAAGACTGTGACTTTAGAGGTTGTTCCTGGTAGCTTCAGATATTATAGGTTGCATGAGTAATTTTGAATTTATGCAACTTTGTTCATGAAGCAAGAACAAATATTCTCCTTAATACCAGTGCATGTTTTACTATGGTGTATGTGGACGTTAAGGGAATAACATTTTTATTGCAAATGTTATTGCATTTTGAGTAAAACCTTCTAGGGATTTAGTTGGATTTTGATTTCTATTACATTTGAAGTGTGAGAATGCATAACAGGGCTGCTGATTCTCGAATAAAAAAGAGAAGCAGAAATGCCTAGCAGGATTGCTCTTTTGCTGCCTTCTATGGTCTAAACTGGTAAAGACGTTCCCATCAAAGCCATTGCAGCATTGATGTTGCATTTGGACAGAATGGAACAACATTTAAGGGTTCCCCTCAAAATAGATGTCGCATTTATGCTGCGTATTAACATGATGGGAACAACATTTAGTTACATCTGATGCAATGTCCTATATTTTTACTTTGAGAATTTGTTGGGGCCTAGGCGTTGTTCTTTGAGGCTCCACAATTTGTTGACGGCCCACTGATTGCTATAAAGGCTAAACTTAAATGTCTAAGAATATCAATTTCATATGTTTTTAGGTCATTAGTTGGATTCCCTTTTGCCGTTTAAAGATCCTGTTTTGGTTGCATTGTCTGTGATTCTCTCTCTCTCTCTCTCTCTCGTCTCCGGCTATCTTCCCCTCCCCTACTTTTAACTCAAGGCCATGTTCGTCACCTAAGACTTAATCCAACTGCTAAAACCCCACCAATAAAAGATTCTCAAATTGTTCAAAGCAGCAAACTTGATAGTTTTCTTGATTTGGAACCCAAGTCAAAACCAACCATTGGTTCAATCCAACTCACCGTCCCTGGTTTGATGTCATTGTTATCAGGACTAGTCCAGACGATCTTTGGCTTGATGAGCAAGTTTCCCAACGTGGATTAAGGTATGTTGTCTTGATCCTTCCCCTATTTCTATGTGGTCCAACAACTACGGCGTATAGGTCGATGAATTTGAGAATTTGGGCCTTAATGATTGTTTGGATATAACATAGCCTATAACTTTTTTCTACATCAACAATAGCAAAATCAAGTATTTGGACCGGGGTTATGGTAGAGTGAATCAGAGAGATTTGAAATTGAAACTATTGTTTGATTGTTGTGCAAATGGTGTAAAATTTCACAAAGCTAAGGCTTGGAAAGTGGATTGTGGGAGTTTGAATCCTCCATTTCTTGTGGTGATGGGACTGAAATGAAATCCAGTAAGCAAATAAGCCATGGATATCAAATTGCTCATGGCATTTTGGTTGAAGTTGATTGCCATCCTTCCGCGAGCAATTCAAGGTTTCTTTTTCCATGCTTGATATCTTTTGATTCAAACTTGATATTTCATGAAGAGACTTTTCTTGGCAGTAGGCAAGTGATGTCATATGCATAAGTGAAGAAAATGATGGTTGCAAGGTTGAGCAGTTAGGTATAAGGGTGAAATCATTAATTGTGGATGAGAGATGGTTTGATCAATGGGAGGGACTTTCCCTATGATCCCCTAAAGTGTGATGGCGATTGGGGGCAATTTTGGGATTATGCATCCTGTTATTGGCTATTCAGTGGCTTAAACAATGGTTCTAGCGCATATGCTTACAGAGATGATCGCTGAGTGCCTTGGCTCAACCAGAATGATTTGAGGAAGTTCACTTTATTACAAAGTTTGGAATGGATCATGGTATGTGGAGGGGAGATGCATTCGAGAGCAACGTAATGTTGAGAGACATTTGATAAACATATGATTTACATCTCGATTCGTGGTAGTATGCATGGTTGTTTAGACAGTTGTATTTACCTAAGTGACGAGTTTATGATGGTTTTGTTATATCTTGATAAAAAAAAATGGTCACTTAAGGTGCTCATCCTCTCATCTCAAAACAAATATTCGACGGCTATGAAAGCTTTTGTCATCCAGTGGGAACAATAAAAGTCTTGAGATTTTAGAGTAGAGTTATAAACAAGGATATAAAGGAGAATTAATGGTCTTTTTTTACTCATATATGGTAATTATAATTATCAATATATTTTTTGTGAATTATGTATTGATTATCAATTAAGAATTCATATGTTTCTCTTTAATGATATATTTTTTTTTCTATATTCCTGTATACTTTCTTAATTTGAATATTGTATAAAATTATGCAGTGAGTAATTGTATATGTGTAGTTAATATATTTTAACCCGAGAGTGGTAATTGATTATCGGATTTAAAATGCATAATATTAACTTGCTAAATCAAGAAATTGATGTCTTATGATGAAAATAAATCTTAAGAATTGGGAGTTAGATAACAGTGTTGAGAGATGATTAATTGAGTCTAATTTACTTTTGGACTTAAGTCGCGAGTAAAATCCAATTATATTAGTGATTCTGTTACGAATATAGAAATTGAAGATGTTTGATACATTAAAGGAACACGTATGAACCCTATAAATGCATGTTCTAGAATTTATTTAATCTCTAAAATTTCTTAGTTGTTTGATCTTAATTTTTACTCTTTATTTGTTTTATTTTTAGTTTATAAAATCAATCACAAATATTCGAATCTTTAGATAAAGTGTAATAAGTAAGTAATTAAGTTGAATTATTTTATACAGTCGTTGAAGATACGATATATGTTCTCACCATACTTTTATTATAAATTGTCTTGTGGTGCAAGTTATTTTTAAGTGAAATAAAAGAGTAAAACACTATTTTTTAAGTTTCATTTGAATGGGACAAGGAGGTGTTTTATGCATTTTAAAATTTTTATTCCTCATTGTTGGCATGGTTTTTTTACACTAAGACTTCCCCAGGGATTGTCCCTATTTGGACATGCCTCAAATTCTTTTAGGTTGGACATGATGACAAAGTGCTCTGTGCCTTTGCTTAAAATGGTGGGTAATTTGGCACTTGAAGCCATTTGATTGAAGTATTTGTAATTATTCCAATGATATATTCAAGAAATATTCATCTTTCCAACATGAGATTTTGTAAGTTAGATGTGTAGCTTGTGGTGTTCTTTATTTTCTTATTATAATACTTAGATGTTTGTCCGCTCGATGGGATAAATGTAAAAATGATATTAGTAATATATTATTAAATTATATTATTGTTATATAAAATTATAAAATATATAAGTGATATAAAAAAATTAAAATATATAATTATATAACAAAGAGATTAAAAAATAATTAATAAATTTTGTTGTTATTTACAAAAATTTGTAGATAATTTCTTTACATGATACCAAAAAAATATAAAAAATTAGTATATCGCATTTCTAAAAAATATTTGTGTCTATTTATTGTTCTTTATAATTAAAATTTTTCTAGCTTACAAAACCAAATATGAAATAACATTCGTAATATGCAGTATATATAGAACATTAGAAATCTTAATTTTTTACTCAAATTAATTTGAAGTATAGTTATATATATATATATATATATATATATATAATGCATTGTCATTCTATTAAAAAGTTTATCTAATAAATAAAAAATAAAAATTATATAAAAAAGTGATTTTTAGAATTTAAACTTATTCCAACCTACCATAATTTCTCAAGGCCAATATAAATATTTAAAATTAGTAAAAAAATATTAAAATGAAACAATTAAATATATACTTGAATAATAAATATTTTCATAAAAGAACATATGTAAGAATTTTATTCAAATTTAACTCATAAAAAAATTATTTCATATTTTAAAATATGCAATATTGATATTAAATTAAAGATTATAAAAAGACGATTAATTTGATATATCACATGTCAAAAATAAATTTGTAACAAAAAGATTATTTGAAATTTAAGATTTTAGTTATAAAAAACAATTTTTTATTTATATAATCTTTTTAACATGTAATTTTTCTTACTATATTTATTAAATAAAAAATGCAATGTTTTTTTTTAGAAGTGACACGAGTCTTACTAGCATATTTTAGAGATTTTTTATTTATACTAAGTATATATTTTTTATGATGATAACACAAGGGAGATTTTTACATTCGAGGGTTACTACTTATATGTTAAGTAAGAATTATATAAAAATTTGGCTCTTAATATATATAACAACACAGATTTATACTATATATTTTAAACTGTTTAGTGTCTCCATTTAAGGGGAAGAAAAACATTTAGATCTCAATTACATTACTATGGGCCTTGAGCTGTAACGCTTTGTAAATGAAAGTTCATAGAGAATGTTATGCGCCTTTTATGAATATTACCATAATCAAAGTATAATTCGAAGATAGAGTCAATTGACTCATTCTAATAATTTCAAATTTATTTCTTATAACAGATGGAAAGATTATAAGCAAAGACAATATTATTAAAGTTACAATTAAGTTAGACTTTTAAAACATATTGGTTGTGGGTTGTAAGTTGTAAGTTGGAGGGTTGTACACTGGAGTTGGAATTGTTGCTGACTTGGTGGTGGGTTGTAAGTTGGACTTGGAATTTTTGGTATACTTGGTGAAGGATTAATCGAAGGTGGATTTTTTGGTAGATTTGGAGAAGGGCTGTAAGTTAGAGGCGGGCTCTCCAATGCACTCAATGGAGGATTGTAAGTTGGGGGTGGGCTTCCAGGTACACTTGTTGGAGGACTATAAGTTGGAGGCGGACTTAGTGGTACACTAAGTGGTGGATTGTAAATTGAAAGGATGTAGGTTGGAGGTGAACTTTCTGGAGTGCTTGGAGAAGGGGTTATATGTTGGAGGTGGATTTTCTGGTGTACTTGGTGAATGATTGCAAGTTGGAGGTGGGTTTTCTGGAGTACTTGGCGTAGGATTGTAAGTCGAAGGTGGGCTTTCTGGCACAATTGGTGGAGGGTTGTTGTAAGTTGGAGGCGGGTTTTCTGGCATACTTGATGGAGGGTTGTAAGTCGGAGGCGAACTTTATGGAACATTTGGTGGAGGGTTGGATATCGGAGGTGGACTTCTTGGTGTACTTGATGGGGGATTATAAATCGGAGGAGGACTCTCTGTAATCTAATGTATGATGAAATATTATAAAATTCAACAAATACTCAATTTTTTTACCCTATAGGGGTAAAATCGTAATTTTTCATTAAATTTAATTTTGCTTGAAATTTTTACAGTAGATTCCACACATTATTTTAGTGATATTCTCCAAATTTCAAAGTGTTCTGACCAAAAGTGTGAGAATTATTGTGCATTTTCGTCAATAAAGTTAAATTTTAACGTGAAATTTCCTTACGCGTAATATGGTTCAAAAACAATATTTTTCATGCATACATTGCTTAGAATTAGATCATTTACTAATAAATTCATTACTTTAATCAATCTATAATCTAATGTTTGATGAAATATTATAAAATTTAACAAATACTCAATTTTTTTACCCTATAGGGGTAAAATCGTAATTTTTCATGAAATTTAGTTTTGCTTGAAATTTTTGCAATAGATTCCACACATTAGTTTAGTGATAATCTCCAAATTTCAAAGTGTTCTGACCAAAGGTATAAGAGTTATGGTGTATTTTTCTAAAATAATGTTAAAATTTAACGTGAAATTTTCTAACGCGCAATATGGTTCAAAAATCATATTTATGATGCATGCATTACTTAGAATAAGATTGTGTACTAATAAATTCATTAATTTAATCAATATGTAATCTAATGTATGATGAAATATTATAAAATTTAACAAATACTCGTTTTTTTACCCTATAGGGGCAAAATTGTAAATTTTCATGAAATTTAATTTTGCTTGAAATTTTTTACAGTAGATTCCACACATTATTTTAGTGATATTCTTCAAATTTCAAATTGTTCTGACCAAAGGTGTAAGAGTTATGGTGTATTTTTCGTCAATAAAGTTAAATATTAACATGAAATTTCCTTAAGCGTAATGTGGTTCAAAAATCATATTTTTGATGCATACATTGCTTAGAATTAGATTGTGTACTAATAAATTCATTAATTTAATCAATTTGTAATCTAATGTATGATGAAATATTATAAAATTTAACAAATACTCATTTTTTTTACCCTATAGGGCAAAATAGTAATTTTTCAAGAAATTTAATTTTGCTTGAAATTTTACAGTAGATTCCACATATTATTTTAATGATATTCTCCAAATTTCAAAGTGTGCTGACCAAAGGTGTAAGAGTTATGGTGTATTTTTTGTCAATAAAGTTAAATTTTAACGTTAAATTTCCATTCGCGTAATGTGGTTCAAAAATCATATTTTTGAAGCATACATTACTTAGAATTAGATTGTGTACTAATAAATTCATTAATTTAGTCAATCTGTAATCTAATGTATGATGAAATATTATAAAATTTAACAAATACTCAGTTTTTTACCCTAAAGGGGAAAAATCATAATTTTTCATGAAATTTAATTTTGCTTGAAATTATTAGAGTAGATTCCACACATTATTTTAGTGATATTCTCCAAATTTTCAAAGTGTTCTCACGAAAGGTGTAAGAGTAATGGTGCATTTTATCGTCAATAAAGTTAAATTTTAACGTAAAATTTCCTTTCGCGTAATGTGGTTCAAAAATCATATTTTTGATGCATATATTACTTAGAATTAGATTGTGTACTAATAAATTCATTAATATAGTCAACCTGTAATCTAATGTATGATGAAATATTATAAAATTAAACAAATACTCAGTTTTTTACACTATAGGGGCAAAATCGTAATTTTTCATGACATTTAATTTTGCTTGAAATTTTTTACAGTAGATTCCACACATTATTTTAGTGATATTCTCCCAATTTGAAAGTCTTCTGACCAAAGGTGTAAGAATTATGGTGCATTTTTCATCAATAAAGTCAAATTTTAGCGTAAAATTTTCTTACGTAGAATTATGGTGCATTTTTCATCAATAAAGTCAAATTTTAACGTAAAATTTTCTTACGTGTAATGTGGTTAAAAAATTATATTTTTGATGCATACATAGCTTAGAATCAGATTATTTACTAATAAATTCAGTACTTTAATCAATATTTAATCTAATGTCTGATGAAATATTATAAAATTTAACAAATACTTAGTTTTTTTACCCTATAGGGTCAAAATCGTAATTTTTCATGAAATTTAATTTTGCTTGAAAGTTTTACAGTAGATTCCACAAATTATATTAGTGATAATCTCCAAATTTCAAAGTGTTCTGATCAAAGGTGTAAGAGTTATGGTGTAAATTTCGTCAATAAAGTTAAATTGTAACGTGAAATTTCCTTTCGCGTAATGTGCTTCAAAAATCATATTTTTGATGCATACATTGCTTAGAATTAGATTTTGTACTAATGAATTCAATAATTTAATTAATCTGTTATCTAATGTACGATGAAATATTATAAAATATAACAAATACTCAGTTTTTTTACCTTATAAGGGCAAAATCATAATTTTTCATGAAATTTAATTTTGCTTGAAATTTAATTTTGCTTGAAATTTTCACAATAGATTCAAAACTTTAGTTTAGTGATAATCTCCAAATTCAAAGTGTTCTGACCAAAGGTGTAAGAGTTACGGTGTATTTTTTGTCAATAAAGTTAAATTTTAACGTGAAATTCTCTTTCGCGTAATGTGGTTCAAAATTCATGTTTTTGAAGCATACATTACTTAGTATTAGATTTTGTACTAATAAATTCATTAATTTAATCAATCTGTAATCTAATGTATGATGAAATATTATAAAAGATAACAAATACTCAGTTATCTTTACCTTATATGGGCAAAATTGTAATTTTTCATGAAATTTAGTTTTGTTTGAAATTTTTACAGTAGATTCCACACATTATTTTAGTGGTATTCTCCAAATTTCAAAGTGTTATGACCAAAGGTATAAGAGTTACGGTGCATTTTTCGTTAATGAAGTTAAATTTTAACGAGAAATTTCGTTACACGTAATATGGTTCAAAAATCATATTTTTCATGCATACATTGCTTAGAATTAGGTCATTTACTAATAAATTCATTACTTTAATCAATTTATAATCTAATGTTTGATGAAATATTATAAAATTTAAGAAATACTTGGTTTTTTATCATATAGAGGCAAAATCGTAATATTTTGTGAAGTTTAATTTTTCTCAAAATTTTTACAGTAGATTCCACACATTATTTTAGTGATAATCTCAAAATTCTAAAGTGTTCTCACCAAAGGTGTAAGAGTTATGGCGTATTTTTCGTCAATAAAGTTAAATTACAACATGAAATTTCCTTTCATGGAATGTGGTTTACTAAATCATATACATTGCTTAGAATTAGATCATTTACTAATAAAGGCAATAATTTAATAAATCGGTAATTTAATGTATTATTAAATATTATAAAATTTAACAAATACTCAGTTTTTTTACACTGTAGGGGCAAAATCGTAATTTTTCATGAACTTTAATTTTGCTTGAAAATTTTAGAGTAGATTCCACACATTATTTTAGTGACAATCTCCAAATTTCAAAGTTCTCGGACCAAAGGTGTAAGAGTTATAGTGTATTTTTCGTCAATAAAGTTAAATTTTAACGTGAAATTTCCTTTTGCGTAACGTGGATCGAAATCATATTTTTGATGCATACATTGATTAGAGTTAGATTGTGTACTAATAAATTCATTAATTTAATCAATCTTTAATCTAATGTATGATGAAATATTATAAAATTTAACAAATACTCAGTTTTTTTACCCTACTAGAGGCAAAATCGTAATTTTTTCATGAAATTTAATTTTTCTTGAAATTTTCACAGTAGATTCCACACATTAGTTTAGTGATAATCTCCAAATTTCAAAGTGTTCTGATCAAAGGTGTAAAAGTTATGGTGTATTTTTTGTCAATAAAGTTAAATTTTAACATGATATTTTCTTTCGCGTAATGTGGTTCAAAAATCATATTTTTGATGCATATATTGCTTAGAATTAGATTGTGTACTAATAAATTCATTAATATAATCAATATATAATCTAAGGTATGATGAAATATTATAAAATTTAACAAATACTCAGTTTTTTTATATTATAGGGGCAAAATCGAAAATTTTCATGAAATTTAATTTTTGCTTGAAATTTTTACAGTAGATTCCACACATTATTATAGTGATATTCTCCAAATTTCAAAATGTTCTGACCAAATGTGTAAGAGTTATGGTGTATTTGTTCGTCAATAAAGTCAATTTTAATGTGAAATCTTCTTTCGCGTAATGTGGTTAAAAAATCATATTTTTGATGCATACATTACTAGTATTCGATTGTGTACTAATAATTTCATTAATGTAATCAATTTGTAATTTAATGTAAGATTAAATATTATAAAATTTAATAAATTCTCAGTTTTTGCCCTACAGGGGCAAAATTGTAAATTTTCATAAAAATTTTATAGTGGATTCCACACATTATTTTAGTGATATTATCCAAATTTAAATGTTTTATGACCAAAGGTGTAAGAGTTATGGTGCCTTTTTCGTCAATAAAGTTAAATTTTAACGTGAAATTTCCTTAAGCGTAATGTGGTTCAAAAATCATATTTTTGATGCGGACATTGCTTAGAATTAGATCATTTACCTATAAATTCATCACTTTAATCAATTTATAATCTAATGTGTGATGAAATATTATAAAATTTAACAAATACTCAGTTTTTTTAACCCTATATTGACAAAATCGTAATTTTTCATGAAATTTAATTTTGCTTGAAGTTTTTACAGTAGATTCCACACATTAGTTTAGTTATAATCTCAAAATTTCAAAGTGTTCTAACAGAAGGTGTAAGAATTATGGTGTATTTTTCGTGAATAAAGTTAAATTTCAACGTGAAATTTTCTTTTGCGTAATGTAGGCCAAAAATCATATTGTTGATGAGTACATTGCTTAGAATTAGATCATTTACTAATAATTTATTAATTTAATCAATTTGTAATCTAATGTATGATGAAGTATTATAAAATTTAACAAATACTCAATTTTTTTACCCTGTAGGGGCAAAATCGTAATTTTTTTTAAAATTTAATTTTTCTTGAAATTTTTAAAGTAGATTCCACACATTAGTTTAGTGATAATCTCCAAATATAAAAGTGTTCTGACCAAAGGTTTGAAAGTTATGGTGTTTTTTTTGTCAATAAATTTAAATTTTAACATGAAATTTTCTTTCGTTTAATGTGGTTCAAAAATCCTATTGTTGATGCATACATTTCTTAAAATTAGACCATTTACTTTAATCAATTTTATAATCTAATGTTTGGTAAAATAATGTAAAATTTAACGAATACTTAGGTTTTAATCCTATAGGGGCAAAATCGTAATTTTACTTGAAATTTTTACAGTAGATTCCACACATTATTTTAGTGATAATATCAAAATTTCAAAGAGTTCTGACCAAAGGTGTAAGCGTTATGGTGTATTTTTCGTCAATAAAGTTAAATTTCAACGTAACATTTCCTTTCGCGTAATGTGGTTCAAAAATTATATTGTTGATTCATATATTGTTTATTATTAGATCATTTACTAATAAATTCATTAATTTAATCAATCGGCAGTCTAATGTATGATGAAATATTATAAAATTTATCAAATACTCAATTTTTTTTACCTTTTAAGGGCAAAATAAAAAATTTTCATGAAATTTAATTTTTCTTGAAATTTTTACAGTAGATTCCACACATTTGTTAATGATAATCTCCAAATTTCAAAGTGTTCTGACTAAAGGTGTAAGAGTTATTGTGTTTTTTTCTTCAATAAAGTTAAATTTTAACGTGAAATTTCCTTTTGCGTAATGTGGTTTAAAAATCATATTTTTGATGCATACATTGCTTAGAATTAGGTTGTGTACTAATAAATTCATTAAATTAATCAATCTGTAATCTAATGTATGAGGAAATATTATAAAATTAATAAAATAGTAAGTTTTTTTACCCTAAAGGGGCAAAATCATAATTTTTCATGAAATTTAATTTTGCTTGAAATTTTTACAGTAGATTCCACAAATTAGTTTGGTGATAATCTACAAATTACAAAGTGTTCTTATAAAAGGTGTAAAAGTTATAGTGTAATTTTCGTCAATAAAGTTAAATTTTAACGTGAAATTCCTTTCGCGTAATATGGTTCAAAAATCATATTTTTGATGCATTCATTACTTAGAATTAGATCGTGTACTAATAAATTCATTAATTTAATCAATCCTTAATCCAATGTATGATTACATACTATAAAATTTCACAAATCCTCAGTTTTTTTACACTATAGGGGCAAAATCGTAATTTTTCATGAAATTTAGTTTTGCTTGAAAATTTTACAGTAGATTCCACACATTATTTTAAAGATATTCACCAAATTTCAACGTGTTCTAACAAAAGGTGTAAGAGTTAGGGTGCATTTTTCGTCAATAAAGTTAAATGTTAATGTGAAATTTCCTTACGCGTAATGTGGTTAAAAATCATATTTTTGATGCATACATTGATTAGAATCAGATCATTTACTAATAAATTCTGTAATTTAATCAATCTGTATTCTAATGTATGATGAAATATTAGAAAATTTAACAAATCGTAATTTTTCATTAAATTTAATTTTGCTTGAAATTTTTACAGTAGATTACACACCTTATCTTAGTGATATTCTCCTAATTTTAAAGTGTTCTGACTAAAGATGTAAGAGTTATGGTGCATTTTTTGCCAATAAGTTAAATTTTATCGTAAAATTTCCTTACGCGTAATGTGGTTCAAAAATCATATTTTTGATGCATACATTGCTTAGAATTAGATCATTTACTAATAAATTCATTAATTTAATAAATCTGTAATCGAATATATGATGAAATATTATGAAATTTAAAAAATACTCAGTTTTTTTACCCTATAGGGGCAAAATTGTAATTTTTCATAAAATTTAATTTTTCTTGAAATTTTTATAGTAGATTCCACAATTTAGTTTTGTGATAATCTACAAATTTCAAAGTGTTCTGACCAAAGGTGTAAGAGTTATGGTGTATTTTTCGTCAATAAAGTTAAATTTTAATGTGAAATTTCCTTTCGTGTAATGTGGTTCAAAAATCATATTTTTGATGCATACACTGCTTAGAATTAGATTGTGTACTAATAAATTCATTAATTTAGTCAATTTGTAATCTAATGTATGATGAAATATTATAAAATTTAACAAATACTCAGTTTTTTTACCCTATAGGGCAAAATAGTAATTTTTCAAGAAATTTAATTTTGCTTGAAATTTTACAGTAGATTCCACATATTATTTTAATGATATTCTCCAAATTTCAAAGTGAGCTGACCAAAGGTGTAAGAGTTATGGTGTATTTTTTATCAATAAAGTTAAATTTTAACGTTAAATTTCCATTCGCGTAATGTGGTTCAAAAATCATATTTTTGAAGCATACATTACTTAGAATTAGATTGTGTACTAATAAATTCATTAATTTAATCAATCTGCAATCTAATGTATGATGAAATATTATAAAATTTAACAAATACTAAGTTTTTTTTACCATATAGTGCCAAAATCATAATTTTTCATGAAATTTAATTTTGCTTGAAATTTTTACAGTAGATTTCACACATTAGTTTGGTGATAATCTCCAATTTTCAAAGTGTTCTGACAAAAGGTGTAAGCGTTATAGTGTATTTTTCGTCAATAAAGTTAAATCTTAACGAGAAATTTTCTTTCGCGTAATATGGTTCAAAAATCATATTTTTGATGCATACATTACTTAGAATTAGATTGTGTACTAATAAATTCATTAATTTATTCAATCTGTAATCTAATGTATGATGAAATATTATAAAATTTAACAAATACTAAGATTTTTTACACTACAGGGGCAACATCATAATTTTTCATGAAATTTACTTTTTACTTGAAATTTTTACAGTAGATTCCAAACATTATTTTAGTGATATTCACTAAATTTCAACGTGTTCTAGCCAAAGGTGTAAGAGTTATGGTGCATTTTTCGTCAATAAAGTTAGATTTTAATGTGAAATTTTCTTATGCGTAATGTGGTTCAAAAATCATTTTTTTAATGCATACATTCCTTAGAATTAGATCATTTACTAAAAAAATCAGTAATTAAATCAATATGTAATCTAATGTATGATGAAATATTATAAAATTTAACAAAAACTCAGTTTTTTTTTTTTTTTTTTTTTTTTTTTACTTTATAGGGGCAAAATCATAATTTTTCATGAA
This sequence comes from Caryopteris x clandonensis, assembly GCA_028749325.2. Classification (NCBI taxonomy): domain Eukaryota; kingdom Viridiplantae; phylum Streptophyta; class Magnoliopsida; order Lamiales; family Lamiaceae; genus Caryopteris; species Caryopteris x clandonensis. The sequence goes on along the minus strand of JAPYKT020000006.1, from coordinate 10,130,953 downwards.
ATTTAATTTTGCTTGAAATTTTTCCGGTAGATTTCACATATTAGCTTAGTGATAATCTCCAAATTTCAAAGTGTTCTGACCAAAGGTGTAAGAGTTATGTTGTATTTTTCGTCAATTATGTTAAATTTTAACGTGAAATTTCCTTATGCGTAATATGGTTCAAAAATCATATTTTTGACGCATACATTACTTAGAATTAGATTGTGTACTAATAAATTCATTAATTTAATCAGTCTGTAATCGAATGTATGATGAAATATTATAAAATGTAAAAAATACTCATTTTTTACCCAATAAGGGCAAAATCGTAATTTTTCATGAAATTTAATTTTGCTTGAAATTTTTACAGTAGATTACACACATTATTTCTGTGATATTCAACAAATTTTAACGTGTTCTAACCAAAGGTGTAAGAGTTATGGTGCATTTTTCGTCAATAAAGTTAAATTTTAAGGTGAAATTTCCTTACGCGTAATATGGTTCAAAAATCATACTTTTGATGCATACATTGCTTAGAATTAGATCATTTACTAATAAATTCAGTAATTTATTCAATATGTAATAAGAGTAATTGTGCATTTTTCGTCAATAAAGTTAAATTTTAACGTGAAATTTTCTACGCGTAATGTGGTTCAAAAATCATATTTTGATGCATAAATTGATTAGAATTAGGTCATTTACTAATAAATTCATTACTTTAATCAATCTATAATATAATGTTTGATGAAATATTATGAAGTTTAACAAATACTCAGTTTTTTTACCCTATAGGGGTAAAATCGTAATTTTTCATGAAATTTAATTTTACTTGAAATTTTTACAGTATATTCCACACATTAGTTTATTGATAATCTCCAAATTTCAAAGTGTTCAGACCAAAAGTGAAAGAGTTATGATGTATTTTTCGTTAATAAAGTTAAATTTTAACGTAAAATTTTCTTTCGCGTAATGTGGTTCAAAAATCATATGTATAAATTACTTAGAATTAAATTGTGTACTAATAAATTCATTAATTTAATCAACCTATAAACTAATGTATGATGAAATATTATAAAATTTAACATATACTCAGTTTTTTACCCTAAAGGGGCAAAACTGTCATTTTTTATAAAATTAAATTTTTCTTGAAATTTTTACAGTAGATTCCACACATTGTTTTAGTGATATTCTCTAATTTCAAAGTGTTCTGACCAATGGTGTAACTGTTATGCTGTATTTTTCGTCAAAAAAGTTAAATTTCAACGTGAAATTTCCTTTAGCGTAATGTGGGTCAAAAATCATATTGTTGATGCATACATTGCTTATAATTAGATCATTTAGTAATAAATTCATTAATTTAATCAATCTGTAATCTAATGTATGATAAAATATTATAAAATTTAACCAATCCTCAGTTTTTACCCTATAGTGGCAAAATCGTAATTTTTCATGAAACTTAATTTTACTTGAAATTTTTACGGTAGATTCCACACATTATTTTAGTGATATTCTCCATATTTCAAAGTGTTCTGACCACATGTGTAAGAGTTATGTTGCATTTTTCGTTAATAAAGTTAAATTTTACCGTGAAATTTTCTTACGCATTATGTTGTTTAAAAATCATATCTTTGATGCATACATTGCTTAGAATTAGATCATTTACTAATAAATCAATTACTTTAATCAATCTATAATCTAATGTTTGTTGAAATATTATAAAATTTAACAAATACTCAGTTTGTTTATCCTATAGGGTCAAAATCATAATTTTTCATGAAATTTAATTTTGCTTGAAATTTTACAGTAGATTCCACACATTAGTTTAGTGATAATCTCCAAATTTCAATGTGTTCTGACCAAAGGTGTAAGAATTATGGTGTATTTTTCGTCAATAAAGTTAAATTTTAACGTGAAATTTCCTTTCGAGTAATGTAATTAAAAAATCTTATTTTTGATGCATACATTGCTTAGAATTAGATTGTGTACTAATAAATTCATTAATTTAATAAATCTGAAATCTAATGTATGATTAAATATTATAAAATTTAACAAATACTATGTTTTTTTACCCTATAGGGGCAAAATCGTAATTTTTCTCGAAATTTAATTTTGCTCAAAATTTTTACAGTAGATTCCATACATTATTTTAGTGATATTCTGCAAATTTCAAAGTGTTTTGACCAAAGGTGTAAGAGTTATGGTGCATTTTTCGTCAATAAAGTTAAATTTTAACGTGAAATTTCCTTACGCGTAATGTGGTTCAAAATTCATATTTTTTATGCATACATTGCTTAGAATTAGATCATTTACTAATAAATTCATTACTTTAATCAATCTATAATCTAATGTTTGATGAAATATTATAAAATTTAATAAATATTCAGTTTTTTTATCCTATAGGGGCAAAATCGTAATTTTTCTGAAATTTAATTTTGCTTGAAATTTTTACTAAAGATTCCACAGTTTAGTTTAGTGATAATCTCCAAATTTCAAAGTATTCTGACCAAAGGTTCAAGAGTTATGGTGTATTTTTTGTTAATAAAGTTAAATTTGAACGTAAAATTTCCTTTCGCGTAATGTTGTTCAAAAATCATATTTTTGATGCATATATTTCTTAGAATTAGATTGTGTACTAATAAATTCATTAATTTAGTCAATATGTATTCTAATGTATGGTGAAATATTATAAAATTTAACAAATACTCAGTTTTTTTACACTCTAGGAGCAAAATTGTAATTTTTCTTGAAATATAATTTTTCCTGAAATTTTTACACTAGATTTCACACATTGTTTTAGTGATAATCTATAAATTTCAAAGTATTCTGAACAAAGGTGTAAAAGTTATGGTTTATTTTTTATCAATAAAGTTAAATTTCAACGTGAAATTTCCTTTTGCGTAATATGGGTTAAAAATCATATTGTCATGCATACATTGCTTAGAATTAGATCAGTTTCTAATAAATTTATTAACTAATCAATCTGTAATCTAATGTATAATGAAATATTATAAATTTAACAAATACTCAGTTTTTTTACCCTATAGGGGTAAAATCGTATTTTTCATGAAATTTAATTTTTCTTGAAATTTTTATAGTAGATTCCACACATTAGTTTAGTGATAGTCTCCAAATTTCAAAGTGTTCTGACCAAAGGAGTAAGAGTTATGGTGTATTTTTCGTCAATAAAGTTAAATTTGAACGTGAAATTTTCTTTCGCGTAATGTGGTTCAAAAATCATATATTTGATGCATACATTGCTTAGAATTAGATTGTGTACTAATAAATTCATTAATTTAATCAATTAGTAATCTAATGTATGATGAAATATTATAAAATTTAACAAATACTCAGTTTTTTACCTATAGGGGCAAAATTGTAATTCTTCATGAAATTTATTTTAGCTTGAAATTTTAAGAGTAGATTCCACACATTATTTTAGTGATATTCTCCAAATTTCAAAGTGTTCTGACCAAAGGTGTAAGATTTATGGTGTATTTTTGTCAATAAAGTTAAATTTTAACATGAAATTTCCGTTCGCGTAATAATGTTCAAAAATTATATTTTTGATGCATACATTACTTAGAATTAGATTGTGTACTAATAAATTCATTAATTTAATCAAAGGTGTAGGATTGTAAGTCGGAGGCGGGCTTTTCGGAACACTTGGTGATAGATTGTATGTCGGAGGTGGACTTTCTATTGTCCTCGGTGGAGGATTGTAAGTTGGGGTTGGACTTTCTGGGACACGTGGTGGAATGTTGCAATGTTGACTTGGACTTGCTGGTATTCTTGGTTGAAGGTTGTAAGATGGAGGTGGACTTTCTGTGAGAGATGGTGGAGGGTTGTAAGTCGGAAGTGGACTTTTTGGTGTATTTGATGGACGATTATAAATTACGGGTGGATTTTCTGGTATAGTTTGTGGAGGATTGTACGTCGGAGGTGGACTTTCTGGTGTACTTGGTGTTAGATTGTAAGTTGGAGAAGGGCTTTCTCGTACACTTGGTGGAATATTGTAAGTCGGAGGTGAACATTTTGGTACACTTGGTAGAATGTTGTAAGTCAGAGGCGGACTTTCTGATACACTTTGAGGAGGGCTATAAGTTGGAGGCAGACTTTCTGGTGTAGTTGGTGGAGGATTGTAAGTCGGAGGTGGTTTTTCTAGGGCAGTTGGTGGAGGGTTGTAAGTCGGAGGTGGACTCTCTGGTGTACTTGGTGGATGATTATAAATCACGGGTGTATTTCCTGGTACACTTGGTGGAGGGTTGTATGTCGGAGGTGAACTTTCTGGTGTATTTGGTGTTGGATTGTAAGTTGGAGGTGAACCTTCTGGTACACTTGGTTGAATGCTGTAAGTCGGAGGCGGACTTTCTGATACACTTGGCGGAGGGCTATAAATTGGAAGCGGACTTTCTGGTATAGGTGGTGGAGGATTGTAAGTCGGAGGTAAACTTTCTGGTGTACTTGGTGGAGAATTGTAAGTCGGAGGTAGACTTTCTGGTGTACTTGGTGGAGGGTTGTAAGTTGGAGGATGACTCTTTGGTATACTTGGTGGAGGGTTGTATGTTGGAGGTGGACTTTCTGGTGTACTTGTTGGAGAGTTGTATGTTGGTAGTGGACTTTCTGGTATACTTGGTGGAGAATTGTAAGTTGGAGGCGAATTTTCTGGTACATTTGGTGGAATGTTGTAAGTTGGAGGCGAAATTTCTGGTACAGTTGGTTGAGGATTATATGTCGAAAGTGGAGTTTCTGGTGTACTTGGTGGGGGATTGTAAGTTGGAGGAGAATTTTCTAGTACACTTGGTGGAGCATTGTGAGTCAGAGGCGATCATTCTGGTACATTTGGTGGAGTATTGTAAGTCGAAAAAGGACTCTCTGGTGTACTTGCCGGAGGATTGTAAATTACGGGTGGATTTTCTGGTATAGTTGGTGGAGGATTGTAAGTTGGAGGTGAGATTTCTAATATAGTATGTGTAGGGTTGTATGTCGGAGGTGGACTTATTGGTGTATTCGGTGAAGGATTGTAAGTCCGAGATGGATTTTCTGGTACACTTGGTGTAGGGTTGTAAGTTGGAGGTAAATTTTCTGGTACAGTTGGTGGAGAGTTGTATGTCGAAGGTGAATTTTTTAGGATACTTGGTGAATGATAGTAAGTCGGAGGTGGATTTTCTGGTACACTTGGTGGAATGTTGTAACTCAAAGATGAGTTTTCTGAAACATTTGGTGGAGGATTATAAGTTAGAGGAGGACTCTCTGGTATACTTGATGGAGAATTATAAATCGTAGGTGGATTTTTGGGAACAGCTGGTGGAGGATTGTAAGTTGGAGGTGAGCTTTTTGGTATAGTTGGTGGAGAGTTGCACGTCGGAGTTTGACTTTCTGAGGTACTTGGTAAAGGATTGTAAGTTGGAGGTGGATTTCCAGGTATACTTGGTGGAGTGTTGTAAATTGGAGATGGGAATTCTAGAACATTTGGTGGAGGGTTTGGAGCTGGAGTTTCTGGTATTGTTGGCGAAGAATTGTATATTGGAGGTGGATTTTTTTATACATTTGGTGGAAGATTATAAGTTGGAGGCAGGTTTTCTGGAACACTTGGTGAATTGTATGTAGGGACCGATGGTGGTGGCGAGCTTAGCAGTGGAGGGTAAATAGGAAATGGCAGAGGTAGAGTAGGTATAGCCGGTAGTGAAATCGATGGTGCCTGGTAAGTTGGCGGAGTTTCATCTGATGGTGGAGCAATAACCGAAGGAGGTAATGTACCTTTTTCCAGTGGCAGATAATCTGGCAGCGGATGATGATGAGGAATATATTGTAACCAGCGCGGCAAAGTGAAGTGAAAACAGAACGTACGAGTCGGATCACAAGACTCGTTGTCTTGAGCAGCAACAAGGGCGTTCTTCTCTGTCAAAACATCAAATAGGATCACAAACACTGCAAGCAGATTGAAGAGAATATTTCGAAAATTCATGATGAATAACTTTGTGATAAAATGCAGCCACACATTAATAGGAGTTTTCTGCATTTCTTCTCGCTTTTTGCACGACTCCAGTTGGTTGAAAAAGCCATGCTTGACTCCTGCATTTATTTCTTGGTGTGCATTCAAGCCATTGTTTTAAGGATTTCGGTTCATCGTTTTAATTGCAGATTATAGCTTAGTTGGGATATATTACCTATCAACCTGTAACTTAGTGTAAAAACATAATAATATCTGCCATAGAAAAGTAAATGCCAAAAAATAGTATCTACAACCAAAATAAAACAAAAAATTGTATTTTCTAGATCTAATATCTTATTTTAAATTGTACAATATGAATATTAAATTAAAGATTGTAAAAAAAATATTAATTTGATATATTACACATAATAAACTTATAAGAAAAAAAAAACATATATTTATGTTTTAAATATTTTTTTGAAAAGCTTTCAAAATGAACATTAAAAAGAAAAGAAGAAAAATTCGATCTCATTACAGACGGTCACCTATAAAAAAAAAATTCTTCTTCTTATATTTACAGGAAATCCTCAAAAAAATCAAAATTAAAAACTAGTTTTGACAAAATTTTACTAAGTATAACCGATTCTCTTATTATATTACTATAGATTTTTTTTAAAGAAAAATTATTCGTGGTGGATTCATGAATAACAATTAATGTTGAAATATTAAATTATTATTTAATTTTATACATTATTCTTACAATACATATCACGTGTTTATTATTGATATTATTATTCTATAGTATATTTATGATTATGCAAACTTGAAAATATTTTCCTGCGTGATAGAGAATTAAAGGAAGGTAAAAGTCTAAACTCATAAAGGTAGGTTAGAAAGGAATAAATTAGGGAAAACGAGGAGGTGAGAGTTCCAAGTTATCACTATTACTACTATTTAACTAGTATTGTTCTCTTCCGATGTATATTTTGTAATATAATTTTTTTTAAAAAAATTAATGTACTTTTAAGTAAATTAATATTTAAGGATAAATATTTAAAAATATATCATATGTTTTAGTATTTTATTGGTAAAATATATTAAAAAAAATTGCTTTGTATCAAAATGACATATAAATGATAAATTTCTACTAATTGTTGTTGGTGAGGGCAAATTTAATATGTTTGTTCGGGGACAAATATATCGAAGATTTCTTGTAGAGGGCTCAATTTATCTTAAAATTTTTAATATTACATTAGAGTTTTAAAGTTTTTTTTATTTTGGGACGATTTTTTTCTCAATTTAAGATACACTCCCAAAATTTAGATTTAAGCTCTTAATTGAGAATCAAAATTTAGGGATATATCTTAAATCGAGTGATATACTGAAATTCTCCCAAAAATAAATAAACAAATACTGCCTCATTTATAATAATAAATAAAATAAAAAAAATAAATAAATAAAAACAATTCCACATCTTTGGAAAGATTACTATTGTTTTTCATTTTTTAGATCGTATGTAGCTCCCAACCATTATTTTGTACAAGTTTTTATAATTCCATTTTTTATCCCAATTTTCTACTTCATAAAATTTTTATTTAAATTTTTATCAATTATTATTTAATTTATTTATTTTCTTTAACTAATTATGTATTAAATTATACTTAATTAACTCCTACATTAGTTTTTTGAGTTGGAGTCATCTCACCATTAAAATTAAAATTTAATAGTTCTTCTAATGTTATGATAGCTTAAAGAAATTAAAAATATTAATTAAAATTCTAGAAGTAAATTACTTGCACAACTTTTTCAGCTTATTTACTTTTCTCAATATGGATATATATTGACAATGATTTGAATTTATATTTACCATTTCGTAATTTCCTTCATATTTCTTACAATATTACTTTTTTAACTAAAAAATATTATTTATTTACTTGAAATATATTACTAAAATAAATATGTAAAACTTTTTAGTTATACAAGTAGTTCTGTAAATCAGATTGCACGGTGCACCCGAAGCACGTAATTTTTTTACGTTTTTGCAATATATATTCATGTCTTCATCATGAAGTATTTTCTTTAATTTTATTTCCTTTGGTAAAATTATGTTCCAATTATATCTATGTAAATTGTTACTTCTAGATATTGATTATTTCTAATTCTTTATATGTTTATTTTTTGGAATTTCTTTAAATTTATTGTGATTTGTATGTGCATTACCTCTTTGTATTATAATTGTTGTTGTTTTATGTAAAGTTATTGAAGCAGATAGCTATGTAGTTTTCTTATGCAAGTTGTTGTTTATTATTATTATTATTATTATTATTATTATTATTATTATTATTATTATTATTATTGTTGTTGTTGTTGTTATTTAATAAATTTATTATATATTGAAGTGAATTTTTTTCTAATACCAATGTCGAAACTACACTTCATAAGAAGAAAAAATGCATTTCAATTATTAAGGCTTTGTTCCCTTCGCCTTTAATTTGTTCATATCATAAGAATAAAAATGTCAAAATTATTAAAATAATATAAATTTTAAGTTATAGGTGACATAATTTTTCTTTTATCGCAGTCCACATCAAAATAACACATGTATGTTTACATATGAATCTCTACGTCGTATTCCATTCCCTTTAGGATTAGAAATAGATGTAATGGAACCTGCTTTTTCATATCTCTCGTTATCTTTTAAAATAAGATTGAGAAAAAAAGTTGGGTTGATGATTGGTACAATAAGATTCGTCGGACAATTATAGCTGAAAATCAAATCAAACTTTTCAATAATCAATAGCTGAAAATCAAATCAAACTTCTCAATAATAAAACATAACTTCATAGTGATATACACTATTAGAACGAAGATCAATAATCCAAATTTCTGGTAGCATTCAGAAACAAGGAAGCTGCTAATCTTGTACCCAAAAAAGGGGAACTAATCCGCCATTGACAAAACTAACAGTTGTAAGAAGGACTGTTAATATATTATCCCAAATTAATGTAGAAGATGAGTCCACTTTTCCCAGATTTGGCTAACTTCAAGCTGTATATGTACATTCTTCATAGCCTACATAAAACATAAAATAAAGTCTTTACTATTGGTCGAACATCAAAACGTCTAGGCGAGACTTTACTACTTTCAAAATTATCTTTACTAATACAATAAGAGAATCACTTATTTTTTTTGTAAAATTCTGCTAAAATTTAGTTCCCAAATTTGAAAATAATATTAATTTTTTTTTTAAATAATTAATTGTGGTTGATTATGTGAATTAATTTTATGTATATATTGTGTGTTGAAATATCTATAATATGTTTGAACTACAAATAAAAGTACATTATTATTATATATATATATTTATTTATTTTTCAATATTAGTATCATCCACTTTATTGCATTTGATATTTTTTTTCTAAATTCCTTTTTATAAATAAATATAATACAAGTGGAACAAATCTAGAATTATATATTCAAGGAAAACAAAAATTAAGAAGAGAAGCCAAAGAATTTCCGAGGTACTTACTAGGATCATCTGTAGAGATGAAACCAGTATTGTCAAAATCACAGTCATAACCATTGCGGCCTTGAGCTTGGTAGTAAGCATTCATGGCATACGCTGCATGTGATCTCACGGTGTTGGGCTGAAAGCAGGGCCCGCCGTCTTCTATGGGCTTGCAGTCCACTCCCGACCCGCAGACAAAGTCTATGTTTGCTTGTAAAGCTGCATCACCGACATCTTTCTTCGGCAAACACCATTTCTTCACCACTCCATCGGAGGAAGGTGTTGGAGCTTGTGGGTTGCGCAGAACGCCCACGTCGTAAACGGGCTGGAAGTCGGGTCGGAAGAGCCCGAAGTTCTTCTCCGACGTACCTGGCTTCAGATTCTCATTGAAAAGGGAAAAAATGTAAGCTTCGAATGTCCGATTAGGCATCAACGGCGTACCCAAGCCGGAACTGACGTATTTGATCAAATTAGCGTTATACGTCGCCGCATTTGCCACGCTCACGCCAATCTGATTCGGGTCGCCAGCGGAAGCCCAGCCCGTTTCCGCCACCACGATATCGACGTCGCTGTACCCGACCCGCTTCATCGCCGAGTAAACAGCGTCCATTTGCGCGGAAAACATGTTAGTGTACTTCAAGCCAGTGGCGCTATCAAAAACGCCGGCGTTGGGCTGGAACAAGGCGTAGCTTAGGGCTTCTTCCGTGAAGCCGAAGTATGGGTAGGGACAAACCATGAACGGCGTGTTTGTTTGTCGGTGAAATTCCAAAATCGGGCCGAAAACAGCCCGGTCGTAAACCCGCCTGAAGCGACCCGCACTCGGTGGTTTGGATATGGAAAGTATACCGAGTGAATGTGGGGATGACACTTGGATATCACCAGCAAGTTTCGCCGATTGCAGGGCGGCGTAAATGGATTTCATCGCCGGAAGGAGGTGGGCGATGAGATTTCTGTCTCCGGTGGCGAGGATTTCGTTGCCGACGGCGATGCGGCGGATTCTGGTGGCGGGGTAGAAGGGGAGGACGTTGCTGGCCACCCATGATAGAGCCGCTGAAGGCTTTGCGACGGCCAAAACAGCGTCGTTGGGGACGGTGATGGTGAGTGAAACGTTGGTGTTCGCGAAGGCTCTAATGATATCAGGATTGGCATCGAAAATCTTCACTTTATCGATGGTGGTTTGGTCTCTAATGAATGCAGCAACCTGAGACGGGAGAGGGAGGTTGTCGGCCACCGTGCCGTAGTTGACACCGATGTCGTACGCCGCCGTGGAGAGGTGGCGAGGGAAGAGAAGCAGCAGCAGAAAAAGAAGCTGCTTGAGGGGAGTGTTGAAGCAAGAATTATGCATGGTTTACAGTTAGTTGAGAGTGAAAATGGTGGGAGTAGGGTTGGTTGTTATAGGCTATAGGGAGAGTAGTGTGGGGATTGGCGGCGGCGAGAGCGGCGGCGGCTAAGCGTACGGATGAATGTGGGGAAGGGAAACGTGGCGGCGATGGGGAGACAGCATGGAATTGAGGGAGTCAAACGTGTGGGAGTGGGCGTATCACCTTTCTAGTTTGCTGCACTCTTTTCTTGAAATTCAAGGTTAGATTTATTTATTTATTATAGATATTGTAATCTACACCGTTATCTACATTATAATTTTATGAAGTTGTGAACTGTGACGCTAGATTATGTGAAATCATTTTATTTTCATACTGATGTGAATAATTACGCTAAATTATTTAAAATAATTTTATTTTTATCAAAATTTCATTGGAACGAACCGAAAAGTTTAGGATATGTTCGGAATTGTTTAATTTTTTAGGCTCTAAAAAAAGTTATTTGATTAGATAAATGGACTTGTAATTATTATTTATTCTTATTTTTCTAGAAATATAATAGGTAGTATATTTATTTCGATCTAAATATAACAAAGTATATTAAAAGTCAAATGTAATAAATACAGGAGAAAAATAGCTCATTAAAACTGAACACCGCGTGATGCATAACGACTCACCAGCCAAGGCACAACAAAGTGGAAAACAGTCCTTTGGCAGCTCAAAACTTCTCATATTCTGAAAATACATTTCAAATTATGTCAAAGAACTCTAACCAACGAGAAATGCCACTATACATCAATACAATGTAGCCCGTCAACCCTTGATAGCAAAACAACTTTGGGTCACAGACATCATCAAAAAATAATTCTTTCTTGTCGACTTTATATACGACCAAGTAAGCTATTTAATTCAAGGGGGCAAAAATGAAACATCATGTTTAACGCTCCTTCAGCTTTTAAAATCAGATCGAACGAAGGATTTTAATCGCCTCAGTAAAGTGATGCAATGCAGATGGGACGAAGAAGAGGCACCCGTGTGGAAGCCAACGGTTCTTTGGCAGGGTGATTCCCATTTGGCTTCGAGATAAGGCAAGGATCTCCACGGAGGGAGGGGCATCGAGTTTTGATCGAGAGAATACCTTGTGGCTTCAACCATAATCTCAAGAATCTGCTTGAGTTTAGTCACGGGGCCCACGTACATCATGGGAAGAGAATTCAGCACTACATTGTACGGCTTCACTGCCCTTGCTATTTGGAAGTGACTTCGGAAGTCAATGTCGATTATGTATCGTTCAGAACCTCCATTGCTGTCGTGCGACAGCACGTCTATGAATTCATGTTCGCCTGCATTTCCAGAGAGAAGAACAATAAGCAACAATGGAAGCAGAAAAAACAATAGTCAGCAACATTCTGATCAGCACCACCAACTGATCTTCCCGTATCAAACTCTCATTAAGCAACCCACTGTTGGGCTCCATCTCAGAGCTCTATACGTTTATACATATATATATGTATGTATGTATGCATATTTTTCTTCAAACTAAAACACATTGCTTAACATACCTCCAGGAACTTTGCCACAGCCCTGCCATTTAGTTGCACATAGAGCTGCATCATAACCCGAAGACTGCAGAAGCTTCACCAGAGAATAAAGGATGCAGCTAGAATCACATGCATCAGGCTTCTGGATTTCGTTCTTTTCAGATATTGAGAGAATCAAGGATTTGACCACCATTGTCAAGTCTCTTTCATACTGATCAACTGATTGCTTATACAGCTGCAAAATCAGATCGTCATTGTAAATAGAAGGTCAACACTTCAGTTCTGATGATTATTACACATTGATCAAATAGTAAGATGCAGAAAAAAAGGATCATTTATCGCTTTAAACATGTCCATTTAAGTCACTATCCAAACAAGACACCGTAGGATGTTTGCATAGGGGAGGATTCTTTTAACCTGCTTCATACGAAACATGTCTTTTGCAAAGGGGAGGATTCTTTTAAAGCTTGGGACATTTATCCAAGCTTATAAGTTTGGAGATATCACTGTACATATATCACTTTATTAGTCAAACTGTGCCACACGGTCAATAATGGCAGGACTTTTAAGATGTTAGAGGGGCTTTGCAATACACATCAACATATCTCGAAGCTCTATACATTAAAACAATACGGCTAGAATAGGATGGAAGCTAAATTAGCAAACGGATAAGTCACATAAACAAACGCTTAAGGTTCATATTAAAAAAGCAACTTTAGATTAAGATGATGAATGCGAAGTCAATAAACCATCACAGTTATGGTCTATGAGCTAACTTCATGCGCTAAAGACATTGGACAACACTGTTTCTGTCCACCTTGTTTTGTATTACAAAGCCATGCATTATGTATGTCGTATGTTGAACGGCTTGCACGTCCAAATCATGTTCTACAAAAACAATTCACCTGTTACATGTCTATGCTTTCTCTCATTATTCAATCCAAAGGTCCCAAACTGATGGTCTATTGTGACAACTTCCTTTATAACATCAAAAAGGTGAGTCTACTTACCTATGATGTAGGACTTATTACTGTGTTGGAATGCATAGCCACTCCTCAAAACATAGAAAAAAATCGATCCTTTTAACCTGTTTTCAGAATGTCTAAAGTCTTGTTTGAATTATGCTTACATAGGAAAGCACAAAACGCAAAATTAAATTTATCCAGCTGCGCCATCTGCATATATGTGTTCTAAAATCAAATTAAAAGCATGTCTTTTTTGATAAACTTCGAAAATGTCAAATAAAAATATGCACTACAAAAGTTTAATTTCACATCACTAATCATTTTGCAAGCAGAACTGCTAAATCTAAATTTATACCTAAATAAATAATTGCTCAATTTCACCACATTCGTCTCAATCTCATCCGGCTCATATCCAAAATAAAAATTGTACCATCAAACAAATTCACTGTTATATATCTCAAAGCCTTTGTAACAACATACACATGCCTGAAATAATATAATATAAAAAAATGTACTAACCGAAATCCTTTCGGCGAGATAAGCTAAGTCGGAAAAGCCAGAATCGCTATCGCTGCTACACCAGGACTCAGCTCCTGCACTTCCAATTTCGAGGAAATCGCTCACCATACCCGCCAAGTCGTGCTCGCTCCCCGCACTCCGGCAATTGAACTCGCCGCCGGCGCCGCTGCCGGATCGTCGCAACCAATTATTGACCAATAAATTCATTCCTCCACCACCAATCGCCACCGGTGCTCGCCCCAACATATCGACGGATGAAATATTTTCTGAAAATTCCAGATGATTGAAAATCTTAATCTTAAGGAGGTTTAAAATTGTACCAGAAGTTTCAGAGGAATTGAAAAGATCCTGGCTGTCGAGGAACAAATTTAATGTGGCGGGGTTTACGCGTTGGGTATAATAAAGCGAAAACAACAAAAGCACTATTTGCTCTGACGTTAATACCCCTGCTATCTTTACAGTTAAAAAGCTTTGTAATGCAAAATGAATTGGATCGCATATTTATAATTTTCTATTGGACTTCAGTGGGCTGTATGTCTGGATAATTTTTTAGAGATGCTAAACGACTAGTTTTAACGGGTTTTGAGTTAATTGGGTTTTGGTTTAATTAGATTATTTTAAATAGGCTTTGGTTTATGGTGAATTTAATCATAATTCTATCGATTTTTGGACTAATCGGACAATTATCGGACTATGAGTAGAAATAGTAAAATTATATATTTAAATTTAAAATTTTAATTAAATACATATAATATTCTATTTAAAATACAATTTTAGATAACATTAAAAAATTATATATTTTATAACTTTTATATCACTATATAAAACTTAAAGATTCAAACATTTAAGTTGATATATACTATTTCATGCTCTCAATTCTAACTTTAATAGCATTCACGTCATAAAATTTGAAATCATATCACATTTAAGTTCTAAATTTAAATGACAGTATTTATAATCTCCTAGTAATTAAACATAAATATTAATACTTCTACCAAAAATCAAATATGGTATATGAAAAATAATTTAAAACGGTGTATATTATTAGTTCGATTTTAAGAAATAGACAAACAAGAATAAAAGTTCGCGCTAGCCCTAACCCTAAGCAGGCTAGCCGTATAGGACTTCGGGCTAATCAAACTCGGACTCAATGGGCTAATAAAATCAAACCCTAACCCTATAATTTTTCGGGCTAAACGGGTCGGCCTGTCGGGCCATGGCCCTTTTAACATCCATACATTTTCTTTAATATAGGCTCTTTTAATTATTAAAAAGAAAAAAAAAAGAAAAAAAATTTATGAGGTAAGTGCAAAAAATAAATAAGAACACAATAAGTTATGCTCGTCGAATGCACTGTACAACTTGATTTATATTATTACCTGTGTAATTCGAAAATAATAATTATTTACTAGAAAAAGTTATTACTACTAATTTGTTGTCTTAAGAGAATAGTAATGCTTTTTAAATAAATAAATAAATAAATTTTAATTAAATAAATAATACTGTAAATTATATGTACAGTGCATTCAATTCAATGTACTATAGACACATTCTAATAACAAAGTTAGTGACAGAAATGTAAATAAATTGTAAAGTTTAGAAGGTAAAATATAACAAAAGTACACTTCAAATCCTATATGCCATACACGTAATGGAATCTGGCCAAAATATTATATCGGAATTGGTAAATCATATCGGAAAACAACCTCTCCCAACCTTTCACCCTCAAGGCCTACAAAAATCCCTTTTTTCTTCACTCTTCCGGTGTGATATCAATTGTACAAGTTCGTGAAAAGGGCTGGACAAGGATCTTGGAACCTGAGCCTGAAGACTTTGAATCAAACGAGTACAAAAAGTTGATAGTTTAAATAGTGATCCGTTAAATTTAAAATCGTTCGTATAAAAATTGTAAAATGATTGAGATTTTGATGTTAAATGCAAAGCTAAGGTGACAAAAATAATCTTTGCAAAATTTAATCTAAAAATTAAGCAAGTTCTTAAACAAATGATGCTATTGGAAGGTAAAATACTTATAATATACGATGTTGAATTTTTTATGTGGATGTAAATTGCAACCATATATTATGGATGGTATTCAAAGAAGAAAATGGTACTCTATCATGTTCGTTCAAAATTAATTGGATGAAGCAACAATATTTAAGTTTTTTTTTTCCTTTTACGAAAACAATATTTAAGTTTTAGAAAATGAATAATTACATCATTCAGATAGATCAATGTTGCTAAATGACATATATATATATATGTATGTATATATTATGAAACTATATTTTGTAAGTGTCATGAACTGAAGGGGTACAACCGTCAATACTGGAGTTGGAAGAAATTGTGGGCTGGTGGACCGCTTCAACGGAAATAAAATTTGAACGCGGCGGCGGTTCAGTTGTATTCAAAATTATATGTCAGTATCTGTATAAAGACTCACGAGTCCTAGTCAATGTTTGGGTTGTCAAAGACCGGGTGCTATAACTGCTCGCGCTATATTATACTTTTATATTTATTAGTGTGAAATCTCTATAGTTATTTTTATTTTTTATAATTAAAACTAGTATTATTTTTTGTTTATTACATATTCATAATAGTATTTGAGTTAATCAATATTTTAATATAAAATATTTAATAAATTTTAAAATATTTAATTATGATAAAATAATATAAACAATTATGATTTTATGTAAATAAATATTTTTCTTCTGTTTCAAAATAAAAGTTTGATTTATAGAATAAATTAATTAAATGTATAAAACTAAATTATTCAATATTTATAAAAGAATTATTAGTTAATATTTATATACACTTCAAATTCAATATAAAACAAATATTAAAACTTAGCATCAAGTAATAGACAAAAAATAAATATACTTTGTTACATTTAATATCTCATTTTAATTTTATATAATATTAATATAAAGTTAAAGATTGTATAAATACTATTAATTTAGTATAATATTATATATAATATACATATATATATAACAGTAAACTGTTTCTATATTTGTTATTCTTTATATTCCTAACCAATACACATTCATTTTTATTTTTTATTTATTAATATTGGTAAGTTACTAATTTTATCAAAACTAATAAAAAAGTTCATATATATTAATAATTGCTTGGTTTTAACCAATTATTTATAAATTTGTGGTAGATTGGATGCTATATATAATAATTAAAAATGGTTCATATTGATATACCGTATTTTATTCAATTTTCTTGATTTAAAAAAAATTATTATATATTTGATAATTTAATAATTGTATTTTATAAATAAAATTAACTAATGTTCACATATGATTTTGTATATAATATTTATATTCTTATTATAATCATGGTACATATATAAATTTTAAACATAATTATATATATATATTTAAAATACTAATTTTATATATTTCTAAAATTTAATAATTTTATATCATAATATTATATTTGTGCGAGAGAACGTATTGATTATGGAAAAGCTAGTCTGGGCAGAAAAATTATTATATTTTAAAATATATAAAAATATTCAATAATCTGATAATATATAGTTTCCACTTATTTTATAATAAATCCGCACTAATAGCTAAAACTAAATTAAAAAACTTTAATTTGGCACGCGGCAGATTTACATTATCGCTCTCTGCGTCACCGTTTCACTCTTTCCCATCTACCTTCTATTTCCATACTTGTGATTTCGCTGGATTCTTCGCGGAGGAGAAAATGGGCAGGAAATTCTTCGTAGGTGGCAACTGGAAATGCGTGCGTCTCTTCACTTCACATCCTACATGTTCATCATTGTTCCTATTATTGATATGGTTTGTTTTGAAGTGTTAGAGAACTTGTACCCGTTTGATGGGTGAATGAAAACGCTGCGGGTTTACCTTAGATGAGAGTTTAATTTTCAGTGTGTTTGAATCATCAATTGTATTAGTATCCTTGAAATTTGACTTTTGATCAAGACGGTAAATAAGTCGAGCTGAGCCTAACGTGCTTTTGGTCAAGCAGTTGAAATAGTATTGAGCTTTAAATCTTATGTTTGAGTTTATTTGATTGTTAATCAATTTGAGTTTAAATAGCTTTAATTGAACTGAACACGGACTGTGCTCGTGTAGTTTGATGTTTCTATGAATGTTTTAATGAGTTCCACTTAATGATATGTGAGTGGAGCTTTGAATTTATCAAACATAAAAGTATGTTCAAACTTGTTTGATATTATTGTCTTACAGAAAAAAAAAAAAATAGAGCTTTTAACGAACGATTTCATCGAGGGGCTTGGTTTACTTCAGCCATACTTGTGATATAATATTTTTAGGTTTTAGTTTCCTCACAAATTTATGTTATTTTTGGGTAACATTTAAGTCTGTTTGATGTTTTGTGCAAACCCCTGCAAACTCTTTTGGGTAGTGGCAAATTAGCTAAAAAATATGATAAAAAGAAAATAAGAAAATGCAGTGGGCATAATTTGAAAGATGGATGTTATGTCTGCAATGATTATTGATAACTTTCTGATGTATGTTTTGTTGAGATGCAGAATGGAACTATTGAGGATGTAAAGAAAATTGTGACCACTCTAAACGAAGCTGAAGTGCCATCAGAAGATGATGTTGGTGAGTTTCTGTTCAGAGTTAATTTTCATCATAGGCTTATGGCAGATAATTCATTGTTCAGATTTTAGTGATTATTATCTCCAAGTTTGTGTAACACATAGACCTTATTTTATTGTAGAAGTAGTTGTAAGTCCTCCTTTTGTATTTCTTCCGATTGTTAAGAATATATTGCGCTCTGATATCTCTGTGGCCGCAAAAAACTGTTTGGTGAGAAAAGGAGGTGCTTTTACAGGCGAGGTTAGGTATGTATTTGTATAATTGACTGGTCTTCTTACCCGTGATATTTCATATTTTTTTCTAAATGGCCATTCATCGCTAGGTGAACCCTTTTGAAGTATTTTATGGAATTTGTATTTGTATCTGTAGTACCTACCTTAGGCTATTGTGCATCAATAACTACTCTAGCATCATTCTCTTCTTTTCTGTGTTCATTGCATTTGTGAACTGTTATGCCTGGAAGCAACCTTATTTATCATCCTTCATCAATTTTGAATACATGTCATGTGTTTTTTCTCCGGTATTTTAAAGATGTTTGTATTTTGTGATCTCTAAACTATATATCTTGTAATGGCTTAAGTCTTCTTTTTTATGCTTAGCTGCAAGAGGTCTTATTTTCATTTGTTTAGAGAAGATTTTAATGCTCTAGATACTGTTACTGTTTTACTTATCTTATCGCTACTGGAAGATTCCAAGAGATGATCTCCTTTAACCTGCAACCTAAATTCAATATATTATATCACACTATGATTTTTAGTTCCAAATTCTGTTTTCCTTGAATTTGTTTCTTGTCTCCTTGATACTGAAATGAGGTGTGCAAAGTTGGACCAACTGGTGTATTGAATCTGCTTTAATAAGTGTTCATCATGCAAAATCCGTGTTGTCATAAGTGTTTCGAACAAAGAGTTTTTGGAATGTTTATCTGCTTTAATAAGTGTTCATCATGCAAAATCCGTGTTGTTGTAAGTGTTTCGAACAAAGAGTTTTTGGATTTTGAACACTTCGTCGATCCTTGGAAACATTAGCAGAAGTCGTGACCTAATAAAGTGCTAGAATTTTGTTAATAGGGCGCCAAGTTAACATATTTTATGATTTGATGAAGCCGATGCATTTTTAGGCAAGATGATGCATGCTCAACTGACTCACACAATCACACACTCTAAATTTTTGTAGGTAGAGCTATGAGCCTATGACATAAGAATTACAAATGGAACTAATGGTGGTGTTTAGTTAGAGATTCCATGTTCTTCCTAGAACTGCATGTCAGTGTGCTGCAAACCTCATTACTTCTTGATTTTAGAAAGGATGAACAAAATTCAGTAAACAACTTCTAGACCTTGAGAAGTGGCCAAAAGTAGAGTCTTGGCCTATATCAAATATCGATAAGGCAGTTGGAGTGGCGTAATTTTGGGCTTATTGAACTTAGATCAACTTAAAAACATGGGTTGTGGTCGATAGCCAGGTATTTATTTTGTTCGTAGTCTTTATATCTGGTATCTCTTTCTGGTGCAGTGCGGAGATGCTAGTTAATTTGGGCATTCCCTGGGTTATTCTCAGTCACTCTGAGAGAAGACTTTTATTGAATGAATCAAATGAGGTATTATCACAAAATTGTGTCACAAGCATACCTTCTTGATTTTTGTGCAACCATGCATCAAGCACCCTCTAAATTGCATTCTCCTCCATCAGTTTGGACAGGTATTTTTTATTATTATCCACCACTAAAAGCAGTATATTTTATCCTTGATTTAGTTTGTTGGAGATAAGGTAGCTTATGCACTTAGTCAAGGCTTGAAGGTGATAGCTTGTGTTGGTGAGACACTGGAGCAGCGAGAATCAGGATCAACAATAGCTGTAGTTGCAGCACAAACCAAAGCAATTGCCGGTATGTACGTTTTACCCTTATTGTATACTGTGCATGGTTTCCTGGATATCCAACCTGATTGATCTTCCATGCTATAATTTTTTACAATTTTATGTTGCATGTTATTATTACTACTATTATTTTATTTATTTATTTATTGCATTTCATTTCCACCGTGATGGATTTTTATCAAATTTTTGCAGACCGAACCTCAAATTGGTTGAATATTGTTTTGGCGTATGAACCCGTTTGGGCCATTGGGACTGGGAAAGTTGCAACTCTATCACAAGCTCAGGAAGTAAGTTTGATATTTTCTGGTCAATGTTTGTGTATTGCACTTTTGGATTTATTTTGTTGGCACTATTTTCTAGCCTGGCCGTATTCCTTGGTTCAACTGAGAGATCTCTTTTATATGAATTCTTTTTGTGAGATTGCATTATTAGAGGAATGTATGGAATTTCATGATACTTGGCTTCCTAATCACTTGAGTCTGAAGTCAGTTGAAAATTTGGCGATAAACTGTGTACCAGGTTCACTTTGAACTCAGGAAATGGCTTTGTGATAATGCTGGTGCAGAAGTTGCTGCAGCAACAAGAATTATTTATGGAGGTGCTTATTGCAAAATATTTATTTATTTGTTGCATTTTGTTTTTGCATTTCTATTATTGCGAAAAAAAATGATCTATTACATTTGGAAAAGGAAAAGGTGGATCGTATAATGCCATTGGAAATTTACTGGGATCCATTGCCAAGGTCTCTATAGTGTTGAAATGAGAGCGGAAGATTGGGTTCAGACTTCAGATTGTATTAATTTAAAGGAATAGTTACCAAAATTATCCCAAGGGTTAGCCTATTTTAAGAAAAGCCCGCGCTCTTTCTAAACTTATACTTATCAGCTTTGACATTGTTATACCTTGAGGACAACATTTGCAATTTCAAAACATAATAGGGTGTTCAAAGTGCATTACCTTCTTTCATCTTCCTCCTCTACACGTCATTCATTTCTTTTGCTTTGTAAACTTGAAGGTTCGGTAAATGAAGCAAACTGCAAAGAGTTGGCTGCGCAGCCGGATCTGGATGGCTTTTTGGTTGGTGGAGCCTCTTTGAAGGTTCGCCTTCTCGAATTTCTCTCCTCACTCCTGCAATATTCATTTTGGAATTGCTTATACTCTCTCTCTCTCTTCCCCCCCCCCCCCCCCCCCCCATCAGCCTGAGTTCATTGACATCATCAAGTCCGCAACTGTGAAGAAGAATGCCTAACTTTGAGAAGCAGGTTTGGTGATCTAGCTAATTCTGGTGCTGTCATTAATTGAAATTTTGTATTTAATATATGATGCACGATATACTTGGGAGTCAACATGTCTCTTTTACGTATTGGTGCGGTTATATTCTTGTAAGAATTATGCAGCTTTGCCTTTTCTTCTTATATCTATTTGGTTGAATTTATTTTCTCTTCTAAGCATTTTATAAGATATCCAGACATTCTCAAAATAAGATGTTAGAAGTTTATGTTACACGGTTATGTTAGAAGTCTGTTAAAACGGTCGAGGTGTATGATATGCCATGAGATGGTGTGTTTGCCCTCGGTCCTAAAGAAGGTGTTTCATCCAACAGTGATCAAAGAGCTATTGTACGTCGTTCAGGAGGAGGTTGCAAAACTTCTCCGACAGCCGTAAGCGGTTCATGTTGTGCATCCACCAACCGCCGGCGCAACCTCCTTGTCACCAGGTTTATCCCTTACCAGACACCTAACCCCCCCCCCCCCCAACCAACCGCTGCCTACATCATCAGGGCTTGAGGACCATATTTCGACAGCCACCCAGCCGTCACCACCTTTTCTGGTAGGAATGATTTTCATTCATTTAGCCCCGGCACAATCCCGTCTAATACGTATATGTTGCACTAGTTTGTTATCTGATATATATACGTTCAATCAATGTTTGTTTAAGATTGATTTCTAAATCATTTGGTTTCTGCATAAGTATTACTCTCTCCATCTCAATGTAAGAATCGTGTTTTTATTACAATTATTTTAAAAGAGAAAGTATTTAGTATCTTTAATTTGATGTATTCTAAGCCGTATCTACAAACTATATAATACTAGTATGTTCTTTCGTGCGATGTACGGATATATTAATTTTTATATAAATTTATTTTTATATAATTTTATAGTATAATATTATTAAATTAAAAAATACATAACATTGATATTTTTAAAAAATATATAATTATGTTCAATAATTTGTATGTGTAGTATAATTATAATAAGAGATATAAATATTATATATAAATTATATAATTATATAATGGGTAAAATGTAATAATCTACTATATTTTTTCAAGTTACAGAAATTTCAATATAAGAAAAATAATATCCTTTGTATTTTTAGTGTGAGATTAATTTTCTCAATTTACGGATGAATTAGTTATTTATTGATAATAATAATAATATTGTTCAATAATTAAAAAGGGATTATATATGGTTTAAAAATAAAAAGCATATGCAAATTTAGAAATCTATTTTAACCATTGATGCACAAGGCGGGTTAGGCGGCCGATTAGGTGCTGCCTAGCGCTAGGCGTTGGTATTCCGACCGATTCTCATAAAATCAGTTTGCAATTTTATTATTTTTCAATAGAGGTCGCTCAGGAGGTAAAATAATTTTTAAAATAAATTAATAATTAAAAAAGAATAATATATTTTGGTATCTTCACTCTTTACTTCAAAATTTAGATAAATTTAACTATGTGTTTAACTTTAATTAAATGTCTATAAACTAAATAGTTGGAACTTGCAAGTTGTAACTTGTGTTACTTAAATTTTGTTATCATTTGATTTTTTTTATGAGATTAATAATTATGTCATCCTCATATTTTATATAGAAGTTTGAATTGAAAAAGAAAATTAAAAATTATGTCATATTATCAATTTATCATATATTAACTTTATGGAGTTGATAGAAAAATAAAAAAATTAAAATAAATGGGCCTGCCTAGGCGGTCGGAAAGTGCTTAACTACTGATTCCCGACATCTGGACCATTGATTTAACTGATACTTCTCTTTATATATATAGAGAGAGAAGAATTGGTACACGTCTTTTATATATTATATATTATATAAATTTGAACAACTATTATTCTAGCAAATCACAGAATTCTCTAAAAAAATCTTAACAATAGTCATTCTTCATATTATAATAAATATAAAAATTAATAAAATTAATATTACTATTTTTATGAATGACAAAAATAGAAAAATCATATTTTATAATAAATAGATGGACTTCTGCTATTTTATATATATATATATATTATAATTGTTTATTTTCATGTAAAATAAAATCAAAGTCATATTTGCGAACTATATTGACAAGTGTCTGCATGTTTACGAGCACTTTTGGAAAGAAAAATCATTTTTAAGCTGCACTTTTAAATTTTGAATATATTATTTGTAATTCTTTGTTATCAGAGGTACTTTATGCTCCAGGTTGTCAATCCACCAAATATAATTAACCTACTTCTAAAATACGAGTATAATTGTAAGAATGGTCGATCCACAGAAAACAGAAATTAAATTCTCTTGAATAAAATTAAACAAAAAATAGGGGGTTTTGAGAGATTTTTACCTAATTAACTAAATACTAAATTAACCAATCTAGTAATCACAAGCATATACGGTATCAATGCACACACAATAATTTAATAAGAAAAACTATCAAAATAAAGACAATAATAAGAAGAGAAATTTGATTCAAAGGTTCGATATTCATTTATACTATTGATCATAGACTAATAAATAAATTCTTGCAAATTCAAGTAATTAACCTTGG
The DNA here is from genome assembly GCA_028749325.2 of Caryopteris x clandonensis. Lineage (NCBI taxonomy): Eukaryota > Viridiplantae > Streptophyta > Magnoliopsida > Lamiales > Lamiaceae > Caryopteris > Caryopteris x clandonensis. Next base: position 10,106,891 of record JAPYKT020000006.1, on the reverse strand, counting down.
ATTTATTAGGATAGCCTTATAAATCCTTTATTTTTCTAATTAATTAACCAAACCTAACATCCGGTCAATTCTTATTATTAATCAACTGGGCACGATAGCATTCTATGTTAATTAATAATAGCATTGTCTCAGTGAAAACATGTTAATACTAATATCAATAATTAGGATAGCCATAAATATCAATATTAGCCCTATAAGTTCAATTAGATTAAGTAAATTATGATAGAATAATTTACCCACCCTAATACTACAAGTCTTCACTCACTTACACTACTAGGAGTATAAATTCATGAATAGCTATAGGAGAATAAATAAACATTTGATTTGTCAATTCAAATTATTATAAATCTCCATTAAAAATCATTTAAACATATTAGTACTTGAATATAAAACAAAAAAAATCAATACATATTACGAAGTCTCACAATAATATAATCGAAATACGAAACCCTTAAATCAAAACGTAAAATTTGCCACCATATCGTAATAAATCATAAACACCAACAACATCATTTAATATAAGAAATAAAATAAAGAAGAAAAAATAAGATAAAATAAGAGAAAAGAAATAAACAAAAATTCTTACCTGATTCCCCAAAACTAGAAAGAGTGAGAAATTGAAAGAAGAAAAATCACCTTCTTATCCCCATTCTCCCAAAAAGTGCCGTGGGAAAGAATATTTTTGTTTTCTCTTCTCTTACAAGATAAAATGTTGTTTTGGACCCTATGGTCCAAATTAAGAAAAAACCTATTTGTTATTATCTAAATGAGCTAGTTCATTACAAAAACAAGAAAAATAATGTAATATTTCTCATGAACTCTTTCTTTTTTTGCTTGGCACGATACATCGCTGAATAGCCATAAAATTTGTCTTTTGGCTCGATTTTCTTCAAATCTAATTAATTAATTTATTAAAATAAAGAATAATTAATTTAATTAATTAATTACATTTTAGAAATAAAAATAGGAAAAATATGTATATAAAATGTAGAATATTATAAGCATATAGCCCAAAAAACAAAAAAGGCTACACATTTTACATTAATTCAAAGTAATTCCATAGATAAGTTTTTTATTGTCATCTTTTGCGTTTCAAAATTAATTTTTAAGTTTATGTTAATATAATTTTCTTTCTAATATTTTCAGAAATGGATTTCCATCCGTCGAGAACTGGACATCATTATCATCATTTGAAATGTATATACAAAAATAAAAATAAAAATCTATACATACATATATATATATATCATTTGCAATGGATTAAAGGCCCATTACATATGGGCCCAAAAGGCTGATGATCTGGTGGAAAGCCCAATGGCCATAATCTTCAGGAACCCCATAAGTAATTTATTTATTTATTTTTTAAAGCATCATTCCCATATCTACTTCCATAGTACAATTATTCGTGGGGAATACGTAATCTTCTTGCGAAAGAGGGAAAACAGTTTGGTGTAGTCGTTGATCGGCGATTAATCGGGTAACGATGAAGAAGGAAGACACTGTGAAGTTGATAAGTGCCGAGGGATTCGAATTTGTGATCGACAGAAAAGCAGCTATGGTTTCTCAGACAATCCGCAACATGCTCACTTCTCCAGGTCTACTATTTATGAAATTCTGAATCGAAATGTTTGTGTGAAAATTCTGAAATTTGGGGATTTTAGTACGAATTAGGTTACTGATAGAGGTTGAGGGTATTACTATTGTTTGATCGTTGGTATATCGGTGCGTTATGGAAGAATGTTCTGGAAAGATGTTCAAGTGTGAAGAGTTGTAATTGAGCTCAAGAATTTGCGTCTAAAGTATGGGTTTGAGATTTTTTTTTTAATGATTATCGAGAAAATTGAACCTTATAGTTTATGTTGGCAATTGTGACAATCATGTATTCTCTGTATAATTACCGAATGTTCTGGAAGGATGTTCTGTAGCGAACGGTTGTAATTGAGTTCCATAATTTCTTTCAAAAGTATGATTTTGAGAAAGATTTATATGTTTATTTAGAAAATTAAATAAATCTTTAAGTTTGGCCTGGAGTTATGTTGGCAATTGTGACAAAGACGTATTTTTGTATTATACTGATTAATAAGAAAATCATGAGACAGCTCGAGTTTTAATTTCCTTCGATTTTATATTTACGATGATGTCTGTTTTTCTGAGGAACTTGTGTGCTTGCACATTTGTAGGAGGTTTTGCTGAAGCGGAGCACAGAGAGGTGACTTTTCCAGAGATAAGTACTACTATTCTGGAGAAGATTTGCCAGTACTTTTACTGGTCTCTTCAATATGCCAGGTTCGCCCTTTCCTTATTGTTTTTCTATGTATTGAGATCCAAGAGTTTCCGTCCGCCTGAAAACTTGAATTGCTTGGTTTCGCTGATTATAACTCGTTTTCAATAATTCTTACCTGCTTTGATGAGATCATATTAGATCTGAGAAGATAGTGTTTCTTTCTTCATTACATCATATACGGGGATTGGATGTGATGCTTCATTACAAACAACGTAGTTAGATGGTATATGAGAGTTTGTTTCTTGTCAGGGCAAGGGAAGAGGGCTGATTGGAGTAACTTAATACTGATGAGTTGTTTACCGTTAGTTATTTGGTTGTGAAGAAACCATTGAATCCTAGATCATATATGCATGCAAACATATATACTTAGTAGATGTTGGATTGGAGGGGAATAATTTTGTGATGCCTTAAAAATAAGGATGTCATTTCTCTTAAGTCTAGACAATATGCAGTGAAGGCGGAGAAACCTGAATGAAACTAATATTTGAGATGCCTTTGGAGTCATTCTATGAGGTTTGATAATGTCTCGAAGTTTTTATACACTGTATGAATATCTATATGTAGTTACATTTGTAACTTTTTTTGGGGATTTGCTAATACAACATTCTTGAAAAGGAGATCCTGTATGGAAAACCTGAGCTCTTTGCAGATTTGTCTAATATTTTCCCATTTAGAATTTGTCCTCCATTTTGTTCCAAAATACCAACAGTGTGGTGTCTTACTTTTTACACGTTAGCATTATCCTTGTACCCATCTGCTTTTCCATAAAGGAAAAAAGAGTGAATATGATCAAGCTATTAGGAAGAGTGCCTATACATCATCGATATATTAGTTTAGAAATTTTTAGAAGAAAAAAAGGTAATATTTTTAGGATCTCAGTTGACTTGAATAAATCTGATTATAAGTCTCTTTGAAGTAGGATGTGATATAATATGGTCATCATTTGATAATTTTAACTGAACTAACCTAGCATTACTCACTTGTCTTCCCTTTAAGTTTCTTACTGTAACTAAACTACAAAATAAAGGAGCATGCTAGTTTCTTAGTAGACAGGGTAATGTGCACTTTGCAATTGACAAAAATATGTTATCTCGTCCTCTTTAGATTTTGGTATAAAATTAAAGTTGACAAATTTTATGGGCCTTGTACTCTGTAGTGGCAAGGAAACCGAGTTCCACATTGAACCTGAGCTGACTTTGGAGCTTATGATGGCGGCTAATTACCTACACACCTAAACCGGCTCAAATGCTTTCTTGCAACATTTCTGATTTATTTGTAAGTGCTCTGTGAATCCTGCTTTGTCCTAAAGCTCTGTTCTGAAAATATCCTGCATTTATTTTCACTCGTCCACTAGAAAAAAGTTATTTTTGTTTCCTGATGATTAGTAAGTACACTGAGGCATAGAAAGTTTTCAGTTTTCTCAACTTCTTCACTTTTTAACATTTCTATTTTTTAACCGCTCTATTTATTTATTTAATGTCAAGGAAAATCAATGAGATGTTGCTCGTATTGCACTGAAGCTCGGCGTTCTGACATTTGTTTTCAAGTTTTCATTTTTTTCATAGTGTAGCTACATTGTAATCCAGTAAGACAGTTGCTCCTCTTACCTTAGTGTTAATATATCCCAGAGTATGATATCTATAATCTTCTAATTTTAGATTTAACAGATCCACGGAGTTACTTTCTGTGGCTTAAATGACTTTATATCTTTATGTAAATTCATATTCGTATGGTCTTCCTTCTCCTCCATCGACAATGTGCCTTTTGTGAGACACACACAGTAGTCCCCCCAAATCAACAACCTGTTTATCTGTATACGTTTAAAAGCATGTCTTTTGAGGATGAGCATTGTGTTCTTTCTTTTTGCAGAGGAGCATCTGACCGATTAGTGGTTCCTTATAGATGCATTAATTGACATAAGTTTTCATTTATATTTTTTTCTTCTTATAATCTCATAAATGTTTTTAGTTTGGTAGTCTGTGAACTATTACTCTTTGTTGGTGGAGTATTATCAACGTATGCTAGACCATTGTATGCTTGTAAGTTGTTACTCCCGAGTCCCTAGGCAGGGGGGCCTGAGCAAGGCCGGGAGGGGAGACTGCCTTGGGTCGCCATAATTGGCAGCCCGCTTTCTATATATGTATACAAGTGGTATATGTTCTTGAAATATTTGTGTATGATAGTATGCTTTTTGAGCATTTCGTTTTTTTGAGAAGAATTGGGCCTCCATTTTTTTTCGTCCCTGGAAGATATGTTGTATTTGTAATCTAATCTAAATTGGGTCCCAATAATGGGGGATAAACGTTGTAGACGCATGTTATTCGACGTGATTAATAGTTTGCTGCAGCTGACATCCTGTGGGCGTGCCGGAGTGGTTATCGGGCATGACTAGAAATCGTGTGGGCTCTGCCCGCGCATGTTCGAATCCTGCCGCTCACATATAATTTTTTTTTTATAATTTATTTATTTATTTTATTTTTTTTGGGTTACTCTCTCTCCATATATACATATAAAATATAAATTGATAGAAAAAAGAAATTGGAAATGATTTTTGGCCCAAAAACATTGATTTAGGCTCACAAATAAAATATCAGTTCCAATATTTGAGCGTTAGGGTATTGCTGAAATATTAAATTATGACCAATTTATGAGTGTGTATTTTTGTACAGTGTCATCTAATATGCATTATCACATTCATACGTAAAAGTTACACCATTATATTTTAATAATATATTGTTGTACACATGTTTGCTACAGAAGTATTTGCTTAAGAATTTATAAGGTCTATTAACTCATGATTGATTACACACTTATAAAATTTCTTATTAACAATAATTATATTTTTTTATTTTTTAATATCCAAATTAAAAAAAAATATTGTAAGGATTAAGTTTTAATAATAATTTGATCTTATTAATGAGCATGTGTTGTCTAGTAAACTATAAAATATCATGATATTGTAACAAAATTATTAAAATGATATTTTATCTTCTATATAGTGATGTTTGGGTCAAATATGTAAGAAACTTTTGAGATTTGATCTTACCATTTTGAGAGAGTTGAAAAAGCACTATCTCGTAAAAAGGCTCAGTTGAGAAAGTACGAGATCGTAGACCACTTGTCTCTGGCATGTTAATGCGAGGGGCTTACCGAAGGGCCAGCTCGTTCCGATACTGGCTGGTGGAGGAGAGCTAAAACTCAGTCAAAGGGGAAGATCCAACAGAAAACCTGTTTAGATTTAGAAACCTATGACATCTGTAAAACAAAATGTAGTTTTTTTTTTTAAAATTACATTAATCGAAGTTTTTTCAATGTTCACATCATATCAAGATAAATCGATATCCAAATTATGTCAAGATAAATCAAATAAGGTCTATGTTAATTGGGGAAAGTTAGTAGGTGAAATTTTTCTAAGAGGAACATATATATACCAAGAGGACGAACTATTGAATGGCAATTGTACTACCAATTAGGTGATATATTACTACAAAGGTGTGTAGTACATTAATTGATAATAAAGAAAATTATTAGATTTTGATAATTGTTGTGTCAACATCAAAGCTGATTTCCAATGAAATATTTGTGGATTGTGGGAATTACTCACTAGTTATAATACACAATGAAATTGAGTGTGCCTGTAATTTGATTGTTGATTTTAAATAATATTATTTATTTAATTAAAATTTATTCTTTGTAAATTTAAAAGTATTGTTGTTACTCTAAAAAAATATTTACCACAAATTATTATTTGTATTTCTAAAATATATTACATATATATTATTATTATTAATAATAATGCAAAACATATGTTCATAATTCCTATATTACCCGGAAAAAGGACGGGCATCCAAGTTTGTCCCTAGATTTATGACCGAACCTTGTCTCGGATTTAATTTTTCATTATATATTATATATTTAATCTAAGCGATAAAATTATATTTTTTAAAAATATGAATATTCCTTCTAGAATTATGGAACAAACCCGACCAATACAGTTTTTTGGGTGCTACACCAAAGTTTAATATCATCAGATGCAACATGTAATATAATTACAAAATAAAATTATGAGATATACATTCATGTGAGCATAGCTTAATTGGATTGAATTCATTTAAATAATATAACATAAAAATTTACGACTCATATTCTTTATTATATTATATATATTATCTTTTATTTCAGTTTCAACAATATATGTTATGTGTTTATTGATAATATCATTATGTATGTATGAGTTATATTAGTAAAATTAAATATAAGTTAAAATACAAAATGAGATAAATAATCGAAAATTTCAAAGCAATATCCCAAGGCCATCAAGGTCAAGTGTATATTTTATGTAGTACAAAACCATACAACATAGTACTACCACCATCATTTTAAACCCTCACTCCCTCCTAACAAAAACTCCATCTCCAAACCCTAATCATGGAATCCCACATGACATTTTACATCGGAAAAGGGTCGGAAAGTTTGGGTCCATACGTAGTAGACTTAGGGGTAGTTCTTACGTTGTCTCTGCTGGTGGAGTACCTGTCCCACACAAGATTCCTAAGTGATCACCCGGAGAAGGACAACGTTAGAGCTGGGCTGATTCAGACAGGGCTGTACGGCGTTCGGATGATGGCGGCGTACCTTGTGATGCTGGCGGTTATGTCGTTCGACGCTGGAATCTTGTTCGCGGCGGTGACCGGATTTGGTGCCGGTTTTCTGGTGTTTGGAAGTAGGGTTTTTGAGAAAGATGAGATGAGGTATCGCCAGCCGTCGGATCTTCCACCGTTAAGTTGTTAACTGGTTTGGGAATCTTGGAAGGGTAGTTTTGTTAGGTCTGGTAGATTGATTGTTTAATCCTTTGTGTGCAAATGTTGTCGAGGATTCTTTTGTCCGGTGGGTAGGATTGGTAAGGGTCAGCTGAATTATGTTGAAAAAGTTTGTGATTTATTTGGCTTTATTATTTTAATGGCAAAAGTAACAATTTGTTTTCTTAACTTTTGTTCTAAAAGTCAACTGTCACCTTATTTTTTATTTGGATCAATTATTTTCTCAATCTTTTATTTTAGGATCAATTACACTTATGTAGTAATACCGTTAAATTTTTGTTAACAACGTCACATGAAATAACATGTAAGCATCATTGTTGGAAAATAAAAGACTGGCAAAATAAATAATTTGTCTCCTAACCATTAATTTAAAGCATAATTATTTTTTTTGCCTTTTATTTGCGGCATTCGACATTTCACTCATTTGATAACTCTTCACTCATCTGATAACTCTTAACGGTGACCACATCGAAGTTATAAGGTGAATGTATAGTTGGCTTAAAATATAAGATTAAGAGTGTAATTGATTATAAAATAAAAGATTGAGAGGATAATTGATCGAAATAAAAGATTAAGAGGTCACATGACCTTTAGGATAAGCGTTAGAGTACAACTTTTTACTTTTATCTTATTTTCATTTAAACATTCGGATTCGTCCTTCAAATAAATTTGAAATATTTAATATATATCAAGAGTAACATCAAACATATATATATGATCAATTTTAATTTAGTGATCAAATGGATCATACTTTTTCATTCAAAAAAAAAAAGTTATGTACGAACATAAACTTTTTTTTTTTTTTTTTTTGAGACGAGGGACCATATGCCATACAACATGCAACAAAATGAACAACCTATTTTTAAAGCGAGGCATCTGAAGTTACCGATGATGGGCTTCCGCTGGTGAGCCCATTTCATTAAAGGAGTTAGCCCAGGCCCATGTAAGTCTTAAAAGCCCGTTATGGTCTACAAAGATTCATTTTCAACACCCACGAAATAATTAATTGTTAAATAATTATTTAGTGATCGATCACGTAATTGAATCATTATTGTCAAATGAAAATTGATGAATAAACGCCTTGAATATATTTTTTTTTTTTTTGTATATATGTATTCGTATTTGGGATATATTCAATATATATATATACACAAATATTTGGGAATTATTTATATAATGTAAAATAATATGAGGTGTTGTAGCAGAAGATTAATCCGAACTTTTATGTGGGCACGAGATGTAGTAATGTGGAATATTCAGAAATAAATTTGGAGGGCTTTATGCCTGTGACTGTTAAAAGACAAATTACACCTCCCAATAATTTTGTCCTTTTTGTCACATCTATGCATGCAGCCCCACCAATTTTCATCTATAAACAATTAAAATAATATATATATATATATATATATATGCTTACACTATATGTATGATGAGTTTGTTATACAAATTACTCATTTAAGGAATGATATCTATAATACAATTACAAATCTTAGTAGAATGAATATGATTATTAATTTAAATAAGGTGAGTTGAGTTGAAGGAGTGTTGAGTAATTCAACGATAACCATTAAGACATACACATCTACAATTTATTTGGTCCATAAAACGGGATATAAAGGGACACCAAAGTTTAGTGTAGTCAACTTCATGATTTATTTCGTACATAACGAACCTAGAATTATATATTTTTCTGTACTACATTAAATTTACTGTACTGTACTATCAACATCCAATTTAATGGTCGCAACCACCTCCCTTTAAGCCTCTATATTTACTCCACAAAATTCAAAGAACCCCACGCAATCGGAGATGAACGACGGCGGCCACATGCACGGCATGGCGGGGGCAGCGCCGCCGTCCAACGGCACGATGACGATGATGCACCCCCACCACATGATGATGCACATGACTTTCTTCTGGGGCAAAAACGCCGAGATTCTGTTCGACGGTTGGCCGGGAAACGATAATCTCGGCATGTATGTTTTAGCCCTGTTTGTGATATTTTTCCTAGCCTTCACCATCGAGTGGTTCTCGAACTGCCACGTGTTGAAGGAGGATCCCTCCACCGGCCGGTCGGCGTCGGCAGTGGGACTGCTGCAGACGGTGATGTACGCCGTCAGGATCGGACTGGCTTACCTTGTTATGCTCGCCGTCATGTCGTTCAACGCCGGCGTGTTTCTGGTGGCGGTTGCTGGACATGCTGTCGGGTTTTTCTTGTTTGGGAGTAGAGCTTTTAAGAAGCAGACGGCGGTCGCCGGGAAAACTTCCGATCTACCGGCGATGAATTGTTGAGGATGATGGTTGGTTTTTTTGAAGGTGTTTTGGTACATATGGTGTTGATCTTGCTACTGAGATTTATTTCTTTTTTTTTTTTTATTGGTGATTTAATGAATTATGTTATCCCTTTGATGCAGGATTTTTGTGATTTTAATTTATTTTCTTTTGAGATTTTAGTGTTTATTACTCCTTTAATTATACAAATTTGACTCGTTTTTAAAACGAAGGGAGTATTATTTTGATCGGCAAGAATTATTGATACCAATTCCTGCTTATTCAATAAGAAAAATGGAACAAAATGGTTCTCTTACGTTTCGTCAAAATCTGGATCATTTTGCTACAAATGGCCAAAACCAAATTAAAACCATAATCAGTCAGACAATAATCCGCGGTTTGAAAATAATAAATATTATTCCTTTCTTTCATTATTTTCTCTCGCAACAATTTTCAGATTTTTTCCAATATTTTTATTTTGAATTGGATAAATGCTTATATAAGACAATATATTATATTCCAACAATAATATCGTCATAATGGGAAATTTAATAAATTTGGCTTTTACAAAGTTTTGTTGTGATATATTATTTTAAGATATAATAAAACTGTGGGAAAAATAATAATTTTTTAATATTATAAATTTATATTTTTTTATTAAAGTTAGTCTCCTATAGATCAAATTACACGGTGTATCAGATATCACATAAGTTTTTTTTTTTTTTTTAATAGAAATACTCAAATTGCTTTTGTTTCTGTGGATAGGAAACAAGATAACGTTGCTTGTTCACAAGCTTATTGTAAATTTTAACTCTTCCCAACATACAACTATACAAGGACTGTGGGGCCGGCCCAGATTATAATTTATTTATAACAAATGAATTTAGGTAAAATTGTCAACGAAAAGTTATGAAATTTGTGATTATTTATTTTTTGATTTGTTATAATTCAATTAAAATTTTACTTTATTTATATTATATAATTTATATATTCTTCTGAAAATATAATTAATGAATTTGTTATAATTGAATCGATTTTCTACCAAATTATTGTGATTTTACAAATTATTATAAATCAATTGATATAAAATGTGTGATAATTGTGGAGATTGATTCTTACACTATTAATTTACTTTATGCAATTTAATTTTAATTTGAATTAATATATATATATATATATATATTGATATTATTGATTATTGATATTATTGACATATAAGGTCAATTCTCACATGTTTATATCTTATAGTATATCTACATATATTTATATAGATATGTAAAGATAGTATATTTATATATATATACTTTTATAATTTGTGGGTTTTATGTTTATCAAAATTTCTACTATTTAATATTAGATTGATATTTAAATAAATTTCTACATAAATCTCTTCTCTAAAATACAATCGTTAATCCACAATACTTCAATATTTTGATATTCAGACATTAAGCTTTCTATAAAATGTCTTAAAATCATTGTTTAATTAAAAACACTACTTCCAAAATAACTTATTGGAGTCATTAAGTTCAGATTGTTTTCAAGAAGGAGAAAATTATATACTAGAAGTCACAATGGTTCAACAACAAAACCCTATCGAAACTAATACAATATTTATTTTTTCTTCAAATCATTTAATTATTTCATGAAAAAATATAGGAGTAACTTATTAAAATCTGCATATGAAATCAAAATTATTAATTGAGTATTTAACTTCTAAATTAAATTTAATTAATCAAAACAAAATTGAAATAAATGGACTGGGCCAAAAATCGAACTAATTGTTGGGGACAATATTGGGCCCATTCCTGGGAACTAGCCCAGTAGATCCTCCTAGCCCATGCCCATGGGACAATGCTGCTAGAAATGGCCCATGTCGCCATTTGACATGAAAATAATAGCCCGAGGTGCTATGTTTTTTCTTTAGGTTATTTTTAATTTGATTATTTCGGCAATTTTCAGATTTCATTCTTTGATTGCTTGAGTACTATTCAAATTTATAATTAAGATTTAGACATTAGGTTATATTATTTGGTAATTCCTAAATTTATTTGTTTTGTATATTTATCTTATAATTTTTTTAATTTTATTTATAACCCTTTGATTTTATTTATTTATTTATTATTTTTTTTTTGTAATTTGATCATTGTGGTAATTTAAAATTTTAATTGTTTTTAATATAACTAAATAAATCCAGCTAAATTTTTTAAAATATATTAAATATAGAAAAAAAAATCCCCAATAAATCTATGGATTTGAAGTAGGATTGTTGTGCTTACTAGCCCGATCCGGTCCGGATCCATATAAAAATATGTAGTTTGATCCTAAAAACGGGTTCCCAATGGATTTGTCCTCGCGCTTGCTTGTGTGAGCTCATAACACAATATTTTTTAGTAAAAATTATTATTTAAAAAGAAAATAAAAATATTATTATTCATAAATAAAATATTCTTGTTCATTTGACTAATTAAAAATTTAGTTAAATATATTAGATTTTAACTGAAAAAAAATATTTTTTTAGTGAATTAATAATTATCAATTAAAAAAATATTATTTATTATTAAAATATTATATATTACTCTCTCTCTCTCTCTCTCTCTCTCTCTCTCTCTCTCTCTCCAGGCCAGAGAAGAGAAGCTGCTTCTTACAGGCATGAAGTTTGCCGTTTTGCCTATTCTCTTACTTCAAATATTAAATATTAACAAAATAATTGGTCCTTCTACATATTTCATTTTCATGCTTATCCGTCTTAATATAAGCTAATAAATTATTAACAGAATATTGTATTTTTTTTTCAATTATCTTTGTCTTATTTTATTTTATATTAATTTTATGTCGCATTCCTTTTTATATACGAAAACTACATATACTCCTAATATATTCATATACATATGTATTTGACAATATACAATTAAAATAGAAGATAATTGTAATCGATCGAATTATATTTTTCTCTTCTAACATTTCAATCTATTATTTGAGAAAATTAATTTCTATTTATTGAACTATATTTCTATCTTTAAGTTAATATAGGGATCTTTGTAATTCTATATCAACTTTTGCATTACAGACTTCAAGCTCATTATATTTAATTTTTTACGTAAAAAAAATTTAAATCAATCTATTTTTAAATATTTTTTGACTTAAAGAAGAATGTTATTAAATGTTTATATAAGTTTTCTTTATACAAAATAATTTACCCCCTTTTGTCCAATTAAATACGTATAACTAAATTTTAATATATATATATATATTATTATTATTTTTTTTTTGTGAACGAAAAGTATGAATTATATTAAGCTGACTCTTGGCAAGATGGAGAATAATTTAATGCATTATGAAATTGTCAAAAGTGTAGTACATTGCAGTACAACCACGCCTTCTTCTCTATAAATTCCCATTCCAATCTTCATAAAATTTCCATAATCTTCTTCATTTCTTCTCAAAACAATTAAAACGCAGCGTTTAACTATCCAAAGATGGATCACAACATGCCTGGAATGGATGGGATGATGATGCCACCTCCACCATCATCCACAAATAGCTTGCATGATCATTCCACCATGATGTCCATGACCCATATGACCTTTTTCTGGGGTAAGAATACTGAGATACTCTTCTCCAGCTGGCCCGGCTCGCGCACCGGAATGTATGTTCTAGCCCTCGTTGTTGTCTTTGTCCTCGCCCTCATTGTCGAGTGGCTTTCTTGCTACCAAAGGAGAAAATGGGGTGATTTTTCTGGTGGGGTGATTCAGACAGTGGTTCATGGTCTAAGGGTTGGATTAGGGTACGTTGTGATGCTAGCAATTATGTCGTTTAATGTTGGTGTTCTTATTGTTGCTATCGGTGGGCATACTTTAGGGTTCTTTCTATTTGGGAGTAGGGTTTTCAAGAAATTGTCTGTTGATTCAGACAAGAATTTTTCTAATCACATTATCAGTTGCTGATATGTATACATACTTATATTAATTTGTATGTATTTTCAAATCAATGATAAAAATATATGATATATTTTATTAAATATATCATCCATGACTACTAAAATTATTTGTGAATGTTAGTTGTCAATGTATCTATTGCATTATATAATCTTGCTTTCTTTAAATGTTAGAAAATATTAATCACATAAAATAATTAACAATATATACATGTAGATACACTCTCATCATGAACATATAATAATGTGCTCACCAATTAATTTATAAAAAATTTAAACTTAGATATAATCTTGATATATAAGCAATAAATATATTAACAAGTTTCACCAACAATAAATAAATGGACATTTCCATATGTGTATATATATATATACACATTGCTCAAACTATACTTGAAAGTATACATAGGTGAATTTCATTGGGCTCTTTTGTCGTCAAGAGTTGTATAATTAATAATATCACTTCCTAATAAGGCCCATAATATGTTTAGCATAAACCCAAAAATGATTGATATACAAAAGCAATAACTACTAGCTATAATATATCAAATAAAATAATAAAATTTTAATATCATTATGTAAAGAAAAAAAAATTATGGGCATAAGACATTATATTCCGTTCTTTAAAAAAGATTTTATTTATATAACTATTTTTTTTATTTCAAATGTTATATTTTCATGGAACATGGTGGGAAAATCTTTTTGTAATTTTTATTTACACATGAACAATACAACAATGTACAGACATTATTGTGTGAATAGAAAACTCCAAATATATATATATATATATATATGAAATTAAAAATATATATCAATAAAATCATATAAATACACTATTAGCATGCATAAATAGATCATTAACGTTTAAAATTTGAGATATTTTTGTACTCGTTCACGTCGAATTTCAACTCGTATTAGAAGTTATAGTTCAAATTTTCCTTATTTAAATTTTTCGTCTTCTCATCCATCATAAACTCGTGCTATATAGTATTTATTCTTATCATTATTTTTATGTTTTTGTAGTTCAGTGTTTTTTTTTTTTATTATGTATATTAATCTTGAAATTATTAGGATATCTTCTCCATATCAAAAGCTTATAATTTATTTTTCACTACAAGTACCAATATAAATATATTTTTGTTGTTATACTATTAATTGTTTGATTATTATTATCTGAATCTTTTAGATTTAAGGGACAATAAAGCAATATTATTTTATAATGCTATATAAAAATATTTATTTAGCTTTTTCAGAATGAAGTCTTTTTTTTGTTTTTTTTTTGTCTTCTTAAAGATATTTGGCTGTTTGTATAGTAACAAAATTCTTTGATGTTTTAATTATTTTGTATCTATCACAATTTTTTAAAGATAAGTAAAAAGGACGATTAAATCCATACTTTTATATTTATAGCATAATACTATCATTACTAATATTAAAATATATCACAATAAATATAAAATTATTGACAACATCAAATAACATCAATACCTAAATTTTGTTATTATGTCTACGAGTTGTATTATATATATATATACTATTTAATTTAAAATTTAATTAAATTTAAAATTATAGGTTTTAAATAGTTATATTTATATATATACATATGCTAACACGTAAATATTTCACAAATATATATAAATACATGTCTTATTTATATATATATATATATATATATATACATATCTATAATTTTATGTAATATATGCTAACATATATAAGCATACACATATATACATATATAGACTTATATAAGTATGTATATATATATAGATATATATATATATATATATAATTGTATAAATAAAACAGTTAATATGTGTGCATATGCGTCCGTATACATATGTATAGGAAATCAGTGCAGCTGCATGTGACAGTATTTTACCATTTTCAATTCATTTTCACCATTTTCAACTAAATTTCCAAACTATTTTCAACTCATTTTCACCATTTTCAACTCATTTTCACCGTTTTCAACTCATTTCCAAACCATTTTCAATTTATCATAAGATCCATACAATTTGTATAATGCTTATTATAAGATACATACGTTTTTATAAAATATTGAATGACTAGCTATTGTTATGTGAGAATAATAAGAGTCATACGCTTTCATAAAATGTTGCATAACTAGCTATTATCTAAGACTATGAGATAATATTTATGATAAGATCCATATAATTTCATAAAATATTCCACAACTAATTATTATTATATGAGAATATCGAATAATGCTTATCTATCTATCTATTATTCTCATAATTTGTTCTTCACTCATTAATTTGTATCCCTACACAAAAGGAGATTCTAAACATAAATTGATAATTTGGAATATCTACTTCTCCAAAAATCTCTTCTCCCTAAATTGTTGCAGATATGAAAAGTTTGGAGAATTGAAGGGTGATGTTCTTGATTGATTGTAACCATTGTTTTTTAACTAGCTATTATTCAATAATATCAGATAATGTTTATCATAAAATTAATATGATTTTATAAAATGTTCCATAATTATTTATTATTATCTGAGAATATGAATAATGCTTATCCATTTCTCTAATTTTCATAATTTATTCTTCACTCACTAATCAGTATCCCTACACAAAAGAAGAGATTCTAAGCCAAATATTGATAATTTGGAATCATTTACTCCTCCGAAAATCTCTCTCCCTTAAATCGTTGCAGATACGAAAAGTTTGATTGATTGCAACCATTACTTTTTTCTAATTTATTTAAAAGTCTTTCATTTTTTTTTACCATTTTCAAATCTTTCTCATTATCAGCTCCAACATATACAATATACAATATCTAGCAGTTGCATTCCTTTTAATTTTGAAAGGAATGCTACGGCCATGTAAGTTCTTTAACATTTTCAAATGGATGTTTGCATTCCTTTCAATTTTGAAAGGGATGCTACTGCCATGTAAGTTCTTTCTCATTTTTAAATGGATATTATCGCCCGACGTTTTAAGAGTTGCAGAGCCGTGTTTTAAGAGTTGCAGAGGAATGGAAGTGTTTCTAATGTAGGTGTTCCTAACAATTGCAGAGCACTGTTTTCTAGTTTGCAGTTGTGTATACATAATAAAACTCCTGTATTATATATGTCAACTTCTACAACTGCTAGAACTGCTAGAAGTATTTAGATTTCATATCATATATATAATTGTATTGAATGGTCTTTTATTAATAATAAGTCAATCCAATACTTTTCTATTTCTAACTTTTGTTTATGCAGTATCACACACAACCACCTAGTTAGCTGAATTTATCTAGATGATTTTCTCAAAATTTCATGTAATATAGTGGTGTTGGTGAGAAATGCTCAGGATTAGAAAGAGACCAGAGTGGCTGTGTCATTGTTGTCTATTTATCAATCTCCGTTTATATTGAAGACACTTGTTCGATTGTTATATCATTCTTGTTTGTCTTTTAAATCGTTTTGATTTCAATTTATTTGGAGCTGTGGGCAATTACGGTGTCTTTGATTGTTGGCTTGCTACGTGTTTAAGCGTGTCATGTATTTGAGCAATTCAAGACGAATATTGTTTTTATCATCATGACAACTCTATCTACTTCTATGCAGTTTAAGAAACATTAGAATGAGTACCAGTTTGGAAAAGATTATGAAACAAAGTCTTCACAAAACTCATACAAGACATAATTTTTTTGCATCTTCTCTAATCGTGTAATATCATTTTTTTTATTTTGCACCTTCTGTATGTTATATTTTTATTTGTATTAAAAAACCTTAAAACCAATTAAAAATTTTGAAAATTTATTGATGAAGATCTAAATTGTTATTTAATTTTTTTTAAAATAAAAAATATTATAAATAATGAATTGACATATATAATTCTTTAGAAATATTTATAAGACTTTGAAGCTAATTTTAGATATTTATAAAATAAGATTAAAATTATTTTTATATATACAAGGTAATATAAATTTTAATATTATTTCAATAAAAATTGAATGTATAATTAATAAATTATTAATTGAATTTATAAACAAAATCTGAACATATAACCTATATATATACCTAATTCTTACATATTATTCGAGAATATCTCATAATATTTATCATAAAATCCATACAATTTCATAAACTCTTCCATAATCAGTTATTATTATCGAAAAATATTGGATAAAGTTTATCATAAAATCCATACGGTTATATAAATGGTTCTATAATTAGCTATTATTTTACTGGGAATATCGAATAATACTTATAATAAAATTGATACGGTTTTATAAAACATTCTATAACTAGCTAGATCCATACGGTTTCGTCAACTGTTCCATAACCAATTATTATTATTGAAGAATATTTTATAATTCTTATCATAAGATCAATACGGCTATAAAGCTGTTCTATAACCAGCTACTTTATACAAGAATATCGGATAATGCTTATCATAAGATCCATATAATTTTATAAAATATTCCATAAAAGTTATCATTATTCTAGATATCGGATAATGCTTATCATAAGATACATATAGTTTCATAAACTGTTCCGTAACTAGCTATTATTATCCAACAATATTGGATAGTATTTATTATAAGATCCATATGATTTCATAAACTGTTCCATAACTAGCTATTATTATCCAAAAATATACAATAATTCTTATCATAAGATCTTATACACTTTAATAAAATGTTACATACATAAAGTTTTCCTAAATATATGTATATATAATATTTTTAATAATATATTATAAGGCCCATAGTATATTCAGCATAAACCCAAAAAAAATTATTGGTATACAAAATCAATAAATACTGGCTATAATATATTAATACAATAATAAAATTTTAATATCATTAAGTAAAGAAAAAAATTATGGGCATAAGAAATTATATTCCATCCTTTGAAAAAAGTTTTATTTATTACAAACGATATATTTTCTTGGAGCATGGAGGGAAATTTTTTTGTAAGTTTTATTTATACATGAACGATACAACAATATACAGGCGTTATTGTATGAATAAAAAAAATCCAAATATATATATATATATATATATGAAATTTAAAATATATATCAATAAAAATATATAAATACACTATTAACATGCATAAATATATCATTAACGTTTAAAATTTGAGATATTTTTGCACTCATTTACGTCAAATTTCAATTAAAGTATTGAGAAGTTATAGTTCAATTTTTTCTTAATCTTTAAATTTGTTCGTCTTCTCATCCATCATAAACACGTGCTATATAGTAATTATTTTTATAATTTTTTTTTATGTTTTTTAGTTCAGTGTCTTTTTATTATGTATATTAATCTTGAAATTTTTAGGATATCTTTTTCATATCAAAAGTTTATAATTTATTTTTTTCTACAAGTATCAAATGTAATTTTTTTTTTGTTATACTATTAATTGTTTGATTATTATTATGTGAATCTTTTAGATTTAAGGGACACTGAAGGTATATTATTTTACAATGCAATATAAAATTATTTATTTAGCTTTTTCACAATAAAACATGTTTTTTTTTGTTAAAGATATTTGGCTGTGTGCATAGTAACAAAATTCTTTGATGTTTTAATGTTTTTGTATTTATCACAAATTTTTTAAAGATAAGTAAAAAAGACGATTAAATCCATAATTTTATATT
The DNA here is from genome assembly GCA_028749325.2 of Caryopteris x clandonensis. NCBI lineage: Eukaryota > Viridiplantae > Streptophyta > Magnoliopsida > Lamiales > Lamiaceae > Caryopteris > Caryopteris x clandonensis. The sequence goes on along the minus strand of JAPYKT020000006.1, from coordinate 10,087,961 downwards.
TATAGCATAATACTATTATTAATAATATTAAAATATATCACAATAAATATAAAATTATTGAAAATATCACATAACAATAATACCTAAATTTTGTTATTATATCTGCGAGTTGCATTATATATACATACTATTTAATTTAAAAATTAATTGAATTTAAAATTATGAATTTTAAATAGTTATATTTATAAATATATGTATGCTAGCATGTAAATATTTCACAATTATATATAAATACATGTCTTATTTACATATATACATATCTATAATTTTATGTAATATATGCTAATATATATTAACATGCACATATACACATATATAGAGTTATATAAGTATGTTTATATATATATATATATATATATATGTATAAATAAAACAGTTAATATGTGTGCATATGTCTCCTTATACATATGTATAAGAAATCAGTTGCAACATTAAGGATCCGCAGTTCCATATGACATTATTCATTATTTTCAACTTATTTCCAAACCATTTTCAACTCATTTTCATCATTTTCAACTCACTTCCAAACCATTTTCAACTATCATAAGATCCATACAGTTTGTATAATGCTTATTATAAGATCCATACGATTTTATAAAATATTAAATGACTAGCTATTGTTATGTGAGAATATTGTATAATGATTATAATAAGAGTTATACGCTTTCATAAAATGTTCCATAACTAGCTATTATCTAAGAATATCGGATAATGTTTATGATAAGATCCATATAGTTTCATACAATATTACACAACTAATTATTATTATACGTGAATATCGAGTCATGTTTATTTATCTATCTATTATTCTTATAATTTGTTCTTCTCTCGTTAATCTGTATCCCTACACAAAAGGAGATTCTAAACAAAAATTGATAATTTGGAATACCTACTTCACCAAAAATCTCTTCTCCCTAAATGTTGGAGATATGAAAAGTTAGGAGAATTTAAGGTTGATCTTCTAGATTGATTGCAACCATTGTTTTTTTTTTTTTTTTTTTTTTTTTTTTTTTTTATATATATAACTAGCTGTTATTCAATAATATCAAATAATGCTTATTATAAAATTAATACGATTTCTTAAAATGTTCCATAATTAATTATTATTATCCAGAATATGAATAATGTTTATCCATCTCTCTAATTCTCATAATTTATTCTTCTCTCACTAATAAGTAACCCTACACAAAAAAGAGCTTCTAAGAGAAATACTAATAATTTTGAATTATCTATTCCTCTAAAAATCTCTCTCCCTTAAATCGTTGCAGATAAGAAAAGTTTGATTGATTGCGACCATTATTTGTTTTATAATTATCATGTTGGTTATTGTTGTTATGTTGGTTATTGTTTTTATATGTTGGTTATGGTTGTTATATGTTGGTTATTGTTGTTATAACAACCAAGGGCATATTAATTTGTTACCCTTAAGTCTGTTTGTATTCTCTTCTTCTTCAATTGGACATCCATCCTTCTCATTCCCTAAATTCTCCTCATTTCTTATCTGAATCCTATCATTTGGCCTCAGAGCTAGGTTCTTTCCGCAAAAGCCACTCTGATTATCATGGCGGGAAGGAATAACACGCAACGCATTGAGATTTTGGAGCAGCAACATGATGAATCGGTAGCAGAGAAGATATAATGGATGAATTTGGTAACATTCGAGCAATTGGAGCTTAAACGCTCCATGCAAGAGCTGATATCCAAGTTGGAGGCGGTACTGGCACCTCAAAGCATGGACTAAGGTAACCCAAACCTGCATACTCAAAATGCTGCTATGAAAATTAACAAACCGGGTGATGGCATACTAGGACCGGGTCCTAGTCTGAATACGCATGAAGTATTACATACACAAAATTTTGGTGCTAGATATCCACGATTCGAGCTCCCTAGATTTAATGGAGAGGATCCTAGGTTATAGTTGAGAAGGTGTAATCGGTATTTTACTTTCCAAAATATGCATGAACATGAGAAAATTTTGACTGCTGTTATGTTCATGGAAGGTGAGGCTGAATATTGGTATGTTGACTATGTGGAAGGGAGAGAATCGATTAGTTGGAAGAAATTTTCAGAATTAGTTATGTAAAGATTCTCCAATGTTGAAGGATGTAATTTAGTTGGTCAATTTAATAAATTGAAGCAGACTAGATCAGTTGTGGATTACATTTAAAATTTGAAGAACTAAAGGCTGTTATGGTAACTATGAATAGGACACTGAGTGAAGAGTACTTTATTTAAAGCTTCATCAGTGGGTTGAAGGAAGAAATTGGTCAAATGCTAGAGTTATTCAATCCGGACTCTCTCACTGTAACAATGCAATTGACTAGAAAGTAAGAGTTATTGCTTAACTCTTCTAAAAAAGTGGAAAGATAGGAATGAAACCTCACACAAACATTAATTGGAGAACCAATTTTCAAGAGATTGAGGTGCCAACAAAGAGTAGAACAACACTCGTACCTGCTGTTAGAGAGAAAGTAGTACTTCAGAAAAGGCTAACTCAAGAAGATATGAAGTTAAAGAGGAAGAAGAATCTATGTTACAATTGCGATGAACCTTATGTGTTTGGGCATAAGTGTAAGAAGTTGTTTGCTTTTGTTTTGGAAGTTGGTGACATACTTGAAGAAGAAGTAATTGTAGAAGAAAAGAAAAAGGTCGGGGAAGGGTTTTTCATTTCAGTTCATGCTCTAGCGGGACAAGCAGCCCCAGAAACCATTATATTGAGAGTTAAGTCTGTAAAACATGATATTACAGTTTTTATAAGCACACACAACTTCATTGATCCTAGAACAGCCAAAAGAATTGGATGTCCAGTGATTGTGACAGAACCCTTGCAGGTGACGGCTGCTGAGGGAACTAGAATCCCATGCGATTCTAAGTGCTCAAGCTTGGAATGGGAGATGGGGAGAGGGGGGGGGGTTTACCTAAATAATGCAGAAAAACAATATTTTGTAAAATAGGGTAGTTTTGAAAAGTGTTTTTAAAATAGGGTAAAACGTCACGTCTGGGGACGTTTTATGGTTAAAACATCACCGGGCCTGACGTTTTAATTTTGAAAAAACGTCAGTGGTCCTGACGTTTCATTTTATATTTTTTATTTTTTAAATATGTATATAATATATATTATAAAAAAATTATATATATATATATATATGATTTCTTATATATTCTAAATAAACTAAATTTAATTATCGTTTATTTTTTTGTTATATAAATATATATATATATATAGATATTTATGTATATATATTTTATAGAAATTATATATTATATAATTGTAAAAAATAAAATTTTATATTATTATTTAAGATAATAAAAAAATTATGTAATTTAAAGAATATTTTTTAACAATTATTATATATTTATTTTAAGTATAATTTGAATTTCAGAAAAAAAATATTAATACATAAATATATACATATATACATTTCAAAAAAAAAGAAAAAAAATATCGTCAGGCCCACTGACATTTTAAAGAAACGTCAGTGGGCATGACGTTTCTTTTAAATTTTCTTTTTTTTTTTTTAATTTTTTTAATTTGTATATATTATATATATATTATATTATTTCTAATATATTCTGATTAAAGTAAATATAATTATCATTTATTTAATTTATTTTTGTTATATAAATATATATATGTATATAATTATAAATCTATATATATATATATTAGAGAAATATATTATATAATTGTAAATTATAAGAATTGATATTATTATTTAAGATAATTATATTTTATATTATTATTTAATATTATAAATTTTTTATATAATTTAAAGAATATTTTTTAATAATTATTATACAATTTTTTTAAGTATAATTTGAATTTTTGAAAAAAAAATTATATATATATATATATTAATACATAAATATATTATAAATTATGTATATGTATATTATGTCATAAATATATAAATATATTAATAAATATAAATAAAAAAATAATACATCGTCAGGCGTTTTAAAGAAACGTCAGTGGGCATGACATTTCTTTTTATATATTTTTTATTTTGTTTAATTTGTATATAATATATTATATATATATTATTTCTTTTATATTGAATAACATTATTTTTTAATTAATTTGTTTTGTTATATAAATATATATATATAAATAAATATATATATTATATAATTGTAGATAATAAAATTTTATATTATTATTTAATATTATAAAAAATTAATATAATTTAAATGAAATTTTTTCATAGTTATTATTTATTTATTTTAAGTATAATTTGAATTTTTGAAATATATATATATATATATATTAATACATAAATATATGATAAAATATGTATATATATTAGTATAAAACAAAAATAATACATCATCAGGCCCACTGACGTTTTAAAGAAACGTTAGTGGGCCTAACGTTTCATTTTATATTTTAATTTTTTTAATTTTTTTTTATTTGTATATAATATATTATATATATATATATATATATATATTATTTCTTATATATTGAATAACATTATCGTTGATTTAATTGTTTTTATATAAATATATATATAGAAAATTATGTATATATATTTTAGAAGATTATGTATATATATTTTATAGAAATATATATTATATAATTGTAAATAATAAAATTTTATATTATTATTTAGTATTATAAAAAATTTATATAATTTAAAAGATATTTTTTAATAATTATTATACATTTATTTTAAGTATAATTTAAATTTTTGAAATATATATATATATATTAATACATAAATATATATATATATATACATATATATTTATATATATATTAATACATATATATATACATATATTCATAAATATATATAAAAAAAATTGTATGTAATATATATTATAAATATTATAATATATATATATATGTTTGTTAAATTTATTATATATATTATTTCTTATTTATTCTCTTTAAAATTATAAGAATATGTTTTAATATTATTACATATTTATTTTAAGTATTATTTTAATAATTTATTTTGATTATTATTTGAATAATTTTTAAAAAATATAGACGTTTATATCTAATAATATATGATATATTTTAATTATTAAATTAATTGAAAATAATCAAAATTAACAAAAATTATATACATAATACACAAATAATTTATTAAATTAAAATAATTCCAAAAATAAACTAATTAAAATTATGACATTATCATATATATATATATATATATATATATATTTACAAAAACATAATATCACTTTATATATTTTTACAACACCATAATCTCATATTATATATTTTTATAATAAAAATATATCACATACTAAATATTTTTACAACAAAATAATATCACACTCTATAAAAATAAATACACAAGATTAATGAAATAAAACCTAATAAAATTTTGCACTCGTATTTATCATTCTGTCATTTCATATGCCTGCAAAATTTACTGCAATGACACATCCATCACATTTGTCATGTATGCTGCCAATTTTTACAGCAATTCACATGTAATTCATGTGAATTGGCAGAGGTAGAGACAGCTGTATAGCAAATTCAATCACCCTCTCTTCACTCACGGATCCACCTTCCTTCCTTCTCCTTCATCCTTCTTTTTCTTCTTCTTGGTTCTCCTTCTTGTTCTTCTTTCTTTGTTGAGTTCTTGTTGTTGCTCCTTCTTTGCTGCAGCTCCTACTGGTTGCTGCTCCTTAATTTCTTGCTGCTGCTGTGTATTCATCTTTCCTTCTTCTCTTCTTATAAAAATGTATGTATTATTTATTTTAATTATAATTTTGTTTATAATATATATATCAGATATCATTACTTCATTTATTTTTCCTTTCACATGTATTAATCTGTTTTTGATATAATTGTGACCAATTTTTCTTATTTATCACCAATTAACCTTATATTTTCTATATTTTTGGCATGATATGACATATTTTTTTTCTTAAACACTAATCATCAATTTATTTTTTATTTTTATGCTATATTATGTAGATTGTGTTGAACAAGAAAAACTTCAACTTGCACAAACATCTTCGTAACCTAAAATAAGGTAAGTAGTATACATATACATCATTTATTTTACTATCATTTATTTATGTGAATGTTTATTTGGTTTCATAGATACATTTACATGAACATCTTAGTAAATTTTAATTATATGGGTGTATTGTTTTATGTGTTATTTATTTATTTTGTTGTATTTATTAATGTGATGTTATTTAAATTTTATTTATTTATTATGATGAATATATTTTTAGTGTTGCATGTATTATATGTTTAACTTGTTTTGCTTGATGATTTGTTATGTTGACTAATTAAAACTTGTTTAGTATAATTAATATATTGTTATAGGATACTTAAAAAAAATTAATTTAATAATTGTAATGACCCTTATAAATTATATTTGATAGATATGTCTTCAACATCAAAATCATCAACATCAACTACCACACGACCCAATAAAAATTTTACATACAAAGGTTATCGGTCTATCATAAAAAAGTCTACAAGTTTGGTGCAATTAAGAATACGTAATCAACAACTAAAAAAAGAAATAGAGGGATTGAGGAGAAAGAATATTGCTGCAAATGTCATATCCAACATGCAAGAACAAGAAATACTACGGCGGTGTGTAAAGATGTGCCAAGTTGAATTAGAGTGGTCATATAACCATTTCTCTATTTTAGAAGTTGCGTTCGGCAACAAGAAGACGTCTTAGGACAGGAAATAATTTCCTACGTGGTACTTTAAGTACCATGACAACGAAAAAGAATAATATGATAGAGCAGCTTGGGGTTAGAGACGGACATATAAACGCCCTTGAAAACAAGGTTCATGAGTTACGTGCTCAATTGGATAATGAGAGACACCAAAATGAAATTATCCAACAAGAGAGTACGACTAACTTTCATCACGTGAATATGATGCGATCACGCATACTAGATCTTATAGATGTCACCCATGGCTTAAATATGTGGCATGATCCAATAGAGAACGAAAATATTGATATAGAAGTCGTGGATGATAATAATGTTGTAGAAAATTTACCCGCTAATGATCATTCACAGAGTGATGTATATTCCATGTAATTGTATTTGTTGTGAAATGTAATACATTATTTATCATGTTTTTCATATGTACTATGTGGTCCACACTTACTCATTCTAATTTATTTGTTCTTCATGTTTTTATGAAATTTATATATTTCACAGTGAAAAAATTATAAATATCACATTGAAGCAATGTCGAGTCACTGACGAGTTGCAATTAGAGTTTAAAGTGGAGGTGAAATTATACAGGAAAATGGAAAAGTATTGTATAGTTGTGCGTCCAATGTTTACACACGAATTGATCGAAATACAGACTTATATGCATTGAAATATTAAATTTACCAATTTCTTGGTGGTCCTAAAGACCAGATTCATCTGAAACTTCTCACAAAATGGGGGAAAGTTTACGAACACAATATTGTTATAAAGTCTGTAGTTCAGATTGAGACTGACGATAATCTTATGTTCTTCCTAGATCCTAGTGATGGATTAAACTCTATGGACATTTTCGTTGAGAAAAAACCATGTCAAAATCTTAAAGAACATGAAGTTATGCTTATGAGCCAAGAGTGGGGATATTATATGTTGTTGTCCCAACAAGATGTGTCCATCACATCAGTCTAAGATCTTAGTAACCCTGGTGATTATGTGCCCGAAATCACACAGGGCTTGGAGAACCTTGCTTTAAGAAAAACACTGTTTTAAGTGGTTCCAAGTCATGTAGTGTCCAAAATATAATTGGTCCCAGTAATACTAGGAATGAACTTGAAGATATAAATGGTCCTAGTAATACGGACAATATAGAAGACACTGACCCTTGTGCAGATTCTTTAGGTCCAATTTCCCAATGTGAAACGGAAAATGAAAATTTGGATGACATAGAAGCAATAATAGATGAAGAAGATGTTGATGCAACTAATGTAGACCCCAACGGTGTGGAAACAACAATCCATATCGATTCGGACACAAACATCTCATTTTACACAACAATTGTCCCCGAAGTTGTTGCTGACTCGATGCATAATCCTTTGTCTTCATGGGGAAAGTTTTACGATCCTAGCCGAGGTATAATTGAGAAGGACATGGTATTCAGGGATAAGGATAAGAATGCTTTGATTGCAACTATTAAGGATTTCTCGATACGACATGCAAGACGTCAGTTTCGAGTTACAGAAAGTAAACCATTCTTTGGGTTGTCAAATGTGAACACAGTAAACCTTTTCAAGAATGCCCTTGGTATGTTAGAGCAACTCTTAAGCGAATATTGGGGATGTTCAAAATAACAAAATATGATGGAGATCATAGATTTTATATGAATGACGTATCTTCTGATCATAGAAATCTGGATAAAAATTTGTGAAGATTTGAAGGTTGGGGCTTTTCACACATTTATCACTAATGTTTTTTCAATAAGGTATGTTTTCAATGACCATCTATTTTCTTGGATTGATATGTTGGGGATACCTATTATTTGGAGTATTGTGGCATCAATCAGGTTAGTTATGTTGGTTAAATTTATTGGAGTATTTCATCGAACACTTGGTGTGCATCATAGTAATTGGGGATTTGGCTATATTGGCATTGAATATTGATAATGTATTGTTTCTTGGAGTGATATGTTGGTGATACCTATTATTTGGAGTATTGTGACATCAATCGGGTTATGTTATGTTGGTTAGATTAATTGGCATATTTCATCGAACACTTGGTGTGCATCATAGTAATTGGGGATTTGGTTATATTGGCATTGAATATTGATAATGTATTGTTATTATCCCATAAATTAGAATCTCATTACGATCATTCATGAATTTAATGAATTAAATATATGTATTAAGGGATGAATAGATAATAGGTGTATTAATAGGTGTACGGGCATATAAATATAGTGTTTACCATTGAAGTGTATGAATTTGTTACAATAATATGAAAGATGTGCATGTTTGAAGTAATGTAAATAATATAAGAGTTGATATATACATTAATGTTATGTAGGTACCATTGAGAAAATGTATCCGTATCCATTTGGTGCTCGTGGTCTCACCGCTGATGATATGGGTCGACAAATAGAGGATAAACGTAGATTTGAAGAGAAACAAAGACTTAGAACTCGAATTCATTCAACGGAAATTGTAGGTACTAATTTTGACTGGAATCAACACTCCGTGGAAGAACAAAAACAAGAATACGAGAGAATTCTAGCAACTATGCCCGATGCATACGGCATAGAATTTGATGGTTGGGATATTTTGAGTGAGAGATGGTTTGAGGTGTACAATAAAAAAAGACGGGCCACCCATTTTGCAGATGAAGAATGCATGAAAGAGCTGGGAATTTACAATGATCTAAAAAAATTATGCAAAAATATGGGATGGTCTAAGTTTTTTGCCTTACGAGAGAAGACATATGAGCGGTTCATCCTCGAATTCTTTTTTACCGTACATGTGGGATACGATGATACCGAGCCGGGAGCCTTAACCTTCTATTTGGGTAATGAGTTTTATACGCTTGAGTCGGAAACTTAAATGAAATTTATGAATTTTCGAAAAAGAAATTATCCAATCTATCGGATACAAAGATACACTTCCCTGAATTCAATCCAATACTATTATGGAAGGAAATAACGGAGGCTTCCCCAAACAAACCATCCATTTACAACCCAAGCCGATAAAAAACATCAAGTATAAGAAGCCCGACGATTCGATAATTCCAATGCTTCATCTCAAGTACAATTTTGGCGAAACCTAAATCGGGGGTTATTACATTGCACAAGTTGTTCATTTTATGGTGTTTGATGAATTGGAAAAAATTTAATGTAACACCAATGCTTTTAAGGTAGTTTGTTCAAACAAAACAGTAAGTAGCATACCATATTGGAGGCTTGATTACTCTAATTGCTCGATATGTCGGGATTAATTTGGAAGGGTTAGAAGAAACTTCAGGCGAAACAACCATCAACCTTGAACTTCTAATCAACATAAAGATGTGTATGTTGCACCCCGGCATGAGAAAATTGTATCTCATTTTATCTGATAAGAAAAGACTTGCTCTGCCCAACTCTCGTATGATAAATGTCTCCGGTGAAAAAATAACGAATATTCTGCTTAATGGCTCAAGCCACACTCAAGCCATTGAGGAGAGCGAAAGAGAACTGAATAATAAAGAGGATAGAAGGAAGAGGAGGAGAAGAAGTACATATACAAGAACACAACCTATGGATGTCGATATCGAAGAACAAAATGATGAGATGATGGGGGAAGCAGAACTACTTGCATACGCACAAGGAAGAAGAAGGGAAAATCTCCCACAGTATGAGGTCGGGACTTCCCAGCAGCCCCACCCTTCACATCAACTTCATACATGTTTGAATGATTGGTCAGAATGGAGAAATGCCTTGGATATACGGGTTGCCAACATCGAAGAATATATGCATCGTCAAACATATAATTCTCAAATTGCACTTGATATGCAGAGACAACATTACGAGTGCCACGTGCATCAAGACCATTTTGAAGAGCGTGAATATCCTGCATATCAACCTTTCAACCCATCAAACACTCTATATCGACCATAAATTAATTCTATCTAGAAGTAGGTGGTCCAAGTATTCTTCTTGTTTTGCTTCTAAACTCATATTTATTAGTATTGTTAAAATGATAGCATATCTGCTTGAATATGTTTATTTATAATAATAATTATCTGGTATCATTTAAAATTGGTTTGTATATTTAATAATTTTAATATATTAATATCATATGAAATTAAAGGTCTATGATGCTAGCTTAACCGCTTTTCTTTTCTTCGTAGGGCAGGTTTTTTGCGAAATGCCCTTTTTGTCCACATAAATAACATCTGTCAGTAGACTTCTTTCTGAATGGTTTCCTTTGGAAAAACCTATATGTTTGAGTTTTCTTTTTCCTTCTGAGCTTTTGCTTATCCTTTTCTCCATCTTTTTTGGAAAAATGGCATGCTTTCGCATGACATTTTATTTCAAGGTAGGATTTATCACATACCTTTTTAGGAATCTTTAGTCTCTCCATTATTTCTTTAAAGAGATTTTGTTGCTCATAGAGCAACAACACACCAAACAGTTAATGAACAATACAAATATGAACAGACCCAGCAAGATGTTAGCATTATAAATACGTGTCTGGTGACATTCATTTTACTGACATACAAATATGGATCACCCATTGGAATTCTCTCCTCTTCCTCCACAATCAAAATGTTATAAGTTGCAAGAAGCTCAGTTCCACTCGGACACCGACTGGACAAAGGAGATGAAGACAGTGCTTGTGAATACTCTTATCAAGGATGTCGAAGCATGTGATTGGAAAATCGGTAACCATAATAGCAACTGCTTACTGAACGTAAGAAATATTTTGAAGAACCAATATAAGGAGCGTAAATTCAGTTATGCTGATGTAAAAAGGCGCATTGATATGCTACAATTCCGTCACTACACGTTCAAAAAAATGGTAATCATGGATGGAGTTCGCATGGTTGGTGAACGACAGTTTATAAACGCTAAATCGGATCATTGACGTTTATGGGTAATTTTCTCTAAAATTTAAGCAACCATTCATTTTCTTGATTGTAAATATCTAATTTACACTTATATTAATTATTCTTACATTTATAGGATTGTGATCCCAAAATGACAAATACAATTGCATACTTAATGGATGGCCAACCATTCTTTGACCAACTAGAGAAGCTTTACAAGTTTGAAGATAATGATGTCGTGCGTGGACCACCTTCCTCAAGTATGGAGAGATCCAAGGCAAAGAAAAAATAATTTGGTATAGCTACGATTGCCGTTTCAAATGTTGAATTTTAATGACTATTGTAATAGTATTAGGGTATTATTTATTGAGTGTTATAGTAATGTATAGGTTAAGCTGCTAGGTGTTGTAATCGCCGTTAATTCACCTTAGCTTTATATATATTATTTATTTCTTTATCTTATTGAACACCTATAATTATATTTAAATTACAATATTAAGGAAAATTATAATAAATTAATTTTATTATTACACTATAACATAAACATGAAACAACAATAAACTATTATACCGAATATTTTTTTCTAAAAAAACAAAATAACCACATGGACACAATTAACCACATGAACCACATGAACAAAATAACCACATGAACCACCACTTGTACCCGATACGTCTCGAAACAATAATGAAGCGCTGAGCCTGACCAAACCAATTTTAAAAGTGACTTTCGTTCTAGTATTTCAACCAATGAGAAAATACATAAATCACCCAAATTCAATTCTGTGTCCTCCACAAAGCGCCCCCAACTTGCATTATCAAATTTTGGTTTTTTGTGGTTTTCATGGTATTGCATTGTCCATGACTTTCCCAGACAATATAAAACAACTGCGACTTCAATGTTAGGCAAGAGTTTGATCATCTCCTGAGGCATTGACTCCATGAAATTTTATAAAAAAAACAAATAAAACTTTAAATAAATAATATACACACATTACTATAGTTCTTCTAAAAGAAAATTTACCAATAGATAGTGTGAGGTAAATGTGATTTAGACAATGTAATATCAAAATAAAGCTTATATTCATCCAGAATTGGCGATTCATCGGTGTATACTTCATCACTCGTGAAAGCACGCCATTTTCCCTTACTCATTCTCTTTACGCATTTATGTATTATGCTAAGACATTCCTATTTATATTAGTTCAGGAATAGAAATTATTACTGAATCGACTGCACGATGCGGTGCAGATTTCAATGGGATTTGAAAAGACGTGCACGCTATAAAAACTGACCTTATTTCACGAGACTCTCTATAAAAAATATACAAATCTCTGTAAAAGTGAAGACTGATTGGCAATTCTCTGAAAAGTAAAATGACATTGAATAGATATTAAATGACAATTCATTTATTCATTCATAGCAGGTATTATTATTTAATTTAATAATATATATATAATAATATATAAAATATTATAATTATACTTGAAAAATTATTATAATTATTAATAAATATTCTTTATTTTATAAATAATTATTTATAATATGATTTAATTATCTTAAATAAAATTATAAAATTTAATTATTTGCAAATATATAATTTATATTTATATAGAAAATATATATATTTCTAAAATAAAATTTATATAAGAAAAAAATTAATATATGTAAGAAATAATATAAGAAATATATAAGAAATAATATATATGTATATATAATAATATATATTATATACAAATTAAACAAAATAAAAATATATAAATTTTCAAAAGAAACGTCAGGCCTAGTGATGTTTCTTTAAAACGTCAGTGGACCTGACGATATATTAATATTTCTTTTTTTATATTTATAAATATATGTTTATATTTGTTTATTATTATATATATATATATATATTTCAAATATTCAAATTATACAAAATATCCTTTAAATTATATAAATTTCTTATAATATATTTTAATTATCTTAAATAATAATATCAATTTTTTTAATTTACAATTATATAATATATTTCTATAAAATTTGTATACATACATTTATATATATTTATATTGCAAAAAAATTAAATAAATGATTATTATATTAAATAATATAATATATATAATATAAATTATAAACAAATTAAAAAAATGAATTTTTTTCAAAAGAAACGTCAGGCCTGCTGACGTTTATTTAAAACATCAGTGGGCTTGACTATATTTTATTTATTTTAATATATGTATATATTTATTTATTAATATATATATATATATTTTCTAAAATTCAAATTATACTTATAATAATTATTGAAATTTATTCTTTAAATTATATAAATTTTTTATTATCTTAAATAATAATATAAAATTTTATTTTTTACAATTATATAATATATATTTCTGTAAAATATATATACATAAATTTCTATATATATGTATATATTTATATAACATAAAAATAAAGGATATTTTTGTTTAATCAGAATATATATAAGAAATAATATATATATAATATATTATATACAAATTAAAAAAATTAAAAGAAACATTAGGCCCACTGACGTTTCTTTCAAACGTCAGTGGGCCTGACGATGTATTATTTTGTTTTTATTTATATTTATTAATATATGTATATATTTATGACATAATATCTTACATAATTTATAATATATTTATTTATTAATATATATATATATATATATATTTTTTTTTAAATTCAAATTATCCTTATAAAAAATGTATAATAATTATTAAAAAATATTCTTCAAATTAAATAATTTTTTTATAATATTAAATAATAATATCAATTTTTATAATTTAGAAATATATAATATATTTCAATAAAATATATATACATAAATTTATATATATATAACAAAAATAAATTAAATAAATGATAATTATATTTACTTTAATCAGAATATATAAGAAATAATATAATATATATATATATATATAATATATACAAATTAAAAAAATATTTCAAAAGAAACGTCAGGCCCACTGACATTTCTTTAAAACGTCCGTGGGGCTGACGATCTTTTCTTTTTTTTAAATGTATATATGTATATATATGTATTAATATATATATTTTTTTTTTCCAAAATTCAAATTATACTTAAAATAAATGGATAATAATTATTAAAAAATATTCTTTAAATTACATAATTTTTTTATTATCTTAAATAATAATATAAAATTTACTTTTTACAATTATATAATATATATTTCTAAAAAATATATATACATAAATTTCTATATATATTTATATAACAAACAATAAACGATAATTAAATTTAGTTTATTCAAAATATATAAGAAATAATATATATATATATGTATTTATAATATATATTATATACATATTAATAAAATAAAAAAATAAAAAATTTAAAAGAAACGTTAGTGGGCCTGACGTTTATTGTATTTTTTTATTATTCCATATATATAATATATATATATATATTTGAATTATTAATATAAATATCAAAATTAATTAAAAATATTTCTGAATATGTTTTCTTATATTATAATTTTATTATATTTAGAATTTTTATTAATTTACAAATATATTATTATTTTATATAATATTGAAATAAATATGTACTTATATAATTAAAAATATTAAAATATATTTAATATTATATTTGACTTATGTTCAGTAAATATAAAAAAATGATTTCTAATAATATAAATAAATATAATACAAATTACAAATATATATATATATATATATATATCTTTATAACTAATATAATTGCATATATATAATATATACTTGCATATATATATATATATATATATATATATATATGGATGCATGGAAGCAGAAGACATCATGCATATATATAACTTTTGAAATTAAGAACGTCAGCGGGTAAAACACCGTCACCGGGCGTGACGTTTTACCCTATTTTAAAAACATTTTTCAAACCTACCCTATTTTACAAAAAAAAAAAAATTCTGCATTATTTCGGTAAAAACCCCAGAGATGGGGAATTGTAAATATAAGGCGGCGGTAAGATTGATAACACTTGATGGTTGTGATATGGTGGTGGGAGTAGATGTGTCGCGGCAATTGGGCCCAATATTATTTGATTTTAATTGTAATAAGTTACAGTTTGAGAAGCAAGGCAAGAAGATTATATTGTAAGGGGGCAGCACGGAGGTGTCATTGAGTATGATTTTAGCCAAGCAACTGAGGAAAACTATTAAAAAAAGAAGGAAACAGTATGTTTGGGTGCTTATGTTTGATTTCTGAAGGTGAAAAGAAGGAACCAATTGCCACCGCCCCTAAATTGGAACTATTGTTAGAGAAATATCAGAAAATATTTGCTCCACCTACAGGGTTACCACCCAAAAGAAGCCATGATCATAAGATTAGTTTAAAAGAAGGAGTTGAGCCTTTTAAACAACATCTTTATAGGTATCCTTACCTCCAAAGGATGGAAATAAAGAAGCTGGTGCAAGACATGCTACACACTGGTGTGATTCAACCTAGCAAGAGTCCATTCTCTTCCCTAGTTTTATTGGTTAAAAGAAGGACGGTAGTTGGAGATTTTGTGTGGATTATAGAAGGCTTAATTCTCTCACCATTAAAGATAACTTCCCAATTCCCTTGATCGATGATTTGTTGGATGAGTTAGGGGGTTCTAGAGTTTTTCCCAAGATGGACTTAAGAGTTAGGTACCATCAAATAAGAGTACATCCCACTGATTTGAAGAAGATAACATTTGTTACAACTTCGGGACTGTATGAATTCCTGGTTAGGCCATTTGGTTTAAGAAACGCACCAGGCACATTCCAGTCACTAATGAACCATGTCTTCAAGGCACATTTGAGAGAGTTTATTCTGGTTTTCTTTGATGATATATTGATCTATAGTAGGAGTATGGAGGAGCATAAGACACACTTGGAGAAAACTTTACAGATCCTACAAGACAATCAGTTGTATGAAAAGGGTTCTAAGTGTGCATTTGGCCAGGGCCAGATGGAGTATCTAGGACACGTAATCAGTGGGAAAGGGATTTATGCTGATCCTAAAAAGATCGAGGCAATGAGAGAACGGCCAACTCCTCAAACAGTAAAGGCTCTATGGGGTTTTCTGGGATTTACTGGATATTATAGGAAGTTTGTAAGGAATTATGGTTTCATTGCTAAACCACTTACCTACTTGACAAAGAAAGGTCAGTTCTGCTGGAGTACAAAATCTCAAAGAGTTTTTGAAGATCTCAAAGAAGCTATGATCACCACCCCAGTGCTCAAACTGCCAAAATTTGACAAGGTATTTATTTTAGAAATTGATGCTTATTATGGTGGAATTGGAGCTATTCTGATGCAGGATGGACATCCATTGGTGTACTTAAGTAAAGCATTGGCACCTAAGAATCTCGGATTGTCAATATATGAAAAGGAATTTTTTGCCATATTGCTAGCGGTGGAAAAGTGGAGAGCCTACTTGATTCATGGACAATTTGTCATCACAACTGATAAAAAAGCCTTAAATACCCGTTGGAGCAAAAGATTTCCACACCAATCCAGCATAAGTACCTAACAACCTATTGGGGTATGATTATCTAATCGAGTACAAACAAGGAAAAGAGAATAAAGCGGTTGATGCACTGTCCAGAGTGAGTACTGAGTGTGGAGGTGATGGCTATGTCGCTGGTGCAGCCTATATGGATAAAGAAGCTGAAGGCTAGTTATCAAGGTGATGTGATAGCCCAAGAGGCAATTATGAATCAATTGCTCACCCCCTACAACTTGTCTTTATTTCATTATGTGGGTGGTGTGCTCAGGTATAATGGTAAGTTGTATGTGGGTTCTGGGAATGATCTGCGATCCATTATAGTGCAGTATATGCATTTCTCGGCGGAAGGAGAACACTCAGGTATTCAAGTGACCCTATAGAGAATTAAATCTATATTTTGGTGAACCGAACTTAGACAGTAGGTGGAGGAAACAGCCAAAGCATGTCATGTTTGCAAGCTATGCAAACATGAAACTCATAAACCAGGGGGTTTGTTGCAGCCTCTCCCTGTTCCTGGCCAAGCATGGTCACACATAAGTATGGATTTTATTGAGGGCTTACCTAAATCAAAAGGAAATGATATTATTTGGGTAGTGGTGGACAGGTTTACAAAATATGCACATTTTGTGGCATTGTCACACCCTTTTTCAGCATCTCAATTGGCTTCCCTATTTTTAGATCACATCTATAAATTACATGGTCTTCCTCATAATATAGTCTCTGATAGGGACAAGATATTCACCAGTCATTTCCGGCAGCAACTGGTCAAATCTCTGGGAATTCAACAGTGTTTGAGCACGACTTATCATCCCAAAAGTGATGGCCAAACGGAACGAGTAAACCAGTGTTTGGAGACATACTTGAGGTGTATGAGCAGTGCCAACCCTAAAGAGTGGCTCTCATGGCTACCTATGGCAGAATATTGGTACAATACCTATCACCATAGCGCTACTGCTCTATCTCCATTCGAAGCCTTATACGGCTACAAGCCCATTCCCTTTCCTATGACATCTGTTTCATCTACCAATGTGGTGGGCGTGGAGACTTCCCTGAAAGTTCATCAAGAAATGCATGAGCATTTGAAGAAATATTTAAAAAGGGATCAAGATAGAATGAAGATTTTTGCTGATAGGAATAGAAAGGACAAGATCTTTGAGGTGGGAGATTAGGTATATTTGAAACTCAAGCCCTATAGACAATTTAGTCTGCATAATCACAAAGCTTGGAATTTAGATCCTAAGTATGCTGGCCCGTTCTTGGTGATTGCTCGAATCGGTTTCGTAGCTTATAAACTTTAGTTACCTGCTCCTGCTAAAATCATGTTGTTTTTCATGTTTCTTTACTTAAAAAGAAGGTTGGTCAGGCTGCTCATGTTACTTCTACTTTGCCTCTTTTTGATAATACGGGTAAAGTCATTCTCCAGCCAGTTTCTATTCTTGCACGTCGACTAGTGAAGAAAAACAATACACCAGTTCCTGAGGTTTTGATCTGTTGGTCTCATTTACCAGATGAAGAAGCAACTTGGGAAAATTATGCCTCGTTTGCTGCCCGTTTTCCGCAATTGAAGTGAAATTGCAGGCTTGGGGGCAAGCTTTTTTTTAAGGAGGGGGGTTTTGTCATGTTGGTTATTGTTGTTAGGTTGGTTATTGTTGTTATGTTGGTTATTGTCGTTATGTTGGTTATTGTTGTTATATGTTGGTTATGGTTGTTATATGTTGGTTATTGTTGTAATAACAACCAAGGGCATATTGGTTTGTTACCCTCAAGTCTGTTAGTTGGTTACGCCTTGGCTGAAGGCGGTTTACGAGTATAAACATATGTTTGTATTGCTTTCCAGGCACTTTTGGCCAGTTTTGTACTCTCTTCTTCTTCAATTGGATATCCATCATTCTCATTCCCCAAATTTTCCACATTTCTTATCTGAATCCTATTAATAATTTATATAAAAGACATGCATTTCTTTCCCATTTTCAAATCTTTCTCATTACGAGCTCCAACATATACACTATATAATATCTAGCAGTTGCATTCCTTTCAATTTTGAAAGGGATGCTACTGCAATGTAAGTTGTTTCCCATTTTCAAATGGATGCTATCGCCCGACCGTTTCAAGAGTTGCAGAGCCGTGTTTTAAGAGTTGCAGAGGAATGGAGGTATTTCTAATGGAGGTGTTCCTAAGAGTTGCAAAGCACCGTTTTCTTAGTTTTCCAGCTGCTCTTTTAATGATGGATGTATTGATCCTTAATGTTAGGGGTTTTCGCTATATACATAATAAAACTCCTATAGTATATATGTCAGCTTCTACAACTGCTAGAAGCATTTAGATTTCATATATCATACATAGAATTGTATTGAATGGTATTTTATTAATAATAACTCAATCCTATACTTAGCTTAATTGTATTCAAACTTTTGTTTATGCACTAGCACACACAACCACCTAGTTATTGAATTTATTTTAGATAATTTTGCTCAAATTTCCATGGTAATCTGGTGGCGTTGGTGAGAAATGCTCAGGATTAGAAAGAGACCAGAGGGGTTGTGTTATTGTTATCTATTTATCAATCTCCGTTTATATTGAAGACACTTGTTCGGTTGTCATATCATTCTACATTTATATATGTTCTTCCTCTAGTTATTTATTTATTTATTTGTCTAATTTTATACGGTTACCATACAAAGTCTATTAGTTATTCTTTGAAGGCCAGCTCTCAAACACAATATATTTTGCTAATTTTACTAATTATTATTATTGTTGTTGTTGTTGTTGTTGTTGTTGTTGTTATTATTATTATTATTATTATAAGGCTAACTTCTAGACCTGAGAAGTCAACCTATAAAGCTGAAAAATGTCCACAAACCAATGTTAAGGTTAAAAAAAAAAGAAGGGTTATAGCACATTATATGCTATATTGTTTTGATGTTTGGAATAATAGTTTTTTTAGTTATTGTGTTTCGTTATATGATATTCAATAAAAAAAGTCAAAGACTCGAGCTCATATTTTTTAAGTTGAGATCGACTTATAACATTATAAATTTAATTGAGTAAAACTAGGTTCATCTATTTTTCCTTTATAACAACATGTTGGTTGTCTTCATTCTTCTACACTATAGTCCCTACAATCCCCAGAATACAGTTTCATCCCCACCTGATATGTCTCATCACAATATTGCTTACCCTCGCCGCCATAATCCTAACTTGCAGCATCCAATCTCTTGTTTGCCTATGACAACTTTGGTCTTGCCCATTGTCTGCTGTTGTCACTGGTTGCTCTGCTCTCGTACACAGTCCCATATCTCGCCTACGCCCAACATGCTTTTTCTCACTTCTGGCTCTACATCTTTTAATTATCATAAATCCAATCTCAATATTACTTGTTTAGTTATAATTATTTGTTTCATTATATGCGACCAATAAAGAAATACTTTTGTCATGAGTTTTTTTTTTTTTTTACTTCATGTTATATATAAACATTTTTTGAATAATAATACTTTTAATTTTGTGTGTAAGATAGAAAATTATTTTATAAAACTAGACAGATCTTTATTTGTTATAAAAGTAAATTATCAGATATAACATTATCAACCAAACAAAATTGTATCATGTTTCAAAACCTACTGTTTTATATGGTAGATGTCATATTAAAAATTATGAAAAAGTAATTAATATGAGATTTTATTCGTAAGGAATTGAAGTTGTAATGAAAATATGATAAACTATTTCAGATAATTTAAGAGTTGCTGAATATGAACATTGGTGACCAAAGAAAGTTTACATCTCTGTTTTATTATATTTTTAATAATAAAAATTAAATAATTTTTCAATTTCTATAATACACTCAAGTATATTTTCAAATCTCAGATCGCACGATCACATTATATAAGGAGTATCTCCATCGAATACACATAAGGATCTACTTGGTTAGACAATGCACAACAAATTCAAAGCACAATACTTTGAATAAATTAATGAATTTTCCATTATTACACCAAAGAAATGAATAATTGAATACGACGTACCACCAACAACACCAGTCTAGTTTACTAATTCACATGAAGACAATTTACAAACTTGATTCCTATTTTATTTAGACATTTTTCATACTATTTACAAAGAGAGCTATAATAATATTTTCAAGCTCTTATTATATCCCGAAGATTCCTTTGCTTAAGTGGTGCTAGTTTTTTTTTTTTTTTTTTCTTGTGGGACCCCTGCATTTATGGCTCCAATTAATTGACAGCCCGCCGGAAACATTGACGGAGGAGAGTTGAAGATAGACCGTACATTATTGACGGGCCGGGCCACGGGTTAGTACGTCCATTCTTGCGGCAACTGCATCTCGTCACTGTCTTCGGGCCGGGCTTCCAACTCTGTGCGTTCCCTGTTTGATAATGGAGATTCATCTACAAAATTGAAAATATTTTGTCTTTATTAATTTTGGGAGTTATTGAATTTTGTCGTTCAAACAATAGGGTGTTTTTTCTTTCATATTTTAGCGTGTGTTTATTTATTAACATCTTTTTACTTAAATTGCCGTATTTCTTATATTTATTTTCGAGTATTTTCAGTGTTGATCTAGCTTTTGAACTATTGATCTCTTATAATTTTCTTTTGTAATAATTAAAAATAATAAAATATCGCAAAGAATTTGTGTTTGAGATCAAGTGTTCAAACTTTAAAATCGTGTTAGTTCATAGGTGAAGTAGTATAAAAACGAAGACAACAACAACAATAATAATAGATGTTCTTTATTAAAACAACACAAAACTAGTGAAAACATTCCAAAGAAGCCGATTTATTAGGGAAGTTAGTAAAGATAAATTATTATTATTATTATTATTATTATTATTATTATTATTATTATTATTATTATTATTATTATTATTTTATTTTTTGGTTTTGTGCAAGCAGGTGATAGGGAGGGAGACATCACAATCGTGTGAGTTAATTTAGTCAAGTTCTGTCAGTTTATTCTTATTTTTGTGAAACTAGTTGGAGTTTATATGAATATCAACAACGTCAGATATTTCAGTGGTCTTATATTTTTTCTTTTTGTCATAGTACTTGATTCCCATAAAGTCAATGTCACTATTAAATAACATTGTCACCATATATTATAAAGAGTTAGCAAATAGAAAGTCACACCAATATGCTGTCAAACTTTAATATAATAGTGTCATTGTCTTATAAAATAATAAAATAGATTGGAGTTCGATTCTTACATCACTAACAAAAATCAATACTACATTATTTATTATTTCATATACTTTATTTTCTAGCTTTTGACCTCCTATAATTTTTGTTTTACGAACCTACTAGTACATTATATTTTACACTTTTGCACCTTGTCCTTTCTCTTATTTTTTTTGCTTCTTGTACTTTTATTTATATTTACTTTTTTTCATTTGTATTGTGATTTAAAGAGATTAAAATTTCAAAAAAAGATCCAGAACAAAAATGCAAAACAGAAGATAAAGTAGATGAAGGAATATAAACTTTTTTATTCTTTCTATGTTTAAATTTATAATTTATAATTGATTGGGGGAAGTGAAAGGTGATTTTCAACGATTGAAAAGTCAACTCAGGAGTCATTTGCATTAATTTGATGGCTTTAAGGTTAGGACCATCTAAGTGCATAGGGTAGGAAGCAAGAATACTTTCAGAAGAAAAGGAAAGGGTAAGGGTACCTTTGGGCGAGGCACCACTTGACGGTGGGCCCGAAGAATCTTGAAATCGGCTGAAATGCTGCTCCAGCAATTGAAGAACTCTTGTAGGAATCAGAACCGTAGAGCAACCTGATGATTAACACTCAATTATTATAACAATAAGACAAAAATAAATATATGTATAAATAATTGTACCTGTTAATATATTTATTAATGATGTGTCAAAATTACTTTACATATTTCATGTAAAATAAGTAATGTTTCTATTTGTAAATTTTAACACATCAATAAATTAACAAGTATTCAAGATGAATAAATAATTACTCTCGATCAAAACGTCATTTTCAGAAGGGAAATAATTGTTTGAAAGGGTAAAATAGGAGTGTATGGTCCTGGTTAATTGCTTTAAAGTGTGTCCAAGGAAGTGAGATCCCACATAAGAAGATTCCAATCTAAGGTGATTGGGTGACGCATATTCTTCAATCATGTTACATGTAAATAATATAAAGTATTGTACATGATAAGGCAAGATCGTGACCGACAACCAACAACGTGGAATCATGACCCTCGCTCGATGAATCAAGATTCCAGATCCCTTTAATTTTATACTATATACTATATTTCCATAAACCACCAGATTCATTTTGATTCCATTCCTATTTATATTTGAGAAATATTACTACATCTGTCCTAACAAACAAAACCTTATTATTATAATAGTTTATTTTTAGGTTAATTTAACGAAGATTATCTTGCCTTTGTGTAACTTATTTAATTATATAAATTTTTATTTTTATACTAACTAAAACATAAATTAACTTTAAAGTACCATAAAAAAATTAAATTACAAGTGATTAAAAAAGAATGAAATTACCTCAAAATAGGAGGTTGTGAATTTATATGACCAAGATATTAGGATCCCATTTGAAGTGATAAGTGACAGTATGACGTCAGCTTCAGTTAGAATCTATATCTTTTGATGTAGAACCAGAAAATACTCTTATACCCTTATCGAATTTTATCCGATCTGTAGTCTTAACCAACAAGAACCAGATATATCCTATCATACATACGACGGTTCACTTTTTATGGATTGTTTTATTTTACTTTGTATTTTATCTAATATATAGGAGTACAATATATATTTATTGATAATGTAATTTAATACATATATTACATACTAGTACAGTTAAAATAAAAAAATTAAATCTATTATTTTTACATGAAAAAATGGAAAAAAAACTTTTAATACATTTTTCATTGACAATTTTGGATAAAAAATTCCAGAGTGAATACCGTACCTGATTTGTTTTTAAGCTCAACCGGGTCACGGGGAAGGAAAACTCCGGTCCCGGGAGGCCCAATTCTCGGCACGGATCCACCAAGAAAAACGGCCTGCATACCCGACCCGGAGTAGCCATTTCTCGCTCTGGTTTGTTGCTCTGTTTTCTGAATCCGTTTCTGCTGAGCTGACTCGGTCTTTTTGAGTCGTTTTCCGCGACAGCAAGGCCCTTCTTTGAAAAGTGGCGGCTGATTCTTCACCTGATAAACCTACAAAAAAGTATTATCCGCTGATTTCATCCATATTACTTCAAAATTAATAGTCTGAAAAGATAATTTTGAGGAATATGCTAATTACTTGAATATTTGGTTGCATTTGATCGGTGCCCGCACAGAACCCCTTTTTGAGGTAGTTAATGACGCCGGAATGCGCATAGTTCTCGCCGGAGATGCTCTTCGACGCGCTACTCGCCTTAATAACAAACAATTAGCATCAGAGATTTGAGCATATGTAAACTGAAACGTATAATCGATGCTATATTTGGTTAATTCAATCGCTCATTACCACTCAAACACACACACACACACACACACACACACACACACATGCGTGTGTGTATGTGTAGAAAATAGATTCCACACAGCTTAAATTCGTTAAGTCTGAAGTTACCTCAGACACGTTATCTGCGACTGCGTTTTCATCTTCTTCTTCCTGAAGCATACACTCAGCCATCTGGCGGGTCAACTCGGCGATGAAATCACCATCCTCGCCCTCCGACGAGCCCAAATCCGAGTACAACGGCGTGCTGAAACCGGAGGAGGACGAGTCACAGGATGTTAAGAACTGAGTCGAACTCGAGCTGCAGCTTGACCCTTCCAGCTTCGGTTCCGGCGCTGTACTTCTAGGGCATTTAAATAAATCAGAAAAGAGCAATGGTTTCCTCTGATTATTGCAATCAAAAGCCATGTTCCTCAGCTGCAACTTTGGAAAGTACAATCAAGAGAATCAACCTTAAATTTATCAAACTTTTCCTATCTTGAACGGTTTTGGAGAAAAAGGGGAGAAAGAATTTTGGAGGAGTGATGATTCCAAATATCAATAATTATTCGGTTTAGAATCTCATTTTGTGTAGGAATAGGGATTAGAATGAATTATGAGAATGAGAGAGAGATGACTTAGGCCCATTAGGGTGGTCACTCTGTTACGAAAGCACGGCCGTTAAATATAAACTTTATTTATTAATAATTAATTAAATGGTTATTAATGAAATGTTCTTATTAATAATTCCAAAGAAATTTTTATTTATACATAGTATTTTTTTATTATACTAATTAATCATAATTGACAACAGAAAAATTAAAATTATATAAATAATTTAAAATCTAAAAATTGCAATTATTAATAGGTAAGGGGTATTTTGGTCATATAGTCATAATCCATCTCATCTTCCCTAGCAGTACTAGAAAGGGTTGATACTAAAGGTGGCTTCACGTTATCACCAACACCATTGACCCACAACGGCCTACCAAAATGAGATATTTTTATCTCTAGTTTTTACATAATTTATTGTAATAAAACATAAATTAAATAACTATATAATTTTTAAATAATAGATTTTGAAAATAATATAACATTTTATTTTTGTATTAAAAGTTATTTGATAATTTCCCGTGTTGGAGATGAAACGCATCCAAAGTAATTCACTTTCCGACATATGATCAAATTGAACATAAATACTCCAATACACCAAAAAAAAAATATTAAAAATGATCGAGCACGAAATTTTTATTTGTATAAAATACTAGTAATTTTTTCGGTGTCATGCACTGCTATTTATTTTTTATCAGATTCTTATTTATTTTCTTATCACTTTATTAATATAAAGGAATTTTGAGAAAAAAATATTAAACAAATAGGATTAGGATTCTCTTCAGACTTTTGGTGTCAATCCAAATATTTTTATTTATATTAAATTGATTCATTGTAATATAATTTATATATACAAATATATTTGTTATCTATGTCCCAAATTTGTGAAATTATAAAATCTAAATTGAACTACAATTTATATTTACAAAATATTTAGAAGTTTATTTTGATCTTATAATAAAATTAAAATAAATAACAATATAATATTTTTTATTGCGATTTTTAGTAACCATTAAATTGAGGCTCTACAATCAAATTGTTTTATTATATCTTATATAAATATATATATTGATATTGATATTGATTTGTATTTATAGATATCATAATTAAAATAATTTAGGTAGAAAAATTAAATTTCCTATTTAAGACAATACTTGTATATATATATATATATCACAATTAACTTAAGAAAAAATATTTTATAGGATAATTAAATTTAATGTATGTATGTGTGTTTATATATGTGCAATATGAATGTCAAATTAAAAATCGTCAAAAATAGAATTAATTGGATATACTTTTTTTAAACAAATTCGAAGTTGAAACAAAAAAGTTATAAAGTTTTGAAATTTTTAATGAAAAATAAAATAATAAAAAGATCATCAATAAATATATTATGATAGATAATAACTTAAAAATTAATAAGTGTTGTTGTTTTACCAATCAAATATATATAAATAAATATTGATATAGATGTACATAGAAAAATACATGTTATAATATATATGGATAGATTTGATACTCTGTATTTAAGTGGTACTTCTCTTTTTTTATATATATATATAGATAAGATTTGATTGACTTGTATATATCTTCTCAATAAGTTATATCCCAAAAAACAATTTTAGGATAAAAATAAATTAAATAAATTGAATAATTATATAATAATAATAATAATAATAATAATAATAATAATAATAATAATAAAAATTGACTGCTACTATATTTATTATTATGATTTTTCCGCCCATTTTATCTTTCCACAAATGGAAAAATAGATTTTTAAGAAATGTTGTTAAGCATTCAATTTTTATATTTTATTTGTTAATATTGGTAATGTTAATAATTTTATCAAAACTAATAAAAAATTCATATATCTTTATAATTACTTGATTTTAACTAATCAATTATGAATTTGTGCCAGATTCGATCCATATATAATAATAAAAAATGTTCACACATATTCCAGAGTTTATTTAATTTTCTTGATTGCAAAAGAAAATATTATATATTTGATAATTTAATGATTGTATTATATATATATAATTAATTAATGTTCACATATGATTTTATATATAATATTTACATCTTTATATAATCATTTTACATATATAAATTATTGAACATAATTATATATATATATATATATATATATATATTAAAAATATTAATTTGTTGTATTTCTGAAACTAATAATATTATAGTAGTATAACCATACACATACTAGTATATTTTAAAAGATCTATATGAGCTAATATAAACTAAAAATTATTTTTATGTTAGATCTTTCTAAGCTAATATAATATTTGCATATTTTGTATAATGTCAATTTGATTTTCCTTTCTTTTTTTTTTCTTTTTTTTTTTTTTTTTTTTTTTTTTTGTATTCCTCTAGTTTTGAATTGAGTTGAATGATTCTCTCTCTAGCTAAAGGGGTTTGTATATGGTTCTGGGTGAAAACTCTATGTAATAGAGTTATTTTTATACTTTAAAACTTAAAATTATGTAGAAAATAGTGAGAAATTTAGCGAATTATAGTATGATATAATAGAATTAAATTGTTCTTTTGTTTTGTAGTTTGTATAAATTAAATGTTTAATTTTTTTCTTAATTTTATGTGAAAAATAGGGCTGGAGCTGAATCTAGAGAACCGAAGCTAAAGAGTGCAGTCCAGTTGAGGAAGTCCCCAATTGCTGGGAGTAATACTGCAGCAACACTGGAAGTCAACTTTTGACCCTCGGAAATTCGAACTAAAACTGCTGACTGTGTAATTTAATTTTGGACCCCAGAAAATTCGAACAAAAAAGGATGATTGTGTAATTTAATCATTGGCTAACTGGCGTGGGCCAGCTTTTAAATTTAAATGAATGACTGAATCAGCAGTGAGCCAGAGTTACATCATAACTAATGGGTTGCCTAATATGGAAAAGAAGTGTGGGCCTCCATCATCAGCAGCCAAGGAAAGGAAGTAGGGCAGCACGAAAACACCAATGATGATTGTGTAATTTAATCATTGGCTAACTGGCGTGGGCCAGCTTTTAAATTTAAATGAATGACTGAATCAGCAGTGAGCCAGAGTTACATCATAACTAATGGGTTGCCTAATATGGAAAAGAAGTGTGGGCCTCCATCATCAGCAGCCAAGGAAAGGAAGTAGGGCAGCACGAAAACACCAAGGAGGAGGAGCAGCGCAGGAAACAGGGAAGAAAACAGCCGCTGGAATTGGAGCAAAAATACCATCATTGTCAGCAGATTTTCAGGGTGAATTCAAGGGGGAAAGAAGAAAACGACATCAAGAAGGAAGAAGAAGAAGAAGAAGAAGGAATCACGCTCCTTACTCTTTTTTTATTACCCTGTTTTGGGAATTTTATTTCAATCACTATGGATGATAAATTAGACTTTTTGATTGTATTTTCTAAGTTAGTCATAAACTAAACTTATTGAAGACTTGAATTGCTAATGAACTTTGAATTATTTTATTGAGACTTTTATGCATTGTTGAGTGATTTGTGTCATTGTTCATTCAAGTATACCTATTGTTAATATTTGTTGTTGCTTGGCCAGCAACGATGAATTGATAAGCTAGATTTAATATTGAGAAGGTTATGTCTAGCATAAATTGCTTGAATGATGCAAGTTTATAACCAATTATAGGTTGTAGTAGCGGATGGTATGGGAATATAGTGTTCGCCTTGTATAACTATAAGAATTGAAACTTACATCGATATTCCAATTTTTATTAGGCATAGGAATATGTTCAATTAGAAAAAGGGATGTGTAACACAGTATTTGAAAAAAATCTATGTGCCGAGAGGGAATTCTTGTTAAATTTGAAGCATTTCACTCAAAACAATGCCGATGAACATTGATCAATAAAAGTCGATTCAAGCAAAATTTGTAATCAAGTCTACATCTCCATTTTGTGAACTTTCTTACTATTATTGGCTTGTGAATTGAATGATTAATTGCTGAAAATATTTTCTTTACTTCTTTATTTGAATTGTAGTAATAGAACCGAACATCCACCCAATTTATTACTCTTTTTCTTGGTTAAAATTGTTTAGTGATTGGTATTTACAAATTATTTTGAATTCAATCCATGTGGAGACGATCAACTTATCATTATATTACTTGTGTGACTATGTGCACTTGCGTATCAAAATTGAAGCATAAAATAATCACAACACTAGGGCATCGTGATCCCGGAGGCCTGGTCCGGGCCAGGCTGCCGGAGAGCACATATATATATATATATATATATATATATTTATGCTTGTAAGATTCTTGGAAGAGTGCATTTGTGCCCTCAATTGTCTATGTTACCGGACAACTTTAGTTAAAACTGATATATATGGTACATTTTACTCACGTCGTGTATTTTTAGTCCAATGGTATAAGCTAATACGTTTATTCATCGAGTGCATAAAACCCGTACAACGGGTACTATGCTTCGGTTTACAAACAGTTTTGGATCTGAAAAAATGTGTGATGTGGACCTAATGTTTACAAATAGGCCTAGGACTGCAACAAGTATTTCAAGAAAGGCCTGACTTGAGCTATGCCTTCCAAGTTCTTCTTTTTACACTGATCATATAATGCAAAGAAGCATTAAAAGATTGAACTGAAGCTCAAAGAAGCATCTTACATGCTGCGCATTCGCTGGTTGCGCGATTTCTGGTTTTGTTTGTAGAGTTTAGGTCTGAATTTCAGTGTTTTCTAGTGATTCAAGAGGAAAGTAAACTTGGACTATTCATTCGCTAAAGATCACAAGAGCCATGTAAGAGATTCAGAAGAATATTACTAATTTTGGACAGATTTGTGGCCTAGATTCTGTGATCCTTTTCTTCTGCTCAAGATTCAGTCTCAGTACTTGTTTGGTTCAACCAGTTAAGAGTTGTGTGTGTAGAACTGACCTTTGAGAGCATAAGGCTTATCCTCTCCCTCCCTCTCTCTCTAGTTATGTTTATAAGTGCAGTAATCAGTTCCACCCTCTCTGTTTTCAGCAATGCACAAAAACAGCCTCTCATAAGCTGCAGCCATTTTGGTGGCAGTGAACAATCTCAAGGCTCGTTCCCTGGCCAACTGACCTTTCTGCTGAAGAACGACTCTTCCGTCTCGCCACACCTCGTATAGAGCTTTCTTCAAAGACTCCACCGTTGGTGAAAATGCGTACCCTATTTCGCGGTTAACCACCACAGACTTGGTGATGCTGGCTAGTTTTGTGGCCATCAATGCCTTCCCAACAAGCATAGCCTCCAACAATGTATGATCCAGCCCTTGGGCCCGTAATGTTGGATTTACAAAAATGTCAATTGCACGGTAAAATCTTGCAAGTTGGGCTTGATCCAACGCCCCTAGAACGCGTACATTAGATCCGAGTTCATTGTATCTGTCTCCCCAGGGACCATCACCAGCCACCAGAATTAGTACACTGTCCTTAAACTTTGAGCTTTCATTCAAGATTTGCTTCAGTGCCTCAAACATTAGGGGATGCCCCTTGTCCTTCACCAACCTCCCGGCTATTCCCAGAATCAACGGCTTAGCTTCTTGGATATCGAATTCTAACTTATCATCTCCACCCTTAGATGCCTCCGGCTTGAAAATCTCCTCATCGACACCATTCAAAATTATGTGCACGCGTTCGTCTGGTAACATATAGATCCTCTTCAGCACATCTCCGACATGATCACTCGTAGCAACATGATGCGCGTAGCGTGGGAAAAACCGTATCTCTTCGACAACCTTCATCACTCGTTCTTTCAGAAGAGGCGATTGGGCCGTCTCAGGAGTCCTTAGGAGCTCTTGAATGATATCCGAATGTATGGATTCGTACGCGATCCCGTGCCAACTAACTGCTAAGTTAGTTAGGTTTTTTGCTCTTGTATGCATAAGCCCAACACTTTCTGTATGGACCACATCAAAGGGTCTCCCATTCGAGTTCTCTGCTTGAAACTGATTCCATATTGTGGCTTGGTCTAGATAGCCAGCAACTGTTGGTTTCGAGAGGTGGAAATACAAACTTTTTATCGAGGTTATATTAGCCGAGGAGGAGGTGAAGACGTGCAGCTCATGGCCGCGTTTGGCTAGTGCACGGTGCAGAGTCGAGGCATGGCGTTCAAGCCCTCCTGCACGATGCTCATCGGGCCATTTCTTGACAAAAACAGCTATTTTGAGTAGTTTTGGAGGTGGTTCGGAAGAAAAGTAAAGGGAATTCCAAGAAGATGGAAATGTAAAAAGATTGAGTTCTTGATTCTTTTCATCTACAGTAGTTTGAATATGTGGGAAGCAGGCGATGGAGAAATCGGACCGGTAGAGAAAGAGAAACGAGGAGAGGGAAGAGAGGACTAGAAGGATGTAACAGATGCCTCGTAGATTTAGGTACGAGGCATGATCCTTCGCCATTTTAGGGCGAAGAATACTGTTCTTGATTTCCTGAAACTAGTCGAAAATGAGATAAGAGGATTAAAATTTACCTGAAAGGGAAGACTTTTTTTGGTTCAATCTTGATCTGATGAAAACTAGCACATGGTTCTTGATTTAGTTAGATGTAAATTTAGCAGATTTTGATGAAAATATTATATTGTAAGAAAAAGTTAAGAGTCAGAATGAAGTATCCGAACTAGTGCCAGGCTATGGTAGATTGGAACTGACTCCATTAGTTTACTTGTTCAGTACCTAATCTGAACTTGTTTAATCAACGTTTGTCTCTATCATGTGTTGACCAATTGTTTTAAAATCTTCCACTTGGGTCAAGTTGGCAAGAATTAACCTACGTGTCAGTAATGTAAAGGATGTAGACGTGTTTATGGATCAGTTAATCGAACCGAATCGAAATCAAAAGCCCAATTTGGAGTGACTCGGTTTTAAAATTTTGTAACTTTCTGTATTCAATTTTATATTTGATTAATCGATCCGAATAGAAAATCGACATATATTATTATTTTATTTTATTTTATTTATAGGTTTAAGGCTTACAACGGTTGATCAATACTTTGTTTAGCCAATTAGCATTATTACCCTGTGATTTGTTTATATATGATTTAGAAAGAATTAAAGATAACACCAGTCAAACAGTCTCATGAAAGTTATAGTCTGAATTTTGAAAATAACAGACAAAGTGCATAATTTAAAGTTAAAAAACAATAATAAATTCGATAATCGAAAAATATTGATTTTATTTTTATTTTAACCTAATTGAACATGCCTAATCGATTTCCAATTTTGGTCAACCTAAATATCGGTTAACCAAAAATACAGTTTGATTTAATTGATTTTAACTGAACAAACAATCGATGTGTAAATTTAATTTTATAGATAAAATTATACATTATTTAAAATTAACACATCTTAAATTTGGTCTGTCCATATTCTATGTGATGAAATATAATATATATGTTGTCTATCTATATATTATATTTGTATGTTTATGTGTAGGTTATGTATGCAGGCTTCTGAATAGTTTGTTTTTTAGTGGTAATTAGGCTAATAAACAATATGTAATATTAGAAGTAGATTTTCTTAAAAAGTATCCTAATAAAAAATGTATATACATTACTAGTCACAATTGGGCATAAAATTCAAACTCAACGGTTCGAACACTTGAATTAAAATCGATATATTATACATATAAAGCTAGGATTTGATTCAACTAATAAATAAATAAGCATTAAGATCTCTTTCCTATTTGTTAAATCTAAAGTTATACTCAAATTAGTAAAATAAAATAAAAAGTATTCTATCACGTCAAGACAACTCAATTCTAGAAACATTAGTTTATGTAGTGAATGCTCTTACCATTTTAACTAGCTATATAATAAACAATATATAATATTATAAGATCATATTTTTTGAAAAAAATATCAAAACTAATTATTATCTTCTATAATTAAAATCAAACGTACATACATCACTAATCACAATTAGGTATAAAACTCAAAACCAAATGACTTAAGATTGTTTATAAATAAAAAAAACTATATCTGATCAGACGAACGAATAAATATGGGCGAAGATCTCTTTTCTATTTGTAAAATCTGAAGCTCTACACAAATTTGAGGTGGATTAATAAAAAATATAAAAAATTAAATAAATATATATTTATTATTTTTTGAAATTTTCTTATAGAGAGCCGAAAGGCTGGAAATAACTCCAAACAAAGCCCTAAATTTTGAATTCAACCCCCGCTAGACCCTATTTGAGCATTAGGCAACGGCGCGAGAGACAGAGGGAGCCAGAAGAGAGAGAGAGAGAGGGAACACTCCCTAACCTCAAGAAGGAAAGTGGAGGGGTCCAGTCCAAAAATCTCCATCGAAATAGCATAGGCAACCACACGAGGGCACCGGATTTATCGACTGCGACGATGATTTTGTAGTTTGGCAGATTATATTATTCCATGGTATCTTAAATTTATAGGAATAATCATTCTTTATACAATTTGCGTATGATATAGTCGTCTCCGCCTCATCTTTTCCATTTTTATTTATTTTTCTTTTCCTATTATCCCAATCCGTATTTTATCCTTGCCCAAATCGATATCTAACTGTGCTCGTCCATCCATTTGTTCTTTATCGGTTTTTTGTTTATTGCCAACACCATCTTAATGAAGCAGTGAAGAAATTGTTTATCTATTTCCGTGTTCTCTTTGTTTATTGGGAAACTAGGGTTTGTTTATTGGGATTGGATTTTAGAACTGGTCCTAGAAAACAAAGGGAAATAAAGGGGGGAAAGATATGGCGGCGAATGGGCAGGGGATAGAGCCTGCCTTGTTGGATGATATCATCAATCGGCTGTTGGACTTTCGCAACGCCCGGAGTATGCGTCAGGTGCAGCTGTCGGAGAATGAGATCCGCGCCCTATGTACGGCATCGCGTGAAATCTTCCTCACGCAGCCTAATCTCCTCGAGCTCGAAGCCCCTATTAAGATCTGCGGTATTGCTATCTTCTTATCTCCCCCTGGATTCTTTTTTCTTTTTCATTGGGGATGAATTATTTGAGGTTTCTGTGCTTCCCTGTTTTCACATGTTGCGTATGTTGGGTTGGAAGTTTTGGTGAATAGTTGATGATTATGGGACAAAGTTTGTGCTTTTATCTGAATGAGAACATGGCCCATGAATTAGAATTTGTTGTTATTTACGGTTTCACGCCTTCAAACTATGGACATGCTTATAATGAGATACTGGCAAATTCTTTCTATGGTTTTTCCTTTTCTCCATATTGTGCGAGTATGGTGGCTTTCACTTTCTGATTTTGATAGTAATAGGATAGACCCAAATATGGATTTAATGTGAGAACATTGTATGTATTATCTGAGCTGCGTTACTTTGGATGTAATTAGTTAGTAAACTGAAATTCATTTTATTTCAAATTACCCAAACAAGGATTTAATGTGAAAATAGTTTATGTATTTTCTGAGCTGCATTACTTTGGATTTAATTAGTTGGTGCACGTGCAAATTCATTTTATCTCAAATTGTGTACGTCTTCTTTCTCTTGAATTTGATTAAATGAGGGATCTTTTTTTGTCTCTGGACCTGTGTGCATTACTTATTTTGCTGGTGTTATGTTTAATATTGCATGGTTGCTGGTTATGAATTGTATGTAGTAATCTGTAGCGTAGACCCATTGGCTAATTTGAAAAAACTGCTTCTTAAAAATAGTCTTCGTCATTCTGATGGAAGTATAGTCTTCATGAATTTCTATGTTCGGCAGCTTTTGTAATCATCTCTTCTGTACTGCTTGACTTCTTATATTTGGTAGCAGAGACAGGTCTGGGATTTGATGCTTCAAAGTTGGTTTTGACATTCATGCAACTCAGTTTAGTAGGTTTCTTGAAATTGGATGTCTATAGGAGTTGAAATTGGACATTTTGGGTGAATTTGACCGTTAAGATTTCCGAACATTAATGCCAAAAAACACCGGTTAAAATTTAAGAATTATTCGTAACATGTTATCTTTCCAATAATGGTTTCCATTAAAACTTTTCATGTCTAAATAAAACATTGATGTTAACACTTTATCACATACAGTAAATTGTATACAGATGTATATTTTGTGGAGGATAACAATATGAGAGGGCCTTTTTGACGAAAAAAATGCACGTTACTATGTGTGGGTTGTTTTAGTTGTTGTATATGTTGCATGTACTTAATTTATTATTTGGATATCTGAATGTTCACTTTCTTGGGCCTATATCTTATTTCATCATATTGCTCTGAGCTTTTAACTTTTGACTTAAAACGGGGCGAATTCTATACCTATTAAAAAAGTTCATAAACTCTATATAGGTGATAGACTTGTAACATTTTCCTGTCAATTGATGTAAATGTCGGCAGATGTATGGTTGCTTCTCCAATAATTTTGAAAGCTGTCACCAAATCATTTATTGCGAACTAGGGTAGCAGGTAGCTGCTTAAAAGAAAACTAGAGTAGCAGCTAGCTGCTTAAAAGATATTCTTTTGGTGTTACTGGTATTTCAACTTGGCTTAATTATACCTTGTAGAAATGTTATTTGGCATTAAAGCTGAAATTAATTTTTAAGATGACAAATCAAATAAATCCAATTAGCTGGTTTCACTACTTCCCTATCATGCTCTTCTGTTTCTCCGTTTGTTTTCCCCCCTTTTGGGTGCTATTTTTCTTACTGCATGTCTAGTATGCTATGGATAATTGAAACTTAAGTATGTATTTTTTGTTTTTTTTTTTTTTTTTGTTGGGTTTCAGGTGACATCCATGGGCAGTATGGAGATCTTCTGAGGTTATTTGAATACGGTGGATTTCCTCCAGAGGCCAATTATTTGTTTTTAGGGGATTATGTGGACCGTGGCAAGCAGAGTTTAGAGACAATATGCCTTCTTCTTGCCTATAAAATCAAATATCCTGAGAATTTTTTTCTCTTAAGAGGAAATCATGAATGCGCTTCCATTAATAGGATATATGGATTCTACGATGAATGCAAACGTCGATTCAATGTCAGACTCTGGAAAGTTTTTACTGATTGTTTTAACTGCCTTCCTGTGGCAGCACTTATAGATGATAAAATACTCTGCATGCATGGTGGTCTTTCTCCTGACCTGACAAACATGGACCAAATAAGAAATTTACCTCGTCCAACAGATGTTCCGGACTCTGGTCTGCTTTGTGATTTACTTTGGTCGGATCCCAGTAGAGAAATGAAAGGCTGGGGAATGAATGATAGGGGAGTCTCATACACATTTGGTCCAGATAAGGTGGCTGAATTTTTGATGCAGCATGATA
Source organism: Caryopteris x clandonensis (assembly GCA_028749325.2). Taxonomy (NCBI): domain Eukaryota; kingdom Viridiplantae; phylum Streptophyta; class Magnoliopsida; order Lamiales; family Lamiaceae; genus Caryopteris; species Caryopteris x clandonensis. Next base: position 10,051,607 of record JAPYKT020000006.1, on the reverse strand, counting down.
TGGACCTTGTTTGCCGTGCTCACCAGGCATAGACTTTTACTCCTGCTTTGTTTAATTCTGTTTTCCCTTATTATCTCTGCTGTCTGATTGGCTTACTTTCTTGAGCAGGTTGTAGAAGATGGATATGAATTTTTCGCTGATAGGCAGTTAGTTACGGTTTTTTCTGCCCCCAACTATTGTGGCGAATTTGATAATGCTGGTGCTATGATGAGTGTCGATGAGAGTTTGATGTGCTCCTTTCAGATCCTAAAACCAACTGATAGAAAACGGTTCTTGTGAAGCTAGTTTAATAACAGAGGCTTCAGTTCTTCACAATTCCTCAGGTTCGTGGTAGTTTTTTTCCAGCGGTTATCTATTTGTCTCATTGATTATTTAAAGACCCCCCCCCCCCAAAAGAAAAAAAAAGGAAAATGTACGACACATTTCACGTGAAGATCTATAGCGTACTAAGTGGTAGGTTACTTCGGAATATGTCTAATATACTACTCGTTATGACATTTGACCCACAACTTTAATTCGTTCAACAACTCCATGAATTCTTGTATTGCTGCTCTTTTTATTTCACAACATTTTGCTTATTACTAATCTCTGACTTGGTCGAGTCTTCTATGTATTCGTCTGCTTATTTTTCTTAAAGGCAGTGGTGGAGCTTATAAATTTTAAGTTGGGGGCCGAAACTGAAATTTTCTATAAGCTTAGTTATTGAAAGCAAAAATAAAAAGGGTAGAGAACAATAATAAGAATCAGAATCCATATATAACTTTAAAAAAATATATATATAAAAACCCTAATGTTAATAATTTCATTAGTTTATTTATTTGACATGGGAATGCCCTAACATTAGAGATGAATGCATATTGGCTATTGCAATACAATTAATTACATATAAAGCACAAAAATAGTCCTAAATAGAAAAGGAATTAGTTGTCAACAAATGTAATGCAGAGATAAACTTATTTGAGTCTGACGATCTTAACCTTCAAATAAATGAGTACTATGACATGCGTACAACATACATACATGCATACATACAAATGCTTAAAGCCGTGCAAAGTTATTTTGATTGAAAAAGGGCTGACAGGAGCCGGTTATTTTATGAATCCCCGTTTTGGTATCTATTTTAAACCAGCTAAACATTGCACGACTGACCGTTCTGTGACTGGATGATGTCTGATATTGTTCTCAACTGCTACGTCATGAAAGAATACCTTGAGTTGAGAGCTGATCTTAATATTAATTCCTTAAGATTTCCTTACACTCGTGTGCTGTTCTGTTACCATTTTTTATGCTTAACTTCACATGCATGGTCTGCTTTGCTTAATTGAGTGAGTTCTTGTAGTCTCATCAAAGCCTTCCATTCATGAAGAGAAGAATCTGTTGATTGGTTTTCTATTACTGGGCTGAGTTATGATTTACGAGTCTTGAGCGAGTTGCTATTCTTTCTTAAAAATCATTACTATTTCTTTTCAGAGGTTCTGTCATTTGGTGTACCTCAGAAGATGCTGGCTTTAAAGAATCAGGCATCTGGTTTAATGCTGTGTTGAGGTCAAAATCGAAAGACTGATCCACACCCAATTGCACTCGGTTGGCCTTAAGTTGTGTATTTTTAATTTTCGTAGACGTTTATTCTTTCCTTTTCTCGACAGAAATTTATGATTCGACTGTGTAAATACATTTCTATATATTGCGATTGCAATTGTAGGAGGTTGATTTTGTCAAATTCTGAATCAACTTTGCTTACTAGCCTGCTGTTCACATAACTATGTATGCTCCATTGACTGTTTTTAGCCTCTATGAGATTCTTTACTGTATGTAGTGTTTCGTCTCTTAATGGCATCATATTATATATGCATCATGGACTTGAAAAGTACATCAAATTAAATACGATTTGGATACTCTATTTTCTTTTGTATTTTATCTTAATATATATATGTACACACACACTCACAGAATTGCAATCATAAGGAAGCTTGGTGCATGTCAGTACATAGAAACAGAGAAACCTCTTGCTCGAGCTTGTAATTATGTAAGATTTTATTATTTTTTCTGTTTGTGAGAGTTGATGCTTTCTTGTATTTATTTATATATATATATGATTGGATTAGGAATCTTGATGTATAACCTTATTCACAAGACTTGTTGCATGCGAATGTGAATTCAAATTTTTACATGTAGGGTATTAAATATTTTAAAATAAAATATAAGATCCAACCCATTTTAGTAGGTTCTCGGTTGGTTCTAGTTGAATTAGGTCTTTTAATTATTAAACAAATCTTTGAAAATATCCTTTAACTACTAAACAAATATTTGAAAATATCCTTAAATTATAAAAATTTAATTATTATGTACAAGTAATTTCATAAAAGAGTGTTCGTGTTGTCTTAAACTTATAAGAACTTGCATATAACAAAACTTTATAATTTAGAGATTATTTCAGTTATTTTTGTAGTTGGTGACTTACGAAATATTCATAAATATTTGAAGTAGCTAAAAATATATTTTGCTGTTTATTTTGCCTTATTCTTTTAATATTATAATGTTTAAACATAAATTTAAAAAGTAATCACCGTCTTTTTCTTGAATTTAAATATTAGTGTCATAATTACGTTGTGTTTTTGAATGGATCGATTAGAATCTGGCTACTGTTTTTATTTTTTTAGTAGGATCTCACACGATTAGATTAGATTAGATGTATAATTGAAGGTTTATTTATTTGTTGTATATAATTTTATGTTATTTTTATTATTTAATAATCATTGATTTTGACCAATTGTGTTGGTTACTTGACCCTAAGCTATAGACTTTAATTAAAATTAATATTGTTGATACGTAAAAACACGGTTATACGAGGAAGCTACAGCAGTAATGCCTTAAGGAGCAGACGGCACTAACGACGGCCCATAGTATGGCGGCGGCGGCGCCTTGCCTTTGGGCGGTGAACGGCGGTGCGATGGCTTTGGAGGCGGGGCATGTCCATATCGAGGAGGTGGTGGATGCACTGGCGGGGGTAGTGCATAAGCTGGTGGTGGCTGTCCATAAGGTGGAGGTGGATACACTGGCGGAGGAGGAGAGTAGACTGGCGGCGGTGGCGGCTGTCCGAGTGGAGGAGAGGGTGGCGGTGGATACCTGTGATGCGTCGGCGGATGCTTATGATGAGGGGGTGGCCGCGGTGTATGCCTGTGATGCGGCGGCGGATGCTTATGGTGAGAGGGTGGTGGACCTGGTGGTGGTGATAGATATCTGTCATGGTGCGGGGGATGCTTATGATGAGTGGGTGGTGGATGAGGGTAGCTCGGCGGTGGATGATGGTGGTGAATCGGCGGTGGGTGACGGCGATGTGGTGGTGTATAGCCGTGAGGTGGAGGAGAATGCTTGGGGGAAGGCGGTGGACCGCCAGAGTAGGGCGGCGGAGCATGCTTCGGAGGTTTCGGGTGGCCGTGATGGTACGGCGGAGCATGCTTGGGAGGGGCGGCCGGTTGGTAGTGTATGTGAGTTGGAGGCGGGGCTAGAGGTGGTTGATAGCGGAGGGGTGGCGACGAAGAATAGACCGAATTTTGATCATCCCTTCGGGCGGCGGCGGCGCTCTTTGCCGCCGTAAGCAGCAGCGGAAGGAGGAAATGTAGTAGTAGTTTCATTTTTCCTTCATGTAGATACACTGGTTTTTGCAACATAACTCCATAGGTGTGTGTATATATAGATACTAAGCTATGGACTGGGGCTGACGTTTGATTTCTTTTTATGTAAAATGTTTTTTTAATTTTATCTTATATCCATTTTTAATGTCATGTGATAATTATTACATTGTTATTATCATACTTGGCTACGAAAAAAAAGGAGAGTATAAATCAAACCCTGAATTAATATATCTGGTATAAATTGGATTTTAAAATTATTTTTTAATATAAATAGAAGTTTTAATTTTAAAAATGAGTTAAATAAACTCCTTAATTTTTTATTTTTAAATAAATAGGCTATTTCAATAAATTAAAATAACAAAATAAATCTAAAAAAATATTTAGATAAATAAAAAATTTATTAAAATAAAATAAAATCAATATTTAAAAATGAAATCATAAAATTTAAGTTCTTTAATACATAAAAAATATCAAAATATCTTAAATAATTTAAATATAATAAAAATAAAATATCTAAAAAAAATAACAAATTTTCACATTTCAAACCCTTTTATATTTAAATTATTAATAAATTTTACTTTATTAATAAGTATATTTATAATTTAATTTACTAATTTTTAGATTTATTTAGTTAATTTAATAGGTAAGAGGGTCTTATTTACCATATCTTTAATTTCAGAGGCTTATTTGACTTATTTTAAAAGTTTAGAAGCTTATTTTACCTAATTTTAAAAGATAGAAGTCTTATTTGTACAAAAAAATAATTAAGGGTCTAATTGGAACTTGAGTTACTAATTCAGGGACGAATATGTAGAGAAACGTCTTTTATTATTATTATATTTTACACACATAGCACATTTGAATCAACGTTATTTTTTGTACGTGTATGTATTGAACTTAATATTCTTAAGAAAATAATATTTTTTAATATTGTTAAAAAATTATATAATTTTATAAAATTATAAACTTATTTAATTAAACGAAAAAAATATTGTACTTATTTTTAAAAATTATAATTAAAATGGAACTAATAAAACAAGAGATCACCAACACCGCGTATGTTAGAATAAATGTGCAAATCAATGCTACTGTTACGAGAAGGTGCAGCATATGAATACTCGACAGCTTTTATGCAGGAGTTCCATCGTGTCAGAGGTTGATTGGACTATTCATGTAATAAACTGGATAGAGACAATCGAGAAATTGGTATGAGAAAAAGGTTATTTTTCATTTATATTAAAATTCGCCTAAGTTTATCTTTATTTCTTTTATTGTTCCGATTTACCTTCTTCCATGTTTTTATATTATAGAAACATTAAATTAATAGTATATATTGTAAAACTTTCCATAAAATATTAACTAATATAAGATGCGTTTTTATTTCGAGTTTGAAAGAAAATATGTGTTGCAAATAGAATAGAATGTTGCCATATGAGCAACACTACAAAAAACACAGCGGAAATAAATAAACGAACAAAGCACGATTAAAATTTATCACAAGTTATAAATAACTTGTGATTGCCTCATGGCGAAAAATATTAAAACCAAGGATTCACTCTTCACTCGAGTGTTTCACTTAGCAAATATCAAAAAGTCTCACGACCAAACACACACTAAGATTGATTTTATATTAAACAGCTCAAAATTAAATCCTCTCATACAATCTCAGCTCAAATGAGTAAATACTAAAACATACCCATGTGCTTAGCTCAGGCCGAAATATTATATCATACTATCCCAGTCAAACATACACTCAATTGGGTAAACCTTCCCCCCAATTGAGTGAAAACTAAAATACGCACATATGTGCTACAACACTCTTGACGACACCAGTCGTCTGATCTCTCTCTTCAGCTCTGGTTCTGCTAATATCTTTCTCTCCCTTTTATAAGCGTAGGGATACTTGCTTCTCACGAATTAAGCCTTCAGTTTCGCAATTTGTTGGTGTACAGAGCCCACTCCATTTATCCACCAATACCCCTAGAGAATATGGCTAACTTTAACTTCTTTTCCACTTCTATGGATTTGAATTGGTCTGTTGAATAAGTCGACAAGACTTGGTCATTCCAAGCTATAAAATCGGTAAATCATATATTGTGATTTTGTGAATTTAGGAAAATAAAAAGATAAAAATAATCAGGATTTTATAATTAAAATACTAACATAGTTTATGAATATTTGTGAAATTATCGTATCCTTATAATTTTAATTCAAATTTTAATTATAACTTGGTAAAATAAATCAAAATATAACCTACGTAAACAATGGTGAGTTATTCGCGTTCTACATTTTTCTAAGACCAACTCCTGCATTGCGATGGAGTGGTGTGAAATAAGGAATTGCAAGCGCAGGCTCCAGCACTGAGCTAGAGCCTGCATTATTGTCAAGCAATCTTTTAGTTTTATTTTATATGCGGTAATATTGGCGCAGACAATAGTGTACTTTTTTTTAATGTTTTATTTATATGTTTCTTAATATTTATATTTAATAATACATTGTTTGTTTTATAATTAATTTAGTCTAATTAATTTTAAGATTATTTTAATTAAATATGATAAAAAAATAAAAAGATGTAATTTTAATTATAAATATAAATAATACACTAAAATTTTAAATACTACACATAAAATTATTATTCTACCATAAAATTAAAAATATAGATAAAAATACAAATATACAAAACAAACAATTACAACTAAAAATTATAAAGTTACTGAAAAAAGATAAAATTACACAACATAATTAAAAATACATTTACTAAATAGAAAATACACATGATACTAAATTAATAACCTAATTTTTAATAATTACAAAAACCACCTCCAGACCCTCTAATGTCTGAAAAAAATTTCCAAACACTTTAATTGTATTCGGAAGTGAATTTGCTGGCTCGGCTTGTGTCCTCCTCTACAGAATTTGTTGCTCCAACCTCAAGTATTCACGTAGTGCAGGATCAACAACAGTGTCTAAATTCATCCTTAAAGTTGCGTTCTCCTCTTTGATCATTTCCCATTCTTTTCTTTCATTGTGCATGGCTATCTCACGATCTCTCAACTCAATTTCACGACCTTTTAACTCATTCTCATGATCTTTTCTTGGGGTTGCGCTTGCTAATAATTCTCTGAGAGAGACATTTTCTTGTTTTATCATTTGTACAAAATCAACATCATCTTCTTTTTGTTTTTTTAAGTTTTGACTTTTTCACCCCTTGGGTCTTTTTGACGAAGAACAACCAGCACTGCTAATGTTTTCGTCATTTAAATCAATAGAAAACAAAGACAAAGAAGGATTGCGGGAAATAGGGGACTCTGAAAAAAATTCTGCAGTTAGCTCTTCAGTTTCCACAAACGGTTTTAAAAGTCGGCCACACATGGTAGAATTTTAACCCAGCCTCATATCATTTCGCCTACCTCATAGTCTCATTTGCACGCTCCAACTATATAATTTAAAAACAATATTGAAATCAAATATTCTATTTGACAAATGAAAAAATAAAGTATAAATAACAACTTGCAATTGTTTGTTCACTTGCACCACTATGATTCAACAGCTCAATTTGTTGCAGACACCCTTTGAATTTTCTCACATGTTTGAGAATGGTCCGCATGCGATATTACAATGATCGTTTGTTACGATCTTGCATCCCGGTGCTTGGTTTATCGGAGTTTTATTTTTCTGTAACACGACTCCAAAATAGATCTTTTGACTGGTTTATTCTCACAATTGGATCTTGTGAGATTTCGAGATAGACACCAGCAAGGTGTCGATCTTCAGCTGAAATGTAGTTAGTGGTGCGTGGCTTAGATATTTGAGAGAAGAAAACAAAAGATGTTGTAGATAAAAAGGAGTTGGAGAAATTTGTGAGAAATGTTATGTGGAATGACCCCTATTTATAAAATTCATAGAAAAGAAGATAATAATCCAACTGTTGTCGTTGAAAGCACACAAATTGTGCTTTCTGCAACTCTTTTTTCCAATTCAGAAAATTGGTTTAGGGTTGAGATTTAAAGATCAAAATAATCTAACAGTCGGAGTTGAATACACATGGATTGTGCTTATCGCAACTCTCTGTGTTTTAAGACTTTGAATGAACAACTCAGATTAAAAGTTGTTGTGGGTTATCAACGACTAATATTGAAAGCACAAAAATTGTGCTTTCTACAACTATGATTTCAATTCAGACAAATGGTGAATTATTGAGATTTAAAAATGACAAGAAGCTAATGGTCGTAGTTGAAAACACGAGGATTTTGTTTTTCGTGGCTTTTAAGACTTAAGTGGTGGGTTGAGATTAAATGTTGTAGTAAGACATCAATGGCTATTGTTCTGAACACAAAGATTGTGTTTTTTGGAATAACATACAGATCACTATATAATAAGCACATACTCCACCCATTTTCTTCACATCAATCTTTCTTAACCTCAATTCTTTTAGTCATTTTCTCCATTAATTTTTTTCTGTTCTGCTCTGCCGGTCTCTAAAAAACATGAATTTTCACTCCTCTGGTCCTTCTACTATTTCTTATATTCCTTTCAAGTGCATCTGATGATGAACATCAACAATTGATTGATAGTGATTGTTCCGATGTGGAGCAACATGCAATTGTTCAACGAATATATAATAACAATCGTATGTTAGTTGCATATCGGCGTGGAAGGGCTGAACCCATTCATGGAGGCTCAGTTCTGGGTCACAGGACATTCTATCATGATCGTGAAGCAACAGCTCAAAAGCTTTTTAGAGACTACTTTTCTGAAACCCCAAGGTTTAATGAAGATCAGTTTTGTCTTATCGAATGTCACGAAATCTATTTCTCCGTATTGTTCATACAGTAAAAAATCATGTTGGATACTTTGTGCAATGAAGAAATGCAGCTGGGTAGCTAGGTTTGTCTACACTCTAAAAAGTAACTGCAACATTTCGAATGCTAGCATATGCAATTCCAGTGGATGCAACTGGCGAGTATATCAAAAATTGGAGAGTCTACTACAATTGAATGTGTCAAAAAAAATTGTAGTACTATTTGTGGAGATATTTGGGAGAGAATATCTAAGATCTCCTACCGCTAATGATGTTGCAAGGTTACTTTTTATTAGTCAGCAACGTGGCTTTCCAGGAATGTTGGGAAGTTTGGATTGTATGCATTGGAAGTGGAAAAATTGTCCAACGGCATGGGCAGTACGATATGCCGGTCGAAGTGGATCTCTAACAATTACTCTTGAAGTTGTGGCTGATTATGATTTGTGGATCTAGCATGCTTATTTTGGGATGTCAAGATCCAACAATGAGATTAATATGTTGGAGACGTCTCACCTTTTCTCTAACCTTACTAAAGGTATTGCTCCTTTATGTTATTCTAGGAAAGGGGTACAATATGGGGTATTATTTGGCTGATAGTATATATTCCAAATGAGCAACTCTTGTGTAAATGATTCATGCACCAAATGGTCCAAAAAATATATATTTTTTGCAAAAAAACAAGAACCGTGTAGAAAGGATGTGGAACGTGCATTTGGAGTCCTCCAAAGTTGATTTGCAATAGTGGCAAATCCGGCTTGTTTTTGGAGTACAATTGATTTGAAAGATATTATGACAGCCTGCATAATAATGCATAATATGATAATTGAGGATGAACGAGAACTTGATGTTCCAATCGAAAAAGCAAGAGAAGTGCTAGCTCCGGAAGTCGAACTTGTTGAAAATGAAAACACGCATTTTCAAAATGTTCCAGCTCGATTTAGACAAATTAGAGATGCGAAAGCTCATTTCACACTTCGAAATGCATTAATTGAGCATTTGTGGGCAGAATATTCTAATTCGAAAATTTAATCTTGTAAACGTGTATTTTTATTGTACTATTATTATGTTCAATTTTAATTTTGCATTATTGTTGCTTGATATTATATGTATTTTTATATATAATTAATTTTATAAATATAAAAAAATTATTTTTAATATATTACATATGATGTATTTAACAAATATAAAGTTTTTAAAATATAGATTAAAACTAAATAAATTTTAAAAAATATTATTGAAATATTTTTTTTTTAGTGCAGGAGTGCAAAATCTGCACTAAAGTTGTGTTAACTACTGAAAATGGCTTAACTAGTTATAAATTGGTTAGTGGTTGGAATATTTGGATAGTTCAACTTGTGGTTCAAATATAAATTTTGTTATATTTGTTTTTTGTACCAAATGATATTATAGTCTCGATTTTATTATGACCTAAATGTTAAATATAAGATAAATTATAAAAATTAAATAAAAAATATATTTAGGTGACTTTAAAATTGAAAAAAAACAATCGTACTTGTAAATGTTACACAAATATCATACCTATAAGTTTTTGAAAAATTAAAATAAAAAGATAAAAATAGAAAGTTTGACCGGTCAAAACTTGTTTCAGTATTGATGTGACTTTCTTGTCCTTTAGTCACGGAACAACTAGTCAAACTTGACTTCTCAATACCATATATATATATATATTGCTAATTTTGATGAACATATTTATAGGGCTTTACAGGTGTTCCCGTTATTATTTATATATATATATATATTTGTTAAAAACATGTTTCATACATTATGTATTTTGTAGCTTTACCATTTTGTGAAATTAAAATAAATTCATTTTTATAACAATAATAATAATCATACAGGTTAATCGAGCTGAGCTAACGGGTTTATGCAATTTGGTTCATTTTATTTTTATATTATGTAGATTTTATTTGATTTTGATTCAAGCTTATAAAAAATTAAGTCCTTGAATTCGTATCGTAAAGCAGCTATCCGTACACAAATCTAGGCAGTTGCTATACATAGGAAAGTGGGGTGAGCATCAAATTCCCCATGCAAAATAGCACGAAATTCAAGTGAGTTTAGGGTTGGGACAAGCCTTTATTCCGGAGGCAAACAAGGCCTATTCTTTGGAAGCCAACCTTTTTTCCCGAAACAACTGACTTTGACATTATCTGATACATTACCCTTCCTACTCTTATTATTCTATTCAAATTTGTGATAACATTATTTTTCACAATTTTGTCTCTATTCTAGTTGGAATGCCCCAAACACATTGTTCATTAAGATAAATGGAATGGCAATAATTTCATGCTCGGCATTGATTAATCACTAGATCGAGTTGCCCTGCCCCTACAAATGGGTCGATGAGTAAAGTTGGTTAGGTTACAAGATTCTTGATTTTGAATATAATTGGAATGATCCAAGCATATTGTTCATTAAGATAAATGGAATGACATTAAATTGCATGAGAATAGTCGGAACCACATTGAGTGGTCCCTAATTAAGGATGCCATACCCCCTTGCCAACGGACCGATGCCTAAAGTTGGGTTGCTCAAAATATGTCTAAAATAAATAGGATTACCTAAAATAGTCTTAGTAGTTTCTGAAATAAAATGAGAAGAATAGAGAATTGATCGGTGAATCTTAATTTCTTTGTTTCTTCTAATCTAAATCAGTGATTTGAGATCGACTCTCATTAACTTTTTCCATATCACATATTGTACTAAAAAAGCAAGATGTTAAATAAGATTTTTTTTTCTTATTCCCTTTTTTTAATATTTTTTAATTATTAGTGGAATTCATAACATTGGTTGAAAATTTCATGATTTTCGCCAAATGTTGCAGTTATGTAATTGGACATTTGGACGAGGTTTTCAAGACTTAAAGGTACAAATTATTATTATTATTATTTTATTTTATTTTTGAACAAAAAAATTCATATAAACCAATTAGAACCTTAAACTATATGATGATTTTGTATACTTCACCTAAAATAATATAAGTAGGCCTTAAATTTTTTAATTAATGTTTATATAGTGGTAGAAATAGGCCAGGTCTTACTGGATTTTCCAATAAACGTTATGGGCCGATTTTCTAAATTGGGCTGAAACCTAGACAACATTGGGCCTTTTGGTTTACTGATTGATTTTGATAAAGAATTACTCTGCACCTTCAGTCCATGGGCCTGGCCCAATAGTGAGGACAGCTTAAGTAGCCTCTCTTCCATTAGCCCCCGTTTAGCCATCAAGCACCCATTCTCTGTGAAGCGCAAAGCTCTGGTATTCCATTAGCGGAACCTGAACTAATCGAAAAGAAAAGGAGAAAGAGATGTTTTTTCACATAGTATTGGAGCGAAATATGCAGCTACACCCTCGCCACTTCGGCCGTGATTTACGGGAAAAACTAACCGCCAAGCTCATGAAGGATGTCGAGGGCACTTGCAGGTTATTGAATAATGGAACCCTATGTTTCATCCCCTCCCCCCTATTCTGTGATTGATTCTACAATTAATTGAGTGGACGTTGAAAATTTAGGATGGAAAATTGAGTGGTTTAATCGATGTTTTGTTATAGCGGTCGCCATGGGTTCATAGTGGCGATAACTGGCATCGAAAGTGTGGGGAAAGGATTAATTCGTGATGGGACTGGATTTGTTACCTTCCCTGTTAAGTATCAGTGCGTTGTGTTTCGACCCTTCAAGGGAGAGATTCTTGAAGCAGTTGTTACGATGGTCAACAAGGTTGCCTTTTTTGTTAATACGTTTGTTCTTTGATTATATCCCTGTTGTGTTTTTTGCGTCTTGTGTGACTTGTACGGTGTTTTGGAATTGTTGCAGATGGGATTTTTCGCGGAAGCAGGGCCAGTACAGATATTTGTTTCTAATCATGTTAGTGGCTCCTTTAAAGCTATTGTTGATAATTTTTATACAATTTTCGTGTTACATGTTTATATAGTTATCACTTGATAAATATGTTTTTGCTTGTACTAGTTAATGGTGTGTGGGACTTAGACTTTAGATGCAGTGATTTTAGCGTTCTTTAGCAGTTTAATCATTTGCTGTGGTACAGTATTGTCAAGTCGCCCTTTTGTTTGTATTGATCTATGTTGATCAGCTCACGAGGAGCCTATATGATTTCTAATTGAGGAAATAAACAATCAATTGCCACAATCTATCTATTCTATAATCAGTTGAGGACATCATTCTTACGAGAGATAATAGTTATGCTCTGCGTCTGGGAAATCAAAATACATAGACCTTACCATGTCATTGAATATTAGCTCGGTCCTTGTTAGATTAGAAAGTGAAATCTTCTTACTCTGTATGGAGCTTTCTCAGCTTTAGCCTTTAACAAACTCCCTATTATGAAAAAAATAAAATTACTTGATAGTAGTTTTGTCATTGTTTAACTAAGAACTTCTCTTTGAGGATTTCAGAAACAAAGTATCGAGTTTTTTGTCTGTCACTCTTTTTTCCATTAATGTTTCTTTTCCCTCTATGATTTTGTGTACTTATTCTAAATGAATTATGTTCTTTTTTTTTCTTTTTTCTTTTTTGTTTCTCTGGTTCTTCTCTTTTATTGAAAGGTTTTTAGTGGGAAATTATCAACTACTGTATGTTTTTCTCTTAACGTTCCCACATCTTTCTTTTTCAAATGTCAAATTGTCTATTTTGATTTCAAATATATATTTTTTTTTTCTCATTTGTAGTTGATACCGGATGATATGGAGTTCCAATCTGGAGATATTCCAAACTATACAACTTCAGATGGATCTGTATGTACCCATTCCACCTGCTTCCTCTTTTCATCAGTTCAATACACACACACACACACATGTATGAACTTATTTAATGGATTTTCAGAAGATGCGTGAATTGTTTCATTAAAATATTGACAGGTGAAAATTCAGAAAGACAGCGAAGTTAGGCTGAAGATAATTGGAACTCGAGTTGATGCGACAGAAATTGTATGTCCTCTTTCTTTATGAATTGCCATGTGTCCAGAAAACTCCTCTCTCTTTTGTTTAGTATAGCTTCTTGATTTTATTACTGTTTCAACTAATGTTGCCTGCTTTTAGCCCCACCAATCGTAAGCTATTGTCGAAGTTGTCTAGGCAGCCATATCAGTTCTGCACGTTACGCTATCAAATCCTACTGATGTTAGTTTATTAATATGAAGACAAAATATGGAAGTGAAATGATTAAGAGTTGATACCGGGAGTGTGTTTATATTATCATACTAAAATTAATGATAGATAAAGTTTACATCCTTCTTGGTCATTTCTACAACAGAATCAGTAATCTCAACATACGGCTTGTAAAAGAAACTCCAACTGTGACTTCCTGTTTTTTTCCTCGTTTTTTAACTTTGATGTGTTTGCAAGTCTAGATCTGCTTGGATACATGTGATTCTGCATGATCCCCATAACCCACAAGCCTAATGTTTCTATTCATTCAACAGTTCTGCATTGGCACTATAAAAGACGACTTTCTGGGCGTTATCAGTGATCCAGGCGCTACCTCTTGATGATGTGTTGGGTGAGACTCATAAAGTCCTTAACAATGCTCGTATTGATAGAGAGGTGAGGAGCTGTGCTTAGAAGGTTCAGAGCTATTTATTGATGTAGTAGAATCTACCTCACAAGAACAGAAGAGATTGCCAATCTGATGTAATAATTCTAGATGATAGCTGTAATGTTTTAGATATTAATTTAGTTTGAAAGGACCTTTGGTTGATTCATTGATCATGGATGGTACAATGCTTGGTAGGTCATTATGCATTATTGAATATAGTAGCAGATTGTTTGAAAATCAATTATTAACTTTTTTCTTTAGAAAATATGGGTAAATACCCATGTGGATAATATAGAATTAGCAGGTGAATTACCAAGATGCAACTAAACGCAAATGTAAAATAACGATTGCTGCTGAAGTGCTTGAATTTCACGTTACTGAAGAAAATAAAATAATAAAAAGTAAGAATTGAGGTTTTTTGGATTGAAGTAGAAATGGTATTTTATACTAGTTACAAAATCTTTCTTTTTGTGGCCATTGCCATATTTCCATGGTAATGTATATCTCTCTCTATAGCTGTAGTTTCATAACTTTCCAACACAATCAGGTAGAAATACAAACTACTTTTCTGAGATTACTGCACAGCAACTGAGCCATCTTGCTTCATCTTCAAAAGACCAGTCTCAATGCTGCGCAACACGGGTTTATATCTGCAAGTGGTGGCACCGAACATAAGCTAAGACAACATGAACAAGGGTGTAATTGAAGTCAAACTGGGGCACAAGCTACGCAAGATCGATTTTGTAGAAAACTCGAACTTGAAGCTAATCAAGGCGAGGTCAAGATCAAGTTAAGTGAGTGGCTCTTCAACTCGAGCTCAAAATTCAGAATCTTATTCAACCTAAGGCATTTACTATTTTACCTTCAATAAATTCAGGTAATTAAAAATAAACCCATAAATGGGTAGGGCTTTAAACCGCACATAATATATATCTGAGTTTATAAAACTAAACTTGATTGAGTACGAGCCAGGCTCAACAAGCTTGAGCTCCGTTGTCGAGCTCCAGCTTGAGACTAGCACATTGATTCGGCTCAGCTTGATTACACTACAAATCATAAACTCAAACTACACAAATAGAAGCAGTAGAGAAGACATACAGGCGCGTAAGAGTGTTGTATGCTTGTGTTGCTTGCTGGAGGCGTGTCGAGAGCAGTAAGACCTCCGAAGATAAAGCTTCTGCTCTACTTTGCTCTTTAGCCAGTTGGCCCTATACAAAGTGAAAATAAGAAAATCTATGAATACTGTCAGGGGAGTATATTGGCAGAAAGATCAGACAAATGACTGATTCTGCAGTTTACCAGTGTGTAGATACACAAATTCCAAACAAAAAAAAAAAGAAGGAAGAACTGTTATCACGAGGATATTAATTTACATCTAGGTGGACCTATTTAAAGAACCAAATAACTTGTTATTTCAAATGAAAAGCAGATACACAGATACAACAGAAGTACTAACCTTAGTAAAAGGAAAAGGGAAGATAGGCTAACAAGAGAGACACTACATACAGAACTACAAACCTTAAGGGAATGAAATTCAACCCCATACTGAGACTCAATTGTACTATCTCCCCTGCCTGAATCTGAGAGTGCTTGGGAAGCTTTATCATGCAGACTTGGTATACTGGCTTGCTCCATCCGTAACTTATCTAATGTCTTACGGAGTTCCTCATTTTGCTGTAGACAAGTTTTCACCTGTATGAAAGACAGAAAAATTTTGCAGGACAAATCAAGACTGCTTGTTCTCAAAATAGGAGGTGTGATCATATATCTCTTCAACCACACGATTAATGCCAAGGAGCTTTCAAGACAGCCATATGTTGGCAACCAATTAAAAATGTGGTATTCAGGCAGTAAAGTTTGATTAAATGATGTGCTATGGAAAGAGCAGTTTGAGTGAATGAAGGTATATGGTTATGACAAATCTCTCAAGTCACCAAAAACCAGGCACCTGCTTCTCCCAGTGTGCTACTAATCCACTTGATTCTTGATAAGCAGATGAGAGGCTTGAATTTTCTTCGAACAATCTCTCGATTTCTGAAGACTGAGAGTCAATCTGTACACAGAAAAATATGATGAGACGTAGTTCTTGATGTTAAATAAAAGAATATCAAAATCATGTACCTCCATTAGAAGTTTTTGTCTGCTGCTTTCCAATCTCTCGATAGCTACTGCCATATCATGCAATTGCTTCTCAAGTCCCTCCTTGTCTTCCTGGGATCATATGCAGTGATCAGACATTGTTCGTTGTGTTGTACAACATTATATCTAGTAGTTCATAACATTTGTGGAAATATGTATTTGCTCGAACTAAATAGGATCAGTTAAAACAAATACCAATGTGAATGCCTTATTGGTTGTGTGTTCTGTTGCGCTCTCTGCATTACATAAGATACACAAAGGTTAAAAAGAACTTCACAAATAATAGAAAGAGAAACAAAGTCAAGAATGATAGTAAAACAGCAGCTGGGACCAGATCAAAATTTCCAATGCAATAGAATGTTTTTGAAGATGGAAAATTGCAGTTCCAGCAAGCCCTTTATGAAGCAGCAGTAATTGACATTAGCATGATTTCACTATCTTGTCTAAGGTAATCATAGAGACAGAGGCCAGAGGGACAAAATAAGAATGGTTTTTCCTGAAATGGAGCCATGGAAAAATCTCAAACAGTAACAGATATTTCGACATCCATCAAACACCAAAACAAAAAACCTCCAACCTTCTCTATAAAAACAATGGCATGCGCCTTCTGTTAAACTGATGTTCCTATAAATTTATGATTTAACTAGTTCTCTAGATGAAGGCGCTGGACCCAATAAATGAGTTAATCATCATGGATATCCATATGATGCAGCAGATTTAGCAGCCACTTCAGTTTAAAACCCCAGCAAAGCAATGGTGATACCAACCTGAATTCATTTTAGAGGTAGAGGCAAGTTTTTCTTCCAAGTCTTGCTTCTGAATAATAAGGGCAGATGTACGGGACTGCTCCTCTGCTAAGAGCTGATGCTCTTGCTGTCTCAACATTGCTTCTTGCTGTAAATTTCCAAAATCAAATGGCATAGGGGTTCCAAATAAAGATAATCTTATTAGACAAGCAAATGAAGTTACAAGACAATCCCACCTCAAGCTTGGACCTTAAACTAGACATTTCCTTTTCCATGGTTTGCATCTGATCAATTGAGTATCCTGTTGCGGTGATGCCACCTGAGGGATTGTGCATTGCTTGCTGTTGCAACAAGTTTAATTCTGCTCTTAAAGCAGCTGCATCTTCCTCAGCCTAATGCAAGCAGATTATAAGCAACTAGAACAGTGGACAAATATTTTTTAAACAATCAATGGATTCTGGCTTACTCTATACTGTTCTTCTTCTGCTTCCTTCATACGTTTCTTCAGTGTGCGAAGCTGGGCAGAAAGATCCTCCTATACAAAAATAATGGTTTATGGGGAAGAAGAAGATCGAAATGTACAGTGAACAAGTGGAGTAGTGGCGTGATTTGGTACCCGGGCAACAACGGCAGCATCTTTTTCCATTGCAACATCCTTGAGAGCTTTCCTTAGAGATGGAACTGTGTTCTGCTCCTGCAGATAGCAAGCAGAAGAACAGTGTAGGTTAAATTATAGAAGACGGAATTCCACCTACACATACAGGATTTGAATCTACAGTTTGCATCTTAAAGAAATTAAAGAACCAAAGTCCAATAGGCTTATAATCATGATATATATAAATCTACATGTAGTTGATTTTTCATGCCCAGGTCATATGGAAAAAGTAGAGCCTTAAATCCATATGTCAAGAGGGTACAGACAAATCTGAAATTGGAAGTATTAAACAGATAAATCAGTTTGTTCCTTGATTATCAACCTCTTCTCTCTCTCACATAGTGCAACCTTATCAAGCAACTGAGAAGTTATAAGTTAATCAAGGCACAATACCAGATCACTTATTCGCTTCTGCATCATATCATTCTCCACTTCTTTCTTCCGGAGCTGACATAGAAAAATATTTTCAAGAAGTTAATCACCAAAATACACCAGAGCATTGCAGAAGATGACCAAATATCAAAGTTACTCAGCTGGAAAAAATATATATTTTATATATTAAGTACCAATGAGGTCAATTCGTTGTTCGCTTCCTCGAGCTCTGCGTTCCTTTGTTGCATATCTTTCAATTGTGATACTAGACCACTGATATCATTCTGCATTATGTCATAAAACACGAGCCATGAGATAGTACTCATATCGCACAAAAATGAAGCGAAAACCATTATCCTAGCTATCACGAATTTTATATGTTTTTACTTTATTTTTTAGAAAGAAGAGCAGAAATTTGGTACCTCCGTGAGTCGGTTTGTACTCCCCGATTTCTTAATCCCCGTAACATCTGTATGCAACAACAACAAACATTGACGGAAAATAAAACAAATTAAACCAAAAAAATATATATATATCTTCTAAGAGATAAAACAGATTGAATACCGATGGGGTTTTGGGTGAGATCTGGTCCAGATGAGGTCTTGCTCAATCTTTCCGCAGCCCGCTTCTGTCGAATCTCTTCCAACTGCGATTTTCGTTTGACAATTTTCACAAAATAAACAGATATTAATCCGATTAATAGCTGAATAAAATCAAATTTAGACAGAAATGTATCAATAAGTTTCTTATGCAAAATGAGACGGATAGATCATTACAGTCCGTCGACCGAGAGATGCATGGCGAGCCTCCATTCTTTATTAGATTTTATTCAAACGATTTCAAAAATATTTCAGAGAGAGGGGGGGGGTGGAGAGAGAAATCAGGCCGTGAATTGATTCAACGGCCGGCCAATGAACCGTCGATGAGGGAGATGCCGTGAGAGTTTGGGCTTCTAAATTGTAATGGGCCGTCTGTATCTGTAGCTGCCGCTCCACGTCATCACGCTTCGTGGTTATGTGATCCAATATTTCATTTACACGTGGATTTTGAATCCTCGTCAGATACCTTGCATAGTGTATTTTGTGTTTTTTTTTTTTTTTCCCCCACATATCATACAAATATTTACATGGGAGTTTGTAAGGTTGTGTGTAAATGAGTGTTAAAGTATCATTGAACCATTGGTTCATTGTATCCAACGCCATATTATTTTGATCATAAATACTAATACTTAAAATGTTGGGTGTGACCGCTTTAATTTAGTATTATGGTAGAAATATAATATTTAGATTAAAAAATACATCGAACTGTAAAGTTCCAAGTTCGATATGCATTCAAGTTAAACCCAAAAACAAAGCTAAGTTAATATTTAGCAAGTCAGTTGATCCAACTAAAAATATCTCTAATAGTTAATTTGACCTATGACACTATTCCACAACTAATTTTTATATAAAAAGTAATATTTTGTCATATTATTCAATAATATCATTTTTCATGATATATATTAATTTTAATTATGAAGGTAATATATTTTTGGGTATCACTATTTATGCCCTCAAAATCTTTAAATATACCTTGAATTCTAATTATATTCCATATAAAATTTATATTTTTTTTGTTTTTATTAAGTATACCCACTTATACCAATTATATCCTTTTAATTAAAAAATAAAATACAAAACAGAAAAAAAAAAAAAAAAAAAAAAAAAAAAAAGACTGGAGTACTTTGATAAACATAAATGCTGGGTTAGATCGACTTGTTTTAAAACAGATCATTTTCTGCAAAATATTGCACTGCAATTGACTTCTTCAACTTCTTTGCAAATTTCAGATTGAAGTATTTCTTGATTTTGTAAGATCTGGAACCAGAGACATGAATAAGAGCAGTAGCGTTGTCAAAGGCCTTTATGAAAATCAAATCTGAACCAGCAAAGAAGGCTAGTCGCATCATATAAGTCGTTTGAAAGCTTGTTTACTAAATCTGAACCAGCAAAGAAGGCTAGCCGCATGATATAAGTTGTTTGAAAGCTTGTTTATCAGTACTGTATGAGCTCAGTTTTATCTGATTTAACAATTTCCCCTCCATCTTCTTACAAGTAAGCAATTGGAACTTAAACTATTTAATCAGACCTCATAAAAAGTTCTCTTTTTGGGCTTCACTGATAATCCAAGAATGTCATTGAAATTCAGACGTCAGAAATAGAATCAACCGCCCATGCAATTTGATAACAACGCTTTTTACGATGAAACTCCTGAGGTTTTTGTTGTTGAACTCATGACTTGCGATTTTAAGGTGGATTTTTTAGTTTTTGCTGTTTGCGTTGAAGATGCCTGTTCCCAGAAAATCTTGCAACAAGGCCCTGGACTCTTCACCTCTAAGATAGTGATAGATTTTGAAAATGGAGACATGACTTGGAGGAGGATAAAGTCCATTTTTAAATATATATATATATAAGGGTATTTTAAATAATTTAATTATGTTTAATTTTATCTTAATTATTTTAAGGTATGAATAGCCGATATTTCACGATCAAGGGTGTAATAATATTTGTAGTAACGGTCCTTATATATCGTATTAACAATCGAAATATGGTCGAAAGAAAAAATCTCTATTTGAGGGTGCCTATTTGAAAGGTTGCAATTTCTTAACAGCGTATTTTTTTGTTTTACTCCCCCATAACTCTTCCTCAGGCAGGCTTGCCCTCACGATATGACAGAAAGATGCCACCAAGCGCGAAAGAGTATCGACCTCAGCCTGCCTAAGGAAATGTAATCGGGGATTGTATGACCAATCATACAGGGTGTTTATAATTTTATCCCAATGTTTTCTTTTTGGACCTAAACTGTTGGCACCCGTCCTGCATTTTGTCTCTATGGGCCGAGGAGAAAAGGGGCTCGGTGTGTCTTCGAATTTAATAAAGAAAGAGTTTCTTACAAATTATCGAAAGATTCATTAGAATGCCGCACAACCGGGATTTTTAGTGAAAATGGGATTTTCACCTTATATTTTTTTGAATAATTATATTAACAATTAGTTAAAACTTTTATATTTCACAAAAATTACTGTGTTTTATAAAAAAAATTCTATTTCAAATAAAGTATTATAATTTATAAAAAAGTATTACGTTTTAGAAAAAATATCAAATCCAAACCATGTTGACACAGAAAAAATGTGCGCACAACAAATGTCATATCAATAAATTTTACACAAAATAAAGTCAGATTTTATAAAAAAATAATATACTTTTTATTTTGAGAGTAAAATTAAGACACGTTAGATGTTGTAAACCATGCATATAGATATGGTCATAGTTTTTGTCGATTTCAAATTTTGAACCATTGATTTTTGTACGTGAGAGATAGAACCAAAATCAAACAAACATACATATAGCTATTTCGATTTCAGTTTCAGAACCTTTGATTTCTGGGTTCTAGTGCCTGATTCTTCTTTTTCTAAAAAAAAAAAAAAAAATTTGATCTTGAATTCGAAATTGCTGATTTGTATTTCTAAAACTGAATACCCAAAACTAAAATTGAACCATCAGATTTCAATTTCAATTCCCATTCAAAATTAAAATTGGACGGTTAAACCCCCGCCGGCTACATGCATAAGGTATATGTATATTTAGTTTGTTGGGTTGTAATAATGAAGTGTCTTTCCCTGAATCCTACTGATAAACTCGCGAGGTAAATCCGAGGTGGCACAAACATTTGTGCGTATGCAGCGCAGACACGGAGCTCAGATTCCCCCGTGACTCTCTCTCTCTCTCTCTCTCTCATAATACTACACGGGACTCACGACTCTCTTAAGAATTCACTCTCTATCTCCCTCCCTGTCTGTCTCTGTCTCCCCCTCCTTCCTGGATATCAAAGTAAAGAAACAGTCTGCTGATTTACCATGGCGTCCGTCATCGAGTCTGCCTGGACGGTAAGGAATCCTTTTATGTTTGTTGTGCCCTAGATTGATGTCATTGTGCCTTGAATATTTGAATTTTACTGGATTCACGACTTCTGTTTCTCGATCTGTTTATACTTATTAGTTGCATCGTCTACATTTTCCTATTATGCTGTGTTCATCTTTGTCGTGTCTGGTATAAATTTTTGGATTTTATTATCTTTATACTTTATATGTGGAAGAGATGGTGCACCGAGCAATGCATGTGCCTGAAATCGCTGTGATGTTATACAAACAATGTGGATGATTCATCGGACGGAGAGACTTCACCGTAACTGTCATTATTCTACTTTGACTTGTAAAGCTGTGGTCTGAATCAAGAAATAGGAAAGCATTACTTGACAATCATGTTCGCGCTGTTTTGATTATTACAATTAATTATTAAAAGAAAAGAAAAAAATAAACTGGGTGGGTGGAAGCAGAAAAGTTGGAAGAAGGAACATAGATACATAAATTTAAATTTAAATTAGTTATTGATAAGATGAAGCATATGACAAAGGGCAAGGAGCATGCCGTAGTGTCTATTTGTTAATACGATCAAATTCTAAAAGCAAATTCTAATAGTTAACTTAATGAACCATAGTCATCTTCTGTCAAAATCAATTACTAGTCCAAAGGTCTAAGAAAATGATAACAATTTGACTTGTTTTAGTTAAAGATGAGCTACATGCTGCATTGCAATTATGTTAGTCGGTATGTACAAACAACTGGAAAGTAATTGGAATGACTGAATTTATCCTAGAGGATCTGAGCAGAAAAACATTAATAAAAAGCCTTATTCCTTGCTTGTCTAGGATAGTCAGTGAATTCCACATTCTTCAACTCTGTTATAAAAGGTGCTATTTCATGGTTTGGCATGCAATCTGTCAAAATTGAATTTGCACCTGTTTCTTCTTTAGCTCCTCAACTGTAATCATGTTTCCAGCGATTTTTGTAGATTAGTAGAGAGACTATTTGAGATAATACCATAAAGAGAAAATTGCTCGATGTCAAGAATTCCTTTATGTACAATTCTCAGGAATAAATCTCTTCAGAACATTGTCTTAATTTTTTTGCATCATATGCTTATCTTTGGAAAAGAAAAAATTTAACTGGACAATTAAATATGATGTCCTTTTCCAATTTAGGAGTTTTCGGTGAAGCAGATTTTAGCTATTATTTCATGAATAATGTAAGTTATGGGTTTTATATACTATACCCTATGTTTTGTTTGGGTTTGTATTCGACATCCTATGTTGGTAACATCTCAACTCCAACAGTTGAGGTTTGAATATGTTTTTCATCTCTACTGGGAAAGAGACTAGTTTTAATATTCTTAATGTCTTGGAACTATTGGTAATTATTTTTCCGCTTGCACATTCTGTATGTGCAATTTAATTTTTATGTTGCGTCTTATTTGGATCTGAATTCATTTTATGTTGTTGCAGTATCTCATAACCCATTTTAGTGATTTTCAACTGGCATGTCTTGGAAGTTTCATTCTCCACGAGAGTGTCTTCTTTCTGTCTGGGCTTCCATTTATATTTTTTGAAAGAGCAGGATGGCTGAGCAAGTACAAAATTCAGGTTTAATCTTGTTACTTAATAGCAATAGTTGTTTCCCGAACACTGATTGTCTCTCTGCACCTACATCGTTCAAAGTAACATAATATTTGTAAAGGTTAGAATGAATGTGAATTTGGGCTAAGTTTTCTTGCTAGTAGTCGTGCCAGTAAGATGACAGAGTGAACTAAGGAACATTTAAATCACTTACCTATGCATTCCATTATCTAGTTGCTGTTGCATAATTTATCAACTAACGGACATGTTGAAAATCTGTTGACTTGAGATGACATACATTCCCCTTTTGTTGTAGCAAAAGGGGCAATGAGCTCATATGGTTGATCTTGTTTCTTAACTATTGGTGGACCTCCTTTTCATAGTTCCTAGTTTCTGATTTCTCGTTACATATAATTCTAAAAGAAAATTGCTCTCCTTAGCTCAGTACAGCAAAGATGTAATTGAAGAAACAAGGAGCATGACATTGTAATGTGGTATGAGAAGAGAAGGAATGAAAAGAAAAAGAGCTGAAGGGTGGACTAAAGGGAAGAGAAAAAGTAGAATGATGGGGAATCACTTTGGCAAGAAAAAAAAAAAAGTTACCTATATTATTAACTACCTTACGACTGAAAATGCATAAATAAGGCGTGGGCTCTGGTGGTGCAGACTTGCCTTTTCCACATTTCCCTTCCGTTACTTTATAATTTGGACACATTGTACATATGAAAATTGATGCTTCATCTCTGTTCCTGCAGAATAAAAACAATACAACTGCTGCCCAAGAGAAATGCATCACTCGGCTGTTGCTTTATCATTTTTGCGTCAATCTACCCGTCATGATCCTGTCATATCCGGTGTTCAGATTCATGGGCATGAGAAGTACTCTTCCTTTGCCATCCTGGTATATTCATGTTCCTTATGTACTAATGCTATGATAATCTGCCTTTGAAATAGGTTCAAACAGTAGCATGAACTAAACCTCTGGCGAACAAAAAACAATGTTCTTTTCTTCCCAATGCTCTTATATGCATATTGCTTGCCTAAAAAGAAACCACTGAGAATGGAGAATTAATTTTTCTGGTAGGTTCATAGTTAAAATGCGCTCAATAGCGTGGACAGATTCCATTTACACATAGGGCTGTAAATTTGTTGAAGGTGTAAATGCACGAGCAATGATAAAAATAATAGAGCCAGCAAAGAAGCTCCTAAATGATAGAAAAATAGTAGAGCCAAAGTAAAAACTGTTTGCCATTCTAAATTTTTTTCTGCTTTTTTTGGTGTAATTTCTTGACTTTATTGGGGTTGCATCAAAAACATTTGCTCTGCAGGAGAGTAATCTCAACTCAAATTCTGTTCTACTTCATCCTGGAGGATTTTGTGTTCTACTGGGGACACAGGATTTTACATACAAAATGGCTTTACAAACATATCCACAGTGTCCATCATGAGTGAGTTACACCTTAATATGCTGTAACAATTACTTCATTCAATCTATCGTAGAAGTACAACACCCTTTACCTGAAAGTGTTCGTAAATATACTCAATGTCTTTGCAGATATGCAACACCGTTTGGATTGACTTCTGAATATGCTCACCCTGCTGAGATTTTGTTTCTTGGATTTGCTACTATAGTTGGTCCTGCTGTCACTGGTCCCCACCTGATAACTCTGTGGTTATGGATGGTTCTTAGAGTCCTTGAAACCGTTGAGGCACACTGTGGATACCATTTCCCCTGGAGCCCCTCAAACTTCTTGCCTTTATATGGGGGGTCCGTTCTCTTTTATATTTTCAAAATATTATTTTGAGATGTTTCCTATGTTTAAATCTTCATGACTGCAATTTCTTTTATCGACTGCCAGTGCCGATTTTCATGACTATCATCACCGAGTGTTGTACACGAAGAGCGGCAACTACTCATCAACTTTTGTTTACATGGACTGGTGAGATTTCGAACACTCTGCTTTCTGATATGCATTTTCCGATGTCTTTTTTACGTGGTTTGGCATATTTCAATCTTTTCGGAAAACTGAGGTACATTGAAAAACTTTACCAATGTTATATAGCTGCAATTTCAATGATTGTGTTAGCCTTACCTGCCCCCCCTTGAACTATGTCAGCTTCACAATAGAAGTCGCTTAAATATGTGGTGCGTTTGGTTTATTTCTAGTCATTTTAGGAAGATTTTTTTGGAGAAAGTATTTTGTTAGTGGAATTCGAAGACATGTTGAGAATGAAAACTTGTTCTAATGTTTTGTTTGAAAAATGAAGTGATTTTGAGAGATTTTTTTTTTTGCCGTAGATGTCTTATCAATATCATTTTGTTGTGGTTAGGGCACCATTGTTAACATTAGATGTCTTGCCAATGTTCTTTTGATAGATTTATTGGGATTAAAATAATTGATATTTTGAGAGACCAAAAAATAGTGTTTCTAGAAAAATTAAAAAAACACATTTTTTGTCTCGGAGAATGAAAATAAAACCGAAGCAAGCGTAAGCTTTCCTATTGTGTTTTCTGCATGCAACTTCTGGGTTCTAGCAATGCACCATATACGATTTTTTTTCTACAAAATGTCATGCAGTGTATCACCATGTTGCCTCGTAACTTTCCAGGGTATTCGGTACTGATAAAGGTTATAGAAAACTGAAGGCGTTGGAGATCGATGGACACCCAAGGAAGATCATGTAAAACTGGCAACAGGACATCTTCAGGTGTGTCGTCCTGACAGGTTATGATTATGGTTTTTGGAGCATAATATCAATGGTCTTATGCAACTACAGTAAGTGTTGACAGAAATTCGATCGGTTGATGTCCATTTTTGTAGGTATATATTTTCAGTTTCTTGGAACTACAATGCTTTTATGTTTGGTACCTATAGTTGACTGTTATGGCCCGGTGTTTTGCTTTCCATTTGTTGTTGAATTGTGAAGTCAATAGATTTTTTATTGTTTTCCTCTAGTTTCGAGAATCATCATCTACCCACCGTAGTTATATTTTAATCTGTCACTTGATGTGTCGAAATCACCCTTAAAATTCGAGCAAAACATCCAACCAAAACCTACCGAATTAATAACTTAGGTCTGGTTTTTGAAGGGTGCTGCTATTCATACTCCCGAAACCTCTAAACATACCCGAAGTCTAAATACACCTCAGGTAGAATTAATAATTCTCTTCTTTTTACTAAATATACCCTATTTATACTCATCATACCATTTTTATTAAAAAATAAAAAACAAAAAGCAAATTAGTATCTCAAACTTGATGGTTCAACCCGTAATTCCCAACACAAATTTACAAATCGAAATAGAAAAAATTTCTGCCTCCCCAGAAAAATCCCAAAAGAGTTTCTCTATGCAATTTCTCAATTTTTATCTGGCTATTTAGAACAGTTCAGAAGAGGTTTGGCGTTAATAGGAGAGGTTGTAAAGATAGAAGAAGTGGAGTTGATAATTATTATGAACCCAAAGTTCTACAATTCTTTCACCTTCTCAAATTTAAATACGGTCCCTCTGATGTTGAAAAACTTTCCAACATTTGCAAATTTTTGTTACAAATTATATGTGACAATATCTAATTCTTCTAAGTTCACAAAGCGAATTTCAAATCAGATTAAGATATATATATATATATATATATGAATCATTGTACATAACATTCTTAACAAAATTAGTGGGAAATGACATTTACAAAATAACATTAAGTGTGTGTAGCTTATCAAGTTTGGCTTTTGCGGTGAAAGGCTTCAAATTTAGAGTCGAGCCTCAAGAAATGCATGAATGAATCTGAAGAAGATAATAAAAGTAAAACTAACAAGTTTGCATCTGCAATTCCAATTTTGTATTTATATATTAAAAAAATATAGAGAAGAAGAAGACAGTAAAAGTAAAACTAATGAGTATGAATCTGCAATTTCAATTTTGTATTTCTATATTAAAAAAACATGAAGAAGAAGACAGTAAAAATAAAACGAATGAGTAGCCTGATTGAAGATTGGGGGTTCTACAATTGAGAATAAGAAAACAAAATTAAATTACTTTTAAATATATAAATAATATATAAGAATATTTTAGTCAATTTATTTATATTTAATTTTATCATAATTATTATGGGGTATGTTTGAAATTTTGGGATATGAATAGCCACCCTTTCTTTCTTTTTTTTCATTAAAATTAAAAAATTTGAAAAAATTTGAAATATACTTTTTGTTTTAAATTCATTTTTCATATATGATATATAAATTTTTTTTTGTAATTTTTATTTGACATTAATATTATATATATATTAAACTAAATAATTATATTTAATATATGAAAAATATAGTGTTTTATGGATTGAATTATGATTTCTTGAATTTTGATATATTTAATGGAGTTGAATAAATAGTATATCAATTTTTTAAATTAATTTAAGCTAAATACATATATATATATTAAATAAAATATTATAATATTAAAGGTATATAATATTATAAGTTATTGTTTAACCTCAATTTTAGTAAATTAAAATATTTAATTTTAATTTAGGGATAATACAAAATTCACTTCAAAATATTGTACAATTTATCATTTAACAAAATTAATTTTTAAAACATAAAAATACAATGTAATATAACAAATTATATTTCAAATTGAATAATATTTATATAATTTATCTAAATAATAGGTTATACATATTTCTATAATAATAATTTTATTATAAATTCTTAATATAATAAAATATGTTATATCCTGTGCATTGAACGGACGAACTTCTATTATTATTAAAAGAAAGAAAATATAACAACTCAAAAAATACTCTAAACAAGAAGCACAAAAAAACATGAAACGGGAGAGAGATGGACTAAATCCCACCGGAAAAATTGGAGATCACATCAAGTTTCTTTCAAAAATATCATAAATGCAGATTGCCCCAGTTTTTGGTGGTATTCTAGTCTCATCATCTCATCCTCATTATTATTTCAGTGAAGATTAGGAGTTCGATCCCCACTACCCCAAATCCTTCCACTCACTAAATAAATTCAAATTAATCGAGGTGTAATTAATCTAAGTCGAAGACCATCCAACAGAAAGTTTAGCCATACTGCAGCATCCATATACACCAGAGATGTTAAAATATATTCAGATAGAGAAGCAATCATCTAATTCATATCTCATTGCAGTCTTTGCTAACTAACCAAGAAGGCACTAAGCAAACCCCACAAAAAAGATCAGTGGTTCCACGTTCAAGATTACCTATTAGCTTTGGCTCGGAGAGAAGCCATTAACAGACATCCCACCATCAACACAGATTATCTGGCCGGTTATAAAAGATGATGCCGGTAGACAAAGGAATGCCACCACCGACGACACCTCTGTTGGCTCTCCAAGCCGCCTCATCGGAGTTACGTTGTATACTTGCTCCAAGTATTCTTTATTGCTAAGCACCTGAAATAGAAGAATGAATAGAAGAGCTAAATTAGAAAGTGGCAGCAAAAATGGTTATAATTTGTATTGTTTCGATCACATTCCCAGAGGAGAGCTTTGGTCAGAACGCAAATTCAACTTAAATTTCATTACTTTCTAGCTATTCTGCCAACTGTGCCCTTTGGGATTTTGGTGGTATGGACTAGGGTGGAACTATCTAGGTTTTGATGATACAGGATGACGTAGATGGAACAATCTGGTTCTGTTGGTATGGTTAGCGTGAACGGCCTAAGTTTTGATTGTATGGGTTAGGGTAGGTGGTCTAGGCAAGAAAAATGTCCAAAATTTTCTTGGCTAGACAATAATGAAATTTAATTTGTGGCTAACAATGAACTTTTTCTTTCACAAGTGATCTTAAAAGAATTAAAGAAGAATTGGCTTGCAGAGAAGAAATGCATGCAGCATTATCTACCTAACATTCTCATCAGAGAAGTCTTTGCATCTCATTAAGGTTCGAAGATAAAGGCATGAAGCCACTCTTGACATTTGACTAAATTATAGAATCAGTAAGTTAATCGAAGCAACAATAAACTAAGTCTTTATCACGATATGCAGGGTAGGGAACACACTCATAAATAATATTTAAATATAACATTTTTTTTCTTTTCTAAAACCTGGAAAAAAATGATAATAAAACAAAAAAACCTACTTGTTCCACCATGGAGGTCCTTATGTACCAAGGTGCAACAGCATTAACCCTGATACTGTCCCTTGCCCACTCACAGGCCAAATTTTTTGTGAGTTGATTGATTGCACCTAAAGGAGAATAATAAGTTACTCATTTTAATACTATTTATCACGTGAGTCTAGCATAAAGGCTAGAGTCATACTGACATTACCTTTGGATGCTCCATGGACTGACATATGCTTTAATGATATAAAACCGGAGACAGAAGAGGTGAACACAACACTTCCTGTTCCAGAGGCTTTTAGAAGAGGATATGCAAGTTGGCCCATGTGAAACCCAGATCCAAAATTTGTTTCCATAAGCACTGTGAATTCCTCAGATGTGAAGTCAACCATAGGTTTTCGGATGTTCGTTCCAACATTGTTTATCTACTGATCCCATATACAGAAAAAGATAAATTTATTAGTTCATCATGTAGCTATTACAAAAAATAAGAGGTGGGAAGAAATGGTTTGATACAGAAAATAGCTTAATATCTAGTATCGAATTCCAGAAATAGTATACAAACGGGTATTTGGAGGTGATTACTGCATATGACACCACAAACTGGAGCATAAAACAAGTTCTTTTAGTGAAAAATGTAGGGGTGGAGCTAGGCAATGTGCCCCTGAAAAAATGGCAACAATGTACACACGAAAGAATCTTAATTGAGTACAATAAAAAGCCATGATTATGCAGAACCAGATAAATTTTGTGTGCACGTTTATTGTTTTGTAGTTAATGGTAAGAATGTAATGTGACAATATGCATACACTATTTAGAACACATATTAGCTCCAAAGCAACGAAACAGATTAAGCTAAAAGCTATTATAAATAAATGAAAACTAGAAATAGAACAAAGAAGAACTATTCTGCCATTCCACATAGTGAAATGATTTTCCTAGATCAGAAGCACAGAAAGATCATGTAAATAGAAGTGAACTAGAGGGACAAACTTACAAGAATATTGAGTTTCCCATTGAATAGAGAAGAAGCCGTATTTAGCAACTTTTCTCGGTCTGCTTGAGAGCATACGTTGCACACTGAGCCTGTGACTTGAAGACCCTCGTCTTCCCAACCCCTCAAGCATTTTTCCAGCTCATCTTCCTTCCTTGCACATGTGTGCACATTGGCACCGAGCGAGGCCAATTCCTCCACAATCGCATGTCTATACGATTTATCAGAAAACCAAAACAAAAGTACAAACCAGAGAAACACACATTAGAAGTTGCATCAATGGTTAACCATTACTGCAAGTAAAACCGGTAAATAGTGATGAGAATATAGCGTTGATCGTCCCAGACAACACAGTCAACAGCATAACCAGACTCAAAGTTGCATCTTTCAAGAATCAATACTACTAGCTGCATTGTGTTACATGATCTGAGCACAATAGAAATGGTGAAAGTAACACAAGCGTGCAAACCAGAGAAAAACCAAATTAGAAATTGCATTAATGGTCAACCACTACAGCATGTAAAACGGGAAAATATTGATGAAAATATAGTGTTGATCAGCTCATGCAACACACAACAGCATAATCAGACAAAAATTCGCATCTTTCAAGAATCAATCCTACTAACTGCATTGTGTTACATAATCCAAGTACAATAGAAATGTCGAAAGTAGAAGAGGGAGTTTAAAAACACATGTTGACTATGAATGTAACACCTTTTAGCCTGGACACAAGATTAGGGCTAACAAGTGTCAATAAAGAATGAAATATGAGGAGCTGAATCAAGATCATTTAGACAAAAGAAACAAGGAGCAGTGGGGTAACTGTAACTCAGTTTGCCAGTTTATCAAATTCTTCGCCTTTCTGAATTCTTTACTTATTTTTGCATCTCCATGGACAACCCATCACATTTTTCAGTTGTTCTTCATTAAATCCAATTAAGACCTCCTTAGGTAATTTCTTTTGGAACATAACACAATGTAAAAATTGTAGTGTCCCACATAAGAACTTGCTGATTCCAAAATCAATATCTAGTAGAAACGAAAAGTTGAATAAAACTAAATTAGACGTGGAATACGGTCAACATCATAAAAATACACTGATATACATCACACATAGCCCACATTAATAATTGCAGGTTTGAAGAACAGGAATTAGAAAATGTCAGAACAAATGAGAGCTGTAAAATATTTTGTTAGAGTTAGAATACCCGATACCCTTGGTTCCGCCGGTAACGAGGGCGGTGGAGCCATGAAGAGACCACCGGGATGGTTTCGCGGCGGAAGCAGCCGTCTTGAAGCGACGATGGTTTCTATCGGTCAGTGTAATGGGTTTTGCGGAGCAAAGCTTGAGGGATGCGGAGGCGGCGGCGGAGTATATTGCCGGAGACATGTTTCTTCTGTTTATGCTGCTAGAAGCCCTATTCAGCTCGGCCGATGTATTCAAACAATGGCGAATTTCATTTTGACCCCATAATTATGCTGGTGTAGCACTTGGGCCTCATATTATTCTATTATATTAAATTTTAATTTGTATTAACTCAAATACTAAAATTTTATTTTTGTTTTATTAGTAGTTTCAATTTTATTTAGATGAATATCAAAATTCCATTAAATTGTCATCTCTTCATAACTTTTAAAAATTTCTGATTAAATTAGATATTAAATAATATAAGTGTGAAACTTTAATTTATATCAAAGTTATTTTTATAATTTATAATAATGTGATTATAATTTAATGTATTATAATTGAAGCAATAACAGACGTAAAAATAAGAAGATTTGATTTTCATATAAAAATAAATAAATAAATCAATAATAAAATAAATATAAAAGTTCGATATTATGATATAAATTAAAATTCGGTATCTAATTTATTACGAATTTTGATAGCCATTATGTTATTTATCCATCTTATAGAATTTTTAAACGAACCAACCTATTTTCTTTTTCTTGTTAAAAAAATTATGAAAAATATGTGAGCACAAACAATAATATTTAAAATTTAAAAATTTAGTATTTTTCCGTATATAAAAGTCTTTTGATAAAAAAATTCTTAAAAATTTTTATTTTATTAATTAAAGTTATATATTGAAATTTTTTATTTTATAAAATAAGTTATATATTATTAATTAAAAAATAAAAAATTGTGTGTGTATGAATTTATATTTTTTATGAAGTTGTATTTTAATTAAATTGCCAAAAATATAAAGTTTTAGTCTTTAAAAAACTTAAAATTATTTAAGATAAAGAAAAGGAAAAATCTAAAAATTATTTAAAACAAAAAAAAAATGAGAGAGAAGAGATAAAGCCATCAGTTGATGCCACGTGGATTTTTCAAGCATATAAACGGATGCAAACCTATTTATATTCCATTCTTTATTTCTGTTTCTGTTCCGCCTCAGTCTTTTCTCTCTCTCGTGCCTCTCTCTCTCTCTCTCTCTCTTCGCCGCCGAGCTCCATCGTCTCTCTCTTCCATTCCCTTCAATTTAAACTTTCATTTACGCTTACACTCATCGAATTCAGTTTGAAAGCAATCGATTCAAACCTTGTAATTTTCCGTTATTCGATCTTACTTCTCCGAAAATTTCCAATATATGGCGAGCACCTCCACCAGCAATGTTTATGTCCATGTCATCGAGGACGTCATCAACAAAGTCCGTGATGAGTTCATTAACGATGGAGGCCCGGGAGAGGGCGTGCTTGCTGAGCTGCAAGGAGTAATACTTTCCGCTTGTTTTCTATTCTACGAAATAATGAATTTGGAGTTATTTTAGGGTTTAGTGATAAAATTTTATTTTGATGTAGTTTGGGCGGTGTATGGGAATTTGCGGGTTGATAGATTTTTGTGCCTGATTGTCTAGTTTTAGGGTTTTGAAAATATTGGATCTGTGGTGGATTTGAATTGCTGATTGGTTTTTTTCTGGTGGGATTCTACAGTTATGGGAACTAAAAATGATGCAAGCTGGAGCAATCTTGGGTCCCATAGACAGGTCGGCAAAGCAAAAAGCATCTGGAGCAGGGGGTCCGATTACGCCTAATCCGGTGCATGACCTGAACGTACCTTATGAAGGCACTGAGGAGTACGAAACTCCCACTGCCGATTTACTCTTTCCTCCAGTGAGTGTTGATTTCTTTGTCAGCCATTATCAAGATCAAAATAAATGATTGTTTGCTAAAGTTTGGCCTTTTAATATTTGTCTGGGACTTCAGACCCCGTTGCAAACACCTATGCAGACACCATTGCCGGGGATGGCACAGACACCATTGCCGGGGATGGCTCAGACTCCGTTGCCTGGAACAGCTCAGACACCTGGGAGTGATAGCAGTGCATTGTATAACATTCCCACTGGTGGTGGCACCCCAATTACCCCTAATGAATACTCTACTAATGATAATGGTGGTGTTCCTGAGAAAGCTGGAGGTGGAAGGCCTAACCCCTATATGGTATCAATATACTGAACCTCTTCTGTTGGGTTGGTGTGATTGACTTTCAGTTTAGACTGAGAAATTATGTTTCAGGAGTCACTTACCCCTTTTTCATTTGATGATTAGAAGGTTTTATAACTTTTTTCCCTTAATAAATCCTGAGTGAAATTATTGGATATTGATCATCACGAGCCATTTCTATATAATTCTTTTTCCTTTTGGTCACGTGTAGTTAAATTGAAATTTATATCTTACTCCTGCAGCAGCCACCTTCTTCTTGGTTGAATCAAAGACCTCCTCTTGATGTAAATGTTGGTGAGTGTAAGAGTTATAGATTCATATCAAGGCATTGTTCAATGTTTAGAATCTTTAGATGCTGGCAGTATAAATTAAGATGAAACTGGTGGAAGGCAATGTTCTCAAGATTGATTAGTCTCATAGCATACATTTTCTTCTCTCTTTTGTAGCTTATGAGGAAGTTCGGGAAGAGGGTGAGAAGGGAGCCCCTCATCATCCAGCAACTCAGGTGATTGTCATTTGATGTTCAGTCTTATTACAAGTTCTAATTGAGTAAGTTTTATCTGAAGATGGAGATGACCTCTTGCTGTTTCTTGCAAAAGCTACTTTTTGTTTCTCATAGGAGCATAATTAGACATTTTCTCTTGTAGGTCTTAGAATGGGCCATCACTTGGCCCTGTAAATCAAAAGGAGATACTGTATATGCCTGATAACATGCAAACATTTAATGATACTTGCAACCAACAACCTATCCACTCCTATTTCCATTTTGGGACTTCCAGAAACATTTTTTATTTTCCTAAAATGAAATGTTTCTGTGGAAATGTTGTCTTCTTAAATAGTAATGTAGCGCATCTGATATTCAGTTTTACTTTAAAATTAAAATTGTAGCCATCATTTTCATTGTCTCCACCTCATTCAAATTAAATTAACATAAGAAGGTGCTATTAACGTTGTTCTAATGATTGTCCATTCCCTTATAACTGAAGAGAGATTTTTTTTTTACATTTTGTGCTAGATGCCAAAGCTTATCGACCTAGCGATTCTGGGTGATTATATACCATTCAATGTTGTTTCAGTAATTTATATATTAGAGTTCAAAAGCAATAAGATATGTTGTTTTTTTCTTTCTATTCCCGTTGGGGTAGGATGGGGTGAGAGTGGTGGTGGTGGGGGGGGGGGGGCTCAGATGGTTTTCCATTCCTTAATAACTGAAAAGTTACTCTTTTGACACAGTGCTAGCTGCCAAGGCTTGTTATTACAGGTTAAATGAACTTAAGCCATCTTGTATATTTTAACAATTGATCACTGGGAACATTTATGATTTATTTTCATGATGTTGAACAAAGGTAGCAAATAGAAATTTCAGGAGAGCAATATATAAATGGATTCCTTTCTTGGGTGACTAGAATTGTTGCAACTTCAGTACATGTATCACAGGAATTCCTCATTGAAATCTAACTTGTGGCTACAGAATGTTATTATCAACATACATTGCTTTTGTGTTATAAATTTTCGATATGAAATTTTAGATGTCCTCAATTATGAACCATGATAATACCAAATTACTATCAAGGAATCCTTGATTCTCTTATGTCAGAGTGTCAAACTTTTCAGCAACAATTATTGCATAATGAAGAATCTATGCAGGACTTTTTCATGATGTCTTCTGGAAAACGAAAACGGGATGACTTCCCTTCACAATACCGTCCTGATGGATACATTCCTCAGCAAGATGGGGCTGTAGATGTATCAGATATTCTGAAGGTAAGCTTATTTCATGCTAAGCTGTAATCCCCAGTAATGGCATGCAGTTGCTGTTCCTCTGCATCATTGTCAGCTATGTGGAGAAATCAAATCTGTTAAATTTGTTGTCATCCGTTAAAAAGGTTAGCTTGTTGTAGAACATGCTAGCATGATTTGGAACTATTTGTAGACATGATTGCCGTGGAAGGTTGGGTATGTGACATTAATGTCTGATGATTCACCTGCCTCTACTGAAATAACCTCTTTAATGGATGTGAATATGTTTCAACCTTTTAGAACTTGTTCTTTTCCATTTTGACTGAAGTTTCATAATTTTGGCAGGTGGGTCATGAGAGTATTCAACAAATGCTTGTTCAAGGGGGATCAGAGTCTTCTAGGATTCCGCAGTTAGACGGTCCCATACCTGATCCATATGATGATGCACTTTCTACACCCAATGTGAGTCTACCTTCCTATTTCTTTCTGGGATGTGAAACTTACGACTTGTGGTTTTATTATTAGAAATTTAGAACTAGCAAGCTGTTTAATTTAGTGCAGCTACTTGGGTTACCAAAGCTCATTTGCTGGTAATTTTCCGTTATTTTTGGCTCCTGCAACAATTTTTGAAGGTTCGGCCAATAATTGATCATTCACATGTTTGTACACACTGGGAAGTGCTACTATGAAAGGGCTTCATATAATCAACAACCTTTTGGCCTTCCTATTCCAGAATTTGATTCTGGATGCTGGGAAACCTGGATTTATTTTTCTTGAAAACTTCTTAGATTGTCCTTACATGTCTTAGTGTGAGGGATGGCAGTTGAGGTGTCACTTTTACCAAACTCTTTAAATGTTTTTCTGAGTTTATAAACCACCATAAAGTTGAGGTTTCACTTTTACCAAACTCTTTAAATGCATCCTAATATTTATTTCCAGTAATAAGTTACACCTGCTGGATATCATCATCGTGATAAAAGTTTCCTATCTTTTCATGGTTGATATCAATATTTTCCATAAAGTTGATAATAGGTGCATTTGTAATAGAGGCGAACCTCATCGGGATGTGTAATGTCATTGTGGGGTTCTTAATTTTAATTCCCTTCGTTTTTTAGTTGATATCAATATTTTCGATAAAGTTGATATCAACAGGTGCATTTGTAATAGAGGCTACCTCATCGGGATATGTGTAATCTCATTTTGGGGTTCTTAATTTTGAGCTTAAGGGCCACATTATGTGAACTGGCTTTTGTGAATCTCTTTCGAGTGATTAGCTTTAGTGCAATATTTGTATATGTGCTTAATCAAATTTTATGTGGAAATATTCTTGGGGGACGTCTAATTTATTCTTCATCTAATTGCATTAGTTAATGTAACAGAGATTGGTACAGTGTGAAAACAATAAATTGGGTTTTATGAACCTCTTTATAATTGATTTTCGGCCCTTGCTATAAATTCGCTTTTATTTTGTCATTCCATATTTCGTATCTCTGTTAGATTTAAGTTTCTTTTTTAAATGATTTCACTGGAAATGACCTCCTAACTAACTTGGTTGCTTATTTGGACCTTAAAAGATATACAATTATCAAGGAGTAGTCAATGAAGATTACAATATTGTCAACACACCTTTGCCTAATGGTAAAGTCATCATCTATTTTGTCTTTCATGCGTTAAAACTATTTACGATCCCTCATTAAATTAAACCCATATGCATTTCTAGAGATGCAAGCAGCAACTCCCACTCCTGTTCAGAATGAAATTGTAGATGATGACGATGATGAACCCTTAAATGAAGATGATGATGAGGATTTGGATGATGTTGACCAAGGGGAGGATCTGAGCACAACACATCTAGTTCTCGCTCAGTTTGACAAGGTTTCAATTAGTGTTTGCTCATTTATTTTTTATTTTTCCCTGAATTTGTTGTTTCTGTTATATTTTTATCTTGCTATTCCTCAATGGACACTTGAATATACAGGTAACAAGAACCAAGAGCAGGTGGAAATGCACATTGAAGGATGGGATTATGCACATAAATAACAAGGACATTCTGTTCAACAAGGTATGTTTTGTCTTAGAAAAGTTACCTTTTCCATTTTTATTTGTGCTTCTCTTCATATTGATTTTTTGGGATTCGGATTTTCATCAGGCAACTGGAGAGTTTGACTTCTGATTTCGTTGGAGAAAATCTTTAGTCGCCGCGACTTTGCTGCTGATTTCGAAGGGAAACCAGGGATGTTCGTACTGTATTTGGTCTTTCGACTTGGAATGAAAACCAACAAAAATTAGAATGCCTCTTTTGATGGCTACATGTACATAACGGGAGATTTTTGCGTCCGACTATGTTAAGGTCAAAGAATTTTTACTTTTGTATAATTTCATTTTTGTATGCTGCGAGATTTGTTATATTTCTTCTATTCAATTCAGAGATATACTGTATGTTCCGTTTTGATACAGCTCTTTTCTAATCTGGTTCATTTAGTAAAGAATCTCTTTCGGGAAATTAGTTTCTATTTTTTCCAATTTTTGTCGAAACTATTGATTAAAATGAGAATGCATGTCATGCTTAAGAAAGCAAGTCGAGAGACTTTTTATTTTGTGTTATTGTAAGGTTTGCAGTATACTTCTAATATTTTCATTTTCTAACATGTTTTAGAAATTTAGGTTTTTAAAACACACACACACTCTATGTCGAACTCAAGCTCAAGCCTATCTCGACTCCCATTTTCAAATCTAGCCCCATTTCCTTTCTAAGGCAATAAGTTTATGCTGAGTTTCTTGTACATGTTTCAAAATCTCCCTGGCTTTGGACGTTGTAGTGATTGTGTGATGGGCAGCTTCGCTTTTCTCGAGGGTTGTGGTAATTGTGTGGAGGGAGACTTCACTTTTCTCGAGGGTTGTGGTAATTGTGTGGAGGGAGACTTCACTTTTCTCGAGGGTTGTATTTAAGTCAAGATTTGATGATAGAGTTAATTATAATAGCTAATTTATTAGTGTTATTTAAATTGAAATGAATTGAATATCAATCGTTCTCATTTAATTTTTTTTTTTTTTGAGCAATTGTGGATGAATTTAATTTTGAATAACTTTTTTATGTCGAAGAACATAACTATTATAGTAGATCTAAAGCTGTAACAACTATTTTTCTCAAAAGAGTTGATCCGATGAGGTAATCGAAAAGTTACATGCATGTTTGTGCTCATTTTAAATGAACTTCAAAATATAAGAATCCGGATACATATAAATTGTGTTTATTATTACTTTCAAATAAACTTCTAGAACAAGTGCATTCCCCAAGAATTAGTCCATTCAACCCCAAATTTGTTATTCATTTATTCTTTAATACACTAACAAAAATTTAAGGTTGTTTGATTTAAATTTAAGTAGATCGTTGAAAATTTCAATTTTAAAATTTTGAAAATTTTAAAATTTTGAAACCATAAAACAAAGTTAAATAGTGATAATTTTTTTAAGATTATGCTGAAAATATGGATGATTATAATATTATATTATATTATAATTAGTTATGTTAGTAATAATTAAATGATCGTCAAATGATTTGATTTTGGTCATTGAGAAGTAAGAAAATTGAAAGATAATGGGTAAGAATATTGAAAAATGAAAAGAAAGGAGAATAATAAGTATAAATATTTATAATAGATAGAATTTTTTTGAATTATAAAATCTAATTTTACATCCAAATAAAATAAAAATAAAATAAATTTTTTTTTTTTTTTTTTTTGGATATTTTGACATGAGGTACAAAGCAAACAGATCCTAAAGCACTTTAGCCCCTACACAGCTTCAAATCACAAGAAGGTAATCTTATTTTTGCTCAAGAAGTCGATCGTCCAACAAAGGAAGATAACTTCGCAAGTGAAAAACTCACTAAAGGAGTGGAGTTTACAATTTTTCTCAAGTGTACATACAAAAGTCCACATTACCATCAACCTACAATCCAATATACATCAAAGAGGAAATTCACCAACAAACATTAAACCCCAACCCGGTGCTACGTAGGGACCACCTCCGGCGTGAGAGGTGTGGACCCATCATTCTCCTTTATAGAATCGGCCCCTACCTTTTTATCTTCCTCTTGGAACCCATGCTTAAACCTATCGTAATTAGACATCTCAACTGGTTTGAAAGGTCTTTTGCCGAGCACTTGGGCCAAGTCATCTTGGTGAAGAGTTTCCTTTTCCAGCAAAAGCTCAGCAACCTTAGCCACTTGCTCCTTGTGCTCCTCTATTAACTGCAATGTTCGGTCGTACGCCTTTGTAACCCATTCCCGGACTTCAACATCTATAATGTTTGCTGTCTTGCTGCTGTACGGCTTCATCATCTCAAACCCGTCATCCTTCTGTGGGAAAGAGAGAAGCCCGACTTTGTCACTGAAACCGTACACTGCTACTTGTGCGTATGTCATTTTCGTCACTTTCTCCAAATCATTCTGAGCTCCAGTTGATATTTTTCCCAACAACACCTAATCAAAGACAAGGTAAGTTTACACTCGACAACTTATATGAAATCAAGTTTATATGCTCGAAAATATATACAAAAATATATCATGAATTAATTAAAAGTATCACCTCGAGGGCACACACTTGTGCAAGACTATCACACAGAATGTATTTCCATGAGGAGCCCAATTTTTTTTTCAGTTTTTCAGTTCTTACAACTTTTTTAGGGTCTTTTATTTTATTTTTTCTAATTTTTAAGGCTTTTTTGTTGTGTGTTTTACTTGTTTTATTTCAGTTTTTTGTTTTTTAGTTCCTTAAGTTTTTTTAGGAGACTTGGTCTCATGAGTGAGACGGTCTAAAAGAGACCTACTCAAATATTGGATGTAGACAAAGAATGATTCGAAAACCTGGAAATTTTACAAATGGCCAACAGAGATCAGTTTGTTCTCAAATATTTGGAAGTGCCTCTCCGACTCAAATGAGGATATGTCATATGAAAAAGGTGTGTACCTGTTCAGCCGCACGTCCACCAAGAGTCATGCAAGTCATATCAAGAAGCTGCTCTTTTGTCAAGAGAAGGTTCTCATTAGGAACATACTGAGCAAAGCCAAGTGCAGCAGTACCACGAGGAACAATGGTGACCTTCAACAAGGGTTCTGCATGTTCCAAAAACCAGCCAGCAACAGCGTGACCTGATTCATGGTAGGCTACAGTTCGGCGTTCAAGTTTACTTATAACCTGCTCAACACAAAACAATGAAAAAAGTAAAGCAAGTTAGTCACATTAAATTGAAATGTTTTCGTCCTTTTTTTATTCATGAAAGAATTGCGCAAAATCAGCTATGTTCGACTTACCCTATTTTTCTTCTCAAGACCACCAATTATCCTATCAATAGCTGCATCAAAATGTTCCATTTTCACCTTTGCTTCTTCACCCCTAGCTGCAATCAGAGCAGCTTCATTGCAAACGTTTGCAATATCTGCTCCAGCAAATCCAGGAGTGAGGGCCGCTAGTCTCTGAGAGTAAAAAGCCGGTTCTTGGTCAAGTTTAATCTTCTTCAGGTAGATCTGAAATATTTGCTCACGACCCTTGATATCAGGTTTGTCTATGCTAATTTGCCGATCAAACCGACCAGGTCTCAACAAGGCACCATCTAAAATATCCGGTCTATTAGTACCAGCAAGAACAACCACACCAGCAGTAGTTCCAAATCCATCCATCTCAACCAGCAACTGATTAAGAGTGCTCTCACGCTCATCATTGGAACCAGAAAACCCGCCACGTCCCCTTGCTCGACCAATTGCGTCAATCTCATCAATGAATACGATACTAGGTGCACACTGCCTTGCCTCTTGAAACAAGCTTCTAACCCTTGAGGGCCCAACTCCGACAAACATTTCCATGAAATCAGATCCAGATATGGACAGAAAAGGCACACCAGATTCACCAGCAGTTGCTTTTGCTAAGAGCGTTTTGCCGGTCCCAGGAGGTCCAACCAATAGAGCTCCTTTAGGGATTTTGGCCCCCAGCTCCTCATACTTCTTTGGATTCTTTAGGAAGTGAACGA
Source organism: Caryopteris x clandonensis (assembly GCA_028749325.2). Classification (NCBI taxonomy): domain Eukaryota; kingdom Viridiplantae; phylum Streptophyta; class Magnoliopsida; order Lamiales; family Lamiaceae; genus Caryopteris; species Caryopteris x clandonensis. The sequence goes on along the minus strand of JAPYKT020000006.1, from coordinate 10,009,898 downwards.
ACTCCATAATCTCTTGTTTTGCTTCATCACAACCAGCTACATCTTTGAAGTAAACCTGGTAATGGAAACAGATAAAAATAGGGCTATGATGTTTAGCATCAGAGACTGATTCCTCTAAACTATGAAAATGGATCAGAATTTGGAAAGGAAAACAAGCATGCATTGGTCTTATAGACATATATGTGAGTGAGTGTGTGTGTGTGTGTGTGCGCGAAACATTTGAGGACAAACCTTATTTTTTGTATTCTTATCCATCTTTGTAAAGTGAGCTTTTCCAATGTTAAATATTCCCCGTCCACCCTTTCCACCATTACCTCCTGCTCCAAATCCAGCTTGCATTCTTCGGCCCATGTAAAAAAGGGACCCCAACAACAAAAGAGTAGGAGTAAGTCTAATCAACTCTGTAAACCAGGCCATTTCAGAAACATAAGTAACAGGGACATAATCATGTGGGTCTACGCCCAAAGCTTCCTGGGCTTCTTCTAGCTTTTCTTCAAATGTTTCAACACTTCCAATGTTAAAGTAATATTTGTATTGAGCTTTTGATTGGGTGCCGCCAACTGGTGTTCCAAAATCAGATCCTTCCGATGTATCACGGCTACTTTGATTCTGTGGTGAGCTCCTTACATACACTTTTGCAACGGATTTGTTGGAAACAACTATATGGTCCACTAAACCTGGTTCAAGAAGTTTGTTTTTGAACTCTTGAAAACTAATCTGCACAACAAATAAATTAATTGAAGATAACGATGAAAATCACACTGCAACAAAATTAAAATAGCAGAAGATTGTATCTTATTACAAACAATGACTGAGAACACTAATTTTGTATAGACACAGAGCTGCCTAGAGTACTAGACTAGTACAGGGAACAGATGAGAAGAGTTAAATCAGTTCACCTAAAGGATGATGTACAAAATACTTCAAGAGCGCAATAGATAAATATTCAATAGCTGATATTATTGGTATATATGATGATAAATATTGGTATATATGATAATAAAACTTTGTAAAAAATTCCTCATACTATTATATACCAAGGAACATCATGTGAAAATGCACGCAATCTTCCAAAGTCCACACACACTTTTTGTTGGAAATTTTCTTCTTAAGGCTTTTCACATTTCATCCAACTTCATGTATCATCAATATCAACAAATACATGCATTATCCATTTGTTTCCAAGATTCTATATTTTTCACCATATGCATTCTCTATGATATTTGTCAGGAATTTACTTATATATGAGGGTATATTATGACGGCAACTATTTGCAGCCCACATTTTTTTCTTGAAGCACCCACTACTAAATACACTGCATAAATAAATAAATAAAGACCTCTTCAATTTCTGAATCCACAATAATTCCAATTCTACCCTTTTTTTAAACTAAAACAAAATAAAAATAAAACAATTAAAAAAAGACTAAAAAAACAAAAAAAGCAAAAAATGTTGAACATGTCCAGCTTTGGGTTTTAAGGGATATTCTGGAAAATGGAAATGAAGAAGATGGCTTGAGTGGGCTGCAGAGAGTGGAGAGTTAAGGCGAGCAGCCAACATTTTTATTTCACTTTCCTATTAATTTCGCAGCCTATATTTGGAGAAATTACTTTATTTCTTCATCGAACTACTGAAATGTGGAGGAGAATCTTTGATTTTCAATGTAGTGTTGATCAATGGGGGAATGTGGATGTTGTGGGGTTGGCTACAACCTTCACCGGGAAAAAATATAATTAATTCTCTTCAAATTTTTCAATACCACATTATTGGTGGTAACATCCATTGATCAATCCTTCAAGAATCAGAGTTTATGGTGTTTTAGGAAATTAAAAAAAAAAAAAGTAAGAGAGAGAGAGATACAGGGTGGTTGAAAATAAGAGGAAAGAAGGAAGAAGGGGTTGGAACCTTTATTTCAAAATTTTACCTTTTAATATTAGTAAGGGAATTTAGTCTTTCAATAATATTTTTTTATTACTAAAGTGAGTGGGGTGCACTGAGAAAAAATGTGGGTTGTGAATACTCGCTGCCTTAAAATTCGGGGTGTTAAGGGTCCCCAGCACCAAGAAAGTTGACCCAGCATAAAGTCATGTTAATTTAGATGCACTTGATCAATCTTGTTTGTTTTTCTTTGTGAACTCTGATTGTTCTCACTACTTTCACAAGCTTAAATTACTGTGTTGGTTTCACTTTCTAAACACAGAAATTAATGAGTCCAGCTGATGTTATAACCTGCTCAAGTATGTCTTACAGCCAAATTCTGCACAAGATGCACAAAATACATGATCTAGAGCAGTGGTTAAAAAGGCGCGCCTAGGCGCTAGTCGCCAATAATTCGGCGACGGCGCCTTATGGGGGTGAGGCGTAGCGAGCTTCGACGAGGCACCACCTAGGTGCTCGCCTCAGGCACCTCACGGTGAGGCGTAGGCGGCCCCTAGGCGCGCCTCGCCCCATCTATTGTTTTTTTTTTTTTAAATTAAATATGTTTCCTAATCCTAACCCTAACCCTAACCCTAACACACCAAAGTGACCAAAAGACAGCCGCCCAGTCCCCCCAACACCCATTCTTTTCCTACACCCATTCTTCCTATTTTTCCTCACCGGCGACCGGAAACCGGCAGTAGAAGCTCCGGAGTGGCAGAAACAGGTTTTTTTTTTTCAGTTTAAATATTGATTAGTATTTATATTATGATTATATATTTTATATTATGCTATTTATATAGATCCTATATAATTTATTGTTTATAAATATATATTTATTTTATGTAGAGATGGAGAATGATTCAAATGACATTAGAAAAGACCCTGGATGGAAGTATGGAGTGAGAGATAATAGCAATATACATGCATTCAAGTGTAACTTTTGTTCAAAAGTTTTGAAAGGAGGCGTATATCGATTGAAACAACATCTTGCCGGAGACTATAAAAATTGCACCGCATGTACACGATATCCTCAAACCGTAAGAGATGAGATAAAGAATTCATCAATAAAAAGAAGGAAGTGAAGGAGCAAATGAGTAGAACTATTGATATCGATGAGATGGTGGGTGATGAAGATTATGAAACTGATGTTGATGATGACATGTCTATTCCAAGCTATCAAGGTTATTCTAATTCTACTAGTTTTGCGGACAAGGGTAAACAACCGATGTTTAAGAAGCCCAAAAAGAAAAGAGCAATTGATTGCTACTTCACTCCCAATGCAGAAACAGCTGTAGACATGAGAAAAAAAGACAAAGAAAAGCAAGCAAAGATAGATGAGAATGATCCCCACAAAAAGAAGTTGGCGAAGCGAGCTTATCAAAAGATTGCAAGATTCATATATGATGTGGGAATCGCTTTGAATGTCGTGAATGTCCCTAGTTTCGCTTCGATGATCCAAGCAATTGGGGATTATGGTCCAAATTTGCCACCACCTTCGTATTATAAAATACGAGTTCCTCTTCTTAAAGATGAGAAAACACATGTCAACAAGATGATGGAGGATCACATACGAGCAAGAGAACACTACGAGTGTACTTTGATGTGTGATGGGTGGACTGATCGGAGGGGTAGAACATTGATAAAGTTTTTGATTAATTGTCCCCGTGGAAGTTTGTTCATTGAATCGATTGATGCATCTAGCTATGCAAAAGATGCAATGAAAATATTTGAAATGCTTGATAAGAAAATTGAGGAGCTTGGAGAAGCGAATGTTGTTCAAGTTGTTACGGATAGTGCTGCAGCTAATAAGCTGGCTGGAAAATATTTGGAACAAAAGAGACCTCATTTATTTTGGACTCCTTGTGCTGCTCATTGTTTGGATTTGATGTTGGAGGATATTTTCAAGATACCTAATCTGAAGAAAACACGGACAAGAGCTATTAGGGTGCATGGATATATCTACAACCGACCAACTTTGTTGAATATGATGAGATACTTCACTCAAAGAAAGGAGTTGGTTAAGCCTGCCAAAACTCATTTTGCAACCGCCTTTCTAACACTACAAAGTTTTCATCTTCAAAAGGCGAACTTGAGAAAAACGTTCGTGTCTGATGAATGGAGTCAAAGCAAATGGGCAAAAGAGGCACAAGGTAAAATGGTAGCTGAAATTATGATGATGCCTTCTTTTTGGAATCATATTCACATGGTCCTCCAATTTTCTTCTCCTCTCGTTCATGTTCTTCGAATTGTTGATGGTGAGGAAAAGCCTCCAATGGGATATCTTTACGAGGCAATGGACAGAGCAAAACAAACAATAGCTGCTTCTTTTCAAGGAAATGAGAGCAAGTATAAGGAGGTTTGAGATCATCGATCGGAGATAGAGTGTTCAGTTGCATCAACCCTTGCATACAGCTGGTTATTTGTTGAACCCTGAATTTTTTTACAGAGATCCCGAAAGTTGTCTTGTTAATTCTACGGTCTATAAGGGTTTATATCAGTGTATCCAAAGATTGGTTCCAAGTATTGATACACAAGATCAAATTTGTATGGACTTGGACAAGTATAGGAAAGCTGAAGGACTTTTTGGGATGCCTATGACAATTAGGCAAAGGAATACAAGAATACCAGGTAATGAAGTTTCAATTGTTTATAATTTATTATTTTAATTAAATATATTATTTTAGTTTAATTTAAGAAATTTGGCAGCTGAATGGTGGGCAGCATTCGGTTCTGAAACTTCTGATTTGATGAAGTTTGCTATCAAGGTGTTAAGTCTTACTTGTAGCTCCTCAGGCTGTGAGTGTATTTGAGCATGTAAGTTCAACACTTTGATATTTGAAAAAAATTAGCATGTATGAAATTATGCTAATTTCAAGTTACACTGACAGACACATGCTAAGAAAAGAAGCAGTATGGATCAAAAGAGGCTCAATGATTTGGTATTCATCAAGTCCAATAGAACATTGCAACGCCGATTCTTGAATCGAGGAAAAATCAATCCACTTGCTTTGAATGAAATTGATGAAAGTAATGAATGCCTATTTGGAATCCCGGAAGAAGAACTAGTGTTTGAGGAAGATAGTTTAAGATGGGATGATGTTGCAGCAGCTGCAGGAGTTGAGGAGCCTACCAGGACAACTAGAACATTTACTAGAAGGGCAACAACTTCAAAGACTTTTAAAACATCATCATCTAGATCTAGTTCTTTTGGACTTGTGGATGAGGAAGATGAATAGGAAGATATGGGAGGGGATTCAGATGAGGCAGAAGAAGAAGATGTATCATGGATACAAATCCGATGATAATCCACAATTTGACATGAACTATAATGATGATGATTAGTGCCTTGCCTTAGTGATTATGTTTAATTATTATGTCTTGAGCTTCAATATTTAATGTTTTGGATCATGTTTTGATGAATGTATTATGTTTTTATTATGGTTAAATGTGTTTATATATCTACATGTTTTTTTTTTTTTAATTTGGGCGCCTCGCTTGAGTGAGGCGAGCGCTTCGCCTCACGCCTCGCGCCTAGGCAGTGAAAGGGGTTTGGCGCCTCAGGGTGCCTTACGCCTTTTCAAGCACTGATCTAGAGTTCCAATCTCCCCATCAGTTAAGCTCTTAATTAAAATAATTAATAATATTAGGTAGCAAAAGTGAACATGACATTCACATTAGCATGTACAGTAACATTTACTAAATCATAAAGAGGCCACCGTCCCCCCCCCACCCAAACAACACACAAAATGCAAGAGGTCTTACTAGTTACAACCACAAACTTATATATAATCATAACAAAATAGACTGCGTGCTCAGAAAAATAACACCAAAAGAAAAAAGGAAGAGACAGAACACTAAGCCATAGCCCACAGGCTGGGAAAAGGTATAGGAGATAGAGAACACTGAAACCAAGTTAAGAAGAAAAGGTCAAATTAGGTTTCTAAGAAGGTCGAAATGTTTCGTCTAACCAGAGAAAAGGAATGTTTACATTATAATTCAAAATATTAAGGTTTCCTAAATTGAATCTAAGACAAAGAAAATGATTGGAAAGGAAGGTGTTGAAAGGTGTAAGCAATAAGACCAGCTCTTTTGATAATGGTAAGAGGGGTTAAAGAAAATAAGAGTAACTGAATAAGAACAGATCAATTGTCTGTCTGAACAATGTAGAATTCTTATGGACAACAAGGTCCTGTACACTTAAAGCACCAGACAATGTTAAAAAATTATGATATCAATAATCAGACAATTAGAGATTCATAAATGGACCAAGACCATTGCTCTCGAACAATCAAATTTAATACAAAACATAATTCACATCTTGATATAGATGGAAAATTTAACAATTTTATTTCAAGAATTTAAATGGGTGGAGAAACAGGGATACCAAAAATGCATATGGAAACACAAATATGCAGCCATGAGAAATTGTAAATAGTTTCAATGAATTAAGAAAACAACTATATGCCTAAAACAGTTAACATCAGACTAATGACAAATTATCCTGGCTTCACTTTAAAGCAATGTTTAAAACTAAAGTATGAGTAATAATCAAGTCCAGTGATTCTCTACATTATATGAACAAAAAAAATTCAATACATAAACTGGTAAAAAAGCAGATTGTCTACCTGTTTCTCTTCACTGGCCTTAGGTGAGACTAACAGGAACAACCCAAGTGACAGCAAAGTAGCAATTGCTTTTTGCATATCAATATCAATATTAAATGTGAAATTCTTTTGGCGATCATCTTCTGTATTTGTATTTCCTTCCTCTGTCATAGAAAGTCAAATCAGAAAGTTATGAGAGAAACCTCTGTGTATGACCTAATAACAAACCTTTAGTCTGACCATTTATTTTCCAGGGATAAAAATCTAATCTCTTTAAGCAATCTCTGCTGCCTTAATATTTTAATAACAACAACCAAGAGACATTCTGTAACAAAGCTGTACATGAACAAATGAAACCAAGAAACATCAGAACTCTACTTTCTAAAAGCACAAACTATGTTTTTTCCACTTTGCAACATTCCCTTCGACAAGAAAGATTAGCCACAGCTGATGGCTGCGTTTACCTGACATTTATAAGAAAATATTGTACAAAAATTTCTTTGATGCATAAAAATCTACTGACTGGAGCAATACTGAAAGAACATCTCCATATGAATCATTACCAAAGTACATCACCCTTAAAATGAATGATAAGACAGTTAGTAATAGAAGTAAGATCGTAACTCTGGGCATTCAAATATTCACAGTACACTAAATCCACTAAAAAGTCATCTACGCAAATAATTTACTGAATATTACAAAATAACAGTACAGACCTTTGGACTCTGACTTCTGCTCGTTCTTTTTGGGAATCTCCTTTTTGTTTTTAGGGTAAAAATTCTCATAATCTGCACACTCGGATAAAGACCCTAAATTACAAACTTCATCCCAAAATAGCCAAAATGACGTTACAGAAGAGGAAACGGGGTCTCTTACTCTTCTTCTTCGGCGCTTCGCTGGAGAAAAATCTTCTAATTCTTGGATTTGCGGCAAAGTATTTAAAATCCGATAGCAGAGCCCGAGGTATTGATCGCTTACCAACTGCAGCTGCTGCTAAATAACCCCTCAGAGACTCTAGGTTTCCATCAAAACGATTAACAAATGTATTTAATCTATCTAAAGTCGGAGCCCCCAAATTATCTTTATTCCATGAATACCTCCCCTTACTAGCCCCATTAATCACATTCTGCAAAATCCAAAACCGCAGAAAATAATTGGAAAATCAGATAAAAACTACAAAAGAACGGCACAGCTATCCACACAAATACACACATGGACCCCGGCTTACCCTGCAACGCGAGGAACGAGTTAATGAAGAACCGATTTTCGAAAAGATCATTCTTCGCGAACAATTTGCGTCAAATAGTAGATGGTATTCTTGGATTTCTTCCCGAATTTGTTGAAATTTACGAATCAAAGATTAGTTTTAATAGCGAATAGAGATTGGATATAAGGGTTTCTACGATGTTTTACGAGAAAAAGCAAAAACAAAAAATGATTCAAAGAAATTAGGAAATGAAGATTTTTAGGCTACTGCCTACTGGTATTGTAAAATAGTGGGCTGAAACGCAAACTTGATAAACAAGACAGGAAATAAATATGCGGGTCGGGTCAATGCTCCGGATGAGATGGTCCGAAATGTCATAATTAAAATATATATTTATTGTATATACTAGTGTTACTTCAATGCAATTCGCAATTTTATAATATCTTTCAAAATAAATTAAAATGATTTATAATATAATTTTGAATTAATTATTATTTAAAAACATTCAAAATATTTAATTAACAAAAATATATAAAATATAGATTTGTATTAAATTATATATTTTCTCTATCCAAAATCAGTCTTCTCTTTATTAATTGTAAAAAAAAATAAGTTATTTAATAACTTATTAGTTAATTTGTATTTGTAGCTCCAATCCACCACAATTACTAAATATACAATAACTATTAAAATTTAATAAACAATCAAAAATAATTATATTTTTAGACATTAATGTATACAACATTGGTGTAAAATTAAAGAATTTTGTATTTTAACAAATTGGAAATATTCCCAAAGAAAAGAACAAATAAAATTCAACTAACAAAAATAAACTAGTATTTTTCTCCTGTGTTGTACGATTTATAGTATAATAATATAATAAGTTATTATAAAACCAATACTATAATTTTTTTAAATAAAATATATAATTATATGAATTATATTTTTAAATAAAGTTTGTTTAAATTAAATATATATTAAATATTAAACTATACAACAATTAATCTATGAAAAATATTTTATATTTAAAAATTAATATTTTGATTTTTATATATACAATATGGATATCAAATTAAAGATCACGAAACATGTTTAATTTGACATATTTTTTAAAAAAATGGAATTGCGGTGATAAAGTTACAAGACTTTGTAAATTAAAATGAAAAAAAAAAAAGATTGAAAATCATACTTTCTAAAATAGAAAGGTGATTTGGGTGGAAATTATTTTTTTTTCAAAATAATAAAGGAATACAAAAATTATATTTAAATTATTTTATTATTATATTAGTTTAATTTTTATTTATTTTTTAAGAATAATGAAAACAAAGAGCGTTTTTACAAATTAGGGAGTACGGAAGAGAATTTTTGAAATGTTCAAACTTCCTAATAAATAATTGATACAAGTAACGCTTATGATTCATGTATAAATTTAAATATGAATATGATTTTAATTTAAAATTAAAATTAGCGGTTGAAACCCACGATTAACTTCAAACTAAAATTAAAATAGAAAACAAGTTGAATCGATTTGATTCCACGGAAACCGACTCCGATATATACCAATGCATCAGCCATCAACTGTGGCCAAACAAAAATATTGTTTTCTCGTTCTAATGTTACAGAGGTCCACGAAATTTGCATTTATTAAGGAAAAGGAAAAATGAAAACTTTATTATTAGTCTATCAAGAGCCACGTATTATTAAATGTGACCGCACAAAGATTAAAGAAAAAAAAAAAACTTAGGTGCTTAAGTTCGAAATTGTTGAATTGATTATTTATCTATTTCAATTAATTGCAAAAATTATGATTATTTTTTTTCGATATTATATATATTTGGTGTTATTTTTATGATATATATTACATATATATGTTATTGTGTAAAAATAGACAATAGATATTAATTACACCGTGTGCAATTGTAGGGCACAGAAAGCCTATAAATCTCTACGTGTCTTAACCTATATTCGATGATCTAACTAGTAACTATACTAACTTATAAGAATATAATAATAAAGTGACTTAAAAATAGTTTTTTATTTTATTTTCAGTTATTAAAAATGAAAATTATGTGTCAATATCGTATTAATTATTTTTTTGTTTGGAATTTTTTTTTTAAACACAAATATTTTTTCATTTTCATTATATTTTTTGACTATGGCATATTAAATTAATAAATTTTTACGATATTTAATTTGACACTCATGCCGCATAAATTAAAATGAGACATCAAATTTAAAAAAATACAACTATTGCATGGTCGATTATTAGGGTTAGATTAAATGTATTGTATATTGGGTTATGTGCGTCGCAATTGGACTACAAGTAAATATTAACTAATATATTAAATAATTAATGTTTTGATTAAATTAATCAATTTATTATATATAAAAACAAAAACATAACTCTTATGTTGAGATGGGGGTTTCATTCGTGCAATGCATAGGATATAATATGTAATGAAATTATATTATCATTATAGAGGATTAAAACGTATAAGAACATAGTATGAAAAAAAAAAAAAAAACTTAAAACTTGTAATAATATAACAAAGTAAGAGAATGTTGTGCAAACAATTACGTACAAAATTCAAAATATACAAAATTTGAAATGTTAGGGTTGCATTCAAATCCATTTGAATATAGTTTTTTTTTTTTTTTTTTAATGTTATGTTATGTTACATTGGCATTATTTAAAAAGTTAATTTTGACAAATAATAAATTGTAAGACATTTTAAAGTGAATTTTAGAATCAAACTCTATACAAATGTACATCCCGACATAAAAATAAAACTCAATATAAATATTTCAATTTACTCAAATATATTAAGGCGAATAAGTCAATTATATATATTAAATCGTATAATAATTTTATGTTGATTATTTATATTGTAGCTCAAATTTATATAGAAACTTTAATTGATTTTTTACTCAAATCCTACTTATATATAAAAAAAAAATTTGAACCCGTAAAATTATATATTGATAGTTTAGATATGATATTTTCTATATATGCAGTATTGATGTCATAGAATTTCATGCAATTCGATGCTATATTTGTCATTCTCGTGCAAATTCCAAAAAACAATTATAAGATAGTTTTGAAATCAAAACCTATTTCAAATATTTAACCCACGGTACAAATTCAACTTTAATGAAAATATTAAAACTTGCAGTGCAATAAAAGTTGAAACAATAAATTATAAAAAATAAATATAATATTTTATTTTTAAATTGATATTAATTAGTAACACAAATCTATCATAAAAATAGGGCACTATTTATTAAGAAAATACAATATAAAATTGATGTAATATTTTATTATAATATATACAATATAAATGTCATATAAAAAATTGTATAAAGATAATCACTTTGATATATGAATTTTTTATTTTGAATAATTCAAGAAATTTTATTTTGTAAAAGTGCCGCATGTCTAATTTAACATTTCAACAGCGCTGTAAGTAGAGATTTTATGGCTTTATCAATTACAATAATAACTTCGAAGAATTTTAAATATTTATTTACATAAAATTATATTATAAATATTCATATACTTACTATCACTCTAATATTGTTGGTAGTCACTATTTTGTTGATTTTTATTTTTTTTCCTAAAAACCTTTTTTTTTTAATTATTAAAATACAAATATGTTTTTGTTTCTAATCAATTTTTATGTATAGTATATCAAATTAATTATCTTTTCACATTCTTTAATTTGACATTCATATCATATGTATTAAAATTAAATATTAAATTTGAAATGCAATTGTTTATTATTTGAGTTAAAATTTAATTATTTATTATGTTGAACTATTTTTATTGGATCTGGGTTGTAAGGAAAAGTAGTTAGATAATTATCTATAATTAAATTAATAAATATTACTAAATTTTAAAATATAATTTTTTTTCTATCTTAATTTTTTCTATAAATATACACGCACACACTGAGATATAAATAGAATCGTGACAATTATAGTAATCAAAATTTTATATAATAAAAAAACTTAATCACTATAGGCCTAAATGAACTAGTAAATTTTTTTGTTCTCATATGATTTAGTAAACTAATTTACCCCCAAAAATTTATGCATATTTTAAATGGGAATTAAATAAATTTTAATAAAGTATTGTGGTAATTTGATTTGAACCTTGCAAACATGAAAATAATTTGTTTTTCAAATTGAAATGTGAAATTTTCATTACACATTAAATGATTATAATGTGTGTGTGTACATACACACACGTATATGTACATATATAGTTGGTTGCCAAAAAATGGCTTTGAATACTTGAGTTATATTAATTAAATGATGGATTGAATTATTTACGACCGACTTATATGGTATCATATAAAATTATTTCATTTATGTTTTAGTAAAAAATAAAAGGAATTATTTGAAAAAAAATATTTAATAGTATATTTATTTTATTATTTTTGTGAGTTGTGTGAAAATTGAAATGACACATGTTAGTGCTCATGCGTTGCAAAGAGTGAAATACTAATTCTTATTATTGTTATTTTTATTAGTTGATTATAACATAGTGTATGTAACTTTACATATGAAGTGCTTTGACTTTGTACCTATATATATCTATATATAAGTAAAATGTATTTTTAATATTTTTTTTTTGCCTAGATGCATTTATATTAATATTTTTTATATCTGATATGTTTGAAGCTTAGTTAGATAATTCAATTTCAATTTTTATTTTGATGATATTTGATTTATTTGATTTTTTAAAAGTAAAATCATAATTTAATTTCATTTTCTAGCAATAAAATAAAACAATTCAAATATTTAAATATTCTTGTTATAAATTGTGATTTTATTAATGTAAATATATATAGATTCAAGTTGGATTTGATTCTTAAGTAGATAAACTCAAGTTCAATTCAAAATTTTATGATATTTTATTTGATTTTTAAAAATAATTGACCATCAAATATGAAAATTATAAACTTATTTTTTGCACATAATTATTATATTTTAAGTAATAAATAATATATTTTTAATAATATAAATATATAAAAATAACTTTCGTGTATTATGCGGATTTCATACTAATATACATAAATATAATCTCCTACATGAAAAAAATAAATAAATTTTATTTACATTGAATAAATATAATACACTTAGTATCATATGCCTCGCATTACTAACAAAATCAATTATAGAAAATAATAGGCTATGAAAATATGATGATTTTTTAAATATATATATATTTATATATTTTTTTTAACGTGAAGGAATTGAGGATCGAAATCCTAACGCATTCCATTATTAAATGATACAATACTGCTAAAATAAAAAACAATGATTTTATTATTTATTTTTTAAGTGAAAGATTCAGGATCAAACTCCTAACCTACACCATTATTCGGTGATACGATATTGTGAGAATAAAAATTAACAATTTTTTTAGAGTAAAAAATTAAGGATCGAACTTCTCATCTATACCAATGTTTAGTGATACAATACTGTTATAATAAAAAACAACAAACTTTTACTTCTTTTTTTTCTTTTTTATTATATATATTTTTTAATTTTTTAAGTGGAGGTAATGAGGATCCAATTTCTAATGTACACCATTGTTAATGCTAGGGATGTTAAAATAATTATGGCCCAATGAGCCGGTCCATTAGTCCGAAAATTTATAGGGTTAGAATTAATTTGATTAGATTATTTAACATTAATCAAATCGAAACTTAATTAGCCAAAAACTCTATAAAACTAGCCAAAAGCCCAGACTTTTTTTTTTCTTATTTGCATATTTTCTGTTACTGAAATAATAATATATATCTTTTGAGATATTAAAATTTATGTTTAACTGCAAAGACTCTACATATTATCATTTAAATTTAGAATATAAATAAAAAATGATTTTAAATTTTATAATATTGTGCACTTAGAACTACAATATGACTTGAATGTTTGAATATTTAAATTTTGTATAGCGATATAAATGTTATAAAATATACAATTTTTAATATTATATAAATTGTATGTTAATAGAATATTATATGCATTTAATAAAAATTTCAATTTAAATATAATTGTATTTAAGCTCATATCTCAATAGTAACTTGATTAACTCAAAAAATCAATAAAATCATGATTACATTTACCATATTATAAACTCATTTAAAATAATTTGATTAACCCAAAATAAGATTAACTCATAGCCCGTTAGAATTATCCTGGAGTCGACTTGGCCCAAACTACTAGAATAAAAGCAAGGATTAGAGTTTACAATGATTGGAGAAATTAAATTTTTGTTTAAATAAAAAAGTTATAAGAAATATTATCTAAAACTAATTAAATAATTGGAAAATAGAGACGTAGGCCAAGAGGGTTTTGCAGGACCAACACAACTGTAGCAAGTTTAACGCCGGCTACATCACGTGCACTGCAAATACTCTCCTTTTTTCCCTTTTGGTTTATTCCATTGTTTATGCTCAACATCATATTGGTCTACTGATTCTTCTTTTCCCAATCTGGAATACCTATTTCTGCCGATAATCAGCACCAATTCTTACTGTGAGTAATTCTTCAATAGGGTTTTGAGGGATTTTGTTTTCGCTAGGTATATTACGAGTTTCACGGTTGGTGATTTCAGATGAGAGAAAGGAAATCGGCGAAGTTGAATTCCCAACAGCAGCAGCAGCTGCAGCATCAGAATGGTGGTCACTTATCTCCGTTTAAGTTGGCGAAGTTATTAGATCCCGAGGCTTCGTGGGACAAGGTAACAGCTCTGTTTTAGTTATTTATTAATTTTCTTTTCTGTCTGTGAGTTACAAATTGTTTCTTTTTTTTGGCATGTTTGATTTACTCGATTTAAGCTTAGTTTGCTAAAATTCAGATTGAGAAAAATATTGTATCCCGGATCCTGATTTTACATGTAAAGGTGGATATAATATCAGAAAGAAAAAGCTGCAGTTTTTTTTTTTTTTTGCATGAATCTTGTTAGAGTGAGAGAGATTAAGTGATTAAAGTTAGAAAATTGATGAATTTAAGCTGCATGGATGATCATTATGGAAATATTGAACTAGTTATTTTGGTAGCTTTATATGTAGGAAATATTTGAGTTAACAAATAAACTAATACATGCTGTGATCTACATAATCTACCATCTAAATTGCATTTTCAAGGACAAGGAACTCGAGGGTTTTACTGTCCATATCAGGATGGAGTTGGTACTTGGAACAGTTTCAGTGGCTTATTTTGCGAAAAGCATGATACTCTTTGTTTTCTATTACCTCTGGTTCTTGCGCAAGAAGGAATCCCATCCTGAACTTATTTAGATTCTTTAATATTTGAAATTAGCTATATTGGAATTGAAATGCCAAAAAGTATTAGTTTGAGTATTTAATCTGGATGCACATAGCTAATGTAAAACTCATCTGATTTTTATGTTCTATCTTCTGTTGCTGTTCAGTCAGAGAACCTTTTGTAGGTGTTAGATTACGTGAAAGAAAAGGATCCTGAACTAAAACCTTTGCTTTGGTTGATATCATATCACTTGGTCATTCTCCACTTCTATTTTCTTGAATTGGGGCACCAAGCATTTCATTGGACATATCTCTGCTGAGTTTCTAAACCTTCCTCAAATCCTTCGTGTGCATGCATGTGTGTTTATGCACATGGTCATCATTTAGTGAATGTATAGAAAGATAGAGAGTGATACAACAATTACTGATTAGTTGTTCTAATGACTTGCCTTGGCAAATTATAGAATGGCACTATCATGCTTAGCTTAGGTTTGACAGGCGGTAATTTAAGGTCCACATACATTTGATTATTTCATTAATCCAGATAACTAAAGGCTATCATTGATGCACTAGTCTCTCTCTCATTGTTATTTTATTTTGGGATGACTCGAAATTTTTGTCTCCTTAAGTAATTGATTAATTACTTCAGAAAGTTTTGACACTTGTTTACTTGAACTGTAGAATGCAGACTACATGAAATGACTATTATTCTCTATCTGTTGCAGGATCAACTTGGAGATGTACTACATTGGACTAGACAAGCATTAGGCCTCCTGTTTGGATTACTATGGGGTGCAATTCCTTTAGTTGGGGGCATCTGGTTTCTCCTGTAAGTTACAAATTTTATGAAAACTCATTTCTTTTTATATTTGTTTCCATCAATTGTCATACATTACATGTGTAGAAAATGCTGGAGAGCAAAAGTAGTGTTGATCTGCAAATGAGTTGGCAACATGATATTATTCTTACATGTTAGCCATTGGAGATATAATCAGACACTTGCTTAAGGTTATTATAGTGTAAAATGATTGAATGAGTTAAGTGAAGTCATATTTCTATGGTTTCTCAGGGATCCTACATCCATGTTCAATATGACATGAAGTTTCATGTGGGTGTCTAATAAATAGGATGTAGGACCAGGCACACATTTGGTCACCAAAATAAGCTGGAGGTGGCCTGGCTCTTTGAGCACGGTCCTTCCTTAAATTGTGTCCATAGAACCTTAAATGATTTGTCAAAATAGCAGTAATTCAGGAGTATTCGTAGCTGTCATGATGGAAGATAGGAGATATGAAAGAGAAGTTGGATCTTCAGAGGCAGATAAAGGTGTAGTGGAGAGTGATCACAGAAAATTCGCTAAGAATTACATAGAAGTTACTGTGACAAGAAAATTCAGGCTTTGATGTTGGATCCTTGCTGCGGGCCCTTGGTTTGTTGGTGCCAAGAAGTGAAGTCAAGGGCGCGCAGTGTTTGGGGATTTACTTCTTTAGTTTTTATTTACAGAATGAGAGGAAACATTGGGCTTGGGCTTTTGTGCCTTACTTTTTACAGACCAAGGCTACCATTTACTTGTTTTCAAAAGGGAGTGGTGTTATTTGGTGTCTTGGGCTATGTGTAATATCAATAATCGGTCAGAAGCATGTCAATAAAACTTGCCCCACACACACATATGATCATCTCAGTAGATACTTCTACTGCTGTACCCGCCCTCGCTCTCACTTTATACAACTTCTTGGAGTTTTGGTTAACAAAACTGGGGTAACCATATGCGCTTAAGAATTATGCATAATTTTATGATTATCTAGGCAAAGATGTGATTCATATTTTATATATATCTGCATGTATTTTGGTGATTAGAGTTATCTAAAGCAGAACTCTCAAATTTCTCTTAAGATGCTTTGAACATGCCAAAAGTTAGTTTGTTGGTTTCCAGAGGGCAAAACTGGAGCCCCTTTAGTTTGATTCTCTTTTATTGAAGGAATAACTCCTCAGCATTGGTTGGATATTTTCTATGATGCACTATGCTCCCACAGCTGTTCTTACAAAAAATATTAAAAAATATTTCCACAGCTGTGTTCTCAGAGCGAGAAATAAAATTGTGGGGTCTAATAACAAAATCCTATCGCATACAAATTTGAATGAAGCACATAAATGCCTCGAAAACTGTTGCGAACAACATATGTCCCCCCCCCCCCACTACAAATAAACCAAAAAGAAAATGGAAAAAGAAAAGGCTGCTAAACCTTGGATAGATGTCAAATGGAGAAGAGCTTGAGTTTTCTTTCAAAGTTGTCTCTGCAGTTTGTCATATGATGGTAGTTATTAATGATTTTACCTCCAGTTGGAAGAACAAGAGATTTTCATGTATGAATCGAAAACTAAATATTCCAACAACTGGGTGAATGAAGAAAAAAATAGCTCCAGTTTTGAAATTTGTGGTGTATAAAGTAAAAGTCTCGCACCCAAGATCATGAAGCTGTCCCTGTTGCACATTGCAGTATTTTTCTCCGGTTAAAATAAGCTGCTTCCACCTTAATGAAACTATAATATCAGATTTATGTAGCTGTATCTATTGGTACTTTGTTACTTGAGCACTCTCAGTTATTTGTGATTTTGTGGTACTGATTTTGACATGCAGGTTTGTGGGATTATCCACTGGGATCATCTATGCATATTATGCCCTTGTACTAAAAGTTGATGAAGAAGAGTTCGGAGGTCATGGAGCACTTCTCCAAGAAGGCATCTTTGCTTCAATATGTCTCTTTCTGGTATTTTTTCGTATTTCCCTTGTGTTCCATTTCATCACCTAAGTAGGATATTTCAAATTTTTTTTTTCCATCAACCAACCATCCTCTACTCTGTTGTTCAGCTTGCATGGATTGTAGTATACAGTTTGGCCCACTTTTGATCGCTATATGCCACGAGGTGAAGCTCGTGTGCCTTCAACTCGTCTTGGGGAATCAACGGGTTTGGTGTATTTCTCTTCAGTGTGTGCATTATTAGCCTTGCAAATGCAGGGGGTAGGCTTATCTTTCATGTCCTTTCTCACTCCTCTTCATTTTCAAGATTTTGTTTCTTTTTCTTCGTTTCTTGAGGTATAATTTTTTATGCACTCTGTGCAGTGCCGCAGAATACGACTTATCTATTCTTCCTCAATAAAACATTCGTAATTTTTGTTTTCATTATTTAGCAAATTAGTCAAGGGCAACTGCCCCTTCATTTCGGTACCGTTGACAATTTTCTTTTTGTTTTGGTTGGATGATTGGAGAAAGTAAAAGGTTATTTATTAATAATCGCTATAATTGAGCAATATTTTGTCACTGAGGTTTAAAATATATCCGATATTTTCCTAATATGTTTATTGCTACTGGGGTAGTGATAGAGAAGTCTATGCTACTCCATGAGATAATTCTGTAACTATGTCTCGTCTTGCATCAGTGGAGATTAAATGTTCAAATTTCTTGATTTCACGTAATGTATCACATGATACACGTCTAATAGGATTGAGGCACTATCTAATGAGGCCATCGTAAAAATTCCAGAAACCCACTCATGGGTTTCATAAAATATGGTTAAAGTTTGTTTTCTTACAGATTGCATTAAATAAGAAAAATACAAACCTCAACGGACTGTCTGTAATACTGTAAATTTATAATTTTTTACTAAAAATTATAGATTTTATATTGGGCGGATTAATGAATGTTGAAGCCATGGACAAGACAAATTACAGAGACAAGTACACACATTTCTTGTCTGAAACCAGAAATGCTTGCCGAATGGCTCGTAAACATCTTACAATAAACCTCCAAAAAATCTTGACCAGTTTGTAAAAGCCAAGAAAATAAGTTTCTCTGCCAGTAACAACATAGTACTTTTGGCCCTGCTTCAAACAGCTCCATTGTCATTACAATCATCTTCATCGTCATTCTTAGGTCCAATATTTCTTGCTACAACAACAGATTTTTTGAGAATCTCAGGGAAAATGGCAACTCTCGAAACACAAAAACGGCTCGTAGTGTTAGTCCCCTTCCCACTCCAGGGGCACCTAACACCAATGCTTCAACTAGGAAGCATTCTCCACTCTAGAGGCTTCTCTATCATCATTGCACACACCGAGTTTAATTCTCCGAACCCTGAGAGCCACCTGGAATTCACCTTCGTCCCATTATGGGATGGTGGTTGTTCCGGTTTAGGCAACATGTTGGAGATAATAGCAGCCATTAACAAGAACTGCAAAGAACCACTTGAGAACTGCATTGTGAAGTTGCTTGGACAGCAAGACTTTCAAGGTCAGGTTTCTTGCATCGTCTATGATTCGCTCGTGCATTTTGTGGAAGCTGTTGCTTGTCGCTTCGAGCTTCCAAGCATTTTTTTCCGACCCACAACTGCTGCTTATATGCAGTCCTATCATTCAATCCTGTCACTGCAAGAAAGTAACACCTTTCCTTTGCCAGGTATGCATGCATACTGCATTATGTAACAGCATATCATTTTGTGTTTGGTTAGTTACATTCTCTGGGGTTCAGTTAAATTGCTGAACGAATCTCGAGGTTTGTGAAAATTACAATCGACCCCTAGCCTAGTTAACTGCTAAAAATTGTGAAAAAAATGTGAAATATTCTTGCAAGTGAAAATGAGTGTTTTGAACGCTTGAATAGGCGAAAATTGGGTGTTTTGACTTCATTTTGTTGACTGAAACCTAGTCTAAATTCACTCATTTCTCATTGATATCATACTATTCTATCATCCTGTCTTAAGGGGGTGATGTATTGCAGATTAGGCCATTGATAGGATTTGATTGTAATTTCGATAAACCTGAGTTTCATTCGATATCTATACCAAACCTCGGGGGGAGATAGATGTAATTCTCCCTTTTGCATATTGTTCTAGTCATGATTATGGTATGAACAATACAGAGGTGCAACCGCATGAATCAGTTCCCGGTCTTCATTCAATCATCAGATACAAAGATCTACCTGTTACTGTTTCTCTGAAGATTTCGGAAACTCTGATAGAATTTATAAAGAGTTTCAGTAGCATTAGATCTTCAGTTGCTGTAATCTGGAACAGTGTGGAGATACTTGACGATCAAGCATTGCAGCATCTTCATCAGGAATATCAGGTTCCCTTCTTCCCAATTGGCCCTCTTCACAAACTGTCTTCATCGTCGTCATCATCATCATCAACTAGCTTACTATCAGAGGACACAAGCTGCATAGCCTGGCTTGATAAACAAGCACCTAAATCCGTGCTATACGTAAGCTTAGGCAGCATAGCAACAATGGACGACAAAGCACTTGTAGAAACAGCATGGGGAATCGCCAACAGTGGGCAGTCGTTCTTGTGGGCCATTCGTCCCTCTTCCATTTCTGGTTCGGAATGGATCGAATGCCTACCCGAAGGCTTCACAGAACTTGTCCGCGAACGAGGGCTCATCGTGAAGTGGGCCCCACAGAAGAAGGTGCTGGCCCATCGGGCAGTGGGAGCGTTCTTGAGCCACTGTGGTTGGAATTCGACTCTGGAAAGTGTATGTGAAGGAGTGGCGATGATATGTCGACCTTTCTTCGGCGATCAAATGATAAACGCAAGATTCTTGATTCATGTGTGGGGAGTTGGTCTGGAATTGGACAGTGTGGTGGATAGGGACATCATTGAGAAAGCTGTAAGAACTGTTATGGTGCAAGAAGAAGGAAATGAAATGAGACGAAGAGCTATCGAGCTGAAACAGAAACTGCAGCTTTCTATGGAAAAAGATGGTTCATCGAGCAGATCATTAGATGAATTGGTAGAGTTTATAAAATCATTCCCACTTAAAAAATGATCTAGCCAATGCAGTTGCAGTGCTGTTTGATTGTATTAAAGCTTGAAAATTTATTGGACAAAATAAAGTACTTTGAATTTTGTTGTACTAAAATTGTATTTTGTTCTCCAAGCTGCCCAACCGGAGTACTTATTCAATCACATTTAACTCTTAGGCGTTCTGACTTTCAAAACAAAACTCTTTTTTTTTTTTGGACGATGTGAGTATAATCGAGCGACCATTGCTTCACTCTACAGTGTGTGAATTCGAAAATAATGTAAATCACAAATGCAACAGGAAAATATCTGTACTACAGCACTAACAATTCACTGTGAAATGTTCTTTTCTAACATTTGATAACTTTCTTATACCTTTTCAAGATTCATATCATATGCTCAAACCTCGTACAATCGATGATGAATCTGATCATATCTGTGTGGTAAGAGTAACTAAAGATATTTCAACATGAGTTTCAAGAAAGGTTATGAACTCATTTTCTGTCTGATAATGTTACAATGAACTTAACCAACTGGTCAAGCGATTCACAGGAAGAACCTCCTTTCGTTGTCGATTTCGCCAGTTCTAGTTTCATCTCAGCTGCTCTATCTCTCATCTCTTTCCCATCTTCTCTCTCCATAAGTGTCCTAACAGCTCTCTCCACACTCACTTCATTGGCTTTCTCCAATTCCAGGCCCACTTTCCACACATGGGTAAGATACCTCGCGTTCACCATCTGATCTGCAAAACACGGCCTGCAGATCAATGGCACTCCTTCACACAGACTTTCCAGAGTCGAATTCCACCCACAATGCGTCAGGAACCCACCCACAGCCGGATGTGCTAGAACCTTCTTCTGAGGACCCCACCTCACTATCAGTCCTCTTTCGCCGACCATCTTCTTGAAATCTTCTGGTAATGATTCAACTGCATCTGAGCCGTTGAGTAAAGACGGGCGGACCACCCATAAGAATGGCTGGTCGCTTTTGGCGAGCCCCCATGCTATCTCACATAGCTCATTTTCATCTATTATTGCCATGCTGCCTAAACTTATGTAGATCACTGAATTCGGAGCTTGTTTATCGAGCCACAATAAGCAGGTTGTGTCCTCTTCCATTAAGCTAGTTGGCAATGGTGAGCCCATCTTGTGGAAGGGGCCTATCGGGAAGGACGGGGCGGGCCAATGGCGTTGGAGCTGCTGTAAGGGCCAGTGATCAAGTTTGTCCACAGTGTTCCAAATGACAGCTGATGATGATTTTACATCCATATAACTTAGTAGAAAATCGAGCACAGGTTCTGGGATTTCTTGAGTTGCTGGAAGAGGTAGATCCTTGAATCTGAGTGGATACATGTTCGGAATCGAAAGCTGCATTTGAGACTCTGCAGATAGAGAAACAGAGAGTTTTCAATTCATCAGATGCTACACTCAGTGCACGTTCAAGCACCCACACACCTACACATACCTGGCAAAGGAAGACACATGTCGTCTGCAAGACGAAACAGGACAAGATGCGAGTGCATATAAGCAGCAGCAGTTGTCCTAAGCACAATTGTTGGAAGCTTCAGCCTGTAAGCCACAACATCAACGAACTTCATGATGTTATCATAAATCACACATGCCACCTCTCCTGTTTCAAGCATCCGAGCCATGTGATCCTCAAACGAGGCCTCACAGTTAGCGTTCATAACCGACATTACATTCAGTAAGTTAAAGAAAGAGGTGTCGTAGCCATCCAGGTTGTCTGATAAGTGCAAGAAAGTGAACTTAGGATAGCTTGAAGGATTCGGCGAATTGAACTTGGTGTGTGCAATGGTGATGGAGAAGCCCTTTGAGTCAAGAATCGAGCCGAGCTGAAGCATTGGAGTTATGTGGCCCTGGAAAGGGTACGGGACGAGCACTACTCGTCTTCCTCCTCCTCGTACTTCTTCCATTTTCTGGCTTTGTGATATTGGAAATGTGATGATTGTGGGAAGTTTTCTGTGTTTGGGATCAAATATATGAAGAGGATTGTTACATATGATGCAAAAGACAAGAAGCTTAGATAATGATGCTAGGTGGTAGGTGGTTGGAGATGTTTGGAAGTATGTAAGAAGATGTTTTTGGGTTCAAACGGCAAAGATGAGCCTTGTTACTATGTGATACTGAAAACTCATCTGTTTGTCTGTAGTTTCTGTACTCCCTTCCATTCGTCCCAAAAAACAGAGTTTTATTTCATTCATTTTGTTGCAAAAAATTGAGTCTTATTTAATTTCTTGTGTCACAAAAGAGGGAGGATTAGGCATTAATTTATTAGATCGCAAAGAACAGTCATGTTTCTATTAGATGCCAGACCTTTCTCTATTAGAAGGCATTAGGCATTAGGCATTTTTTTTTTTAATTTTTATTAAATTAATTTGTTATTTATGAGCTTTCTATTTATTTTATATTAAAAGTTTAAGAGCTTTTTTAATCAATTTTAAATGACAAAAATTAATTAGAGCTTTTTGTGGTATTAATTCACGAACCATTTTACAAAATTACCCTTTTCCTCGTCTTCTTCCTTCCTCATCTCCTACTTCCTGCAGCTGCTGCTGCTGCTACCGCTACCGACTCCCAACCAATCCAGTCCCCAAACCGGCATTAATGGCGTGTAGAGTCCAATTCTCCATACAGAATAGCCTTCGTTTCTTCTCATCATCATCGCCCAATTTCCACACTTCGTTAAAGTCGCAAAGAATTCGTTTCAGAAACTCAAAGTGTTCTCCGATTTCCACAGGCGCTGCGTACTGCAATTGCAGCGCTGCGTACACTTCGAATGAGGCGGACCCTTTCGTCCTCACGACTCCGCTTTACTACGTAAATGCCCCGCCTCACATGGGCAGCGCCTACACTA
This sequence comes from Caryopteris x clandonensis, assembly GCA_028749325.2. NCBI lineage: Eukaryota > Viridiplantae > Streptophyta > Magnoliopsida > Lamiales > Lamiaceae > Caryopteris > Caryopteris x clandonensis. The sequence continues at coordinate 9,986,220 of JAPYKT020000006.1, read as the reverse complement.
CCATTGCCGCCGACGCCATAGCCCGTTTTCAGGTTTTAAGACAAGATTTTTAAATTTTTTTTTCGCAAAAAAAATAGTGAATATTTTTAGGAGTGATGGGAAAATTTAGCTTGAATGGGGGACAATGCTTTCATTTTTAACGTAGTTTGTGTATTTAATCGTTATGAACATGATGGGAGAGTTCTGTATGTTTCCTCGAGATGGGTTTTTGAAGCTCTTGGAAGGTAATCACGCTATATTGTTAGTTTATAATCCTTTTATTTTCAGTACTATCAGCTACTTTTTAAATGATTAAATGTAATTTGTACAATTGGTGGCCATTTACAATGTGCAATCACATCTGTGAAAGTTTCCTCGCCTAGAAATATAGTTGCAGATGATGGTTCCAATTTGTGCGTGGAGTGTTGTTATGAGGCAGTTCTTATTCTTGGACTTTCAATTTGTGCCATTTTTCATGCTGAGCGGCTCTTTACATAAAAAGATCAATGGCGTCATAAAATGTGATTATTCATAAGGTTTATCAATGAACAACAGAGACTTCTTGGGAAGAAGGTTATATTTATAACTGGCACAGACGAGCATGGCGAAAAGATTGCTAGTGCTGCAGCTGCCAGTGGTTCTAGTCCTAGTGAACATTGCGATTCCATTTCACAAGCTTACAAGGCACTGTGGAAAGAGGTATACTTCCTTGTAATATTCGTTATATTGGTAATTTGGTACTTCCAACACCTGCTATGATATCTTTGGTGTTTCGTTGTTTGACTCGTCTTGTTGGCAGTTAGACATATCTTATGACAAGTTCATTCGCACAACCAGTCCTAATCACGAAGTCATTGTTAAGGAATTCTATTCTAAGGTTCTTGCCAACGGTGATATCTACCGTGCTGACTATGAGGGACTATACTGTATTAACTGTGAGGAATATAAGGTATTGTTACTGCTGAAAGAATTATCATGGTTGTAATCTATATCATAATTTAAGATGATTACAAATGTTTGATTTTGCTATCTGGTCAAGCCCTGTCACTTTACCTCTGTAAATCTGTAGGAGGAGAAGGAATTGTTGGAAAATAATTGCTGCCCTGTGCACCTAAAGCCATGTGTCCACAGGAAGGAAGACAATTACTTCTTTGCACTCTCGAAGTATCAAAAAAAATTGGAAGAAATTTTGATGGAGAACCCAGATTTTGTGCAGCCTTCTTTTCGTTTTAATGAGGTTTTGAATCCTTTTTTCTTTTCAAGCTTTAATCTTTTTGCCGATGGTAATTAGTTTATATGTACATTCTATAATCATTTCCAGTAAATATCAATTGCTGTCTGCATTTTACAAGGTAAATGGATGTCCTTTCATGATTGGTGTAAAACAATATAAAATAGAGATGAAGAACTAAAAACTGGCTTATAATAAACCGTCTAGTCATTGCTGTAAGCATCTTACATAAGCTGCTCCCTAATAATGCAGGTTCCATTGGACTAGTTAGTTAATAAAAGTTGCTGTTTCTTTTTGATTAATAGAAGGTGCGCTAACAAATAAGGTTCTATCGGACTAGTTACTTATCTGTTTGCATGTTTATTGGATATTCTAGATTCAGACCTCTTTTATTCGTGAGGAACAAAATGACTTTGGACTTCAAATTTTAACTTCCATTATATTCTTTTGCATTCGCTCCATATAATTTTTAACAATATTTTATTTTAGGATGCAGTGTCATTCTAGTCATAGACCTGTGGATGGCTTCACTTTCTTTTTAACTTTTTTTTTTCCTCAATGAACTCTTCTAGGTGCAAGGTTGGGTAAAAGATGGCTTGAGAGATTTCTCCATTTCCCGAGCATCAGTGAGCTGGGGCATTCCAGTCCCTAATGATGCTAAGCAGACTATATATGTATGGTTTGATGCTTTGTTGGGGTAATTTATTTCATCCTTATGGCTTGCTTAATTATTGTAGATTTATGACCTGGAGGCTTTTGCCAGTGCACTGGTATTTTGCAATTTAATTTGTTTTCGTTCTTATCTTGAACATGCTTTAGTTTGAGGTTTGCTTTTCTCCTTGTTCCTTGATTTGTCAATCTCCTCCATTCCCCTAAATATACATATATATATATATATATGTATATGTATGTATCTTTCTTTTTTCAAAAAAGAAAATTGTCAAGAAAGTTATAGTCCATCTGGACCGCACATATATTATTATGTTTGTCCTTTCATTGAGTTCAAATTTCTTTTTAAGTGTGATGTGCAGATATAATCTGGTGACTGTTTCTGATACATTATAGCATTAACCTTTGAACACTGTATGCACAATATTTTTATTTTTACTCCTTTTCCTATGCCAGTCCGTTGATTCTGTTCTGCATTATAATGTCCTGTCAAACAGTTACATATCTGCTCTTGCGGAGGATGAGAAGCAGCCTAACTTACAAACTGCAATTTCGTCTGGTTGGCCTGCATCATTACACTTGATTGGGAAGGTAAGTCTTTTTCTCCTCTTTGGAATGCTAAAAATTGAAGCGTTTCATCTTTATTTTTTATTGGTTTAAGTTTCTGGTAAATATAATCACTATTACTAATCTGATCAGCTCATAACCCTTTCTCTGATCACGTATTCTATGTGGCTAAGTCTTGAAGTTATTAAATTATCAATACTTATCTCTAACAAGTTTAGATTTTAGATGAGGTGGGAATTTAGCGTGGTATTAGACTCGTCAAATAAAAGTCCCCCGTCCAAAGATTCAATACCAAGTGATTCACCTGCATTTGTGGTTGTGTGTCGGAGTTACTAAAGATTAAATGATTCTCTTTAAATGAGTTAAGCTTTTAGGTGAAATGGTCATTGAAAACTAAGTATCCTGTGACTGTTATGAGAAAATCTTCCTCATAGCTCAAGAGTTTACATCATTATTCTACAGTTGAATTGCTATAATAAAACGCACTTCTAAGTAATTTGTAGTGTAGGGACAACTATTTATGGGTACTTCACACTGAAGGATAAGGTAAATGGTCTGAAATTCAGGAAAGAGCTCGATATAAGCTTCACCCACTGTGTTTTGATCTTTATCTGTTTATGCTATCTGGTAGGTGCTCAGGCTTAGACCACGTTTATTGTGTGAAGCGCAGTCTTATATTCTTCTAAGAAATTTTCAATTGATGTACTAAGTTAATTTCACTAATGATATGCAGGACATATTGCGGTTTCATGCAGTTTATTGGCCAGCGATGTTGATGTCAGCTGGAGTAAGCCTCCCGAAGAAGGTTTTTGGTCATGGATTCTTGACAAAGGTATTCAAGCAAGTTAAATTGTATTGAAGTTTTCCTTTTAACTATTAAAGGCTCTCAAAAAGATCTTGTGTCCATATGCACTATGTTTTTCTAGTAGAGGTTTCATGCTATTACATTTATCTTAAACTCAGATCATACCTTCCCTGTCTGTCTGTCTTCTTTTCCTGTAATAAGTAGTAATCAAACATCCCAGCATAGCTCGCGGAATCTGCATTAAGTTTTTTTTTTTTTTTTTTTTTTTTTTTGGGTCAATCTAGCAAATTTTCAGATAATTTATCACAATAACTTTGTCGCAGTAGCTAGCTTAAATGACAACAAAATAATCTTGTGGTATTTGTTAGTTGCATTTGGATTCTGTTCTATTTATGGCAGTTTTCAGGAATAAATAAGTACTTCCCTTGCAATGAAGTAGTTGTTCTGCTTAAATAAATAATGAAGCATGCATCTCTAGTTATATCATCTTCCTTATCTTAATGAAACATAACGGTTTATATGCCTTTCATATTTTTCTTCTACCTGTTTTATTTAATTTAACGAAGCTTTCAACATTCTAGGATGGCTTGAAAATGGGGAAGTCTCTGGGAAATACCCTTGAACCTACTGACTTGGTGCACAGATTTGGACCTGATGCAGTCAGGTATTTCTTCCTCGAGGAGGTGGAATTGGGTAGTGATGGAGACTACTCGGAGGACCATTTCATCAATATTGTTAATGCAAGTCTTGCGAATACTATTGGTACTCTACTTCACTGTATAAATACCCAACTCAGTTTCCTGTCCAATTTTGTTTACTGAACCTGAGTAAGGTATTGGGAGTCCAAAATTTGGCTGCATTTGGAACGGTGTGGAAATGAAGTTATCTGAACCGAGCTGGTCATTCATGCATGGTTTATCTATTAGATTTTTCCATAAGCATATGTGTCTATCTTTGTTAGTTGTTCTTAATTGAACAAGCCGTTGTTCAATTATTCAGATAAATATGATAGTGGTTAGAGAGTTGGTAAACAATTTATATCCTTACATACAACATATTATGAGTAGCAATTACTTCAAAGAAAATACTCTCTCTCTCTCAAGCTGTTTGCATTTGCATGTGAACTCCGGATTAGATAGGAAAGGAGATTGAAGTTGTAACGGAGTGGGGGTTAATTCTGAAATACAATTCAGATTTCATTAACTTGATAAACATCTACTTACATGATTATTGTCTGCCTTTACACACTAAAGCGTGGAATAATATCTGAACCAAAATCATGAAGATCATCAATATACAAGCATATATATATATATATATATTTAATATATATATATATATATATGAGATTGTTCTTCCATATTGTAAACTTCACTGTGTCAGATCTATCTTTCCAGGAATCTAATCTTGGCTTTCCGTCAGGTAATCTTCTTAATCGTACACTTGGACTATTGAGAAAGAATTGCCAGTCCACTATTGCTGTTGATTCAGCAATTGCAGCAGAAGGAAATGCACTCAAGGATACCGTGGAGATGCTGGTAAAAGTCCACATCAAAAGTTAATTTCGGGTTATGGTTTGAGGAAATGGTTGGGAAGTATAAACTATTTGTTAGTTTCTTTCTCCCTTTAAGTTGTGTTGTACTGGAAACTGCCTAACTGCTTTTTTGTAGCTTACATGGGCTATTTCATATGGAATTGTTTAAGAGGATACGCCATTGAAGCTTAATATTGTATTTGGTTGGACTAGTGCAGATAAGCTTTTTTGAATTGTAAAAATGGCTGATAATTTTTAGCCTTCGCATCCCATCCCATTTTAGGTTGAGAAAGCCAGACAGCACTACGAGAATCTTGAAATGTCATCAGCTTGTGAGGCTGTGCGAGAGATTGCTAATGCTGGGAATGTATATATCAATGAGAAAGCACCATGGTCTCTTTTTAAGCAAGGGGACTCTGGTTTTGAAACTGCATCCAAGGTTTCTTCTCTCTCTCTCTCTCCCCTACTTACTATCTTTTAAGGTACATGATAATATGAAATATATATGTTCCTTAGTGCACATATTCTAACTAATACGGTAATTAGCAGACGTGCAATCAGATGTGAAAATGCTGAAATATGTAAATCCCACTTTATTTACATTCATGTGTATCTAGCTTTGGTTTTTTATCACAGAAAATAAAATATTTTTCGCAAAAAACTGTTTTTTTCACTGTATAGGACTTGGTAATTGTACTGGAAGCAATGAGGATCGTCGCAATTGCTTTATCCCCAATCACTCCAGGTTTATCTTTGAGAATATACACCCAGCTTGGCTACTCCGAAGACCAGTTCAATTCCATTACCTGGGTTGGTTCTCTCTCTCTCTCCCTCCCCCCCCCCCCCCCCCTTCTCCCCACATGTGCGAGCTGCATAGTTTGCATTGCTACCTGTTTGTTAAGCCATTCATAATAACCTAATCTTGTTGCAGAGTGAGACCAGATGGGGTGGGCTGAAGCAAGGTCATATCACAGACCAGCCAAAACCTGTGTTCTCAAGAATCGAGCTTGAAACTGAACCGAACACAAATGATGATACCAAGAAAGCCAGTAAGAAAAAGGAGAGGCAGAAGACTCAGAAGGTTGTTGAAGCCTAAAATATTTTTTGCCTTAATCATGGCAGTTGATCAGATAAACAATCTTGTTTGCTTCTCTGGCAAGTGCTCAAGGATTATTTGTTAGACATAAGAGATATTTGTTTTTAGGATGATGTATTACTGACAGTTATTATAGTTTGACCCCAACTGAAGAATTCTCTCTCTCTCTCCCCCCCCCCCCCTCCCCCTCCCCCTCCCCCTCCCCCTCCCTTCCCAATCTCTCTCTTGCGTAGAGTGTGACAGTACACATGCAAGCCATGAGCGATATCTCTCTCTTGCATAGGGTGTGACAGTACGTATGCAAGCCATGAGCAATGAGAAGGAAACGAAAAACAGGGTAAATGCCAAATATAGTTTTCTTATATATAAATCACAATGTATAATACAACTCTGGAATCAGAATACACTTAAATCACATAGGTGATGGAGCACAATCAACAGAAGAAAGAGTTTCACTTGAGATAGGAGCATAAGCAGTAGCAGAAGAGGGACCCACAGCTCCAGAAATGGGGCCGGAAGCCGCTGCACCTGAACTTTGAAGCTGAATCACAGAACGACGAGAGTTTGTAATCTGGAACTTGCACAGCTCAGGCAGAAAGACTCCTGCAGGTATGAAGCAACACAAAAATGTTTATCTTATCCTACGTTCATTTCAATATTCGAAATTCTACAACTTTTGTGAAACTAAATAAAATTTTGAAGTGTAGGGGAAGAATTACCCTCTGCTAGAGCCAAACTGTTGTAAATATCAACGATGTTTGGACAGTTATAGTAGCACTTAGGAGAGCATAGTTTGAGGGTGAAGTGAGTCTCCAGTAGAGAATCGGAGGAGATGCCGACTGAATTCCTGTCAACCCCACACACACTCACACACTCATCGTTCTCAATGTGGGCCCGCATGTTCATGGCTATAACTTCAGAAGTCTTGCACTGGAATTCAAGATCCCCATCACTCGACTCGAAAGTCTCCAACAGGCATCGTTTTCCAGAGGATGCTATAGAGAACGAGCACAGTCCAACGGGCAACTCCTCACACACCAGTTCCCCTGCATAAGGAAAGAGATGAAGAGGTGAGACAACACACACACACGCACACACATGCAAATGGGAATAACTTCTCTGTAAGTACCAAGAGCCCCTTGGAGGAAGATAACAAAAGCAACGAATAGGGTGTAGCGGCTCATCGTACACGGGAAGAAGGCTGATAAACTTGCAAAAGGTCTGTGATAGGCTGATAACTAACTGGAGACAATTGTTGTGTTTCTTGTGATGAGTCAGTAGGGGGTGGTGGTCCTTATATAGGCGGTATAGCACGTCAAAATCTTGCAAGAATGGTGATTTTTTTAAGGTTGAGATGAGTCAGAATCTGGTTGGTGGAATCTTGGCCGTTGAGTTTGTTCCATATGATTAATTTAGTGAACATCGAGGGGGATGATTGGTCCTCATTGGAACGACGGAGCGGTAAGCCGTTTTGCCGCTCTTTTGTTTCATATATTCTTCTTGTTTACAATTCTTGATGCTGATTTGTGTTTTTTATTAATGCAACTCGCACATGCACGCTCGTTGGTATGTGACACGTAACAATGTGAATTTTTTTTTAAAAAATTACAAAAGCCAATTTTTTTGTCTTTTATGTCACACGTTGTGTATATCTAACGGGTATGATATACACACTAACTACATCGGGGGCATATAATTTTTCCGTCTATCTAGAAATTATTATATTGGATAATATAAATTTATTAACGTTTGCATGAGTTGATGTTGATATGTACCCCATGCTCGTTCGATGTGTGATGCATAACTTATAAAAGGAAAAACAAAAGTAATTTTAAGTCCGTCATGTAATATGTTGCATATCCAACAAATATAATTCAGGCACTATCGGGTATGATGTAATTTTTGGCTCGATCCGGATATTTTCATATTGGACCAATATGAATTAATTAACGTTTTCATGATTTGATGGTGATGTGTGCCGATTGTTGTGTACTTGCAATGGACAAAAGTGCGATCTAAGTAGTTGAGACAGGTGTTAAGGATTGTAGTGGTGGCGTATTTACCAAGCACTTCAAAATCTTAGGCTTTGTTTGGTTGTTGTCTAAATGTTAGTGTTGGTATCTTTGAGACTGCACATTTGGAAGAATAAAAATAATAATAAAAACAAATAAATAAATCATGAAATATGAAAACAAATAGTTCTATATTATTCATACCCACTTGAAAAAAGAATATAACAAAATCATGTGTACATTTTGGACTAATCCACTATTTACAAGATCGGTGGGTGAATTTGATTATGAGGATAACCTTAATCGGATAATCCATTCTTTAGAAGACGGGCGGATGAATTTGACTATTGGGATAACCTTCATCGGACTATCCACTATTTACAAGACGGGCATGTGGATTTGACTATGAAGATAATCTTTATTGTACGATCCACTATTTAGAAGATGAATGGGTAAACTCAACACATTTGTCTATCTTTTGTTCCTTTTATTCATATCTTTTATTTTCATCTTTCTTGTTCACATTGTATGATTATTGATAATTGAATCTTTGTTGTTCACATGTCTTCTTCGCAATTCTTGATAATTGAATTGTATGATTGTATGATATTTTAAATTATAAGTCTTAAATCATCCATTAAAAACTTAAAATATCCTGTAATTAGTTTTGAGATGTATGATGTTAGTTTCCAATATGAAAAATTATGCACGATTTGTAGATGATATATTGCGATTTATCTGATATTCATTAATCTGGACGTATTAGCTTCGATTATGAATATGAAGTACATTTTAAATATCCTCTCTTGATGTGTGTTTGCAAATGAAAATAGGTTTTTTTTTTTTTTTTTTTTTTTTTTTTTTTTTGCATTTTAGTTCTTGTAAAAGTAAAATTTCTAACGAAATCTTATCAAAGATTATTCTTATACGGATTTAATTCTCTAATCACCTAATGAAATGTTGCCCACAAATTGGCAATTCGAATTATTTGGCAAATCTGACGTGACGATGAATTTTCACACTTATGTGAATGACACGTGGTAGCATAAATGAATGATTCTTTATTTAAAATTATAAACTTATTTTTTAAAATACAATAATAATATTGAAATTTCAATAATATATCTTAAAACGATACAAAAATTAAGGATTATTTAAGAAAAAAATAATGACAAAATTTTATTTTAATAAAGAACATAGCAAATCTAGAAGTTATTAAAAAAAAAAAAACTCACAATTTGTCAAATAAAATCTGATTTACTCTCAGATTTATAAGAAAAAATAGAATTAATTTTATCATTCTTAATTTTATTGATAATTTCATATTCGTAATAATTTTAAATAATAAACCACCTATATAAACCCTCATAAGTGACAAAGACGGAAACTCCCTACCCCATCATCTCCAATTGAACGGAATTATATGATTAAATAAATTATGGATTAGTACATCATCGTACGAATGGAGATATAGTAAAATTACATAGGTGGTGGAGCACAATCGACAGAAGATAGTGTTGTGGTCGACAACGGAGCATAAGCTATATCGGAAGTGGGACCGGCAGCCACCGCACTTGAACTCTGAAGCTGAATCACAGACCGACGGGAGTTTGCAATCTCGAATTCGCACATTTCTGGCAGAAGTACTCCTGTAGACATAATAATATATCAAGCAACTCCTCTCAAAAAAAAGCCATATTTTTTTAAAGTTTTTTCTTTTCTTTTTTTTTTGTAAAAATATAATATTTTTAAAATTATAAATTTCCATTTCTTACAACTTATTTTGTTAGTTGATTGATTGATTCAATTTTATATAATTTATTTGTCAACAGAAGAATTCAATTTTTAACTTTGACTCATGAAATGGGATGTTAACGTTTGAATTATGCTTATTTTTAAAAATAGAATATATCTTGAAAACATTGATTATGTAAAACACAGGGTGAAAAGCAAGGAATGTCAAAAACGAAAAACTGTAGGTATTCTCCATTCTACACCCGATATATGGTATACGGATGTTTATTATCATAATTTTGCACAAATTCAAAAATATATGGTGAAAAACAGCTAATGCATCATGCATCAGATGTAGGCGGGAAAGAATTACCTTCTGCTAGAGCCAAACTGTTGTAAAGATCAACGATGTTTGGGCAGTTATAGTAGCAGCTAGGAGAGCACAGTTTGAGGGTGAAGTGAGTCTCCAAGAGCGAGTCGGAGGAGATTCCAACTGAGCTCCGGTCTACCCCACACGCACTCACACACTCATCGCCCTCGATGTGGGCCCCCATGTTCATCGCCATAACCTCAGAGCTCTTGCACTGGAATTTAAGATTCCCATCACTCGACTCCAAAGTCTCCAACAGGCATCTTTTCCCAGAGGATGCTACAGAGAATGAGCACAGTCCAACGGGCAGTTCCTCGCAGATCAGTTCCCCTGCATGAGAGAGAGAGAGAGAGAGAGATCAGGAGGTGGGACAAAACACACAGACATATGAGTAAAACTTAAAAATAGTCATTTGGCATATGTAAAAATGTTTTTAGCTGTGTGAGTCCAGATACGTTACTCACTTAAAACTTATGAATCCTCTGCAACAGGAGGAGCTTTGACATATTATATTTTGAAGCTCATAACCTTTTGAGATATTATATTCGAAGTTCATGACCTTTTAGAATTGTTGGATGAGCTTCGAAGCTTATCCAACAGTTCATATTAGCACTCTTGAAAATGTTATGAGCTCGTAACTTTTGAAAACTGTTGGATGAGATCAAAACTCAGTTTTTGAAGGTTACGGGCTTTGTGATATGTTGAATGGATTCAAGATATGCATACAAATATATCTTGAAGTGCCTAATCAAATTAACCTTAGGAAATTTGACTAAAAATAAACATATAACCATACCGAGAACCCCTTGGAAGAAGAGAACCAATGCGACGAAAAGGATGGAGGGGCTCATTTTAGAAAGAAGGAAGAGGATAAAGTTGCAAAAAGGGTTGTGAGAGAATGAGAGTATTGCTGTTGTGGTGGTTGAGGGGAGAGAGAGAGAGAGGAGGGAGATGGTGTTTATAAAGGGGGAGTGGGGGTTGTAGCATGTCACAATCTTGCAAGAAAGACATAGTTTAAGGTTGGACATGAATATTTGGCGTTGAGTTTGGTCCATAGATTTATTTATTAGGGATTAGTGAAGATCGAGGTGCTTCTTGGCCATGGCTGGAAGCAGCAGGCCGAATTTGCTATTTCTTTTACTGTATTTAATGATATTTCATTTTAGTAAGCATTCTGAATGATTAAAGGAAGTTCCAGCAAAAATTCAGGAAACATCAAAATAATTAGGAATACGGGCGGGTACGTGTGAATGTGTGTGAAAAATACACCGTTAATGATAATGCATGCCGGTTGTTGTCTGCTCTACCATGGACAAAATTTTAAGGTGGCGTAGTTACCAATCACTTTAAAAATCTTATGCTGTTTTTAGTTATGTTTTGTGTGTTATTTGAGACTGCACAGTTGGAAGAATGAAAGATCATGACATAAACGACATTCTTGGCCCGACCCGAATGCTAAAAACATAAATTAATTGTTACGAACTCAACATGGAAATTATATATGGTTTAAGTTGAACACTATCATATTTGGGGCCCAACCCAAATGTTAAGAAGCATAGCCCCACATGTGGTTATGATCGGGTCATGGACATAGGGGGTAACAATTTAAGATACAACATAATTAATATGAATTATATGATTTAAGTTGAACAAATATCATATTTGGTCTTGAAACATTTGTCTTTGAACGGGTCTAACGAAGAAGCATATCCCTCATTTATTTTTGATCGGATGATGGACATAAGGGGTGACAATTTAAGGTACAACATAATTGATTGATATGTATGGATAAAGAAGTTAAATTGATGATAAACTGCAGGAACAAATTCAAAGATACATTTGAGTTTTTACCAAAAGAGTAAAGATGAAATATAATTCCCCCACCGTTGCTGCAACTGGAAGTTGAGATTACAACCACAGCCCATAAGCAACTAACTCTAAAAATTACATCCAAGAATACCTCTTCCCTCACTCGTCGTACTCTTCTTCATCTTCATACTCTGCCTCCTCATCAGCAGTAGCATCCTGGTACTGCTGATACTCAGACACCAAATCATTCATGTTGCTCTCTGCCTCCGTAAACTCCATCTCATCCATTCCCTCCCCGGTGTACCAATGCAAGAAGGCCTTCCTCCTGAACATAGCTGTGAACTGCTCGCTCACCCTCCGGAACATCTCCTGAATTGAAGTCGAGTTCCCAACAAAAGTCGAGGCCATCTTAAGCCCGGTTGGGGGAATGTCACAGACGGTTGATTTGACGTTGTTGGGGATCCACTCGACAAAGTAGGACGAGTTCTTGTTCTGCACGTTCAGCATCTGCTCATCAACCTCCTTGGTGCTCATCTGTCCTCGGAACACAGCTGATGCTGTTAGGTAACGGCCGTGTCGAGGGTCAGCTGCACACATCATGTTCTTTGAGTCCCACATTTGCTGAGTCAGCTCAGGGACTGTCAGGGACCGGTACTGCTGTGACCCTCGTGAGGTCAATGGGGCAAACCCAACCATGAAGAAGTGAAGACGGGGGAAGGGGATGAGATTCACAGCAAGTTTACGGAGATCAGAGTTGAGCTGGCCAGGGAATCTGAGGCAGCAGGTGACTCCAGACATGGTTGCAGAAATGAGGTGGTTCAGATCACCAACTGAAAACACAAAAAAACAGTCCAACTAATTATTAATATATACAAATATACATACAAACACACCTATTTATATACATATCGAGAGACTTACAGCTAGGAGTAGTGAGCTTAAGGGTTCGGAAGCAAATGTCGTAGAGTGCTTCATTGTCAAGAACCATGCACTCATCGGCATTCTCAACGAGCTGATGAACTGACAAGGTGGCATTGTATGGCTCCACGACAGTGTCAGAAACTTTAGGTGATGGGAAGACGGAGAATGTGAGCATCATCCTGTCTGGATACTCCTCCCTTATTTTTGAGATCAACAGGGTGCCCATACCAGACCCTGTTCCTCCTCCCAAGGAATGGCAGACCTGAAACCCTGCACATTAGAGACTCACAATTAATTGAAGCTGTATTTCTTGAATTAAGCTGTGTGTATAATCATCGGTGAAACTTAATGTAGCACTTAACACAAGAAAGTTGAACAAAACGACATAGAAAGTGTGTGTGGGGGTGGGTTTCCCCATTCTAGTAATCCGCATGAAAGGGTCTTGCTCACAATATTTCATTCTTGTGGGCATAAGAACATGAATTTAGAATACTATTTTAACGTAAGTACATAACAACATAGTATATATGAACACATGAGTTCATACAGACATTTATTCAAACATAGGGTCTGCAATCTGCACTAAACCGTGAACCACAAGAGCTAACAACAACCAACATAAGCAAAAAAAAGTTATACAAAGGCAGATGGGAAAACAAATCTCAATAGATACCTTGCAGACAATCGCAATTTTCAGCTTCTTTCCTGACTACATCAAGGACCGAATCGATCAACTCAGCACCCTCCGTGTAGTGCCCTTTCGCCCAGTTGTTCCCAGCCCCAGACTGTCCAAACACGAAATTGTCAGGTCGGAAAATCTGACCGTAGGGCGCAGACCGAAGGCTGTCCATCGTTCCGGGCTCAAGGTCCATGAGGACGGCCCGAGGGACAAATCTCCCGCAGCTCGCCTCATTATAGTAAACATTGACCCTCTCAAGCTGTAGATCTGAATCCCCCTCGTACCGTCCAGTCGCATCGATACCGTGCTCCGCGCACACCACCTCCCAGAACTTGGCACCGATCTGGTTGCCGCATTGTCCGCCCTGAATGTGAAGAATTTCACGCATTTTGATATATGTATCTCTCTTTTTTTACTTCCTGGTGGATGAAAATGAAAAAAGATCGAGAGCCAAAAAGAGAGGGAGGGGCGGAGGAAATGAGGGGATTCCTAGAGAGAGGAATTTGTGTTGAGAAAGGGAAATGTATAATATGAGGTGGGGTAATGTAGAGCGAGGGATTTATATTAGAGAGAGAGAGAGAGAGAGAGAGAGAGAGCGGTTACAATTTTGGAGTTTGAAATTTGAAATTTGAAGCCTTGGAATTGATGGCGGGCAAAGTGGAGTCTGAGCTGGACAAATTGGGCTTCCCAACTTTTAGCGGCTGCTGACCAACGGCTACATTAAGTCTAGGGTTCCTATTATTATTATTATTAATTTTTTTTTGCAACAATTTATTTAATTAATTGACATAATAGTATATAATATGGGTGCGTAAGTATCGAAATGTTCGCTTGAACAAATGTTTATAAATTCGCTATTGATATTATTGATCAAAACTGAATATTTAAAATTATAAAGATACATAAAATATTTAATTACAATGACCAGATTAACATTTTTAATATATTGCATCTAAAAATATATATATATATATGTTAAAATATGGTATTCCCCGAGAAGAATAGTGGTCGTATGGTAAATAAAATTTTGGTGATTAAATTATTGGTCAATATTTTTGCAATTAATTATTGAATGAATTTGAATTTATAAACTTACTATTTATAATAAGACCAAACAATATTTTGGTAATAAGGCTTTAGAAGAAAAAATAGTCGTAAGTTATTTAATGATTGTTTAATTTGTCATTTCCAGCCACAGGGAACTTAGTACTGCACGCTTAGATACAGTAGAATAAATTTTAAGTAGTTAAATTTAGTCCACAATAATGTATGAATCCCAATAATTAATAATATTTAGAATTGCACATTTAAATAATTATATCTAATAATATTATTGAATTCAAGTGTGCAATGCTATTAATTATAAGGAAATTTAGTATTGTACACTAATATAATTTTCTTTAATTATATTTTGTTCATATGGAGGTGTATTAATCATATTTCATGGTGATAAAGTTGGGGATTCGATTCCCCCTCCCAACCGCACAAAATAAAAAAAAAATTAAAAAAAAAAGATTCGATGGTAATGAATTTATCGATAATAAAACGTTAGATACACGTCCAGAAATTCAAAATCAAAATGGAAAAAAGCAAATCGATAAATGCTGCTGTGGATTGCCTGATAATCGGAGCAGCATTGCAAACCTGCACCAAAACGCATGCCAAAGGAAACAAGCAACTCTGGACAAAGCATTAGAGTCAGTATTAAGTCTCAAATCCATGAAATGGCACAATCCTGTTTTATGTGATGCTCTTTCCAGTCTTAATAACTACGCAGATACTGAATTGTTATCGGGCCATTGTGTGTAATTGGGTACCTAATCCATTCTATCAGGTGAAGTATCCACCACCCAGGCCACATATTTGGACGAAAGTGCCTTATGTTTTCTGAAGGCGGCCATTTCAATTGAACAATAAAAGCTACCTTCTAGCGGTGGCTTTCGAGATATTATCCTAAGAAACCTAAACAAAAGTTCGGTAACTTTGATGGGTGAAGAGGCAGGCCTAATACAAATTGTACTACAGTTACAAATAAGGGTGTGTTAGAGAATGAAGAAACCTAATGTTTTATCCATGAGTTCACAGAGAACAGCAGATACTTCTAAAACAACGAGCTAAGTCATTAATCAAAGCCAGCGAATGGAGACCTAAAAACATTATTTATTTAGCAATTAGTCAGTATTTGGATCCTACAGTTTGATTCTTATTATTTAGTATTGTCACTAAATTTAGCTGAGTATGCATGTATCATTTTTTCCTAACAGACCAAAGACGTGTCTGCACCTGCATATATTAATTTGTGGGATTCCAGCACCACAAAGTCCATATGAATCATCTTTTTTTTACCAACATTTCAATGTCAGCATTTCATGTAAATGAAGTGAAAGTTCAAGAAAAGATAAAGTCAAAACAAATCATAGGCAAAGTTGAATAATAACAAAAGCCCACTAGGCTGAAGAACTACGAAACTTTTAACATTTTCTAAAGAAACTTGCCAATTTCCAAAATCGCACAAGATACCCATTTTAATTTCCAATAAATGGGGGAAATGTGTTGGTTACCAGACTTCTGTAACTTTTTACCTTCCATTTAAATTAGATATGCAAAACACAGTTCATCCAAGGAAGAAATGCTGGCACATATGACCAACAAGAGATTTTCTCGTCAACTAAGAAACTTAGATGACCACGGTCCTGAAGGTTTGCCCCCAATACAACACTAAATTGCCAATTATCACACAGCAGAAAGAAAATACCTTAGAAAATATCCCAACTCGATATTTGAAAAACTGTTACCAAAAACTCAAGTTTGTCACTCCCAAGATCAAACACATCCCACCTAGGGACAAAAGGGAAGCGAGAGAAGGGTGAGGGGTGGTGGAACTGATACACCAAAAGGCAGCTAACTCAATAATGAAGTAACTATGCTCAAGAAGTTCATAGTGACCTCAAACAAGGCAAAAAGCAGGACAAAATCAAAATAGTGTTAGTATGCCATGCTGTTAGCTTCAACAGTAAAACAATTACTAAAAGTCCAATTTGAAGTTAAAATAACTTTGGGCCTATAATATCTATCAAAGCTAAATGGAGTAGAATTTCAGAAGTCCATGAATGGTTAACAAACCCAACTGGTTTCTCTCAAATCAAATTTCTCCATTCATGAAAATTGTTAATTAGCAATTCCACTTGAATTGTCACTGCACCCTTTTTCATTTTTCAGTCGAACAGATTGTAATCTCATATATGGTATCATAACACAATATTTTCAAGTTGAATCTTCTTGCTAAAACTCTCATCTTATTTTTAATTGCTCTAGCAAATATTTTTTTTGTTGTCTCACTCTCACAGACAATCCTCTGATTCTTTACGTTAATCTGCTTTGAAGGCTGTCTATTGGCCAAATCTTTAACTTATAGAAAGACTGCCTAACATGCATGATCTCTTATCATCTCACTCCAAACTTCCAGATAATTATATAAAATACTACAAAAAGACTTTATGTTCAGGGCCAACATGATGTAAGTGGCTTAAAAGAAGCATTATCACATGAGTTCATAAAAGATTAATGTATAATAAAGAGAAATTTAAATCAAGACACGGTACCATGCAAACTCGGTGCACCAACCACATTCTTACCCCCAATTGAAAAGCGAGCACCCATCCTGCTAAAGTTTCGGCCGTTTATCTCTTCTGCTTCCCAAAGAAAGACAGGTTGATCGAAATGATCTATTGTACAGAAATTTCAACCAGAAAAACAATCAACTTCTAACCTTGAAGCCAGGAACAGTACAATATCATCAGGATTAGGAATTAGGTCTTATGTTACAAAAGAGAGAGTTCAAAGAATGAAAGAGAAGTATCCTTCTGACTTGACAATAATTAACTGTAAAG
Organism: Caryopteris x clandonensis; assembly: GCA_028749325.2. Taxonomy (NCBI): domain Eukaryota; kingdom Viridiplantae; phylum Streptophyta; class Magnoliopsida; order Lamiales; family Lamiaceae; genus Caryopteris; species Caryopteris x clandonensis. Next base: position 9,968,924 of record JAPYKT020000006.1, on the reverse strand, counting down.
TTGTAACCCCCTGTTTATCAAACTCTCCAATGCTTATCCTATCAAATCACTGGGTAGGTTAGAAATCTTTGTTTCTTGAGATACTCGTTGACCAGAATCTAGCATATTCCAAAAGAAAAAAAAAAGGTAGTTTTGTCATCTGTGGGATAGTTAGTAGACATTGATAATTCAATCTGATTATGCTTTTTAATTCATGTAATCCACTGCCACTAACCAATCCAAGTTGGTTGTTATTATTATTGAGAATTGCCAAGCGATTGTAGATACTATGACTGAAAGATCTTCAAGACAACTAACGTCCACCAACCGATTGGTTCTAAGACCTCAAGTGCATCAACATTGAGAATCCACTTCTTCTTAAGCTCTATCCAAGACTAAAGGATCCCAACAACATAATATTCCTAAAATGTAATCTTCCATAAATAGATACACAGGATAGTCAGGCGAATGATTCAGTTTTCAGGTCAATTCAAGCCCATAATCACTTTTATCAAATTATAAGTAAATTATAAATGGTAGTCTACTAATTTTGTAAACCAAAACTCCGATAACAATTTCCAGAAACTGTGGCCTTGTCTTCTGTTGCATACTTCACATGACATGTAAAACCGACCCAGAGGTCCACTACAGAAGTCTATACAGTCCCATTACAACAATTAGTTGAAGCTAGCCATTTGTATTTAAATTCCGAGCAGAAATGCAGTATTCACCACGACCAAAAAAGTTCATTCAAGCCGAACAAAAATATCATTGGACTGATCATAGGACATCAGAAGTTCACTAGGCAGAAAGCTTTAAAATCCCTAATTAAGTAACGATGATAATCCAACAACGTTAGATCTATCCTAGACTAAAAATTCTCAGCAGCCTAGTAAATAAGCATAAAACGTAAATTTTACAGGGAGACAAAAATTGAGTGCGCTATGCTTCGGTCTACATCACATAGTATCAACCAAACTTCAGATTCAACGTGTTCCTTTGACCAGGACAAGAGCGTCCATCTATAAGATGGAATAACTTTTGAGGAAGGAACTGAACATGGGCACGGAAATACTAACGCAAGCTTCCAACTTTCTGAAGATCTAATATAGTCACAAGGTGCAGAACAAAATATTTTGCCTGCAGTTAAAGCAGATTAATCCTTGGTGAAAGATTCTCTACAGCTGTAAAGATCAGATTCATGCCACCTTCAAACTTCTACAAACAACTACCATTTCCAGCTCATAAGATGTTAAAGTGAAAACCCTGTATTAGCTGTCATCTTTACTGCTAATATGTTTATCTGATGTTGGAGAAATATTAATTATCCCTAGGATTTTTATGTCCTTCTAGAAACACCAATTAATCAAGGAACAATAGTCTGATAGCAGTATGTTTACTAAAATGCTTATCTGCATGATTCCGCATCTTATAAAAACTTCACTTCCGGACAACAAAGAACGGAAACAGCTCTAGCAAAAGTTCTCAAGTGGGCCATTGCTTTAAATGCAAATATATAATCAACCATTAGCTTTTCTAATCCCTCACGCCATGACAAGCATACAGCCGAAATTATCCTCTGCATGCTTGGCCCACATTTCACTTAAGGACAAATTAGTGCACCAGAATGGAATTTAATACCAGAATCACAGGTGGGTGACACTTGGCAATAACTCAAGTAATAAGCGTAAAACTAGTGATGGATACATTATGTAGAACCATAACAACTCCAAGCAAATGCTAACCAATTTCTTCATCATCACACCGTGAAAAGTTAAGAAACTCTTGGTTTTTCTTGTTATCTGCTAATATTTTTAGGCAAACGGAGTATTACTTGTTAGTATAGTATATCATAAATTACTCGAGGCATGTACATCTAGTAATTGAACAATTTTCTTTAAGATGCCCTATTAAAATACTATGACTCAAACCATAACTAGTTCAAATTAACCAAAAAATCAGTAAGTGACCTCACAGTTAATTCTTTATCCCACACCATTTATTGGACTAAGTGGTAATTTATTCATCAAATTTCCAATTGAAATTATTTTACGCATCAAAGACAATGGAAGGTAGTGCCCATGCTGGATTGGGGCATTGGATGAAAAATGCCTAAACCAACTGAACATGGGAGGTAAAAGGAGTTAGAGAATATTGGAAAACGGAAGCATGGGATGAAATTCAAATGGCAAAAACCAATTTGAATTCCGAGATGGCGAGAGAGTATATGAGACCAAAGGAAACAAGAAACTCAAGGCCAAATTCTTTCAGAGCTATATATCAATTTTTAAAGTCCCAGCCCACATGTTCGTTTAGAAGAGTCCCAATCATCAAATGATCAAACTTCGATGCACTATGTTAATCTAGTCTCTTCCTTTTCAGTGTGAAGTTGTGGAAGGCTTCTACGTCTTATAACAATCAAAGCAGATTGTGTTTTGTAAATTAGCAAAAATAAAAAATTATATGTAATTGCTTCCAACTTTTCCAATACAATAAGTTGATGGTAAGTTTGTAACTAAGTAACAAATCTCACATTTTCCACCAGCCTCGACATCCAACTGTTTCCTGAAAGTTAGTACTATATGGATTATTCCAGTTAAGCCCTCAAAAGATTATTATTCAAGCAAATTCAAATTTATTTTATAATTGGGTGGGCGGTCTATATAAATTGCACACTCAAACATTATATTAAATTCTCAATTTCACTAGTAGATAAAGTAACCAATATAATGGAGTTCATGTGCTCAACCCTACATAATTCAAATTAAAGTGAGTTTAATATATATATATATATATATATATATTATTTCCATGAGAAACCCCAATGGGAAATTCGTTGTCACTCAACATTGATCTTAGGTGGTAAGACCAGTATATTTTAAGAAGTCAAAACATATAAAAAGCATGGGTAATTTGAGAAGCACTTTCGAATTTCTGACATAACCATTGCACACACATACAAAATAAATTGCATTAAAAATTTGCGTAAAAAATTGAAAAAGAAAAGATTGCGTAAAAAAATATATATATATATATATGTGTGTGTGTGTGTGTGTGTGTGTGTAATTGGCTTCAAGAACTTAAAAGATATATTTTATTTTTTACTATTCTAAAACTTCAAAATTTTATTTATTTTCAATGTCCATTTTATTGTAAAGACTCACTTTCAGAAACTATGTCAAAACATTACATATATTTTATATCATTTTCCGCATTTACTTTCTTTTCAAATCTACTAGCATTTTGCATCTTTCTACAAAAAGAAACATAAAACAAAATGAATTTTGGTATGTAAACGTATACACTAGATGGAAATATGACCTATCCAAATAAAGTTATATTACCTTAAATAAACTAAAAAAATTTGTTTTAAATCCTTAAAAAATAGAAAATGAAACATAACAGAAACTAAACTAATCAGTGCCTAGATACTTAAGAGCATCCTAGACCTTAGGAGTAGCATTACCCTTTGTCCAAACACATCAACAACAGTAGATCTGATCTAAGTTACTTATTATACAGATATACCATCTCTTTTCATTTTTCATTTGCTGGAGTTAAATTTAAAAAAAAAAAAAAAACAGATTTATATAATGAGTTTGTACGACCGTCATCTGCAGTATATGAGGAATCTTATGTTCTTAGACTTAATTCATACACTTTAATTTTTCCAGTTTCAGATAATAGTCGGTTATTCTATCCAACTAACTTTATGTGGGTTGTAGACAGAGATAATCATAAAAAATGTAAAATTGACAGTACTTTCAGATCATTCAAGCCAACAAAGGTGCACATGCATCAATAACTCTGAAACTTAGTTCACCATCAACAGAGCATAGGTTTTTCTCATTCTAATACATATTTCTTCCAGTTTCATTAAAATGAAAGATAGCGAAGGAATGTAAAATCCTAGCATATATGTCACACCATGTGCACTTTTGCGAGAAGATATGCTTAGTTTCAAACTTCAGACCAAGTTTGCTCTGGAAGCCATGCTGATCCAAAACCAAATAAAAGAGCTGTTAAAGGTTAACACATAATATTCTTACCATAACATTAACAAAAATAAATAAAGTGCAATACATTTTAACTAGCATAATGGTAAATCCATCAGAAAACTATCCATGCTGAAAAGTAGGATGTTCAAAGTCATAAATCAACAAACCTAATTTCCATTAAACTTCACTCCAGAAACACTCTAAAGTCAGCAACCTGAAATGGTAAAAGATGAGTAAGCCAAAATTGTGAAATTCGAAGTAGAGGCCAATAAGAAAAGAGAAAGCTCCACTTGAAACCAGACCAGAATGTGACTCGCACTTGCTCCAGAATCATGTCTTGCTTCCACGACCAGCAGTGCCAACTTTCCTACTCCTGCTTCCTCCTTCATTCACCATACGACCACCAGAAGCTCTGCACAGCAATGTCAAAGATGATGATCACACGTGATTTAGTTATGCCACAAAGCATCGGATAGTTACTTACCTCTGCTTCTTTTTGTTCTGCCGCTTAATACTTTTCACAATATCCATGGCCATATTTTGGTGCTCCCTTGTTTGTGAGTGCATCTCCAGTCCTTCAACCGTCTCACAGTCAAATTCGCATATCCTGCACCATCCGGTGCTTGGTGGCCTCCTCTTCCTAGACTGATCAATGGAATCTATACCACCCTACAATAAAGTAAAACCAAATGAACTAAGAGTCGCATAAATGAATATGTGCAAATAAAGGTGATGTGCATCAATCAATCAGAAGCATATAAATAAATATGTGCAAACATATAGAAATAACACCATGCAAACCATAAGCCACAGTAATAGAGAATCAATCAAACTGAAGATTAAAAGGTAATTTTAAAGCTTACTGAAAATTTTCCAGCATTTGGGAAACAATGGAAAGGATAGTTGCTCCTCCCGGCAGGATTCCCGGAAGGTAGGAAACCTGCTACATCTCTCCCAGATTCAGAGAAAGGAGGACGCGGAAAATTCCCTGTGGCTTCTCCTGCATGACCATGACCAGGGAAGGTGCCAGGTCCAGTCTCACCCATGTTGAACTGACCAGGCAAATATCCTGGACCAGAAATTTTCTCCCTCGTCGAATGACCTGATCCATCTTGCCCAAAAACATCATCAGTTCCAATGTGGTTGCGGATCAGAGCAGGAGGCCTATGTTCACCAAATCTAGGATTACCGGGGCCATCAATGTCACCTCTTCGCAGGTGACCAGGCAAGGGAGGGAACACTCCATCACGAAAAGAATTTCCAACTGGATCAGAAGAAAGATTGAAAGACCTGGATCCTTCACCAAACCTATGTGCTTCCCTAGAATTAAAATCATCCAAAGCCATGGTTCCACGGGGGAAGCTTGACGGGCCACCCAATCCACGGGGAGGGGAGCCAAGATAATCCCCAGCAGGACTTTGGTAAGAGAATGGTTTCACATGTTGTTGCCCAAATTCAGGTCCAGACCCAAATGCATCCCCATGACTGTGCCCACCAGAAGGACGATGTGGCAAAAATCTTGAATGCGTGCCCAAAGCACCAGAATCCAACTTCGATCCAGCATCATAGTTTGGACCATGAAATTGTTTATCATGAGACCTTGATGCTGCATTCACCAAAGAAAAAAGAGGTCATTTATAGTAGCCTCTCAAATAATCTCAAATGAGAATATAGGCAAATGAGATTCAAATAACTTTAGAGACTTTACCTTGATCAAGAGGGCGAGCTTGCTCCCTCGAAAAGAAATTTAATTGCTCCCGGGACAGGGGCTTCAGATTTCCTTCCCTGGAGCCAAACATGGAGGAGTCAGGAGCTGTTCCACCATTCCCTCTCAAAAAATTTGGCTCATCAGGATGAGGTTTGATAAGAGGGGGGCCCTCACCAGATCCTGACACCTGATCTCTCGGCATCATAACTTCACTCGGCCTAACAACATGCTGGGAACCATAGTGACCTTCAACATGACGGGGAGGGGCTCTTCCTGTAGTGCTACGTGGATCAGCAATGCTTGTCAGCTCAGACCCTTGAGGGCCAAATTGAGATTCAAAGCTTCTTGGAGGACCACCAAAATTACTAGAAGCCTTTCCCTCAGTGAGGTTAAGAGATTGTCCAAGATGAGGCGGGTTTGCTGGACCTTGTGGCCCTACTGCTGATGAAGGTTGCCCTTCCACTTGTGCTTGAGACCTTTCTTGGTGGGTACCATGAGGTTTTGGAGGTATTAGATTCCCTTCTGTACTGGAAGCAGGGAGAGATGGGAGAGACTGTCTGTCATAGTTGGAAGAGGATTGGCCTGCAACAGCAGTTTTTGATAACTTCATCTGATTCTCCAGGTCTGCTGGTTTCAATGGAAGAGAATCTGTCAATAAATGAACCTCCTTTTTACAGAACTTATCATCAGCACCTCCAGCTTCACAGGATTTTCCCCCAGATGTTTCTGAGACACCCTTCATATCACCGATTTCTTGCTTGATAACAGGCTTAATTAAACCATCCTGGCCAGAGTTATCAGAATCCTTGAGGACTGTTCCATTTTGTCTAGTTCCCCCTTCCTCTTTCAGGGACTGCCCTTCAACATATTTCTCAACAGGCCCCTTTGATGGGGATTTAATTTCTTGAACAGTTGCATTCTGCTCAGTAGGTTGTGCATAATTTTGATTTACAGATGTCTGAGTTGAAGCTGGTTGTGCAGGTCCAGAGGGAGCCAGGGGACCAAAACCACCATATGACAGAGGGTGACTCTCGAGATGTGTCCCCTGGTTTGGAATCATAGGTGTCCCAATGTAGCTCTGAGATTGCTGCGGCTGAGGGGGACCAGATGGGCGCATCTGCATCTGGGATTGCATGGGGTGCTGGGGGGGAAGATGGCCTTGCTGGTGCATCTGGCCTTGAAATGGTGCAAGAAACTGCTGCTGTTGAGCATAATTCTGAGGTGGAACTTGTTGAACTGATTGCACGGGCGGACGATGTTGTGTGGGATAAGTCGGTTGTGGCCCCTGAGGTAGAAACTGCTGAATTGGGGCAGGAGCAGCGCCAGGCACCTGACTTTGTGGTGGCAACACTGTTGAAGGCTGTTGCTGGGAAATTGAAGCATAAGGCTGGGGTGGTCGCATAGTTGCCGGTTGCTGGGGGGCCTGACCATGTGCTTGACCTGGATGGAAGGACCCACCTGCTGGATGAGGTTGCATTGGATGTTGTGGAGCTCCTGACTGCATTTTCTGGGCTGGCAGAGGTTGTTGATATGAATGATGCCCACCAACAGGAGGAGCTGGTGGATGTGGAACCTGCTGTCCAGTAGAAGGAGCTCCGGTCTGGTTAAATTGAGGATGGAAAATAGGTTGGGACTGAGACTGATAGGGATGTTGTGGTGGAATTTGCACATTTGACTGGTTAGATGATTGAGGGTATGGATGGGGTTGAGGATGCATTTGTGGTGGCACATGAACTTGGGGAGCCTGAGAATGATTCGTTTGTGCGTGCGAAGGGTGATATTGAGGCATCTGAGTATGTTGTGCAGGAGGCCGCATGCCAATTCCCTGAGCATATTGAGAAGGCTGAGTGGACTGACTGTGAGGAGGGGGTGGTGGTAGCACCTGAGGGGGCATCTGAGTCTGCGGCCTCATCGCAGGATGAGGTTGTTGTTGTGTGTTGACTTGATAGTTAGGAGCTAAAGCTTGCACATGTGCCTGGGCCTGGGCCTGAGGTGGTTGTTGCACTTGAGGCAGACCTTGGAGTGTTTGGAAGTGGGGCTGTGGCTGCTGTTGAGTTTGAGCCTGCCCTTGGGCTTGTGGTTGAACATGAGCCTGTGGAGGGGGCTGGGGAACAGGATTGGGCTGCTGCACTTGTTGCGGCTGGAGTGGCAATTGTTGCTGGGTTTGTCCTGGTGTTTGATGATGTTGCTGCTGCTGTGGATGGGATTGGGGATGGCCTTGATGTTGAGCTTGCACAGGAGCCTGGGGATATGCATGAGATTGTTGTTCGCCCTGCACTTGCACCTGTTGCTGCTGGTACTGTTGAATGGGCTGTTGCTGAATAGCATAATATTGCTGCTGTTGTTGGTAAGGGTCGTATCCCACATACTGCTGATAATACTGTTGATACTGTTGTTGATACCACTGATCCGGAGCTGGCGCAGCAACAGGAGCAGCAACTGGGGTTTGAGAGTTGGCATTCTCTTGCACATTACTGTTTTGTCCAGGTAATGGAGTAGAAGCAACATTTGGAGGGTTCTGGCCCTGAGAAACTGGGGCTCCTGATTGAGCAGCAGTCTGATTCGCCACTGCAGTAACTGTGGATGTAGTTGTCACTGATCTAGATAAGCCAGATGCACCCGCTATAGCCTGTTGGCCATCATATACGCCCTGATATTGGGGGAAAAAATAAATAAATAAACAAAAGTTGAGGATAAAATAAATCTTCATAATTTCTTCCCAATGTGTAAGTCATTGATATGCTTACAGGACAAATTTGAGCATGATCATGTACTTGGCGATGCACAAGCTGGATCCCACATCTGTTGCATATAACAGGTGAGTTTCCAAAGGTACACCCAGATCCATGGGAGGCGCAATCAGACAAAGTACCCTCCCATGTACATCCACTTCGGAAGTAGAGACAATGAACCTTAACCTTCCCAACTTTTTCTGCCAGTGCTTTATCTGACTCAATTAGTGGCTGTAACAACATTAAAAATGTCAGAAGATGAAAGAGGACAACTACATGCATCAACCATTATTGATTATTATAAAAATATGACCTTAGAGTCAGGTTCTGTCACTAGGTATCCGTCATAAGGGCAGGCCCTGCTACCATTCGCGATGTGTGCCAAGCAAGGTTTACAGTACAGATGTGTGCACTGTGCCTGAAATGCTTCATTAGGATAAACGAGTGTGCGACAAACAGGACAAAAATATTCCCCCGGGTAAGAATGAATGTCCACTATGCACTCAATATCAAAACCCATTGCGTCTCAAGCACAAACTTGAACGCCTACAACCTCCGATATCTGGCGAACAATGCACTGCACAAGAAACATATGTTCAGAATGACAAGAAACGAGTAAGCAAGAGATAAAAGGGGGAAGAACAATAAACGCTAGGGCAGACAGTGGGCACGTGTCCGTTACAAAGCAGTGGGCCCATGCTCGTGACAGTTTATATCGTTGTGAAGCAGTGGGCCCATATGCTCGTGTCGGTTAATATTGGTGTGGCTTCACCAAAAATAGCAGGCAGACATGCATGAACAAATGCATTTTATTTAGAGAAACAAATCATATAAATACAGTAACCAGCTTTCATATGGAAATTCTCATAACGCCTCAAGTTAAGATTGATGCAGCAGCATCCACAAATATGATGCAACACAGTGTGTAATTTAATAATGTCACTTAACAAAAAATCATCCATCCCAAGATCATATCAAACATTGAAGATACACATAAACCCTAAGCCAGGAGGATCAGATCACAATTTCTTTACCAAAAAAGATATTTGTCTTCCTTTGTTAATGAAAACAAACAGATCTGAACAATTGAACCAAATTCTTTTCTTCTTTCCAATGTTAAAACTTATTTAACACATGCACTTACTCAAAAGAACAGCCTGAACACTAAAGTCCCAGCATAAACATACAGCATTTTTTAATATTCCAGAAACGCTCAATCGAGTTCCAACAACATTTCCAATAAACATATCCGCCGAAACCTCTTTGTTTTCAAACCAAAACCCACACGAAAATTATTGTTTTCCCAAGATCAAGACAATCTCGATCACTTCACACGGAAAACCGCACATGCAAGACCGGGGCACAAATAAAACGAACAAACCACATAGAACTAAACGCAAATGAGCCAATTCAGGTGAAAAACTCACATATATAAAATGTATATATCACAGAACCCCTGTGCTAAAATAAACAACTTCATTCGGTTTATTCTTACCTCAATTATCCGGAACTCGACCGATGAGCAATGGTGGTTGTACGATGAGGTACAGAAGCCGACTGCTAGAGAGAGAAAGAGGCTGAAACGGTGGACAGTAGAGAGGTGAAACTGAAAGACGAGGTGGTGAGGTCTAGGGCTGCCCCCTTGGAATTTATATTTTCGATTAAAAAAACAAAAAAGCATCTTTGACAATATTTACAAAATACCCCCCAAATTTTATTGATATTGTAATTGTTACCCCGTCCCCCATTGTCCGAAGAAATAAGGCCCCGATAATATATATATATATATATATATATTATAAATTGTTGAAGTTAAAAGAAGATGACCACTAAAAAATAATTTCAACAAATTGAAACTTAATAAAGTAAAATATTACATAGATTCACCAACAAATATGGATTTTTTTTAACAAATATGCTTTTTTTTAAGCAAATCAAAATCATTAATATGAAAATAAAAGTTCGAAGTTCGGCGGCTCAACCTAAATAGAGGAAGTGATGTATGAACAGAAGCTCTTATAATGGCAGTGGGTGGCTCTACAATTTGGACACTCAAGTCTGGTGCTGATGGAAATAAAAGAGATTTGCAACTATTAATGATGGAGCAAAGCTTATTTTACTTTTTTTTAGCTCTTCGTGTAAATCTCGAAGATCACCTAATTTGGATGCATATGTTTAAGATATTATTTTTGCATATTAATATGTGACACGCTCGTAAGGTAACACATAAAACTTAAGAACTATTATGTAATTATTTGAAATATATGGAAATTTTTTGTCATTAACGTAAAGTTTAAAGACCAAGTTCATCAATTAATCAATAAACTATTGAAACAAATTTTCAGAGTTTTGCAACAATTGAAATTGCAAGAATATTGAAAAATTTAAACGCATAAATACATTCAACTAAATATAGAGAAACAAGTATATACTATAGTCGTAGAATCTACTAAGGTAATTGTTAAGGATGTGAAACCATAATATATAAAAAGTACAATCAGGATTGAATATGTAGTTGATGATTTCTTATTTTATATGTGGAAATGACTTATACTTTGAATATTTGCTTTGAATGAGAGAGTGTTTTGTTTTCACATTAATTCTATATAAAAGAGAGAAACTTCAAAGAACAACATAAAATAGTGATATGTCATTTACAAGTAAAAACATGTTAACAACATCAAAACACAAATATTCATATGTTATTGTGCGTCTATTTGAACATAATAGGACTTAACATAACCATAAACAAGTCGTTATTAAGAGGTGTTCTACCAATATGAATATGTTGATCGATGTTGGACGGGGAGCGGACTTGTAAGGTTAAAGCATATTGCCACCAACTCTTGAGTTTTGAATCATTCAAGTTCCCAACTAGAGACAATACATGGCAATTTAGATTCAACTCCCTATGCACATAAGTTTACCTTATATAACACCTTAATGTAATCTTTTATATTAATGGACATTCTACTAAAGTGAATATATTGATCGATGCTGGAAGGAGAGCACACTCATAACGTTAAGCGTATTGCCATCACCTCTTGAGTTTCCAATCATTCAAGCCGCCAAATACAAACAATGTACGACATCATTAGATTTAACTTTCCTATCAACATAACTTACTTTATATAAGACTTTTTATATCATTTTCTAATTTATAATATTTATTTAATACTTTTGCTTCGCTGACAAATGTGTAACACTAGTAAAGCTCTTAAGATCTAAATAGGGTTGTAGACGAGTCGAGTCAATCTAAGCATATTATTGCTCAAGTTTGTTTTCAATGTTTATTGAACTTATAATACTACATTTGAGTTTGTGTGATTATTAATCGAGATGAGTTTGAACAAACTTTAAATGAGTTGAACACAAGACGAGCTCAAATAATTTAATATTCTTACACTTGTTTTCACAAAATTAACTTATCGAGTTCAAGACAACATTTATACTTTATCAAACATAAAATTATGTTCAGTTTTGTTTGATCTCTTTGTTTGACATAGTTCAAACGAGTTTTTACAATCAATCTTGAATCCATGATAGGTAGGTAAGCATTACTCCGTTTAGGTATATTTTTTTTGCGTTAAATAAGATTAATTATACTACATTTAATACAATTGATAATAACACGTGTTTTTAAGGATATGGATGGAGACATCCTATTGCCTCGTTGCAAATAAGCCAACAATTAGCCTAGTTGTCATACATCATTTCTTCATTCATTATTCTGCATTTTTATAGTGAAAGTATCGTTAATGCTTGTATGTTTGACGATTTCCCTCCTTCAACTCCTCTTTTGTGCATTTTACTAGAGATATTTCCTATCTATAAGTTTTTTTGAAAGTTTAATGACAAGATCTTAAAGTCTTGAGTATTGAATGATAAAGCAAGTCAGAAGTGTTCGACAAGATTAATTAGTTATGAAGATTATCTAGAGTTTGATGTGATATAAGATTTTTGTATTTAGAAGGTTTGTGCGTTTTATGAAAAATTGATTTAATCTTTAATCCGTTTAGAAGTTAGAGATTTGACGTTGAGAAATGAAACTAACATTAATTCACAGTATGCATGATACCCGCTTTAACAAAATAAACAATTTGAATTTTATAATTGTTCTTATAGGAATATTAATTGACTTAGTAAATTAAAAAAAAAAAAACTAATAAACAAAGGTAATCAAAACCATAAATAGCCCTAGCCTTGGTCAATGGAGAAATCTTATTAAACTATTTAAAGTTGTTTAATTATATTAGTTATATTTATATTGTAGTTTTATTATTATTGGTTCAAATTCAATTTGTTTAGATAAAGTCCGTACAGCTCAATTACAATACTCCATATCATTTATAATTAATTTCTATAAAAATATCTTGTATGTCGTTAATTACTACTATGTATACTTGTGATTATTATATACAAAAATATGTATACCAGCTCCACCAAAAGTTGGGTACAATTCCCATTTTGACATGATTAATAAAAAACAAACCGTAGAAGATATGCGCCTCTTTAGATGTATTCATGGATTGAATATTTTCATCTCCAACATAGAATATAAAATATTTTTTTATATTTGTATTTGATAACTAAATTGTTCTGGATGAGTATTATTCAAAACATAAGCATATCTGAAAAGAAAATCGCAAGAAATGGTGAAAAGTGCACGTCTGTACTTTAATTATATTATCTCTACAAAACATTAGCTATTTGTAAAATAACTTTAATGAAACAATCGATTACATTGGAGAAGTGATATCACAATTATGGTCCACTCTGTATTAATTTGCCTTAGCACAAAGTATTGAGAGACACTGCACCTTTTATATCCATCCATGTTAAGGTCAGATAAATTTAGATATATATATATATATATATATATATTATAAAATTAATTACTTAAAAATTATATTGATGGGTTAATATGCAATTGTACCATTAACTTAAAAGAAAAATCAATTATTATTTAACTACATTTATTAATATACCATTATCACTACACATATTGTGATGAGATAACAGTGATGGTCTCGATCCCACACTTAATACCTTCTATATTATTTGTTTGCTTCATCCAATAGAATTATAATGGGAACCCACCCACCAATTTACTGTTTTATAGGTACACACTTGCGATTTGTTATTCTACTTTTTAAGCAATCTCCTTTGTTTTATTGGTAATGGACAATGTTGCTACTTATATATACATTCCACAAATATATTTTGATTAAAACACACAAAAGAAAAAAAAGTCAATAGTAACTCGATTAAGCTCAATTTTATTTTACATCAGATTCGATAAAAAATAAACTTGAACTTTACTTTAATAACAAACTCGAACTCGACTTGAATCAACTCTAATCAATCAATTCAATAGTAAATTTAAATTTTAACATAAAAACATAAATACAATCGAAGAAATATCATTTTGATATATCTACCCACACAAAATATGTGGAAAAAAATTGTAATTAAACCTATGTAAAATTAAAATTCCGAAGAAGACGACAAACCTTGTCGATTCTTATCGGCCATCATTATTTCAATATTCCTTTCTTATGCAAAAATATAATAACAATGTGAATGCATTGACCTTATTAAAAGCACACAATTCATGCCAACCTGGCAAATTATTACTATTTCAAGTTTTATTTTAATTTTTTTGTAAGTAACTAAGTTACGTGGATTCATAATCACGTTCTATCAAAAATTGTTTCTTCGATTATTGAAGATAATAGAATATGAGAATTTTTTATATATATTTTTAAAAAATAATGTATTTAGCATAATCAGATTTACAGTAACCGCTAAAAATAAAGTTAAAAAAATTGGCATCTTAAGACATGCAATTAGACTAATAGAAACACATGTTTCTCTTATACATACATGAACGGCAACATTTATTGGTCTACAAACAATGAACTGAGAAAATAATTTTTAGAAGAGTTTCGACCCGCAGCTCCGAATCATCACATCGGATTCTGATAAATTTTCTTTTTCATTTGATGGCATCACAACATCCATCAAGCCTTTAACGTCAACCTCAAAAATTAAGTTCCTAAGTCCTAATTCACATTTCTTTTTTTAGGAATATTTGATATTGTTGATTGGTGATGAAGTATAATATTTAATATTAGATAGTAGTTCACTCTTTTTATTATTTTTTGCCACTTTTGTTAATTATCCTTTTATTAAGGGATAGGTTGCTTCTGCCCCCTAAGCCTTCCAGAAAAAATCATAAAAAAGAAAGCAATAACAAAATTAAGCAAAATAAATTCCAATTCCATTCATTTTGTCCACGGTCCAAATCAGTTAAGACTTTGGGCAAAAGAAATTATCTATATTTTGCATCTGCTGCTCTACAAGTTCATGTATAATATAATATATGCAGTCATATAAGTGTACCAAATATGCTTTATTTTTCCTAATATAATATAAAAAAATCGTATTTTTTTCTATCAAATTTGTTGAAACTCAGTTTTTAAATTTCAGAATAAATTTTGAATTTTTTTGGGTTTTAAAAGGTAAGATGCATTTTGTGCATTGTTGGAAAACGACTGTCCCAACCTTATTGGTCGACTCATTTATTGACTTTAAAAAAAAGAAAAATTCCTATTTTCTAAATTACTTATAACTTTTTGTTTATAATTATTTTGATATATAATATATTAAATTAATCATTTTTACCGCCTTTAATTTGACGCCATATTGTATATATTAAAAAAATACAATTATTTGTTAATTGATAACATAATTTTATTTATATTATTAAAAAATGTACATAACTTATTATTTATATCAATTATATTTATATATATTATTCAATTTAAAATATAATTTTAAATATTAAATTGCATTTTTTTAAAGTTAGTTTTATTAATATATATATATATATATTTATATATATAATATTTTGAAGTGAGTTTTAAATTGTACCTCAATTGAATATAATTATTTTAATTTACTAAAAATGATTGAAGTTAAACAATAAATTAATAGTATAATATTTTTATTTTTATAAATTTTTTTTATATGTTTATCTTAAATTTATATAAAAGTTTGATATACTATTTATTCAAATTTATCACATATATCAAATTTTAGAATTAATAATTCAATGCATAAAATTTAATATTTCATCCATAAAAATTATATTCCATAATTTTAAATATAATTATTTATTTTCATATATACAATATTAATATCAAATTAAAGATCACAAAAAGAAGATTAATTTAATATATCACATATTAAAAACGAACTCCAAACGAAAAAATTATTTAAATTCTTTAAATTTACTAAAAGTTAAAATAAAAAAGAGAGAAAAAATGATAGACTTGACATATGTTAATTAATTGTATAAACACATGTATTGAAAAGAGAAAAAATATTCTTCTTTTATAATAAATATAAATAAAAAATTTCAGTTTATTTATCTATATTTTAAAATTAAATATTTTAAATAAATAAAAATATTAATTAATAATTTAAATCATGCATGGCAGAGATAAATACGTATAAAAATAGTAAAATACACAGAATAAATAAATAAAGTTGACAAAGACCACCCCCCACTCCCACCCCACCAACTCCCCCCCCCCCCACACAAATGAACACGATTGCGTTTGCAGAAGGAAAATGGACTATAAAATTATAAATATTGGGAACGGAAGTAGCAGCAGTGTGTACGTAGCACATGGAGAACTGTAATTGAAGCAGCAGTTGTAGTCTTCGCTTCTCCGCTAATCCACCATTTCCCCCTTTTTGGCCCTTCCCACATTCTTCTCACTTTAATAAACGAAGATTCTTGCCTTGTTGCAGTAACTCAACCAGATCTTCTTCTGAGTTTAGTCTGTAAGTATTGAATTCGTCAATTGTTCTTGAATATTTTTGTGTGATTGTGAGGTTAATCTCTGATGTTTCGGTACTTTTGACGTGACGGCAAAGCTGATTGAGTCTTACCTCTTTTTTGTTTCGTTTTGTCTCTTGCGAATACTTTTTAGCCTTGAATGTTTCTGTAGGAAGTTATTAGCTTCAATCTTGTGGTTATGTTGCAGTATTTATCTCAGGTTATTTGATATGTGTATTTGTTTTCTGCACGTAGCAGGAGTTACTCAAATTTGTGCATTTTCGGAAGGAGAATGAATAGAAGGGATTAGGAAAATACGACTGCCTGTGAGGTAGAGGAACGATGGGAAGTTCAGTCAGGATGATTTTGCTAGCAATATTTTTATTACTCTTGGTAGAGAACGGCATAGGGGTGAAATCAGCTTCCAACTACTTAATTGGGCTCGGAAGCTATGACATCACTGGGCCGGCAGCTGATGTCAACATGATGGGGTATGCTAACACGGACCAGATAGCATCTGGTGTTCACTTCAGGTTGCGAGCTAGGGCCTTTATTGTTGGAGAGCCACAAGGGAATCGGGTTTTATTTGTAAATCTTGATGCTTGTATGGCATCACAGCTTGTTACCATAAAAGTCCTCGAGAGATTGAAGGCAAGGTAATTATTACTTATCAAAGTTGACAGGAGTGGCTATAGTTTTGGTTTTTTTTTTTATACAATTGAATCTTGATTATTTTAAGTTGTGAAGTTGCTTATGCTAAAAGTAAAAAGCTTGCATCATATATATTTTATAGCTACAAGCAGCTTGCCTTTTAGTATTTAATTTAAGAGGACTTCCTTGTGATATTGCAGGTATGGGGATCTCTATACAGAAAATAATGTTGCCATTAGTGGCATTCATACCCATGCAGGCCCTGGAGGTTATCTTCAATATGTTGTGTACATTGTAACGTCCCTTGGCTTTGTGCGCCAGTCATTTGATGCCCTTGTTGATGGAATTGAGCAAAGCATCATACAAGCTCATGATAATCTTCGACCTGGATCAATATATGTGAATAGAGGTGTGGAGTTATATTTTGCTTTGGTGTTTGTTAGTGTATACTTTGACACCGTTTGCTTCATTTAACCAGTTTCCTCCCTAATAGAGTGGTGTAGCTCCCTTCTTTTAGCATGTCGTCAATATTGTACCATTGTGCTTTATGTTGATTTTGTCTTTAAAAAGGGGAACTAGCTTTAATATGTACCAAATCATTTACAGTGGATTTGAGGCCTCTACATCATTCTCACCAACTTCTCCTCAATAACAGGGGAACTTTTAGATGCTGGCGTCAATCGAAGTCCAAGCGCTTATCTCAACAATCCAGCTGCAGAACGTAGCAAGTATAAGTATGACGTTGATAAAGAGATGACATTATTGAAGTTTGTCGATGACGAATGGGGCCCAGTAGGCAGCTTCAATTGGTTTGCAACCCATGGAACTTCTATGAGCCGTACAAATTCATTGGTAAGTGGGGATAATAAAGGAGCTGCAGCACGATTTATGGAAGACTGGTTTGATGAGGGAATTAGTGAAAGCACATCATCTGATGTATCAAAGATTAACAAAATCCCCCGATTCAGAAGAGTCTCAAACATTATTCCAGTTGTTGAAGACAATCGTAAGTATTCCAGCACCATGCATGTCTCCTCCTAGATTATACTTATTATTGAAGGAAAGCATAGCACCTTCTACTATGTGTAGGATTGAATATATAATGGGGAATATGTTTAGGGTATTATCGTTGTCGAAATGCCCTAAAGGACTTACTACTTTTAGTTAATACTATGTTTTTGGTGACCCAAATGCAGATCATAAGTTACTAGAACTTGCTGCCTCTGTTGCACCTTCGCCAGGCAAATCTACCACCAGGTATTTGAGCCTTTCAAGACGTGTCAGGAGTGCCCTCAGACAGGCTGATAGGCCCAGATTTGTGTCTGCATTTTGTCAAACCAATTGTGGTGATGTTAGCCCGAATGTGCTTGGGGCATTCTGTATTGACACAGGCTTGCCTTGTGACTTCAACCATAGTACGTGTGGTGGAAAGAATGAATTGTGCTATGGACGAGGGCCTGGGTATGTATACTTCCATATTCTTGCATTGAATAGATGTAAAAACAATAGAAATACTCGATTTTTAAGTTGATTAATATCTCATCTCTCAATTGCTTGCCAGGTATCCAGATGAATTTGAAAGTACACGTATTATTGGAGAAAGACAATTCAAGAAAGCAGTTGAACTTTTTAATACAGCATCAGAGAAATTAAATGGGAAGATTGATTATCGGCATAGTTATGTCGATTTCTCCCAACTTAATGTCACAATTCCAGAAGAAGGTGGAGGTACCAATTTTGTGAAAACATGTCCTGCAGCAATGGGGTTTGCATTTGCGGCTGGTACAACTGATGGACCTGGGGCTTTTGATTTTAAGCAAGGGGATGACCATGTATATATCAGTTGGATTGGTTATATCAGTCTCTGCTTTCATGTTCCGCATATTAATCCTCTCTCACTCTCTATATATATACCAGGGTAATGCATTTTGGAGACTCGTCCGCAACTTACTTAAAACTCCAAAGAAGGAACAAGTGGATTGTCAAGCTCCGAAGCCCATTCTGCTTGATACCGGCGAAATGAAACAACCTTATGATTGGGCGGTCAGTTACATCCTGCAATTTTTTTGACTTTTCTGTCATATGGACTTTTCTAAATAGTTTCATGAGGTCCAATTACTAAATTGAGTTTTTTGACGGCACTACAATGAATTTGTTTATTTTAGTTCCTGGTACATGCCCAAGACAATGAGAGTGTAGTTAACTACATTTACAGGGAATATAATTTGCATTTTTGAAGTTTGAAATTCCTATCACCTGCTTAATATACAGTCTTGAGTGTTGGTAGTCGGTCTAAGATAATGTGATGTGTCGAGCTTCTCAGGATGTAGTTATATTGCATTTGTTTCTCTACATTGGTGAGTTAATAAGACGAAAGCTGGAGGCTAACTTCAATCTTTAACTGGTTTTGGTCGAATGAAAAACTTCTCTTTCTCACCTTCTCCACTTAATAAGGGTTGAAGTCCAAATTTCTGAAATTGAAGTCCAAAATTTAACTCAGACTCTACTTGATCTTTCTAGAGAAAGGAAGTTGCTCAAATGGATTCTAACAGGCAGGATAGGAAATAGAATACTCACATGCATATTTAATTTAGTTCGACATGATGCAGGCATGGTAAAATACTACACTATTAATCCATTGATAGTAGCATAAACCAGTAAAAATGCGCCGAGGCTTTTGGAAGCACATTATGTTTAGGCTCAGTCCAGGCATCTACCTATATTCTCGTGGTAAACTTTTTATTGCCAATTTGCAGACAACTTTCCTACATCTATTCTTTACTATCATAAAATGATGACACAGTCTACCAGTAGTCGAGGCTTTCTGACTCGAGCTTAAACTTCGTGGTTGAAATGATGGAATAGGGAGCATGAGAGGAACTTGGATGAAGATAATATGATCAAATTCATTTTTCTGATATTGAACTGTCTAATTTTTTGACCACTACTCCACATTCCAGTTAAAGAGCATACTGTCATCTGAGCTTGATTATAAATTTTATTTATCCATTGCAGCCTTCAGTGCTTCCAGTTCAGATCCTGAGGATAGGGCAGCTGGTTATCCTCAGTGTGCCCGGAGGTATTAGCTTGACTTCGGTTTCTTTATTTTCCTCATCAGAAAATATGCTTGTTTAATTTCTTGACTGACCTAGAAAAGTGGCATTACTGAAATAGCTGCGATCTTTTACTGGTACAATGATTATATGTCCAGTGGATCCTTACCCACATCAGGTGCTATTATGCACTTGGATTAATTTTCACCACATAATTTACACACGTCCATATGGGTGCGTGTGTGACTTTGTGTTAATGTGTGGAGAGAAACACATAGCACCTGGTGTGAGATCAACAGCCGATATACTTCACCTTCTTGCTCGACTGATGATTCTTAGCGTAATTCATGCCTTTGTTTGATGAGGAAGACAGTCACGTGTTAAGGCTTATCACGTTATGCTATAACAAGATTTGATTCAGATTCCAGTACAAGCCAACAAATTATTTTTGTTCTTGAAAATTTTATGAATATTTATGTTAAATAGATTGCATTTTGCACAAGTGTTGACATTCTTTCCTTCATTTACCAGAGTTCACCACAATGGCTGGAAGACGGCTCCGCGATGCTGTGAAAAAAGTTCTCGTAAGTGGACGAAGCAAAGAGTTTGGCAGCAATGTCCATGTAGTGATAGCTGGCTTGACAAATACATATTCTCAATATGTGACGACATTTGAGGAATATGAGATACAGAGATACGAGGTTAGTTACTTTGTCGTGGGACAAAAGAGAATAAACTGCGTAAAATTCCTAAGTTTTCTCTGGACTTCGGTTATATTTTTGTATCTGTGAATGACCAATGTTTCCATCATACATTTTGGTGCCTATTTAATGCAAATGAATCAAAATGGTACTAAGCATTCATAAAGACACTGATTGTCACGTAGTATAGAATTAGGCAGAAATTCGAGATGGAACCATCCATGGTACAAAAATATAAGTTTAGAGCCAATTTTGATTCAAATGAATTTATAGTTTCCAATTTGATTAAAAAAATATAAGTTTAGTATCTATTTAGAACCAAATTAATGTTCAATATCCAATTTGATACGAGTAGTATAGGTCAGTGATTGTCAATGCAATTAATCCTGCTCTTGAATGCAGAAAGTTCCTTTTCTGATTAACAACACAATATACACGTTTCAATTTCAGGGTGCATCCACATTGTACGGCCCCCACACCCTCAGCGCATACATTCAAGAATTCCAGAAGCTCACAGCTGCCCTAATCACCGGGCAACCCGTCCAGTCCGGTCCCCAACCCCCCGATCTCCTCAGCAAACAAATAAGTCTGCTCACACCTGTTGTGATGGACGCAACTCCGATCCGTGTAAAATTCGGTGACGTCAGCGTAGACGTGCCCAAGAACACAA
The DNA here is from genome assembly GCA_028749325.2 of Caryopteris x clandonensis. Taxonomy (NCBI): domain Eukaryota; kingdom Viridiplantae; phylum Streptophyta; class Magnoliopsida; order Lamiales; family Lamiaceae; genus Caryopteris; species Caryopteris x clandonensis. The sequence continues at coordinate 9,947,583 of JAPYKT020000006.1, read as the reverse complement.
CCTTCAGGAGGGGCGACAATGTGACCGTGGTTTTCTGGTCAGCCTGCCCGAGAAACGACCTCATGACTGAAGGTACGTTCGCCCTCGTTGAGATTATGAGAGGGAAGGATTCTTGGGAGCCTGCATATGATGACGATGATTTCTGCCTTCGGTTTGTGTGGTCGAGACCTTCGAAACTTAGCACCCGAAGCTACGCCAGCATACAGTGGTTGGTGCCGCAAACGGCTGCGTCAGGTGTGTACAGAATCAGGCATTTTGGTGCTGCAAAGAGTCTTGTGGGAACAATTAAGCATTTTACAGGCTCTTCTAGTGCTTTTGTGGTTGCATGAGGCTTCTTTTATTTGCCACTTTGTATCAATGATGTAATAATATAATTCAAATATATATATGTATGTATGATATATATATATATATATAGATACATAATATATCATTGGAGCTATTCAATATTATTAATTATATTAGTGATGTCGTTTTGTAGTTAAGGTGTTATAAAATAGAATAAATCACGACAAAAGAATATTTCATGTACGTCAAACACGTTAATTTTAAATAATATTCCATAAAAATTAAATATTTTATGTATGAGAAATAATCCACTTTTTCCATTAGTATCAACTTGAAATAATGCTGCATTTCTTAATCACCCTATATGTGTGTGTATATATATATAACAAATTTGAATTATCTTTTTCTTTATATAATAATTAAAAAATAAAGCATTCTTAATTAAATTAAAAAAATATTGAAGCATTTTATGTGTTGTTTAAGTAAGAATTCTTGAGCTAAATAATGTTTTTAAAGGATTCAAATGAAAATGTACTTAGTATTTTGGCAGATTTGAAAAGATGATTTGACCAAATCGTAAGAATTTTGACAGATGATCGGGGTTAGCCAAAAAAGGCTGGTTACTATATAGAATATGGGAGAAGATAATTATCTCATTAAGTAATATATAAATATATAAAAATTACAATCAACCCAATACAATTAAAAAAACAACGTAAAACAAAATACATTCAAGAAAATATAAAGTTAAAAGCTACATAAATATATATATATATATATATATTCATAATATTTAGTAATTAGTCACCAACGCAACTGCACCGCGTGAGAAGTAGGTTAGCAGTTAGCTAGAGTTTAGCATATAAATAAATACATTAATTAAGAAGTAGATGTGTTAATTTCACTTTAGCCCCTCAACTCTTCAAAAATAATCATTTTTTAAGAAAAAATATTATCTCATTTTGTCCCCCAATACTTTTACAAAGTAATTTTTTCATTCTTAATTATTTTTAGTAAAGTTATTTAAATATTTTAAACTAATGGGCTTGTCTTTTTTTCTCATATCAAAATTAATAAAATGAGCATGCAAAACTTTCTTTGATACGCAAAGTACATTGCAAAAATCGACCTAAAGTATTAATTGTTAGTATTAGTATCAATTTGTTATTTAAAAATATTAATTATATTTTTTTAGTGAATAATTAATATTGTTTTATTAAACATAATATTGTCGGGTCATAGTGAACCCGAGGTACATACACCAAAGAAATCATTAGGAGGGAAAGAGAGAGAATTAATAAGGGGACAAAGAGATATTAACGGAGAGTTCAGGGGGGCAAATTCATATCACTCTGAATAAATAAAACCTTTTTTTTTTTCCTCTCTCTCTCTCTCTACCTCCCCACCGTTCCTGTCCATTTATTATGTTGCACTCAGATGAAACCTATTTGCTATTGAGTCTGGAAATACTACCTAACTAGTGTTGATCTCCACCAATGGCGGATCCGTCGGCGATCTCGTTCGCCGGAATTTTCGCCTGTAGCGCCTTCGCCGCTTGTTTTGCTGAGGTATCAAATTCCATCCGTATTCTTTTTAGTTTACTGTACTGCATTTACTAGGTTGATTACTACCAGTTCCAGTATCGCTCATTGTTTGGCTAGCAGCATTGGAACATGCTGCAGTACTGATAATATTTCGAGATTTACTTATTTCAGTCAGTTCGATATTTCAGCTGATGCTCATTTACCCGCATCGGTTATTTTTAACTGCATCGTACTACACTGCACTATTATCATTTTCGAAATTTCAGTTTTTTGAGTCAGTTTGAACTAGAATTCTATAAATATTCTAGATTTTGGTAATTTCTTTGTTTTTGGATTTAATGGATAACTGCAATTTTCTAAACTAGACAAGGACAGCAACAGAACAAATTAGGACAGAGTAAGAATATAGTTTCGAATCCTAGTTAATTAGAGATCACACTTTTATGATTGTGCTAATGAATATCTGCATTCATCGTATCTCTTGATCTTCTATGGATTTTATAGACTCATAACTTACATTTTTTCTTCTTCTCACAATTCAATAAATTTATTATTAACTGTGATGAGAAAACTTGAATTTCTAAGAGTTAAGATTGACACCTGTTGATCATTTGCAGCTCTGCACCATTCCTTTAGATACTGCTAAAGTGAGGCTTCAGCTACAAAAGAGAGTACCTTTAGGGGACTCGGAGGCTGCACCAAAATACAGGGGCTTGTTGGGTACAATGGCTACCATAGCAACAGAAGAAGGATTATTTGCACTTTGGAAAGGAATCATACCTGGCTTGCATCGCCAATTTATTTATGGAGGCTTAAGAATTGGGTTGTATGAGCCTGTATGCATTTTTGTTGCCTCCTTTTGATCCTTCATCACACCTCTGTTAAAAGTTTTATCATTGAAGCTCATAAAGAAATCTTTCTCCCTCATGGGTTGAACAGGTCAAGGCATTCTTAGTTGGAGGTAATTATTCTGCAGACGTGCCTTTATTCAGTAAAATACTAGCTGCTCTGCTTACTGGTGAGTAGGCCATCATTTTCCCCCTTGTATTGTTCTATACAAATGATGATCACTTGTTGTATTAGAACAATTAATAAAAACCTTATTTTTCCTTCTCAAATTTAAAGGTGCTATAGCAATAAGTGTGGCTAATCCTACGGATCTTGTGAAAATCCGGCTTCAAGCTGAGGGTAAATTGCCACTTGGAGTGGTGAGGCGTTATAGTGGTGCTCTGCATGCATATTATGCCATAGTCAAGCAGGTGACTTTTCTTATAGTACTAAGTGGGTGTGTTCTATATGCTTACCCACTCATTGAGCACCAGAAATTAACAGGAAGGGCTGGCAGCTTTGTGGACAGGGCTTGGGCCAAACATTGCAAGAAATGCAATTATAAATGCTGCAGAATTAGCCAGTTATGATCATGTCAAAGAGGTAATATTTTTTTTCCTTCTCTGCCCCATAAAAATAAAATAAAATAAATTAATTGTGCTGTTTCTTTTACTTGTGCTGTCATGTTATGTTGCCTTCTGTTCTAATTTTTACGTTACATGCAGACAATTTTGAGAATTCCAGGATTCACGGATAGTGTTCTGACGCATATATTAGCTGGTTTAGGTGCAGGGTTCTTTGCTGTCTGTATTGGCTCCCCTGTTGATGTGGTAATCCTTTTCCTTTCAATTAGCCTTGTTGATGGATATGACTTGGTAGCTTTTAGCTTTCTTATTTCCATATGTCAACTCTTTCTGTGTTAGTGATATGTAATCAGTGACACAGTAGAAGTAAGCATTTGAAACTTTTCCTATTAAAGCACACAGCGGCGGAATGTAAGAAATCATGACTATTCTAGACTCATCCACTTGCATTCTATAAAGTTGACAAAAATGCTGCTGAAATCTGAATTTTAATGAAACCTGCAGCTCCAGAAAAAGCTGTTTCTTATCATACTCGTTAGTTTCAGATTGTTTTCCAGCAGCAGTTCAGCAGTGATCAATGAGTTCGTAATATATGTTCAGAGTATATTGCCTAAAAATCTACCTAATAAGGCATTTTGCTTCATGTGATCGTTTATTTGTGAACTCTATGATAACCTTTGGGGGATAATGATGCTTATGACCTCAAACCCTAGATGCTGGCAACAGCCATATAGGCTGTATGTCAATCTTCTTTCCTTTTGTTCAAGCACTAAAATATTGCCTTTTCTGCTATGTTCTCATTTGGTAAAATGAGTGAAAATGTTGTTTTACCTGACGGCATTACCCCATGTTAATTTTTCAGCTTGTTCTATTCCAGGTTAAATCTAGAATGATGGGAGACTCAGTCTACAAAGGCACTATAGATTGCTTCTTCAAAACGCTAAAAAATGAGGTATATGTTGCCTTTCAGACTTTCAGTTGCCCTTTGGCATAAACGTGAAAGATCATAATGTACCTTAATTTAGCCATGCATTATTCTCCTACTGCTTGTAGTTTTACATTCCTGAAAGGACTTATAAGCTTCTATCCATTCACTCAATTAGAAATTGTTGGTTTTTGTGTTCCGAGTTCAAATCTTATTTGAATCATCTTGCTTTTTTCAACATATTGAATGTAGAAATAGTGATTGAGGCCCTGTGTTTGAGCATTGGTACACAAGTTAGCCAGTATGGCCTTTTTATGAGGAAGAGTTCTCAGTTTTTTACATTGAGATATTTTTGGACTCTAACTGCGTAGAAATTTGGAGATGTCATTCGTCATCTTAACAACATTTTTGCACGGTTTTTGCATATTTTTTTTATTATATTCTCTGATTTATCAAACACCTTGATGCTGATAATGATGGCGGAGGGTCCTTTTGAGCAGGGAATTTTGGCCTTTTACAAGGGGTTCTTCCCAAATTTCGGTCGACTTGGATCATGGAATGTTATCATGTTTTTGACTCTCGAACAAGTAAGATGATCCATCCTTTTCATATGAAAATCTCAACATCAATATAAATAGAGTACTAGCCATAAATAAAAAATGAAGAAACGAGTTAAAATTAAATAACTATTTATGTTGAAGACTTAAGGTGTGTTTTTTAATTCTTGATTTTCTAGAGGATCTGAACATGTAATATAGTATATGCAATCAGATACGTAGAAAATTCACTACTTGTGTATTTCTTTCCAATCAGAATTGTGTTTCTATCTTTTCCTCTTTTTTTTTTTTTTTTTTTGGTAGGTCAAGAAGTACTTCAATTGAGAAGTTGGTAACTTGGTATGATATTATCATACCAGCCCTCCCTTTTTTTTTCGATTGGCCACGGGACTATTGGCCCGAACCTGGTAACAAAAGATTCTTCAAAACTATTACTACACAGAATCATAGGCGTTCTGAATATCGACATACATAGATTTCTTCTTCCTCTTGGAAAATCTGTTCTTCCCGAAGGTTCTAATGGTGCTCGTATTATATGCGTACGCACTGCTGTTCCCCTTGTTAAACTTGGCTCGTCATTTTCTCACTTGGGAGGCCAGGTGAATACATTGACAACTTAGAATTATTTGTGTTAATAGATCCATAAACAATGTAGCATTGTAACATTATTATGTTGTATAAAGCTGTAAAATTGAAATGGTCCCTCATTTATTCATATTATACAGGAAGATTCCTGAATCTGAAAGCAGGAAAACAACTGTGATTCTTGCTCTCATCTTTTTTAATAGCAGTGTTTGTGGCAGGGTAAGGACGCGATTCCCTGTGTTTCATCTGCTATTCCAACCATTGGATTGCATATTTCTGTTAATAACCATTATTGGCGTGTTAAGTGGGGTCATTAAATTATGCACGGTGACAATCCAACGATTGGAATTAGAGATCGTACATGCATTGAATCATGGCCGACCAGGTGGATCAACCGAAACCCATAAAATCGACGACATTTTCTTCTCATTGAAACTAAAACTGCAGCTACCAATTAGCATCACCACACACACACACACACACACACATATATATATATATATATATATCATAACGGAGAAAGAAATTGTTCTACATCAAGCACAACTAAAAATTCTTAATATTGGAATACAAAGTCTTTATTCCATTCAAAACTTGAATTCAATTTCATCAATTCTTAGGAACTAGATAAACCCTGGCCTTGATTATCGACCCGTTGCCAAGCTTAAACCCAGGACTCACCGGGAACCCCACAACCATTGATGCTCCCACCTTCGCTCCTCCGTTGTTAGCAGAAATCCTCACCACACTCTCCATATACTGAGAATGAAACTCGGCCCCCCTACTTGCCTCAAAATGGCTTGGGGGAGGGTCCAAGGAGAAAGCCAGCAAATGCAGCAGCCAAACCGCCTTAGCCAACCCCAAGAACTCTCCGTAAAATTGGCTTCTCGGATGGTGCCCATCCAGCACCTGACGCCTCTGCTCCAAGTCCCCAAACAACGACTCCTCCATCTTCGGATGCACTATAGAGAGGTACTTCTTGAAGCAAAAATTTCCAAAGCTACAAGTAGGCAATATGCTTAAAAGTTCTATGGGGTCCATTGCCTTCATGTCTCGGTATTGGGTGAAGCAGTCTTTCCGGTGTTGATCCGGGTGGAGTATCGAGGAAAGGCTGCCATCCATGTAGAACGTCTCGTGGTCAAACCCTTGGAAGATTTTCCGGTTCACGTAGGATTCGAGAGCATACTTTGCATGGCTGACCCCGACTATGGAGTCAATGAAGGTGGTGGTGGTGGTGGGGTTGTGGGTGGTGGCGGTGGTGGACGAGGCGGCCTCTATGGAACGAACAGCGGCGGCGATGTCCCAGCGAGCTGAGCGCATGAGGGAGAGGAGTAGGGATGTGAAGGATTTTGAGGCCTCTTTTACTAAGCTCATTGTGGATTCGAATAGCTCCACTGCTGGAGCTGCTGCTGCAACTGTCAGGAGATTATACTGGTTAGATAAAGGTGGAATACATGCTACACCGGACGTGCTATTCACTACACACTATGCACATACCCATATGGATATGTGTTCTCGTAAAAAGCAATGCTATATTACTATGATGTACGCTTTCAAAAATAACATGGAATCATTTGTTTCTTGTTGGGTTTCGGGGTACGTACGTGAGAATGTGCTGATCTAATTCTACATCTATACTCGGACTTATTTGTTGGGTTGCTGAGTCTAAGCCTACAATTTTTTCCCCTCAAAAGTTATACCTACTGCTCTCTCTTTTCCCCCTTTCTCTCTCTCCAAACATCTTACAAATTTTATTAATTAGTCAATTATTTAATATAATTATGAAACAAACTTTTTTAACACTTTTTTTTTATATCATAATTTAACATATTTTTCGACACACTATTCAATTCTAAAACAAATATAAACTCCTATTTTGATGAATAAAACCTAGGATTGAAATACAACAATCAACACAAAATGCCAAATAACGTAGAAAATAAACAAATGCAAGAATAATATATATATATATATAGACATATATGTGAAGGGTATATTCATAATTTTAGGAACTAACCTTGAGTGGTGCAGCTGACGCGCCTCTTTGACTTTTCCTTTGACTTACAGCTCGTGCGATCGAAGGACGTCGCCGTTTTAAGCTTCTCCCTCAAGCTCTCAATCTCCACTTGCTGCGCCTTCACTTCCCTCTTCAGCTCATCCACCGCCGCTTCGTACGGCGCCACCACCTCCCGCAGCGTCGCCGCCCCCAGTCCCCACCTCCCACACCCTCCGCCGCCAACGCTCCGCCGGAATCTCTCCCTGAGGAGGCCCAGCCTCCGGAGCTCCGCCACCACCGCCACGTCAGCCACGCGCATTTTGTCCGGATCCCAGGGGCAGTATGCCTCCTGAAGGCTAACATACGCCCTCTTCATCACCGAAACGGCGTCGAACACCTGACTCGTCAGCATTTCCAGCTCCGTTATCCTCGGCGAGTGGTCCCCATCGTTCTTACCGTTCCAATCGGAATTGATCACAAACTCCTCCTCCTCCGCTGCCTCATTGTCGTAGTCCTCCTCTTCGTCGGCGACGGAGATGTCGTCAGGTCGGGAGATGCCGGCGAGGGGGTTGAGGAGGCAAGAGGCGGTGACGCGTTGGATCAGATCGGAGAAATTGGAGACCCTGCTCGACATTCTCTTCTTCAGATTTCGTCCGTCTCTGCGAAAATTTACAGATTTCGGCTGTTGAATTGGGAAGAGCAGTAGTACTCTACTGGTAATCACTAAGCAATAATAACTAGTATTAATAAACAAATGTATACCATATTACCAGCACATGTGCAAATAAATATTCATTCCTACAAAATATATATATATATATAAAATTTATATTTTTCTAAATTAATAATACGAAGGTCGTGCATAGAGTGGCAACTTAATGTAATTTTATACGATTTTAAGCATGATTCTCATTACAATTTAACACATTTCATGACATTTTCAAGAAAATTTGTGCAATAGGGCATTTTTCAAATCTCAAAATCATTATGATCTTTTTTGCTATTAAAAAAAAAAAAGGATTATAATCAATCCTTAATAAGAGTTCAGGTTTAGGGTTCAATTCCTCCCGCCCGACATTATACGATTGCCTTGAAGGATTATGTACGTGTGTGTGTTTTTTTGGAGCAATTATTTGAATTTTTTTCCTAAAATTTTAATATATATATATATATATAATTTTAATATTTTGAATTTACTAATGTTTTGGGTGCATTTATCTAAATATCTGGTGGAACATATTTTTCAAATCGGTTGGAAACATGTTTGGTTTTCATTTTTGAAATAGAAGACTCATTTTTAATTTTTTCTCATTAAAAAGAAAAAAATATATGTATATTTATGTATCCAAATATATTTTATATTTCCATACAAAAATCAACTTTTCATTTGGAACTGAAAAATCCTCAAAATTCGATCGAAAAAAATGGTATTTTTAACAATGAAAATTCCTCAAAATTTGATCGAAAAAATGGTATTTGGTGAGATTTAGATTATAAATCCGGATTGTATATTAAATAATCAAATTATAGACGTTGGTTCGTCATTAATTTACATAGATTAGGGTTTCAATTCCATTCCGCACAATTTCCTCGGTTAAGTAAAAATAGAAAAATCCCACTAGAAAATAATGATGGAGTATATAATTTCATATAAAATAGAACTTTTAATTATCTATAACATCATTAGATTTTTTACATTATTCACTAAGTTTGTAAGAAAAAAAGTTTCATATTTTCAAAATAAATTATACTAGAAAGTAGTTTAATTATTAAAAAAAAAAATGGTGGTTTTACATCTTTAAGATTTGAATTCATGTTTTACTCATAATTTTATAACTTTGTGTTGTGTATATATTATTATGGGTGTTTCTAAACATATATCAAAATAAAAAAATATAAAATTAAAATACTGTTAAATAATGGGGGGGGGGGGGGGTTCAACATATATATATCTTGGGACTAGTCAAAATTTAGTAAAAAGAGATTATTTAATTATTAAGAATAATTTAGTGTGTATTTTGGAGTTGGGTTATAACAAAAAATATATGGATCTATTGAGTATTAATTTAAAAAAAGTTAGAAGGTAGGTTGATGTATTAGGAACCAAACTTTTGCATTATTTAACCAAGGATTATAAATTGTAACCTATCAATAATGTTGTTGTGGGAAGGTTGGGTGCGGGATCTTAAGGTGTGTTTGGGGAGGGTATCCCTATCCCTGTCCCTGTGGTGGAATGGCACACAATACACATGCCTTTCTTCTTCTTCTTCTATTTCCACACCAATTATCTTTTTGCACCTCGTTTTCTTGCCCCTGAAAATTCATCCAAACAACGCACAATTTAATAATAATAATAATAATAATAATAATAATAATAATAATAATAATAATAATAATAATAATAAAATACGTTTGTGTGTGTGAGTGTGTGTTATAAACCTTGATTTCTCATTTCGAAATGGCCGAAATAACATATCAGGGAGCATGGTTGAGAGAGAGAGATAGAGAGGAAGGAGAGAGAGAGAGAATATAGGAATAAAATGCTTGATAAACCGTAGTATATATAGAACCTGAATGTACTACTTAAGAAATGCATAAATATAAAAAATAATAATAATAATAATAATAAAATAATAATATATTCTTGATAGAATTTGTTGCAACACTTTCTTGTATGTCATTTTTTTTATGACCTGTTTTATTCTTGATAGTATTTATTCATTACAAATATCTTTAAAAAAACAAAGTATTAATTTTTATTAAGAGGAAATTTTTTTTATTCAAAAAACTATAATTGTATTGAAAATGCATTTCTTTGTGAAAAGAGCAATAGGAATATATGCAAGTACCTAGTTAACCGAACATTGACTCCATATTGAAACGCACAATTTATTTAACTATCTATCTTACCATAAGACCGTCTCACCATAGACAACCTCACAAATATAAACGAAAACAATCTCGATCTTGAATTGTTTTGGTATTTCTAATCATCTTTCATCAACACACATTTGCATTATGTTGCGATTGTTATGCTCATATTTAAAAGATACACATAAAATTAAGAAAACCAACCCCTTCTTTTTATCTCATAAGAAATTAAGAAAACAGATAACTTAGAAATAATTATGTTACATGTGCATGGATCATCTTACATCGCAATGAGTCGGATTATATAGTCTAGAATAGCAAAAATGTGCAGATCTTGGCATATCTGATCTAGATCCGCACAAAAATGTGAGTTTTTGATATTTGCTATGTGTGTCTGCGCATATTTGAACCTGTTACTTTTTTAAGAAAAAATATCTTTTGAAATTGTTAAAAGATATTACCTTTTAATGATAAAATATTATTTTTTTTGCGAAAAAAATTTCATGTGCTGCGTATGCGGAAAATTCTTTTGGAAGCTAAATTCGCAATTTTTTAAATTTTATCGTCAGATCAGCTTATTTGCATGTTAAATTTTTTATATATCTGATGAATAAGAGAATATATATATATATATATATATGCACATTTGAATAGATATTTTGATGACGACCCGTGGTGAATTATTGGTGGTCTATTGGGTGTGTGCACTCAATGAAAAGAATCTAAGTTAGCTAGGCCACTCTAATTGAGAAGCATCCCACGACGCTCCCTTCTTACAAACCAACTATTCCCCCTTTACTTTTGTTTTCTTGTATTTTGGATATTACTAATTTTTGTTCACAAAGTAAATAAAGTTTCATATTTGTTTAGAGTAGAATTTAAGCAGTTTTACGGAGCAATTGGGATGATCTAATATGAATTTGTGTAGAAATAGACGAATTCTTCCTAAGAATGTAAACTCGCAGATTTGCCCTATGCCTATTGTGTATGGGCATACCATAATTCTGTCTTGGTAAAATATAATTTTTTTTGATATTATTAGTTTGCGAACAATCTAAAAAGTAATACCCTTTTATTATAAAAGCACGAGTGAGTCTCCTATGAAATGGTTGCACACAATTAAGGTATTACTTGAGTAACTATAAAGTATTACTTGTTTGACTATAAAATATCACTATTTTGTAAGGTAACTAATCAGCAGTAATACACTTAAAAAATAGTGATATTTTATAATTAAGCAAGTAATACCTTAAATCGTGTTACACGTGCAACCATTTCAAAGGAGTTTTTTCGTAAAAACACTATACTTCATTTAAAACTAATGCTTTTTTGAGTAATGTAAAAAAATAGTAATTTTTATAAAAAAAATAATGTGATTAAAATATAGGCGCACACAGAAGACATGTAATCCACATTTTTTTTATCGAATCTATGTCGAACGAGCATGGATCCACATATTTTTGATATTATATGATTGAAATCCAACTCCTTGCAAGAATTTTGATGTGTAAGTTGTGCATATGAATTCACAGCGCCATATTTTATTAATTAAATCCGAATGAAATCTTATCGATCATCTCTACCGGTCTTTTGGTTCATGGAGGATGATGATAAGAGGAAAGACCCCTCCAAAATACATAATGCACAAACTTTTGTATGGAAACTTCCAACAGAATAAGTGTATCTATATACCTATACCTATACCTATACCTATATTTGTAGCTTCCTATTTTTTTGGCTTTGGCTTTTGGAAACAATATGACAATCTTCATCCAGAATCGCATCTTTCACAATTATTTTCTTGGAAACCCACAATATATAATTTACATATATTTATATGAGCAATATCGACATCACCATCTATAAAGTCAACACGCTCCACCCAAAAATAATGACTACAAAATAAACGACCAACTATTCATATAAAAATTATAAAATTTTGTGTGTGTTGGATGTACGTGCAACTCGATTTATAATATTACTTGTTTAATTAAAAATTATTAATTATTTACTTGAAAAATATTACTACTGATCTGTTACTTTAAAAAGGTAAATAAATAATATTTTTCTTAAAAAGGTAAACAAATAATATTTTTCATAAAATAAGTAATATGATGGATCTGTTGCATGGTACACTTGAAATAGTATAAATAGAAGGATATAAATGTCTCGTCCAAACCACCTTTCTTATAATGGACGTATAAATATATATATATATATTATTTTATTTTTTCTGAATGTTTTAAAATAGATTGATTTCAGTGGTCGAAATTTTTTTAATTTCTGCCTACCAATTTATGTGGTAGAAAACTTTTAATTTATTTATTTCAAGAAGGGTTTATTTTCCGGAAAATAATTCTTCGCAACTTCTTTTTTTTCTTTTATTTGAAAATGCAACGGCCTACCAATTTTTAGCTGACTGATTAATAATATGCTTAAATAAAACAATTATTTTAATGAACAGTCAAATTAATTTAATCAAATGTTCTCTACAAAATTAATTGAATAATAAAGTTGAACCGTGAGAGGTGGAATTGAAATTAAATTGATATGTAGTAATTCTCGTTTGCATTAGTATTATTCTTCTTAAACAAAAAGATTTTGCTTTCGCCTTCTTCGCCTCACCTTAACTTCAGATAGGGTTCGGGCTAAGGGGACAAGAAGAGAAAAAATTTTGATACGGAAATAATCAATCCACGGTATCGCATTAGTCAAGCGACTTCTACTACTACTATGCCTTGGTCCTAGTGGGCTCTAAATCCAAGACTAAGGCTCTTCGCAGCTTTTGCGGGGAAAAAACAGAGTAATCTGTTTGTCTCTTATCATCAATGGAGAAATTCGGGAAAAAAAATTAGGCTCTGCTTTTCAACATTTAGTTTTTCCTTCATATATATATATATATATTCGGTTCTAATCTCAATTTTTAATTTTAAATATTTTTATAAATTCTTCTTTTTGATATTTGGATAGATATTTCATATTTATTTGAAGAGATTACAAGAAATAAAATATGAATATAATTAAAGAAATTACAACTTATTATAGATAATTGAGAGAAATTATGAGAAATTTAAATATATTAGATTTTGTTTCCAAAATTGGTGGAGGGTATTTATAGAATTTTTTAAAAATGAAATTAGTCATTGGAACCTTCAATTCTTAGTTTTGATTTAGAATGGTTGGTTCGTGAAATCAAAATCAATCATTGGAACCTTCAATTCTTAGTTTTTGTTTAAAATGGTTGGTTTTTAAAATTAAAATCAAATCTGACAAATTTTTGTTGGAACCTTCAATTCTTAGTTTTGGTTTAGAATGGTTGGTTCGTGAAATCAAAATCAAATCAGACAATTTTATATTCTAGTTCCCTGTTCGAAATCAAAATTATATTAATAGTTAAATCAAATCGTTTATCATCAATTTTTAATTTCAGAACCAAGCCAACCTAAATATTTCGCATGAAAATTAGTATGTAACAATGATTAAATCAAATCGTTAACTCTAAATTTTAATTCCAAACACAAAAAGAAGCAATGCCACGTTCAATCATTTCGCACAAGAATTGGTATTTAACAACAATCAATTAATAATCCATTCACCGACAAAGGACATAAGCATAACTATCTGATCTGAGAACTACATATCATCTTACATTTAGTCTTTCATTATTATTAGGTTGTCGTTTATAAAATTTTATCATATTTCAAATTTGGTTTATATTGAATTATTATATTTGTAATTTATTAATTTGGTGAATGTAATTTATATGTACAAAAATAGTATATTTTTTATATTAATAATATATGATAAAATTGTATTATATTTAATCTAAAAGTTAAATACATGATCATTTATCTCAATTATAGTTATACAAATATTATTCGATTTAAAATATAGTTCTATTATATTATACTAGTATTTTACTTCTGCGATGCCTGGCTTGAAATATCTTTTGTATTATTATAATAATATAATTAATTAATATAGTTTTATATTATAATATAATTGATACTTTTTGTTTGAATTAATATGTAATCTTAAAAAAGATAGTTATGGAAAATGACATGTTATGTCATTATAAGTTACAATATTGAATATGATTGTAATTTTAAACAAAAATATAATAACAATCAACACCTTATATATATATATGTATGTATTCATGAGTAAGACAACAGACACATAGGACAATAAAATTAAGATTGCAAATTATAATTAGTTAGTCACAATTACTTTGATCAACTTACATTATAAATTTTGGAAAATTTCTTTATAAATAATATTTTTAGTAGAAGTTTTGCTACCATTATCTTTGTCAGAAATCTTTAGTACACTGCGATTTGTCACCTACGATACAATCACATATAATTGTTCATGGCTAAAAGCAGATTTCTTCAATAGAAGCCGACATATGAGAGTGACTGGCCATGAGCCTTGTTTATTGTCAAAGCATATGAAACAATTAGAGGGAATCGTCTTTTTTGAAATTTGAATGACAATCTTGGATCAGATGGAGTTAATGACATTCTCGGAATTAAGACCATGTATCCTGCATTTGTTCCACTTAGGATTTTTGCTTCTAAGACATGTGTTCCAAGCTTCATTATAACCATCCAAGTGTCATTAGATAGTCCAAGCGAATGATCAATGTTTTGTAGTAACATTACGGGGCGTGCTGACCTTCACTTTTAACTCATGATTCGGAACGACTGAGCATTTAATTTCGTTTAGAAATACAGTAGTGTACCCATCAGCTGACACATCAACATTTGAATCAGATTTACATGCACGGTTGGAATTTAAATACATGATTTCATTATTAAATAATATTACACTACATCTCAAAGTGAATTTTAGAGTGTTCCCAAATTGACTCAATATAAATATTTCAATTTACTAAAAATTATTGAGGTTAAGCAATAAGTTATACTATATAAATTAATAGTATAATATTTTTATTATAATAAAAATAATTATTTGCGTTCTTTATGTTTTTTAAGCTCAAATTCTTATAAAATCGAATATAATATTTATTCAAATTCAATATATATATATATATATATATCAAAAAAAAATATTTATTTTATTTTGATATATACAACATCGATGCTAAATTAATCACGAATAATATAATTAATTTGATATATTATGCATAAAAATAATATAAAATAAAAAAGTTATTTAAATTTTAAAAATTTAGTGAAAAAAATAGACGAAAGAGGAAGATAGAGAGAGAGTGAGCAAAACATGTATCAATTAAATAGAAGGATCCAGATATTTATTTTTTATATATTATAAAAGGATGGAATGATTATTGATTATTCTTAATTACTTTAACTAAAAAGATTAATTAAAAGTAATAACTAATCAAATAAAATATTTCATCAAATTTAATCAAATTAAAAATAAGAATTATAAAATATTTGGAGAATAATATAGGATAAACATACAGTAACCTAAATTTAAGGGAGCACAAAATTTAAAATTCAAGATTGATGTGATTTGTCAAATTGGCCCACCTTGATCGAGCCTGCTCGGCCTGGTGACAATCGAATTGGGCCGACCCAAAATTGGGTAGGCTGTAATTTCGAATGTCCAGTCCAACACATCCTTCTTTTCTAAATAGTTGTCCGCCTAGATGTAATATATTTTATTATAAAAATATATATAATTTATTTTATTATATAATTATATTTATATATAATACTATATTTTAATTTAAAACATAGTTTATTATATTAAATTAAATTTTTAAAATTAAATTTGTTAAATAATAACTTGTATGATAATTTTAATATTGACTCTGAAGTAAATATAAATATTTTAACTTACTTAAAATTATTGAGGTTAATAAAAAAAACTATAATATTATATAAATTAATAGTATAAACTTTTTATTTTTATAAAAAAAATACTGTAAATTTTTGTAGATGAAATTTATATAAAAATTAATATATTATTTATTCAAATCAAACACATATTATTTAGATCTAGTATGTAGTCCTTTGAATTGTTTGATTTTTTTCCGCTGTCTCTATTGTTTCTTCTTATCATCGAGGTACTATAATAAAATTGTCGTTGTTATTAAAAATAAAAAGATTCAAATTAAACCCGATCCATTTAAAGATTAGTCTGTGATTGTGTCCAATTGTGAATGCAATAAATGAATGTGGAATAAATAAAAGGATGGGGGACAAATTATATGTAGATTGATCACATCCAACCATCAATGGCAAAGCATTAAATATGTATCTTTGATGATTAAATTGTATTGGAGACAACACAATATAACAATGACATGGATCACAATATTTACCTACCTATCACCTTTCCTTTCTCTTCTTACTTTATTTCTTCAATTATTTATATAATTTTTCTCCGTCTAAAAAACATGTACTGTTTCATAAGAACAACATTTTTTTTTGTCAATTTAGTAAAGTTACAATCTACTTAAAACTATAAATTTGTGTTTATAAGATTTATTTATTTAATTTATTCAATCATATAAAATTATTTATGAAAAAATAAAGTTTTTATTTAACTAATTAAACGAGACATTAAGTTTCAAAATAAAATACTTCACAGCAGATCATTAGTTTTAAAAAACATTAAATCAACTTCTCAAGCTCCTAAACTTACTATTCACATTACTTTATAATATAAACCACATATTATCATTATTAATCATGAATCTAAATAAAATAAAATACAAATAAAATAATAAACTTGTTTATTTTCGATTGTATACATAATATTTGTTTTGGAATGAAAGGGAGTAATAATTACGGATAAGAATCGAAAATTTCATATTTCACTTAGATTAATTGACAAGAAAAATTATTAATTACATTAAGATATGGAATAATATCCTAATCAACGAGCAACTGAGTTCGATCTGGGCATGGAAGATGATGAATTAATGAAGTCTATGCAATCATGTATGGCTTCAGCCCGCTGAGAGTCAACCGGCGCCACGCTTGTCTTCGGCGGAGGATTGTTATTCCGGTGAGACTTGGCCGGCGCCGCACTACTGGTTAATCGCACCACTGCCGCCGCCACTTTCCCACCAAAATGTTTCAGATACTTCACCGGAGAAACCAATTCCCACCGCCTTGGTAGCCCGAAAACGCAGGTTCTGGTGCACCCAGCTTTTCTCTGCCCATGATCGGACACCTTTCTAGGATTCTCTTTGCCGATGCCGCCTTTCCCTGACATCCCAAACACTACCAGTACTAAGCCCACTGCACCTGCTTTTGTCTATGAGAGAGAGGGGGGAGAAAGAGAGGGTGTGTAAGGTAAGATGAAATAATGGTGGGTTTAAATAGAAGTTTTTGGAAGACTAAGTTGCAACTGAAAATAAAATCACTGAAATTTTCTTGACTAGAATGTGCGGGAAAATGAAAAAAAAAAAAAAAAAAAACGGATTAGAAACGAAAAAGAGTTCAGAGAAGATGTGAAACCCTCCAAAATACTCTACATGTCTGTTACGACTTATCATTTTTTGACTCATAGATAAATTATAATTTTCAAGTCGTTTATTTACTTCTAGGTCAAGGTTGCTTTACGATTAATGATGATGTTGATTTTCGAGTCAGACGTATTAAACAAGAAATGTTATGAACGGAACATGATCTTTAGGGTTGAGGGCTAACGCTATTAAGGTGTGACTAATAATTTACTTAGTAGTGTATGGGCCTTATGTTAGCCATAATTTAATACAAAAAAAGTGTACTAATAATGTAAAGAAACATGAAATGAAAACTCTTTTTGTAATAAGTCACTTGTACACACTCTAAAAAACGTATTATTTCTGTCCCTTTTGGTTGTTTCTAATGCAATTTGAAGTTAAAAGATAATATTAAAAGTGGGTTTTTTTATAAAAAAATTAATAAAAAGGTAATTTTGAGGTTAAGATTTCATAATCAAATCTGCAAAAGCAGAAAGAGATAGAGAGAAAGCTCCAATCAATCTTAATTAGTATTGTCAAAAAAGGTAACAAAAAAGAAGAACGAAATGCACTTTCCCTGTGAAGTCAATATTATGTGATTTAATCAGCTGTACTATTAGACAGCCTTTAACTTTTACAAACTACATTTTTCTATTAGTCTTAGATTCTCTTTGGAAGAGACTTATAAAATTGGTCGAACTATCTCGTTTTGTTTAAGGAATAAGTGAAATATCGATTTTATTTAGATTAAAATTGAACGTTTTAGATCAAAATAATCAACACACAGTCATATAAAATAAACGTATGTCTTATTTATTTCATCGAGTGTAGTAGATAGTTCATCCAACTTGTTAATGTGAAATTAATTTTTTTTCTTTTAATATTTCAGTGTATTTGGGATTTTCAAATTTCAGTTTCTTGTTTGTTTCTAATTTGAAAATTTAGTTTCAAAATCTAATACAATTATATTTTATTACTGTAAAATCTGATAAATACTTAGTTCGAAATTGTCAAGCTAGAATCTTTATGTGGATACTTTACAAAAAAAAAAAAGAAGACACAAGATTTTATCTTTTTTTATTACTTAAAAAAGTTAAAAGTTCTTTTACCTTTGATTTAACTATTATTAATAGCTAATTACTTTGCTTTGGATGCAGTTGTAACGGCCACATCTTGCTTGTGACGTGTCTGGTGTCCTCCTAGTAAGGTTGCTACATGTCACGTTGCCACGTGTCGTCCATTCAGATGACTTAATTTTCAAGTCGTTGGCCGGTTAGGTCAATGGACTGGTCTCATTCTGGTTCGTCACATCGTGGCAAGACGACAATTGTACTGCATACGCTTATGAAAATGGCCACCAACCAGGTTGTTGGGTACTTCCGATCGATGTTTTGACCTCTTTCGCTTGTTAAAAAGTCAATTTCAAAATCTAATACAATCATATTTGTACAATACCAATGTTATTGGGTATATTTGATAAAATATAATACAATATTAAATCTCATATTTTTGTAAAATGTCTATTATATTATCACTATTTTTATGATTATTTTATCTATATTCGATTTTCTTCAATTTATGTTTGATTTTTCCTATATTTCAAAATTGGTTGATAATTGTTGATGTTAAGCTCCTAATTCACATGCCACATAGGCAACCCAACCAACACATAAAAAATTAAAATTAAAATATATATATATATATATATATATATTATTAAAGTTCACATGTTGGATACAGCCAAAATTAACAGACAAAGAATTTTCTATTATTTTTCAATCATTATTATTCTTTAGCTCAATAATGAAAATGTGAATTCTTTTTATTTTTGCTGCCTATTTAATATAACGTTTGTGAGTTAGGCCCATATTAGGGAAGAATTAGAAAAGTAATACACTATTATTCTAACTTTATCCAAGCAAATAATTAAGTAGTCATTGGAGGCAGTAATTATAGCCAAGGGCCACATCATCAAGTAGCAAGATGGAGATTAATACACAAAAGTTGGCATAAAGACACTTCTACCCTTTTCTGTTCTCAATGGCCAAATAGGATGAATTTGATGAGATTTACTCGAATTCGTAAGCCCTACTTCCACCAATTTTGTCAATTAGCCTAATTCAATTTGAATTTTACCAAATTTCATGCAAAAGATAATGTAACGCTCAGACTTACGTTTATAATTCAATAGCGAACCAACAACATTACAGGCTCTACTAGCAACTACTTTACATTCATTCTTATTGAAAGATAAGTCAAATGTACTATTTATATATCATTCAAACTAATCTATGATATTTAATGTGAGATATCACATTCATTCCAGTTGGACACTTGTCACATCCCTTTCTTTCAAGGAATAGCTTAAGTACACGTTCAGCCGGCTCACCCACGCCAATAGTGCATTTGGGGTTGTCTCTGATGCAATTTATAATGTTTTGGCCTAAGGACAACATATTTTGCTAGTAACTTTCTTTTATGTGCGATATGAAATATCACAAGTGCCCATTAAAATAAAATTTCAGCTAAAAAAATTGCTAAAAATAGGTTGCAGGTCGTAAAATGCAATTTTCGTGCATTTTAGATTGCAAATCTCAATAAAGCAATTAGATATTGAAGTGTGAAAAGGCTATATAGTTCGACAAGTAAAATAAACTTTATTCTAAAATAAAATATGAGATTAAATAAAAAGGAAAAAGAAAAGTAGAGGGTTGAATTCGTTAACCATAGAAAAACTAGTAGTTTTTCAAAGATTGTGGTAGACAAAGAGCAGTGCTGGGGTCGGCTTAAGTGTAATCAAATCCAAAAGCATTTCATTACCAAATTATACAAACTGAAACTTTGGAAAAGATCAAAGGGAAAGAAAAATGAAAACCATTCAACAAAAAGTAAAGAGAAGAGAGAGAGAGTAGAGTACTCAAGTAGAGCATTATGGGAATCTCTCTCTAGTATTATAAGAATGTGGTTTGATCCTCCTAGGGATTGCTCTTTCGGCATTACAAAGATTTCATGAAAATTTAAGTAAGTTGATTTTAATTTTTTCTTTTAATGAATTGTTACGTCACGCGGCCTTCGTACATGCACCTGTTGATTTGGTAAGAATATAGATATATCGTTGTTACATGAGCAGTGTTTGTGAAGGTGATAATAAAAAATGTGCATCATAACACTTCTTATTGTTTTAATTTTATCAATGTGATACTTTCGAAAAAGAAAAAAATATAATATATCAAAAATATCATTTGTTTCAAATAAAGTTATATTTTAAAAATTAATATTTTTATTTATCAATTAAAACAACAAATTAAAACTTTTTATTTCATAAATAAATTATATATTGTTATATCAGAATATGTGCGCGTATGTATGTGCTCAACAGTAGTTCGAACTGTAAATGAACATGCGAAAACTCAAAATAAAGTTTGATTTTAAGCGAGAAAGAAATCCCTTCTTTCTCTCAAGTAATTTCATTAGAAGACATATTTGTTCCCACAAATGTTACAGTAGAACTTACACGTATTTGGCTCCCCCTAAATACTTGTCTACTCGTTGTAACTTAATCTTCTAAAACACTTACTTGACCAACTAGTCCCCTAGATGGATTTGAATACCAACTCCCGTTTGTACAAAGTTGAAATCTCCCGAAATCAACGTGTGGTGAATTTCCAAAGTAATCCAGACTCTGCGAGGTTCTCTGTCAGGTCGCCCTTGAGTTCTTCTCAGTCTGTTCTATTCTCCCGAATATAACAGCACACTCACCAGCCTCTCAATTTCTCTCTGCCCATATAATGGTAATTGAATATCTTGGAGAGTTACCAGCCTCTACAGCTTGAAGTTGTATTTATAGTCTCTCCATGTCCTCCAAGGAGTCTGCCGGTATCTTCTCATATCTTGATTGTGATATGCATATCTTTGTATAGATGGCCTTGATATGCATATATCATATCTTTCAAAGATTTGTTACCGGATTCCTCTTGATTCTCCTTGTATTTAGCAGTGCCTTTCCTTCTTTTTCTCTTCTCATTCAACCTTGACTTTCTTCCAAGAATATCTCCACAATATCTGCAACCAATAATAAATTAATTAGAATTTTCGAATAATATTGACAATAATTATCTTATCAATCTCCCCCTTTGGCATGTTGTTCGAAAATTCCATAACCATCTGCTACCTGTAAAAAGAAACAAGTAGGAGAACTGTATACTGACAGAAGGATGTTCACATATAGCAGAAGTATCATCCATCAAGTTCAAATAGCTAAACTACAGATATTGTTGTTAGCATCCTAGAGAAATTGTAGTATCAATATTACAGACCCATAAAAATTTGTTCAAATTGTTTAATAAATCAGATTCCCATTCTTCTACTTCCTCAGTATCTTCCGCTTCAGTCTCCTTGGCCACCATTTTTCTTTTTGTTGCCTTGCCTGATACCTTCCTCTTCCCTTTATCCGCGGCAGATGGTCTCTTCTCCTCCTTTTTCGAGCTGCCTGCCAAAGGAGTGAAACCTCTATGTGGTGCGCCCTGAGAGGGAACATCCAGAGATTTCAAGACATTAGTAAAATAAAGCTTCTAGGCAGCTACCTCAGAAACTAGAGTATCAAGAATCTCTAGTTGCTGATGTAGAAAGAGTGGAAGATTGGCCGTGACTTCCGAGGGAGGAAGTGTGGGTGCAATGGTGCGTGGCTTATAGGCAACATTGGCCTCACGTGAGGCCATGTTCAGCGGAGGGGCGGCTTTCTGAAGGACATTAGTGGACTGAGCCTGGATGCCCTGATGCGATAAGAGGACCTAACTGAGGGTAAGGAACGGAAGCTTTTTACGAGAGTCGGGCTTCTCGGCAAAACTCATGATGGCCTCGAATGCTATCCTCCCAAAGTCAATCGGTATGGCCTTCAGGACTTTGAAGATGACCTGACACTGGGCCGATGTTAGGTGAGACTTGTTGGACGTGGGTGTCCAATTTTGCTTCCCTATTTTATGAAGCCAGTTGGCCTCTTGTGTCAGTATCGAGGGAGAAATCCCAGACTTAGTCCAGCTGGTGAGCTTCTTGTCGCCGAGGAAGTCGACCACCTCCCCAAGGTCGACTTCAACCTCCTCTTCTTCATCCAGGCCAGTCAGTTCCAAATAATCATTAATGGCATTAGGACTGAAATTAACAATTTTATTGAGGACAAAAACTCTCCCGAACCGAGGGGATTTTCGGGATCCTGAATGCCAGTGACCAAATTAGCATAAAACTCATGAACAATGGAACTATAAAACCTACCCAAATTCATCACAGTAATCTCTAATCCAGACTTTTTGATAAACTCCATAACAGATATTTTCGCAAAATGTTTAAGATCAAGATTACGTTCAGACCAGAAGTCCACACCAGAAAACAATTTGTAGCGGTCGGAAGCTGCCTTCGTGTAGAACGACTTGGAGAAGGCCTTACCTCGGACCAGTACATCATTTTCGTTGCAAAGGCGCCCTGGAGATGACCCAGTAAAGGCAGCATGAGAAGGTTTTTTGTGACGATGCGAACGGCGAGGCGGAGATCTTGCCACTTCTTCCTCAGATGAGGACTCATCAATGAGATGTCGACGTCGTGGTGTAGGAATTTGGGTTTTGCCTGTAGGTTTTGCCTTGTGGGGAACCTTGGACTTTGAATGTGGATGTGAGGTCGTCCTGGAAGGGAGATATTGAGGAGGAAGTGGAGATTCCTCCATAGGCGAAGGATCCCCTTCTTGTGGAACTGTGGTAGCAGAGGGCGGGAGTAGTTGCACTGGGCTGCGGAACATCTGTTGGAGCGGTTTCGGTCGGCGGGGCATCGGTGCACGGCCGAGATGAAGGACCGAGAGGGGGCGGGTCCTTGCCCTGGTCGGCCGATGGCTGCTCATCAGATTCTGACGGAGGGATTGTCTCTAATGGTTCTGGGTTCAAGAATGGAACCAAGATCCAACTTGGCCGTCTTCCGTTGGGTGAATCTCCTTGGTCCGCCATGAAAACTCTGTAAAGAGATGTTGAAGAAAGAGCACACAAACACAGACGTGAAGGTGAACTTTAAAAGAGGTCAGGCACGGTCAATCATATACTGACAAAGATATGAATTGAGGGCAGTTGACGCCTCGATTCCTGTCAATGTTGCGAGATTTTATGTGGGCCAATTAAGCCTTCTTCCAGTATATGTTCACCCCATTTTATTCGCAAGTCTTCTCTTCCAAGAAAAGCTCCACAATATCTGCAACCAATAATAAATTAATTAGAATTTTCGAATAATATTGACAATAATTACCTTATCATATATGATGGAATAAGTTAATTCAACAAATAAATAAATTGTATAAGTGTGCATTTATATCACAAAGAACGTATATATGATTTTAATTAATAATCCGAAATGACTTTCATACACTAGTTAGTTTATAGAGAAAAAAGAACGCGTAGAAACTTGTCTTCAATGAAAGAACATGCAAGGTTGTACAAGAACTATACGTTTCGTGAGTTATTCAAAACTCGATTTAATATAAATTTGTTTTAATTTTTTTAGTGCGACTCGTTAAATAAAATAAAATAAGCTCAAAATTTAACACTAATCGTGAGTTTATACACAATCTTATTGGTAGGCTCACGAGCTATGGTGCAGAATATATATTAGCACTAGTAGTTTGTTATTTTAACTTGTAATTTTTACATTGTTTCGTATGATAATAGAAATATTTAACTAAAATTATTTTTAGTGTAAAAAATTATAGATTAGAGTAAATATTTTATTTTTAGCATGTATATTATTTTTAATGAACAAACAAAAGCACACATTAACTTATAATTTATATTTATTAAGCTTCGGTTAGATTCGACTAAACGACGAGCCTTGTATATGTTCGATAAATTAAGTTCAAACTCAACTTAATAATACATGAATCAATACGAGTTCATATTTAAAAAATGTGCCTTCACTTTGGCTTGGTTCAATATATGATGACTATTTTTATAGATTTTTTTTTTTTTTACTTTTTAATAATGATCTCAAATTTTATTTTTTCTAATTTATGTTTAATTTTGTAGAAATTTCACAAACTCGTCGGAAAATGCTGATGTAACACTTTTAATTTCACTTGTTACATATGCTGCCATACAAATCTATAATTTTTGATAAATTTTTTAAATTTTGAGAATATTGAATAAAAATTAGATAAAATAAAAAATAAATATATAAATTAAAAAAAGTACAGGTCATTTATTAAATCGACCAAAGTTAAGTCATACAAAATCTCCAAACCCTAAATTTCTTATTGTTTCACTTCAAAACAAACAGCCCATGTGATGAATATATATATATATATATATATGCAGGTTCACATAATTCGTTGGTTTTTAAGTGTCCAAAGAAGATTTGAAGTTTAAAACACACACATACACAAGTGAAACATGGCACATCAAAGTAAATTTGAACACAATCGAGGCTAAGTTGTTTTGTCTGATTGACCAACAAAAAGATAGGACCAAAGAAATGGGTTTGATCTATTGTTGAGTAATGTTTGAGCCTACATGACACACAATTCCTAGAAACAAGGGATGGTGGGATCAATCTAGCTAGTTTGTCTTTGATGTTTTCTGACAATTCAAAAATTGATCATAGTTTGATTTGATATTTTTTAAAAATAAATATTTTGAATATTAATTTTATAATAATAGTTGAAAAGTAACGATGAAATATTGTCAAAATTCTCATTCTTTCGACAATCTTTCCATATTTTCATCAAACGTTGAATGAAATTAGTGAGCAATAAAAAAAAAACACATAATTTGATTGCGATTTTTGATTACTAAGAATACCATCGTATATATGTAGAAAGACAATCAAAACTTGCGATCAAATCCTATACATTTTTGTTGGTCGCTAATTTTATCCAATGTTTGGTGAAAAATTGGATAGGTTGGCTGAAGGAAGAATGGGGATTGTGGCTCTTTATGCTTGTGTCCCCCTTGATGTGGAAGGGTCACATCAACAAATAAACGTTTTTAAATTGATTAATAAAGGTAAAGATTATCAAATAAAATCTTATATTTAAGAATAGAAAATAGAATAAAAAAATTTGAAATCAGTCAAGTTCTATTAAAATTGAAGTAATATCTAAATAATGTAAAATCACAATTAAAATTGAATACATTATTTAATAAATTAAAAAAAAAATAACTTTTTATCAATATTATTTAATTGGAAAATTGAGTATTTTATACACTATTATTTCCATCGTTTTCTTTTTTCTTTTTTTGTGATATCAACGGACAATTGGTGCAGACATGCTGACTGAGGCCCCGTGATGCCACATCAGCAAAAAACAAATTCTGTTAAATTGAAAATTAGAACGGATGCAAAATTTGCTTAACGGAATATTCGTTTATCCACTGTAAATACGGGTAATTAAAATTTTAACAATATAGTTTAAATGAACAAAATTGTAACACTTTATTTGTTTAAATTAGAAGAATTTGGATTTTATATTGTTGGATAAAATTATAAGTCAGAATTTCGAAGTGCTCCCAATTGGGTCGGGCCCAGATTTTCTATTGGGCCTCCAAATTATAGAACAAAAAGTAATTCTGGTCAGCCCATTAAGAACGATGACAACCTAAAGAGTGATGGTCAGGCCCAAGTTGTGTCTACGTTAACCCACTCAACATAAGCCCAATTTTGTTTTTATATTTCATGGTTGTAAATAACAACTCTGGACGATTTTATTAATTCAGTAGATATTCATTTTTTGTTAAAGTCCCACGGTCCCACCTATGTCAAAATCAGCTGACAGTGAAACTAAAACAAAGCATGTCTAAAATTACGAAAATCAGTTTTGGAAATCACACACATGAACTACATTGTCCAATTTACCCTTATAAAAGAAATATATTAAAATAAATAAATACTACATAACTATTTTCTCATGACGACTTTACTAAAATTGCACAGAAAGCGCATTTTGTTAACTCAAAGGAAATCCATCACCTGTCTGGAGTTGTGGCAAAGGATAATAGGATAACATTCCTCTCTCTCTCCCCCCTCCGAACTGAACCAACAATGGCAGCTGCATCACCTTCGTCAATCTCCTTCTTTTCCTCCTCAATTTTCCTCTCCAATCGAAACCCTTCTACGAAAAAGCTTCATTTCCTCAAACCCCAGGCCCACCCCAGATTGCGGGCTTCCACC
Source organism: Caryopteris x clandonensis (assembly GCA_028749325.2). Taxonomy (NCBI): domain Eukaryota; kingdom Viridiplantae; phylum Streptophyta; class Magnoliopsida; order Lamiales; family Lamiaceae; genus Caryopteris; species Caryopteris x clandonensis. The sequence continues at coordinate 9,920,769 of JAPYKT020000006.1, read as the reverse complement.
GCCATCCACTCAGAGCTAGCCACAGTTCCAGTCCTCTCTTTCGAAGGAACCCAAGTCGGCTCCGCCACTCTCAATTTGAAGTCCGCCCCGCCCGAAACCGCACGCGCCGTCGTCCACCGCGGTATCACCACCGACCTCACGAACCGCCGCCGCGGTACTGCTTCGACCCTCACCCGAGCCGAGGTTCGCGGTGGTGGCCAGAAGCCTTACCCCCAGAAGAAAACCGGCCGCGCACGCCGTGGGTCCCAGCGCACACCGCTTCGGCCCGGCGGTGGCGTCATTTTCGGCCCGAAGCCGAAAGATTGGTCTGTTAAGATTAACAAGAAGGAAAAGAGACTTGCTATTTCAACCGCCATTGCCAGTGCCGCTGAGAGCACGATTGTGGTTGAGGATTTTGATGATAAATTTGAGAAGCCGAAGACCAAGGAGTTCCTTGAATTGATGAAGAGGCTGGGTCTGGACCCGAAGAAGAAATCCACTTTTCTGATGACAGAAGTGTCGGATAATGTGAGGCTGTCGAGTCGGAATGTTGGAACTCTTAAATTGTTGACCCCAAGAACTCTGAACTTGTTCGACATTCTAGATTGTGAGAATTTGATTCTCACAAAAGGGGCTGTGGAGTTCTTGAATCAGAGATACGGACTGGAGGGCAATGATGATGAGTTTGAAGATGAGGAAGATGCTGATGAAGGTTAGCTTCTTTTTCGTGTTTTCGAATTTTGCAGCATGTTGAGTTATATGATTATGATGATATAATGATTGTTGGTTTCTTGAATTAGTTTTTGCAGTTTCTTGAGTATTGGTTTTAGGTTTACCTCCTCATGAGAAATTTCTATTCTGCATTTGATATAAGGTCTTTTAGGAGAGTCGGAGTTCCTTTTCGCAAATTTATGAGATTAAGGCTGATTCGCTGTGTAAGCAAGTTTTCTGTTGTAATACATGGATGTTTATTCGAGTACATACTCTGTAGGTTACTGATTAGAACACAAGACCTTGAAAAACGATGCTTTTATAGCATAGAGATTGTCTAACCAGAGGAGGATGTGAAGTGAATTTATTGGTAACACATGGATAGATTGATGTTAGGATGTTAAAAATCGAGTGACATTTTTAAGAAAAGATAGAGACTAGAGTGAATAATGTCTTGCTAGAGTGAGATGCATTGTGAAATATGAGTGTTGAATGAGGTTGGCTGCTTCGAAGGATTTACTGAAAAGTGAAAACCGGAAAGATACTACCCGACCAACCAGATTGAGGGGAAGTTTTGTTATTCTTTTATTTGGAAAAATGCCTTTCTGATAGACATCTGAATTCTGAAAATAGTCTCTGGTTCTCTTGTGTTGCTTTCCTTATTGGTATTATGAAAGATCTAAAGAAATATAAGGAGCTGTTGATAATTCTAGAACAAATGAGCGGCTCGTTTTCCTGTTTGAGTGGCTCCTGCTGCGTCTTGCAAAAGCCGATAGGTTTTTCAATTAATGGCTTTGCAAGAGGTGATTGGAAACTGGAGTTGGGAGTTTTTGGCAGCTTTTGGTGCAAAGAGAGATATACAAGGGTGAAACAATGGCAGAGAACTGAACTTATAGGGTGTTTATTTTGATATGAAAGAGAGCGAGAGGGAGGGAGGGGGAGAGAGAGATAGAGAGAGAGAGATTTCATTCTACACTTTTAAGTGGTGTGCATGAACTCTAGCATCCAACAACTCTAATCTGATAACGCCACTTGATGTTTTGCGTTCTAGTTTTTACCTGGACACACACACAAACACACACTGATGATCGGCTTCTTGTCGTCCATCTCTCTCTCTAACTGAACTGCTTCATTATATTTCGCATGACTTGCTGCTAACTTATATCCAACATTGTGATCAGGAACTGAGGTAGAAGGGAATTCTGATTCATCAGAGTGATGCTGCCATTTTCCTGGTCTTCTCTCTCTCTCTCTCTCTCTCTCATATCCAGAAGCTGGTGAAAGAAAGAAGCTGGAGTTGCCAGAAGCAATGGCCTAAATGTATGGCTTTTCTGAAGCCAGGAGGCTGCAGCAATCTCAAGCTTCATTTTGTACCTCTTTTTTAATTGTTTTTAGCCATTTGAATTTTTGAATCAGTAGCCGACAATGTTGTTAGGATGTATGTAGTCAGACTATTTTATGATTATTTAAATATTTATTATTTGTTACCTTCAAAAAGTATCTTTTGTTACTCTAAAAGACATTGTTGTTAACTTTTTAACAATATTATTTATTTACATATAATATATTACTAATTTATTTAAAAAATATTACTTGCATGATTTACACTCAAAACATAAGAGTTTATATTACGTTTTGCTTATTTTGAAACTAATTACATTTAGTTCCTAGTTTCTTTTGTAAGCCTCTCTTTTGATTTATTATATAAGATAATTAAGAGAGAGAAGAGATTTATTATAAGATAATTACGAGAGAGAGAGAGAGAGAATGTAAATATAATTAAATATCAGATGGTTTCTCTATAATGGAACGAAGTATAGTGAGTTACAAAACAATTTCCACATCTAACAGCAACATTAGAAGGCAATTTCTCATAAATAACATTTGAGCCTTTCTTCTCTTTTCAAATTGTCTTCCAACAAGCATGTACCAGTAAGTAGAATGACTGTACAAATGAGCTATATTGATGTTACTGTATGCATATACAAAGTCTCCAAACTAAAAAGTCTCCGATCCAGGTCATTACGATCGCTTGTACCCTCCACTCGAGCCTTTAGAGATGACCGAATTTGCAACGAACACCATTGTAATGCTCCAGAGAGGATATATTCAAGCCAGTGCCTAGACTTGGAGATGGAGCTTTAGGCAAGCCATTATTCGTCATCAAGATCCAGATTGAAGAGGGAGAAGAGACCCCTGTTTTCCTCTGATGAAGAATGTAAGCTCGGCAGGGGCAACCACCAATTTCAACCACTCTTGCAGCTCGTCACCTTCTACTTTCTCTTTTGCTAGAATTATTACATTGTTATCAGAAGATATATATCGTGCCAAACTGTTATTAAGAAATGTAAATTGCATCTCTCACACACACACAGAAGAGGAAGAAGAAGAAAGCTATTTATATGCATCTTTAAGTTATTTGCATTCCACCTCAATGCTTGTTCGGCAAACCAAATGCAACAAATAGGACATGAATTTCAAATAGTGTATGCAAGTTCATGATTGTGTACTAGTTCTTGGGAAGGTAAAAAACATAGAATTCAGTGGCTTCAGTTTTCATTTCAGGTATTTGAACACGTACGCATTTTCATAGGCCCCCGAATTCATTTTGTCACTTTTAGAACTTCCATGAACAGATGTCAATGAAATTAGGAAGTACTTTAGTAATACCTTCCAGGTGGGCACCTAGACCCTCCAAGACCGTAGGATTTGCCCGAACAACAGAGAGGGCCACATCAAGTGCTGATTGTAGCAAGGCTTTAACCTCTCCTTGAACGAGATCAACAAGATGTCCCTATCGAAGGCAAGAACTAGCAATCAGTACACCATAGAATATTTGGAAGTAAAAAACCAAAAGGGTATATTACAGAAATGGACCCAAATTAGATAAGAGATCAAGAGATGCAGATTAATACTTGCTCCCTCCCCCATAGTGAAGATCCCCCAGAGTCATCCATTCCACCACCAGAAAGAGTTGCCAATGAGACAGGGCCTATTGTTTCGTTTAGACCATATTCAGCCACTGCCTTGTATGCCATGTCTGTTGCTCGTCGTATATCATCAAGTGCACCTGTTGATACACGCCCAGAGTAAATAAACTCCTCTGCTGCACGCCCGCCTAGAAGAGTAACAAGCCTCCCACGCAACTCATCGATGAAGAGCAAGTACCTATCTTCATTGGTTGGAGGGGTGTAAGTGAATCCTAGCGCTCCTCCAGTTCTTGGTAATATGCTCAGCTTCTGATGAAACCAACATCACACACAAAATTAATCATGTTGCTGTGGTTAGGTTTATCATCAAGGTATTACAAAATTTAGAAGGGACTCAATACAAGAATTTTGAAGAGAAACAAAAAACAAAGACGTGTGATTATAAAAGAGACCTCACTCTTCAATTTTTCAACAAAGAAGAAGGAAAGAAACGCCATTAGAAGATAAGAGAAAAATATACATTATCATGCTCTCAAGCTAGACAAGAAAAAAAAACATTTCACATTTATTAGAGCACCAAGTATCCTAGTATGTTCAACAGTGTAGATAGCATACCTATTTGTATAGATGAGCGGGCATATATTTTTGGATGAGTGGATATATACTTTTTGGACTGGTTATAAACATTGCCATGTTAAAGCTTTTCACAGAACGCACACTCTAAGCCATATTTTGTTTCCACTGCCTAGATGATCTTTTGGTTCGGAATTTACAGAAGTATGATACGACAAACAAGATTTAGTCTTCTCTCGCTTGCTGGATAAAAGTCCACTTCCCCCCAGTGTCCAGCCAAAGAGAAATTTCCATTCAACCATTTCATGTTCTTTTTGTATTGAATTTATTAACAAAATTCTACGTTGGAACACTCCAACCATAAGAAACAAGTTGTAAAGGTTGAAACAATAAAAACTTAAACACACAAAGAAAGCTAAAAAATAACTGCCACAGCTTAATGCTACTACCTCAACCCGAGGTTGTCCAGAAAGAAGATTTGCAACGGCAGTTCCCACCACTGCATGACCAGCTTCATGCCGTGCAACAACAGCCTTCTCACTGCCCTGCAACTTGGTGGTCTTCTTCTCAATCCCCTGTGGTGCTCAACCTTTTTAGAAACTTAAACTAAAATCAAGAAAGGATTGCTAGAATGTTAACTTGTCTTGCAAAAGTTGTTTTATTGAAAACAAGCCAACTTCAGACATAAAGCTCATTGGTGATAAACTTAATCCAAGCTAGGTCTATCAAGGCTCGGTATTCGTGAGTATGATCTAAATTCTTTCTCTGGCATAATGGATGGAAGGAGTTGCTGTATTTTATGTTCTGTACAGTATTGTTACAGTAGCTATGCCATACAGTTAAGGTAACTGAAAAGATCTTTAGTCTTCAAAATTCAAAATACCAACCGTATTTCCATAACTCTACTTAATCATATCTCGCACAACTTTCTAGTAGTCTTCAAAATTCAAAATACCAACCGTATTTCCATAACTCTACTTAATCATATCTCGCACAACTTTCTTGTAGAAATCTCTTCCAATAGTTTTGCTTACTTTACTCCCTGATCTCCATACATAAACCAAATTCAGAAAGGCAAAATTATCTTTTGTGCAGTTGAATAAATATTTTGCCAAAGCTCTACACTAAAATGTAAATGCAATAAGTCAAGGGCTTCAGTTAACTCCTTGAGGAGGGAGAATGAGCCAAACTGCACAGGAGATGGTGGCAAAAGGTTGAACAGGTTGGCCTCAATGTAATATTAGAAAAAAACTATACTTTTGACCATATCAAATGTATATACTGGTAATATTTATTAATGGAATAGTAGTATAATGTAATAGCCTAATATGTCTTACATTAAACACACACTAAATGAAATGTGAGAAACTCGGAGGAGAGGTTGGGAAATATTGGAAAAGAATACTGGCCACTTCCTTAACCGTTATTCCTACTTCTCACCAAACAGTAGTCCTCCCAGAGATTTGAACCAAAATAAAATGAATTTAACATATAGTTATACAGAACTGAAGTAACATTAGTGATTTTTTAACTCATAAACTTATCAGGGAAAATAAAAGCTACATGATTTGAAACAAAGACATTGCATCTCCAACTAGGTTGAGGCTGAATACCGAGTTCAAATATTATTGTGAATGACCTTATAAAAATCTCCACTAAAAGTGTCCACCGCATAAAAGAGATTCCATCAGATTTCACTTAGACGCTCTACCCAGTTAGCCAACTCACATCATGAGCATTTCAAGTGATATAAAACTAACTTTCACCGCCATAAACTTTCAGTACACTGATCATGATCTTTTTCACTTCCAACTTCCAAAATTCACTAACGGTTCAAGATATCATAAACAGTGCATGCTATATTACACATAAGAAAGTGAAAGAGGAACTGGATTTTATACCGCTATCGACCGCTCAACTGCTTGAATGAAATCAATTTTCTCCACCAAAGATTTATTATTCCTTCCAGCCAATAATGCAGCTTCATTCACCAAGTTTGCCAGATCTGCCCTGCACAATATCCAAAAAGAGAAGGGAAAATAACACTTCAGAAATGCCTCTTGAGGTAAAAAAAACCGGCATCAAGGGTTTGAGGGTGAATTATTACCCAGTAAAACCTGTGGTCATCGACGCAATATCACTTAGATCAACATCCTCACCAAGAGGAAGTTCTTTCTTGGAAACATGTACTTCTAGAATGGCTTCTCTTCCAATCCGATCAGGCGTTTCAACCTAAAGGCAAAATTATGCATCTTACTATACAGACAAACTGGTAAAGCTTAAGCTAGCAGCATTCTTAATAAAAAAATAAAAAAATAAAAAAAGAACTAAAATAAAAGCCAAAGTAATCCAGTTACCATAACCACTCGATCAAATCTACCAGGTCGGCGGAGGGCAGGATCTAAAACATCTGCTCTGTTAGTTGCTCCAAGGACAATCACTGCTGAGTTACTATCAAATCCATCCATTTCCTGCAGTATTTTTCTGGTAAGCATATCTCACCAAACGCTTAAGGTGCACACACAAACATATATACTAGGTCTCAGAATCATACAGTGAGAAGCTGATTTAAGGTTTGCTCCCGCTCATCATTACTCACAATACGGAATCTACCATCACGACTCTTGGCTACAGCATCTATCTACATATAGAGGAATTGTTAGTTAGAGGATTGTGAATGATTGTTCACAAGGATGCATCACAGGTGAAGCCTGAAAACTCAAGAAAAAGGACAACTAGGAAGTACGAGGAAGAACCTCATCTATGAATATTATGGATGGTGCCTCCTTCTTCGCCCGTGCAAAAAGATCTCTGACACGAGACGCCCCCATACCAACATATAGCTCTACAAATTCGCTTGCAGAACAGCTGATGAAAGGAACATCAGCTTCTCCAGCAACAGCTTTTGCTAACATTGTTTTACCTGTTCCAGGAAGACCAACCTGTAACACAAACAAAGTGTTGACTTTCTACTTCATTATGTTCATAGAAATTGACAGATAAAAGTTATTTTATCTAAGTACATAGATGAATAAAGTGAAGTTAGACCAAACATTAGGATTTAACACATTTATTTGATAACAAATCTAAAGAATAAACAACAAAATGTATTCCCCAAATATCTTCTTTTCAAAACTTCGCAAGGCAAGGTTCTAGAGAAATGCCTCTTACAAGAAGAGAAGAGCAATGTTTTTGTAAAATAAAAATATAGATCATCAGGAATTTTCATTAAAAATTGAGCATGACCAAGTAGCCAATCACAGTTTACTTTATGTTTCCTAGTTTTGCTTTTGCTCAAACTTAGAAGAGAACAACTCACCAAGAGAACACCTCTGGGAGGGCGTGCACCAAGTTTGACATACCTATCTGGATTCCTAAGAAATTCCTGGACAGCAAAAAGATATTATTAAACACCGAGGCATTAATTTCTCATAAAATACTACTCTCAGTGGTGGGTATTGGGGTACTACTCCCAGTACCCACTACTAGTGTGGTATTTTTTCATTACAAGAAAAAATTCCATGGGGAAAGTAATACTGAAATGAATGTAATAAAAAATAAGATTCAAATTTGAGAGAACTCTTACATACCACAATCTCTTCCAGCTCCTCCTTTGCCTCATCAACACCAGCAACATCAGCAAATGTAACAGTTTCTCCTTGTTCAGAAACTTTAGCTCCTCCAGAACCCCCAGACTTACGGTTTCTAAGCTGCCCTGGTGTATGCTGTATATTTGCATGTGATATTCAGAATGTGCCCATACAGTAGTTCCTCTGAGAAAGACAAAAGCAGCATAACGGTTCATACCTGAGAAAAGCTTACAGGAAATCGATGAAGAAGACCTGCTAGCACAGCGACATAAAATAAAGCAATCTGTAGAAAGAGCAGAATGGAGTCAGCTGGTAAGTACAACAAGCCATAGACAAACATAATAACAAGCCCTTTTTTTAGTTCACTTCAATAAGTGCAATTTCCTTGCATGATGCGCGTGAGCCCCAAGACACATATGAAGTATTGATTTGCATTGGCCCATCAACAACTAATGAAAATGCTCGTTATAAATATTCAAAATCTCTTAATGTAATCATGCATCCGAGCATTCATCATCCTCTTCAAAAGGGTTCACATTAATGCAGAAGGTCTTGATTTTCATAGATAACAACACTTAGGATACAATATTTCAAAAAGTATGCAACGTTATGGTCCTTAAGATTCAACATCATGTCATATCAAAAGTAAACAGCCCCAGTATTTGGTTGGAAACATGATCACAGATAAAAGATATGAACTACAAACAAATCTAATTACAACTCACCAATGCAGAATTCAAGAATCCTCCCGACCTCTTATCTGGAGAACCAAACTCAACATCATTCTCTAACATCTTCTCATACGGTGCCTTGATGTCAATAGGCCTTGTCGTCGTGTAGACTACTCGTTTCGTGGGTGTCACAGTTTTCAATAAAGAATCCGAGTCCTGAAACTTACTATTCACTTCAACATTCTCCACAGCCCCAGCTTCTCTCTTCAACTTAAACATAATGTGCACCCCATCAACCTCCACCTTCTGCACTTGATTACTGTTTATCTTACTCAAAAACTCACTATACGGAACGCCAACAACTGTAGTAGGAGTCCTCGGTTCAGAACCAGGCAAAGGAATCCCAGGCCTCAGCAATCTCATTACAAACATCACAATCCCCAATTGTATGAGCAAAACACCCATCTCTTGAGCTTGAATTATCGGTTGCCACCTCCATTTATTCCCATTATTATTCCACCAGTTGTTCTTTCCCTGCTTCTCCCTCCGGCCCGAACCCGAAGCGGCGCCCGGCTTCTTTGGGCTTTCGGGCCCAGTCGTTTCAGGCTTATCAGTTGAATCAGTGTCGTGTTCGCGAGGACTATTGGCGTAGATTTTCGTAAATTTCCAGTTGCGATGATTATGCAGAAAGTATCCTTGAAGCTTGGAAACCCTAGGCTGCAACCGAAACGACCTCGCGTCATGAATCAAACAACTGGGTTTTCCATGGAAAGCTCTATATCGACTGCAGACGAAGCTGTAATTCTGTAGATAATTGGAATTGTTGTATCTAAACGTCCAAATTCGTCTGGAGATTATTGATGTATCAATCGTGGCGGCCATATCAGGGAGGACAAAAATAAAAAACAACTTCAAATCACACAATATGAGAATATATATACATTTACAGAGAGATGGAGATTTTTTCAGTCCGCTGAGATGTGTGGGAGAGAGAAGGGGTGGCGAACGGCAATACAGACCGTTGGATTTACCGACGACGGTGGTTCTTGACCGTTAAAAAAGTGGCACGAATTTGTTTTCGTTTTATCCGATTTTTTGGTTCTGTCTTGTTTGGGAGATGTCTAAACTCAGAATTTCATTACATTTTTAGGGGAATTTGTAAACGAGCCCTTCTATTTTATGATATTATCGAATAACTCCTTTTAAAAAAAAATTGGACAAAATATTTAGAATTAATTTAATTTTATTATTTTTTCATTCTCTCCAAATTATTATTAGTTAAAAATAAACAAAACATGGCGATTCACTTACTTGAGCTTTAGCTGCTCTCTTTAGAGCCTCTTTGTCTTCTTCAGTACACGAAAGAATCCAAACAAGCCTGATCAATGTAGCACCTGCCTTCTTCTTTTCACCCATGTCCACCACACCAACTCAATGAAAATTAGGTGTTCGATTGGTTTGGAGGATTTTCTCTTCCTTTCTTCCTTCTTCCTTCCTTCACGCCTTTTTTTTTTTTTTTTCTTTTCGTCAATCTATTTTCCGAATTTTTGTCAACAAACAATTATCAAATAATATGGAGACATTTCTTTTTCTATTAAGTGATTCATTTGGCTTTTGATATTCGTCAAATCTCCACCTTATAATATAACATTTTCTTCAACTTGTTTGAACAAAATGACTTTGATGTTAGGTTAGGAATGAAATTCCACAATTGTATTACATCTCCACGCAAATTATTATTTTTAACTACGAGAACAAACACTTTCATATTAAGTTAGGAAAAGAAATATCCATCTTACAAGATCGAGTTTCACCCGAAAAAGCACTCGTTGAAGAGACTCTAGAGCTCGGATCAGAAATGGAGGATGCTGCATCAGACGTCACTAACCTGTTCACCAAGATTGGTGTGCATCCTTAGTGGGATATCATATTTGTATTTTAGTTTTTAATTAGTAACTTACTTACCCGGCCCTGCTCTCGAGTCTACTACTAATCTTCCAGAACACAAGGACAAAATAGAAGACCACAATACTTCCAATCTCAATTGACTCAGCAACTTCAAATCTTGCGGAAAGAGATCGAAGAAGATACGCAATTTTTATTTTGTCTTTTGTTTTTTATTTTTTATTTTTTATTTTTTTATTTTTAATTAAAAGAGTATAGGTATATTTAGTAAAAAAAAAAATATTAATTTTATGTGGAATGTATTTACAAAATTTGGGGTAAAAATAGCTGTACTCAAACAAATATTTACAATGCACAAAAGTTTTTATATAATTATAATATTTACTAATTACTCTTAAATGTATTATTAAGAACATAATGTTATTTAAAACATAATACTAATTAAATATATGATCCGATGCACTATGCAACCTAATCAACAATATTACCTAAAAATTATTAATATTAATTTGTTACTTTCATAAAAGTAATAATAATTTTCAACTATATAAAAATATTTTTTAATTAAATAAGTATTATTATAGATCGAATACACAATACACAAATAACTCATCTTTTTAAAATTAAAAGATTATTTTGATTAATATTTATTTTGAGTAATTAATTAGACCTCTATTTTATTTTTTCTTAATTAAAATGAAGCACTATAACAATAACAAAGTTATTCATGTGCAATAACTTATTTAATTACTAATTCATCATCTCCTTTCACTTGCCTTCTCTCTCCCTTTCCATCTTTTTAGGTGATTTCCTATAATAACATCTATTAATTTTTAAATATTTCAAAAATATTGTACGATAATATTAAAATTATATTATTTTAGATTATATGCTCTTACTTACTTTCAAAATAAATATTAATTTTAAAATACGACTTAACTAAGTAATACTACGGAACGATCCAAATTCATAATAGCTTTAAATGCCAAAACAATTTTATTCTATTTTTATTTCTTTCTTCTTCTTATAACATCATAATGAATATGAATAATTTATCATCAAACCAATAAACTTAATTTTTTTCTTAGGATTTTATAACATAAATATTTTAATTATAAAAAAAGTAGAAAATACCATTATTTAATTTTGTAAAATGGGGTAAAGGTTGGAAACATATTATCAATAAAAATCCCTCAGTATTAATATTTTGCACTTTCTCCCGATATTTCATTTTATCGGTGGATATCAAAGCATAAATGTAAATAGAGCAATTTATTAAGGGATAAAATTTTAAAAATAAAATAAAATTGGCATTGCATGGGATGGCGCGGTGCGGGGAACGCATTCCTCCTTTATAATTTTCTTGTCCTTGTCTAATCACTCGGTAATGAAAATATTAACGAGTACTTATTAGTTAAAAAGATCTAACACTAATAATTTGATATATTTTAAATTAATGTACAAAAAATTAGTATAATATATATAGAAAAAACTCATATTATATCCTACTTATGTGACAATTGAATTTTTATACTTATTATAATAACATTAGCACATGCTTATTATAGGTATTTACAATATCATCTCTTCATATATAATTCCAAATAAAATAAGTTGGCAGACTTGAGTAAAGAAAATCCACTCCCATGCCGCCATGTCACGAATATTGGGATGGATCATTATACGCCCGCATCCTCCTCAAACTTGCACATCACTAATTGCATGCATCAAAATCGGAGAAACAGGAGAGAATTAGTGAAGACAGCCTCAAAACCAGGATCAAATGAAGCTATCAACCAAACAAAGATTACTAAATTTTATCCAAATTTCTCTCTCATCCTTCTTCCAATTATTCCCCCTCTCTCTCTCTCTATCATCCAACTTTTCCATTATCCAACAAAATGTACAATCTTTTTTCCCTTATCTCGTGATAATTCTCCGATGAGATTCTTGATCAAGAAAAAGTTGTCATGGCCGTTAGCTCGTACGATGTTCAACTTTGTCTGTGGAAAATATTAAAATTATGGTCCAAAACATGCCTTGCTGTCTCTCTACAACACCCATACACTTCATCTTCTTTGATCCTGTTGTTCTTCCTCTACATCTGTTTCCCTCTTGTCTTCTGGATCTTGATTTATTCCCTCCCCCTCATAGTCTGCACCTGCATCTTCCTCACCATCTCTTTCAGCCATGGAAGCACAGAAAATGATGAGAGAGAGAGGAGAGAGAATCTCAGCAAGAAATCATCAGAAGAATGTTGTGATCAAGACCATGAAAGCAGCAAAAAGCCTTACAACCGCGTCCATTCGGTCAGGCGAAGAAGGGCGAAAGATATCGTGATTGAACAAGTGCAGGAGGAGAAGAATTCTGTTTCTCCCACTGAGTTCAGCCCGAAAGAAATCCGGGAAGTTCATGAAGTTACTAGTAGTTCTGATAACCTAAAACAAGAAAATGAGCAGCTAGGGTTTAACCAAATACGAAGATTAGGTATCCTGCAGGACGAGGAGGAGGACGACCACAAAAAGGAGACGAGGAAAGGCGTTGATGATCGTAAGAGCACCATGGAAGTGGGGATTTTAGATGCAGAAAGGAACAAAAGGCTGGAGAGTTTGATTGCGCGACGAAGATCGAGGAAAATATTGTCTCTTCAGGTTAAAAGATCACTGATCAAAATGGATCATCACAGTCAGATTGCTTCCTTGATGATTCCGAAGATCAATACAACGTACAGCCCGAGTAAAATGGGCTCCCCGTTTTCGCCCGGCCCGGGTTCGGCTCCTTCGGTTTTGATACCAATGAGGAATCCATTCGATCTTCCATATGATCCACAGGAGGAAAAGCTTGACCTGACCGGAGACAGTTTTAATCAGGAGTTCACGTCGTTTAATAATAGGGATATGGTGTTCTGTAGGCATGGGAGTTTCAGTTCAGGGCCGTCGTTGCCCAGTGACTTCTTTCAGGATCGAGATCAAACGACGTCGGTTCGCGATTTTGGGTTCAGACAACGAGGATTTTCCACCGGCTTTCGCTTCTCCAACCTAAGAAATAAATCTGCTGGTATTTTTGCTGGTTATCTTTGATCATGTCCAATATATAACCTTTTGCTTTCTTAGTTTTTTGTGATGACATATAATCTTCAATTTTACTAGTTTTTTATAATGAGGGTCGACTATAAGGTTTTTGATATTGACACTTCAATTTATGTTCTTGCTATCAAATTTTCAAAATTTAACCTAAAATTATTGACGTGACACTCATAATTTCACTTCACTTATTTTAAATTAATCTGATCGCAATTGTAATTTTGGCTTTAATATTTATGCTTCGTTCCCATTCCAGACATGAATTTTTCTCCAATAATAGAGCAAGAACCGTACGAACCATCAGAATCAAAATCAAAATCGAATTCAAACAGCCCTAACCATGATCAGATCAAAGAAATCATTCAAGTACATGAAAACGACACTCGGGATCACAGCGAGCAGGAATGCTCTGACAGTCAAGGCGAATCGGGGCAAATCCCACAATCAGATTTCAATTACAGTTCAACCTCACGATCGCCCTCCTCATCATCCGAAGAAGATCGACCCGTGTTTAAGATTGACAGAGAAGCAATTTTGAAATCGCTCTCCTCCATGCGAAGAAACGCTCTCTTAGAAATCGACCACAGCGATCGAATTGGGGAGACCAACAATCTGAGCTACGCAAATTCTGCTCTAGAGAATGCCAGCAGATTGAAGCAGCAATACTATGCGGACAAGCCCACCAGAAAACACGGTGTGTCCTGCTCCATCGCCTCCGATATGCAGGTCGAAGTTTCGGAAGTTAGCTCGCCCCCACTCACGATCGACGAAAACATGTCGTACGAGGGGGAGATAGAGAGGAACGCTTCTTGGGACGGCGATGACATGTGGGGCCCGGCCCGTCCGTCTGAAGCCCCCGATCATGATTCACGATCGGGGGAGGCCGATGGAGAGCAGGATCCAATCAACGGTGAGGATAATCGATCCCTGCAAAGCTCCGTTGACGAACTCCATTGTGTTGAATCAAAATCTTCTGAAGAAACAATTGAAGCGCCGACAACTGAAGATGAACAAATCAGATCTGGTGAAGCGAGTGCCATTGATTTGAATGATTCTTCACGTCAAGAACAATCCTTAAGGCCAAATGTTCAAGGTTCTGTAATATCACCAAAATCTGTACTTGTGCCGACGTTATCTTTATCAAGTATTGAGCGTGAAGAGGGCAGTCAATCTGAGCCACATATTGGAGAAGTTTCGACTCCGGTTGAACTGCAGGTTTCAACGGGTGTGATTGAGCAGACGAGAGATCTCCTGTCCTCCAATGGAGATGGTGAATCATCGGACATTACTGAAAGATCATCAATCCAAAATGCAGAGGTTTGTTAGAAAATTATATATTTCTAATAGTTTTTTTGGCGTTATTACTTTTGGGCACTTGTGATTGATTTTTTTTTAGCACCATAACTCAGCACGATTTACCACCTCCATCTGCTTATACCAGTAAAAGTGATGTCGTAACATCTTATTCCGTACCAACAAAACTAGAGGCATAACAAATGTAACTTCTTTTACGGGAAATGAAACTTGAGTTGTGATTAAAAATTAAATTCACGAACAAGTGACTAAGTCTGGAGGTTTTCACGTATTTTTTTCCCTTTTTGTCATTTTAATCACGGTAGAGTTGCATAGCAGGAATCAACTGAACCTGCAAATGCATCTACCGAATCTGTTAGCGAGAAGCAAAAAGCTCAAGAAAATGAGGAACAGCCCGAAGAAGTTGATGGTGAAGAAACTGAACAGAGAAAGGAGGAATCTAGAGATTTGGAAGCTGCAGATTCTATTGATTTCAGTCAAAATACAGATCATTTGGACGAAGAGGTATGTGCATGTCTAAAGTTTAAGGTGTTTTAAGCCCTTTGAAATTGGAAATATTGCATTTGTCGCACCTGCGTTTTCAATTTTCTTTTTATTTTTATTCGTCGTGCTTTTGATTTTTTCGCTTTTGCCCCCTATGCTATTTTTTTGCCCTTCAACTTTTGATTATTTTGGCTTTGCCCCTACACTTTATGTTTATGTTTTTTTGCCTTATATATATATATATATTGTTTTTTCTACATAATTTTGCCCCTGGCTTCGTTAATGACAGGTATAAATTAACAAAAAAATAAAATTATGAAGGAAAAAAGTAGGAAAATCAAAAAGTGCACAGGCAAGAAAGAAAAAGAAATCAAAAGTATAAAGGCAGAAAATGAATGCAAGGTGCAAAAAATATGTCTTTACTTAAAATTTTATCTGATTACAAGAATCCTATAAGTACAATTAATGTCAATTCATGCATTGTAAGCAGGAGTTGTCCAAAAATGAGAAGTCAGTTGTAGGAGAACCAAAACATGACGATAGTTCTAATACAAACGATCTTAAGGATGAAGCCGAGAACCCAAGCTTACACGAAGAAATGGGGCATGATGAAAGGCCAACAAGCTCAACGACTTCAAATGTTTTTCAAGGGACAAAAGATGAATTAGTTCATCTAAATTTTGATGCCGCATATGAACCTCCTGTTGCTCTCTCAGAACCAGTGGAAGAGAACGACAACCCTAAATCGTGTAAGAAGAATGAAGGCGAGCAGTAGGAAAATCGAGCATTATGCCTTTTCAGAAGAAGTAATGCAATAAACCATCAAGATCAAGATGATCATTTCTTTGTTGGTGAGATGATTTATAATTGGTGCAAGTGTAATATATTCCAGGACTTAGAAAGGTTAGTGAATCCAATTTTTAGCATAGATAGAACATGATGCCTAGGATATACATATATATGTGTGTGTGGGGGGGGGGGGGGTATGTGTGCGATAGCTTGTGAATTAGTCTGAGTTTTGTTGTATAATATCACAATAAAAAACATGTTAGTATGGAGGTTCACTACTTTTGAATTAGTATGTAAAGATTTTTTTTAGTATGTAGGTAGGAGCTCTAAGGAAACCTCGACAGATTAGATTCTCGATTTTAAATAATATACTAATTTTTATTTTTATTGTATCAATTATTCTCTCATATATAAAACAATATAATGATAACATTACAATCAATCATATAGCACATAGTTAATAAAAAAATAAATTACTATTTAAAATACATATAATTATTATTCATTAACATATAATTAGACATGTGTTGTTTGAATTGTTTCCTTACATATAAAATATCGACAATGTTGGTCTATTCAGTCCAAGTATATGTTAATGTATCGATAATTATACATTAAGATCATATTTTTTAATTTTAAATAAAAATTATGTTTCAAAAGTAACTATAATCATAGTAAACTTTTAATTTTTTTTATTAAACAATCAAGTTATAATAATTAAATAAATTAATTATACTTTATCAAATTAATTAAAAATAAAAAATAGTAAGAGAAACTCTTCTTTTTTTTTTTTTTTAGGACTGAGGAGCATATGAAATGAAGAGAGAAATGGGAAGGCAAGAATTAATAAAATATGGCAAAAAAAATATTAAAATATAGTGAAAAAAATTAAAAAAATATGTAAAGTCGCCCCTGCGGGAGGCGACTTTAATTATAAGTCGCCCCTGCCAGGGGCGACATTAAATTTTTTATTTTTTTTAATTCCGAAAAAAAGGAAGAAGCAGGCACTTGGTTGGGTCACTCGGTCGAGTCACCACTCGGCCGGCCGAGTGGTACCTGACACTGGGCCCAAACACTCGGCCTCAACATTACTCGGCCGACCGAGTTCGAGGAATGAACTCAGCCACAGCACTCGGTCTGCCACTTTACTCGGCTGGCCGAGTGCGAAGGGAAATTTTCTAAAATGTGTAATCTCTCCACTCGACCGAATCACTCGGTTAAAATTCCACTCGGCTGGTCGAGTGGATTTTCTGATTTATTCATCTTCTCGGTTTTTCGTTCATTCTCCCGTTTTTGTACATTCCCTTGAAAGATTTTTTATTTTATCATGTTGTAATCGAATTTATTAATTTATTTAGTTTGGTAAAAAGTCGATGGAATTGTTAAATGAGATTGTTATAATTTCTTGAAATGTGTTGATGAACTGATTTTCCAACAAATAACAATAATTATGTTTTATAAGGAAAAATTTCAAATCAAATTTAATACTACTCGAAATCATCAATAAACAACAAAGTCAAGAGGTTCAAATGAAAGCAATACATTCTTAAAAAGTAGTCGGTACGGTGTTGGATTGGAACGTGCTCACTGAGGGGGTCGGTACGGTGTGTTGGATGGGCCGAATGGTCGATAAGCTGGATATTCACTTTCTTGAAAATGGCCTTGTTGCACATGCCACTCATATTGTTACCTTTGCATGTCAAGTGAAATTTGAGAATTGTAGGCTTGACGATTCACATACTCTTTTACGTTGGCAACATCCCCTTCTATGTTGGCAAGACGCGCATCCAAAGCGTTTCTCCAATCCGACCAATCGTTCCACCCCCCTTGATACTGAGGTGGATACTGTGGATGCTGTGAAGTTCCTGCCTGATCGTATGAGGGCAGTTGTGCTTCACCCATCATTTCATCCGCCTGTAGTTGTTCAATATCAAGGTCCATAGGCTCTGTTCGGGTATCCGTAGTTCTTCCCCTCCTCTTCCTCCGTTCCTCCTCATTCATTAATTCATTCTCACTCTCCTCGATTGCTTCTATATGAACCGAGCCATTCAGTAAAATATTATCGACCTTCCCTCCAGCAATATTGGTGAGGCGAGAATTGGGCAGTGCAAACCTCTTTTTATCTGATAAAATCAGATACAATTTTCTGGTGCCAGGATGTAATTGGCACATCTTCATGTTACACAGCAATTCGAGGTTTATAGTTGTCTCGCCTGGTGTCTCTTCTATCCCTTCCAAGTTGAGCCCGTAGTGTCGAGCAATTGGAGTGATCAAACCTCCAATATGATTAGCCACCTGATTTTTTGTTCGGACAAACTGCATTAAGAGCATTGGTGCCACATTGAACTTCTTACCTTTTACCAAGCACCATAGCACGAACAACTCATCCAAGGTGACCACTCCAGGCTCAGATTTCTCCAAAATTGTATTGGAGACGAACCTCTGAAAATATCGGAGGACCGGGCTTCGAATACTCGATGCTTTCGATCTACTAGAGTGGTAGACCGATGGCTTATCTGGATGAGACTCTGTTATTTCCTTCCAAAAAGTCATTGGGTTGTACTCGGGAAAATTGAACCTCTCATTGGGTAGATTCGAGTACTTCTTCTTGGGAAATCCATAAATATGATTGAGCTCTTCGGCCGAAAGATGGTGGCACTCGTTTCCCACATAAAATATCATGGATTCCGGCACCGTTTCATTGTATCCTACTTAAAGCTGTGAGAAGAATTCGAGAACTAGGGGCTCATACGTCTTCTCATGCATCGCAAAGAATTTAGACCACCCGATATTCTTGCACAATTTTTTCAAATCTTCATATATGCCCATTTCCTGCATGCATTCTACATCGGCCCAACGAGTGGCTCGCCTTTTCTTTCTTTGGACTTCAAACCACCTTTCACTTTCATTCTCCCAATTAGCAAACTATATGCCATAGGCATCCGGCATGGTGGATAAAATTCTTTCATACTCCTCTTGTTGTTCTTCAATGGAGTGTTGACTCCATTCGAATGTAGTATTGACAACATCCATACTATGATCCATTGTTGGTACCTAGATGACATGGAATTAATATTACATTCATGTCAACAAGGTCAAGAGTCATATAATACAATATTCATCTCAAGCAATTTAATCATTCAAAAAGTTCAAGAGTCGTATAATACAATATTCATCTCAAGCAATTTCATCATTCAACATTGAAATTCATGGGATTTCATCATTCAACATTGAAATTCATGGGATATTAAGATCATTTCATCATTGTTCTAGACTAAATCATGGCACATTCCAAATTTATATGATGCATACCAAGTGTTCGATAAAAAACTTCAATAAAAACTTACAAAAAAACATAACTTCTTTCATGCCATAATGCTCCAAATTAGTCCCTCATCAATATATTCAAACAACAACCTCAATGTTAAATGAAAACATATCTAAATAGAAGATTATATCATGCATACCAACTATTCGATAAAAAACTTCAATGAAAAATTGCAAGAAAACATATCAAGTTTCATGTCAAAATACTCCAAATAAGTCCATCATCAACATATTTAATCAACAAAAGCAATGGTTAATGAAAATATACCTTAAGAGTGAAAAGATAAAAATTGTTGTTCTTGCTTGAATCCTTCAAATCTCCACCACTTTCTTGGAAGATTGGAACAATTTGTTGTTTAAAATGATGGGTTGAATGATTTCAATGAAAAAATTGAGTTGTATGATGGTAATACTTCGGATTGAAGAGGAGAAATTTGAAGGGGCTAGGGTTTGGAAGTGAAAGTGTGTGAGAAAAATGAATAGAAGGTGGGTTTTTAAAACTGTCCGTGGCTTCGCACTCGATCGCGCACTTTACTCGGGCGGCCGAGTGCGAAGGAAATCCTGAAACCTTCGCACACGATCGGGTTACTCGGTCTCTAACTTTACTCGGCCGGTCGAGTGCGAAGAAAATCCTGAAACCTTGGCACTCGGTCAGCTCGGTTGTGCCACTCGGTCGGGCACTTTACTCGGCCGGCCGAGTGCGAAGAAAATCCTGAAACCTTCGCACTCAGTCAGCTCGGTTGTGCCACTCGGTCTTGCACGCCACTCGGGTGACCGATTGGAAATCAGTTTTTGTAATTTTATATGTTGATTTTAATAATAATAATAATAATAATAATAATAATAATAACAATAATAATAATAATAATAATAATAATAATAATAATAATAACAACAACAATAATAACAATATTAATTAGAATAAACACAATAGTAATAATTATAATATATGAACATCACCACTAAGTAATTGAACGTTTAATTACATAGTGAACAAATTAAGTCATGGTACGTTTAATTACATTGAGAACAAATTAATAATCATAATGTGATCCTGTAAAACAACGACGCCTTGTTTTTTTACTTTTGCCTCTACCTCGATCTTCTTGTGGCTCAAGTTCGCCATCTGATTCATTATCATCTGTTGTAATATTTAAACTAAAAGATGATGATGCAATCGTCGAAGTCACATGATCGTGTATTATATTTGTTGTCGTGCCAGCTTGAGGATATGAAATGGGGGATGAATTGAACTGTGGCCGAAAACTCCCATAAGTGCATGATGCTGGAGGTTCTGGGCTATATTGTGATGTATGTTGTGGTTCAGGATCATGTTGCGGTTCAGGCTCATACTGTGAGTGATGGAGTTTGAATGATGGTTGACGATCATGAAAGTGAGCTTTAGCCTGCGATTATATGTCTTCTACGGATCGTCTGAAGGGCTCCCTAAGATACGGTTGCTCGTCTATGACAAGTTTATTCAAAATTTCCCATAAACTTTCCTGTAGTAAATTCACAATATAAAACATAAACATAAATTACATAATCAAGGCACATAGAAATTTGAATACCAAAATACAGCTACATACCAAAACTTCTATAGATGCATTCAATTGCGGTTGGTACCCCACTTGCATATTTAACCCTGGAGTTATTAGACGTCGTGTTATTCTTTCATACCATCTGATATAACCATCTTCGACGTTTGACTCATTCCAACCAATAGCAGGAGCGGAGACAATATAATCATTTTTGTTAAACCACCATTCTACAAATGAAGCATGTGTTTCAGCCCAATTTGTAGTGGAGCGCCCTCTACGGCATATATTATGCAATGTATCGTGCACATCAGTAATGCCCTTGTCTCATCCCAAACTGTCTCAATATCCGATCGGGGTAATATAACTCAACAATTGAATAATGAATCATAGGGCATCTTGACATCCATATATTCGTGACGCTGATAATTCCAAGGTCAATATATGCCCTCAGAGCAGTTGGGTATGGGTCGTAAGGTTGCCAATTGAACTGCATAAATATAAAGTTAAGTAAAATTTAATAGAAATATAGCATAATCTCATCAAATACATATCATACCTCTTGTGGAGTTTGTCTGTCTAAACTCTCCCGAATAGCCCTTAAGTTGTTCGTCAAATTAGTTGTAAAGTTGTGGTATTGTAACCACTCAGCACCATACGGTGCAACAGGAAGAACTCCATCCACACCAACAATTGCCGCTGTATTTATGCGTCTACCTCCCGGCATTTGCGGCGTGAGAAAAGTAATTCTTGACCAAGCCCATATCTATCATGAAACAATAATATGTAAAATGATTTTCACATTTTTATATAACATATTTATATTTAACAATATAGAAACATATTTACCTGCAGTTGTTGCATGGGCCCACTAATTTGTGTACGACCTCTATGTGATGCATTGCATAGCTGATGGTACAAATAGCCTAGTACCGCTGAACCCCAACTTAAATTACAGCATTCATCAATATCTTCTAGCTGATTCAAATATACCAATGACCCCATATTTCCAGAAGTATCTGGGCACATTATGGATCCTAACAAAATCAAGGCACATCCACGTGCATATTGCACAACATGTTGTTGTGGGCTGTTATCGGTAACAGGGTGCATGCTTAGGTGTGTACCTAATGCTAAAAGTGAAAAATCTTGACCCTTTTAAGTCTTCTGCATTATGGTCCCATCCCAAAAGCACTTGACAACGTGTAGTCCAATATGACCTACCGGTTGAATTATCTGAACTTATAACAGCTCCACCTTCAACTGGCAGGCCCCAAATAAATGCGATATCTTGTAATGTTACGGTCGCCTCTCCAACTCTCAAATGAAATGTATGAGTTTCAGGCCGCCACCTCTCAACCAGTGCAGTGATTAATGATTTATTAATTGTATAATCACCACATCTGTAGACACCATAGAATCCCATACGATACAACATGGATATGACTCGTAAAGCAACCTCTGTGTACGTCTGAGTATTTCCCTGCCATCATCGTTTGGGTCATCCTCATAAGGATCATGGTCATCAAGTCTCCAAAAGATACCACTTCCGTGTCTGCACTTCAATTTTTTGTCAACTTCTCCTGCAAATACATCCTTAGATCGGTGTATGTGTTGTTCCCTTAAAATCTCACCACTAATAGGGCCATATTCTCCGAAATACTCCATACTGCAATAAGATTAAATCTATTAGAAGAACAATAAATAATTGAAATCGAAAATGGAACAAATTACATAAAATTTGAAATGGTATACATTTATAAAAATAGTGGAAAACTAACATCAATCTTAATTCAAAATTGAATACACATAATCCGCATACAAATCAAAAATTGATTACATCTAAAACAAACAACATTACAACTTTCTATACACAGCAATCACATCTATGGTCATATGAAGTTCCAGTCTGGGAAGCAGCTTGATCTTGTGCACGATATTGTTGCCTAGCGCGTGTTTGTGCCCAATCCATTTCATTTTCAATTCTCGTCGTCTTGCCTCTTCCTTTATGCCTCTTCTCACGCAATGCCGGATTATGACACAGTTGGAAGGAAGCCTCATCCCAATAATATTCATCAGGCAATGACTCAAACTTACCACTATAGGTGTCTACATACGCACTTGTATTGAAAAATGAGTTCATGTAAATTATCGGATTGACTCCAAAATGTCGACAAGTTTGCATTGCATGTGAACATGGTATGCCGTTTTGCTTCCAGTCTCCACAGCTACACTCTCTTAGCATCAACTTGACAATGTGGGTATAGCATCTCGTTGTTCATGGCACATATGTTTTCACGGAAGCACTTTGATCAGTAAAATCAACCTTATAGACTTGATGTTCCATTGCCTTCCATTGTCGTTGATCATACTTCTTAAACACTTCATCAGGCCATGGTTGGTTCCTTTGTTGCATTTCACGGCCCAGTGTCAATCGGTCAAGAAAATATTTTATCGATCAATAAAATGTAGCCTGCACAATCGCACAGATTGGGAGCCGTCGTGCACCTTTCAACACGCCATTCATGCACTCAGAAAAATTTGTTGTCAAAATTCCATTTCTCCAGCCTCCGTCATATGCAAAAGTCCATTGATCCTTTTCGATTTTCGAGAGGTAATCATATGCCCTCTCATTCAACGCCTTTATTTGATCCATTACATTTTCAAACTCTTTGATTGTGAACGCTGAGCCGGCTTGCCAACACATGTCCTTTAACTTCACATTCTTGACCTTGCTATTAAAATTCGAACAGACATGTCTCAAACAGAAACGATGGACTCCAAGAGGTGGCTGAAAATCTGCAATTCTTTCCACTGCTTTCAAAAGACCGGCGTGTCTATCTGAAATCAGACACATTCCTTCTCTACCGCGAACAATATGTTTCGATATCATACGAAGAAACCATGTCCAAGAAGCAAAACTTTCTTCGTCCACAAGTGCATAATCCAAAGGTAAAAGATATTGATTTGCATCCATGGAAACAGCAATTAACATCTTGTGCTTGTATCTAGTGTAAAGATGAGTTCCATCAACACTAATAATTTTACGGCAATGCTGGAACCCATCTATACATGGCTTGAACGCCCAAAACACATATTTCAACATTTTTACACCATTTATCTCTTCGGGCATGTGGTGCCACTCGACAACTGTGCCTGGATTCCATTTTTGTAAAGCTCCCAAAAATTTGGGTAGTTTTGAAACTTAGCTCTCCCATATACTATACACATTTTCTCTTGCTCGTTTCAAACCATGCCATGCCTTATGATATGAGATTTTATATTGAAATTTATCATACACTTGTTGTTGAACACACTTAATCTCATACCCGGGATCTGTCTAAACCATTCCAGTTAGCAACGCAGCAATCATGTTTTTGTACAAGTTTTGATGGTCAACAGACACCGCGTTCATTAGGCACGTATGAGGGCCTCCATACTTAGTGATTTCCCACATATCAATCTTTTGTTTGTAACCTGCGCGCAACCACCAGTTGCAATGTGTAGTCTCACTATTATTTTTGCATTTGATCTTCCATATACGAGGTGTGCTTTCCTCTACTCGATATTCACGCCTCGCTATACGAATTGAAAAGTCTTTAACTGCAGACTGCAAATTCTTCTTATCTTTGAATACCATGCCTTTTGTGAGCACTCCTTCAATAGCATCATAATATCTAAATTTTTTTGGAAGATCAAATGAGTCCACAAGCATTTCATGTGGCGATGCATTGAAGAACGGGATATTCGGATGCATGGAATATCTCTGAGCACTTGATGGAAATGGTGGTTGTTGATTGGATGGTGATCTCTCTTGATTTGTGGAATACATAGTTTGAATATCACCAATATCCACCCCATCTTCATCTGATTCACTGGACAACTCGTCTTCGTCAGGTTCAGAGTCTTCTAGTTCATTCACACCAAAAGTATCAATCAATGGATCATGTGTTTGATCCTCTGTATGAGCATTTTCTCTTTCACTTGGAATACCCTCATTATTGGACCTTGAGGTTCCAACAGTATGTTCTTGCCTGACGAGTGCTGAATTATTAATGTCATCACCTCTTAAGTAAGAAGCATATTGAAAATACTCAATGCTTGGGAGAATATCTGGAAGAGCATTATCTTGCAGTTTTTCCAGATCAATATGAAATTCTACATATTGATTATCCGCATCCGGTGCAAAGAAAAACCATAGATTATCATCGTTGTTGATTGGTCTACGATGATATCTGTTGTTTGCATATAGTGAAGCGGATATGTTGAATTTATATTCATTGCTATCAATCCTTATCAGTTGAAAGAATTTTGATACCAAGCCAGAATATCCGATGTCGCGAGGTACCCTTGTTGCACAAACAGGTGGAATATCGCTACTATCCCCAATATAAACAACAATACCGACATTGTTTGAAGACTAAATATCTTAAATAATAAAGATGTATTAATGAACTTAAAATATGGAGTTAACTATTTTTTGCATGCAAGAGGTATTATTAAGCTATATAATTACAAAGTATAATGAAATTAATTTCAACTAATAAATTAGTAAAATTTAAACCTGATATTGAAATGAAGCAATATCTCAATGCAACGACAATAATTTGAGGGTTGCGATAAATGCACAACAACAGCAACAATTTCAAGAGTTCCTATATCAAATAATTTTAAAAAAAAAATATTAACGGTAAATCTATAACAATTTATATAGCAAAAAATTAAACAAAATTTATTACAAATTATTCATTCTTATACCGACCGACATACACATACCCAAAACACGGCACACACGCACACATCACACAACCATACACACGCACCCATCACACACACAAATGCAAGCCACACACAACACACAAACACACACACAAGCACAAGCACACACCACAACACACATCACACACACAACACACATCACACACATATATTTCATACACCACACACACAACATACAATACAAGCACACAACACACACACTCCAGGACACACAAAGCACCACACACACACCATACACACACAAAAACCACATACACACACACACAAAACACCACCCACACACACACCACCCACATACAAAACACCACACACACACATAAAAATTTAGAAAAAAATTACCTCAACAAATTTTTGAGAAATGGAGAAAAACGAACCGTGAATATTGAAGAAAAATTGAAAGAAAATTGAGGAAGAATTGAAGAAGAAGTGAAGAAAGAGATGAGGAAGAGAGAAATGTGTGGTGTGGGTGGGTGGTAATAGATGTGATAGAGAGAGAAATATTGAAGTGGAAATTTAAAATAAATAAATAAATAAAATAAAACGGACAGATTTAGAAATTCAAATCCTTTACATCACTCGGCCAGCCGAGTAAAGTGGCAGACCGAGTGCCGTAACCGAGTTACAGGTACCACTCGGCCGGCCGAGTGGTAACTCGACCGAGTGATCCAACCGAGTGCCTGCTTCTTCCTTTTTTTTGGAATTAAAAAAAAAATTAATGTCGCCCCTGGCAGGGGCGACTTATAATTAAAGTCACCTCCCGCATAACCGACTTTACATATTTTTTTAATTTTTTCTTTTTCACTATATTTTATTAAAAAAAAAAAATTTTCCCATAATTTGACAATTGTGCCAATGGGAAGACTCTCGTCCTGGCGCAGTATAGATTACTCCGTTCCAGACATATTCCATCAAATACAGTAAAATCTGCAGATGTCATCCATCATCTGTAATCTTCCATTTCAGCTATCATAATTTTTGGAACCCATTTTGGCTGAAATTACAGCGATAACTTTGTTGAATTGAAACGAGCGACAAATTTGAAGCCATGAGCTGCATCTACAAAGACCCAAATGCTCCAATCGAAGCAAGAGTTAAAGACCTTCTCTCTCGAATGACCCTTAAAGAGAAAATTGGCCAGATGACCCAGATTGAGCGCTGCGTCGCGACGCCTTCCGCCATTAAAGATCTCTCCATAGGTCAGTCTGAAGTACTACCAGTACTAGTTTTTGTGTGCTGATCGAAAGATTTTAGCGAATTTGGTTAAATTGCTTAGTGTCTGTTTGATATCTTCAATTTTTATAATCTGTTTGATATCATTCAGTTTTTGTTTGAGTTACATATGTTGCACTTGGAGATGAGTTATTTTTCATCTTTATATGTATTTCGATTGTCAAAATATATGAATTAAGGTTGGATATCTTTGGGGGGAAATCAGTCTAATATGGTAACTTTATGCATAATGCAGTCATGTCAAGAGTTGAACATACTGCATTTGGAAATGAGTTGTTTTTCATCTTTTTATTTTTTATTATTTTTATCTCTATTGTCAAAATATGGGAACCAAGATTGGATTTGACTGGAAAATTGATTGCATTATGTTTTTCGATTGGTGTAGGCAGTATACTGAGTGTCGGAGGGAGTGGGCCGTTTGAAAATGCAAAGTCTTCAGATTGGGCAGTAATGGTAGATAATTTCCAGAAGGCTGCACTGAAGTCGCGGCTTGGAATTCCTTTGCTGTATGGGATTGATGCTGTGCATGGGAATAACAGCGTCTATGGTGCTACTATTTTTCCTCACAACATCGGCCTAGGAGCAACCAGGTTTGATTTTGATTGACATATGTACTTTCTTAATTGTCTATATGATATGAGTAACGTAATTATACCCTTCCAGAGATGCTGATTTGGTCCGGCGGATTGGAGTTGCGACTGCTCGTGAAGTTAGGGCAAGTGGGATTCACTATACTTTTGCTCCATGTGTTGCTGTAAGTTTGTGTATTTGCATAGTTTTTTTCCAACAAATTTTCAGCCGTCTATGCTGTTTCTTCTTTTTAATCATTATATGGTGTCATTTTAGTGCTCAACAGGATACATGCTGCAACTTACAATCAAGTTTATGGTAAATAAACTTGTCTCTAAACAGAAGCAATTTTGCAAACAGAATACTTCCTAGCTTCTGCCAAGAGGCAGTGCTGTTAGCTTTATATTCCTTCTGAAATAATTTCGATCTGGGTTTCACCAAAAAAGATTGAAAAGGGAAAAAAGTTCATGAAAACTGAATCTCACATTTTTGTCAAACAATAACTTGAAAATTCTCAACAAAATAAGCACTAATTTGTGATCACTAGGAAAAACATCAATTCTCTTGAGCATATTAATGACTCAAATGTATGGTATTTAAAAATCTCGTCATTTTATAATTTATACAAGCTTTACCCCTGTACTTCCTACAAAGAGAGATATACTCATATCCCAGGTGCAGCAAAGTACAGGAACATAAAAGGTTATATCCATTTCTCTTTAATAAACTCTGATAAAAATGCAATTATGAACTGAAATAAGATTCTAAGATTTTTCTGGGGAGGAATTTTGAACATAGACCGCACCTTATTTAGCTAAAATCTTGGACACCGAATATGTATTGTGTTTGTTCTGTCTAGTTTTGGTTTTGCTATCTCTTTTTTATGTATTAATTAATTAATCATTTTTGTGGCTCTGTTTGTTAATTAAGATGATGATAACAGGTGTGTAGAGATCCCAGATGGGGAAGATGCTATGAGAGTTTTGGTGAAGACCCTCAGATTGTTAAGATGATGACCTCGATCATCTCCGGCTTGCAAGGACAGCCACCCCCAGGACACCCGTCCGGTTACCCGTTTGTTGCTGGAAGGTAGAAACTACTTGAACTAATACACCTCTAAAGAAACTCTTATATCATCAACATTTTTGAAACCATTTCACATTTTCTTACTTTAGACAATTGGTTACAACTATATATGAGCAATGGCTTCTTTATTTAATGGGAAATGCAAAGAGAATCATATTTGATTACAAAATTGGCATTAAATTTTGGATATCTCGTTAACTGTCGCCATTGATTTCTATAGTGTCCCTTTAACTATGGTGGTAGATCATTTAGAATTTTCTTCTTCCATTCAATTTTTGTTATTCTGATTCATTGAATCTCGTTTCATGCGTTTAATGTGTTTCTTTATCAAATTGTTTGACTGATGATAATATTTAACTTCAGAGAAAACGTTGTTGCATGTGCAAAGCATTTTGTAGGAGACGGTGGCACCAAGAACGGCATAAACGAAGGAGATACTATATCATCATATGATGAACTAGAGAAAATTCACATGGCCCCTTATCTTGACTGTATCTCTCAGGGGGTATGTACTATAATGGCATCGTACTCTAGCTGGAATGGTACTAAGTTGCACAGTAGCCATTATCTTCTTACAGAGATCTTGAAAGATAAGCTTGGATTTAAGGTAAGCCTACTAGGATCAAATAAACTACCACTTATTGTCAATATGTGTTTTGTGATACTTAAATAGACAAGAATTTGAGCTTTGAAAAGTTTAGCTCTCTTTACAAGCAGGCGACCCAATTCAACTATGACTTAGAAATCTAATTTGCTAGCAGTAATTGACCGCTTCCTCCTGTTTTTACTATTCCTTCTTGCAGGGGTTTATCATTTCTGATTCCGAAGGCGTCGACAGGCTTTCTAGTCCTCATGGATCTAACTACCGGCTGAGTGTTCTATCAGCAGTCACTGCTGGAATTGATATGGTAAAAAAAGATCACTTTATTTATTTAATTTTTGCCAGCAATTTCAAAATTATATATTACAGAAAAGTAAGTCTTATGTTCTGTCTCAACAGGTGATGGTGCCCTTTCGATATGAATTATTTCTTCAAGATTTGATGCATTTGGTGGAGTCAGGAAAAATACCAATGAGCAGAATTGATGATGCAGTTGAAAGAATACTGAGAGTAAAGTTTGCCGCTGGCCTCTTTGAACATCCCCTGAGCGACGGTTCATTTTTGCATACAGTTAGATGTGAGGTAAACTTTTCAAAGTTTGTTCAGTGTGCAATTTTTTTACCATAAGATACTAAATGGCTATACAAATTACCATGAACAAATTGATGTGCCATATTATATAGGGATAAATACAGAAACCTATCTTGAGTTTTCTCGATTCAGATGGCCCCCCTCACCTTTCCAAAATCACATTCATCTCCCCAGAACCTAGAAATTACTTTTGATACTCTTTATGAAATAAATCTTGTTCCATTGGCTAAAAATTACACAATCCCTCCGTAAGTTAACTAAATTATGGGACCTAGGTTGGTCAAATTACAATGTTCTTTAGTAATCTGGTTTTACATAATAACTTTCATTTAGTATAACTATTACATGTCAATTATTCATGGGAAGTTGGTATGTACTGGATAAATATCTGGGGTTAGCGTCTGTGTGGAAAATTTTACGTATTAATTTTTTGGATGATACTCAGCGAGTTTAAAGCTTGATATTTTACAAAATGATGAGGTTGAGGGTAAAATGGCATTTTTTCCCCATTCCAGTGACTAGTGATTAGGCTGTATGTTTAGCAACAGACCAAGGAAAATAATTATTTGTCCCTTGAAAAAAGTTCCTAATATTTGGATTGTTGTGTCAGCAACACAAGAATCTAGCCCGAGAGGCAGTTCGGAAATCCTTAGTTCTGTTAAAGAATGGGAAGGATCCAAAGAAACCATTTCTTCCATTGGACCGAAATGCTAACAGAATTCTAGTGGTTGGACGGCATGCCGATGATTTGGGGTATCAGTGTGGAGGGTGGACAGCAACTTGGGAGGGGAAAAGTGGCCGAATAACCACTGGTGAGTTATCATGTGGCAATTTAGCTAAACCCCACCCCCATCCCAACCCCAAAATAATAAGAGAGAGAGAGAGGCTACAGAAGTAACATTGATCATGGTAAAGATAAAGATCTAAACTATACCAACGAAAACACACACCTGCAGCTCCAATTTGACATTTGTAGCATGTTCTGTTCTCAGAGCCACTAGATCTGCTTCCATTAATCACTTCTTAAGTTTGCATGAATTTTCATTTTGTGTCGGTCAACGATCAACTTTTATTTCTTTTTCATGGACTAGTATGAGATTCTCTACTATTTCGTTTTCAAACATATCACGTCTTCATAGTCATTGTTTCTTAGAATTTTCCAGCTGGAACATGTTTTTATGATTGCAGAATATGGTACCTTATTTCTAGCACGACACTATTCATTTCTCTCTCTCTCTCTCTCTCTCTCTCTCTCTCTCTCTCTCTTCTATGTACATATTTAACAAACTTTCATGTGATTTCCTCAACAGAACCCCTTGTTCAATAAGAACAAGAATACTATAAGAGTGAAATTTCTTGTTCCCTCTAAATTTGTTTTGAGTTGGAAACACAAGCAATGTAACTAAAGAGTCACTATCTTCACAACAGGCATTACCATTTTGGAGGCTATTAGAGAATCCACCGGAGACAAAACTGAAGTGATATACGAACAAAATCCAACCGAAACCCTAGATGAAAAAGACTACGCTTTTGCCATCGTAGTTGTGGGCGAAGCTCCATATTGTGAATCCAGTGGTGACAGCCCAGCCCTCAAGATTCATTTCAATGGGGCTGAACTTATACACGCCGTGGCCGATAAACTCCCCACGCTAGTGATCTTGATTTCCGGGAGGCCATTGGCTTTGGAGCCAACGCTTTTGGATAAAACAGAAGCACTCGTTGCTGCATGGCTTCCCGGTAGCGAAGGGATTGGAATTGCTGATGTCATCTTTGGAGATCACGAGTTCCAAGGGCGATTGCCGACCACCTGGTGTAAAAACGTCGAACAACTCCCTTTGCATGTCGAGGACAACTCTTATGACCCTCTTTTTCCTATCGGTTTTGGTTTGACGAGTAAGAACGAAATCCTCAAGGTCTAACTTGCTATTTTACAGTTACCCGTCAATCCTCTAGATCCGACATTGGATGTATTACACCGGGTTTGGTATTGATCGTTAATATATACAATCACACACATATCCACGTGGATGTGAAATAAACGATAGATATTACACTTGGGGCAACACCCCGCAAATGGGAGGACTTGTAATCTTGAGTGGCATCAAAATTATTGAGCTTTTAGCTTGTGTGAAATTAGAATCTTTCTTGCAAGAGCTTACCAGACTTGCTGAATGGTCAATTTGCTTTATTTGTTCGAGAAATTGAGTTCAAACGGCTTTTAATTTGAGTTGTTTATTTTTGATGATTCTATAAAAAGCAAAATATTTTCTCAATTATTCTTTACCACTATTAAAAATAAATTGCTGCAAATTCTTGCCATTAGCTATATGAAGTGAGACTGCAAACATCGCTTAAGATTAAAGTTATACTTTTCCTGTCTCTTTAATTTATGACATAAAGATTTCATTTTTCTACTTTCTAGTTCTACACGAGATTTTTTTATTTTATTTTTATTTTTATTAATATTCTAGTTTTATTTTCATTAGTGTATGATATGTGAATAGAACAACATCATTAATAAATATATGTTGGTTAAAAACAAAATGAAATAAACGAGTCTAATCTAATTAGATTTTGCCCTAATCTTCATACAGTTTGCAGCAAGAGCAAACCCCCACCATCCAATGATTTTATCGTAAATGAGTTTAGAGTTTATGATTTAGGTTCATGGCTTACTGTTCATGTTCACATTCAAGATTTAGGGGTTAGGACTTAGATTTTTGAGGATTAGGGTGCATATATTTTATCTGGCATTCATGATTCATTATACGTCATTTCAAGCTTCGAAGTTTATATTTCTTGAGTTCAGAGTTAAAATTTTATATTGTAGGCTTTGAATTTTTAGTAAAACATAAATGGAATGTGCAGAAAGTGGGACAAAGAATCGAAACTGTAAAATAGCCGTTATCTCAACTCATTTAGAGCAAGAAGAATCAGAATATTGCGCAAGAGAGATAAAAACAAATTGGATAACCGAAAGTTTAAGGTTCTCTAATACAGTACATGTGGTTATGAAGTAGATAACAAATTGGAATAAAGTTGGTTGCTTCCTTTGTGCTGCAACTTGGTGAAATTCTTTTTTCCATCAAAGAAATGAGGGACAATTTGGTTGGTTCATCATGGTACCAACTTATGGGTAAAATTTATTTCTTGTGATAATGGATCGTATAAAGTCAGCATCTTGTTTCATTACAAAGAAATAATAAAAGAGCTTACTATGTATCAAAGTATTTTAGGGTACAATATAAGAATATCAAATAATCCTTTTTAAAATAAGTAATTTAAGTGATGTGATCTTAAAACCAGTCAAGTTGTGTCATACCTCGTGCATATTACTATTCATTTCAAATACATACATGGACGTGTAATTTTGTAGCCGAACCTCTTAAATGAGGTGATCATTGTTATTTCTTGAAAATCACAAAGCAATCATGGCATCATGGCCCCATGAATAGGCCCATCACTCTGGATGCCTCCCTGCACAGTAGTACCAAAAATTGACCATAGAATAGAAAGAACAAAACCAAGTGAATCAGTCCAAAAAGATTGCAAGAAAAGAGTGCCCATATATTAATAACCACAGAAATCTGAACTGAATCCTACTTTTGACAATAAATCACAATAATTTAATGTGTAAATCAATCAAAAGAATCATACTCCTCAGAAAGATCTCAAAGAAGGCTGTTTTTTTTGTTGAAATGTGCTGTGATTGATTCTTGGAATATTGGATTGCACACTCAGCATCCCCAAGAAGCCTTGTTTATGGCATTTCTAGTCTCTGTTTCTACTGTGGAAATCTACGGAGATAGTGTGCTTGCTGAGTCAGACAAATTTGAGGAGAGAGAGAGAGATCCCAATAACTTGGTTCAACATCTTAAGTATATCCCACACTTTGTTACAATGGGAAGAAAAGGAGGGTCAGGATTTGAACCCCGACCCCATCTCTAGTATGTGAAGTCGGGTACTAAATCTTCCTTTTCTTGGAGCGTTTATCTCGAACCCCATTCTAGAGTGATCGAAGCTTTTCATTTCTTTGCGTAGTAAGCTTCCCTCTGTATGATGGGGTTTACCAACGCTAAGGGAGTGTCAGCAAAAATGATACTTTTGGAGAAGTGATTATAATTTATAAGCTATTGAGCCAGTTTGAAGCAGAACCTGATGAATGTGAACACTCTGAACGAGAGGTTTTTTGCAATTACCGCCTTACGCAGGTCGTGGGCACTATTACCCGGGGCTGATAAATCGGTACGACGAGCAAAACATATAGCCGATCATATGCATACAATCATATATCAAAGACTAAGAGAATTCCTTCCATGATTGCTAATCTTTCCTAAATACAAGGAGTATCTCATCAAGCTGTTCCATTTCATTATGGCATTGGGGATTTTTTATAGTTAGCAACAAACTGCATTCACCTCATATGCCAATCCCAACATATTCACAAAAACAAAATCAAGAAAAAAAAAAAAAAAAAAAACGACAAACAATCTAAGCTTAGTCTAAATTAATTAGTCATTTTCAGACAAACAAGCTTCTTGTAATGAAATGACACATCATGCATTATGATAGTGAAGCTCTGGCTGCATCTGAAAGACCATGTTCTGTGATCCCATATATGATTCATGCATACCACCTCTTTGCAGATAGTTCATACCATAAGGCGGCGAGGCGAACATGCTCCCATGGCATGGTGATCCGAATCCCATCTCTGTCTCATTGCTCGTCTGATTCCACTGGAAGGGGAGCTTCTGAATGGGCGTTGAGTTCGAATGAGGAGCAAGAATCGAGGGCTGATCCGGTGAGGGCTGCTTCTTGCTGTCCGGTGAGGGCGTCTGGTTGTCATTGAGGTTTACAGTTGTGATGTCATGAATGCTGGCTCTCCGTTTATCTTTCCCACCGGAGAGCTGTCGGATGAAATACTTTTGGGCGTGGCTTGCAACCTGCGTTGGTGTTCTGGTGATGACGTAATTACGGGATATGTTTCTCCAATCCCCTTTGCCATACTTTTTCAGCCCCATCAAGAACAATCTGTTCGGACATTCAGTTCAAGAATTGTGTCAAAACACTATATGATTGTCGAAATTATGGAATAATTTTTAATTCTTTTGCTTCAAAGACTCAAACTTTATGATCATAATCAGTCAGAAATAACAATTTTATACCCAACTTGTAATTAAATATTCTGCAAATAGTTCTCATAATCTAAGAGCAAGATATCCATAAGAACATGCAAACAAAGATCAATTATTATAATCAAGTGAAGAAAAAGCTCACTTATGCTCGTCTTCTGTCCAAGGAACACCCTTTTTGCGTTCTTGATCGGCCGGCCTACCGGCAGACGATCTCCTTCCGCCGCCGCCGGCGAAAGATTGCTTGAACCCTTCATAGACATGGCTGCTGCCCCATTCCAGTGTAAAAGGAGATGAACTGCTGTAACCAGGAACGGGTATAAGCCCTGCTTCTATGCTACTAACGTCATCTTCCAATTCTTTGTACTGCCTCCTCACGTCGTCGACGGATTTTCCGGGCACCATTGCCGCCACTCTCTGCCATCGATCTGGTGTATTTTCGTCGAACTGTGCGAGTGCATTCTCAAACGCCTTGTTCTCAGCTGGGGTCCATCTTGTGCTCCTGCTCTCTTCAGGAAGCCAACTTGAATTGGAGAAATATGAACTCGAAGATAAAATCTCCATGTCCCACCTCATCATAGCCCAGCTATTGGATCAAGAATTGCAGGGTTTTCGCTCTACAGCATCGCTTGTTGAGTATATGGGTTCAAAATTTGGTGAAACAGAGAGAGAGAGAGAGGAAGAGAGAGAGAGCTAGGAAAGGAAATGCAGAGAGGTGGAAGTCTCACAATGGCATATCAGTGTTAAATGAGGAAGCATTTGTGTGGAGGAATCAGAATACCTTTTCCTCAACAGCCACCTCTCACTTGAGGAATCTCAAAAAGAATCCACTTTTCCAAAATCAACGAAAAATCTCTCAACTTGTGGTAATCTAAAGATACCAGATAACCAAAAAGAAATCCCAACTGTCGAAATTCACCATAAATCCATGGAACTGAACCTTCATTAAGATCTGAGCACACAGAAAGGGAAAAAAAATCAAGAACAGCTGAACCCCAGAAAACAAATTCTAAGAAAATGACAGATAATATTTCATTGATTTCAAGCAAAGGGGTGGTTGGTGTGGTGAGTTGCTTCTCTCAGCTCAATTTACCTTGCCAACAAAGAAGACCTGAGAGATACACTAAAGAAGAGACAGTTAAAGAAGCAGAAGCTGGAGAGAACAGTGACACCCTGAAAAAGCTGGTTGATGGAAACTCTTGAGTGAGAGAAAAAAAAAATCTGAATTATGAGAGTAAGAGAGAGAGAGAGGGAGAGGTGGGATTTTGGGAGGAGAAAAAAAGTGGGAAAGGCTCCTGCTTTCTTACTTTTTTTGCCTCCTTGATGTTTGAGCAGCAACAAGAGAGAGGAAAGCAATAAAAAGATGATGACAATGGAAAGAAGGAAAGCAATCTATTTAGCAGGCTTCAAGAAATGAATCTCAATTTACCCTGCCACCAAAAACAGAGAGAGAGAGAGATCTGCAGAGAGAGCCAACAACAGAGAAAAGAGGGGGTGGGGTGGAAGGTGGTGAAATTTGATTGGTTGGGATGGTGTTTGTGGATACTGCAACTTAGGCAAAAGTTTCCATATTATAATGCAAACTCCTCCTGTCTCTTTTTTAATAGAAAAGAATAATCAAAGTTGAATTAAATTTTTTTTTTTTTCTTTCAAAAAACAAAGTATATGTTGAAAGTATGGGCTGGCTGCTGGCACTTCATCATCATCCATGGAAGCGAAGCTCAATTTTCCCCTTCAATAGCACTGGTCAAAACTGCATTCTACCAAAATGCACGCCACTAAGTCCCCTGGTTTATCATGCCCCTCACCGTATGAGATTTTTTATTTCATTTTGTTTAAATCTGGTATTCTTTTTTATAACTATACTTCACATATGTATAATAACAACGTGTTTTGTGTACGAGCTTATAATAATTTTAAATAGAATGGAGCATCTAAACCGACTTACTAGAGTTGATATAAAAAATTTATTTTTCAATAATATAACTTTCTATTGGATAAAGTAAACGAAGGTACCGTCTTTTAAAAATTATTAAAGTACATTTATACGTTCTACTTTATTTCTTGATTTGACTTATTTAATACTCATATGTCCCCCAAAAAATAAAAGTTCTATTTGAGTAATGTACAATTTTTTTTCTTTAACCAATTGAAATACAACTTGTTATATGTTATTAATTTTCAATTACGTCCCTATATTTATTTGTTAATTTTAATTGTGTAAATATATTTGACTCAAAATATCATTTTCATAAAGATATTATTGAAATTTCACATAATAAATGACTTTAACTTTTCAAACATGATTTTTTTGGGACAAAAGATATTTTTGAAATTGAACGTTTTTTATTGGGACGGAGAGAGTAATATATAACTTGTTTGTGAAATACATGTTTTAATTTTTTTTACTTCTGCCTAATAAAATAAGAACTTAACTTTGAGATTTTTGAGATAAAAATATTTTTTTTAAAATGAAGTATTATTTATTATTTATTTTTATTAATATTCAACTAGTTGAGTGGGATGAAATTATAATGATCAATAATTTATTTTTTAATTTTTATATTTTAATGAAATATTAAAGGACTTTAATGATTCATTTTGAGTCGGGAACTAAATAATATAATTTATTTTTTAATTTACATAAGTGTATATATATATGTGTGTTAATGAAAAAATTAAATAATTTATTTTGAGTCGACTATCAAATAATTTAATTTATTTATATCTTTTTAAAAATTGATGAAATATTAAATCATTGATGGTGTAATTGGACAGAGACAGAGGTTAATGGGCACAATTTGGTGTCAAAAGGTGAATGAGCAGCCAATCATGTTTGTTGTATTAATTCAACTACTGATTAAGGTTAAGATTGACTTCTCCCAATATTTAATGGCTCATTTAATAAACACAATTATATTATTATCTTAAAATTAAACTATATTTTCAATGATTAACCATCACAAAGTTGAATCAATCAAAATTATAGACTTCGTACCCCTGAGTCTGATTAAATATCGTTTTAAAAACGCTTATACATAATAAGGAACAAATCAAATACCTAATATATTCTTAATTAATGAAAAAAAAAAACATTAATGATTAGTCGAAAGGGCATCTTTACTTAAATTTATAAGAAAAATTAAGAAGAAACATTAATCCTTACCTACAAAAGTGTAAAACGACATCAAATGTAACTTATAAAATATTATTTATTTTGAACTAAATGAAGTGTCTATGACTTGCTACGTAATTTGAATTACTTGTTACAAAGTACTCTTTATTTTTAGTTCTTATTACCACATTATTACGGGTGTAGATATACTAATATCATAAATTTACACCTTCCTGTTCTATAGAATTTTGTCCTGGAGTATAGCTCAACTTATAAATATTGGGTATGTATAAACTGTCAGTCTAACAAGGTTTGACTTTTCTCATCATTAATCTCTAGCAGGCTGGTGCACATTCCGTGATTTTATCTTCTTGTAATATTAAGGAGCCGAATACAAGAATCATCTAAAATAGAGTGTCATTCAAATGTTATAAATCTACACTTATACTTATATTCATAATAAAAATTGTTGCTTTTACATGCAAGACAAGAGATGAAAAACCGACTAAAAGATCTGCTACAATATAAATAAATGTCTATCATAACAACCTGATAAAATGACATCATAAGTTCAAAATTCAAACAATAAGAAATTATCATCTCCTTAAGTTCAAAAAAAAAAAAAACACACACACACACACACAAACCACGATTGAAACTAAAAATTGAACACAAAAATAAAACTTTTAAAAAATATATAAAATTCTTATACTTCTTAAAACGATTAAAATAACAATTAATAAATACATAACTACTATATTCGTTGAGAGGCACCCAACAACATTACATCCCCACAACAAAAGATTCATTTTAAAAATCACAAACTTGTCTAAAATCCAAATGAACAAACTAAAAAGATTTGGTTCAAATAAGATTTAGGCGAGGATATGATGAGAATTCTAGAAG
Organism: Caryopteris x clandonensis; assembly: GCA_028749325.2. Lineage (NCBI taxonomy): Eukaryota > Viridiplantae > Streptophyta > Magnoliopsida > Lamiales > Lamiaceae > Caryopteris > Caryopteris x clandonensis. The sequence goes on along the minus strand of JAPYKT020000006.1, from coordinate 9,881,866 downwards.
ACCAATAACAATCCAACAACGGAGGTGAAAACAAAAATATAACCGTTTGTACTTGGTAGAGCCAATGACCCAGAAAACTAGCCGCCAAGGTAGGGTGCAGATCAAATGTCAATTTCTTACAAGGTATGGAATTTTGGGACCATACCTGGTCCGGCCCTATAGACCTACCCTCCATTTTGTACAACGCAATGCTCGTCTCCTATTGGTTGCTTTTTTATTTTTTATTTTTTTCAGGATTTAAATATTCCTCTACTCTATGGTCCTATCTCCTCGGTGAAAATAAATTACTAACTATTCTAGCCCTTGAAATTTGTGCAAATTCTGCTCCTACAATAGTGGACCCAATGGATTTTATTTCGTACAATTAATATATGACACGTGCGATGGTTGTGTTGTACCTAGCCACAGTGGATACAAAACCGTTGCCCCCTTTTTCTTTTAGCTCTTTTCATATTGTGGGAATGGGGGTGGTGGGTAGGAGAATATTGACGCTGCTCTGTATAATAAATATGGGCATGGTTTGTGGGTTTTTGTTTTGAAATTATTAATTTTTAAAATTAAAAGGATTGGAATTTAATTGAATCGGTATATAATTCAATTTTGATTTTTGATTTCTTTTTTTTTTTTACAAATTCACATTTGGAACCGTCGGTTTGGAATCGCAACCGTTGGTTTTTAACTGAAATCGACGGTTTTGAACCGATTTTGAACCAGATATCCTGGAATCGAAAATCGTGCCCATGTCTAACTCCATGGCCTCCTGACTTTCTCGTGCGTGCATAATTTAATTTAAATTAAACAATAAAAATTACATTACATTCTCCAAAATCTCAATTGTTTGTTGTGATTTAAAATAATAAGATAAAGTGATGTTGCAATGACGCGTGCATAACCAACCGTTCGTTATGATTTCAAATGAATAAAATAATGTTGCAACGATTACGAGTATGTTTGCACTAAATTATTACTGTCTAAATAGAAAAAATGTCAGATTCTAATTTTAAGTTTCTACTAAAATTTAGTTTTTAGATTGAGTGATTTAACCATACAATTTCTCTTCTATAAAAAACCCGACATCTTAATCCCGCTCTCTTTTATTCAACCATCTTAAATTTTTCAGTTACTATTTTACGACTAACCAATCAATTTATCATTAAAAAAATATTTTTTAAGACATATTTATTACTTTTCTATCATTATTTAATATATGTTTGACAAATCACACCATATTAAATACAAAAAATAAGATTATAGACTATTATTTTGGACTCGCACAACTTAATATTAATAAAAATAAAATACAATTCCTTTCAACTTAATGCAAACATATATCTTAAAAGGAATTGGTGACTGAGATATTAATAAACAATTGCAGAAATAAATTAGTGGAATGGTCAACCTATGTCTTTTAGTTTCTTTGTAATCCAATTTTGGCATTATTATTAATCAAAACCCTAAATTAAAATGAAAAATATCTTTTGAAATTGTTATGAATTGGATGAAAAATAAATCTCCAAAAGATATTTTAATTTATTTTTATCTATTTTATAACGCATACATTATAGTATGATGTATTAATATGGTATTAACTATTTAATTAATTTATAATAATCACACACACACTTTTGTTGAGTTTAGGTGTTTTTCAACAAATAAAATTGATTAGTTCTGACGTAGACACGAATCTTCAAATTAGTTAAATTCTTGTTTTATTTTATGAATTTTGCTTAAATTTTAGTAACAATACAGTTTGTTCATTCTTTTTTAAAAAATTATATTTTTATAACTAAAAATAATTATATAAATGTGACGTCCTTGAGAAATAGGTAGGTGCTAGTTGGACCTATTTTTGTTTTCATATTTTTAATTTTATATTATAGAAAATCTCAGCATTTACATGGGGTTAAAAAATCTGGAGAGATTGTAGAGCACTCGCAGATAGTGGCGAGTGAAGCATACAATAATTGGGGCTTAGAGCAGCAACCAATAAGACCAAGGCGGTCCCCTACTGATGTGACCAACTGCTCCACTGCATTTGTCTTGCCCAAGCCCCACCCCCTCCGTCCCAATAGAAAATACACACGTCACCTACCCCAACCCCGACCCACCAGGCCTGCCAATTTCTTAGTCGACTGCTATTTCCGTTGGAAATTGAAATAAATGGGATGCCGAACTTTCGAATAATTTGAAGTTAGAGTCGAGATAGGAATTTTCCGCTGTAATTTATGGGTGGTTATTTATAATTTTATTAATTATTTAAGTTAATATCTTTAACTAAAATTTAAATATTTTATTAATTCTATTTATACGATACATGATTATATTAAATTGAATTTTTTTTTGTTAAAATTTTTGTTCTTATAATTGATTTAGATGTATTTTATGTTTTATTGTTTATTGAGGACTTTCGTTCATGTCATTAACTATGCCGGAAAAATAAAAATCATCCATCTTGTGTTGTCAATTATCGATAATATGAATTTCGGTACGAAATAATTATGGTAAAAAAATAAAAGGATAAATAATGAAATTAGAAATATAAAATGATAAATTACTGATTAGGAGGCGGACGTGACAAGTACGGGTTTATACACGCTCTATTTCTAAGAACACCAAAAACATAACGTTGTTTACTATTTTACCCCTTAATGTGATGTGTTGTCATGTCGATAGTTAAGGGTGTTTTGGGTATTTTGGGAGAGTCCATGACAGTTTTATGTTGGCTTGGTGTGGGTAGGTAGGTGTGTAGGGGAATCAAATTCCTATGTCAGAATTTGGGCTTTTGTGGGCCCAAACCCCAAGCCCATTTACTAGGACTGCCTAACCTCCGGTGAAGTTGCCGCATCAATATTTTTAATTTATTATATTTTAAAAAATGGAATCAAATTCTAATTTTATTTGTGATATTCGAATAATTCACGATTCAATTCAATTTAGTTAGTCAAAATAAATTAAATTATTTAATAAAGTAATTAATATGATACATTCTTGACGAGAGTAACAACGAAAATGACCAATATTGTTAAACTTAGAATTTATTTATAAATGATTATAAAATACTTGAGAACTCATAATGCCACTTAACGAGCTTAGAATCTTTGTTAATAAGTTATTTTTAATAAATAAAAAACTTCAATAAAAAAAACATATATTGTTATGTTACCAATGTCTTCAAGATCTCTATCACCTTATTTTATTTAAATATATTCAAACTCATTTTAAAATAAATTTTAAATCTTAAAATAATAACAAAAAAAGATCTTTTAAGACGTATACAAATTGTAAAATGTTATAATTTATTAATATTAATTCTAACTTGGTTTTAGAGTTGACAAAAATACAAAATGATTGAAGTCCATAATATGGGGTGGGTCATAGTATATAAATTAAAATTGGCCATAATAATTACTTTAATTTTCTTTTTGATTTTACTATTATTAAATTAAAATTCTTTATTTTTAAAATTATTTTTTATTTTTGGGCAAAAGATAATTTTCTCTCTTGGGAGTTTTGAAGGGCAGGACCCCTTCTTTATTAGGGAACCCTACTGCCTCGATTCTCTAAAACCTTTATTCAATGGGACAACGTACCATTAATACCATCATGTGATTTAATAGACCAATAAATTCCATGATTTTTTTTTTGTTAAATTAAATAAATAAATAAATTAATAAAAAATGCAAACATTTATTTATGTCCATACTACGGTGTCGGGTTTCTCACAATAATCGTGGCATCAATCATTCTTGAATTATATGATATGCTTTATTTTCAATTTTTTATTATTATTATTATTATTATTATTATTATTATTATTATTATTATTATTATTATTGTGTGTTTTTGCAATATTTAATGAATTTAGTGGATTTGAAGTTGTTAAACACGATTATGTCTCACATACGCGTCACAACAAGGCAGAATCAGCAGTTGGCAAAGAATCTTTTCTGACTTAATATAACTTTTTAAGTTCAAATATTGTAATTTTAATTAAGAAATTAATCTAATTTTTTTTTTTTGAAAAGGGTATTATAATTAACTACATGGGGGTGGGGGGGTTAAGTGGAATGTGTGTGGTTTACGATTAAGGGGACAAAAAGTGATTAAGGAGTCAGCAATGTTAAAGAACATAGAGATTAGGGGAATAAATTGAAGGTGCTTTAGAGCTCCAATTTTTTTGGGAAAGTTATGTATTATCTGCTTTTTACTTTTAACATTAAATAAATAAATAAAGATTTAAGTTTTGTCCTTAGAAGACAACATTTTATTATTATTATTATTATTATTATTATTATTATTATTATTATTATTATTATTATTATTATTATTATTATTATTATTATTATTTTAAATTGGATCAAGAAAATGACTATGGACCTTTAAATGAAAACATTTTATTTTCTTGTATTTAAAATTGTGAAAACTAATTGGTGTTAGATGAGAATTAGTGTTCATGTCCAATGTTCGTTATACTACACACACAATTATTAATGACCTTTTGCCTAATTTACAAATTATATATATATATTTTTATGTTTTTAAGTTGTGTTGTGCGTCGGATATCTTTATTGAATAGAATAAATATAATTTCCTCAATTTCTTCAAACTTGTGTGCTACACAAGAACTTATATGAATATAGTAACTTATCTTTCAAATATTTATTCTTGCAACCGAAGCTTAACACATACGGTAAGGAGATTTCCATACTAGTTGGAGCCGATCTTGAACTAACCCATTTAGATTATCTATTCTTTCTTTGTGTGATCTGGATAGGCATGGTAAAAAACTTCCTACTCCAGTTTGCAACCAAAATCTTTATCAAATTATTTTGAATTAAGTTATGTATGTTGTGTTACCATTATTTCCTGCATTTATTCTTGAACGTGTTATACTTCACGCTTGAGTGCGGCACTTAAAGGATGTTTGGCTAACCTTATTCAAACATCTTATGAACTCTTAACATATTATAAGATATTTTTAGAGCTTATAAGATGTTACATCTTATTTAAAAAAAAATAAAAATTATTGAAGTGTTTTGTTAAAAGACGACGAAACTCATAAAATGTTAATAATTACAGTTTGGTAATTAAATTGATTAAATTTAAAGGAGTTAATTAAAAAAAATTCTATTTTAAACATAAGTAGCACCCTCCTTACTCTTGTAAAAACAACTTATAAATTCCTAACATTTTATTTTGAAATGAAATATGATTTTATTTTAAAATATTTTCGAAAAAGATCTTATTTTAATTAACTCTGGCCAAAATTAGGTCTCACATAAGTTAATTTTTATGAATTTTTTAAGTTTGATAAAATTAAATATAAAGTAAATGAAATTAAAAAGTTAGATATCATTATCTAAATTTTATAAATACTAATTATTATTAGACAACATCAAAATTAACGGGTATAATATATATACTAGATGTTCGTCCGTACGATGCACGTGATATAATATATTTATCATATTAATAATTTATAATAAAAGTATGTTATTGTTATTAAAAATGTACATAACCTATTATTTATATAAATTATATTTATATAAATATTATTCAACTTGAAATATAGTTTTATATATTAAATTGCATTTTCATTTTTTAAAGTTAGTCTTATTAAATAATAGATTGTACAATATTTTGAAGGGAATTTTAAATTGTCCCTCAACTAAATATAAATATTTTAATTTACTAAAAACTATTGAAGTAATTAATAAATTAATAGTATAATATTTTTATTTTTATAATTTTTTTTTATGTTTTAAGGTTAAATTCATATAAAATTTTGATATACTATTTATTCAAATCCATCACATATATCAAAATTTTAAAATTAATAATTCAGTGCATAAAATTTTTATATTTCATCCATAAAAGTTATATTCCATAATTTTAAATATAATTATTTATTTCTATATATTACAATATTAATGTCAAATTAAAAATCACAAAAAGAATATTAATGTGATATATCATATTTTGAAAATAAAAAAATTGAAAAAATGATTTAAAATTTTAAATTTTAATAAAAAAAATAATAGAGAGGAGAAAAATATTAAAAAACTTACACTCATCAATCAATCATATATATATATATATATATATATAATAGAAGAGAAAAAAACTCTGAACCTTCTTTTATAGTAAGTATATAAGAATATATATATATATATATATATTGCAAGGTCGACATGGGTTGGTAGTTTTGTGTTGTGACTTGTTAGAGAACTTTCTGTTAAATAATTTAACAATTCCCGACAAACACACACTCCCAACAAAACCTAAACGAATGAGAGAGAGAGAGAGAGAGGGAGAGTATGTCCAGATGTGCTGTTTTGCTATAATTTTTTTGGAACAATTCCATTTCCAAATATTTAATTCATATTATGCATCAGCTTTCAGTTTCATTTTGTTATTTAATTTGATGTGTGAATATATATATATATATATATAATATATTACAATATAATTATTATACACCTGACGTATATAAAAAAATATTAAATGACAGAGGATTTGTATGATTGATTCCACCTTATGACCTTTTAGTGATTTTTACGGTTTTTTTTTTTTAATTTAGTTGAGTCTTCAGATTTAGTGGACGGGTCTTTCCATAATCTTATTCCTATCTTCTATGATTAATAAGTTTATGGTATAAATTTTAAAAATAAAATAAAAAATATTGACAATGTTAATTTGTATTAGCATGTTTAAAGTCGAACTTACTTAATTTTTAATTAAATTTGAGTATGAACGAGCAATATATATTATGTCTATAATATGTATAGAATAGGTCATAAGATGTTTAAGATATTATATGCTTCTCATAAGTGTTCGGTAGTATTTTTTTCTTGAAAGAAAAAACTATTTTTTCAAACACCTCTAAATAATTTTATTTAAATATTTCAGTTACGTATTTTTTAAATGTATCTTAACATCTTATAAGCTTTAAAAATTGTTATAAAATGTAAGCTTCTTTTTTCGAGATGGAATTAATGTAATCATGTAAATGAGTTTAGTAAAAAAAAAAAAAAATCTTAACCCGAAAAATAGTTTAAAAAAACCTCAATTTCAGAAGAAATATTTATAATTTCTAGTTAATAACTATGTTTTACTCAAAGTACAAACTAAAATAAGATATTAAAGCTCATGCTTCAAGTTCAAATTCTTACATTTGACTACTAGATTAAGCTTGTCGTACATAATTTATCAAGATCAATTTAAGTTTTTGTACGACTTATGTATTACTTACGAAATTAATTTATTCATATTCAAAATATCAATATATATATATATATATATATAATGAGGGACAAACCTTCCACTGGTGAAGTATTAAGATTCTTTTGGATTTAACATCACCTAACAAACTTGTTTTCATTTTCTACTCATTTTATTTAATATTAATAAAATTGATAATGGACCTTTGATGCAATAAAGGGTCAAAAAATGTTATAATACACACCCACACACACACACAACTATGTATTATATCACACATATAAACACACACACAGATACATATATATATATATATATATATATATATAATGGGAAGTGGTGTTGGAAATGATGTGGGGAGGGGTTAATATAAATATAGATATAAAAGAGGAAGTAAGAGTTGGGGGTTGGTTGGCAATTTGTTTCCATTAAAGGAAAGATTCTTATGGTTTTGTTCTGTAATCACTAAAAGTCAAAGAGAGCATGTGACCTTTGTGGATTTCTGGTCTGGTCACTCCGGAAAGCGTGTGCATCCTATTCATGTGGGCGACACTGCAACTTGCAATTACCTCCACTCCTATATATTTTTTATTTTTTATTTTTTATTTTAAATTTGTATTACCACACTTCTCGATTTTAATTTTTATTGTTTTGGAATTTGGCTAATTGAGCACCACCTTTCAATGGAAAACCGCCAAAACTCTCTCTCTCTCTCTCTCTCTCTCTCTACATATATATATATATATATATATTAGCAGTAATATAATTTTCATATAATATTAATAAAATATATATATTACATCTTATGTATTTATACTAAAGGAGAATTATAATGCTAATGGTAATATATAATTAGTAGTTGTATAAACAATATGGTATTCTAATATAAATTGGAGGGTAGAATTGTAATATTTTCGTGATTCTTCAAACAGTTTGGAAATTGAAAGTTGTGTGTCTTGAAATTTGAGAGTAGGGTGGCTCTCATTTCTCAAAATCAAAGACTTGACACCCCAATTATATATATACATAGATCCCCAAACATGCATAATAAGTGTTGTGGGGAGTTTATTAGTATTTTACATTGAGACGGTGAGGTGGAGGTTGAGATCGTACGCAGTAAGGTTTAACAAGCCCAAGTGAAATCCATTAATGAGGCCCAAATTTAAGGGCCCATTAATATGATCCTATATGACAAATTGTATTGGGCTCCATGCTAAGAAAACACTACAAAAATACCACAAAAGAAAATGTATACATACACGGAAAAGCACTTTCACCGTACACTTATGCTTACAACATTACAAGGAATTTTTGGACAACAAAATACTTATAAACATTTGCAAACCAAACCATATTGGGCCAACTACATGGATCTTTAGTGCCTTCGGCTAAATAAAAATCCAGTGTGGTTTTGGGCCCAGGAAACACTTGATGCCATAATTGAAGAACAAAATCGAGTGACTTTTGAAAATGGATCCTTTTTGGAAATTTTCGATGTATTTTAAAAAGAGAGTGAGACGTGATTATAATAAATATGTAGGATTAATTTTTCTCATATTGTTTTTTCATGTCCTTGTCGAGAGAGGGTTTTTAGCATTTGGGGAGATCAGTTGGAGGTGGCAGAAGAGACTGATTGGGGCCCTTCCCATTGTCCACCACAAATGCCATCTTAAGTCCCCATGAAGTGTGTACTTCTAGGTGGCAATGCAGAAACCACACCCCTGCAAAATTATATTCACATATTATGATTTCTTGAATCTTTTCGTTTTTGTTTCGCCGTTCCCCTCGTGTTTATAGTCATAACATCATCAATACTGCAAACCTACATACAGCGAGTAGGGGTGTTTCCTCCTTTTCGCCGCCTCCCCACCCCCACAACCCATATATGTATTTGGATATTAATTTATTATAAAGTTGTCAAAGTGTGAGGGAGAGAGGGGATACCTGGATTGTCAGCTCGAAATCTGATGGCAGCCCACCCACCTTTAGGAATTGCTATAGTGTTCCTCTCCACAGGATCAACAAGATTGAACTTATTCGGATCCTTTTCAGGGTCAAAATTCCCCATTCCCTTTCCAACCACAAAGAAATTGGATCCATGTAAATGAATCGGATGATTCTCCGGGAATATCATTCCGGTGCCCTGCAACACTACTTGCACCGTAGAATTATATGCCAGCCGGTACAACCTTGTGCCTCGCATCGTCCTGAGATTCTCCGGCGGTTTTCCGGTGTAATCGTAAGTGATCGGGGGTTTTCCGGGGAAATCGTCGGTGAAAACTCCGGTGACATTGAAGAAGTGCGCGTTGAGGAGGGAGATTTTCGGCATAATGAAGGTGACGTTGTTAATGTCCGCAACCACGCGGAGGCCGTTGCGGCAGGTCCGGCAGTCGTTGAGGCCGAGGCCGATAGCAAAAAGCAAGGAATGATCGATTTTGATGGGGACATTAGAGGGGTATTCGGCGGAATTTAGTCCACGTAGGGAGTGTGTGAATTTGACAGCAAGTGGACTGGCGTTCTGCGGCGGCGGATCTGTGAGGACTGTGGCCGTGGAAGCTAGGGTTCCGGCGTATATCAGGGTGGCGGTAGCTGTGGTGTTGTCGATTCCGACTGGGGAATCCTTGAATGGGGTGGCGATGATTTGGTACCTGCGTATGGAGATAGAATCAAGATTTTAGCGATTGGGTGGGCACCTTGAATACAATTAAAACTTGGTGTAGCATCGATAAATTTTGACCTCCCAATGGGCTGATCGGCTTTAAGGAGGGCGTTTGTGGTTTGGCCGGGGGAGATCAGAACGATGTCGGTATCAAAGGGCTTAACATAGGCAGCGTCCACCTCCACCACTCTCAGCTTATGCCCCGCAACTTTGAAGAACAGCTCCGTGTTCAGGGCCGCGTTGACTATTCTCAAAAGATACGTATTTCCCGGCACAGCCACTACATTAAATCCTCCTTCACATACACAATAACTCTAAATTACTAAAATAATAATAGAAGAAGACTATGTCTCTCCTACACCATGCAATCCATTCTAATATATTATTGGTAAACAAATATTGCATCAAAAAATTGATAATAAAACATTTTTAAAGTAATAAGTACTATCTTTTGAAAATAACAAATAGTACGTTTCGCTAGTAATACTACTTAAGTAAACAAATAATATTTTTTTGTAAAATAAATACTATTGTTATATCGAGTTGTTTGGTGCGCTCGATAAACATACACTATTCCTTAAATAATGATATAACAAAAAATGAAAATATGATTTTTAACAAGAAACATTATAATAATTTAATGTAATCAAAGAATATACCATGGCCTAGACAATTAGAGATGGGTCCAGTATGACCATTAATAGTGTGAGCATCTGAAACATTAGGGGCTGTGCCCAAAGTCATTGCTTCATCTATCACTGCTTCAACATCAGATTTCCACCATTCACCTGCTTATCACAACACATAAATACTCAGCTTTCAAATTGTTTCATTTTATAGTATCTTTCATATACGATTTCTAATATGTTTATTTATGAATAAAAAAATTAAAATTAAATAAATTTATTTTTTATTTTTCAGAAAATATAGAATTATAAATTATCCAATAAGTTTTTATTAAATAGAAAATATTTAATCTATTTTTGTATGCAACAAAAATACAATACAAATAGTTCAATTCACAATTAATACATAAATATAACCATAACAATCAATGAGAAAACATCTGCATTTTTTTAAATCTAATGTTTTATTTTAAAATATACAATGAGTATAAAAGATCGTGAAAATATGAATCATTTCATATAATATACGTCAAAAATTTATAAGAAATGAAAATGTTACTAGTGTTTTAAATAATTAGAAAAGAAATTCTGAACCAACCATATGCTTTCTAACGCATATATTCTTTTATTTTCGTTATGGAAAATTGTCGAAAAAAATTAAAATTGAAACTATTTTTAGCAGAATTTTACTATGTATAGGTGATTCTATTATTATATTAGTATGAATATAGATTATAAGAGCTCATGTGTCATCAAACGACCAATATATTTTTTAATCTATATTTTGTATTTTATTTTATCAGTATATAAATACGACACATAAAAAAGGAAGCGTATGACGTCACCTAGTATTAGGACATCCTCTCTGTGAGGTGTAGGGAAGGGATAAGGAACCCCGGGTTTAGGAAGGACGACAATGGCGCCATGAATGGTTGCTCTAAGCCAAAGAATGTGTGCATGCCAAAGAAGAGTCCCTCTCTGCCCACTTACTGTGAAATTATACACATAGCTTTGACCCGGTTGGATCGGGCACTGCGTTATGTATGCCGGCCCATCGGCCCATCCGGTCCGAAGTTGCCTCACTCCGTGCCTATCATTATTTTTCAAAAAATAAAATATTAATATTTTTACTAATATATACCATCTTTTAAAATGCGACTGCAATTTTTTTATCATTATTTATATCGATAACATATAAAAGTAGGATTTATAATAGTCTTTGTGAACTATATTTTACACTAAAAAATAAAAAATAAAAAATAAACTTTTATTTTTATTTTAATATTTTTAATAATTTTTTAGGGCTCTAGGTTAAACCACCTTCTTACAATATGAAAAAAGGAAAAATATTAAATAAAGATGTGTGGTTCACCAGTGGATGGTCATATTATAATTGACGCGGTTGACGACTTTTATTGACAGCGTATCATCTTCTCTGGCATAGATGTTGGGGCCGGGGAAACGTCCGTTAACTGTCACCGTTTGCTTGCTTGAGCATATCATTGTTGTGTTCCTCATCACCACCTGCAACATATATTTATGTTTCTTTTAATAAGACACACTAGGCATATAGTTATGTCAATTTTTGCGAATATCACGCGCACTGATAAAATAAAATATACTCAAAATAAAAAAAAACATTTTGACTTCTTAAAAGCCTAGACCCCATGATTCATGTCCCAAAATTTTGGCAACAAGGGCAACTTGGTAAATTTGACATTAAGTAAATACAATAAATAAACGGAAATAAATGAAATATTGCTACCATCTACCATTATTAGGGATGTAAACAAGTTGAGTCAAGTTTAATGTTTTATTATTCAAGATTATTTGAAATATTATCGAACTTTTAATTGGTATTTGAGTTTGTTTGATTATTCATTGAGTTGATGTCGAATTGAGTAATTTGATATTATTACATTGTTTAATTAAAATTTACTTAACAAGCTCGAGTCGAGCTTTAAATTTTATTAAAATAAAAATATATTCAACCTTATTTATTATCATTATCCAAAGAAATTTAAAAAAAATTGTAACAAACTATAATAATATGCCGTTAACACATATTATTTTTTAGCTTTAAAATAGTTTCATTTGATTTTTAGCCTTAACCACTATAATAATATGCCGTTAACACATATTATTTTTTTGTCATATGTTAATTTTCATTTTATTGATCTATATGTAATAGGGGTTTAATCCTCTTATTATATATTGGTATTATACATTAGAATTAATTTTTTTTAATGCACATCATGCATTAGTTAATAATATTATTATGTATGGTGATTATTTTAAAATATAATATAAAACTCAAATTGAAATAGAATATTCAAACCAAGTACTACACGTCTGATAATAATACCAAATGGAATATTTTAATTATATAACAAAGAAAGAAAGGACAAATTTTAAATTTCCAAATAAGAAAAATAGGAACTAAGCATTATACAACTATAATCCCATCATAGTGAAAATGTATCAACTTTTAATACCATATTAAAACAGAAAAAAAAGAAAAGAACACACACATAATGAACTCATACGTACCTTTTAATATATGACATTATAATAATATGCAAATGGATAATTCGTTATGTCGGTGTAAATGAATTTTTACTTACATTAAACTTATAGCGACGAACCCTCGACTCCACCATTCCTGGAAGCAAACAACTGAGCAGCAGCAAGACTCGAATCCAGACAGCCATTTTGTGTGTGTGTTTCTTGTTTGCTGACAGGTTTTATAGAAATAGATAGATAGTAGCTATTTAGATGTAATTGTGTTGGATGTGAGCAAGCAGGATAATGACCTTTATATAGAGGACTCATTTTGCTTTGTTTTTTTAGGTGATGATTGAATGCTTCAGAAACAAGATTTTATTACATTTGTAAATTTTATATTCGAGAAATTATGATTTTGGTTTTCTTGCATTAGTTAGTATTAAATTTGGTCCAAACAAAGCCTTTTCACACTTTATTTATTTATTTATTATTTTCTATCACTTTCTTGCAAGAGAGGGGGCATGCCATGCATTGACTATTTCATTGCATAGTTGCATACTTCAAAATAGTATGATAATTTTTTTTTTTGATATGGTCCCTTTTTTAGAGTTTAACAAAGTGGTTTTGTTTTATTTTAATTTAAAAAAATATTGGCTTTATTTTTGGGGTTGTTCTGACAATTAAGATCTCGTGCTGATAGAAATATTGATTATATTGGGCCTCATGTTTAAGTCTATTGCTTATATTTTTGCGTCATGTTTAAGTTTAAGTTGGGGTATTTTAGTCCCAATATATAATTTGTAATACCCAAATTGAGCATAATTGAGGAGTAATGAGGAATGAAGGAGTAGTAGAAGTTGGGAGAAGACGTTATCAATGAGCTCAGAAGTGTTGAAGAATGATTTAGAAGGAAGCAAGAAAAGTATAGATTAGAAGCGTGTGTAAGTTATATTTTGAATTGGAAACTTATATTCAGTAATGAGTAGTAGAGCAGCATACTTCGATAGTGATGTCTTCTATTTATATTGCAATAACACTATTTTATGTTTGATCAACAAATACCATTACTTATGGAAACAAAATTTATATTTTTTTTTAAAAAGCTTTCCAATTTTTCAATAATAATAATAATGATTAATTTAAACCAGTCATATAAAAATTATATATGAAGGTAATATTATTTTCACCTAAAAATAAAATCTAAAATAAAAACATTCATTCATACTTTTATAAGAGGAGTGTGTGTGTGTGTGTGTGTGTATTAAATGCAGACGTGGCAACTTTCTCTGAATTTTTTAAAGTTATTTTAACCCCTTTTTGGTGCTTTTGAGCTACTTATCTATCGCTTTTAATTCTTAAACGTGATTAGCTTAAACAAACACTACTTTCAATTATTTATATTTCTCTCATTACATCATTCTACCAACATACGCAAACAAATATTTCACAACTTAACTTATAGCAAAATCAATTAAAATTGTGAATATGCGAATCCAATTCGTCGTTTTTGGGTTTAACTTGAACGGAATTTAGACCGATCGATCTAGTGCTTTTCTATTTTTGTTTTCTTAGATCGAATGTTCTAATTCTATACTAACACTATAAAACTATTATTTTTATAAAATTAACCATTATACATTATTTTTAAAGAATTAAAAAAATGTATATTTATAGAATTTTAGAATTTTCACGGTAAAAAAATTGACAACTTTAATTTATTTAAACGAAAAGGAAAGAAATACACCGTAGAGTTTGTAAATGTAAATGAATAAATAAATAAAAATGAATAGACAGTAAGATTTTTAAGAATATTTAAAGTTGGTTTTGAGGTTCTTAAAGTGTGATTAGGTTAAACAACTATTCCTTCAAACCTTCAATTATATATACTTGTACGCGGACCATCACATCATTCTACGAAATCTAAACTTTGGAACTTAGAAAAATCAATCAATTATTGAGATTCTTACTCTCTCTCTCTCTCTCTCATATGAATTTTGATTTTTTCTCTCACTCTTATAGAGAATCGAGAAATACTCAGTTGACTGAACATTGTGTAATTCATATTAGTGGTTTGAGGTTGAATTCCACTACTCCCTTTCCTATTCCAATATGTACTAATAGAAAAGAAAAAGAATTGAAGTTTATAGCAATACAGTAAAAAAAAATTTAATTATTATACTTGAATCGATAAAAATACATTAAAAAAAATTATAATTTACTGAGTATTAATTTAACCTGTAAACCCTGAATCGAGATTAAAGAAAGTAATTATATTAGAGATTACTAATTTATTAAATATTGATTTAAAGAAATTATTATCAAGCCCATGAAACCCAATTCTTGTATAATCGAGATAAACACAAAATTATCATTATAGAAACTCAAGAAGTTCATGTATTGTATCTCTAACTAGTTTCTCTAGACGAGTTATTTTGTCCATGTGTCCAATAATTAATTACATACTTATTATATCTTCGATTAATGCATAAATTATGTAGAGTTCAAAATGTAGAACATTTATTGATATTTTCTAAATAAAGATCAAGATTTCAATAAGGTTCCAATAATGTTTAAACCAAATTAAATCTTAGTACAAATAGAAAATCAAAACTAAAACAAATTATATATGAACTATATAGGAAATTTACATTAAACACGATTGGGTTGTCAGTGCCAAAATCTCTAGGTCCCATTATTTCATACAAAATGAGCGCTCTTAATAGCAATTTTGATATCGAATAAAAGTATTGTACGATTATAATTATTTTATTTTTCTTTCTCGAATATATATAAGTACGTAAAATTGTCTATCCGGATACTTCATGACTTTTTTTTTTCCCTAAAAAAAAAATTAGAAAAATGAGGAGGGGATAATGGTCGCCATTTTAGTTGAGTGAACAAGTAATTACGTGTTGTTTGGGTATATATGTTATGAGATTGTCCAAAAAACTAAATAAAAGAAGAAAATTATCAAAGTCTTAGATGTATTATTGATATGAGCTGTCAAATAAATAGAAATAAAAATAAATAATAAAAATAAAAACAGAGTAGAATGAGGAAGAACAAATAGACTAGATCTAAAGAGTTAGATGTGGACAGATAAATTTATGACATATTGCACTTTTTTTTTTTTTTTTTTTGAAAAAAATAAGGATTTTAGTTGGGCAATGTCTTTCAGAAGTTTCGAGTCTCAAACCATAGCTGTAGCTAATTAAAGTGGGTGACAGCATAATCCACATTTTAGAACATAATAATAAGTCAATAACTATTTTTTTGGTCATAGGTCGTATTTTCTGTTTTTTTTTTTTTTTCGATTCTCAAATAAAAGCTTATTTATTTAAACATGTTAAACGTAATCCTTTGAAGAAAAAAAGAACAAAAAAAAAAAACATTCTAACAAATAGGGGTCCTCTCGCCGTCTTGCTAATCAATTATCGTATTTATTTTAAAAGCATGGAGTTAATGTATGCAAGGAAGATAACTCAAAGTTTGGTGTGTGAATTAGGGTTTGATGCCAACTTCTTGTCCGAATTGCTAATATTCTGTTAATGTGATTTCTTATCTTAGCCTTCAACTTTGTTGAGCTTCCTTAGATTGCCAAGTCCAACGATTATACTTCTTGAATTCATTGATGATTTTACCTTTAAAACAGAAGTCCTTCAAACATCACAATTTTGGTATAATTAAGTATTGCTTATATATATAATACACATAATTTAATTAATGTAACATATAATAACATATATATATATATATATATATATATACAAACAAAAAAACATTTTATCATATTTAAATTAAAATGTAATTTTTGAATTTTGAATATTATTTAAATTCAATGCAGAGTCGTGGTCCCTCACATCCATTCAATTTTGTTCAGCCCTCATTTAAAATTAATTTTGATTCCATATTGTAAAGTTACTATGTTATTTTTTGTCAATAGACTTTGTAGGCTTTAAGAAGACATTAAGAACACATCTCGTGGAGGTAATGAGGAAAAGGAAAAGAAAAGGGTTTAACCCAAATCCCGGGGGCTTTCGCTGAGCTTTGTGGAGGACATAAATTATGGATGTGCCAGCAGACCAGTCCAGGTTCTGAGTACACTGGTGCTCGCAACAAAATAATCTCCAACCGTATTACATATAGGACTTAATCACGCACGTTGCGGCTACCAGCAAAGCAATATTAGCTTAGTCCTATACTCTCACCACCCTTTGACTAGCCAAAACCCAAAAAAATAAATAAATAAACAAAAAACGAACAAACAAATACCCAGCATGTTGAAAAATACAATACACTACACGAATTAATACATAAAATCTGGAAAATGACAGGGCTTAATATAAGACCAGAACTAATGCTGTGTAGGAACAGATTCAAGATGGGAAGAAGTTGAAAGTCATAGCATCTTTTCCTTTGTAACAATGTTGATTCTCATCCCATGGTTCATCGGTTCAAGATTTTTGAGGTAAACAATCCTGATTGATCCTTCATGCTATATCAAGCCTTGAATCTCCTAAACTCGAACCATATCTCGTAGTGATTGAAGAGCAAACTATCATGGGTATGCTTCCCACGATACTCAAGCCCGAGATTATTCAGCCTTTTTGTGCATTCATCTCCTCCCAAACGTGAACAGAACTTGATATTATGTGAGACAAAGATACGACCTTCTAAAGGTTTCAATCTACCCACTAAGCGCTCTAAACCAGTCCAAACAAGCTTATCGGGCATATGAAGGAAAACAGCACTGGCATATATCAAATCGTACATAGTATCGGATCCAAACTTACTGAAATCCATATCTTCACCTCTTACAATTAGAGGGCGCTTATACAACAAACCTTGTGAAGGAAGCTCATAGCGAAGTGCAGCCATTAGAGAAAGCTCATCCCTCTCTAAACAATTGAAATGTCCAGGGTCTAAGTACCGTATGAAATGCAGGCCAACGCGGAGTGTGCCGCACCCGATCTCGAGAACTTTTGAATTCGGTGTTAGGTGGGCCCCCCCTGCAAGAAACTCGAATACGTCTCTACCTCCTGCCCAAGGCTCCCCGTAATTGCTGTGGTGCTCTTCTACAAGTAGTTCACCAGGACAAGGAAGGGCAGTGTGGTTGCTTGCTTCCTCTCCTTCATAATGTGATATGCCTTTGAACTGAAGGAGATCCTGGAGCTGCTGCTGACGGGTGCGGGGATTTATGCCTTTACGTAGAATGTTTTGCTGCATGTGCAGTCCATTGGCTTCAATTTGAGTCTTGACCCAATCTATGTCCTCAGATGAAGTTGAAATACGCTCTCCGCTTCTTATGATGCTGTCAGCCTTGGTGGGAGTGGGGCAGGAGCAAGGAGCAGAGGGTGATGAGAGAGAAGAGAGCACGAAGAAAAGGAGGGTTGTAAGAGCAATGACAGAGAGAACGAGGGTTGGAACTGAAACCACCACTCCCTTTGATGGAAGCAGGGCCATTCGGCAGACCAGTGAATCTGGACTTGCTTGACACTTTTGCCTCGGACTGCAAACTTAGCTGCCAGAAATTGAGTATGCATAAGTAAATTCTGATTATAAAAATCCTAACCAGTCCTACCGTACTAAAAATTCACACAATTTGATTACATGAGTGCTAGATCATAAGCACTGATACTGTATCATAAACTTGTCCATATAACATCGACAGAGGCGCAAATGTTTCTTGAGCAAGAGTTTAAAATTTTAATTCAAGTTTCTTATTATCAAGAATATCATATTGCCAAATTCTTCCACTAAATTTAAGGCCAGTACTTCAGTGCCATGTATTACTTATGAACTTCAATTTTTATGAGCAAATCTAAACTGACAAAAAAAGCTAAAACTCCAAAAGGCTTATGAATCTTGAGAGTCCTTGCATAGGAAATTAAAGTTCCTTCAGCTCATGTTGCTACGTACAAGTCATCTAAGTACAAGAGAATTCAAAGATGACCATAGAATCTAGATGTGCAGATCTTGACACTAAGAACAAACTAAACCATAGCAACATCCACAACTGCAGCTTTGAGAATCAGTCTCCAAAATATTTTTTGCCTTTTGACATTTCTTTTCACAATTCACCGAATATATCAGTAATCAGCATCACTGTCTATATTGCAACCTAATTTGGCTACTGGTCAATTACATGTGAACCAATTCACCATAGGATTTATAGAACATTTACACCATCAAGATTATAGGCTCCTGCCTCCAATATACACATTAATCACATCAGCAGATTATAAAATTTCAATTATATGAAACTGAATTTAATTGCAGGGTAGTTAAAATTCGAACTTTATTCAAGCTCAAGCAACAATATTCCATGTCTAAAAATCGCACACTATCAGCATCAATTTTTTTAAGACAAAAGCTCAAACACGAAAATATTTGAAGAAACAGGCAATTAAACTGGGGGAAAAAATCCTTACTTCAGTTGCATCACTTAATAATCCACAACCGCAATGCGGCAACGCAGAAGTGAAACTCCCTATTCGAATGCCAAGTCCTAATACTCGAATCCCCCAATCTCAATCCACAAAGTGATTACTACCGGAATCACATCAGACGATGCCGTGCCGCTAGCTCCCACCAGATATTTCCACCACGGAAGACAGCAGAATCCAGCTTTGAAGCTTGCAAAATGTGAAGAATTGGGACGAGCAGGAACAGGAATGGGGCGTCTAGATCTCAACTGATTTTTGGATCTCAAAGCGCTCTAATTTTATTTATTTATTTGTGACTCAATCAAAATAAAATCGCAAAAATTGTGAAATGAGGTGTTTTTTTTTTTTTAAACTATATTTTCTTTTAGTTTAATTTAATAAATATTTAAGTCTCTAAAAATCATAAATAAGTATTATAAGACTTCTTTGTTCATTCATTGATTTATTTAATCATATATAATTTATTTTTAAAATAATTATTTTATAATTTTATTTTTATTAGTAAATCGAAACTTTAATTTTTGAAACATAATTCCTTTTTTGAATGAAAAGAGTATAATTTAAGTGTTGGACCGAAATAATTAATCTTTGATTTTGAAATTTCTTAGTTCAAATGGAATTTATAGGTCTAGAATGACCCCTCATTTAGGGTCAAAATGTAACTATTTGGATTATTTGTATTAAAATAATATTTTATCTTATACTTTTTAAATTATTTATTTTAAAATAATACTTTATCTTATACTTTGAAGAGTTGTTTTGAATGAGAGTAATATTTTGAATAATTTATTCTAAAATGATATTTTATTTTATATTTCATGAATTTATGCAATGTGTCATCATAAGTAACATTATCCCGTTCATATAGTATGTATCGTAAGTATAGAATATTTCATATTAATATCTCAAAATTTGTAATAATTTAAATTTTGCAAAAATTCATGTGAAACGATTGCACGTGTGATACAATTTAAGGTATTACTTATTTAACTATAAAGTATCAATATTTTTTAAGTGCATTAGTGCTGATTAATTACATTAAAAAATAGTAATACTTTATAGTTAAACAAGTAATCTATATCTATATCTGTGTATGTATGTAAATATATATATATATATATATATATATATATATTATCAGAAGCAACATATTTTTAGAAACTGTTGCATTTTCCCACCTAAAATTCTTACTAATTCTGGAATTACATATGAATTTAGATTCCACCTCAAGCAAGTTCATACAAAATTCTTCTAAATTGCAATAGCAAAGTCTTACTTTATTAAACAAATTAAGAAATTACTCACCTTAATGAAGTCATTGAGGAAGAAATCAGGTATGTACGGACGCCGGTAAATGGACAAACCAATCAACTTCCGCAGCTGCGCGGCTGTGCTTGGCAGCATAAACTCTTCAATCTTCTCTACTTTCCCTCTCTTCAGCAACTCCGAATTGTCATTCCGCCGCATGTTAACTCCGGAGCTGGCGATCACCACCTTCTCCACCCTCTCCAGCCACATCGCCGCCATTTGGTATGCGACGAATCCGCCGTAGCTCTTGCCAACTACGGAGTAACTGCGGATCCTGAGTTTTTCCATGAGTTTGGCCAGCGAAGCCGTCTGAAATTGATCATTATAATTAATTACACAATTTTAATAAGACCCATTTTATCGAGATTTTGTTTTATATCCATTCAATTATTTATCATTAAAAACAATAATAAGTCAAAACTTGCATCTATTTTTCTTAACACATAATTATATCTTTATACAGATGGTTTGTTACATAAATTTGCATGCGAAAATATTGGATTACTCTTACTCTTAATCATCTTAAGAACATTTCTTTCATGATGATTTTTCTATTTTTTTATTTTAATAATTTATAATAATTTTGTAATAAAAACTAAAAAATCTGATTGTCAAATTATGTCCTTTAATTTTTTTATAATTAGATTTATAAATAATTTGTATCTAATAATATTTGATAAATATTACAAACTGATTTGGCAAAAAAAAATAAAAATAATTGTAATATTTTAGTATGTCATATCCCTATTATACAAAAAATAAATATGTATAATTGTTTCAAATGAAAATTTTGGGGGAAAAACAAACTTTGCATATGGAAAATCATTTAAAATCCTAATTAATTTAACAAGTAGTCATATTAGGAATATATATTGGTCAAACTTTTCTTTATAAGTTTTTATATGGATATACAATTGTTCAATCAAATCATCACATTTCCCATAAATTTTATAATTTTCCCATCTCCTTAAGAGCAGGTAATATTCGATCATCATTTTTCTAAAAAATCTTCGTAATTTACCCATCTTAATTATCTCCATAAGAGTAGGTAATCTTCTCAATTTTGATACTAACTTTGTTTATTTTTATTTTTATGAAGTTTTATGTTTACACAGACATCATCATCATACAAAAGTATTTTTTTGTGAATTGTAAATACTTAGAAATTTTAAAATTTGATATTCAAGGAGTAAGATATTGATATATTGATTTATTTATAATATTAGTAATCTTTATTAACATATTTAATGATGGTTATTTATTAAGAAAAAAATGGGGTGACTATAATCGAGTGTGAATGTAGAGAAAAATCCGGATTAATTGATTTGATTCCGAAATAATCCTGCTTTCACAGCCTCATGCCTAACAAACTAATTCATATACTAATTCTTCTGCTGATGCCAGTTTGTCATGCTCAAAAAATATATTGGATGAATTAAAAAATAATCATCAAAACATGTTTTGCAATGTTTACCATATTTTAAATATTTAATATGAATTTTGAATATTTTAATTTTTATGAAAGTAGTTCATAAGATCTTAAGGATTTTATATGTTAGCTAATATATTTAATGTTTGTTCCATATCAAATTATTTTTCAATATTTTATGATTTCAATTGGTGGTGAGTTGCCTCCATTATGTTTCATTAGATTAGATATGTTTTCTGAATTAGAATGAGATGTTGCTACAAGGAGTCCCTGTGAAAGTTATGTTTTTAATATGGGATTTAATGAAATTTTCAATGATTATAACCTAGAGTGGTAATTCGGGTGGCCCGCACGGGCTGGGCCGGGCCAATGCGGGTCAAGTGTTATGGTTGCTTGGATCGGACCAAACCACTAATTTATCGGGCCTATAAATTCATGGCTCAGCCCAACCCACTTTGGGCCAGCCGGCCTAAACGGCCCACCATCAAGTGGATTACAATTTTACAAAATTTTAATGCTACGTGACACATAATTGCAAATATTTAGACAATTTCTGCTATAAAATTGGCTACAACCTATAGTCATCGTAACTCTTTAGTTTTCATATTCTCGCATAAAAACAAAGATAGAAATAAGCTTAACTTTAATTAATAAGGGTCCCGGCCATTCAATAATTTTTTTTTTAAATAATGGATGGGCTAGCCCGCGGGCCAAACGGGCTCGAGCCCACCAAGCCTGCTAGCCCGAACGGGCACGGTCATTTAGGCCCGATTTTTTTCGGGCCTACTTTTTTGGCGGCCCAACCCACCATAATATAACCTATGCAATATTGATATTCTTTATTTATTTTGAATGGTGATAATATTTTAGAGTTCAATAAAATTATGACTGACAATAAGCATGGCTAATCTTATGAGCTGTGTCTTGAATTTGAACAATGAATTGATAATGATAATGGATTTTTCCATCACTGCCTGAAGCTCCTATCTCATCGTTTCCACCACAAACTTCCATCAACCTCTCACCCCAACAATAGCCTCCCTTCCTCCTCTTCTCTCCCCATATGTTGCTACTATAAACAACCGTTCATTGTGTTAGAAAAAAGTGGGGTTCAAATAGTTGTGTAATTTTTGAATCATATCTTGACGATTTAATTTTATTTTGTTGTATTCCATCAATGCAATATAATTTTATACATATATAAGAATAAAAATATAAGTTCAAGAAACATCATACTACATAACTTATTTATCTAAATTTCAACATCTTTAAGAGATAGTTATCATACACTATCTGAAATGACACAAGGTTAGATCCTAGACAATTATTATTAAATTAATTTTATTAAAAATATATATACTTACTATGCAGCTGAAAGACTTTCAAATTTTTAGTTTATGTTTCCCCTCTTAATAGTCGTTAATTATAATGTAAATAAAATTTCTTAACTTTGTTAATAATACTTTGCTAATTAGTAATAATTCAGATCAATAAAAAGAATTGGGAGTTTTACATGCAATGTTATGGTTTTATTTATTTATTAAATATAGATATTTTTGGTAGACATTTTTTTTTTTTTTTTACTATAATACACCCGTATTTTGGAGAACATGACAACGTTTAATTGATCCACCGATTCTACCTAGTTTTTTGTATGAAATCATATATGAGTTTTACTTAACTAATAATGCATCCGTGCGTTGCACGGTATGTAATATAAAATAAATTAAAAATATATATAATTTATTAATATATTTTAATTATTTTTGGTACTAAATTCTAAATATAAACAACGTATTTATATTAAATTATTCTTAGTATTACTATTATTATTATTAATTTTTAAATTATTATTATATAACTGTATAAATGAATAATCTTATTAATTTATTATATTTCAATATAATATAATATAATAAAATAATTATGTTTTACATATATACACCCAAATATTCTAGTATGATACTGTAAAAAATATATAAAATTTAATATGATTTTTTTATTAAGTGTAAAAAAATGAATTGAATATTTCAAATCATTTATAACATTAGCAATTGAGATATATTTTCTTGTAAATACACCCTATAAATAATATAAAATCCGAAAAATGAATGTTCAAATCTAAAACTTTAATATGCATAATTCGCGTAAATTAAAAAAAATTAAAAATATATACGTAAAATTAAATAATCAATTTATTGAAAAAATAAAGTGATTATACATTTCGGAAAATTTTATGAAACACTGTTTTTTGTTGAACTTTTTTCAAAATTATCTTACGAATAAACCAAAATATTCAAATCACTTTTACTTGTAACTCTGAACACGGCCATATACAAATGTTCATGAGTAAACACTGATTTTTTAAGTAATAACATAAGATAATTAATACTGACCTTGACTCTTGTTGATCGACATTGCATATGATACAATTATTGGATATTGTCTTCTTTGAAACTTAAAATACAACCTTGGATCTGACGGGGTAAGAGATATTCTTGTAATTAAGACCAATTGACCAACATTTTCTTGTTAGAATGTGATCTTCAAGAACATGATCTTCAAGCCTAGTTATTAACAGTCTCATACTGTTACACAATCCCTTTGAATGATTAATGTTCCTCAACAACATAACTTGTATACCAATTTTCATAATGAGTTCATGATTAGGGACACCAAAATATTTTAAAGAATTCAAAAACTCTGGAGTATGAACATTAGCCAAAATATGTACATTAGAATCTGACTTGCATGCAAAATTAGAACTCGGGTATGTCTTTAACTCATGCATGTTTATTTTTATCATATGATTATTTATTAATTCAACCACATCTAAAGTAAGGATAAATATATCTCTGTCTTGCAAAAAGAAGGATTATCAAGATCACTTTGATAATTGGGATAAATGTTATTTACAATTGATCCGAACTTTTATTTATAGTGTAATTGACCTATTTTGAATAATTGAAAAATCTATAAAAAATCATTAGACATATAACAAATTTTCTACAAATTAAACCTCATTAAAATTAGACAATAAATTACAATTACCAATTACATCCTTCCAATTATATAATATAAAAATTAGCAGCAATATCCTAAACTAAATGTTTAATATGAATAATTGTTAAATCAACACCTCATTCAAATGAATATGATGATTGTGTAGATATATTTAAGATTCTTTTATAGATGTTCATCTTAAATTAACAATAATTCTTTTATTAAGAGTGATGCAATTATCATTAATAATTTTTATTAAGAAATTATATGTTGAATTAATAAATTAATTTCATAAAAAAATTCTTCATTTACAGAATATAAAATTATCTAGTAACACAATTGATTTAACATTTAAACATTATCAATCAAAAAAGTATTGAACACAACATTAAATAAACACCTACAATTAGGATTAGGATTACAAATCATATATTGTCAAACTTAATGGTTATTTCCAAAAAATAATTTGCTAGATAGAAAAATACAATGGTTAGAATTTTATTTATAGTCTAATTAAATTAGATTTTAATTGGGATAGAAATCAATAAACATAATTGATTCGGATTTTTATTTATAGTCTAATTGACCTATTTTGAAAAATAAAAAATTCTATAAGAAATCAATGGATATATAACAAACTTTTCACAAATTAAACATGATTAAAATTAGCCAATTAATTCCAATTACCAATTATATGATATCATTTATTATAATTACCAAATATCTCCTTCCAATTATATAATCTAAAAATTAGTAGAAATATCCTAAACCAAATGCTTACTATGAACTATTATTAAACCAAATATGGTTTCAAATGAAAATGATGATATTGTACAAATATTGAAGATTATTTTATAGATGGAAGTTAAAATTAATAATAATTCTTTTATTAAGAGTGATACAATTATCATTAATATTTTTATTAAGAATTATACTATGTATTAATAAATTAATGGATTAAAATAATTATTTGTTTACATGATATAAAATTATGCGGTAACATAATTAATTTAACATTTAATAATTATAAAAAAAATAATGAACACAATATTAAATAAACACTAAAATTAGGATTAGGATTACAAATTATATATTGTCGAATCTAATTGTTATTTCCCAAAAAAATAGCTAATTACAAAAAATACAATGATTAGATTTTTACATGTAGTCTAATTAAATTAGATTTTGATTGGAACTCAAATCAATTCACATAATTTGTAAAATCGAAAATTCTATAAGAAATCAATGGACATATAAAAAAATTTCCTCAAATTAATCTTGATTCAAATTGGCCAACTAATTCCAATTACCAATTAGATGATGCCGTTTATTATAATTACCAAATATTTCCTTCTAATTATATAATCTAAAAATTAGTAGCAATACCCTAAACTAAATGCTTAATATGAACTTTTATTAAATCAAATATGATGATATTGTACAAATATTGAAGATTCTTTTATAGATGGAGTTTAAAATTAACAATAATTCTTTTATTAAAAGTGATACAATTATGTTTCATATTTTTATTAAGAATTATACTCTGTATTAATAAATTAATGGAGTAAAATAATTATTCGTTTGCATAATATAAAATTATTTGGTAACATACTTAATTTAACATTTAATAAATATAGAAAAATTAATGAATACAACATTAAATAAACACTAAAATTAGGATTAAGATTGCAAATTATATATTGTCGAATTGAATTGTTATTTCCCAAAAAAAAAAGGTAATTAGAAAAAATACAATGATTAGATTTTTACATATAATCTAATTAAATTAGATTTTGATTGAGACTCAAATCAATTAACATAATTGATCCAAATTTTTATTTATAGACTAATTGACCTATTTTGAAAAAAAAAATTCTATAAGAAATCAATGGACATATAACAAAATTTCCACAAATTAAGCCTAATTAAAATTAGCCAATTAATTCCAATTAACAATTAGGTGATGCCATTTATTATAATTATCAATAAAATCCTTCCAATTATATAATCTAAAAATTAGTAGCAATACCCTAACCTAAACCCTTAATATAACTAATTATTAAATCAAATATGGTTTCAAATGAATGTGATGATTGTATACAAATATTGAAAATTCTTTATATAGATGGAATTTTAAATTAACGATAATTCTTTTATTAAGAGTGATACATTTATCATTAATAATATAGATTAAGAATTAAACTCTATATTAATAATTAATTTCCTATAATAATTATTCATTTACAGAATATAAAATTATCCGGTAACAGAATAAATTTAACAATTAAGATTATAAAACAAATTGATTAACACAGCCTTAAAAAACACTAAAATTAGATTCTAATTACAAATTATATTGACGAATTTAATGGTTATTTCCATAAATAAATAAAAAAAAAACTGCTAATTAGAAAAAATACAATGATTAGATTTTTATTTATAGTCAAATTAAATTAGAGTTTGATTGTGATTCAATTCAAGTAACATAATTGATTATCTCTAAAATTTAGAATAGATTATAATTAAATCGATTTTTTTCCTTCAATTACATATATATATATATATATGTATTGATTTTTTTCACCTTGTACATATATTGCAAATTGAATGCAAATTTCATAACTAATCATAAATATCGGTATGATAATTGCCAAATACATATTGCCATTTGTATTTCTATATTTAGTAATTATTTTTCGTGGGATAAGTGAGATTTAATTTTTACTTTTATGGCATTATTTAGGAAAGCTTAAATAAATTGCATTCATATTAAGTATATAATAAATATATAATTAAAATAAAATTTATAATCTTTAGATTATTAATTTGTAAAATAACCTAGAGTTAGTTCTAATCCATATAAATAGTAAAATTTAATATTAATTTATTAAGTTGGATGTATAATAATTACGGGCACATATGTTCAAAACTAACATAAAATAAAACTTGAGATGTCATCACCAACAACAATTCTTAATATTAAAAAAATAGGTACATATATTCAGAACTATCACACCATATACTACATATGAACATAAATTTTAGGTGTCAAATTAGATGTTTCCATAAAAGTCAGAATACCAATTTTTTATTATTAATATTAATAGTAATACAATTCAGAATCGATTATATTTTGTGATTAAGATTGTAGATAAATTTGTTAATATTTACATAAAATAGGACCAATCACAATCAAATATAGATTTACAAACTATAAGAAAATTTATTTATTATAGAAAATATATTAATCTTAAGATTATTTAGAAAATTATTGAATAATACTTGAAATGATCTAATATAAAATAAGTTGTTGATATGTCTTGAATCACACACTTCGCAGAGCCCAATTTCGGTGTTTTAGGTTTTCCTCAGTACTATATATATGGTCTTTGAGATCTGTAATCTGTAACACATACCGCATAATAAAATCCGTTCTCCTCTCTGCCCGTGGACGTAGCCAATTTATTGGTGAACCACGTAAATCTTGTGTCTTCTTTACGTTTTCTGTTTCTTGTTTATGCTCTATAATCCTATTCTGTCACAACAAACTGGTATCAGAGCCTGGTCGTTTCGATCAGGGTATTTTTCGCACTGTTAGGGTTTTTTAGAGCCGATCAAGAATGTCTGCTTTCAACGTAAAGGTTGACAAATTCACCGGGAGAAATAGTTTTGGCTTATGGCAGATCAAGATGCGATCTCTGCTGAAGCAGCAGGGTTTGTGGGCGCCGCTATCAGGAAAACCTAAATCTGAGGATGCAGATGAAGAAGAGTGGAATACCCTAGAAGAAAAGGCCCACTCGACTATCATGCTATGTCTGTCTGACGATGTTATCATCGAGGTTGCGGATCAGGAAACTGCCGATGGTCTCTGGAAGAAATTAGAGAGTCTCTACATGACGAAGTCTCTAACCAATAAATTGCTTCTGAAGCAACGTCTGTTCCGTTTACGCATGCAGGAAGGTACACCCCTTCGGGATCATCTAGATAAATTAAACAAAATTCTACTAGATTTGCGTAATATTGATGTTAAAGTAGAAGATGAGGACGCTGCTTTAATTCTGTTAGTATCTTTGCCTGAATCGTATGAGAATTTTGTTGAATCGTTTATTACTGGGAAAGATACTCTGTCTCTGGAAGATGTTCGATCTGCCCTCCACAGCAGAGAAGACCGTCAACAGGCAACTGGCTCGGCCACATAAAATCAGGCATCGGGGCTGTTTGTCACGGGTAAGGGACAAAAGAAATCTGGGAAGAAAAGTGGGAAGCCGAATCAGAAAGGTTCAAAAGGTCCTAAACCCGATGACATCTGCAATTACTGTAAAGAACCAGGGCACTGGAAGAATGATTGTCCTAGGAAGAAGAGGAAACAGGAGAAGAAAGAGGGTGTCGGCGGTTCTGCAGCTGTTGCAGAAACTGATACAAATTCTGAAGATGATCTGGCCTTGGTTGCAGCTGGACAGTCACATCGTAATGATGTGTGGGTTCTTGATTCTGGGGCATCATACCATATTTGTCCTAACAGGGAGTTCTTCTCGACCTATGAGCAGATAGATGGAGAAAATGTTACCATGGCTAACAGTGCTGCCTGCAAGGTGGTTGGGATTGGCTCAGTCAGGATACGGACACATGATGGGGTATTCTGCACCTTGAATGAAGTCAGGCATGTTCCACAGATGACGAAAAATCTGATATCATTGAGTCTCCTTGATAGCAAGGGTTTCAGTTTCAAAGGTGAAGGTGGAGTTATGTATGTCTGTCAAGGTTCAAAGGTGGTTCTGACAGGCTTGAAACGTGGTACCTTATATTATCTGCGAGGTTCCACTATGACAGGTTCTGCTGATGTTGCATCATCTGAGGTTCAGACCATGGATATGACCAGGCTATGTCATATGAGGCTCGGTCATATGGGAGAAAGAGGGATGCAAATTTTGTCAAAGCGGGATCTTCTTTCTGGGCATAAAGTGCAGAGTCTTGAATTCTGCGAACATTGTGTTTTTGGGAAGCTTCATCGCAGCAAGTTTCCAAAGAAGGCAGTTCATCAGACCAAGGGGACTCTTGACTACATTCATATGGACTGTTGGGGTCCGTCACGTGTTGAGTCTATTGGAGGCCACAGATATTTTGTGTCTATGATTGATGACTACTCTAGGATGACTTGGGTAATTATGATGAAACACAAAAGTGAAGCTTTCAAGAAATTCAAGCAGTGGAAAGCGTTGGTAGAAAATCAGACTGGGAAGAAGATCAAGCGACTGCGAACTGATAATGGCCTGGAGTTCTGTTCGTCTGAGTTCAACGAGTTCTGCAAGGATGCAGGGATTGCTCGACACCACACTATTCGACATACACCGCAGCAGAATGGTGTGGCAGAGCGCATGAATCAGACATTGCTGGAGAGAGCGAGATGCATGCTCTCGAATGCTGGTTTGGCTAGAAAGTTCTGGGCAGAAGCAGTAAACACGGCGTGCTATCTGATCAACCGTGGTCCTCACACTGGCATTGATTGCAAGACACCTTATGAGGTATGGTCTAATAAACTTGCAGATTATTCACTGTTGAAGGTTTTTGGTTGTAATGTTTACTATCATGTTAGTGAGGGTAAATTAGAGCCAAGAGCTAAGAAGGGTATATTTGTTGGTTTCGGGGGATGGAGTTAAGGGATATAGAATCTGGTCACCTTCAGAGAATAGAGTTATATTCAGTAGGAATGTGATTTTTGATGAGAATTCTATGCTTAACCCCACTGTGAAGTCCATTTGTACAGAAAATTGTAGTAGTGTTGATAAACAGGTGGAGCTGCAAGTCACTCTCGATGAGTGTAAATCACAACTCCAAGGTGGAGAAGATCAACATACTACAGCTGAAAGTGCAAGTTCAGATGTTCATCCAGAAGCTCGCCAGACAAGCATAGCGGTTGATAGAGCTAGGAGAACAGGTGTGAAGCCTCCTGTGCGGTATGGTTTTGAGGATATGGTGACTTACGCATTACAAGTCGCTGACGAGGTGGAAGAGGAAGAACCATCTGCAGGTGAACCATTCACATACAGAGAGGCTGTTTCAGGTAGTGAGTCGGCCCAATGGCTCGCTACAATGAGAGAAGAGATGGAATCACTTGCCAAGAATGAGACTTGGGAGCTGGTCAAACGGCCTAAGGAGAGAAAGATTGTTACTTGCAAATGGATATTCAAGAAGAAGGAAGAAACCACACCTGGTGAGGGTGTGAGATACAAAGCTCGGCTAGTTGCAAGAGGGTTCACACAGAAGGAGGGGGTTGACTATAATGAGATATTCTCACCAGTGGTAAGACACACTTCCATCAGAGTGTTACTAGCAATGGTTGCACATCAAGATTTAGAACTTGAGCAACTAGATGTGAAGACAGCTTTTCTACATGGAAAGCTCGAAGACGATATCTACATGACTCAGCCAGAGGGGTTCCAGGTTCTGGGGAAGGAAGATTATGTTTGCAAGTTGATGAGGTCTTTATATGGGCTAAAGCAGTATCCAAGGCAGTGGTATAAGAGGTTTGACAGTTACATGATCCAGTTGGGATACAACAGGAGTCCGTATGATTGTTGTGTGTATCACAACAAAGCTGATGATGGTTCCATGATCTATCTCGTCCTGTATGTGGATGATATGCTCATAGCTGCGAAGTCCAAGTCTGATATTCAAAAGTTGAAGGATCTGCTCAGTGCTGAGTTCGATATGAAGGATTTGGGTGCTGCCAAGAAAATTCTGGGTATGGAGATATATAGGGAAAGAGAGAAGAAGAAGCTTTTCTTGTCACAGAAGAGTTACATTCAGAAGATCTTGTCTAGATTTGGCATGTCTACCGCCAAGCCTATTGATACTCCAAGTGCTACAAATATTCATTTATCCACTGATTATGCACCAAAATCTGTAGCTGAGCAGGTGTACATGTCTCGAGTCTCATACTCTAATGCAGTAGGAAGCTTGATGTATGCTATGGTTTGCACTAGACCAGATCTTGCACATGCTGTTAGTGTTGTCAGCAGGTTCATGGGACAACCTGGAAAGGAGCATTGGCAAGCTGTGAAGAGGATTTTCCGTTATCTCAGAGGTACGTCTGATGTTGGTCTCATTTATGGAGGTGATGCTCACGTTTCTGTGACTGGTTATTCTGATTCTGACTATGCTGGAGATGTTGATAGTAGAAGATCTATGACTGGTTATGTTTTCACTCTTGGTGGTTCTGTTGTTAGTTGGAAGGCAACTCTGCAGGCTACAGTTACTTTGTCTACAACTGAAGCAGAGTATATGGCACTGACAGAAGCTGCTAAAGAGGGAGTTTGGTTGAAAGGGCTTGTAGGTGATCTTGGTCTACATCATGATCAAGTTATTGTATTCTGTGACAGTCTGAGTGCAATCTGTTTGACCAAGGATCAGGTCCATCATGAGAGGACCAAGCATATTGATGTGAGGTATCATTTTCTGAGGAATGAGCAGAGAATCAAGGTGATGAAAGTAGGTACTGCTGATAATCCTGCTGACATGTTCACCAAGCCGGTCCCACATAGCAAGTTTCGACATTGTTTGGACTTGCTAAACGTCACAAGCTGTTAGATGCCCAAGGAGGGCAAATCTGAGGCAGAAAGGAGAAGTCTGTTCATCTGGCATTGTAATGATGCATCTGCAAGGAAGATTCAAGTCAAGGTGGAGATTTGTTGATATGTCTTGAATCACACACTTCGCAGAGCCCAATTTCGGTGTTTTAGGTTTTCCTCAGTACTATATATATGGTCTTTGAGATCTGCAATCTGTAACACATACCGCATAATAAAATCCGTTCTCCTCTCTGCCCATGGACGTAGCCAATTTATTGGTGAACCACGTAAATCTTGTGTCTTCTTTACGTTTCCTGTTTCTTGTTTATGCTCTATAATCCTATTCTGTCACAACATAAGTTAATACTAATTTAATGCCAATTATCTTAGGATCTTTTCTCCAATTATATAAATAATTCTTTAACTATGGCTGGACACAAAATGAATGGATTATGGCACATGCATTAAAAAATAAAAATCTTCAATTCAATCTTAAAGGAAGATATAAGTACAAATAGATAAATTTAAAATAAATATAACGTGTAAATTTTTTTAATATATTATTATATTACCAAAATCTTAATACATGAAATTACAGAAACTTTTTATTAAGAAAGATGTTTCATTTAATAAAAATCTCTTGCAAGTTTGACTTATTCAGCATAAAACGTAAATATTGTATTACAATCCAGAATCATGAATATTTTGTGATTAAATTAAAGAGAAATTTGTTTATATTTACATAAAATAGGACAAATCACAGTCAAATATAGACTTACATAATTTAATATAGATATATCTTGTATAAAAATTGAAAATCCCAAAAACCGAATATTCCATAAGAAATCAATGGACATATAACAAATTGTCCACAAATTTAGCATCATTTTATATTAGCTCATTAAATATAATTACAAAATTAATTACAACTATTGACCAACTAGAAGATGCCAATTAGAAAATTTAATCACTCAAAGCATTAAAATGAATTAAATGCATAATGCGAATGATTATTAAATAACATAGGGTTTCAAAATTAGAATTATTTTATTAAGATTAATACAATAATCATCCCATAAATATTTTAAGAATTCAAAAATAATATAAAATTAAATGGATTAAATGCACAATTTTTTTAATTCATTCACGGAATATAAAATTATATGATAATATAGCTAATTAAAAAAAAAATTAATGACCATTAGCAAATACAACGTTAATAAAAAAAAACTAAAATATTACCAATATATTCAAATTTAAGAAAAAGATGTCTAATTATCTAAAAACGGGAGCAGGTTTGACCTTTTTTTATAAAAAAAAAACAGAAATTCTATAAGAAAAGGATTGTACTATAGCAAATTCTCCACAAATTAAAATTAGTCAATTAATTTCAATTACAATAAATAATGCAATTATAATACCCAATTATATAACCTTATAATTAGAAGCATTAAATAAAATAACTGCATAATATGAACGATAAAGAAATCAAATAAGGTTTTAAATGAACATGATGTTTTATTTTCAAATATGCTTAAGATTCGATAGTCATGTTAATTGATATTATTTCGATTGATATATTTTCAAATCTGCAAAAAAAATCGATAGTTATGTTCGTTGATACTATTTTGTAAAAAAACAAAGTTACTATTAATTTACACAAGACTAATTTTATTTTATATATAAATGAATTATATCAATTCAGCCATTTGTAACAATTTTGGTAGAAATTTTGATATCTTTATTTAGAATTTTAAAATTATGTTTGCATATACAAGCAAAAATGATGAGTATATAAACAATTCAGTTAACAATATAAACCATTTTAGATTATATAAATATTATTTTTCAATTTTACGTAAGACTGATATATCAATTGAATTAATTACTATTATAATTCAATTCAGGATATAAATGTGTATTTATCTTTATCTATATATATATATATAATATATAGTTATTATTAAGTACTTATGTGTTTATAAATATATATTATTTAAATGTTCATATAACTTTAATGAATACATGAATTGTATTATTGAATTATATATCAATTTGGGGCCTGTAGCTCAGAGGATTAGAGCACGTGAATTAAAAAATGTATTAAAATTAATGCAAAATTAACTACGACAAATTAACAATATGAAATCAAAGTTATTGCACCTAAATAAAGGTTATGTAATACACATAATAAATATAATAATTTATTTGATTATGGAAATTTTCTATATAGATTTATTGTTATTGGAGTCTTGTCAAAATTTTTATTAACTTAGTACAAGTAGACATGGTATTATAATTACTTTATCAGTTGTAACAATTTTGTTGTAAAATTTGACAATTAAATCAAATTAAAGAAAATTTATTTTAATATTTGTAAAAAAATATTCATTACATTAAAAAGTATTTTACATAGTTTCAAAGTATTAATAATTATTTTTAGTATTTTAAATTTTATTATAAAAATCCTTTTTCTTATAAATTTATTTCTATATTTGAATTTTTTCATAAATATTCTATTTTTTAATTTATTAAATAACATTTTTTATTTTTTCACATAAAAACTAAGTTTTTATGTATTTATATATTTTTTCAGAATAATTTTTAATTAATAAAGAATATCAAAATACAAATTTGTGGTTAAGGTATATATCTTTATAAGATCTAAGATGTAATTATTATATTAAAATTTTAAGTCAACAAATTTTTTTCTTAAATTAAAAATAATTTAGTTGATTCCTTAAATTGTGGTGATTCCTTATATATTTAAATACCTATCTTTTTATTATACGAGTACATTAAGTGCTCAAAAGATATAAAATTACCGATGCATATCAAATCCTGTAAAGTAAGTAAAGATTGAATAATTACAATTGTAATTCATTTCAGAGGAGTTTCGATTAGAAAAAGAAAATAATGAATATTACCAATATATATCTTTAAATATTACAAATATTTATGAAAATTCAAGTAGCACCACTGCTTTTTATAAAAAATTTATTGATAAATATATTTTTTTGTTATTTGTTTATGTAAATTATTACAATCAACATTACATATTTTTACATAACTTGTGTGAATTTGAAAAGAAAAATATATTATTTGCAGATTTATAAATAATAAGAATTAATGATATCATATCTTCTTATTTTCAGAGGTACTTATAATTTTTTTTAAATTATCTATTTTTTAAATATTATATTAAATTATTTGAAATATATCTATGTATATAAATATTTATTTGATTAATATAAAATTAATAAGCTTATTCAAGAAAACAAATATTATATAATATTAAATTAAAAAATAACTTTTTTAAAATATTTGTAAATTACAAACCGCAATGTACGGGTGCATTACTAGTACTTTATAGTTACATAATTAATACCTTAAATCGTGTGCAACCGTTTCACTGGAGACTCACTTTTTAAATTTTGATGTAAACTAAAGGAAGTATCATCAATGTTTTGAACTATTTATGAAAGTTATTAGGTTAGTTTAGAATTTATAAGATGTTTTTATAGTATTTATCTTTATTTCAAAGTTACATTAATTAAATTATCAAATTGATTAATTAATTGGCCATAATTCAAGGTGATGGGACGATAACAAATCAAGACCGATATATGATCATTAATATTCATTATGTAGCTACACACACACACACACACACACACTTTCTTTATTAAATAAATATAAAAAAAATTAAAGTAATTTTGTCCTAAAAAAGAGACATATTTAGAGAATAAATATCTCATTTTTATTAGTTAAAGTAAAAATTGAAACTTTTTATTTGACAGACAAGTGATATATAATTAAGCAAATCAAATCAACGAAAAAAAAATCATTGAAGTATGAATTTATTATTTTTAGAAAATTTTACTTTTACCTATTAACAAAAATGGAAAAAAAATAGAACTCTCGACAAATATGTTTTTTTTTTTTAAAAAAAAAGAATGTAGTAAAAACATCATAATATTATTTAAATAACTTAGATGTAACTATGCTACATCAAGTGCATTGTACATAGTGATATTTTCATCATAAATTTTACACATACTTGTGTAGATGTGTGAATGTTCGGTGAAAATGTGACCAAGTACGTTACAACTTAGATAAGCATAAATGGCGCCAAAAATGCATTCAATCAGTTATTGGTAAAATTATAAAAAAATCTTGTAATCATGCAAGCAAAAAGTCACAATCCAATTAATTCGTACGTTTGTTTCACATTAGAAAATAGACATAAAATCTGTTCGTATTAATTAAGGAAATCCTTGATTTGTTGACTTTGGAGTTGCGTTCAAACTACACAATAGACAAAGAGTAAACCCACTATATGTATGTATGTATGTATATGTGTGTGTATATAGATAGGGTGTATGTGTGTAGACGTGAGAGGAGGAGGTTTTAACAAGGAAGGTGTGGCCAAGAAATAACCTGCGGTTTGGTTTCATTTCTTTCTTTTCAATTTTTTCCAAGGCCATTTTTGCATTTAAAGAACAAATGCTTTATTTTATTTGTTGCATAAACAAAAAAAAATTATAAAATTAGGTCGAAAAACGTTAGATAATTTCGATGCGTCATCCATCAAACTATCTCGGTTTTTACATGTATGATTAGTCTGAACTACACCTATTTTTACACTGCAATATCTAATGATCATTGTTGACGTAAGAATTTATATATATATATATATATTTTTTTTTTAATAATATACTCATCAAATTTCTGACCTATACAATTATTTTTGGGAGAAAAAAAAATTGCAACATTTCCCAACAGGCAAGGCTTTTCTATCATTGTAAAAAGTTGTAAATTAAAGAGTTTAATGCCAAAAACAATTCTTTTCTTTTGTCGTTCGTAATAATGGTATAAGTTTGATGATTTTGTGCTCTCAATATCTACAGGATTTTGATTGCACACCAACTGTTTGCCTGTGTGTGAGAGAGGGAATACAAGAACAGCTTTGATGGAGGAGGAGGATAACTACACCAAAGATGGCACTGTGGATTACAAGAACAATCCTGCCAATAGGAAGAAAACTGGAACCTGGAAGGCCTGCCCCTTTATTCTTGGTATTGTTCTTCTCTGAATCATGACATGAAGATGAACTAATGAGAGAGAGAGAGAGAGAGAGAGAGAGAGAGAGAGAGAGAGATGTCAAAATGACTGGATTTGGTGTTAATTTCTTGAAAATCTTGATGCAGGGAATGAATGCTGTGAAAGATTAGCCTACTATGGAATGAGCAGCAATCTGTTGCTTTATTTCACCAATCAACTTAACCAGCATAGCGCGACGGCTTCAAAAAATCTGTCCAATTGGTCGGGAACATGCTACGTCATGCCCTTGCTCGGCGCTTTCCTAGCCGATGCGTATCTAGGACGATACTGGACTATTGCGAGCTTTTCAATCATCTATGTCCTTGTTAGTTTATTCAAATTTGCACAATTTTTGACTTATATATAATGTTCTTTTCTTGAATTTTTTAATTTGTTTTTTGTCAGGGAATGACACTGTTAACACTATCGGCCTCAGTCCCAGGCCTGAGGCCGACGTGTTACAAAAAAGACGAATGCACTGCAACGCGTTCCCAAACCTTCGTATGCTTTGTGGCGTTGTACCTTGTGGCGCTTGGAACTGGTGGGATCAAGCCGTGTGTTTCATCCTACGGTGCTGATCAATTTGACGATGCAAATGAGGTGGAGAAAGGCCACAAAAGCTCCTTTTTCAATTGGTTCTATTTTTCAATCAACATTGGTGCTTTAATTGCCTCTTCTGTGTTGGTATGGATACAAGTGAACATAGGTTGGGGGTGGGGGTTTGGTGTTCCGGCAGTGGCAATGGCGATAGCTGTTGCGTTTTTCTTTTCAGGTACTCGATTGTACCGGTACCAGAAACCCGGCGGCAGCCCCCTGACACGCCTTTGCCAGGTGGTGGTGGCTTCCTTGAGAAAATATCGGGTTGTAGTACCCGATGACAAGGCGCTTCTCTATGAGACTTCTGATGCGGAGTCTTCTATTGTAGGCAGCCGGAAACTTGATCATACCGATGAGCTTGGGTATGTAACTTATATTGAAAGATGATCACAAGAACAAGTCAAATCAGCGAATAAGAACAAATTTCCATTCGTGCAGAAGATAGACTATTGTCTTCTCTTTACGTATTCTGGGACCTGTAGAAGCTCGAGGCAGTGGACCATTTGAAGCCCACATCCCGAGATAGCCTGTCTCGAGCTTCACATAGTCTAGAAATCCTGCAATTCGTGGGACACAGTGGAGAGAAGACAGAACTTTGTCGTTAATCTATACCTCTATTTTTCTAATATTTGGTTGTGTTCAATTTGGTCCTACCTTAAATGGTGCATTTCAAATTCTATCAGTTTCTTCGACAAGGCAGCAGTGGAGGCACCATCCGATCACAACAAGAATGCGATAAACCCATGGCGCCTCTGCACGGTGACTCAAGTCGAGGAGTTGAAAGGGATCATACGCCTGCTGCCCGTGTGGGCAACGGGCATAATCTACAGCGCGGTGTGTGGCCAAATGGGCAATCTCTTCTTGCTCCAAGCCGAATACATGGACGCTCGATTAGGCCACTCCAATTTCAAAATCCCGGAAGCATCACTCAGCATTTTCGACACAATCAGCGTCATTTTCTGGGTCCCGGTCTACGACCGTTTCATCATCCCAATGGCAAGAAAGTTGACAGGCCATAAAAACGGCCTGTCACAGCTCCAACGCATTGGAACAGGGTTTTTCATATCGGTGTTTGCTATGACATCCGCGGGCTTTCTTGAGATCATTAGGCTCGGGATCGTGAGAAGACACCATAGCTACAATGTTAAGGAGACGCCGATCTCTATATTCTGGCAAGTACCTCAGTACTTCATCATAGGATGTGCGGAAGTGTTCACCAACATAGGACAACTCGAGTTTTTCTACGAGCAAGCGCCCGATTCTATGAGGAGTCTATGCGCGGCGCTGTCGCTCACAACGACCGCGCTCGGGAATTATTTGAGCTCTTTGTTGGTGACAGTTGTGATGGATGTTAGTACAAGAAATGGGAAGCATGGATGGATACCTGACAACTTGAACTATGGCCATCTCCATTATTTCTTCTTGCTTTTAGCTGTTTTGAGTGTGGTGAATTTGGGGGCTTTTATATTGGTGGCTAAGAGGTATACTTACAAGAAGGCTGTGGGAACTCTGAGATGATTATTGCATAATTGTTTTGTTATTGCAAGAAAACAATGTTTGTGAATATGTTTGTTATTATGAGTGAAGGATCAATAATTGTCTTGAGATATTTGGTATAAGAATATATCATGTCTTAAATTTATACCATGATTCAAATTCGATTTTAAATTATATTTTGGTTCAAATAGACACTTAAACTTATTACATAAGTCAAATCAGCCCCTAAAATATTAAATTCTAGACAAATAAAACTCTCTTATATATTTAAATAAATAAATATTTTTTATAAATCAATTAACAAATCAAATAAAAAACATCTCTAAATAAATTATTAAGAAATTAATAATATACATTCTAAAAATTATGTTCTAACTTCAAAAGAAATCTAAATATTATTTAATAGATCTAAAAAAATATTTATAAACTTGGGGTTTTATTATGTTTATTTGCTTACTTTA
Source organism: Caryopteris x clandonensis (assembly GCA_028749325.2). Lineage (NCBI taxonomy): Eukaryota > Viridiplantae > Streptophyta > Magnoliopsida > Lamiales > Lamiaceae > Caryopteris > Caryopteris x clandonensis. The sequence continues at coordinate 9,841,443 of JAPYKT020000006.1, read as the reverse complement.
ATTTCTTTATTCTTACTATAAGTGCAGAATTTTTTAGTGATCTATTGAATAATTTTTAGATTCTATTTTCTAATTTTAAACAATTAAATCATTTTTAAATTTAATGTTGTTAATTAATTAAGTAATCTAAATAAATCATGATTTGATGTGTTAGTTCTTAGATTTATTTAAAAAATATTATTTAATATATCAGATGATCTTATTTATTTTGAATTTATAAATTTAGAGACAAATTTGTACTTTTTTCTAGTAAACAATTATTGAGTCCAAAATAAAATATGGACCATCGTACGTCATCATTCCGTGTTTATGTCATCACCTTTATGATTTTCCATTAAAAAGTTAAAAAAGGTCACGAGCTCACCTAAAAATATCACTCTCTATTTTATTTTTTTGGGAAAAAAATAAATTAAAGAATGCCACTCTTTTAGCCCATGATGATCATTGTAAATGGGATCCAGACAAGAACTCCAGCTGGTGTGGAATCTTGGATTCCGGGTTCGGCTTTGATTTCTCCATCTTGTTACATGCCTTTGTTGACTTGTTGATTCCTCTTTCTCAGCCATTTCATCAAACAAGTCAACTGCTTTGAAGTATCATTTAAAACCAGCTCTCTCTCGCTCTCTCATCACTTCATTGTGCCTCTGAAGAACATTCAGGTTTTGCAGGGTCTTATGTTTTTTTTTTCTTAATCTTGATCATGCCTTTCTAATGCCTATTCTTGTCATGTATTGATGTAATCGCTTGTTTCCCACGATATTAGATTCTGAATTCGGCAATATTGTTAAATTCTTTTGGAGTTTTCTCCTTGTCTTTTGCGTAATTAGTCTGCTTTGCTGTAATTATTGAAACTTAACGAAGAAATTAAAGTTCTTAAATATTGCAGATTATTGCGCGAACCAAAATTAGCTAGCTGAAATCAGTGATCGAGATTGCAGCTATGGCGGAAGAAGACGAATTGTATACTAAAGATGGGACTGTTGATTACCGCAATAATCCTGCAAAGAGGAGTGAAACTGGAACATGGAGAGCCTGCCCTTTCATTTTAGGTGTTTATATTGATATCCTATTCTTCTGTTAACTGTTTTTCGCAATTTTATTTTTATGTTTCCTGATTATGGTATTTGTGTTGATGGATTCAAATTTGAATAGTAGGATTTCTAGTTCCAACTGCAGAGTTTAATTTCCTCTGATTCTCTGTTTCTTTAATGTATTTGTGATGATAGGGAACGAATGCTGTGAGCGATTGGCTTACTATGGGATGAGCTCAAACCTGGTGGTTTATTTCAAGAAACAGCTAAACCAACATAGCACCACTGCTTCTAACAACGTGTCGAATTGGTCAGGAACATGCTACATCACGCCACTTATTGGAGCCTTTGTCGCGGATGCATATCTTGGGAGATATTGGACGATAGCAGGTTTCTCAATCATTTATGTGATTGTAAGTTTTCTTGGTTTCTTTTAGAAAATGATTTTGTCAAGTGAGAATTATGTCTGTTTTTTTAGCTGAGTTGCATGGATTTGAGAATACGTTTGCAAATAATCTAGCTAGGGAATGAGAGAGAGAGAGAGAGAGAGAGAGAGAGAGAGAGAGAGAGAGAGAGAGAGAGAGAGAGAGAGAGAGAGGATTATGTTGTTAAGGAAAAAGAGGAGTGTAACTGTGTGAGTTTCTCAATTCAGCATAAAGAAAAAGATTAGTTTTAGTTCATCACGTATGATCATTTCCCCGTTCATGGAAAAGTCTGTCTACTAATTGAATATAGAAGGTGATAGACACTTGGAAATACAGAAGTAGTTCTAGATCAATTTTATGTGCTGTGCTCATAAAGTTTTTGTGATAATTTCAAACATTCGAAGCACGTGTCTTGATCAAACGTGGCGAGACCCTACATAGTGTGATAAGACTTTGTTGTTGTAATCTCAGAAGTTCAGGCTATTGGATTTGCCAAGAGGGAGACAAAGGACAATATTGGCTTCTTGAGTACTTTACCCGAGCATTGCACGATCACTATATGTTCATGTATTTTATTAAAAAACCATTAATTGTAATTCCTTACTATGTTTCTGTTCACTGTCAAAATTCGGTTGCATGAAAAAATATCCGTTTACATGAAATATAATTTGAGCAAGTTAAGTAGTTTGTTTTGAAGCAGAATGCTGAGAAATGGAAAGGAAACTGAGTTATTGATCTTAATATCTTGTTTCAGGGTATGACATTATTGACATTATCAGCATCAATCCCGGGCCTCAGACCGAGTTGCCATGGGGATACCTGCCACGCAACGAGCATGCAATCTACTGTTTTTTTCGTGGCACTCTATCTCATTGCCCTTGGAACAGGTGGAATTAAGCCGTGCGTCTCATCCTTTGGGGCTGATCAATTTGAGGACAGCAATGAGGTCGAAAAGAAGCACAAGAGCTCCTTCTTTAATTGGTTCTACTTCTCTATCAATATAGGTGCCCTAATTGCGTCCTCTGTCCTAGTGTGGGTACAAATGAATGTTGGTTGGAATTGGGGATTTGGTATTCCTACAGTGGCAATGGCCATAGCGGTGGTCTTTTTCTTTTCGGGCACTCGTTTGTACCGCAATCAGAAACCCGGGGGAAGCCCTCTCATGCGTATTTGCCAGGTATTGGTGGCATCTTTCAGGAAATATAGAGTCGAAGTTCCTGCTGACAAATCGCTGTTGTATGAGACGACAGATGCTGAATCTGCTATCAAAGGGAGCCGTAAGCTTGAGCACACTAATGATATTCGGTAATGTCTGATTAATATAATATGTCCCTTTTTTTCTCATTGACTATATATTTATCCTTAATTGTTTCGAAGGACATGGGATTTGTTATATTTCATCATATCCTCGTCTTTCTGGAAAGCCTACTGAATATATCATATTATGTAATGCAGATTCTTCGACAAGGCTGCAGTGGAGACACAATCGGACCATATAAAAGGCTCGGTGGATCCATGGAGACTCTGCACAGTGACCCAAGTGGAAGAGCTGAAGGCCATCATAAGATTGCTTCCCGTTTGGGCTACGGGCATCATTTTCGCCACTGTATATGGTCAAATGAGCACTCTGTTCGTCTTACAAGGTCTAACCATGGACACTTATTTAGGGAAATCCAGCTTTGAGATCCCAGAAGCATCCCTAAGCATTTTCGACACCCTCAGCGTGATTTTCTGGGTCCCCATCTACGACCGGATCATCGTACCCTTCGCCAGAAAGTTCACAGGCCACAAAAACGGGCTGACCCAACTCCAAAGAATGGGGATTGGCCTCTTCATCTCTATTCTCTCCATGCTTTCAGCTGGGATTCTCGAGCTTGTTCGCCTAGGATACGTGGAAAGACACAACTACTACAATATCAAGAAAGTACCAATATCAATTTTCTGGCAGGTCCCACAATATTTCATCATAGGATGTGCAGAGGTGTTCATGTTTATCGGACAGTTAGAGTTCTTCTACGAACAAGCACCCGATGCTATGAGAAGCCTGTGCTCGGCTCTTCAGCTTATTACTGTGGCTCTTGGGAGCTATTTGAGTACTTTGCTTGTGACTATAGTCACCAAAATCAGCACCCGTGGTGGGAAACACGGGTGGATACCCGATAATCTCAACTACGGCCATCTCCATTACTTCTACTGGCTCTTGGCCGTGCTCAGCGTGCTGAATCTCGGGGTGTTCCTTTTGGTGGCGAAGTGGTATACGTACAAAAAGCCCGTCGGGACTCTTCGTTGATTGTTATGTTCTTATCAGATGTGCGTAAAAGCATACGATGGATCTCTGTGCATATTGCATACCTCACACTTGAAATTACTGGTATTAAACTTCACCCACAGTGTGATTGTGCATTGTTCCAGATGGCCCGTTGGTGATTCTCGTGAAGCATGGAGCCTTAGTGTGTGACTGTGTGTTTCGTGATTAGTTCAATAACAAGGCTTATATAGCAGTTAGATCTGTAATATCAAACATTTTATCTACATACAGGGGTACTCGATATGTTAAGATAAATGTAAAAATGAGATTCGTCTCTAATAGCGTATATCTAAACAGGGAGTTTATAGATGCTTTAATTTTCATAAAGATTTTATCTCATAAAAAAATTCTAATAAAGGTTTGTAGTGAGACGGACATTGATCTTGATGCACGTAAGGTTGAAACTAATGGTTTTCAAAATCGACTATCTTTAAATAAAAATTAAATTTACCAAATTTTTATTATGATTTCGATTCAAAATGAGAAGTGTGGAATGTCTAGATAGTTGTATATTAATGGTTATAATTGATAACCCTCTCTAACCACTTTATATGGAAAAAAGGTACCTGTATTCTTCATTGTATAAAGTAAAGAAATAAGGAGTTTGAAAATTAATGTTCTCGCATATTCTGCTCCAATTTCACATTTATTTTCTCTCACATATTAACCCACGTAAAAAAACATAGCACAACTTCGCATCCATCCCTCCACCTCTCTCTCCTCCCCACCCTCCGCTTCAACTCATCAATGCCACTTAAACGATTTCAGAAGCCCCCAACAGGTAGATCCGCGTTTGTCTCCGGAAATTTTTCGCTGTCAACCCACGTTGCGATGGTGGGTGGCGGTGGCGGTGGCTCATCATTAGACATAACATCTGGCTCGATTGATACTATTTTGTGTTATTTAAGCTTGTCATTTCAAAATTCTCACGAGTATTTTGTGTTGTTTAGGCTTGCCCCTTTGAAGTTTCTTGCGTACTTGTGATGTATGAGCTTTTGTATTTGATACTTCTTGAGCATTCTGCGCCTGTGAATTGTTTGACAAAATGCCCCAATATAGCTGATTCTTCAGCAGCCTTTTGAGCATCTTTTCGCCTGTTGCCTGTTCGATAGAATGCCTGACATAGGTTGTTTGTTAAAACCGTCAAGAACATGAGAATATATTGCATTTTCTTTTTGGGTCTTGACCATCACAATTCAGCTGATATAGATGCATACTAATGATTCTTGAACAAGTTCTCTAGCAACTATGCTAGGGTCAGGTCCAACGAGAATGTTCCTTAACACCAGCAATAACTGCAAAAAATGTCTCTTTTGGCAGGCCTAGCATTATTAACGTCTGATAAATTCTTGAGGAAGATAGGCTTAGGAAAAGAAGACCACCATTTCTGGAAGCAAGTAGGCAAAGGTTTGTTAGGCACCTACGCCCTTTTTGGGGCGGTATGGCTAATGAACGAAACATCTCCATTTGGGTGGTGGACCCTAAAGCCGAAGCCCAAGGAAGAGAAGGAGCTGGCCCATCTTTATGAGCGTCGAGAATTCCCTTACCCGGGCGACACAGAGGCCATGGAAGAATTCATTGCTAAGGGTGGGATGATTGGTACCACTATTGGGCCAAAAGGGATCGTTGAAACAGATAAAGATTCTTACAATTATCAGAAAGATTTGGAGGACAAGAAGTTTGATCAAGAAGCTTCAAAACTGTGGATGAGGATGAAGAATGAGGTTGTATCTGAACTTCAAGAGAAAGGGTTTGATTTTGAATAACTTCTTGCATTCAGGTACTAAGGAAATTTTTATGGTGGCTCTAATGCCCTTTTTATGAACTTAATTTGTGATGTGTTGGGGTATCTATGAATTTCTATTATAATGTTTTTGGATGCCTGTTGCAGATGAATTGCCAACTAGAAGTTAATAATAAAAGTTTTTGTATGTGAATTTAAATTCTTGAATTTTAGGAGAGGATTTGAAGAAATTTTGTACTCAACTAGCTCGACTTGGAGGCGAGCTGCAAAGTGAACATCATTGGGATTGAAAGACTAGTAACGCCGCATTGCATTACACTATTTACACGCTGCAAGTGCCCCAGTTTGACTCCTATATTACATTTGGTGTTACATCTTGTTTTTTTTTTTCTTTTAATACACTACACATATTAGTTATTGGTGTTTTGACATGTGGTCGTGGAATATAAAATGAAACACTAAATGTAACCGGAGAACTCAACGTGCATGCAAGTGCTCATATTAGGTATATTTTTAGATTTAATGCATCATAAATTGTTCAAAACGAGGTGAATTCAAATTTATATTCAAGCAAATATGACTGTTTTAGTATAATGAGCTTTAGGTTGCATTTTGGATTGAGGGATATGGACTATAGATTTGAAATCCATTTTAACAATTTTGTTGAGGTTGCATCAATGTGGAGAGAAAGTGTACATTGAGTTCATTAGGATAATTTGTTTAGAAAGTTTTCGACTATGTAAACTAATTTTGTGTAAACTAAACGGAGATTGAACCCCCTACCCCGAGATTTTGTTACTGATGAAGAGTTGTGAGATCTCAATTATTGATGAAGAGTTGGGCACTCAATATACTTCCTATTAATGTCTAGTGATGCATCCATTTTTTAGCTCTTAATTTGTACTCGATCTATGGTCGAATGAACTTGTCCCAAGAACGACAGCCTAATGCTTGGACTCTGTAACGCAGGGAGAACATGTACGAACGATAATCAAACAAGAAGCTCATCTCCATCCCTCTACCAATGTCCGTCAATCATGATTGGATTCCTCCATCTAATAAATGAATGTACTTTTCATATTTAATAATATATTTCAATTTTATTTGTACATGCTAAATATTTGTTGATTATGTCATTCAGTATAAATAATATTTATTAATAAAGTTGAGATGAAACACAAATTTCCCCAACTTGGTTATACATGCTTTGCAGGATGTACCTTTTTCTTGGAAAATCTCCAGATTTGATTGCTTTAAATATAGCGATTCCTTGCATATTTTTAGATAATTAAATTAGTTGTTTATGCCTATTTATTCTATCCTAAAAAATTCCATGTAAAATACATAACTTTTATAATAAATAGATAACTTTGAAATAAACAGCCCCATGAAGTTTCTATTTTATTTTGTTTGAAACTAGTATTTTCTTTCGTTCGTGCGATGCACGGACATATTTTTAAACAACAACATTGATTTTTTTTTTTTTTTTTTGTAACTAGTGTCTTCCATCAGGCCGGCCAATTTTGTGCATGTCTATTTTTTTCTTGAAAATTATGCATAAAAATAATTTATTTATGTATAAATTGTTAACTAATTCCCACATTGAATTTTACAAATTTGTAAAGGTGACAATTATCCGCAGCACATATATTTTTTAACAAAACACATTATTAAATACACCCCACAAATTATTTAAATAAAACTCAAAATTTCTTAATTCACTTCATTGGTTCCAATTACACATTTTTGTTTAGGAGTGTTCTTTCATGGCTACCCTTTTTTTAATGAGAAGAACCTTTATATTTAAAACAATATATATATATATATACACACGTATGAAAAAAAAAATTGCAACTATTCACACCCTCGAATTCTATGAATACGTCTCGTTGGGTTAATACATTCTACTTAATTTATTTTTTTTACTAAATACACTCCGTTTACAACCATTACACCCTTGTAATTTTTTTATATTTTTTTTAAAAACTACAAGAAGAAAAGAAGAAGAAAAATAGAGCAAGTTTGTCGTCTAAACCAATCAAACATCTTGAAAAGTTCGTATTTTCAATCTAAAATTATGTTTTATAAGTATTTTAGATGAAAATATACATTAGGGGAAACGGTTTAGAACATTCGTATTTTGTTTGTTTTCTGGCATTTTGTTTTGAACCCGTCGAACACCAGCTGTATGTGGTTGAAACTAATCTATAAAATATATCTGTTCGTATTCAACAAAATTGGTCGAATACATTTGTTCGTATTCAAATCTTATTTGTCAAACAAGAACGAACATGTTAGCCTAAGGCTAGTTCAAAACATTCTACCAAACATCTGAAGTAGTGTTTATTAAATCCATCAAACACTACTTCATCTATTCGGCAGCTTTAATTGAATGTTTTGAACGAATCTTGGGCAGATAGGACAATTAGTTTTCATTTTATATATACATTTAAAAATTAACTAAAATATTTGAACTATATTGCTCAACATAAATTAAATCAATATATATATATATTAATTATTTTAATAATATTTAATTTTATCTAAAATTTTAAAAAATATATTTAGAGAATTTGAAATGCAAATAGTTGTACCCAACAAATTTGAAGGAGAGAAAATTTATTTAATTGTACTATCAAACCATTCAAATAATTGGGCCCAAAAGGCCCAATCTAATAGAAGAAGCCCATAATTGTATAGGGTTCAAATGCCATTAAAAACTGCTAGGGCTAAAACCCACTTATATCTATAAATATTCTCTACATACCTATATCTTCACTGTTAGGCAATCTGAGGAGCATAGGAAGAGTTTGAAAGTGGCTCACCTTTATCCCACAAACTATAAGGTAACCTCAATCTTTAAAAAAAATTCTTTTATATCTATATATGAATATATATTTGTGTCCAATTTTTTAGGGTATGTTGCATTGTATACTTTACAATGCAAAGTATTAATATTTTATGTAGCAGTTAGCTTCATAATATATACAATTTGAATTTTCACTATTAAATTTGTGCGTAAATATTTATTGATGGTTGTTTGAATTGATATAAATTTAAAAATATATAATTATTACTTTGAATTAAATTTTAGAAGATATTTGTTTTAAGGTTGAGTAGATCCAAAAAAATTCAAAATTTCTAATCTTTAGATATGTGTGTGTTTATTTTTATTTATTATTGGTGATTGTTTGGATTGATACAAATTCAAAATTTATGACTCTTAGTTTGAATTGGTTTTAGGAAGAGGTTTATTTTGGGGGGTTTAAAAGAATTTTAAATTTATAAAAAACTAACGAAAAAACATAGAAGAAATTAAAAAGTTTATTGATATGAGTTTTTAGCCAAACAAATTGAGTGAATCTAATTGTGGATTCCAAATTTATTTTCCAAATCTATAGTTAAATCTCTCCATCCAAATGCATTTTGAGGGTTCATTTGGAAAAGGGATTTCAAAATTTAAGGGTATATTTATGTTGGTCTTAACTCGTCTAGATGGGGACGTGCACTATTTGTGTAAAATATGTGTCGAGCTGTGCAATGTTGTATATGTATTACTTATATGTAAGAGTTTTTTTTTTTTGTTGGGCTTCTCGCAAGACAGCGCGAGGAGCATGATCATATAATGTAGCACGTTTTTGTTAGTTTGGTTTCAGAATTATTGGTTTTTGGAATTGTCTTAAGCATGGATTCATGAAATCACAGTTTCTGAAAAATTGAAATCAAATTGACCCATTGTGCTTTAATTCCAATTTAAAATTGAATTAACAATTAAATAAAATCATTGATCTATAATTTGAACTGTCAATTTTGATTTCAAACCAGGAACCGTGCCCACATCTAAATACTTTGAATTAAAAGTAATAAATTTCAAATTCTTCACTATTAATCCTCAAATTCTTGGATCTAAAACAACATTATTCTACAGTAAAAACCTCCATATCCTCTTTTGCTTTGATGGCTCTCTTTCCCACCCTTTGTGCATCCATCTTCAAAAAAATAAAAATACTTCAATTTCCGTTTAAAACACACTATCAGGCTTCTTTAATCTTGAACACGTAATCTATCTTTCTATTTCCCAGTATATATCTGAATTTTTTTTATTTTTTTTTCTGTTTTCGCATTTGATTATATGAGAAATCTATATAAAACAGTATTATTTCCGACAATATAAATGGACCAAATCTGATTAAACAAGTTTAAATTTGTTGGGTTTTGTAATAATTTTGAAGGGCTTTCAGTTCAGAGGCAGATATACATACCAGTTCTTTCCTCCTTCCACTCTCAAGAGTGAAGGCACCATCACAGCAGGCTTCTTAAGGTGAGAATTTTCATAAACAAGTTATTTTAAAAAGGTTATTTTTTGGGAGTATTTCGTTGATGTTGTGGGACACTTGAGGTGGCCTTTTCTTGTGATTCTTCTGCAAAATGAGATTCCTGGGTTTGAATTTGGATTGATGCATGGTTGTAAATTTGTTTAGGGTTCATTTGGATTGAAAGATTTGAGAATGGATTTGAAATTTATGATCGGAAATGCTTTGTTGGCTGTTTGGATAGGCATGGATGTTAAATCTATCAATTTTGCTTGAACTTAATTTTAAGGGATTTTAATGGATTTGAAATCTTTTCATTTCAAATGTCTTTACTTCGAATCCTTCAATCCAAACGCAACCTTATTCTTTAGATACTTTACCCTTTAGTCGATTTGGAATCTATTGCTTTCATTTTCAACTATTGTGAAAGAAATATTGATGGATTTAAAATTTACTTTATATCGAGTCGGTTAAAATTAGAGTCACATTATATCAAGTAATTTTCAATCCAAATGCAACCTAAAATTAGAGCTTTTTTTTCTTATTTTGTGTGTTAGAGGGTATTTGATGGATTTTCTTGGCTTAAATTGTTTTTTTTAGTTTTTGATTTGCTTATTGAAACCCTAGTGACACATGCATTGGTGGTTGATTGGAAATGTATTTTTGGAAGGCATCACTTGTATTTTGAACTAGTTTTGAGTGAATTTGAAATCCATTCTAATTTCGAGTAAATTCGAAATCGTCATTGTAAATAGTATATTTGAGTCATGTTAATCCAAACACAAACGCACATCAATATCCGCTTTTACACACAAGAAGGTGATCATATTGGGGCAAGCAATTTGATATTTTAGACTTGGTTTTATCTAGGAGATCATATAACCAAAATGTTGTTTGAGAATGAGTCGAGTTGAGTAGTTTGATGTCTTAGACTTGTTTTTAGTGTTTCGTATCTTTTCTTGTTTTTTACCTTTTTGGTTTGAGCCGAGGTTTAGATGGTTTGAAAATGTGCAAAATATGAAAAATGACTTTTTGTACATAAAATTTAAATGAAAACATCTGTCTAGACCGAAGACGATTGGGTGTTGATCTATGTAGTTGTCCTGACGTAGTGGAATAAAGGTTTAGTCTGTTGGTTAGTTTTATTGAGGTCAAGATTAGTTTAAGATTTTATGAGATGCAAATTTCTATTCAAGCTTGTTAGTTATGTGTTACCGCAAATTTTAAGTGGACAAAAGACAAGCTTTTCCCAAACAATCACGAATTGAGTATCATGTAGTTTGATGTTTGGGAAAGAAACGAGGAAGGGTGGGGACTATTGCTCGTGCAACTTAGAGATGGTGCGCTTCCTACCGTTGTAATACGCACAAGAGAATTCGTAGATATTTAGAAATTCTTAGAGGAAAGTGCAAGAAGTACAAGAATTTCAAAAAAAAATTACTTCAAAGGGTGTGTTTGGTTTTAAGGCATAGTTGTGCATGGAGATTGTTTAAAAGTCATTGCTGCTAAGTATGCAGCTGCTGAATGAGGGATTGCTTGGATTTAAGAACATATTCAAGTTTATAAATCGAAGTACATATTGCTATATACCGTTTATCTATCCTCGCGAATAGTTGAACATTGAACTATCTAAAGTTGTGTTTGGATTGGAGGATTTAGACGATGAATTTGAAATCCATAATAACAATCCCATTGAGATTGTATGGATGAGATCATTGTGTCATAGACTTGAAACTTGTCTCTCATTCCAAAGTTTCTTTTTTTTTCCTAGTAATTTGGTGAAATCCTTCCCATCAATTCTCTTATCAAATCATGTTCTTCCATGCTGTGCGACCTATTATACTTGTCCAAGGTTTTTGGTTGATTTCTTTGGATAGAAATTGATATTTGAGGTCTAGTACTTCAAAGAGCGCATTTTCCCAGGCTCTCTCCCCTTTCTTCAGGCAACTAACTAATTTTGCTTATGCAGAATTTTTAGCTGGAATCAGTGGCTTTGAATGCTGCTGCATCCCATAGCATCTAGACGAGCAACTAACTATCTTACATATGAAGCTATCGAAATCACTGAATAATCAGACCATTGAAAGACCAAAACCATCGAATTGGTTCATCTCTGATGATCGTGTTAAGTTAGCAATCCCAGTTGGGCCTCGTTTCCAGGCTGAAGTACCACCTTGGACTTTTCCCGTTTCAAGGCGTTGTATAACCATAGATGATTGTAAATCTGATGATTCAAAGTGGATAGGCACTCAAATATGGCCCACAAAAGAAAGGAGTCAAGATGCCAACAACAGTATGATCGGAAGAGGGAGGCCCGAGGCTTGCGAATGTGCATCCCCGGGATCAATAGAATGCGTCAGACATCACATTTCCGAGAAAACATTTCGGTTACAAATTGATCTTGGGCCTGTCTTTTGGAAATGGAAGTTTGATGAGATGGGAGAGGATGTTTCCAAGCTATGGAACCCCCAAGAGCAAAAGAAATTTGAACAAATAGTTAGAATGACCGCAAAGTCACAGGATAGTAAGAGTTTTATAGTCTCCGCCCAGGAATGTTTTCCGGGCCACAGCAGATGGAGCATAGTTAGCTACTATCTGAACGTATACATCCCAAGGCGAATAAGCGTTCAAACTAGGTCGGGCTATATAGCTATTGATACTGACGACGGTGGTGAGGACATGGTGTGTTTGAAGGGGGGCCGTAAGAGGCTTCAGGCAAATGGTTTTTCTTCTAGCAGTTGTAAATATGTAAAGACGGCATACTTGACAGCCGGAAGATGAGTTCGCCTGCCCTTCTGGAGAACTTGAGATCTTTTCGAGGTTTTTGTGGTGAACTTGTATATAAAGTTTTGTGTGTTGGACAAATGCATCAAGGGAGAAATGAAATTGGAAATGTAAAGAGATCAAGGGAGAAATGAAATTGGAAATGTAAAGAGATGTAGCTTTTTGTCCTTGGTTGCTATGGTCTCTTGAAATATAGTACTGATATTCTGGTGTCAAAACAGTTTTAAATTCTGGGCAATTTTTTTGCTGGTCCAAAGTTGACCTTCATTTGAACTTCTAAGAGTTTTATTTTTCTTTTTTTGTCTTCATTTCGAGTAAAGGTGTGCGGAAGGAAATTGAGTATGATGTTTTGCGTGTGCGGAACAAATCTGTTGAGGCCTGGCGTCTTGGACCATATTCTCAATTTTTTTTAGATTTTTTTTTTTTAAATTAAATTAACTCTTGTTAAACAGGAGACTAACTTTTTAATTATCATAAAAACTTTTGTGCATCGGATGTACCATACAATTCGATTTAAAGTATTACTTATTAATTTAAGAATGTATAACTTATTCACTTGAATAGTATTAATACTGATTTGTTACACCCGATGCACAAGAGAGTCAATCTTTAATTATAAACTTGTGTTTGGATTATTTTGAATAAGAGGTAGTAATGTTACGTGAATAATATGTGACATTGGGCTGCTCTATTTTATTCTTTTGGTAACATATTTAGGTTAAAAGGGTGTCAGCCAATTGATGTTGAATTTTAGTTGGTTAATGAAGAAAATGAATTGTAAAGTTGAGGTTATAATTGTGATAACCTGTAGATGTTTTCTATAATTAAGTGCCCATTCTCTCCCAAATCGAAACAATATATTAGCAATTTGATTTTCCTTCTTTTAAAAAAAATAAATAAAAATCAATTTGATTTTTGAAACGCCTCTTTGAATTTTAGATTAAAGCTACTTTATTTAAGCTGATATATGCTTCTTCAAACACCCCATAAAACACACAGCATTTCAACACGATGATAGGATCCAGATCCTCTACCGAGCAGGTTGCCATTTCGCATATATTGTGTCCCCAAACATTGTTTCTTGATCAAAACAATGTAGTCATCAAGACAACGTTATTTTGATCCTAAGCCAAAACAATATCATTTCAGCGCACAAGACGCATGTTGTGGGACCCATAACAGGAGATGCATAGGCACAATCCTTATTTGTTATGGAAATTTTACTTTTAAACAAAAAGAATAGGGGGGGTTCAGTATGCATAAACCTAACATACATCGACAAGACTTCATATTCTTTGCATGAAAGAGAGAGAGCATCTGCATGTCCTGTCCAATATTCGCTGCCAATGTTTCTGTGAAAATCTTAACCTATGCAGCCACAAAAATCCATTTTGTAATAATGACTCGCTGAAATTTCGTACATGAGCAGTAGCTTTCAACCTGCTTTTCACCCGCAAACTAAATTCCGTCTCCGTGTATTTAGTGCTCTGCATAACAGTGTAATAACCAGTAACAGGCAACAACACTTAAGTCCTTACCCGATTATGTGGCGTCAGCTGTATGAATCATATTTTGTTGCCATGTTCTACCCAAAACCAAATGCAATAATAAATGATAGATCAAAATAGCCAAAAACCTAACCCACCATAGGATGGCTCTATAGAACAATCAACCATAGATAAGATCAATATTGATTGTTCAAGCACACCTCAGGCCTCGAAATTCCAGAAATGAAGATTTGGCTGTGTTACAGAAAATGCGATTTTGAAAAGATCAAACTGACTGGTATTCAGGAGTGCATCAGTTAGCTCTACATCAGTTGAGAGCCCAGAACCAGTTATTAGTTTTCCCAATTGTTTAATTTGAACTTCAAATTGGGGCACACAAAGAGAAACGTGGATAGACAAACAAGACTTCGACATATACTAGATAGCAGAATTCGAATGATAATAATAGAACATAAGAGCAGCTGTGGTGCATAATGCTTTACTGGCTAGTATACCAAGTCTCACTCAATGCAAGAAGAACAAAAAAAAGATCAGGCAAGATAGTTAATTACTGTAGTAAAACCATAAATTGCATCCCTGAAGCTTGTGATAAATGTTGATAAAGAAAGTTAAGTGTTCTTCAATTGTTGCATTTAATTGGAATCCGTATTGATCATGCCACGTCTGAAAAGTAATTGTTTGCATCTATGCATTTGCTCATCTTGGTTTGCAAGATCATGACTGACTTTACGTTCCCAAGAACTCTGGCAAGCACTTATCTAGTGCAAATTCACAAGAAACAAAAGGAGCAGCGCACTAAATTAAAGAAAATCATACACAGGCTAGCTTAAACCTGACACTATAAATGCAACCCTCTTTACCAGTAGAGAAGCTAAAACAATTCCCAAAGAACAAAATATAATGCAGCCTCTAGCACATTTTTGCAAGATTTCCTTAATCCTTGTAATCTCGCTTGTCATGCTAAACCTGCCATTGTGTATATACTAAGCCAGAAAAAGATTCTAAGAGCGAAGGTCACTGATATGCAAAGGAAATAAAAGAAGAAACTTCTGCTATTATATTGATACTAAAGAGCATTACAAAGCAGTTACTGGACAGTATTACAAAGTTTGCTGCATAAAAAAGAAGGAAAAACATCCATACAGTTCACAAGTTGATAATGATGCTGAGAATAATGTCTACCTTCACTCAGTTCAACCGCAGAAGATTCCCAGCCATGGAATGTGATTTCTGTAGATTGAATTTTCCCGACTTGCTATTCCTCAAGCTCCTTAATGGTGTCATGTAGAACGGCATTACACCATCATCAAGGTCAGCCGAACTATACTTAACACTCCTGTTTCTTTCCAGCTTAAGATCCTCCATCACCTTGAAATCATATAAACCAGCATTATCAACACTCCTCCTCCTATAATTTGATCCTATACCATCACATGAATTTCTTGAACCAACAACACTACTACTGCGCGAAAGCTTCCAACCACCATTTTCTTGCTTCTCACTAGTGTGATCAATAAAAGGATCGATTCCATTTCCTTTGCCTCCAAACGTTTCACACACACTCTCGCGATTCTTGTTTTTGAAACCAAAGACATTGCAAACCTTACGCCATCTAACTGATTTCTTTGCTGGCACATTCAATTTATCAACACCTTCAACAGCAGTGGCAGTGTTTCTAGATATGGATCCAAGCTTTTCCAGTTCATCCTCTCTACTAGAACTCAAATGCCAATCTTTCAACTCCTTCTCTGTAATCACCAACTTCACATTGGCAGGAGATACTCCATGATCTTCCGAACTGGTCACTTTCTTTCCAAAACTTCGAACAGAGCTTGACCGATCAAAGCTACTTCGCCTCATGGAAAAGGAAGAATCAGAATTCGAGTGGCCAGAACCAGAAGCTCCAGAGCTACTCTCATCCTCTATGATTGAATGCATCGGCCCATCAACCGACAACCTATGATTCTCAATCCTACTAATGTTCCCCAAAATACCATTTTCGACAAACATGGGAGCTAGCCTCGGGATTGTTCTTGCTATCATATACCCATCCCACGAAGCCCTTGGCTCCTCAAAAGAAATCCGACCAGCATCAACTGAAAACCTCGATGGTTCTACATCGCAAGATCTTCTCCCCACAATCTCAGAGTGACTTCCCTCCAATTTCCGCCCATCCTGAAACAACTGAGAATCCCCATCACTGCCAACATCGAGCTTGTCATTGCTGTCACTTTTGTGCTCCTTTATCTTACTATTCTTTTGACTCCATTTCCGCAATTTCTTACTGAAAACTGATGCTGCCCCAAGGATATTCCCAGCAATGTCTCTCAAATCCTTAGATTTCTTGGCCTTAGTTCCAAATTCGAGATCTATGTACTCCTTCATGGGTCTAAACTCTCCTTCTTCGACCTCTCCATCACTATCAATACAATCCATATTCAATTCCGCCGACTTATCACTGACGACCCTAATCTCACCCTGATTTTTCCTTTTCGATTCGATCACAGTGTAAGTAACCCGCGAAAGACCTACATTCTTCGATTCTACTTTCGCCTCACTTTCCGATCCAATCTTCAAATCGTCCACATCGAAAAGATCGGACAGAGAGTTCCTATCCGAGACAACGTCGCATGACTTGCGCCGCGGCTCATTCAACCCACTAGAAGAAGCTTCACATCTGTTGGCGGAAACAACTGACCGGGATCGACGAAGCTCCGGAGACCCGACATTTGGAGTGGCGGAAGCGTCGAGACCTGAGAGGCGTTCTCGGAGGCATGAAGCGCAGATTCCGGTTATAGGCTCGTCGGGGTGGCGGTAACAGGGGGAAAGGCGGCGGGTGGTTCCAATGCCGGTACGGGTCCGGATCCGCACTCTGGAACCGGGTCGGATCGTCATTGGATATGAATGGGGATTCGCCGCATTTACTGAGTACACTTTTAATGCGTGTGCGTGAAGGTGACTGATAGTGGGACTGAGTATGACTGTTAGTTTCTCTGCATCTGCGACTCAGATTTGAGCAGGTTAGAGAGAGAGAGAGAAGGGTATCCTAGGAAGGGGCAGGATGGCAAGTAGGCTAAGACAAGAACCCTCGATAAACCCTCCATTAAGTAATTATTAAATTAAGCCATCAAACATAACTTTGCAGGTCTGCTCTGCTAGATCTTGTAAATATAAATATATTATTAACAAATAAAATAAATTAAGGGTCTTTTTAATAAAATTATAAAAATTATTTTGCACACTACATTAATATTTTAAACAAAAATAAATATGGTATAAATAACATATATATATATATATATGTAAGTTCTTATTTTAAATTAAAATGGCAACATTAAATTTCTTCTAACTATTTCTAAATATATTTACTTTACTAAAAAAACTTATAGGAGCATTGCAACAACAAAGGTTTTCTTAATCAAGGATTACCGCATTTTGAGCTGTGTACTGAGTTCTTCGGTAGGAACACATCCGCTAGTGATGAGACACATTCTAGTGGACAAGTCCCTACTGATGATGATGGGGATGAGGGCAACTCCGCTCCGAGAGTTGTAACCGGTGAGATTGGTGGTACCACTGGCAAAACTGAATTTAGTCTGGAGTTGGACCCTCAAGATGGTCCGAGTGGGGTCCGATCATACAGTCGTAGACATTCCTCTACGTCCGCTGAAAAAAATGAGGCGCTTACTCGTACATTGAACAATTTTTATGCCTACCTTACTCGAAAAATATCCCAGCCCATCTCTAATGATAACGACTTCCAGCAATGTCATGCTATAGTGCGTGCAATGGATGGAGTACCACTTCGCAACCAGATGAAGGCATACAAAAAGTTTTGGGACCATAGAACACGTCGTATGTTCTTGTCTTTCATCGATGCTGACAAACGCGCCTGGGTAGAATCTTTAGGTTGAGGAGTGGGGGTGTATTATCCATTAACTCTTGTTGTTATTTATGTTTGTGGCTTGTAAGCCTGTTTTGGACATCATTAGATGCACTATTTATAAATATTATATGACTTGGCAAGTTGCTCGATATTCGGCCCCAAAACTTATTTTATAGTTCTTATGTGATTTTTTTAATACTTCTTATGTACGGATACTTCTCAGTTAATAACCAACTCTGATGAAGAAAATGTATCTGACACCCCTCCATGGTCTGGGGATTCAGAGTCTTCTAATGAAGAAGTTATTATGCGTTTTATGGCTCAAGTTGTACACCGAACTTGTCACGTGAAGCACTGGTTCCAGAAAATACCTCTCGATTGCGTGGTAGTGATTGGGTGGGAGAGATACTAATGGGCACCGATAACCAATTTTATAGGAATGTTTGGATGACAAGGCCTTGCTTCCGTGCCTTTGTTGATTTGTTGACCACGAGAGGGTTGCTAACTAATTGCCAACAGACTCGAGTTTCGAGTATTGAGTTTGTAATGATATTTCTTCGAATAGTATCAATGCACTTGCGACTGCGAGATAGCATGGAACGCTTCCTACACTCGCTCGAGACGGTTAACCGTCATGTTCATCGTGTGATGAATGCATTGGTCACACTATCTCCAGAGTTTATTGGTCTGCCTAATTCCAATCATATCCATCCCACTATTTTATATCCTTATTTCGAGGTAAATTATGGTTTGCATATTTTATGACTTAATATATTATTTTTATATTACTAATATTATTTCTTATACTGCCAAATGTTACAAAATAGGGCGTTGTTGGAGCTTTGGATGGCACACTAATTCCTACATGGGTACCAGCCAACCATGCAAATATTTATTGATCTCGTAAGAACTTGATATCTAAAAACGTGCTTGCAATTTGTGACTTTAATATGTTGTTTACCTATGTGTACACTGGGTGGGAGGGGAGTGCATGTGATGCACATGTCTTGATGGATATTGTTAGACGTGACCCAAACTTTCCATGGCCTCCGGACGATAATATTTCACATGGAATCTATCAAATTCACAAATAACTTCTATAATTTGCTATTTATCTAAATCTTATAACCAATTTAGGGTGATACTACCTTGTCGATGCTGAATACACAAACTACGCATGTTTTCTTGCCCCTTATAGGAACACTCGCTACCTCTTGAATGAGTTCAATATTTCTGGCACCCAAGCGCGGACTCCAGCTGAGCTCTTCAATCATCGTCATTCCCATCTTATAAATGCAATTGAACATTGTTTCGGTGTGCTTAAGAGCAGGTTTCCTATCTTGAGATGGGGTATGCCTAGTTATAGAATCCCGAATCAGACTAACATGGTGATTGCATGTTGTGTGTTGCACAACTTCATTCGAAAAATGGGGTTGGAGGATCCTTTGTTTGATGGGACTTATCCACACTACAGTGACGATGATATGATATTCTCACAAAGGACTTTCCTGAGCCAGCCACAGATCCAAGCCCTAGGCCAGTTCAGGGATGATATAGCGAATGATATGTGGGAGGCTAGAGGGAATTAGACAATTGTGATTATTGATTATTTAAGTGTCGAATTAAAACGTTGTTACTATTAATCATGTATTGTTATTTGGACTTATCCTATTATGGACATAATGTTAATCTGAGTATTTGTATTTGAATCAGATACTTTAATATTTGTTGTACTATGGAACTTTCTATTATCAAGACATGATTTTGTAATTGCCATTTTGATTAAAATCTTATTTCTTTAGAAACCTTGTTATTTTATTTGTGATGTTATGTAATGTAAACAAATTTAAATATTTAGACCTCTTATTTTGTTTTAATTAATATGTAATGAATTTATTTATTATTTGAAGTTTTGAGATCTTACTATTACATTTTTTGTTAATTTTTTAAATTATGTTATATATATATATATATATAATATTATTTAATTTTTTTGCATATATACAAATTATTGCATATAATGAACGTTTTTGTTTTAATTAAATATTACTTATGTTTATTTACATATAAGAAATATATATATACATACATATATATGTATATCATCTTTCACCAATATCCATCGACAATTATTAAATTCAAAATTTTCAATTACAACTTTAATCATTAATCAATCATCCAATCATTATACACATCACTTTTAACAATATAATAATATTAAAACACCTCACTAAAACCTACTGATTTGACATCTGCAGTAACAACCTAATCAATCACAACCTAAAACAAACACTACTAATTTACTATACATTTGGTTATGCACAACCCCACAACCCACCGCCGGTTGTGCACAGAGGCCTACAGTCTTGTCCAAACACAACCAATGTGTTTGATAATATGCCCAAATAGAATTGCTATTTTTTATAACAATAGTTGATGGAATCAAGCAATCTATGCGTCAACTATGATATATGTGGGCACCCATTGAATACCTTCAAGTATAGTCTAATCCAACAATAGTAGGTTCACATATTTCATGAATTTCGAACACATTACATGAATATTCGTTATTCAAAACTCAAATTTCCCCCTAATTTAGCATGCACACCAAGTGATTGATAAAATATCTCAATGACATTATCATATCAATGGCAAAATCGACTTGAAATTAAGCATACCCATCAAACATATACTCATATATTTCAAGCTCAACGAAATTTACTAAGAAACTACATACCTTTCTTCTTAAGTTAAAGTTTGAGGACAAGGTGAAATTAGGTGATGGATTCTTCAGCAAATTTTGAGGGATTTTTCAAAAGGGAAAATTAAGAGAAGAAGAAAATAAGGAAGTGGGAGAAAATTTAAGAAAAACGTGCTTTCAACTCGAGTTCCTGAAGCAAAGTACGGTCATGCAAGGCCTAGCCCGTGTCGTGCTTTATGGCATGAATTCATGAAAGATACTGGACTGCAGCATGGGTCGTGCTTGATTTTTTTACATATATTATAATTTCCATTTAACGAACAGGGATTCATAGTAAAAGATCCGTCTACCGCCAAACTAAGTTTGAAAAAGATCGAAAGGAAAACTATGAATTACTAACCTCTATTGCATCTTGAGGAGATGGGTCCAGTGGGAGTTGAAACCCCCAATGTTCCATCGTGTTCAACGTCACAGCTGTGTTGGCATCAATTCTCTCGAAAGTTGAGTTCATGTGAGTGAACTCGTTTCTCAATTCCTTCTCTTTTGCACGAGGATGTCATCCTTTAGTTTCAGCCTCCTTGGCATGATCGACTTCTAAAACTTATACCAAGGTGATCCCGCTTTATTTCCTCTTTGATGTTTCGTTTGTGAGGTGCCTCCGTCTTTGATCCTATAGAATCCTACACAACTTTGAAATTGTCAATTACATTCACACTATCAAATAATAGACTCGCAATGAAGGGTTGTGTGGCTTATGCAACATTCAAGAGACTTTGTCGGCAAACTTTTGGACTTCTTTTGATCAATGGTATTTTGAATTACAATCACAGTCTTGCAATCTTCATTATTTACTCTAAGAGTCAAATTTCCCTTTCTCATATTAATAAGGGCTCTCGTAGTTGCTAAGAATGGTCTACCCAAAATCAATGGCATCTCTTGGTCTTCTTCCATATCCAACACAACAAAGTCCACGGGAAATATGAGCTTGTCCACTTTCACGAGCACATTTTCTACAATTCTTTTTGGATACTTTATAGAACTTTCAACAAGTTGTAATGTGATGGAGGATGATTTTATCGTTCCTAAGCACAATTTCTTGAATATGGATAACGACATTAAATTGATGCTTGCCCCCAAATTACACAACACTTTATTAAAGTGAGTGTTGCCAACTTTTGTGGAAGCTTTCTTTGGAGAATTGCACTACACTTTTTTGTTAGATTGACCGTCTCATGATCTTCAATTCTCCTTTTCTTTGCCAAAATTTCCTTAAAAAATTAGCATGGTTAGGCATTTGTTCAATAACTTCGGCAAAGAGAATATTAATTGATAATTTCTTAAATGTTTCCAAGAAATTCATGAATTGTGTCTCCTTCGTTTGCTTCCTTAGCCTTTATGGAAATGGCAACGGTGGAACGTATGCAGTGGGTGGCACATATTTGACTTTCTTTGCTTCTTCCCCCGATCCACTCTCTCACTTTTCTTTTCTTCTTTGTTAGCCAACCCATCCTTCACATGAATGGCATTACATTGCTCCTTTGGGTTGATTTTAGTAGTATTTGGAAATTGTCCATTTTCTTGTATGTTTCCCACTATTTTAGCCATTTGACCAACTTGCATCTCCAAAGATTTCATTTGAGCTCCAAATTCGATTGTGAATTTGTTCAATGTAATGGCTAAATTGTCAACCTTTGCTGTCTCCGTATCCATTCTTTGCTTTGTGGTCTGCATAAAGGATACAAGTACATTCTCCAAATTCGGTTTCTTTCTATCATTTATAACTTCATTCGTAATAGAAAAATCGGGTGGTGGCTGCAAAAATTATTTGGATTAGAATAATTGAGTCTATCTCTTTGTCTAAACTGATTTTGTCTATAATTGTTGTAGCCTCGTCCTTGCATATAATTCACATTCTCCGGTGCATCTTGGGCTACAATTGCTTGTTCTTGAATGTTTTCGAATGGTGACATGACCTTCTTAGTCAACAATGTAATGGTTTGGGCCATGACAGCCATTTGTGCATACAACTATATCATTACATCCATCATGCTAGAAACTTCGGCTACCTTTCTTACTGAATTTCTTTGTGATGGCCATTGTGCACTATTTGAGGTCATTTTTTCTAGCAAGTCTACGGCCTAATCAGTAGTTAATGATAATAGAAATCCTCCTATGACTGCATCAATTTGATTTCGAGTTAGCTCTAATAAACTGCTATAGAAATGACACACTGACCGTGTTGTCGGGGCACGTCAAAATTAATTATATTATTTTACCTCACTTTCCGCTACTATTTTGTAGCAGTGGGAAGTATGGGTCGATCCTACAGAGAACGGTTGAATTATTTGTATATCTTTTTGTGCTAATTTACGAATGCAAATAAGAGAGGGGTTGTTGATGAATTTTGTCTACTAAACTAATAAAATAAAATCTACTCTAATGAATAAAACTCAAGCAAATAAACATAAGGAAAACAGTAATAAGAATCAATTCCGGTTCATGGTTCAGTTTTTCCCCTATTCCAAATCATATGATTATGCGACACATTATTAATTTAATCGTGCAATTCCTACCCCTAAACCAACAACAAGCTCTGTTGATTCGCTTTATCCCTTAAGTGTAATTAATTAGAATATGCTCTCTTATTCACCTATTTAATCGAACAGTCCAAAATACGTTCATTGGATTTAATTCGTTAAACGCATTATCAATTAGGATAATAGGATAGGCAGGTTATCGAATTCACACGCTCGATTCAATTAATCCTGAATTATGTTGATTCTAATAATAAAAATTATTAGTTGCTAAAAATGGGTTCAACATCACAATAATTACGGATTGCAATTTAAACCCTAGCTCTAAATATATAAACTATCAATTGAGTTGATCAATCACAATTAACAATATATATATTATAAATCAATTCAAACAATCAACATAATAAATTCGAACATATTAAATCAATACGGTATCACGAAAATATAAATCACATAATACTGAAATAGGGTTCAAACATTCCCTAAACCGAAATATAAAATTTAGTTACATATTGCATGTCTAAGAATTGGAGTCATCAAAATGAAATACATCATAATCAGAATAAGAATGAAAGAATAAACCAAAATATTTCTTTTTCCTTCCTTCAAGCCAAGCTGCTTGAATGTTCCCCTCTCAATGTGAATGCATGAGTTTGCTGTGGCTGGTGGGATATGTCTCTTCAATTGATGCCTCTTTCCTACTGCTTCAATGTGTGTGGAAAAAGTGATCCTCCTCCTTCCAAGGATTTCCTCCTTTATTGTTGCGAGCTTTCCCTAATTCATTTATGGGCTTAATTAAGTTTTGGGCTTAATTAATTAAGCCTTTAACTTTTTTTAACCCATAAACTTTTATGTAACTTTATTTTCTCGAATGGGCTTAAGATGACCAACTGCTTATGTGAATTATTGTATGAAATTGTTCAAAAAATGCTGCAAATAACCACAAAAACAAAAAGGACGTAATTGTCGTTGAAATATTAAATAAGTAGGAAATAGAGAGTGCAACATAATTAATTGATTAAAAATACAATTTTATCAATTAAAAATATGCACAATTTCTTACTTATCACATACCTGCTGATCGGTTACAAATCCATGTCAGGGGCACTTTTGTAAGAGATGTCTGAACCGCTCTCATGCTTCATACAAAGGCTCTTGATCGAATTGTTTAAACATAGTGATCTCGTTCTTTAATCTCAATGTCATATCAGGTGGATAATATTTGTTGAGAAATTTCTTGCATAAATTTGACCATGTCCAGACCGATACCTCGTCTAGTGATTGGTACCACTACTTCACTTTATCCCGCAAAGAGAATGATAACTATCGAAGCCTTATTACATCGGTTCCCACACCGTTCATCATGATGATGTCACTAATCTCCAAAAATTGTGCCAAATGTGTATTGAGATCTTCTAATGTAGCACCACCAAATTGATTCTGTTATACCATAGCTATTAAAGAAGGTTTAAGTTCAAAATTATTTGCACCTATGGCTTGCAGTCGTCCTCCTCCATAATTTTCAGTAATTAGAGGTTCTAAGGCCTCTCGAATGAGAGGAACACCAATCGATGGGGCTGGAGGGGTTGTTGTTGTCTCATTAAAGCTCGCAACTCCTCCATCTCTCTACGCATTGCATCTATTGCTTTCATTCTATTTACTCGTGTTCTTGAAGTGCTTCTATGTCGGACAGTTGCTTCGATCTCCAAATCAATTAGTATCCTTTGGATCAAGAGTTCATAAACTACCTGCAAAAACACGACACAAATCAAGTAAAGAAATAAAGAACTATAAACTAAACTATAATATACATTTAAAATTAAAGTCTAATATATAAATGAATATTACAACAGTCCCTAACAACGGCGCCATAAGCTTGTTCGCTATTTTATTCAATTAAAATACGACTCGCAAGTGCACAAGGTAAATTATAGTAAAATATGGTGAGAACATGTATCGTATCCATAATGATTGTATATAGTAAAATCAACTGAGTATTTGTTTATGATAATTTCCTTTATCTAAAGAATTTAATAATTGGAATGAGTTTTATAAAATAAACTAAAACAAATAAAGAGAAGAAATAGATAACAAAGCAAATTCACAAAACTAAAGATATTCAGAGATTATATGAATTCCAGGGACATGCATTCATATGGTTCATACAAGTTCCTTTTAATGTATCAAACTATATTTAATTCCTATATTTGTAAGAGGATCACTAATATAATGGGATCTTCTCTCTCGATTTAGATGTAAATATAGATTAGATTTCACTTTTCATCTTCCAATCTCACAATGTTATTTAACTCCCAATGGTGTCTAAGATCTGTTCTCATCACAATACTTACTAATTTTCCAAACTAGCAAGATCATGTTATGTATTCCTAATCCGTTAACCAATTACTCTCTCTCGGGTGATAATAGATTAACTACACATATGCAATTAGTAACCACATAATTTCATATGATATTTAATCAATGAAACATAAACAAATATAGGAACGGAAATAATATCATTAAAGAAAAATATATGAATCTATAATCATGCACTCTCTAGAATAACTAGATGTTTAGCCACTCATATTCAATATATAATCCATGAAAAACATATTGATAATCATAGCTAACATAAAAAGAACAAAAGAAGAGAAAACTATTTGAAGCCAAACGATTTTCGTTTTTTTCTCTCTCTGATGACTTGGTTGGTTGATTCTCCTTTGTCACTTATTTCTAGCTCTCAACTTTGTTGTATGTTGTATGGTGTAAAATCTGATTTAGTGTCTCCTTTTATAAACAATTACTAGGGTTTTGATAGTCATCGTATCTTTGTTTTAGAATTAGAAGATATGCACGAATCACACCAAATTGCGACAGTTAAGATTATATCACGAGAATAAGCACGGTATGTGCTTCATGAAACTCAAATCTAGGTCAGTCTGATTTGGCGCACAGACCGTGCTCTGGTCATGCCTCCGGAGTCTGGCCTCGGTTCGTGTGCACAGTTCATGTGACTTGAGACGTGGTCTATACACCCTGAATTATCTGTTTTTCTGTCAAAACTTCAACAAACACGTGACATAACAAAATATAACAAAATCATTATAAACTCGTCACTTAGGTACGTATAATTACCTAAAAACCTTGCATAATAACCCCGAATTGCACGTAAATCGTATATTTATATTATAGATTTGAACAATAACTTAGAGGTCTCGCAAAAATAGGACATTATATTTTTGGGCTTGTGAATTAGGATACTAAATCTTTAACTTTTGCGATTTTAGGACTTCTTGTCCTAATTCTATACTCGAAAAAGTTAAAGACTTATTGTCCTAATTCTATACTCCGAGACTTATTGTCATAATTAAAAACTTATTGTTCTAATTCACAAACTGAAAATAATAGTGTCTTATTTTGCCAAACCCCTAAAATTGTTGTCCTAATTTTACAATTTTTCCATATCTATACAATGTACATGTCTCTTGGACTAAATGTATTAAACGTCCGCACTTACAATCCAGGGAATACATATATTTTATTATATTATATTATATGATGAAATTACATTATTATTACTATAAAAATGTGTATAAATTGTAATTTATATGTATTTTATTTATATAAATATAAGTAGATACAAAATATTGTTTCTTTATATTATATGAAATTGTTTATTTTTTAATATATTTTTATTAAATAATAAATTACATGGCATTTCGAAGTTAATTTTAAAGTGTCCTCAAACTCAATATAAATATTTCAACTTACTAAAAACTATTTAGCTTCAACAATAAATTATAATACCAAATAAATTAATATAACATTTTATATTACAAAAATAATTTTTTATTTTTATTATTATATGAAATTATATTTCTTAGTTCAAATTCATATTAAAAATTAATATACTATTTATTAAAATTTAAAAATATATATTAAAATTTAAAAAATTATTCAAATTCATAAAATTCTAATCCATCCATAAAATATATTTCATATGTTGAATATAATAATTTATTTTAATAAATACAATATTGGTATGAAAATAAATAACACGAAAGAAGAACTAATTTGATATATCATTCGTATAAAATGGAGTTAAACAAAAAAACTTATTTAAACTTCTAAATTGTGGTGAAAAAAATAGAAGAGTCAAAAAAAAAAAAAATGGAAGACATGTGTCAATTAAATATGAAGACATATATCAAGTTAATATAGAATAATTTTCATGATTCTTCTTTATATTACAAAAGAATTAGAGCCTGTTTACTTTGGCTGATAAACCTAGATTACGGAAAATAGTCCAGAGTAATCCAGTGTTTACTTGGTTGGATATTTTCTCGGGTCAATCCTGTCGACCCGGGATAAATGACAGAATTCAGGATAACTGGCCGGATAGTAATCCTTCCTCCACCCCTGGGATAAAAATTACCCCATGGGATAAGAAATGAAAATTGACAGTTTTACCCTTGTGCAAATTCTTAATTACAAAAATGTCTTCATATATAAATCATGTTTTCTGTTCAATTATGTATTAAGGACAATTTTGTAATTTTTGCATTATCCTGTCCAATCCCACGAAGTGAACATTGGATAGTATAAAATTATCTTTCTCTATCATAATGTTATCCTACGAAGTAAACGTAGGATAAAAATTTTGAAATTATCCATATCCCGATTTTAATCCCAATTTCTATCATATCATATTCAATCCTGACTAGAGAAGTAAACACATCCTTATGGATCAAGTGTGTGTTCATATGTGTAATGAATAATGCAGTCACGTACAAATACACGAGCAAATTAGAATATTGTATTTTTTTGAAACTTTATACTTTTTAAGTAATTTTTTATTAAACCCTACTTTTTCTTCTTTAAAAGTCCTAGATCTCTAAAACTAAGGTTTTATTTTTAATTTGTATTATAAATCGTAAGTTGTAACTTTTTAGACTTTGGTAGCTTGTAGTTTTTAGGAAGTAACTTGTATTGTAAGTTTTTGCAAAATCTTACAAAAACCCTAAGTTTCTTGAGGATAGAGTCGAGGTTAAAGATCTTTACAAAAGGAATGAGGAGAGGTAAGAAGAGGTCCTTTCAAATTTTGTTTTTTCTGTTCGTTCATTCAAACAATTGCTATTTAATTTAAGATTAATATACAATAACAATTTTTTATATATATAAAAATAAAATTCTCATAATTAATGATTGAAATTGTAACTGTCGATTTAGAACATTATTTTTGTGTGGATGTGACAATAGCTTAACCAAAAGACCGTTATTTTCTTGGCCACGAAATACAAATTGTGACTTACCAAATACATTAATTGTGTGTCGTAACACATGTTTATGAATCGATAATTAATTGGACGCCGTATATACAAGATTTTCGCTGATGGAATTGTCATATACTCCTCCAACAATAAACAAATATGCCTTTATGATTCTCTTTTATAAGTAATTATACAAGTAACTACAAAAAAATATTATGAAACACAACCTATAATATTATTTGTTTAACTAAAACAAATTACTTGAAGAATATTACTTGTTACTCTAAAATATATTATTACTAATTTTTTAATAATATTATTTATTTATCTATAATGTATTATTAATTTATTTAAAAAATATTACTCCTTATGTGCACATGACATTTGATAATATAATTAATCAATATATTTTTTTCAATCAATAATTATTGAGTTGTTAGTGATGTGTATTAGTTTGAAGGGAATGGCGCTTGAGGTGAACTTCACTTTTAATTTTGTGCTTCAACTCCATTCTACCTTCCTCTCTCTTCAGTCCTCGCAATGAAATCTCATTCTCTCACTACTGTGAGCCAACCTCTCTGCTCAAGCTCAATTCCATGCCGCCAAAACCCTCCAAAAAACAATAACCCGTACCGTATTGGACTGCCATCGAAAATTACGCCAGAACGACAACGACTCGCCGCGACATCCTTCAATGTTTCCTCTGGTGGAGCAACCTTTTCGCGGCTCACAATCTGTAGTTCGAAATTCAACCGATTGAAGGCGGCGTCGAATGATGATCAAGCCATAATTGATGGTAGCTCTGGCGATTTACCGGAGCCGAGATTTGTGGAGTTTATCACTTCGGAGAGGGTGAAAGTGGTGGCCATGCTTGCGCTGGCCTTGGCTCTATGTAATGCGGACCGGGTTGTCATGTCGGTGGCGATTGTTCCGATTTCTCTCTCGCGTGGTTGGGGTCCATCCTTTTCCGGTGTTGTTCAGGTAAAATCCAACATCTTCTCATTGCATACTGAATTTCTGGTGCAATGACCATAGTGATCGCTTGCTGTGTAGAGTTCACATTCTTTTTCTTATCGATTGTTTTTTAAAGGCTTTCTGTATCCAGCACTTATCATTACGTCGAGCTAGCTTTGTATGTTCGGTTGGATGAAAATTTGCAAGTTTTGTGTGAAAAAGGAGTAAAAAAAATCAGTGTATTAGCCAAGTGAACAATTGAGGGATTGGCTGCACACTACCCGTTTCAAGTATTTATAAAGAAAATTAATTAAGTGTTCATTTTATGTCATAAAAATTGCTCCTGATTGTTAATGTCATTAAAAAGGGATCAAATCATTTATTGCAATCTTATTTGGATAGTCACGAGTCAGGTATGATATTTATTACATATTATTCAATATAGGGTTTCAGTGATATCTCAGGGGTACCCATATTATAGAAGAATTTATAGTCATACTTGGTAATAGACTTATTAGGACACGTGGCTTGTATATATACATAGATGAATCTTTATGAGAGTGCTTGCGAAACTTTTGGTTCTCTATGCGAGTTCCAAACTAGATGTATAGTCTGAAGCAGGGTGGAGTTAAGAAAATTCACTTTGGGGGGGGGGGGGGAGTAGCCCCCCTCTCCCATGAGCATCTGTTGATCT
This sequence comes from Caryopteris x clandonensis, assembly GCA_028749325.2. Taxonomy (NCBI): domain Eukaryota; kingdom Viridiplantae; phylum Streptophyta; class Magnoliopsida; order Lamiales; family Lamiaceae; genus Caryopteris; species Caryopteris x clandonensis. Next base: position 9,811,288 of record JAPYKT020000006.1, on the reverse strand, counting down.
TATTGGTCTCGGAACAGGACTGCTCCTTGTAATATGTAGATCAATGCTCATTTAGCTTCTTTTACTGATTACAGCTCTGGAAACTATCATGCTTACGTTTTAATGCTAGGTTGAGAAGTATACTAGAGTTTTACTCTCTTCATTAGTTATAAAAACTCTCTTCATTAGTTATATACCAAATCAGTGGCATTGATGTGTACCTACTTAAAAGATAATTTAAAGGAGAGTTTCTCAATTCAAAGGAATAAATGTCCATTTTAGGTTAGACCAACCATTTATAAAGGAATAATCTAATTAAAGCATGTGAAACTCATTTAGTGGTTATCTCATCATTTGTACAAAAGGTACAACATTAGCAAGGACTGAAAGCATAGCTGACAGTTCAGAGAAAACCATGTCAAACTCTTGTGCTTATGCCATCATTTTCCTAAAAGCACTTGGAGCATAGAGTGGACCAGGATACAAAGCCAAAAATTCAGAGAATCTTTCTTCCTTCTCCAGATCAATGCATTGAACAAATGGTTGGAATAGGAAATCAATACTGATTGTAAGTTTGTTATTCCAAACTATCAAAATAGAGAAGCCAAAATCTGTCCTTAAGTGCAAGCAAGATTTTCATATGAACCCTACTTTTTTTCTTCTAAGGTCAAAGTGCTCTCTGTGTCCCATTACTATAAATTAGATAAATTCACCTTGCTCATTACTTATTTAGGCACAAAGAAACCTAAAGGCTTTGTTAGCTTCTTTTATCTCCTTGAAAATTCTAAGTTTGTCACTGTATACATGCTACATTAGCGTCTCTTACTCATTATAAAATTACCTTGATTCGAGAAATCCAACCTGGAAGTGGATTAATAAATCCAATACAAAAATAAAAACACAATCTTAAGTTGTGGTATTGCCAACTACCCTAGTTGATTGAAGCACCAAGAGGTCACAAAGCAATCTAACAGCTCACATTGTTTTAGCTGATATCTTTCAGTTCGTTCCCTGATTATCTTCTTGCATAAAGCTTCCGAGGCTGCGATCCATCTTATTCTCTACTAAGTAGGTAGAATCCAGTTGTTTCGCTTTTACATATCGAAAAACTTCACACTTGTATTTTGTGCCTTACTATTTTCTGTCATTTTTCTGAATCTGATTGATTTGATAGCCACTAATGGCAGTCATCTTTTCTATGGGGATATCTGATATCACCTATAGCTGGAGGGACACTGGTGGACCTTCATGGTGGCAAGGTGGTCATGGCTTGGGGGGTGGCTTTGTGGTCTCTGGCTACCTTCCTTACTCCTTGGGCAGCAGAATCATCGTTATTGGCTCTACTTGGAATGCGGATGTTACTTGGTATTGCAGAAGGTGTAGCTCTTCCTTGTATGAATAATATGATAGCAAGGTACCTAATATTTAATCCCGTATGTATGAATTATGATTCACACACTCTAGTTTGATATCGACGGATAAGGATGAATATCTATTTGAATATTCTCTCAGATGGTTTCCTCAAACAGAAAGGTCAAGGGCCGTTGGACTTGCAATGGCTGGATTTCAACTTGGAAGTGCTATTGGGCTTACACTTTCTCCAATCCTCATGTCACAGGCCGGTATATATGGTCCATTTGTTATATTTGGGTTGTCAGGCTTTCTTTGGGTATTAGTTTGGGTATCAGCAACCTCAAGCTCTCCTGACCGAAGTCCTCAAATATCAATGAATGAGCTGAGATACATACAGAACAGGTCATCAGTACCCTCGCTGTCCAAAGGCCAAGCTAGAACAGGAAAAGTCATTCCTCCTTTCAGGTGTTTGCTTTCTAAGCTACCCACTTGGTCTCTGATTGTGGCTAATGCTATGCACAGCTGGGTAATATATCCTACTTCATTTAAAACTTAGACAAACTTGCAGTTACTTTTGTACTGGCAGTTATAATATCTAGATACCCCAAATGCATTTACTGTGAAATTTTAGGTCCAAGTCCACATTGGCTTTATTGGACTAGTTTTATACACGATGAGCCATATGTGGATAAATGGTATAACTTTCTTAAATATGTCTTCCAAGATTATGCTGCAGAAGTTTTTATTTTATTCTCTCCCATGCAGGGATTTTTTGTTATACTTTCATGGATGCCGATCTACTTCAAGACGGTGTGTTCATAAAACTATGATTTAATTTATAGTGTTAGTTAATGCTCATGGAAGATAAATCAGAGGAATGTTATTTGTTGTAGGTATATCATGTTGACCTCAGACAAGCGGCATGGTTTAGTGCTGTTCCATGGAGTATGATGGCTCTCACAGGCTACATTGCTGGTGTTTTATCAGATATGATGATTCAAAGTGGCATAAGTGTCACCTTGACCCGCAAAATTATGCAGGTGCTCTTCTTTATGCATGATCATATTCCCTTCCATAGTAAAAAACAAGGCAATCTGAAAAAGAAAAGGATACAAATAAAAAGAAAGAGTGGGACAAATTCAAAGTCAATAGTTGATTTGGTTTGTTTAATAGTTTGGTCTTCTTATCTCAGACATTGTAACTTGTCCCAAAATTGGTAGTATTTCTAAAGATGCTGACGAATTCCATTCCCCCTCCCCCCCCCCCCCCCCTCCAATCTTTACTCTTCATTTCTGTCATTTGCCCCATAAATGTTGCTCATCTAAGCCACCTTCATTCTCATGTTCTGATATGCTCTTCACAGTCAGTTGGGTTTATTGGTCCCGGCATGGCTCTTGTTGGTTTAACCGTGGCAAGAACTCCATTCATAGCATCTGCATGGCTCACCGTAGCTGTGGGTCTCAAAGCATTTAGCCACTGTGGATTCCTTGTGAACCTTCAGGTTTGCATATTCTGAGCAAGTTCACCTGTTACATTTGCATATATTTCACCATCTCTAATATATCTGCAATATTTTGTCTGGACAGGAGATTGCCCCACAATACTCTGGTGTTCTACACGGTTAGTTCTTTATTTCGTCCTTAACTCTGCCTAATGATATATGTACGATTGACTCTATCTTAGTATGACCCTGGCTTCTGTTTGATAAAATCTGGCAGTTGAGAGCACATAGGAATCCATTTACTTATAAGATAACATCTACCAACTCTCACCAGTACATGATCAGAAAACACCAAGTCATAATATAGAGGCTCAAAATTGATGACTGATATATCAAGGAAAGGATAGTCTTTCTTATGATATGTCATGAATGGGCAATTACTATCATATTTAATATCTTGACCCTCTATTACATCCAAGCACTGTGTGAAAGTTGCCTGCAAATAATTAGCAATATTCTGTATGTTAGAAAATAAAATGACGAGTTTATACGACACAAGTTAAACACTGTCCATGGTTTCCAGTGAAGAAATCTTAACAAAATTCTTATTTTCTTTCGCATAGGTATGTCAAATACCGCTGGCACGCTTGCTGCTATAGTGGGGACAGTTGGTGCTGGTTTCTTCGTGGAATTAGTCGGCTCCTTCAAGGGTTTTTTGTTGCTCACAGCATTCCTGTATTTCGCCGCAGCTTTATTCTACAATGCCTACTCTACTGGAGAAAGGGTTGATTTTGATGGAACTTCTTAGCATTCTCCAGCTTCATTTCTGCTTTGATTCGCCATAATTTTGGACGTGTGTAAAATTCAAGGGCATAATTTTAGGAAAACATGTTACTGTAGGTGGATTCTTATTCACTTTGTGTATAATAGCCTGTTGAGCATGCTCACAGACAGGACAGGATTGTACATAACAGAAACTTTGATTGTTTTAATGATCCCGCTGGTTTTGCTCCATGAAAAGGTCGGTTTATCCAATTTAATTTTGTTAAATCCTACTGAATTTCAGCCAAAATATTGGCACTCTGAAGCAAAAGCTGACGATTCTTGGTAGTGATCAATTAGATAAACAGGTTAGAGCAGGCTTGGATTGTGTGCGGGTACTGTTAATCAGATTTCAGATGGGTGTTATTAATTGTAGATTTTATCACTTATTCGACCTACTCTGGCTTACTTCTTCAGGGGTTGAACTTTTCAAGCCCAATACTGCTTCCCCCCATTGACTATATATTTTATCCAGATTTAAAAATTCAACTTTTGCTGGCAATGTCACATTCAGGTACTGATGAATCAGTCTTATGGAGTAAATTACAAAGATAAATAATATATGCCTTTGAAAACCAGGACTGTTAACAGATGGAGAAAAGATCAAGCCGTTTGATCATCCGTTCTGGTCATATCAGAAGGCTGAAGAGAGATTCTGATGATGGTAGAACAGGAAACCATTCTCAGAAAGATTATCAGAAGATCAATAATCTTGCCTTGAGTTACATTGTAAGTGCTGCGAAGAGGGTGACTGGGCTTTTGTCGTCAATCTTCTTTCGACATAAGAAGGCTGATTCTAAGGGTGGTGGGGGATATCAGGTTCATTCCAACACAAGACGGTTTCAACTTGGAGAAAGTTCCTGTAAGTTTAATGAGTTTGCCTCAGCACTAGATCGTTCTCAAGATATTAGCTTCCAAGAACTTTAAGTTCCAGTCTCTGTGTGTGTACAGATTCCTTGAGTAATTCTACTGTTAATGGGAGTAGGAAGTCATCCAGATCAAGGCGTTCCAGATATGATGCATCACCAGTTGTTGATAGTCCACATTCAAGAAGTAGTTTTGCATTCGAAGAAATCTACAAGGCAACAGGGAATTTCTCGGCAGCAAATATAATCGGTGATGGAGGATTTGGAACTGTGTACAAAGGGAAACTTAAGAGTGGCGCTGTTGTTGCTGTAAAGCGAGCAAAAACAGTAAGTAGATTCTAAAGAGTTGAGATACTCTCTCCCTCTCTCTCTTGACACACACAAACACAGATTTATGTCTGTCTGTCTATCTACCATCTCACTCTTTAGACTACCTTTTATGGATTTTTATGTTGCAAGCCATCAACACTAGCTAGTAACTTCAATTTGAAAAGATGATATGAAATTATTGTTGACAGGAGACTTATGATCAACGCTTATTAGCAGAGTTTAAGAACGAGATTCTAGCCTTGTCCAAGATTGAGCACCTGAGTTTGGTAAGATTTTATGGCTATCTTGAGCATGGAAACGAACAGCTTATTGTCGTTGAGTATGTTGGCAATGGAACTCTCCGAGAACATTTGGATGGTATGTTGATCAACACATCACCAAGCAGCTGTGTGTGTGTGTGTGTGTGTGTGAGAGAGAGAGAGAGAGAGAGAGGTCTACTACTTTATGTATAAGCTGATCAAATTTTGAATGCAGGGACTCGAGGAAATGGGCTTCAAATTGGAGAACGCTTGGATATTGCAATTGATGTAGCTCATGCTATCACCTATCTTCACACTTATACAGGTAAATCTGTATACGAATATATGATATATGTGTAAATATTGCAGCCTTTATACATGGATAGCATGCAATTAAAGCTAAACACTTGATCATAAAACTATAAACTTCATCTATACAAATTCTGTCTTTTCTAATTTATCTTTATTCGCATGACATATCCTCCCATTATTCATAGAGACATCAAATCATCAAACATACTCATCACAGAAAAACTCAGAGCAAAAGTGGCTGATTTTGGATTTGCACGGTCAGCTGTCGAAGATCCAGATGCTACTCACATTTCCACACAAATTAAAGGAACTGCTGGTTACTTGGATCCTGAGTATTTGAGGACGTATCAACTTACTGAAAAAAGCGATGTGTACTCATTTGGCGTATTGCTTGTTGAGATGATGACGGGGCGGCATCCTATTGAATCAAAGAGAAGCCTTGATGAGAGAATTACCATAAGATGGGTGAGTAAAAATGAGAATAAATACCATTAATCTTTCCTGCTGTGAAACAAAATTTTCGCCTACTCAATAGGGTGATTTTATCTATTCAGCTAGTTCTGTCCAAATCCCTGCAAACTTTGCCAAGACTAGCTTACAAGTACGTTTGTGCATATGCATATCTAATATACTCTTTTCTAAATGGTGTTCATTTTTTGCTGCAAGTTGGGACTTATACTCTTGAATTCATTGACAACTAACTTTCATGATTGTTACATTGAGGACTGATACATCAATTCCAACATTATTATTGTTCTTCAAGAGTTGTATTCGATATCATTACAGATTTCTCTTGCCGGATCACAAACAACAAAAGTAAAAAAATCTTAGATTTTTTTTTTTTCTTGGGCAGGCACTGAGGAGACTCAAAGATGGAGACATTGTTGTGGTAATGGATCCAAGATTGCAAAGGAGTGTTGCCCCAATCCAGGCCGTTGAAGCTGTCCTCCAACTTGCTCGTCAATGCCTTGCACCATCAAGACTATCAAGACCGTCTATGAAGAAATGTGCAGAAATATTATGGGAAATTCGGAAAGAAAACAGCGAAAATTCTATTACCAGCAATCCTTCCACTTCTTTCCACTCTGCCAATGATGTTGAAAGGTAAGTGAGGGCGACTCGACAAAATGTGTTTGGGATTGAAGACAGTGAAAGCTTGATGTTTGTTTCCGCATGAGCATTTCACATTGAAGTTGGCTTCCGATTTTGCATTACATTTCACCTTACAGATTGTATATATATTAGAATTGTATGATTTTTGAAATTAATTGAGTTGATCTTTAGCTATTCGAAAAGCTATCAAGCTTGAGCTCAAAAATCCCGACTCAATGGGCTTACGAGCCTTATCGAGCTAAGTAAAATTTACTACCCCTTAATATTTTTTATTATTTTCATATGCTTTTACATTACATTAAGTAAACCTAGTCCAGGCTTATGGAATCCTATCGAGCCTTTTTAATTGAATCACAAGTTATTTATATAAGTGATCTAGTTGGACCAAATTAAAGTGGAGTTTGGGCTATAAATAAATAACAAATAATAAAGGCTTGATCGAGCCCGAGCCAAGTTCGAGCTTTGAAATATTTCAGCCAAGTTCGAGCTTGTTGGGCTCGCAACCCTTGTCGAGCTGAGTGAATTTTACTGCTTTACCCTTAATATATTTAATTATTTAGACTTATTTACATAAATAACCAAGTTGGAGTCTTATTTTAGGTTTTAATTTTTTTCAGTTGAGTTCGAGCTCGAACCCAAGAATGAGCCCATAATGAAACTCCTTTTTCGATGAAGATCCAATGGATTGGATCCATAAGATTCTTTTTATAATTTTGAAAGTATTAAAAGTTAGGTTTATTTTTATTTTAGTTTAGTTTAGTTTGTTTGTACCATATGCAGGTCGGGCCTAGACATTAACCCAAACAGCAATATTTGTTAAACACTTATTTCCTAGAAATAAAATTAGTAGGTGGCTTCTGCCATATACTAATATGTCTCTATGAATTTTAGAAATGTACTTTTTTTATACCAAAAAATATTCTTATTTTGAAAGTTAAGATTTCGTATATTTGTAAAAACTTAAAATAGAATTTATTATATATATATAATTGAGTAAGTTAACTTTAAGAAATAAAAAAATGGAGAATTTATACGTGTATTTATTTTTATACATGGAAATGTGAGCCGTCGGCGGTTTTTGTGTGGGTGGAGTAACTATGAATTAAAGAGGAAGTCGCATCAATCCCAATGGTCACATGAAATGTTGGGCTACTCTCGTGACAAATGCTCTTTTTCCTCTACTTTCACACGCTTTTCATGCTAATTATTTCTTGGATTCAATCCTTTATTATGTTGTATTATCAAAATAATATTATTTTATTAATAATTGTTCATTATTATCAATCAATAAAACAATATTGCTTAAATTACAAGCCAAAAAAATACTAATTTAGATGACATAACATTACATTTTAAGGTCCGAATATGATCGAATTTCATCGCATCGGATCATGAGAGAACTTGAAATTTCTAGTGTATTTTCTAAATTAAACTCCATATATTTTAGTCGGATGAAATTTTGAGTTAATCCAACTTTGGTTATTGGCCTATGAGCTTGGGCTAAGATGGGATGATTTATTGAATTCATGTGATATTACTTTACATCTCAATTTAAAAATTGAATGGAGGTCAATTATTTGATAAGAAAATAAATATTTAAATTACCATCTACTTCTTAACACTCATCTACCTATCTATAATACACAAAATGTTATCTAAAAATAGCATGTATCGAATTCTAGAAAAATAATAAAAATATACGAATCTTAGTTGATCCAACCCAACGCGAACCGAATGGGCACAAAAGAGATGGAATACACAAAATATTAGCTCGTGAAACCCACCCCCACTCCACCCCTTCTCCTGTGATATTTTTCTTTTTCTTTCAAAATCTCACTCTCGCCATCATCATCATCATCAGCTCGCCATCAGTCGCTCATGACCACAAAACGCAACAGCCACTGTAGGCACTTTTCGCTTTTCGAAACTTTGTCATTTTTCTCCTAAAAAAATATCCTACTGGTATAATTCTTTCTTTCCACTCCTTAAATATCTCGAATTTGTCACAAACTAAATTGCACTACATTGACTCTGCCATTGTCCTTTCGCATTTGGAGCGTACAGCGGGTAATGTGCTTGCTTTGATTTATAAGTTTGTTTAATTTGTAGTTTTGAAGTTTCACTGTGTTCTGCTCCGACACAATAGATATTGTTTGATTTTTTCTGTTATTACTTATTTTGCTCGCCGGAATCTTTGTTTTTCCTGGAATTATGGACCATTCAAACTGTAACTTTAGTATCTAGTTTGATTGATTTTCATGAAATCACGCGAAGTTCTTTGTTGTGGATAAACACAAAGTATGATTTCTGTCAGTTGTTCAATTTTTTTAATTTTCTCGGGTTCTGTTTTTCATAGTTATGGCAGCTACAGTAGAGGCCAACGGTACTGCAAATGCTAAGGGTATAATTTCAGTAAAAGTGCCACCAGTTGCGTATCCGCTGGCCAAAGAGCCAACTGAAATTGCGTCCAATATCAATTACCATGCTCAGTACAGCCCTCACTTTTCCCCTTTCAAATTCGAGCCGGAGCAAGCCTTTTATGCTACTGCAGAAAGCGTTCGCGATCAGCTGATTAAGGTAGTACACCCGAACCAAGTGTCTAAATTCATCCACAAAACACAATATTGCATAGCAGTCTAGGAAGCTACAATAATCTTTTGTTTGGAGAGGTTTATGATACAAATTCACCGAACTAAAAATGGCAGTCGAGCTTGTTGTGAGCTTTACTACTTATTTTTGTATATTGAGGAGGTTTTTCTAGCTATTCTTTCAATAGTTTGAAAATTGGTTGAATTTCTATAATTTCGTATTTAAGGTTCTAGAGTATGGATACATGTTCGTCAGTTTCATTCTAAACTGATTCCATCGTTTTGAACAATACGGCAGCAATGGAATGAGACATACTTTCACTATCACCAAGTTAATCCCAAGCAGACATACTATCTGTCCATGGAATATCTCCAAGGTCGAGCTTTGACCAATGCAGTTGGAAACCTGGATGTGCAAGATGCGTATGCCGATGCTTTGAAGCAATTGGGTCATACACTTGAGGACATAGTGGAGCAGGTAGTTTAATAATTTAATTTTTTGCATGTGAGATGGTGTGCCAATTAGGCCATTCAGCAAATTTATCAGAAGAGTACACAGCCAAGATGACGTACTCTTATTTAAAAAAACTCTTGGTTGCGCCAGTTCAGTTATTACTCAGTTTGACTTGAAATGGAAGACTTCAATGTTGATTTTACTGAATTTTGTGTTGTGAGCAATTGACCCGAATACTGTTTTCAGTACTTAAGTTTTAAGTCCCAATGTGTTGAAGGTGATTTGGATTTAATGTCATAGGAGAAAGATGCTGCACTTGGTAATGGTGGTCTTGGGAGGCTTGCTTCTTGTTTTCTCGACTCAATGGCTACCTTGAACTTACCTGCATGGGGATATGGTTTGAGGTACAGATATGGTCTATTTAAGCAGCGTATCACCAAAGCAGGCCAAGAAGAAACTGCAGAAGATTGGTTGGAGGTTTGCTGGCACCTAACATTGTTAATATTATATTATCTCTTCATTTCTAGAAATACTAAGTTTTCATGTCCTGGTTAACTGATGCAGAAGTTCAGCCCCTGGGAAGTTGTTAGACATGATGTTGTCTTCCCTGTAAGATTTTTTGGTCAAGTCGAGGTCCATCCCAGTGGCTTGTAAGTGCAACTGCAATGGGCTTCTCATTTTGCTATTGTAGAACTGGTCTACAATTCAAATACTGGTTTCTTCAAGAAAATGTATTTATATGTGGTTTCAAAAAATGCTTGTAGCCGAAATTGGATTGGTGGAGAGGTTATACAAGCTGTTGCATATGATGTACCAATTCCTGGATACAAAACAAAGAACACTAACAGCCTTCGTCTGTGGGAGGCCAAAGCTAGTGCTGAGGACTTCAACTTATTTCAGTTTAATGATGGACAATATGAATCTGCAGCTTCACTTCATTCAAGGGCGCTGCAGGTGAACAGCTTTTCATGTTTTAAAATCCATAACATATTCGAATATGTGAAATTTTATGCTAACATGTGTAAATAGTCTGAACTTGTATTCCTGAAGTCTAGTTGAATGCTCATCCAAGATGCATGTGTATGCAGATTTGTGCTGTCCTATATCCTGGGGATGCTACCGAAGAGGGTAAACTTCTACGATTGAAGCAGCAGTTTTTCCTGTGTAGTGCATCACTTCAGGTTTGGTGATATCTTATGCATTTCATCCCCTTCAGTGCATTTCTGATACATCCATTTTCCAGTGTTAATTTGTTTTCCGGAGTTTTTTTCACAGAAATTTGACACCAAGTTTCTGTAAATAAGTTCGAATTTTATTAATGAAAACTAAAAAGTTAGAAGACTAAAACACAACAGAAATGCTACTACAATTACCAAAGGGGGTCACAATCTGATGACTTCTGCAAATCATGATCTGTTAAAACTTGAAAGTACTTGAAAATTCTACTTCACCATTCATCCACAACATTTCGATGAGTGAGGTGCAACTATATTTATATGCAAAGTCTTTGAGATTTTTCGTCAATGTAATCTCTGTAACACACACATTATGTGTATACCTGTTCAATCTATGAAGTTTTTGAGATATTTGGTCGAGCAGATTCCATCTGTGTGTCCAGAATATCTTAAATTGAAGGACGAGGGGATTCGCCTCCTCACGAATAGTATTTGTCCTGTGTTCACTAGGAATTTAACAAGAACAGTGCTATCAGCCAGATGATACCACATCTACTATTCTCTTATATCGGTGCCAACTTTTCAGGACATCATTGCCAGATTTAAGGAGAGGAAAGATGAGAAGGATGGGATCCAGTGGTCTGAATTCCCCTCTAAGGTCGCAGTACAATTGAATGATACACATCCTACTCTTGCAATACCAGAGCTGATGCGGCTGTTGATGGATGAAGAAGGCCTTGGATGGGATGAAGCTTGGGATATCACCAACAGGTACTTCATGGAACCGTATCTGAGTTTATTATTTTCCAGGTTTATGATTTTTTCTGCTTGCTCTGCTGCCCTGGGGCTTGTAGACCTGACATTGCGTGTTATACCAGGACAGTAGCCTATACAAACCATACAGTCCTTCCCGAGGCCCTGGAGAAATGGTCACAGGCTGTAATGTGGAAGCTTCTTCCACGCCATATGGAAATCATTGAAGAAATTGATAAGCGGGTGTTGTATTCTCTTAATCTGTTTTTTTTCCCCATATTTACGCATCAGCCAAACTTTAAATTTGCATTTATCCCGCAACCTGCAGTTTGTGAAAATGGTACAGTCAACAAGACCTGATCTTGAGGGAAAGATTGCTGATCTATGTATTTTGGATAACAATCCACAAAAAGCAGTTGTGCGTATGGCCAACTTGTGTGTAGTTTCAGCACACACGGTAAGAACATATTTTCACATTCATGTGTAGGGCAGGAGGTTAAGGTACCTGAATATGTTAGAGGAACGTAGGTCCACTTATTTCATACACTTTCATTTCTTTCCTGTTTTACAGTCCAATAGTAATATTGTAAATGATGCACTAGAAAACTCCAATAGAATTATTGTAAATGATGCACAAGAAAAGTACTAATACAGAACCATCAAAACAAAATGCCATGTTCTTTTGCGCAAATTACAAAAAGTACCCTAGAGGTTTGTCTTCTTAAAAATAAAAACCACTTTTTAAAGTCATAAATACCCTCTAGAGGTATCACAATCACCCCCTTAAAGTTTGTAATTTTCTTACAAAATACCCCACCTAACATGTGCAATTTGTGAAAAATAATGTCTAGGGTGGTATTTGAAGTTTTGAAGGGAGTTTTTTTTCCTTTTTTTTCTAAGATTAGGCCAAAACCTCAAAGGGAATTATCCTTTATTTTAATTTCATATGACATAACATTCCGAGAAATAGCAACTGAGCTTAAATTTATGATGTTTTTAATTTGTTTCACATTAACATTAACCGTTTTCTCAGCTAAAGCGTGATTAGATGTGCCATCTCTCTCACTAAGTTCCTTCTCAGACAACTTAATTTTGGCCACTATTCTGGTTAACTTGTTATCGGACAGCATTCTATAAGTAACTGTGTTGTCTTGACTATGATATCTGAATATGTTGCAACACTTTCCATCAACGCTTTTCTTTTTCAAGCTATGTATTCCTTATCACTCACTTGTAGCCCTACTTCTTTACCTTTTTATCTTGAGCAATTAAAAATTAGCAATTGAATCTTTGTCCTCCCTTTTATTGAAGGTGAATGGTGTTGCCCAGCTGCATAGTGATATCTTAAAGGCTGAATTGTTTGCTGATTATGTCTCTATATGGCCTACCAAATTTCAAAACAAAACCAATGGTGTTACTCCTCGCCGATGGCTCAAGTTTTGCAATCCCGAGCTCAGCCAGATTATTACCAAATGGTTAAAAACAGATCAATGGGTGACTAATCTCGACCTACTAGTAAACTTACGGCAAGTATGTCTGATGATATTAATACTATTGTTATATTATCGATAATACCATCTTTCTTGTTGGATTGATGCTATATTGACTGTATTTCCCCAAAGTTTGCTGACAATTCAGAACTCCAAAGCGAATGGGAATCAGCTAAGTTGGCGAGCAAAAAGCGTTTGGCGAATTATATACTTCAGCTTACTGGGGTCAGCATTGACCCTAACTCACTGTTTGATATTCAAGTCAAACGCATCCATGAATATAAGAGGCAGCTGTTGAACATATTGGGTGCGGTGTATAGGTACAAGAAATTGAAGGTGAGGGAAACTTCTGGTATTCAAAAGATATTCTGCGGTCTATAGTTGGATGCTTAATCATTCATCACCACATGCTTCAGTTAGATCAATGTCCCTGTAATGATTCCCATTTTTCCTCCCCCGTGATAGCCTCATCAGTAACTTCGAGCATGACGGATATATATGATTTCATAATATGTGAATTAGTAGTCACTTCTGTAACTTAGTAGATCACAAATGCAGGAGATGAACCCTGAAGACCGTAAGAAAACAACACCCCGTACCATCATGATTGGTGGAAAAGCATTTGCAACATATACAAATGCCAAAAGAATCGTCAAGCTTGTAGACGATGTTGGTGCTGTTGTTAATAGTGACCCAGAAGTCAATGATTTCATAAAGGTATGCTCCCTCTCCATCTCTAATTCCATTGACAAGTACCAAAATACTGAAAGAAAGAAGTTGCTGCCGTAAAGTTGTGTAAACAGCCTTGATCAGGTGTTCGCTACATTTTGAAGAATAGAAACTCTAAAGTCTAAACAAATATTTCTTTATTTGCATGTTCATTATGTTGCCTGTGTCAAATACTGTCGTTCAGACTTCAGACTGGGTAATCAATCAACATCCAGTAGCATCTTTGTATTCCTGCTAAAGGCATAAATTGTGCATATCAAATGTAATTTGTGATCACCGCATGGCTATTAATGATTCTTTTACTATAAGATTTCTACCTTATAATTATCATTTGTCTCAGGTCGTTTTTGTCCCCAATTACAATGTGTCAGTGGCAGAGATGCTTATTCCCGGAAGTGAGTTATCACAGCATATCAGTACAGCAGGAATGGAGGCTAGTGGCACAAGTAACATGAAATTTGCTCTCAATGGATGTCTCATTATTGGAACACTAGATGGAGCTAATGTTGAAATCAGAGAAGAAATTGGGGAAACAAATTTCTTCCTATTTGGTGCCACAGCTGATGAAGTTCCTCGATTGCGTAAAGAAAGAGAGGACGGACTGGTAAATTTCTATTCGCCCATTGTGCCAGATATTACATGTGTGTGTGTACTTTATGTATGCAACACTACATAAATGTACTATGATACCTGATTAACTTGGTGTACACCCTACTGCTAACTAGATTAAAAGGAAAAAACTTGATAAAACTGCTTAACAAATCAAAGAAGAAATGAACCAGCGCTGATAGCAAAAGTTATTTCAAATGGCTTCAGATATCTTAAATAGAAACTACACAAGGGTTAAACATAAGCCGGAGGCTTTTATATCCACTAGGTACATCCTTGTTATTTAACACCAAAACATTGTACCTTGATGGAACTATATGTTTGTTTTTTAGGCAAGTCGTACGTACCCTTGATCTTGAAAAGCTTAAGTGACGATTTTTTTCCTTCTTATTCTATAGTTTAAGGCAGACCCTCGATTTGAAGAGGCCAAACAGTTCATTAGGTCTGGAGCATTTGGAAGTTATGATTATAATCCACTGCTTGAGTCCCTTGAGGGAAATTCAGGATATGGCCGTGGTGATTATTTTCTAGTTGGTTATGACTTCCCAAGCTACATGGATGCCCAAGAAAGGGTGGATGAAGCTTACAAGTAAGTTGCTGAAGAAAACTCATCTTCTAAACTATAATTTTCTGTGACGGATTAGCTAATGAGTGGAGAAGATATGACCTCAATTCATCTCAATGCACTCACACACATAATATATTCTGTTGATGATAATAACTCAAACTACAGATATAAACAAAACAGTGCGTTGCTGGATCATCACTCTTATCAAATTATGCTAAGCAAAAAAGTCACTGCAGATGGTCAATACATGTTTGTTCAATCTGTGGTGCAAATCAGATTTTCTATTTACCAAGACAAAAATGCCAGTGTGGCTTAGATACTAGGTAACTTGATTTGCACCTAGTGTCGTTTATCTACTGAAAACATTCACTTGAAGAGCTGAGATATTTGTGACGACTACAGATTTAACAGCTGAAATTCTTGAAATGATTTTATAATATTTATGCAGAAAATTTTTAAACTGAAGAAAATGAAATTTCATTGCCAACTGAATGACTGTACTTAAGATTTTTTTTAGTATGCCATCGAGGCGCACTCCCTCATTTAGATTCTATACTTACGCCCCACAAGTTCAAATAATCATAGGTGCATTTCCCTAATTCTCTAATCTGTTAGGGCTGCTCTACTTCCTTTATGATGCGCTTGTTACTTTTATTTAATCTAGTGTGATCGTACCTCCATAGTACTAAAAAATAAAAGAAAATGGTTGTTGACTCAGAATCTGATCATTTCAGGGACAGAAAGAGATGGACAAAGATGTCGATACTCAGCACTGCTGGCAGCGGAAAATTTAGCAGCGATCGAACAATTGCACAGTATGCAAATGACATATGGAAAATAAACGAGTGTTGCTTGCCAGCATAGAAGTGTTACCAATATACATGCTGCTTGGAAGAAGCTGAAGAAGAACAGTTATAACTAATAAACCAGTATAATGTAATATATTGCTGCCTTCCCTGTTTTATTTCTTGCTTCATGTAAAAATTATGTCAAATCACATTATTTGGCATTTAGATTCCTTTTCAAGTGATGTTACAAAGGTTCTTAAACAGTACATTCTTCATTTCTTGCCATAGACGGCGGATATATGGGGGCTCTTAAGACCATCTCCCACCACAAACACAAAATAATAGTCCCAACTTTTACAACAAATTACAGTTTGTTGTTATACAATCTCCGACCACTAACACAAAATAGTAGCATCAATTCTATTGAAACAAATATTGAAAAGTCAACAAGATATGACAAGTGCTTTTTAGTTTTTCAGCTTCCACGCCTGAAAAAGTTATGATTTGAGCTTACGTGATTGATAATTGCAGTACATAGTGCCACTTTCAAACTCTACATAGCAGAAGAAGTCAATATTCAAACGTAAGAGGATCCCATAAAGTACTCACCAAACATAAACCTCTCATGAATGAATGTAGAGAGACAATAATCCCCAATATCCCTAAACAGAGGCTTCTACAGGAATAGCTAGCTACAACAGAACCGAGAATCCCCTTTTGATCTACGGAGAACGCTAGGGACTCACAGATCTAGATGACGAAAAAGCACTAGGACTCCTGGAGTGGCTTCTCGACGAACGGCTATCATAAGATGGCGCACGCTTGCGGGAACCCTGAGAACCATGTGAAGCACTCCTCTTCAGGCTCTTAATCGGTCTGGGGGAGGCGCTGCGAGACTTGTACCTTCTCCTAGGTGATGGTGACACACTTCTCGATACACTCCTAGAGTAGCTCCTCCTAGAGTATCTTGGGGACCTACTCCTGTCATAACTTCTTGAGCGTCCTGACGAAACGCTACGCGAGTACCTCCTCCTGGACCGCCGGTGATGTCTAGGTGAAATACTACGAGCACGAGACCGGTAATGACTCCGACTGTAGTAGCAGTCGTCGGGAGAGTAACCACGCGATGATCTGTAGTGGCTCCTATAGCGGCGATCGTCGGGGGAATAGTCGCGGTAGTAGCAGGGGGAGTAGCGATCATGTCTGCTTATGGGAGACCTGCTGTATGATGGGGAGCGGGAGCGGGTACAGGAATAAGACCTTCCACGGCAGTAATACCTGGAGTAGGGTGAGTAGGATCTACGTCGTCGACGGTAATAAGGAGAGTACGATCTGCTTCGGCTTCTATCTCTTTCAGATGAATAACGAGGCGAACGGCTTCTAGAATAGGTCGAGTAGCTTGGGGAACGGCGGCGAACTACATGGACAGTTGAGTGCTTAAAATTGCATAATATGCCAAAATAATCACAATAAAAAACACAAACTACAATGCATCTCACCATGAACCGTTCGCAGCCCAAGATACTTTCCTGGAGTAGGCGTTCGCCCTCTCCGTCTTCTAGCCTGAAAAAACGATTATTAACCAGTGAGATCAGTTGGCCCCGGACACCCAAACAACATGATCTTGACAAGAATTATGTAAAGGAAGTCGCATTAGATAATGATGCAGCAAATGAACCGCACTAATGTTAAAATATGGGAAGTAAAGAGAATGCAGGGCATACAACCCTCGGAAGTTGCTTGATGTATTTGATTTGATTTGTTAGTTTGGTGAAGAGCTGCTACACACAGCTACCCTGTTGCCACAGAAACTTCAGGCAAGAAGACAGTATAACATTCAAATTCAATGTATAATATAAACGAATTTAATTGTCAAGGGTTTGATACAACTACAAGAGAACAAAATCATGGCACTGTACAAATGGCTACAAGCAAAAACATTTTACCTTCTCAACCGTAATAACCCTGCCTTCAAGGACAGAACGGTCCAAATACTTGATGCAGCGCTCAGCCTCTTCCAAAGATGACATAGTCACAAAACCAAACCCTCGAGATTCCCTTGTCCATGGATCAACAACAAGGTGAACATCTACAACCTAAAGACGAAACAATTGTCAATCCAATAATACACATTAGCAGCATAAGCGCACCCCATTGCCAAATGCAGTGCCGACAAGTCAGCAGTGAACCATGCAACTCAAGTGAATGCTAACGAACAAAAAGAGAGCTCCCATATTAGGCAACTGGACAGAAAATATGTTGCATTCTACACATACCTTTCCTTCAGTTGAGAAATGCTTCTCAAGCTCTCTCTTTGTGACCCGGGTTGAAAGTCCGGTCACATACAAATTATTTCCAGGATTCTCAGCATCACTTGAATCACGACTCCTGCAGGTTGACAAATCAGTTACAACTTGTTCAACAGAGAAATCCAAACATATAATGCGAATGAAATGAAATCGAGGCCTACTAATTACCTTGACCTACTCCTCGACAGCGACCTTGAGACAGACCTACTATTGTCCCGATAGGGTGAAGGGGAAGGGGAACTAGAGTACCTATACATAACGGTAAGAAGAAACTATATATCAAATAACAAATTAACAACAACAATATTGAGATGAAGTTGAAATTTAGAGCACACCTTGATCTTCTGGAGTATGACATCTGCATTCCCCCAAAAAAAAAAAAAAAAAAAAAAAAAAACATCAGTGCTGTTGGAACACAAATTTAATAAAAGACTGAAATAATCGAGCAACCATGATATAAGATCATCCTAACATTTAATCACTGATCACAAATTGCAAAATTGCAAAATAATTACTAAGACCTAATAACGAAAACAGACTACGACCCAAAATTGCAATATTTAGGTGAAAAACTCCAGTTTGAATGCTGCGACAATACTATTACCTATAAGGAAATATAACTCAGCCCAGTATTAATTTCAATTTTCAACTAACTCCTTGGATGGAATTAAATAAAATTCGTCCCCAAAATATTAAAGCAGCGTCATATCAGCGATTATCACACCTCAAACACAGAACTTAAAATCAAAGGAAACACTTCGAATCGGCATTTAATTTATCAAATTAAAAATATATAAATTCAACTAACCGAATTTCCATTTAACTCGAACCGAAAAAGAATCATCGAAAAGGGAAAAGCAAATTCCAGACGATGAAAATCCGTCGGCAAAGGTAATAAGCACAACCAATCATGCAGATATAAAGATGGGAATTCTCATTTACTACAAATTCGCGATATATCAAGAATTAAAAACCATATCAAGTGATCGGGATTCATAAATTTTTCATTTATCACAAAATCCGCGAAATGAATGAAAATGAGACGCACAATACAAAAAACAAAAAAAAATACAAAACAAAAACAAAAACAAAAAGCACTTCTTTTCGGATAAATTAATAAGATTTCTAACTCACCTTGACAGGCATCTGCGTTTCGATCAAACAGCGATTCTTCTATCTTTTTGAAGCTCTCTCTTCTCTTCCAGCGTCTGTGGATGTCTCTGGAAACAGGTGAATACATCTTATATAGCCGGAGAAGACCAAGGGAAGTTTCTGGAGAAGCTTACGTGTCGGCCATTTATTATCATCGGTTTATTTTTTATTTTTTAATGTAAAAAAAGGAATTTTGTTCCTCAATTTTGGATGTGCAATTTTCTTTTTTAATATACTAGTGTGATGCGATTCATGGAAAATATTTTTTTATATATTTTGTAATATATTTATATATTTAAGTTAAATAATATATTATAGAAGGTGTAGATTTGTAATTCAATAATTATTATTTTGTATAATGAGTAGAAATTTATTGTAATTTTAAAATAATCATATCAGCAGATTAAAGAAAATAAAGATTTGTATAGATCTTGTAAAATTTGTCAATTACATAATCAAATTAAGGACAAAAATATTTTGCAAATTGCTAATTAAATATAATAATATTACAAAAATTTAAAATTTGATAGAAACCAATACTTTGACAGCTAATGAAAAATCGCACCGTGCTTATACGTCGAAAAACAGATCTCAACAGAAAATCACATAAATAATCAAACGAAACATGAAAGAGATGGACGGACTTTTTGTTTAAAAATAAAAAAGAAAAATATTTAAGAAAATTAAATATGTTTATGATAAATTGAAAGCAACAGGTGAATAAAAAAATTTAAAATAAAATAAACTTAAAAATAATATTTTAAAGAGTGTAGGCTTTTGTGACAATTGAAATATGACACATATTATCGTACATGTCTTACCATTTATTTTCTCAAAACAGAAAACGCAAAATACTTCAAGAGGGGTGAAAACAAAAAAGAAAGATCTTAAAATATTTAGTAATAATTTTGATAAAATATATAGAAAGAAGAGAGAGACAAAATTGAGAAATAATTTTGAATTATGGTAAGATTGTTAAAATTTAATTTCATATTTGACAAATTCAAATTTTACCCACGTGATTGGGTGATTTTAAATGATTGATAGTTTAATTATAGAAAAATTGTTAATGATTATCCATAATATAATGAAACTAATGATTTCACATTCCTTACAAATTATTTCTTATTTTGAATATATTATGAGTTAACAAAAATTCTTTAAAATTCGAATTTATTTATATTGAACAACAGAAACTAAGCAAATTTTGAAGATTGTTGAGATTAATCTCTTCAATTAAATTGTAATAATGTATCTTAAAAGAGTTGCATAAATATATATAGTTTTACATTTATATGATTGAAATTTAGGCCGAAAAACAAAATTTAAAAAAGTAATTTTACTTATATATATATTGTTAGATCAGAATATGTGCGCGTGTGTATGTGTTCAACAGTAGTTCGAACTGTAAATGAACATGCGGAAGCTTAAAATAAGATTTGATTTTAAGCGAGGAAAAAATTCCTTCTTCCTCTCAAGTAATTTTATTAGAAGACATATTTGTTCCCACAAATGTTACAGTAGAACTTACACGTATTTGGCTCCCCCTAAATACTTGTCTACCCGTGTAACTAATTCTTCTAAAACACTTACTTGACCATCTAGTCCCCTAAATGGATTTGAATACAAACTCTCGTCTGTATTGAGTTGAGATCTCCCGAAATCAACGTGCGGTGAAGTTCCAAAGTGATCCAGACTTTGCGAGGTTCGCCTTTAGTTCGCCCTTGAGTTCTTCCCAGTCTGTTGTATTCTTACGAATATAACAGCACACTCATCAGCCTCTCTGTGTCTCTCTGCCCATATGAATGGTAATTGAATATTTCAGAGAGCTGCAGTCTCTACAACTTGAGGTCGTATTTATAGTCTCTCATGTTCTCCACGAGATCTGCCGGTATCTTCTCATATCTTGGTGTTGATATTCATATCTTTGTATATATGGCCTGGATATGCATATCTCAAATCTTCATCATATCTTTGTAAGATTTGTTCCCAGATTTACTCTTGATTCTCCTTATTTTTAGCCATGCATTTCCTTCCTTTTCTCTTCTCATTCAACTTTGACTTTCTTCCAAGAATATCTCCACAATATCTTTTAAATCTGCAATCAATAATAAATCAATTAGAATTTTCGAATAATATTGACAATAATTACCTTATCAATCTCCCCCTTTGGCATGTTGTTCGAAAATTCCAGGACCATCTGTTACCTGCAAAAAGAAACAAGCAGGAGAACTGTATGCAGAAAAGAAAGATGTTCACATATAGCAGAAGCATCATTCATCATGTTCAGATAGCCAATAAAAACAACTAAACTACGGATATTGTTGTTAGCATACTAGCTACTGGAGATTGTAGTATCAATATTACAGACCCTTAGAATTTTTTAGATTGTTCAATAAAAACATCCCCTAATTCAAACATAGTCACTCCTAGATTCCCATTCTTCTTCTTCCTCAGTATCATCCACTTCAGTTTCCTCGGCCACCCTTTTTCTTTTTGTTGCTTTGCCTGACACCTTCCTCTTCCCCTTATCCGCGGCAGATGATCTCTTCTCCCCCTTTTTCGAGCAGCCTGCCAAAGGAGTAGAATCTCTGTGTGGTGCGCCCTGAGAGGGAACATCCAGAGATTTCAAGACATTAGTTAAATAAAGCTTCTGGGCAGCTACCTCAGCAGCTAGAGTATCAAGAATCTCTAGTTGCTGATGTAGAAAGAGCGGAAGATTGGCCGCTACTTCCGAGGGAGGAAGTGTGGGTGCAATGGTGCGTGGCCTATAGGCAACATTGGCCTCTCTGGAGGCCATGTTCAGCGAAGGGGCGGCTTTCTGAAGAACATCAGTGGACTAAGCCTGGATGCCCTGATGCGATAAGAGGCCCCAAATAAGGGTAGGGAGCGGAAGCTTCTTGCGAGAGTCGGGCTTCTCAGCAAAACTCATGATGGCCTCAAATGCTATCCTCCCAAAGTCAATCGGTATGGCTTTCAGGACTTTGAAGATGACCTGACACTGGGCCGATGTTAGGTGAAACTTGTTGGACATGGGTAGACATGGGCACGGTTCGGCGGTTCCGGTTTCGGTTCCGGAACCGCCGGTTTTCGGAACCGGAAAGAGTGGAACCGGAACCGAACCGCCATATACACGATTCTGGTTCTGGTTCTGGAACCACCGGTTCCAACGGTTCTGGTTCCGATTCCCGGTTCCAACGGTTTCGGTTCCCGGAACCGCCGGTTCGGCCGGTTCCTTTTTTTTTTTTTTTATATCCAACAACTTTGAAAATTATTTTTTTGTCTTTCGAATTTGATTATCACAAGAGATTGAATTGAATATATAGTTAACTTAACTAAAACAATTACATTTTACAAAAAAAAATTACAACAATCAAAATTTAACATTTACAACTTATAATAAAATAAAAAACAAAATAGAAAAGTTACAACAAAAATTTAACTTACACAAAAACATTTACTTCTTTTAACAAGAGATTACAACTTTACAAGTTTTCAATTACAACATATTAAAAAAAATAGAAGAGAAAAAAAAAAAAAAAGACTTGATCTTAACTATAAATTAGAAATTAAAATTTAATTTCTAATTTACAATTAAGTTGCCTACGTATCCTCATAGTTGAGGAATCAAAGTCGACGTAGTTCTCTTACGGTCTTACCTTGATGCTTGGCGAGACTCAATCACTCCCGGTAGACGTCGAATACTCGGTTCCATCTTCATCCTCATCGTCTTCATCAAAATTTACTTCTTGTTTTCTTACCTCGGCGTTCGACCAATCATGAAGTAAAGCTTGATTTTCTAGATTTTCCACCCTTAAATTGGATCTTCGAAGATCCAAAATGTAACCGCCGGTGCTAAATGCTTGTTCAACCGAGACGGTAGATGCCGGGCACGCAAATATTTCCTTTGCCATTAGAGATAAAATAGGAAAGTTTTTTGCTCTTCGAGACCACCATCTCAAGAGCTCGTTAGGTGTATCAAATCCAAGTTCTTCAAAAGTAGTAGATAGATAATTATCTACTTCTTGATAAAGACTATTACTCCTAGGTTTTTTTAATTTTCTAATATCATAAAACCTATAATATTGATTGAGGTGTTGAAAGTTCGGATCGTGATGATGTTCGGGTTGATCCGAAACCGAACTACCTCCACCAATATTATCATTTCCGTGACCGATTTCAGTATTTAAACTATCACCATAAAAAAATTTATATTCTTTATAACAATCATAAAGTAATTGTTTTGTGTTACCTACAATTATATGCGGATTAGGAGTGTCATCATCCTTAACCGAAAATAATGCATCATAATACATTGTTAGTAATTCTTCTAAACCATCTTCTCTAATTCTAGGATCTAAAAGTTTTGCAATTAAAAATAAATCGGGAATTTCTTGATAATATTTTAACCATTTAATTCTCATGCTTGCAATGCAATTTTGTAAAGAGTCATGCAAATAATATGATTGTAAAATAAGTGCAATTTTAACACAATGATCTACAGCTAAAGGAGAAGTGGGATAGTAACATCCGGATAATTCTTCCGTTGCATCTTTAAAAACTTTCAAAAGAGACATTAATTCAACACATGTATCCCATGAACTCGGAAATAAAGGAATGCCTAATTGTTCTTGTGAAAAAAATGTACATAATTCATTTCTAACCTCATAAGATGAATTCAACACTTTATAGGTCGAATTCCAACGATTAGGCACATCTTTAGTCAATTTTTTGGGTTGCGGCATACCATATGCTTTACAAAATCATCTCCATTTTTTGCATAAAGTTGCATGTCTTTTTAAATGTCCAATTGCTAATCTAATAGGACCTATATGTGATTTAAAATGTTCCATGCCATCTTGTACACACAAATTTAAAACATGACACATGCATCTAATGTGGAAAAATCTACCCTTAAATGATGGTTGACACATTTGAATTAATAAAGGCAAACTAGCAGTATTAGCACTAGCATTGTCAAATGAAATTGAAAAAATTTTTGTAACTAAATTATATTCTTGCAAAATCGTATGAATTTTATGAGCAATATTTGTGGCCGTGTGGTCTTGATCAAATTCTCTATATGCAAGTAATCGTTTTTGCATTGTCCATGAATTATCTATCCAATGACAAGTAAGTCCTAAGAAGCTATGTTCTCTCCAATGATCCGCCCATATATCCGCACAAATTGAAACTTTTTGTTGTAAAGAACCAAACATTTCAGTTAAAGAAAACTTATATTCACCTACAATTTTTTCAATATCACGAACTAATGTTCTACGTGAAATACCGGACACTTGAGGGTTCATTGATAGTGACACAAGATTTTTATACAAATCATTTTCAGCAAAATTAAAAGATAAAGACATGCCACAAACCATTTTTGACAAATATTTTCTCATTAAAGGTTCGGAATATTTAAATAAAGAAGGCGTACCTTGTAATTCATCGGTGGATCTGGTGAATCCTCCAGGACCTCCATGAGGTATTGTGTTTGCCGCCGATCGATTCCAACTTTGTCCGGATGGATACGTTGCAAATGTTTTTTGAGCGTGCCATAACCTCCTCCTTTTTGAAACACATATTCCACCCCGCAATAGTTGCAAACGGCTTTATTATTTTGGATATCTCTTTTGAAGTGGACGGCAAATATATCCGATCTTAATGCCTCATCTCGTCCACTTTGAGTTTGTCGCGTACTATGACTTTCACTCTCTTGAGTTGGATGCACTTCTTCTTCGTTAGATTCGTTTTGTGCACCTAAATTGATAATAAAAATAAATTAATAGATAGTTGAGAGAGATATTTAAAAAAAAGTATAAAATAATATTTAAGAGGGATATTTTATAAAATAAATACAAACCTAATTGAGCTTCAAAATCTTCTTGCCATTCGACCGGAATTTCAATATCTTCACCGTCAAGATTGAGATATCTTGGAACCAAAGGAGATGGTGGTGGCATTCCGGTTCCGGCACTTGAACTCGGCATAACCGATTTCCCTTTTGCTTGTCGAGATAAAGAAGATGATCCTCTACCTCCACGTCCTCTTTGGCTTGAGCTCGACATTTTGAGAGAGATTAATAAAGATAAAGAATATAAAGATGATTGAGAGAGAGAGAGATTGAGAGAGATGTGAGAGATATGTGAGAGAGCTTGAGCGATGTGAGAGAGATCGAGAGAGATTGAGAGAGAATTGAGAGAAATGTGAGAGAGCTTGAGAGAGATGTGAGAGAGATCGAGAGAGATTGAGAGAGAATTGAGAGAAATGTGAGAGAGCTTGAGACAGATGTGAGAGAGATCGAGAGAGATTGAGAGAGATGTAAGAGAGATTGAGAGAGATTGAGAGAGATGTAAGAGAGCTTGAGAGAGATGTGAGAGAGATCGAGAGAGATTGAGAGAGATGTAAGAGAGATTGAGAGAGATTGAGAGAGATGTAACAGAGATTGTGAAATGTGAATTGAAATGAGATGGAAGGGTATTTATAGAAAAAGAAAAAAAAAACCGAAATAGCGTTGGGAACCGCCGGTTCCCGGTTTCGGAACCGCCGGTTCGGAACCACCGATTCCCAACGGACATTTGATCTTGGCCGTTGAAGATCAACGGCTCTTTAATCTCAGCCGTTGATCTTCAACGGCTATATTTTTTGAATTGTAGAACCGTGAACCGGGAACCGGAACCGTCGGTTAGAACCGCCGGTTCGGAACCGCCGGTTCCGGTTCCAAAATTTGTAAAACTGAAACCAAACCGGCCCTATCACGATTTCGGTTCCAAACCGGAACCGGTCAACGGTTCGAACCGAACCGTTGACCGCCAGTTCGAACCGAACCGTTGACCGCCGGTTCCGGTTCGGAACCGGAACCGTGCCCATGTCTAGACGTGGGTGTCCAATTTTGCCTCCCTATTTTATGAAGCCAGTTGGCCTCCTGTGTCAATATCGAGGGAGAAATCCCAGGCTTGGTCCAGCTGGTGAGCTTCCCGTCACTGAGGAAGTCGACCACCTCCCCAAGGTCGACTTCAACCTCCTCTTCTTCATCCAGACCAATCAGTTCCAAATAGTCATTAATGGCATCAGGACTGAAATTAACAATTTTATTGCGAACAAAAACTCGCCCGAACCGAGGAGATTCGGGATCCTGAATGCCAGTGACCAAATTAGCATAGAACTCATGAACAATAGAGCTATAAAACCTACCCAAGTTCATCACAGTAACTTCTAATCCAGATTTTTTAATAAACTCCATAACAGACGTTTTCGCAAAACGTTTAAGATCAAGATTACGTTCAGGCCAGAAGTCCATACCAGAGAACAATTTGTAGCGGTCGGAAGCAGCCTTCGTGTAGAACGACTTGGAGAAGGCCTTACCGCGAACCAATACATCATTTTCGTTGCGAAGGCGCCCTGGAGATGACCCAATAAAGGCAGCAGTAGAAGGCCTTTTGTGACGGTGCGAACGGCGAGGTGGATATCTTGCCACTTCGTCCTCAGATGAGGACTCATCAATGAGATGTCGCCGTGGCGTAGGAGTCGTAGTTTTGCCTGTAGGTTTTGCCTTGCGAGGAACCTTGGACCTTGGAGGTGGATGTGAGGTCGTCTGGGAAGGGAGATCTTGAGGAGGAACTGGAGATTCCGCCATGGGCGAAGGATCTCCTTCTTGCGGAACGGTGGTAGCAGGGGGCGGAGTAGTCGCACTGGGCTGTGGAACATCAGTCGGAGTGGTTTCGGTCTGAGCGGCATCGGGACACAGTGGAGACGAGGGATCAGGTGGAGGTGTGTCCTTGCCCTGGTCGGCTGATGGCGGTTCATCAGAATCGGGCGGAGGAATAGTTTCTAATGGTTCTGGGTTCAAGAATGGAACCAAGATCCAGCTTGGTCGTCTGCCGCTGGGGGAATCTCCGTGGTCAGCCATGGAACCTCTGCAAATGCATATTGAAGAAGAAACACAAGAACACAGGCGTGAAAGTGAACTATGAAATAGATGAACCCTAGTTAATCAAAGCCTGACAATGATGTGAAATGAGGAAGGCTGACGCCTCGATTACTGTCTATGTCACAAGATTTTATGTGGGCTATTCAAACCCTTTTTCGGCGCCCACTCATTGCAGTTAATTAGGCATTAAGGAGCACGATCACACGTCCAGACGGTTGAAAAAGGGAAGACCACGTCCCTATTTTGACACGTGTTCCGAAAATAAGTCATGACTAAATAATCATCTCGGCCCATTTTGCACAAAATAATCCATATAATCCCAGGAGAAAAAAATAAGAGAGACTGTTTTTTTTTTTTTTTATATTGGAGGAATGAAATCATAGATCACCATATTAAACACAAGTCTCAGTCAGGCAACAATGTTTGACAATGCACTAAGAAAAATCCGCAAGTCTTCTCTTCCAGTATATGTTCACCCCATTTTGATTGCTAAATGAGTTGTATGATTTTCCCTTATTGCTCCTTCTGCCGAATCCTTGTGTAGTAGCTCGCAAACCACACAATAAAGCACCACACTGGGAAAACCCTGTGTGACGAGCTCAGAACCTTGTAACCCCTATATTTGGTGCAACTTAGAGGAGAACATTATTAAGGAAGCTTTCACAGACCTGTCATTTTCTGTGCTTGGTGCTCTATCACATTGGTGACAGCATTCCACAGCATCATTTCAAGGTCGCAGCTCTTTTCCTTATACTGGGAGAAGAAATAATGGATTCAAAGTTCAAGACAAACAAAATTTTGAACCTGTGCGAGACTTATAGTTATCCTAGGCAATCCGAGACTTCCACCTCCCCTTTATTTAAATTTTTTTTTTAATACAGCATTTACATAGCACAGCAAATCCCTAGAGATTTTCTCAGAGATATGAATTTTTGAGCATCTAGGGCATTTGTGAAAATATCAGCCAGTTGACTTATGGTAGGAACATGTTCAAGGGTAATGACTCCATCTTCAACTAACTCTCGGATGTAATGATGCCTAATGTCTATATGTTTAGTTCTAGAGTGTTGCACAGGGTTTTTAGACATATTAATGGCACTCAGATTGTCACAAAACAGAGTCATGGAATTCATGTTCATACCATAGTCGCACAACATGTGCATCATCCATACCAGTTGAGAGCATGAGCTCCCTGCAGCTATGTATTCAGCTTCTGCAGTTGATAGTGAAATACTGTTTTGCTTTTTTCTTAGCCAAGATACAAGATTGTTACCAATAAAGAAGCATCCTCCTGAAGTACTCTTTATATCATCCACGTCGCCAGCCCAATCGGCGTCACAGTATCCTGCAATGAAAGGTTTAGTCTCAAAGGAATATTTCAAGCCATAGTTAGTGGTACCTGCCACATATCGTATGATTCTTTTTACAGCCTTGAGGTGAGACTCCTTAGCATTTGATTGGTATCTAGCGCATAGTCCAACACTAAAGCTTATATCAGGTCGACTAGCAGTGAGGTACAGGAGACTTCCTATCATGCTTCTGTAGAGTGTTGGATCAACACATGTTCCACTTTCGTCCTTGGATAATTTGGTATTTGTCCCCATGGGTGTGTGAGCTACTTTGCACCCTTCAAGTCCAAATTTCTTTACCAGGTTCTTGGCATATTTTTCTTGATGTATCGTGATTCCACTATTGCATTGTTTGACCTGTAGACCAAGAAAGTAGGAAAGTTCACCAACCATGCTCATTTCAAATTCACGAGACATTACCTGGACGAAGTCATTCACTTTTTGTTTGGATGTGGATCCAAACACAATGTCATCTACATAGATTTGTGCAATAGTGATGTTCTTGTTCGACCACTGGATGAACAGAGTCTGATCGACTCCTCCTCGTTTGTAACCCTGACCGATCAGAAACTTTGTCAGTCTTTCATACCATGCTCTTGGAGCTTGCTTCAACCCATAAAGAGCCTTCTTCAGTTTGTAGACATGGTTCGGAAAGTGTGGATCTTCAAACCCCTTTGGTTGTACAACATATGCTTCATCTTTCAAGAACCCATTCAAGAATGCACTTTTTACATCCATTTGATAAAGAGTAAATTTCTTAAGACATGCAAATGAGAGAAGGATTCTTACTGACTCCAGTCGTGCAACTGGAGCGAATGTTTCCTCAAAGTCAATTCCTTCTACCTGTGTGTATCCTTGGGCCACGAGTCTTGCTTTGTGTCGAGTGATGTTACCTTGTTCGTCAGTTTTATTCTTGAAGATCCATTTTGTTCCGATGATGTTCGCACTGTTAGGTCTTGGTACAAGTGTCCAGATATCATTTCTGGCAAACTGTTCCAATTCCTCCTGCATTGCCAGTATCCAGTTGTCATCCTTGAGTGCTTCTTTGACATTTTTGCATTCAACCACAGAGGTGTAGCAAGCGTGGTGAACCAGTCCTTCCATTTTTCGATAGTCAAGTCTTGGTTTGCATCGTGTCTTTATCCCTTCATTGAGTTCTCCAATGATGAGTTCCTTGGGATGTTCTTTCTGAATCTTTGTTGAGGGTTCACCTTTATCACTGTTTTCATTCGTTGGTACTAGGTCAGTTTCTGCGATGTTCTCACTATTCTGGTTTCCCATTGGTCGACCTGCTGATGAACCTGCTTCTTCCAAGTAAACTTCCTGTCTTATCACAGAATCATCAAAAACAATGTTAGTACTTTCAATGAGTGTTTGAGTTCTCAGATTATAGACACGATAGGCTCTGCTATTGGTCGAATATCCTAGGAACATACCAACATCACTTTTAGCATCAAATTTACCTAACTGCTGTCTATCATTGTATACATAACATTTACAACCAAATACATGGAGGTGACTTAAATTAGGAGTTTTTCCTTTCCAGATTTGATAAGACGTCATTTCTAATCCTTTCCTAAGATATACCCTATTTGTTACATAGCATGCTGTGTTTATGGCTTTAGCCCACCATTTTTGGGCTACTTCCTTGCCTATCATCATGGCTCTAGCCATTTCTTGCAATGTGCGATTTTTCCTTTCTACTACTCCATTTTGTTGAGGTGTTTTTGGTGCCGAGAATTCATGAGCAATACCTCGAGAGACACAAAAATCAGTGAATGCAGTATTTTCAAATTCTCTACCATGGTCACTTCGTATGCGAACAACAGAACCCTGTTTTTCATTTTCTATCAGACGTATCAATTTTTCAAATTCATCAAAGGTGTCTGATTTATCACGAAGAAATATTACCCAAGTATATCTAGAGAAATCATCAACACAAACAAAAATATATCTCTTACCTCCCGCACTTTCAGTTTGAACAGGACCCATTAAGTCCATATGTAGCAAGGACATGATTTGTTTAGTGCACACGTCTTGTGTTACCTTGTGTGAGCTTTTTACCTGTTTATCGAGTTGGCATGGTCCACATATACCTTGATCTTTGCTTGGGAGCTTAGGCAGTCCTCGTACACATTTTGATTAAGACAAGGCAATGAGATGTTTGTATCCTATGTGTCCCAACTTTTGATGCCATATTTCTGTTGCTCCCGAGCTAGCATTGTAGCATCCATGACTCCTGTCAAGAAGATAGCAGTTGTTAGTGGACCGAGTTCCGGTAAGCATGCATTCATTATTCTTGTTTAACACCAAGCATTTGTCATGAGTGAAGTTGACTTCGAGTCCTTGGTCACAAATTTGGCTAATACTCAACAGATTTGCCTTAAGATTTTCAACAAGATAAACATTAGACAATTTAGGCATGCCACTTATATTGAGAGTCCCTTTCCCAATGACTCGCTCACTCTTACCATCTCCAAAAGTTATTGACTGTCCTTTTATTGGGGTGATATCAGACAAGTATGTTGCATTACCTGTCATATGTCGTGAGCATCCACTGTCAAAGAACCATGTTCCAGTGTTGTTCGCCCCGAGTGAGACTACTGATGAAGTAAGGCACATGTTTTTCTTGACAACCCAAACCTTTTTCACATATGTTTTACTGTTTTTGAAATTTCTTACTTTCGAAGAGTCTAGAGACCTATGATTTTTTACAGGAACACCATAAAAATTCCAAGTTGAAATTTTACCTGATTGTAGGTCACGTTTCATTTGGTAGCATCTTGGTCGGATGTGTCCAGGTGCATCACAGTAATGGCAGATAGGAATAAATTTTCTCATACCTTTTGTGTTTCGTTTCTCAGGTTGTCTTGTAGTGTTTTGTCCTTCATGGTCGAACGTAGGAACTGTAGCTGGTACAAAGACTGTTGATCCAGATGTTCTTTCTTCAATATATCCTATTCCTGTTTTATTGTTTTGTGGTCTCCCATATGCCAGGATTTCGTCAATTTTAGCTTTTCCTTTGTTCAGTCCTTGTAAGGTTCGCACTGCTTTGTCCAGCTCGGCTCGTGACTCTGCTAACTCACGATCCTTATCCTGCAATTTTGAGGAGTAATCTGTTAGTTCATTTGTAAGGGAAGAATTTACCTGGTGATTGCTTGTTGTAGTTGTCTGGGCTATTTCAGAGTCGGCTTTAAGTGTCTCAATTTCCATCTCGTAAAGCTGAACCTGATGTTCGAGATTCCTCACATTCTTTTGGGACATAATCAAGTCATCTCTCAGTCTCTCATTTATTTCCCTAGTGATGTGCAGCTCATGTTTCACTTGACTGAGTTCCTGATTTTCCATGCTTAGTGCGTCTTTATTTTTGTATTCCCTTGCTTGATTCTCCAATCTGGTACATCTGGCAGATATGTCTAGAAACAACTTCTCAAGATCTTCCAGAGTTGGATCGTCTAGATCGGGGTCCTCAGTGTACTCAAGTTCTTCCTTAGTTCGAACATCAGATGTAAGACATCCCAGGTCATTGGGGTATTCTGTCTCTTGTTCGTCAGCTTCTTCTTCTCCTTCAGATTCAGATTCACTCTTGGTGGCTTTTAGTGCTTTCTTCTTTCTTAGAAAATTTGGACATTCTGCTTGATAGTGTCTGTATCCACTACACTCTCTGCATTTAGAGTCCTTTCGATTTACCTGCCTAGTGTTTAAAAATTTGTTTCCACCTTTTCTGATGTTCTCTTCAGTGTTCGGACCTTTGTTGAACTGCTGCCCCTGATTGTACTTTTTCACAAGCTTGCTGTAATTTTTCGTGAGAAGTGCCATTTTGTCAGCAACTGATGTCATATCATCCTCGATTTGTTCAGTTGTTGTCTCCGTCTTTAGGGCTATTCCTTTGCTTTTTGGTGTGTCCATGCCATTGTTCAACTCAAACGTCCTTAACTCTCCCATCAAGTCATCCAATGTCATCGGTGTGATTCTCATGAATGATTCTAGAACTGTGATTTTTTCTCTGAATCTAGGAGCTAATGTTCTCATGATTTTTATGATTTGGACATCTTCCTTGATAGCATCACCGAGGGTGTAACATTGATTTACAATGTCACTGAACCTAGCGTAGTACATCTCAATGTTTTCATCTTCATTCATTTGTATTCCATCAAATAATGTGGCCAATCTTTGCAATTTTGACTTCCTTACGGACTCATTTCCTTCAAATTGTTTTTGTAGAGCATCCCAAGCATCTTTGGCGGTTTGACAGTGTATAATCAACTTGTGTCTCATGACATCGACCGAAGCAAGAATAGCATACAATGCTGTGTAGTTTGCCTCTTCGGCACACCTTTCGTCCTCTGTCCATAGTGTTCTTGGTTTGTCTACGACTTTAGTTATATCCGTTCCATCCTGCATCTTAGGCCACGTCCACTTTGTTTGGATTGCTTCTCCACATCGTTTGGATCTTAGATAGATAAACATCATTGATTTCCAGAACGGATAATTTTGTCCATCAAGTGAAGGTGGGCGTAGCGTGGTCCCCTCTGTACCCATGTGTCTGTCCCTGGATCTACCTGTTTAAGAAAAAAAACTGGAACCTGCTCTGGTGCCAATTGTTAGATCAGAATATGTGCGCGTGTGTATGTGTTCAACAGTAGTTCGAACTGTAAATGAACATGCGGAAGCTTAAAATAAGATTTGATTTTAAGCGAGGAAGAAATCCCTTCTTCCTCTCAAGTAATTTTATTAGAAGACATATTTGTTCCCACAAATGTTACAGTAAAACTTACACGTATTTGGCTCTCCCTAAATACTTGTCTACCCGTGTAACTAATTCTTCTAAAACACTTACTTGACCATCTAGTCCCCTAGATGGATTTGAATACAAACTCCCGTCTGTATTGAGTTGAGATCTCCCGAAATCAACGTGCGGTGAAGTTCCAAAGTGATCCAGACTTTGCGAGGTTCGCCTTTAGTTCGCCCTTGAGTTCTTCCCAGTCTGTTGTATTCTTACGAATATAACAGCACACTCATCAGCCTCTCTGTGTCTCTCTGCCCATATGAATGGTAATTGAATATTTCGGAGAGCTGCAGTCTCTACAACTTGAGGTCGTATTTATAGTCTCTCATGTTCTCCACGAGATCTACCGGTATCTTCTCATATCTTGGTGTTGATATGCATATCTTTGTATATATGGCCTGGATATGCATATCTCAAATCTTCATCATATTTTTGTAAGATTTGTTCCCAGATTTACTCTTGATTCTCCTTATTTTTAGCCATGCCTTTCCTTCCTTTTCTCTTCTCATTCAATTTTTCTTCCAAGAATATCTCCACAATATCTTTTAAATCTGCAATCAATAATAAATCAATTAGAATTTTCGAATAATATTGACAATAATTACCTTATCATATATATATAATAAAATGAATCGAGAAAATTGAGTCATATATTTGTTAGATTTCATATATTTTTTAATTTCATAGTTTAGTGATTTGATTAATATTCAATAAAATATATAGATTTTGAATCATGTATGAAATATTGCAGTATATTCATCTTGATATCATCTAATTTTGAAACACCTAAATTTTTGGTATAATTTAGATTTTGAAATTGAATCAAAATTTCTAGAATAAATGTCTAATTTTAATTTAATAATAATTTAAGCGGAAAAACAAAATTGAAAAAAATAATTTTGTCTTAATATATATATACATATATATATATATATATCGCCTTTTGCATGTTATCCACTTTTTATTGAACACTATAATATAAATATATAATAATATCATATGAATTGCTTTTGGAAAATAAATACGTTTTAGAAAATTTTAAAAAGTTATATCATATGAATTGCTTTTGGAAAATAAATACTTTTTAGAAAATTTCAAAAAGTTACTAGTTTCAACATAAAAGTATTACTTGTATTAAAAATGTATTACTTTTTATTTAAAATTTATAAAATCATAATTATAATATAATATTTTTGTTCAATATTAAAATATTAATTTTCACAAATAAAGTATTACATTTTATTATAAATCACATATGTCACCCTTTTTTTATGAAACGCAAGATTAATAATATCAATATATTAATGGTTATATATAGAAATTTTTATTAATTTCCAACATACACTACATGCATTTTTTTTAAGTTGGTACCTAAAGACAAAAAAAAAAATTAAAACTTAATTTTTTCTCATTGCATGTATGGTTAACCAGTTGCACCCTAAAATATTTTTCCATCTTCTTTTTCGGTAAGAACATTAAAAATTATTTTAAAAAATCTTCAAATTATAAATAATTTCAAAACATTACAATTATTATTTTAAAACTAAAATTAAAATTTGAAAATAATTTATAAATTGTGTAAGTTCTAATAATTTCTGAAAATTATAAATAAATTTAAAAATGAAATCCCCTCCCCCCCCCCCCCAACCCACATAAGAAAAGAAAATGAGTGAGATGGAATAAATAGTTGGTTTTTGTTTTAATTTTTTTCTTATTTAACTCAACAAACTAAATTTTCATTTTATTTAAAGTCCTATATATGAGAGGCCCAAGCTTGAATACTTTATCCCTTCCTCTAATCAATGATGCCAATCAAATGATTCAAATTCTTCTAACCAGAGCTGGCATAAGAGAAAATACATGCATACATTGAATTATGACATACTCTTGTCTTCCTCATATACAAAATATAGCATTTACCATATATTTATATACACCAATATAAATAATTATACATAAACATATGTTATTATGCTACACCCGATATAACCCATCAGATCGATACAACACCTCAATACATTTTCACAACACAAAATATTACAACCAACTTTCTCATTCGAGAGATATTTATTTCATCCACAAAACCAAACCTAAACAACAACAAATGGATATAATGAAGGCACCAAATTGCAATGTTGAAGAGTGGAGAAGAGTGGCTCAAATTACCAAAAATCAGTCACTTCTGTTGGGTTTCCCAGTGATGAAATCCTCCTGAAGAAAGGGGGAGATGTCAATCAAGAAAGTTATCAAGAAACTGAACACACCCCACACGTGTGTGTGTGCGTGTGTGATTTACTGATAAAACTTGGTGTTACCATTTGATCAGAAGATGGAACCCAATCATTAGTGGCAGGGTTCCCCTTGCATGAGGCATGGTGTTCTGTTGCAGAATCAGGTGTCAGGCTGAACCCCCTCTCATTTGTGTTGTCAACTTTGATGAACCCTGTTCCAGTCTACCAAAACAGCAACACAGTTAAATTAAAAGGATAAAACTGCTGTATGTTTGAAGCCATGGCTTGGGAAACAAGACCGGGTCAGCAGGTTTGACAACACACCGGTGGCTAGCATGTCGTGTTGCACCCAAAATGACGTTTTTTTAGCTTGTTACCAGAACGATGCCGTTTTGGGGACACAACTATGATGGCCCCCAAAGCAGAGAATCTACCCCGGCATGTTTGACACGACACCGGAAACCAGTATGCCATGTTGTACACCCAAAATGACATTTTTTTGACTTGTAACCAAAACAAAGTGGTTTTGGGGTACAGTATTTTGGTGTCCCAAGAGCACAGGACGCAATCTATGTACTTAGACACCCAGAAAAGGGAGCCTAAAAATCGAGCCAATCATTTCAAAATTGTCAAATAACAATTTTGGCTAGGTTATGAGGTAAATGCAAATTTTGCTAAAAATTAAATTTAATTTTATGGGCAAATCCAAAATAATTTCATGACATTGCACATAACAATTAATTTTGGACTCATTATACAAATTTATCAAATTGCACCAAACAACAAAATCGTGATTGAATAGACAATTTTAAAAGAATTGCTCAATAAGTTAGAGGTAAACATTATCAAAATAATATTCTCATTATATTTTCCCAAGTTGAATTAAATATTTCAGAATGTAGGTACCGTGTGATGCTCCTTGCCGATGCCATTAAGGTCCCCGTAGTATTTTGTTTCCGTGTACTCCTCGGGAGGGTTTTTTCCAGAATAAACAAGTTTCTGCAGTAAAAATGAAAACGCCATGTCAAAATTGTAAGAAACAAATCTTTATTCTGAAAAATTGTGTATGGAAATGCAACTATTACTGCGTTTTAACACAGATTTTAAGTGAATTTATACATATGGTTATCGAGAAACCATAATTTCTAAATCTGAAGGAAGTAATACCATCCACAATTTCTTAAGCTGTAATTTCTTGCAGAAATATCGGAAATTTTCAAATCCCCAAATTCGAGGGCGTGGTAACATTTGTAGACTTGCAGGTCGATATATCAAACACCTACTACGAAAAAATAGCAAGCCCTAGCCACTGATCAAACTCTAATATCCGATTAAACTTCCATAATCTAAATTTACACGTACGCACACACGTGTGTGTGCTTTAGCATCAAAACTAACCTGAGTATCCTTCTCGAGTTGCTCGAACTGAACATGTTCAGGAATAACTTCATCGCCGGAGGGGAGAGCATCGGCGTAAGCGGAGGAGTATTCGCTACGCTGAGGCTTGGTGTGTCGCTTGGGCGCCACCCCATCGAAGTAGTCTCTGGTGTCTGCCTCCACCTTCGCCGCCTCGTTTCCGGTCAAGTGAACGTCGCTCCGGTTCGGCCTCGCACACTCCATTTCTCAGTCAATTTTTTGTTCTCTCTCTTTGATCTGTCGAACCACAAGCGTGATATTTGTGTTGATCAGAGAGAGATATTTTTTTGAGCAGAAAGGATATTTGTGTACAAAAATATCTGGTACTATTCATTCAATGAAACTCATGTGGAAACAGTGGAATGATAAGAAATATCATTTCAGTTTCGTTTTTTTTCTTTTTAGTATTATAATCAAACTCCTAATTATTTTGTGAAATTATTTAGTGAAACAATGTCTTTAAATATATCTCAATAATAAAAGTGTTTTTGTGCTGACATATAAAATTTATGACACCTTTAAATAGATTGAGAAAGAACAAGACGAGTTGGAAGAGAAATAGACTCATTAGGATAAAAAAAAATAGGCTCATTCCAATTCAAATATACCAAATTGTATTTTTTGTAAGTATTATAAAATATGTTAAAATTTGAAGTTTAAATATGCATAAAGCAAACACTTTCTTCTTCCGAAAAAACTATACGAGAGCTTTCTACTGAGCAAGGAATCGTCTTCTCAACTCTTCACAAAAAGAAACTACACGAGAGTTTCTTGCTGAGCAAGCATCGTCTTCTCAACTCTTTCCACTTTCTTGCAAGTAGATGAATGGTGATAAAATGATAGGTCCTCATAAACTAAACGTTCTTTACTTCTTATTCAATGTTGTGTTTCATTATTATACGATGACATAGAATTGTCGAGTTACAACTCTTTTTCTAGAATAAAGGTAGAAAACATAAGGCAGCCATTAAATAAATTATAATTAGATTTCAAATCTGCCACCCTGTTCTCCCTCGTACCAACAAAACATGACTAAATATATTATTATTAAAATAACAATTATACCATAAATCAATTTGAACAGAATAATATACAAGATTATAATATTCGAAAAAATAATCATATCTCCCTCTCATAATCAATTGACTTTCTCTATCTAATTAAATGAGATGGAATTACAATTTTTTGAATTAATATTCACATTTTGGACAAAAAAATAGATAGTGGTAAGAAAGGACTATGGATATTGCCTCATTCCTATTGGCAATTTGGATTTACAGCTATGAACTTTGATTTTGGGCCGTCAGTCCCTGATATTTTTTACAACTGGCCTAGTGGCCATTAAAGATCAGATGTATCACTGCACATATTAATATAACATGTGTTAAATATTTGTAATTGATATATGATAATATTATATATCTGACAAGAATCATTTGTAAGGTTTAATTTATTTATTCAAATATAATATAAAAAATAGTAATATAGTAAATTTTCATCCAATTTCAGTTTTAAAAAATGAAAATATTTTTGGTAAATGATGTGTCAGCTTTTAATTAGTTGAATTTTGTTTCTTCATTTTTGTTGGAATGTTTTCCAATATATTTAGTTTCTAATACATTTTTTTTATGTATAATATATCAGATTATTTTTTTTACAATTTTTAATATTACATTCAAGTAGATATATCAAAATGAGAACTAGATTTAAAAAACAATTGTTTTTATTAACTATTTGGGTCTTTGAATATTTAATGTGAATTTGATTATTTATGGTTTTGTAATAAATTTGGATTTTGCAAAATATATGTTAACTAATATTTTTTTTAATTTAATTAAATAATTTAATTTGCAGTCACAATTAAGCAATATGTTATAGAAACAAAAATATAATGTTTGGAATAGAGGGAATATATATATATATACACACACAAAATTATATTTTATCTACATGTCTTTACCAATAAAATACTTCTACGGTTCTTAAATAATGTTTTATTAAAAATTATACTAGTGTGGGACCCCGTGCGATGCACGGAAGTTATTTGTGTATATGTTTATTATTAAAACAATATGTTGTCTAGCACTAAAAATATTAGCAAACAAATAACTATACTTAATATGTTACTAAATATTAATTTTTCTTGCTATTAGATTAAAACTTAATTAATCACTTAATTGTTAAGATTTTCACATATCCGATAACTAAGAATTTTTTTTTAATTTTTTATATTTTAAGAAATATTAATCATGTATTTAATTATTCACACCCTTTTACCAGTTACAATATAATAAAGTAAATTATAATTATAATATTAAAGTTAATCATAATAATAAACAATTTAATTAGTAAAAATTATTTAATTCTTCTAAATTTAACTAAATCACTAATGTTATGGATATCATTTACATTTTTTAAGTTTTCATATATAGAAACTTTTTTATTTCCTAATTAATGGAGATTTCTTTTGATTTGCAATTTTTTAGGCAATTATAAAAATATTTCTATATAAAATTGTAAATAACATTTAGGCGGAAACACAAAAGTAAGAATATCATTTTACTTTTATATATACTAATGTGAGACCTGCGCGATTCACAGAAGATATTTTTTTCTTATATTTTGTAATATAATCATATATTCAAGTTATATAGTATATTATAAAAGGTGTAGATTTGTAATTCAATGATTATTTTTGTATAATGAGTAGAAATTTGTTGTCATTTTATGTTTCGTCTTTTCTTCAATTAGAATTAGCCTCGTTCACAAATCGATAAGCATGATATCCACGATTTATAGAAGGTTGAATCAAATTAATTTAAAAAAAAAAACATATCAGCAGATTAAAGAAAGTAAAGATTTGTACAGATCTCGTAAAATTTGCCAATTACATAGTCAAATTAAGGATATTTTTTTTTTGCAAATTGCTAATTAAATGTAATAATATTACAGAATTTTGAAATTTGATAGAAACAAATACTTTGAAAGCTAATAAAAAATCGCACAGTGCTTATACGTCAAAATAATTAGCAGATCTCAATTAAAAATCACAAGAATAATCAAACGAAACATGAAAGAGATGGACGAATTTTTTGTTTAAAACTAAGAAAGAAAAATATTTAAGAAAATTAAATATGTTTATGATAAATTGAAAGCAACAGGTGAATAAAAAAAATTTAAAATAAAATAAACCTAAAATAATATTTTGATGAGTGTAGGCTTTTGTGACAATTGAAATATGACATGTATTATTGTACATGTCTTACCATTTATTTTCTCAAAACAGAAAATGCAAAACACTTCAAGAAGAGGGAGAACAAAAAAGAGAGACCTTAAAATATTTAGTAGTAATTTTGATAAAATATATAGAAAGAAGAGAGAGAAAAAAATGAGAAATAATTTTGAATTATGGTAAGATTGTTGAAAATTTAATTTCATATTTGACAAAATCAAATTTTATCCACGCGATTGGGTGATTTTAAATAATTGATAGTTTAATTCTAGAAAAATTGCTAATGATTTTTCATAATATATTGAAACTACAATGATTTCACGTTCCTAACAAATTTATTTTTTATTTTGAATATATTATGAGTTAACAAAAAGTCTTTAAAATTCGAATTTATTTATGTCGAACAACAGAAACTAAGCAAATCACGAAGATTGTTGATATTAATCTCTTCAATTAAATTGTAATAATGTATCTTAAAAGAGTTGCATAAATATATATATATGACTTTACATTTATATGGTTGAAATTTAGGCCAAAAAACCAAAATTTTAAAAAGTAATTTTACTTATATATATATATATATATATAGAGAGAGAGAGAGAGAGAGATTTTGATAAAAAGAATTGAGAAAATTGAGTCATATATTTTTTAGATATCATATATTTTTTTTATTTCATAATTCAGTGATTTGATTAATATTCGATAAAATATATAGATTTCGAATAATGTATGAAATATTGCAATATATTCATCTTGATATCATCTAATTTTGAAACACCTAAATTTTTGGAATAATTTAGATTTTGAAATCGAATCAAAATTTCTAGAATAAATATGTCTAATATTAATTTAATAATAATGTAATTATTCTAAATAAGTAATAAAGTTTAGGCGGGAAAACACAATTGGAAAAAGTCATTTTGTTTTAATATATATATATATATAAACTAGTTAGGCTTCTGTGTGATGCACATATATATTATTTGTGTGAATTTTTCTAATTTAATATAGTTATATAATATTGTGAAATTCAAGTATTATATAACATTCATATGTATTTCTCTCTCTCTCTCTCTTTCTCTCTCTCTTATTTTGTAATCAAAGTATATTCAATAGTTAGCCTCAAATATGTTCGGTACAAATTATTACAATTATTAATATGATACAATAATTTTATTACCTCGCCCCGCCCCACCCACACATATACATATATGAATTTATTATATTTTGAAGCATAAGTGAATATAATGTTTTCAACAAAACATAAATATGTATATTTATAGTAGCATATAAATTATTGCATAATAGTTTTTATGATTATGATAATGCATTGGTTTAAAAGATTTTCTTTTTGTGGTCATAGTAAAATTATATGTCTGACAATATATACATATATATATATGTTCACATACTGTAGAATAATTTTTAGTGGAATATCTCTATAAGATTAAAATTTCATTCAAAATGTCACTCATAATATAAATTGTTTCAACGAAACATGTATATGCTGAAACAATATATCACTGATAAAATAAATAAACAAATATACATTAACATTATAATATTAAAAAAGTGAATATTGTCAAAGAATTAGAAATTATAATCATATTCTTCAATTTCATTAAACATGCAAATCTCATTTTTTTAACAAAACTTATTAGTAAAGAACAAAAAAATCACCACCATAGAAGATTATTTTGTGTAATTTTGTCATGCCTTTAGATAGACAAATATCAAAAGATATACATAATCTTATAATATTGATTTTTTACTTGGATATGAGAATGATTTGTTCAATATCTACTTAGTTAGTTCAGTTAAATATAAAAATATATAACAATTAACTTAAGAAGAAATAATTTATATTTAATAACTAAATTTCTATGTATATATATGTATCTATGTAATATGGATGTCTACTTAAAGATTGTTAAAATAGAATTAATTACATATTTTTTAAATATAAAAAATAGAGTTGAAAATAAAATTTAAGCTTTTATTTTTTTTTGGGAAAAATAAAATTAATAATAAAAAGATAATCAAATAAATATATTTAATACAACATAATTTTAGTATATCTTAAAAATAATAAGTGTAATTTCAACATTGAAAATCATGGCCCTATTAATCAAATTGTATTATTACATCTTATATACAGATAAATATTGATATAGATATATAGAAAAATAAATACAAAAATTAGAAAGTAGTTTATGTAGGAAATTTAATGTTTTCTAAGCAATACTTCTCTTTTTATATATACATACAAATAGTGGTAGTTTATAATTATATCATTTATTCCAAATAAGAAATAAAAACAATCAAAATTTAGTAAGAAAGTTAGGACGGAAAAATGCTATATATTTAATTTATAGAGATATTGATATATATATATATATATATATTAGAATCTATAAAAAAAAATATATAATTATGTCAAAGAAATATATGAAGATCACGATTCAAAGAAAATCAAATCTTTTAATATAGAAAGATTGTGATTCTAAATACAAGTTTGGCGAAATGTTGTATTATAATCTCATAATTTATTGTTTATGGAAATATACATTTGGTTTAATGAATGCGGCAGGAATATTATTTATAACATTATAATTTTGCTGACTTTTTTTTTTTTCGAAACTTAGGCATTTTCTAGATTTAAAAATCAATTTAGGAGGGAAAAATTGTTGCTGCTATTTTTAGTGTGACTTCTGTTTTTATACATGCTAGTTAAGCTCTCATGCGATGCACGAATATATTATGACATATTATTTATGCAGATTTCTCTAATTTAATTTAGTTATATAATATTATGAAATTCAAGTCTTATATTTTTATAATATTATATAACATTCATATATATTTC
Organism: Caryopteris x clandonensis; assembly: GCA_028749325.2. Classification (NCBI taxonomy): domain Eukaryota; kingdom Viridiplantae; phylum Streptophyta; class Magnoliopsida; order Lamiales; family Lamiaceae; genus Caryopteris; species Caryopteris x clandonensis. The sequence continues at coordinate 9,768,405 of JAPYKT020000006.1, read as the reverse complement.
TTTCTCTCTTTCTCTTTTATTTTCTAATTAAAGTATGTTTAATAGTTAGCATCAAATATGTGAGGTATAAATTGTTACAATTATTAATATGATATGATAATTTTATTTACATTGCCCCGCACTGCCCCATCCCCAAAATATGCATATATGAATTTATTATATTTTAAAAAATAAGTGAATATAATATTTTCAACACAACATAGATATGCATATTTACAGTAAGCATATAAAAATAGTGCATAATAATTTTATGATTGTGAAAATGCATTGGTTTAAAAAAAAGAATCTATTTTTTTTGTGGTCGTGGTAAAACTTATATGTTTGAAAAAATATATATATATATGTGTATGTATTCACATACCTTAGAAGAATTTTTAGTGTAATATCTCTAAAAGAATAAATTGTTTCCACAAAACATGTATATACTGAAACAATATATCAATGATAAAATAAATAAATAAATATACATCAACATTATAATATTAAAAAAACCCAATATTGTCAAATAATTAGAAATTATAATCATATTCTTGAATTCATTAAACATGCAAATCTCAATTTTTTAACAAAAATTATTAGTAAAGAACAAAAAAATCACCACCATAGGATATTATTTATTATATTTTGTATATCTTTCGATAGACAAATATCAAAAGATATACATAATCTTATAAGATTGATTTCTTGCTTCATATTTAGATAATGATTTGTTCAATATCTATTTAGTTATTTTAGATAAATATAAAAATATATAACAATTAACTTATGAACAAGTATTTTATGTTTAATAATTAAATTTTTATGTATATACGCAATATGGATATCTACATAAAGATTGTTAAAATAGAATTAATTACATATATTTTTCATGAAAAATAGAGTTGAAAAAAAATTATAAGCTTTTTAAATTTTTAGTGAAAAATAAAAATAATGATCACAAAGATAATCAAATAAATATATTGTGATAGATAATAATGATACAACGTAATTTTAGTATATTTTGAAAATAATAAGTGGAATTTCAACATTGCAAAATCGTGGCTCTATTAATCAATTGTATTATTATATCTTATATATAGATAGATATTGATATAAATATATAGAAAAATAAATATCATAATTAGAAAGTAGTTTATGTAGGAAAATTTAATAATTTATAGGCCATACTTCTCTTTTTATATATACATACATATAATGGTAGTCCATATACTACTTAAAATTAATTATATCATTTATTTCACATAAAAAAATCAAATTTAATAAAAAAACCAAATTTACAACATAAAAATGCTAAAGTTTTTATTTATAGAGGTAGTGATATATATATATATATATATATATATTGGAATCAATACAAAAGAATAAATACAATTGCGTGAAATAAATATATGAAGATTATGATTCAAATAAAATCAAATCTTTTAATACAATTGGCGAAATTTTTGTATTGTAATCTTCATAATTTATTGTTTATGAAAATATCTATTTGGTCTGATGAATGTAATAAAAATATTATTTATAACATTATTGTGTTGACTTTCTTTTGTTTTTTGAAAATTATACATTTTCTCGATTTAAAAATCAGTTTAGGCGGGAAAAATTGCTGCTACTATATTAGGGTGACTTCTATTTTATATATATATATATATATATAGATAGATATAAGTATACACATAATGGGATTTTATATATCACTTAAAATTAATTATATCATTTATTCCACATAAAAAATAAAAACAACCAAATTTAGTAAGAAAGTTATGGGAAAATGTTATAAAATTTATTTATAGAGGTACCGATATATATATATATACATACATATATATTAGAATCAATAAATAATAATAAATACAATGGTGTCAAAGAATTATATGAAAATCATGATTCAAAGAAAGTCAAAATCTTTTAATATAGAAAGATCATGATTCTAAATAGAAATTTGACAAAATTTTAGTATTGTAATCTTCATAATTTATTGTTTATGAAAATATTTATTTGGTTTAGTGAATGTAAAAGGAATATTATTTATAACATTATAATTGTGCTGAATTTTTTTCTCGAAAATTAGATATTTTCCTAATTTAAAAATCAATTTAGGTGGAAAAAATTGTTGTTGCTATTTTTAGGATGAAATATGTTTATATATATATATATATATATAGACTACTAAGTTCTCCCGTGCGATGCACGGACATATTATTATATTATAATTTTATTTTAATTTAATAAATGAATAATATTAATATTTTTTAAAAATATAATAGGTAAAATAAAATAAATTTACCTACGTTTTTTCCAAGTTAAATAAATTCTCATGTTCAGAAAATAAGAAAATGATACCATTTATTTTCTTTCAATTACAATTTTGTGACTAAAGAAAGTAATCATATGTAATTCAATATAAGCAAAATTATATGAAATTTATAGTATTTTAAAGTTGCATATGAGCAAAGTCATACAATATTATCAATCATTGAGCACATCTCAATAGTTGATCATCAACAACGACTGTCCTTATTCCACATCCTAAGTTAGGCTACTATGAGCATCTAAGCTATAAAAATATATGAAACAAAATTATCATCCCCTATTATTCTGAAAATTTCAAAATATTAGAAAATATTAGGTCTATCAGAAACATCAATTTTATATTAAAGAAAATAATTTTCCATCTTGCCTAATTGCTACACAACTCCTCCTTCATTTTCTCAAATAAAATTTTATTCTTCTTCTACATGAATACCTTAAAATATGATGCAAAATATATTCAAATATATATAATAAATTTATATTAAATAAATTAAATAATTTTTATTTATATTTAAAGATACTATTATGGAAAAATAATTACATTTTATATCAATCTTTGACTATTTTAAATTTTAATATTGAAAATTATGTTCAAGATAATCTGATAATTCAAAGCAGTTTATAAACAATCAAATAATTAAGTAATTAAATATAATACAATTAGTGTTCTTCTATTATTAAATTGTATAAGATTTTAATTAGATAATAATTGATAATTTAGTTGATATCATATAATTATATATAAAAAACTATTTCTCTCTCTCTCTCTCTATATATATATATATACATATATATATAGTTATAAAATAATATTATAGATTCTAATCTCTTAATTTTTAAACTTATTTGATATCATATAGTACTAAATATATTATAGATATCATATAATTCAAAAATATGGAACTAAAAATCTGTTAAAAAATAATAAATAAATAGAATAACTATTAGTAGAAAGAAAATAGGCGAGAAAATGAGTGGATACTAAAAATAACTGGTACTTCTGTTATTATATATATAGATTTGATGAAATAAAATTATACAAATTAATCTTACCTCTGTTATGTATATATTAATTATTTTTATTTTAAATCAAACTGAATTATTGCATTCTAATTTATGTATACAAATATATTGGTTATCTATATCTCAAAATTTACGGAATTATAGGATCTAAATTAAACTACAATTTATATTTACAAAATGTTTAGAAGTTTGTTTTGACATACTCTCATAATAAAATAATAAAAATAAAAATAAATAATAATACAATTATTTTTATTGCGATATCAATCAGATTATTTTATTATATCTCATATATAGATAGATATTGATATATATATATATATATAATTGATATCATAATTAAAAGTAATTTAAGCAGCAAAAATTTAATTTTTTTTATATTTAAGACACTATTTCTCTTTATGTATATCACAATTAACTTAAATTTTTATTTTTTATATTTCATAATTAAATTTTAATGTATGTATGTATGTGTATATAGGTGCAATATAAATGTCAAATTAAAAATCGTGAAAATATAATTAATTAGACATATTTAAAAAAAATGGATTCAAAGTTATAAGCTTTTGAAATTTTTAGTAAAAAATAAAAAAATAATATAAAAGATAATCAAATAAGCATATTTTGATAGATAAAACTTGAAATTAAATAAATATCGTAGTTTTATCAATCAAATATATATAGATAGATATTGAAATAGATTTTAATTGAAAAACAAATATTATAATATATAGATATTTATATAGATTTGCTTTGTAAATTAGATATCATAATATATATACCTAGATATATTATATATTTGTGTAGAAAAGAGATATCATAATTAGAAAATAATTTAAGTGAGAAAATTTGATATTATTTATGATGGTACTTCTCTTTATATATAAATATAGATTAAATATATTGCACATTATACATTGCAAAAGGCAATACTACTAGTTGCAAATAAAATTATAATATTTACTGTGTTTCGCAATTTTAACCCAACGTTTAAACTTCCGCTAAATATTTTTGTTGTTTAATTTATTTACAGCAAAGTGTAACAAATGCCGACACTATTACTAATAATAGAAATGACAATAATAATAGTAGTAATAACTGGTGGTATCTATTATATTTTCAGGTTATTAATTTTTCATTTTGGGTAATCATATATAAATTAATTATGATTTAGTCTATCCATAAAAAATCTGTATTCAAAAGATAAATAATAGATAAATAAATAAATAAATAAATAGAGAAATAATAGATAAATAAATAAATAAATAAATAATAGATAAATAAATAATAATGGGAGCGGGTTGAGATAACATGGGAAATCTAACAAAGCATATTCAAAACATTAGCTGAAAAAGTGGGCACCAACTGACAATTAGTTTGGGACAAAAAAAGCAAAAAAGAGAAGAGTCATCTCCTCTAAATAATCATGACATGCTATTGCTGTCTCCTCTCCATATATGAAAATAATAATAATAAATATATATACCCTGCGGCCTGCTCTCTATCATTAGTACCAAAGCCATTTTCCGCCGTTTCTTTAAAAATATATATCATATTATTACATTACTTTTTTAGAAGAAGAAAAACATTTACTTCCATTTATTTAATTCCTAAGATTTATTCTTCCACTCGGCAATTTATATGAAATTTTTTATTACATTAGCAAAAAAAATTGGTACTGTTCAAGAAACTCATAGTTCTATATGATTTGACAGTTGTTAACCGATTATTTCAAAATTGTACCAAAATCTATGTACAACTATACATAATTAAATGATAAATAATATACTTTAATTTGGTCCTTCGTGAGCACACATATATTATATGTTCAAATGAAATAGTCGTTGATATTTGATTATTCGAAGTTTAGTATTATTGGGTCGAGATGTAAAATAACCATTTTGAAAAAATTTGTTGTTTACAATCATATATATTGTATCTTCAGGGATGAGTCCTTATTATTGGATCAAGTTTCCTAATTTTATGGACGACCTTTTCGATTTATTGTGTTTGAATTTCCTTGATTTGGCTTAAAAAAGAAAAAATAATTACCAAATATATCATTTACAAAATAATTACCAGATAATTATATAGGTAAATATTTTGTTAAATCAACTTATTTATTTATTATTATTTTAATATTTTGAAGCTATCAACCAGTCTCCAGTTGGCTACAACTAAGTATGGTGGCTAAGAAAACGAACGACTGAGGATGTTCCTCTGGACTAGCCAATGGAATCAAATATAAATATTGGAAAATATTATATGACTGAGACTGAAGGTGACTGAATGAGAAATATCATAAGTTTTATTTAATTATGTATTAAATTAAAATAATATTTTAAAAAATAAAGCTTTATCGAGGATGTGACTATTTAATTTATTTGGGTTCATATTCATGTCCGTATTAACTATTTTGGAATTTTTTGTTCATGTTTGTATTCGTTTATTAAAGTGAATTATTTTGCAAATGTAATCACAAACACAATTGTACATAAGTTCGTGAGCAAAATCGATCAAACAAACAAATTTTAAAACGTACATTAATTATCAATCTTTCAACAAACAAAATTAATATTTATATGTGGTATAGATTGAAGGATAAAAATTATACATAATAATACTATAGTAATTATAAGTTATTTTGTTAATATTTATATTTACTATTATAGCTATTACTTTTAATAATAATCAACTGATTAAACAAGCTCATTTGAAAACAAGTTTAAAAGATGAATTATTCACAGGGTGTTTCTAAAACCACCACTAAATTTATTGTTTACACTATATTAATTTTACTTATAAAATTAGATATGATATAAATAACATAAATATTTTTATTTAAAAATTAAAAACAAACATAAATTTTAATTTTTAATAAATAAATATTTATTTCATCCACACACAAAATTAATAAATATTTATTTATTAAAAATTAAAATTTATGCATATTGTTAATTTTTAAATAAAAGCATTTATGCCATTTATATTTATATTTAATTTTATAATAAAATTAATATAGTGTGCAAAATAAATTTAATGACAGCTTTAAAAATACTCTTAATTCATATTCATGTTCAATTCATTTATCAAATAAGCCCGGGATCGTCCGAGGAAAGTTCCAAATTCACATTGGTTGGAAGGTCTGGTTGCTCCATTAATGGCGGGTGGTGGGCAGTAACACCTGGCATATGACTATTGCTTAGAAGAGTTCCACTATGGTCTATGGTCCGTGAACTCAGCCGCGTGCCACTCACTTTCCGCCTGCTATCTGGCATGTGAATAGCCACTTTCCACACCGACTATGGTAATTAATGTGCTCTTAAGGAAAATAATTGAACTGTAGTTCGTAACTGTAATAATTGTCGCCATATTTAATTTAAGAAATAATTTAATATATACCCCTTTATTTTGATCTTATATAATATATGACCTTTTTTTATAAATTTTTATTAATGATTTTAAATTGTAATTATATTTTGTTTATGCTCAAATTTTGTTGAATTTAATTTTTTATTAAAAAATAATTGATTAATACTTCTAATTTCGCCATGTTGACTGTAATGACAATAATTTATGAAGAGTTTATAAAATTTTAACGAAATAGAATATTAATTGAACAAAATAGAAAAAAAATATGTTTTTCCTACCTGTACAATTTCTAAAAGAAATAATTTTAAAAAATAATGTGTTAATTTTAATTAGTTATATTTTATTTTTCTTATTTTAAAAGAATATTTTTATAATTTGGTAAAATACAAATTTTTAAAATATTTTTTCCATTTTTTACACATAACCCTTATCGCATATATTAAAATGAGATATTAGACGCGAAAAAGTATAATTTTTTGTTAATTATTTAGGTTTAAATAATATTTATTATGTATTAAAAAATTAATAATAATTTTTTATTTTAGATAATTTAATTATTATATAATTTAATATAAAAGCAGTATTTTTATTTTGGATTGAGAAAATAAATTTTTTAAAATGTTGTTTTATATATATTTTTATTAATAAAATAATAAAATATTTCAAATATTTATTAATTATATTATAAATATATTTTTATTTTATTTTTTAATATATTATAAATCGTGAATTCAAGGTGAATAAAGTTTAACTTAACCGCCATAAAATTAAAAAAAATTCTATAATTAAGAAACCTTAAAAAATTAATAATAATAATAATAATAATAAAAAAAAGGAATCGTATATAGCTGCGGTTACACGATTTTGTTGTACTTCGTTGGACTTTCGCAAGATTTTTCACAAGCGGGGTCTTTTTATTTGTTTATTATTTAGTTTTAATTTTTATTTTTGGTATATTTAAGGGCCTCACCCCGCTGCTCTTCTTTCTTGATAAGTGAAGCTACGGTTCACGTACTTCGCTTTTTACTGTTTAAGGTGGTAGCTCCGCCGTGGATTTTCATCGGAGTAATTTTACGGTGAGTGTTGTTTCATTGCGGTTTTCGTAGCATTTTGTGGAGTACAAATTATGATTTGCGTTGGAATGCGTTTTCTTGATCCGATTTTAATGGGAGAGGAGTGTTATGATTACAAGCAGTGGGTTGATCTTCGTTTTTGTTTTTTAAATCAGGGTTTAATCTAGCATGTGTTTTGACTTAAATTGGTCGGTTTTTTTGTTTAATCGGGTAATAATTCTTTTTGCAGAGATTTGTGTTGAGTTTAAGCAAGAAAGTTTGCCTTTTTCCTGATTCGAATCCACAGAAGTTGCAGAATTTTTATTTTAATAATTCCTTGTTTCATCTCCATTGTTTTTCACAGGACTTGTTTCTGAGATGGGTATGAAAGTAGCCCCGTCTTCACTGCATTGGTCACAGCCTTCAGTACCACACTCGCCTTCTTGTTCTCAAACATTGGCGTCGGCGATCTCCTCCCCGTCATCAAAACGACGTAGTTTCACGACCGGCGACGGAGCTCTCTTCTGCCGATTCGTCGAGCGGTCGGGCCTGCTTTTGGGCCCAAACCAATCATCTGCGCTCTACAGGTCCCGATCTTGTGGAAATAATCGGTCTCGGGCCCGGAGTATCAGGAGGGCCTTAACTGCTAGCTTGGATTCATTTTCTGACGAAGAATTCTCCAAAAAGATTCAGGAATTGGCTCTGAGATTTCAGTTAAGTGAAGATGATGATTCTGTGAGAGCAAAACTGGATGATTCTTTGGACACGGAACCGGAAAATGGTGATGTTGCATCAATCTGTGAGGCAAAATTCATGGAAAACTGTAGGCCGTTCGATGCTCTGGAGCCTCCGGATTTTCCGGAGAGAGATGAGATCATTCCTGCCAATATTGAGAGGATAGCAAATAGCGTCGATATCCCATTATCACTCAGGATAATAAAGAGGAAGAAACAATGGCAAGAGGGTTTCGTCGAGGCCGGAGAGTCGGCTTATTGTTCCATGAAGAAGGCCTTTTCATCAATGGTGTTTATAATCCGAGAACTCCAAAGCTACACTATGCAAATGAGGGAGATTCTATTTTACGAAGATTTGCAGGGGATTTTAGCCAATGTTCATAAGGAGATGCATGCTTCTTTCGTGTGGTTATTTCAGAAAGTTTTTGCTCAAACTCCAACTTTGATGGTTTATGTGATGATACTTCTTGCAAATTATAGCGTTTATTCTGTGTCGAGTAATGCTGCATTAGCTGCATCATTACCAGTACAGCCATACGCCGTCACCACCGAAGAAGTTTCCGTAGTAGAAGATCATAGTCCATCTAAGTTTGATTCATCAGTTGTTAAGACACTAAAGTTGTCTTCTTCTTCGAGTGGTAAGACCACCACGGTAGGAGGAGGCAGCGGTGGTGGTGGGAAATTCCGGTCAGTGGCTAGCGGGACTGATGGAGATGGGAAATTTGATGAATCAAGTTATTATTACCATACTATTGATGGGGAATCATCGGTTTTAAATCCATCGAGAAGTAGTAGGGAAGAATCAGTTTCTAGGCAAGTTTCAGTTGAAGAAGAGGAGGAAAGTTTATGGAACTCTGTTGAGGAAGAGGCTTCTAAGATGCAGGCTGAGTCAAGAGACGAAGCTTTGGATCAACAAACAATGATAAGATTTGTATCTCCAATTGATGCAAAGGTCGATGAGGATGATCATTCAGACTATTTCAGAACAGAGCTCCTATACCAAACAGAATTGGCCCAGGAGCCTAACAATCCACTTTTGCTAGCAAATTATGCTCAATTCCTCTACCTTGTTGCCCGGGATTTCGACAGGTATACCATTTATTTACTTCTGATTAGATGTTATTTCTTATTTTTATGATAATTTTCAACTGTTCATGCCAATTAGAACGTTGTTTAAGATATTATCACATCTTTGGAGTTGTGTGATTGGTGGGCTGTGTGTGTTTTTGATGATATGTCTGATTCTAGAAGTTGCTGTAGTTGTGTTCAAGGAATGTGATTTTTGTGGGGAAATTGTTGTTTGAATTCGGGCTGAGCTCGGGCTGTGTGTGATGATAGTACAATGTGTGGTGCAGTTTCTATTTCTCTTTTTGGTGACGGATGATATCTGTGAACCAAAACAGCTGGGGGCATATCTTGAAGCCCACTAGTGAAAATATCATAACAACCCTTGGCAATTTCCCTAAAGGCTGTACTTTGTTGTCCTGATTCTAGTTTGAAAAATCTGCACTTAATTCTAACAATCCGGAGACGGAGCCAAACGAGCGTGGGGCCACGGGCAAGCTCAGTTGGCCCCACCAGCAGCCCCCATGCCTTGGAATTCCGTTGATTGTACAAACTCTTTGCCCTCTTCTCTTTGCAACTTCATTCTTGTCTGAATCTTCAATATTTGGAATCTTTTGGTTATAAATTTGTAGCGTCTTGACCGTATATGATTCATACAGACGACTCTATACAGTGCGCGATAAAGACTAGTGTTTTGATTTGTTTTCTCATCTCTTTTGCTGGAACAGAGCGGAAGACTACTTCAAGAGAGCCTCGAAGGTGGAACCGAAGGATGCAGAGGCATTGAACAAATACGCGACTTTCTTGTGGCTGGTGAGGAACGATCTCTGGGCGGCCGAAGAGACCTACTTGGAGGCAATCTCTGCAGAGCCGGAGAATTCATTCTATTCAGCTAACTACGCACACTTCCTATGGAATACTGGCGCTGAAGACACATGTTTTCCTCTGAGCTCGTCGGAAACCACCACGAGTGATGGCGTGTAACGTCGAAAACTGAGAAGATCATCATCATTGTCCACGACCAGCAATGCATTTTAGTGAGAGTGTGGATCGTTGCTTATGGTTTGTGGGGAGGAGAATTTACTTCTCCATGAGCTAGGTTGACTTTGTTTATGATTCTTATAAATAGTTTTTCTTTTCTTTTTTTAAAGAAAAAAAGTTTATATATAATGGCATTTTAGGTTGGGAAATGGGGATTTTGCTTTTTTTTAATATTTTTATTTGGTGGGTGTAGGAAGGAGATAAATGCTTCTTATATTGTCCTCTACTTACAAGAGCACTTGGCAAAATTGTAATTAGGCTTTCTTTTTAATAAGTAAGTGCCAATTTTTCCTTTCATTTCCTTTGTTTATTATTATTATTGTCAGCAATATATTTAAAAAATAAAATAAATTATTTTAAAATATAATCTTAAGTAGATTAGTATTTAAGAATGTTAAAAATATTATATTATTTTAATATATAAAAGATAGAACCCCAAATAATTATATTTTTCATATGTAATACCTCATGTTAATATATTTGCTATACACCAAATAGAAACTAAAGTTATTTGTATTTTAACATAAAAAATCTGTTAAAAGAAAAAAGAATCTACTATTCAAAAACTCACACATTATTTTCTATTTTATTTTTCAGAAACTAAAAATATTATATTTAAATTATTTTATTATTATATTAATATAAATTAGTCTTATTTATAAATCTAAATTATTGCAACCAATTCATTTAATATTATATAATTAATTTTTCGCCAAGTTGTTTTACAAAGCAATAGAAACCAAAATTTATATGACGTACGATTTTAATTTTAATATTTTGATAATGAACATTCAATTTTGACAAAAATAAATGAGATAAACTTTGCATTTTGTTGCATCTTGGAACACTTTTAATACCATGTTTTAATATAAAATTAATTATATATATACATATATATATATATATATATATATTTATTCCAATATTTTAGTCAGCATATTAATCTGTATATGCCACGAAATTGACTAATGTACACAAATTGACATTATTGCAGCTCCATTAAAGAAAAAAGAAAAGGATGATGGCGACAAGCTAATGGGCCCTAGATAATGACATGGGCTGGACTTTTATCTAACCTATTATTGGCCCAATGATCGATGTAGTCAGTTTTAATACTAATATTTTATATTTTATTTATTAAATTGTATTTTAGTAAGATAGAAAATCAAATGCCAAAACAAACCTATAAACCTTTATATAAAATGGCATGTAGATATATATATATATATATATATATGGATATATCAAATTCTATTGTACACAAAATTATAATATGGTACTGCAATTTATCAAATTTACAAAATTACTAAATTTATTTTCTATTTCAACAAACTTTATTCATTATGTTTCTGATTGTAATTTTAATTTTTGTTTTACACATCAAACATTTTATCACATTTTAGAGTGTTTTAATTGGGTTTTCCCCCCATATTACCGCAACTCCTAGCACAGAGTTAGTCAAGACTTCTTCCTCGAGTCTTGTCATGATTGTGAATTCAATGAAAGAGTTTTACAAACGACATTGTACTTCCTCACTAGCATTATATTATTGAATTACAACTCACCTATTATCCAAGATTTTCCACTAATGCCTCCCGAAGGAGTTCGTGCCATATCTCTGTCTCGATGTGGCTAAAGGATTAAAGTGAAAACAAAATAACTTCACATATTTTACAATTTAATCATCCACCTATATATCATTACGAGAGAAAAAAATAACTTTACATATTTTATAATTTAATCATCCACCTATATATCATTACGAGAGGCACAAAATGTGTCAAATAGCACAAAATTATAGCATCATTTTTATTGTCCAATAAAAAAAAAATCATATTTGATTTGCATCTTATTATTTATGTAAAATAAATCAATATAGTAGTACACTAGTACATATGGTAACATGAATTCATATTAATAATGTTTTTTTATCCATGTTAAATAAAATCCTATAAATTTAGGGTGTGTGTATATATATATATATTATTTGCAAGATCGATAATTAATAATCAATATGTATTACATGGTAAGTGTACCATGTAGTTTGTTAAAGTTTAATTAATAATTAAAATTAGCGTGAATAATAGGAAAAGGTAATAATTATCATGTTCAAAATTACTAAAATATGTAATTAATTAGGTACATCATTTATATTGAAATATATTTTTTATTTTGTTAAAATCCTTCTATATTTATTTATTTCATTAACATTATAAATAAAATATTTTATGTAGTCTCATAATATACTTATATTGTTTTTTTGTTATGTAATTTAAATGATCTTATATTTAATTATATCTAAAAGTATATGCCGATATAATTGAAGTGATTGTTTGTTAATGAGTCAGTATATTTATTAATTTATTTATTATAATACAAAAATTATTTTTTATAAAATTTTAAAATATTTCATAAATTTCATGATTTCTAATGTGGTATGTTTTTTAAGATTAATGCACTTTTTTTTTTTTTTTTTTTTTTTTTTTAATTTAGCAATTCAGTGCAGGAAGCGACTTTTTGATGACGTGGGTCCAGTAGCTCGACGAGCGCCACTACAGTACACATGTTACCTAATCCAGATCTTTAATTACAATAAAACTTAGCGTAATAATATAAATCTAATATGTCGTAATTACTTGTATTTTAGTAGGGGTGTAAATGAGTCAAGTCTAACGTACTGTTGTTCAAGATTGTTTGAAATTTTATCGAACTTCTCATATTTTGTTTGAGATTGGTTTAATTATTAATCGAGTCGAGCTTGAACGAACTTTAATCGAGTCGAACACGAGTCGAGTTCGAGTAGTTTGATATTTTATATTTGTTTTAACGAATTTGCTTAATGAATTCAAGCTTAAGTCAAATTTTAGATTTATCAAACGTAAAATTATGTTCAAATTTGTTTGATGTTGTTATAAAATTGAGTTCAAACAAACGAGTTCGAAACTCGAATAGATTAACAAATGGTAAATCAGGACGCATGATCGAGTCCTGGCAGCCGCAGTGTGGGAGTTTTATCCCTCTAATGTGAGAAAGATTTAATTCCTCCACCAATCTCTGTCGCCTTTGCCCCAAGTAGATATAAAATCTTGTTCGTGGCGTCCATCGTGGCGACGTGTATCAGACTCGAGGTGCCACATAGCAGATGACTCTTTTTATAATATAAGTGGTGGGCCAACCCGGCCTGATCGCTTAATAGCAATTTAAATGGGCCAGAAAAATTTGCCTTCTCTAAGGTGGGCTAATTAAATGGGCCAGGCCCAATATAGACCGAATCCAATCCAATCTAATAGTAAAATGAAAGTTGCAAACTATTGGGAGAAGATTTCGGTTGCAGAATATGAAAATAGTTCAGTTCCCATCACTCTACAGCGTGAGCGTGCGAAAGTATTAAAGGGAAGAACTCTCCTACCGAAGCACACAGTTCGTCTGCGAGTATTGCTTGGACCGGGCAAAGGGAAAAGCCAATCCATCGTCTCCGACTGTTTGATATGGAAACCCTAGTTTCTTCTTACCATTATCCACGTTTGGCCCACCGCCGCCACTCCGCCGTCCCTGCATTGACGGCCACCTTCACGACTCTACGCACCGTTAAATGCAGAATTTTCCCTCCGTCGTTAGGTCTGTCTACACTATATTCATTTATTGTTGATTGATCCTTTTTACAAATCCCTTGTGGTATTAGTTCGTTTTCTTGTCTGCATGTGGATGTCTGTGGGTGGGGGTGGCCGCGGGGGGCCGGGGGATTGCTGTTTTGCTTGAGATTTATGATATTGTGGTGGATAGTCGACGCTGGTGTCTGGCATTCATGTTAATGCAACAATTATGTTGTTTTTTGATTGATGAATTAGGTGAGAAAGGGAGAAGGAGTATGTACGGATGTTTTGTTTGCTTTCTTTTCTTTCGTGTCTGGATTATAATGACGTTAATCGCTGCAGTAGATCACTCTCTCAAGTTCAAGGAAGCTGCTAAGGATGGGAATTTGATCCCTCTGTTCAGGCCCATATTTTCTGATCACCTGACTCCGGTGCTTGCATACCGGTGCTTGGTGAAGGAGGATGAGAGGGACGCCCCCAGTTTTCTTTTTGAGTCTGTTGAGCCGGGCTTGAAAGCTTCCAGTGTCGTAAGATCTCTTTCGTCCTGTTTGCAGTTATAACTATGTGTGTGTTTGTGTGTGTAAATTAGATTGCATTGATGATAAAATACAACATTATGGATATTTCATGAATGGTAAACTTTTATTGGTTACTGGAGGTTTTTGGTAAAAAATAGTTTGGGTTTGCCTGACTTTGTCAGGAAATTTGTTGTGATGCTTTTAATATCTAGTGAAATGTTTGGTTGAAACAGTGAAAAGAATTACTCTCAAAGTTTAGACAGAATTGATTGCTAAACAATTACGCTCAAAGGTTAAACTAAGTTGATGTCTTTATCTTCTTTGTAATTTGATGATGTAATGATACCGGAAACCTTGATCCTTTACTAGTAATGTGTTCCTCTTTTACTTTTATGTTGCTTTAGCTATTCTTCAATCATATTTTCCAGGGGCGATATAGTGTAATTGGAGCTCAACCATCAATGGAAATTGTGGCTAAAGAGAACATGGTAACCACAGTTGATCATCATGATGGAAGGAGGAAAGAGGAGTTTGTGGAGGATCCCATGGTCGTCCCTCGCAGGCTTATGGAGAAGTGGAAGCCCCAACGAATTGATGAGCTCCCTGAAGCATTTTGTGGTAATTTGTGGAACATTTAGGGGCTATATATAAATATATATATATATATATATTTTTAAATTCATGTAAATATGGAATGGTAGACGTAATTGATACGAATGATGTTTAAAAAGTGGCTGTGATGAGGTATACATCTGACCTCAGGATCAAGGAAAGCAGATCACTACGGGCCTTCCATATTGCTTTAAAACTCATGTAAATATGGAACGATAGACTTAATTGATAGTATGATGTATAAAAACTAGCTTTGATGGGGTAACATCTGATCTCAGGACCAAGGAAAGCAGTTCTCTACTGGCCTTACATATTGCTTTGGTCTGAATCATAATGACTATTTTGTGGCTCCACAATTTATTTGCCATTTTTTTCACTGTGCATCTTCTAAAATCAGTTCCCCTTGGATACAAATATGTAAGAAGTCGGATCTATCTGGATTCCTAGAAACTAATGTAGAGGATCTTAATATGCAAGGAAAGTTACCTATACTTCAATGAAACTCAGGTTTATTTGATTTCTCCTGGATTTGGTGAAGTCTGATATTTCCGGACTGTTTTAATTAATGTTGGATTCATAACACTTGGCCTTTATCTGATTCAGATGAGGACCATGCTTCTGTATCATTTGAACTTATTTATCTTCCATAATCTTGTCATGAATTGATATATCGATTGGTTAGAGGCTTATTTGGTATTGGTTTTTTTATTCATAAGTACAGACTTGCTATTTTTCCGGGCTGTAGCTCATATATATATATATATATATATATTTTTTTTTAAATTCATGTAAATATGGAATGGTAGACGTAATTGATACGAATGATGTTTAAAAAGTAGCTGTGATGAGGTATACATCTGACCTCAGGATCAAGGAAAGCAGATCACTACTGGCCTTCCATATTGCTTTAAAACTCATGTAAATATGGAACGATAGACTTAATTGATAGTAAATGTATAAAAACTAGCTTTGATGGGGTAACATCTGATCTCAGGACCAAGGAAAGCAGTTCTCTACTGGCCTTGCTTTGGTCTGAATCATAATGACTATTTTGTGGCTCCACAATTTATTTGCCATTTTTTTCACCGTGCATCTTCTAAAATCAGTTCCCCTTGGATACAAATATGTAAGAAGTCGGATCTATCTGGATTCCTAGAAACTAATGTAGAGGATCTTAATATGCAAGGAAAGTTACCTATACTTCAATGAAACTCAGGTTTATTTGATTTCTCCTGGATTTGGTGAAGTCTGATATTTCCGGACTGTTTTAATTAATGTTGGATTCATAACACTTGGCCTTTATCTGATTCAGATGAGGACCATGCTTCTGTATCATTTGAACTTATTTATCTTCCATAATCTTGTCATGAATTGATATATCGATTGGTTAGAGGCTTATTTGGTATTGGTTTTTTTATTCATAAGTACAGACTTGCTATTTTTCCAGGCTGTAGCTCATACAAGTGATTGTTTTATAGTATTTCTTCTATTGCTGTTATGCACCACTTTTCTTTTACTGAAATTTTATTTTCTTTACCCCCCCCTCCCCCAAAAAAAAAGGTATATGGCAAATGGTGGGCAGTTGAAAATAGTGATTGTGTACAAGATGCTGCGTACTGTTTGCATAAATGATGTTCTATTCCACTAGTACAATCTTTTATTTTATCTTAAGCCCTAAGCAGATCCTTTAACAGTATATTTTCTCCCGAACAGGTGGTTGGGTTGGTTATTTTTCATATGATACAGTTCGTTATGTAGAAAAGAAGAAGCTTCCCTTCTCAAAAGCTCCTGCAGATGACAGAAACCTTCCTGATCTTCATCTGGGCCTTTATGATGATGTAATTGTGTTTGACCATGTGGAAAAGGTTCATCACTCTCTCCTGATATATATGTATGTGTGTGTGTGTGCAGTTTTTTCTTAGATCATACAATGCACACACAATCAGTTGCATTATTGTACAAGCTGCATCTCTTTGAACTGGCCTATTTTCTCATTTTATTGCCTGTGTATTATAAAGTTTCTTCATCTGACTTTTTGGCTTACTCAAATGGTAATAAACCTAGTGAGAAGAGAACATATATTTTGGATATCCTATATCTGAGATTCTCAATAACTTTTACCCTGCTAAATGTTCTATTTAGTATCTCCCTTACTAGATTAACAAAATTCAAATCTTTGGCAGTAAGTTTATGAGGCTATTTTTATCATGCACACTTCTAGTTAAAGAATCTTATTTCGAAGACTAATTGTTCTTGTTACTTCCATTATACTGTTTACTGAGTATTGGATGGTTATTTGCTCATGTGCTTTCTCGCAGAAAGCATATGTGATACACTGGGTCAGGTTGGATCGGTTTTCTTCTATTGAGGAAGCCTATGATGATGGGATGAATAGATTAGAAGCTTTAGTGTCAAGAGTGCATGATATACAGACGTAAGTGATTTCATTTTAGTCTTAAATATCTAAATTTATGTGTAGTTTTTATGTTTATCAATTTTCTCGTTTTTGATTTTTCCTTGTAGGCCTAGACTTGCTGCAGGTTCAATAAAATTAAACACTGGGCTTTTTGGTCCATCTTTGAGCAACTCCACCATGACAAGTGAAGAATACCAGCAGGCAGTACTGCAAGCTAAGGAACATATCCTAGCTGGAGATATTTTTCAGATTGTCCTCAGCCAGCGTTTTGAACGTCGTACTTTTGCAGATCCTTTTGAAGTTTACAGAGCGTTAAGAATTGTCAATCCAAGTCCATATATGGCATACTTACAAGTCCGTCTACTCTTTCTTGAAATCCGTTCATTCATGGGGGTTTCACTTTTATCCCCTTCTTTCCTCATTTTGTTTTTCACAATTTGCAAACTTATCTGTGGTGATTAGGCAAGAGGTTGTATCCTTGTTGCTTCAAGTCCAGAAATTCTTACTCGAGTTAAGAGGGTAAGGACCTTCTTCTGTCTTAATGCAACATTGCCCTCTGACTTATCCTACTATATCTTATGTTTATTGTATAGTTCTTCCTCCTTAAAGCTTCCAACTGTTGCTGCTGATGACATCATTGCTGCCACCATCTGTTTATCTATTGATATTTTAGATGTACTGACTGCTTTATTAGGATTGTGTCTGCTCTTCTTGAAAGTTAAAAGTGGTTTTTCCAGTTGAACTGCTTCAAATACACACTTACACACACAGATATATATATATATATATATATGCATATCAGTACTTGTCTTGATGACATCAGTTCTCTTCCATCACGCAGTCCATATGACCAGACCATGATACATAAATCATATCCTTGCATTAGTAAACAGCAGGAAACAAGCTTCCTTGTATTTGTCATCTTTCAACCATAAGTGAAAGGGTAAAAAGCAGTATGTGTAGCAGAAAACAACCAAGTTTTGGAGATTCTTTTCCATTGCTCTTTTCTTTTATCAAGGACCAATGCTGAGAAGCAGCTATTGCACCCGAATCTGTTTGGAACACAGGCCATAACATAGTTAGCCAAGAGGAATCCACTGTGGTTCTGACAGGGGGTTCCCTAGTAATAAGATTCATAAAGGCAGACTCTTCAGTTAGATTTCCAACTGTAGGCGTTGGGTCTAGTGTCTGTTATTGTCTCAAGCTAAAATATTTTAATCGAATTTATCATGAGAGTAACAAATTAAAGGAAGGGGAAAGCTCAAGGGAAGCGTATGCAGCATATACTCTGCTGTAACTCATCCTACCATGTTTGTCTGGTTACAACTTCCATTTGACATTGTTACTTCCCAGTGTACTGTTTCTGCAAGAACATTTTTATTCTGAAAGTTCATATTTGTATGGTTATAAGCCTACGATGCAGGAACAAGTCTCTGTTTATTTCCATTAGATAAATGTTTATGGTTCCATTGTTTTTTTCATTTGCTTTTATTAGCTTTGACTTCATCCCTTTTTCATTTATCTTTCTTGATGACAGGGAACGGTCACTAATCGACCTTTGGCTGGAACTGTCCGGAGAGGCAAGACGCCGAAAGAAGACTATATGCTCCAAAATCAGCTTTTACATGACGAAAAACAGTGTGCTGAACACATTATGCTTGTTGACTTGGGAAGAAATGATGTTGGAAAGGTTGGTATCATCTATTTCCAGTAGACACATGTGGCTTCTGACTTCTTACAAAGTTAGGTGTTCGGGATTGGTAAAACTTGCCCATGCATTACTTAATTAAAATGCTGAGGACATAGCTTTAACAGAGTGTGTTGCCCTATCAAGTTTCTTCTGACATAATTTCTGCTGGGCTAGAATCATTATTTTAATCATAGGGGGTTAACGTCGCTCCAAATTCTTCAAATTGATAAAATTTTGGGGCTCCAAGTTAATCAACTCTACTGCTTGATTTCCTGATGAGGCTACTTTGTGTTAATAAAGCATTATGGTTTAAAGCTTATTTGGATACCATTTTCCTTCAATATTTGCATGCTTCATCTTCAATAGAGCATTATAGAGCTTGAAAACAGTTATTTGCATGTCAAGATTATCACTGAGAATATCTGTTTGATACTGAAGTTCTATTATCATTCCCTGCTATATTCGTTTTCAATTGAAATAAGTGTTTTTCTCTTCTCCTGGGGATCGGTGGGGGTTAGGGGTCCATATATAGACAAAAGATTTAAATTGGTTTACGTTACAGCAATTTCAACCATTGCTGTTAACCATACCAATCTAAGAGTGTCTGGCATTTTGTTTGTTTTTTTGGTTATAATTGTGATGCTCGACTTCTCATTTGAGGACTTGAGGATTGTTTTCACAATTCCTTGTTGCTTAAAAACTTCATCTGTAAGGAGATGCAGAAATTGATTTATTTGTTTATCCTCTTCCCTGGTTATTAGTATGAGTGGCATACAAAATTTCTGGGCGAAACCATCATATTTATTTGTTTTGTCTGTTTTTCTCAGATTATTTTCACTCAAAATATTAAGCTGCATATGTCAGTTCTACATGACTATGACTATTTCAAGGGGAGTTAGAGATGACCTGTAAAGAGATACATACTAGCACATAATTGAGTAATAATTAGGAACACACAAAGGAAGTGAAAGGCTTTCTATTTTGGTTTCAGAGTGTGCTTACATGCTGGGATTTATATGGAGTTCCATTTTTTGAATCTGATTTGTCTGTTTCATTGCTCTGTGCAACTTACTTAGATTAACTTTGTGAATGCAGGTGTCGAAGCCTGGTTCTGTCAAGGTCGATAAACTTATGAATATTGAACGCTATTCGCACGTCATGCACATCAGTTCAACTGTATGTATTCATTTCTAGAGATCATCCTTATTGTTCAATAGCTTTTTTATGCTTGTGAAAAAAAAAAAAGAAAAGAAAAAACTGAAGAAGAGCCGTAGGCACTCAGAGCTGTGTAAGCAAGAAGTTATGTAATATAATGTGTAACATATATGGAAAATTATTGAATTTTTTTCACAGGTTATGCCAGGAAGGTAAACGTTACCGAGCAAATGTATCTTTTCAGTTGTAACTAGAATACTTGATAGTTTTGGCAGGGAAAAAATATGTACTGCCAAAACTTTTTAATATTTCCTAGTCTTGATTTTTTTTTTTTTTTTTTTGAAGGTTACTGGTGAGCTGTTACCTAATTTGACCAGCTGGGATGCTCTACGTGCAGCATTGCCCGTCGGAACAGTTAGTGGAGCCCCCAAGGTTCTCTCCCTCTCTCTCTCTCCCCACCCAAAGAAAACTAATTCATTTTACCTTCTTAATTATTACCCCAAATTCTTATTGTCTCCATCCAACTCATGAGATTGAACCCTATCATTCAATTCATTCATACTCCACAAAGGGTCATCCAAATCTTACTGCAGTTGCACCTCGCATGTCTCTTTCTACACTTGATTTAATTTGCACAGTTGATGTGCTATACAGTGCTAAACTTAGTTTATTATTCCACATCATACACACCTACATGAGTTTGCGTGTGTTTGCCTGTATGTGGACGCATCTCTTGGTCCAAAACTGAATTTTTGGGATATTTTGAATGTCTTCCATCTTTGGATTGTAGCTATAACACTTCCTCAGAAAATAATGTTTTTGAACATCATCTTCATCTAAAAATCTGTACGGGGTGTAATAATGTCCCCATGCAGGTGAAAGCAATGGAATTGATTGATACACTAGAAAAGACGAGGCGCGGCCCCTACAGCGGGGGATTCGGGGGCATATCTTTCTCCGGAGATATGGATATCGCCCTAGCCCTGAGAACAATCGTCTTCCCCACCAGCACACGGTACGACACTATGTACTCATACAAGGACAGTGCAAAACGCCGAGATTGGGTTGCTCATCTCCAAGCTGGTGCCGGTATAGTTGCTGACAGTGTTCCTGCTGATGAACATAGAGAGTGCGAGAACAAGGCTGCTGGTCTTGCTCGTGCCATTGATCTCGCCGAGTCATCATTTGTCGAGAAGTAATACCACCTTAGTGCTCTCTCTCTCTCCCCGCTGATTGGCGTAGATAAGCTGGGTTCAATAAAAGATGGCTTCTTTCTTCATGTTGCTGGTTTATGGTGTAGTGAAGCTAATTTTCACTTATTTTTGTTTTAGAGTTAGATGGGATTGATCGGTTCCAACTGTAAAAATGGACTGGGCCGGTTAAACGTGTTTGACCATCACCTTTTTATTTCTTTTCGAAATTTTGTTAGTTTTTTAAAAATAATTTTAATTATGAAAGTTGGTAGTTTGATGATTTGGTCTCATTATATGTCTCTATTTCTTCTTATTTAAAAAATTGTTGATATCTTTATTTTAAATTCTTCCTTGATATTGCTGGTACGGTGTAATTTTTATTTCGATTGTGATATTTCTTATTTTAAAATATTATTTTGACAAATGGTGCTCGGACAACCAAGACGAATAACTCATGTAGAAGGCAAGAAGGTTGTGAATCCCTCCTACTCTTTTATCTACCTTTGCTTTGTCTTTAATCTACCTAGTTTTGAATCGGAACTGATGTTTATTTGTCAATTTTATTTTCATTCTATTTTTTGTGGCTTTGAGAACCGATAATTTCAGAATCGGATAACCGTGTAATGATGCTTATGAGTAGAAGAAAGAAACATCAATTTTTGTTATGAAGTGTATTAAATAAGTAGGGCGTGTAAGGCATTTTTTGAAGTACAGTTAGAAGCAAGTCACTAAAATCAATTGGACCTACCAACACCGCCCAAATCATTCTTGATTAGTTCAACCAATCAATCATTTGTTTTAATACTCTTTTTATTTCTTTTTCTATGAAGTTAGTATTTATATAATAGTTTAAAAAGTCAAGTTGACTCTAATGTAAAAAATAGTATATTCTCATCTAACTAATTTAAAGAATATTATTGTTTGCATTTTAATTTTTTATTTAAATAAATGTTTTATTTATAAAAATATAAATAGAGATGTACATAGAATTAAAGAATTTACTTCAAGTATTTAAATCAAATATAATGTTTTTTTAAAAGTGACTCTAAGTCAGCAGTCTTTGCGCTTCGAATCTTAAAATAAAATAAGCTCAATTATTAAATAATAAATCTTATATCTATAATTCACTTAATTAATAATTATAATATTATGTAATCAATTAATATAATAAAATTAAAATAAAATAATTTATCTTTTGTACATATTAAGTCGACCACAGTGAATCAATTGAATTGAATATCAAAATCATTAAACATGGACTTACACTTTTTTAGAATACGACCTTTTATATTTCTTTTGGGCATTTTTATACACACAATACCTATTATACCTTTTAAAAAAAAATTCAAAATAAAAAATCAGTCTCTCTCTCTCTCCCTAAACCCTCGCGACTCTCTCCTCTTTTCTTGCCTGCCCGCCGAACACATACCATTCCAACCCTACGGCACCGAAAATCTGAATTTTCTTCCCTTCTCTCCACACCCCTCATCACGCGAAAACCATGGATGCAGAAGGCGACAATGTGTCGAGTACTCCAGGTAATATTTCTTGTAAAATACGCTGTTTATTTTTTCATTCATATCGCGATGCGTTCGGTGCTGGTCAACCGAATAACCTGTGACGCGATCGGCTCTGGTGCACCGAACTCATCCACAGACGTTCGGCGTGCACAGGCCGAACTCATCCACAGGCGTTTGGCGGCCGAACGCTTCCCTGCATGTTCGGCACTCATCGACCGAATGTTATATGACCTGTTCGGTAAGCAATGGCCGAACGTAACTTGATATGTCTAGGGTTCTCAATTTTTTTTTTTTTAAGTAAGGGTATATTGGTCAATTATATCATGTCTATTTTTGTCCAAAAAAATTGTGTCGTGTGCAAAATAAAAAATGTGATGTGCATAGAAACACCCATTTCTTTTTATGTTATATGAGAAAATACTCCAAACAAATAGAGTTCCAGATTTTTGTCTTCCCTTTATCTTTTCCTCTGCTCTGCTTCACAAAAAAAAGAGACCATATCATTAAAACTGGAAAGGACCCATTTTTCTTTTCATAGAAAATAAGTGTTCTGCATCAGTTTCTTGAATCAGTGTAATCCCTGTTTTCTATATTCATCAGCTCTTGCTTCTGAACAAGAATCAATAAAGCCCAATTCTGTTTTTACTTGTAAATTCAGCTTCTGTTGTAATTTCAGGTTCCCAAATTTGATTTTTCTTAGAGAATGCCCATTACTAAGGTGTATATAGTGTAAGTGTGGGTTGAATTATTATCTATCTTTTGATTTTGTTGAGGTTTTTTGATTGAAGATTATGTTTTATGTCTTAAGGTTCTACTCTCTGTACGGACATGTGGAAACCATGGCAAGAGAAATACAAAAGGGGGCTAATGCAGTTCCTGGTGTTGAAGCAACACTTTGGCAGGTATTTTCTTCATTTATTTTTCTTCAATATTAGCTGGGATTGGATTAGATGATTGATTTTTGGTATTGGAATTGTTTAAAAATCATGGACTTCAGTTTCTTGATTCCAAATACGATTTCAGAGTTATGGCGGTTGATTGATTCTTGGATTGTTGAAAAGTTAATGATCAATATTCTTTGAAGTAATATCTCATTCAAGGGCATACAATTCCAAAAAAAAATAAAATAATAATAATTAAAAAAAAAAGGAAAATTGATGATGTTGTTCTTAGATTTAGGCATTTAGCAGAAACTTGATGTTTGTTCAGAAACACTTCTCAATTGGAAGTGCTTCCAAAAAAGGGCTTCTAATTAAGAGTTTCTTGGTAAGTCCTTTTACTCTGTTAAGAGATGTTTGGTGAAAACTCATTTCAATAAGCACATGAAATGCAAGAATGTGATTTCAGAAGCCACCATTTCTGGCATCTGTGGAATGGGCTTTGGGGGTCATGACTTCTCCCAAAATTCCATCTAAAAGAATTATCGAATATAAAAAGATATGGTACTTTGTTTAGACAAACATCCATTTTGAAAGTGCTATCAAACAAGCTATTAGTTGTTTACTAGTGGTTGAGTGCTTGCTTTCTTACGGGTCAGGTACCCGAGACACTGCCTGAAAAAATTCTAGAAAAGATGAAGGCTCCTGGAAAAGCTGATGATGTGCCTGAAATCAGGCCCGAGCAACTGGTTGAGGCTGATGGCTTTCTCTTTGGTTTTCCTTCCCGATTTGGGGTAATGGCAGCCCAATTCAAAGCATTTTTCGATTCCACTCATGAGATATGGGCCGCCCAAGCTCTTGCTGGGAAGCCTGCCGGAATTTTCTGGAGCACCGGCTTCCATGGGGGTGGACAGGAACTTACTGCGTGAGTTTTTTGTCTTCTTGATTTGTTTTGACAATGTTGTTTCTACTGCTAATTTGATATGTGCCAGAAGTTGTTTGATGGATTTATAGTAAATGAAACTTATTGGCAAAAAATCACTAGGAAGGATGAATACGAATTGAAGAGTGGTACATTGTGTTGCAATAAGCATGAGGAAGTGACGTTTTGTATGTTGGGAGCAGCTGGATTTTTCGGTTTTCTTGATGCTTCGTTGATTTTTAGCATTGTTCATTTTTGTTTTTAGTGTCATAGGGTGCGTCTATTTTCTTCTATAATTCTCACTTTGCACTTATTTCAACTAAAAACATCCATCTATTTGCACAGGAGTACTTTTTCCCATTAAAATTTAGTCAATTGTGTATAAGTAATCTGTACTGAAGTCAAGCTTCTTCGGCACCCTATGAACAAAGATGCTGAAGTCATGCTTCTTTGGAACCCTATGAACAAACATGCTGACACCTTCGAATTTCTGAAGCACACTAGGAGTGAAACATCTGACATAATGTGTGTGGTCGGGACAATTGGCACTTGATCGACAAAGTTTGTATTAGATTCGGCTGGCAAATGAATATTGTGAAGTTGCAATGATGTTTAGATGGACGTTGTTCTCCAAGACTCATTAGGATCTTGTAAACTTCTTCTCGTACATTCAGGCAGAATGTCAATAAAATTTTAAGCTTCCAAGCTTGTTGTAAGAAATCCTAAGATCATAAACAATCACGGGAGGCAATATATTATTATTTTTAAACATATTTCTCCAGGGATTAGACTTTCTGGATTTCATTTTTTTGTTTTCCAGTTAATTCTTACTTGAGTCACTGCCTCTGCAGATTGACAGCCGTAACACAGCTAGCACATCATGGCATGATATTCGTTCCTCTCGGCTATACGTTTGGTGGTGGAATGTTTGAGATGGAACAAGTGAAGGGTGGATCTTCTTATGGAGCAGGAACTTATGCAGCAGACGGGTCACGCCAACCCACAGAGCTTGAACTTCAACAAGCCTTTTATCAGGGTAAGTACGTTGCTGAAATTACACAAAAGCTGAAAATTTGAAGAGAGAGAGAGAAAGAGATCCCACAGCTCTTGAGCAAATTTATTGAAAGGTTGACATGTGGTGTATAGAAAAACCATGGTGTTCTATTAAAGCTGTGAATAATTTGTTCAATAGATCAAAGGGTTCCTATTGTTAGTATCCTAATGTTTTGAAATCAGCAAGTATGATTACATAGAAGAAAAGCTATCTTTCAGACTTCTCGAGGGCTGCCTCGTTGCTAGGCTCTCTCGACAAGTCTGAGTCATCTCCTCATTCCCTTTCTCGTGTTTCATGGCATTGGATGGTACGGAGAATACATGTCACCAGCCAACGCCCTGTGTGTTGTATTACACCGAGTGTTATATCCACTACATGTCTTGCATGGCCGATGTCATTGTGTTAAAAACACATTGTTTAGGCAATGTAAGTGTAAAGTGGATATACATCCGTGTAGCATCCAAGAACCTTGACCGTGTGTTTTCGGATACACTGCATTGATGGTTCTCGTGTCCAGTCCCTCGCTAATAGAAATTAGATAGTCGCTGATACATCTTTGAATTACAGCGTAAAGATTATACCTAATAGGTTTTGAGGTAGCCCTAACAGGGTTCGGTTAATTGAAACTTGGAATAATCGGGATATTTTAAAGGGGTTCGTGCAGTGCCAGATCGAGTGGGGAAAGGGCCCTGACCGAGTGGTCAAATTTCAGAAAGTTTTGCTCACTCGGCCAGTCGAGTGAAGTGGCTGAACGAGTGAGAAAAATCTCACATGCCCGGGTAAAAGGTCCCTCACTCGGCTGCCCGAGTGGTCTGCCAGACGAGTGGTGCGACCAAGTGAGGCTCCAGGTTTGTTTTAAACATTTTTCCTCTCAATTTTCTCTCATTCTTCATATTCCAAACACCCTACTCTCTTCAATTTCTCTTCTCTTTTCCATACGAATCGAAAGAGCAACATTATATAACAAACTTTTTCGTTCAAATCATCCAAGAAATCATATTGAATAACAAATCTTTTCAATTTTTCACAAAAGTTGTGAATATTTGAAGGTTGAAGTAATAACACCAATTTTTTATTTTTCCTCTACTAAGGTATGTTTTGATTTAACCAGTTATCTTATTGATTGAGTATATTGATTAGCGACTAATTGGGAGTATTTTGGCATGAAGTAAGTTATATTTTATTGCAAATTTTCATTGGGTTAACCCCTTTCACAGAGTTTCCAAAAGAATTACAAGTGAAAGATTATATCAAAAACAGGTTTCCTACTTCCCAATTTTGGAAAACAAATGATTTTCAAAGGACTCAAAAATTTTATGAGTTGATCCTTATTGATACAAATTCAGTAGAGATTGTCCACAAAAAGAATGATGAAGGACAAATCTTATATTCAAAATGTATTATCAAACATGTTCTTAGCTTATCCCAATGGGAAAAGTTTACCGATTCAAAATCCTTTTCTATCAGATTTATCCCCAAAGAATATAATTATATAGATTACAAAGATGCTTGGTATAGAACATTCTATATCACTCCTGCTTACCACTCATGGTTTTTTACTTTTCATATTTCTTGTCAGAATAATTTCCTCATTTGGTTTTTTGAATGGTGGAAAAGGATGGGTTCGGAATCCTCCATCCTACCAAAATCTGTTCTCAAAGGTTTTCAAACATTTGCAGAAAACTTAAATCATAAGAATTTAGAAAAAATGCTTAAAAAGTTCCATGGATTCTTTCCTGGAATCTTTACTTTCAAAAGATGTATTCTGATCCATCTCCTCTGTCAATAATTTGTATTTTTAAAGTTAAATGGTGGGCCAAATTTCAACAAGAAATATGTTCAGAAACGGCTATCAAACATTTCCTTCAAACTGGAAACAAGATCAGGTTTAATCCTGAAACTGGTGAAGTTTCTTCTTCGCAGCAAAAACAAAAGACAAAAGACAAAAGACAAAGGCAAAGAAAAAGTCAAAGAAACCAGTGTGGAAGATTTATCTTCACAACAAAAGAGACTCTTTGAGACGATCAAACAAAAATCCTCAATTAGAAAGCAAATTTTTTGATTTTATGTCACAAGAAACTGCAAAATCAAAATCCTCTGAAGAATCAAACTCAGACCCTTTTGGAGGGCCTTTAGCACAAGATCCTTTTGATTTGTAGATAGGTTTTCAAATTATGTAATAGTATAGGATCTTGTCAAAGGACGGCAGAAATTTCAAAAGCTGGTGGAAGGTGACTCATCTCACTTTTCAAAAAGATGATGCTCTCAAAATTCAAAGGTTGCGGCTGAAGATTTTCAAAAGAAGACAAAGTTTGAAAAAGACTTTTCAGGAATTACCGACACTCCAAATTCAGAGACAAAATGGAGATTCAAATCAAATGCAAATGAAGATTGAAATTGAAGACAAATGTAATGTAAATTCAAATTTAGAATTCTCTATAAATAGATTCAAAATTGTATGAGGAACTCACGCTTGAGTTTGCTCGCCCATTCTATCTTTCTGAAATCCCTCTGAAGCTTGAGCTTCCTGTTCAAACCCTCAGCCTGTAAACTACAAGTTGTCATCATATTTTGTAAGTAACAAATTTAATTTCATCTCTCTATCTTCTACATTTCTTTAATTTTCAGAACATTCTGAAAAATTAGGGCAAACATCTGATTCTCTTAAATTTGTAGGGATAGGAATATGATATTGCCAATTATATATTTGATATCTTATTAATTCCCTTATAGAAATATTAATTAAATTGAAAATATTATTATCCATTAAATTTTCATATTCATCTTCATTAGAGATTCTAAATACAGTATTATAACATGCTTTATAAACTCTTAAAATAAGAAAAATTTGAGTAAAAAATTCTGAAGACATAATTAAAGAAATGTAGAAGATTGAGAGATGAAATTAAATTTGTTACTTACAAAATATGATGACAACTTGTAGTTTACAGGCTGAGGGTTTGAACAGGAAGCTCAAGCTTCAGAGGGATTTCAGAAAGATAGAATGGGCGAGCAAACTCAAGCGTGAGTTCCTCATACAATTTTGAATCTATTTATAGAGAATTCTAAATTTGAATTTACATTACATTTGTCTTCAATTTCAATCTTCATTTGCATTTGATTTGAATCTCCATTTTGTCTCTGAATTTGGAGTGTCGGTAATTCCTGAAAAGTCTTTTTCAAACTTTGTCTTCTTTTGAAAATCTTCAGCCGCAACCTTTGAATTTTGAGAGCATCATCTTTTTGAAAAGTGAGATGAGTCACCTTCCACCAGCTTTTGAAATTTCTGCCGTCCTTTGACAAGAACCTATACTATTACATAATTTGAAAACCTATCTACAAATCAAAAGGATCTTGTGCTAAAGGCCCTCCAAAAGGGTCTGAGTTTGATTCTTCAGAGGATTTTGATTTTGCAGTTTCTTGTGACATAAAATCAAAAAATTTGCTTTCTAATTGAGGATTTTTGTTTGATCGTCTCAAAGAGTCTCTTTTGTTGTGAAGATAAATCTTCCACACTGGTTTCTTTGACTTTTTCTTTGCCTTTGTCTTTTGTCTTTTGTTTTTGCTGCGAAGAAGAAACTTCACCAGTTTCAGGATTAAACCTGATCTTGTTTCCAGTTTGAAGGAAATGTTTGATAGCCGTTTCTGAACATATTTCTTGTTGAAATTTGGCCCACCATTTAACTTTAAAAATACAAATTATTGACAGAGGAGATGGATCAGAATACATCTTTTGAAAGTAAAGATTCCAGGAAAGAATCCATGGAACTTTGAACTCTGCATGAAATATAAGCATTTTTTCTAAATTCTTATGATTTGAGTTTTCTGCAAAGGTTTGAAAGCCTTTGAGAACAGATTTTGGTAGGATGGAGGATTCCGAACCCATCCTTTTCCACCATTCAAAAAACCAAATGGGAAAATTATTCTGACAAGAAATATGAAAAGTAAAAAACCATGAGTGGTAAGCAGGAGTGATATAGAATGTTCTATACCAAGCATCTTTGTAATCTATATAATTATATTCTTTGGGGATAAATCTGATAGAAAAGGATTTTGAATCGGTAAACTTACCCTATTGGGATAAGCTAAGAACCTGTTTGATAATACATTTTGAATATAAGATTTGTCATTCATCATTCTTTTTGTGGACAATCTCTACTGAATTTGTATCAATAAGGATCAACTCATAAAATTTTTGAGTCCTTTGAAAATCATTTGTTTCCCAAAATTGGGAAGTAGGAAGCCTGTTTTTGATATAATCTTTCACTTGTAATTTTTTTGGAGACTCTGTGAAAGGGGTTAACCCAATCTCATCAACCCATGCTTTTGTAATGTATTTATGATCTTCAACTTGAGGTTGATTTGGAATGACAATATTTGTTGGTCTTGGCTGAGTTTGAGGAATTGTTGCAAGAACTGATTTGTATGGAATCTCAGGAGGATTTTGTAAGGGAGAAAATCTGTTAGGGCTTCGGATTTGAGTAGAAGGAAGTCTAGGGAAATTTTGAGGTAAAGGGGTCAAATATCGATTTGGAGAAAAGAAATCTAATTCATTTTGTTCAGGAAGCTCATAATCTTTGAGGGATTGAGCTTTAGTCTTGTTGTCCATCATCTGAAAATTTAAATTTGTTTAGATCCTTGTAAAAACTCCCTTGTTAGAAAATCTGGTAAAGAATTGTTTTCTCCTTTGATAAATTCAATATCAAAATCAAATACAGACAAAATAGCTTGCCATCTTGCAAATATTTGTTTTGAAACAATATTTTGAACATCTTTTTGTAAAACCTCTTTTGCCGATTTGCAATCAATACGTAAAAGAAATTTTTTATTGTATAAATCATCTTGAAATTTTGAAATGCATAATACTATACTTAGAATCTTCTTTTTTATTGTTGAATAATTCTTTTGAGCATCATTCCAAATTCCAGAATGAAATCTTACTAATTGTTCTTTTGACTCAATTTCTTGTTTTAAAATACCTCCATAACCTATGTCAGAGGCATCTGTTTCAACTATCACTTTTGCCTTAGGGTTTGGGATTCCTAAGAATGGTAATGACTTGATTTTTTGTTTAATATCTTTAACAATTTTAGTATGTTCATCCGTCCAACTTGGAGGATTTTTCTTAAGTCTTTTAAATAATATCTTACAATTTTGTCTAAGATTAGGGAAAAAATCACTAACATAATTTAGACACCCTAAAAATCTTTGAAGTTGATTCTTATCTTTTATTTCATTTGGAAATTTTTCTGTGAATTCTAAAGATCTATTTATAGGTCTAATATATCCCTGAGAAATATCATGACCTAAAAATCTTATAGATGTTTGAAATAATTTTATCTTCTTAGCAGATATAACTAATCCACTTCTTTTGATTATGTTAAATAATATATTTAAATGTTTAAGATGTTGATCTATATCTTTTGAGAATATTAATATATCATCAATATAAACTATACTAAAATTACTGTAATCATTAAAAATATCATTCATTATCTTTTGAAATTCTGAAGGAGCATTCTTAAGTCCAAACGGCATTACATTCCATTCGTAATATCCAAATGGAACTGTAAATGTTGTTTTATATCTATCTTGTTCACTTATCTGAATTTGCCAAAATCCAGATTTTAAGTCAAATTTTGAAAATATTTTTGCATTATATAACCTATTAATTAAATCTCTTTTATTAGGTATAGGATACCTAATTCATTGTAAGACTTTGTTTAAAGGTTTATAATTAATTACCAATCTCGGAACTCCTCGTTCTAATTCTGACTGCTTCATTACATAAAAAGCAGAACAGCTCCAAGGAGACTTTGAAGGTCTTATTAATTTTTTCTTTAATAAATCTTTTATTTCTTCTTGACATATTTTTAAATATTCTTGATTCATTTGTATAGGTCTAGCTTTTGTAGGAATATCCTTTTCATTAAAATCTTTTTCATAAGGTAGATTTATAATATGATTTTTTCTTTCCCAAAATGCATTGGGTAGATCACTACAAATATTCTCTAAATATTTTTTCTCTATTTCTTTTATTTGTTTTATTATTTTTTCATCTTTTAATTGTTCATCTATTCTTTTATATTCTATTTCTTCTCTTAAGAAATTAATTTGTTTTTTCTTATCATAAATATTATTTATTTGTTTAAATATAGAAGAATTTTGCAATAATACAATTTCTTTCATTTCAATAGGATTTATAAAATTAAATTCTATTATCTTTCCATGGATTTTTGTTTTAATTCCTTTATTATTAACTTGAAAAGGATAAATTTGTGTTAAAAATGGTGTTCCTAAAATAATGTTTTGTGATATATCTTTTACCAAAGTAAAAGTATTTTTAAAACAATAACCATTAATACAAATATGTGCTTTTGATAATTTATACCTAATATTTAAGGGTTTTTTGAATTTGCCGTAAAATCTTGAAGGTATTATCCCTTCTTTAATAACATTTTGATCAGCACCTGAATCTAATAATGCGACTAAACTTATTTGAAATTTTCCTATTACTAGATTAATTCTAATATACCATTTTTGAAATTGTATTCTTTGTATATTATTAATAAAATCTTTTTCAGAGATTTCTTCATCTTCTATTTGATTATCCTTTGTACCACTAGTACTGGTTTCATTATTACTATTAATCATTATTCTAGCCTCTAGTTCCAAATCTTTTTTTTTTAAATTAAATATTTCTTTTTGCATTTGACTAACTTGTTTTTTAAGTATATTAACTTATGTTTGTAAATCTTTAGTCGTAATCTGTCTTAAAATATTATCTGTTGGATATTTATCAAATATTTTATTTAGACTAAAATGATCTTTAATATTAATTTTCTTTGTATCTTCTTCTATTATTAAATCTTTTAATTTATTTAAATATTCTTTTTGAATATCCTGATCTTGAATTTGTTGAATTAAATCAAATATTATACTTTTCTTTTCTTTTGTTATTACACATATGCCACATACATCTTTTTTACTATTATCCGTATCACTATTACTATATTCAGAAGTTCTTGAATCTTCTTCTATTATATCATAATCTTCTTCTTTATTTTTTATTTCTTTAACTCTATCTTTTTTCTTAAAACATTTGTCAGCCGTATGTCCTGGTTTATTACAAGTCCAACAAACAATTGGTCTATTATTATTATTATTAGATTTTCCTTTATATCTATTTTTTGATTTATATTCCTTATTTCTTTTATACTTCTTATATCTAGGTTTTTCTTCATATTCTTTAAATCTTTTAAATTTTCTAATTTTCTTCTTGTATGATAATGACGGAGGTTCTATCTTCATTAATCCAAATGTTTCACAGAAACATCCTAATTCTTTCCTTGTATTATTCTTATCAGATCTATACTTTGCTTGTAATTTAAGTTCTGAACATAAAGCTAATCCTTCTTTCTTTATGAAAGCAAAGAGTTGGCCATATGTCATATTATTAAAGGGTATATCTTCTGTTCCTATTTCACTTTTAAGTTTTTGAATTATTCTTTCAGCAAATAACTTTGGAAGTCCCATAATAAATCTCTCTTTCCAGAAAGACATATTACAGTCTTCTCTTCTAAGGATTTGAGTAAAGAAAACATCCTTATACCTGTAATCAGATAATGTAGGACATCTTAAATTTGTTAAGATTATTTTTGACGAATTAAATTCTTCTTTTGGATTTCCTATGAAATACATCGATATTGTAACTATTAAGAAATCACATGAATCATTTTCAGGATTTGTATCACCATTATCATCATCTACTTCTCTAGTATGATTCAAAGTATTTTATCGAACACTTGGTGTGCATCATATAAATTGAAAATTTGGCATGATTTTGTCTAGACCAATGATAAAAATGTTGTTTATGTTCCATGAATTTCAATGTTGAATGATGAAATTCTTGGGAAATTAAATTTGTAGATGAAAGGAGGAAATTGAGAATAGGTTAAATGAGTTGTGATTTTGAATTTTAGCTTGAAATTGAAAAATTGGTTGCACTGATGCAAAAAAATGAAAAAAAAAATTGATGTCATGAGATTTAAACTTATTGATATGAATAAATTATTAACTTCATGTCATTTAGGTACCATTAAGATAATGTATCCATATCCGTGGGGAAGTCAAGGTGTAACTATTGATGAGTTGGAAAGAGAACCGCAAGATAGGTGTAGATTTGAAAAACAACAAAGGGCCATAACTCAAATTCATACAATGGAGATAGTCAATATTGACTTTGATTGGGGTTAACACTCTATCAAAGAACAACAAGAAGAGTACGAGAAAATACTTGTAACCATACCGGATGCCTACGGAATAGAATTTTGAAATTGGAAAATCAAAGTGAAAGATGGTTTGAAGTTCACAGGAAGGAGAGACGAGCCACTCGTTTTGTTGACGTATAATGCATGAAAGAGATGTACATCTATGAGGATATTAAAATATTGTGCAAGAACATATAGTGGACTAATTTTTTTGGTTTGAAAGAGAAGACGTATGAGCCATTGGTTTTAGAATTCTTCTCCACAGTTGTAGGATACGAAGATATGATGCCGACATTCATAACTTTCTTTTTGGAAAATGAGTACTAATATCCTTCAGCTAAAGACATCAATGAGATTTATGGATTTTCGAAGAAGAAATACTCTAATTTACCCGATGCCAATATCAATTTTCCTGAGTTCAACGTAATAACTTTTCGAAAGGAAATAACAAAGGTTTTTTCAGATAAGCCATCTGTATACAACCCTAGTAGATCGAAAGCATTGAGTATTAGAAGCCCGGTCATCCGATATTTTTAAAGGTTCATCCCTAGGACAATTTTGGCGAAAAATGAGCCTGGGGTGGTCAACTTGGATGAACTATTCATACTATGCTTGATGAAAGGAAAGAAGTTTAATGTAGCGCGAATGCATTTAAGACAATTTGTGCGAACAGAACATAAAGTGGCCAATCATATTGAAGGGTTGATCACTATAATTGCTCGACATTTTGGGGTGAACTTGGAAGGGTTGGTAGAAACGTCAGATGAGATCACCCTAAACCTCGAACTGCTGTGCAACTTGAATATGTGTCAGTTACATCCTGGCACAAGAAAGTTGTATTTGATTTTATTTGATAAAAAGAGATTTGCACTGCCTAATTCTCGCATCACCAATGTTGCTGGGAGAAGGTCCCAAATATTCTACTGAATGGCTCGGTCCACATGGAAACCATCAAGGAGAGTGAAACCGAACTAAATAATGAGGAGGAAAGAAGAAAAATGAGGAGAAGTACGGATACCCGAATAGAGCCTATGGAGGTTGATACTGAAGAACAACATGAGAATGAAATGATGGGGGAAGCACATCTGCTAGCATACGTTCAAGGAAGAACAAGGAAAGAGTTTCCCCAATCTGAAACCGAAAATTTACAGCAACCACACCATTCACCTCAATTTCAAAGGGGGTGGAATAGTTGGACAGATTGGAGAAACCCCTTAGATACATGTCACTAACTTTGAAGAGTATATGCATCGTCAATAATATAATTCTCAAATTGTACTTGACATGCAAAGACAATAATACGAGTGGCATGTGCGAAATTTACACACGAATGTTCGAGTAAAACATGATTTCTATCCTAAATAAACTTGGTTTGCAAACCCCTCAAACATAAACCATTGCTCATCCTCGAGCAACAAAAAAAGAATTATATTATGGTCGAGGGCATGAGATCAAGATAAAGAGTTGAAAACTAATTTGAGAAGAAGATCGTTAAAATCATCAAGAAGTGCATTTAGAATTTTCGTTCTCTAAAAAAAATCAAAGAATGAAACAAAAATTATTACTCTCTCGAATGAATATGTATATTCCTACTCAATTGTGTATATGTAATATTTTCACTCAATTCTTAGCACAAAACATGATTTACCATATGCTTGTTTATCATCTATTCAGTTATTATAAAATGCACAAGCACACAAAAGATCATATAGGTCTTTATTTTAGATGTAATGGGGCTATTTGGTTCAAAGGTGGGATAAGTTTTTCGGCTAGTGACTTGTTTTGAACTAGCAAGTGTTAACACAACTCAACGCTATAACTAACCTAAAAGTTTGCAACTCTTTTCGAAATAGAGTTAGAAAGCTCTTTTCACCTCATCATTCAAAAGCTTCACTTGTCCTCCCAATCCCCATATTTTATTCGTGCAATTGGGATCACATAATACCAGGACAACTCTTTTTTTAATTTTTTTTAGTTTGTTGATATTTGTTCAATGTGATCAATTGCATTCATCTTGTTTTCATATTTTCAATTCTAATATTTTCCATCAATTCTTCCTATTTTCATAATCATTCTTCAAACACCCTATCTTTTTTTTTTTCTTTTTCCCAAGTGCTAGTCCAAGTTTTTAGAAAAAAAGGTAATGAGCTGATGAAATACTTAAATTATTAAGCTCAAACAAATAACAACAATTACGGCTTACAAGGCTCAAAGGGTCTTTCAAGGAAAAATTTCAAATGGTAGATAAATTTGGGATTTGGCTTATCAACAAAGATGTCCTATGATTTTCTAATACTCTTGTACATTTGTAACAATCCAATAGATTCAAAACAAGTTTTAGATATCAAAGATTTGTCTAAAGTACACACAACAAATAATACATAGACTTCAAAAGTAGAAGTCACGGTGATGCTCAGAACTCGCGGTTAAAATAGTCATAACCAAGTTTCATAGTACTCAAAATCAACAATAAACAGCTAAACTCAAACAATTCATTTATATTTTCCACAAACATGCACTTCTTTCTAATCAAAATAATTTCTTCCTAACAAGTAGTTCATTTCTCATACTCCTAGTTCATGTATTTTTCTTATTCAACATTCTGCACTATCCTAATCTAAAAAAATTATTATAAAGTTTTTCACATCCTCTAACACACACAAATCAACATGATACTCAAAAGGGATAGGGATGTGCTCATAGATGCCTCACTGAGGTGGTCGGTACGGTGTGTTGGATGGGTTGAATGAGTTGAATGGTTGATAAGCTGAGTATTCACGCTCCTCAAAATGGCCTTGCTGCACATGCCACTTGTATTGTTGTCTTTGCATGTCAAGTGCAATTTGAGAATTATATGCTTGACGATGCATATACTCCTCAAGGTTGGTGACACGCGTATCCAAGGCGTTTCTTCAATTTGTCCAATCGTTCCACCCCCTTGAAATTGAGGTGAATGGTGTGATTGCTGTGAAGTTCCTGCTTCAAATTGGGGAAACTATTTCCTTGTTCTTCCTTGAGCATATGCTAGCAGTTGTGCTTCCCTCATCATTCATCCTCATGTTGCTCTTCAATATCAACCTCCATATGCTCTGTTCGGGCATTCGTACTTCTTCTCCTTCTTTTTCTTCTTTCCTCCTCATTCTTTAGTTCAGTTCCACTCTCCTCGATGGTTTCCATGTAGACCGAGCCATTCAGTAGAATATTTTGGACCTTCCCCCCGACAACATTTGTGAGGCGAGAAACCCTCTTTTTATCAGAGAAAATCAAATAGAACTTTCTTGTGTCAGGATGTAACTGACACATCTTCATGTTGTATAGCAGTTCGAGGTTTAGAGTGACCTCGCCTGTCATTTTTTCCAATCCTTTCAAGTTCAACCCGAAGTGTCGAGCAATTAGAGTAATCAACCCTCCAATATGATTGGCCACTTTATGTTTTGTTCGCACAAATTACCTTAAAAGCATTGACACTACATTGAACTTCTTTCCTTTCATCAAGCACCATAGTATGAATAGTTCATTCAAGTTGATCACCCCAGGCTCAGGTTTAGCTAAAATATTACTAGAGATGAATCTCTGGAAATATCAGATGATCGGTTTCTAATACTCGATACTTTCGATCTATTAGGGTTGTATATGGATGACCTGTCTAGAAAAGCCTCCATTATTTCCTTCTAAAAAAGTTATTGCATTGAACTCGGAGAAATTGATCTTGGCATCGGGTAGATTATAGTAATTCTTCTTCGAAAATCCGTAAATCTCATTAATGTCTTTGGCTGAAAGATATTGGTACTCATTTTCCAAAAAGAACATTTGGATACCGACACTGTATCATCGTATCATACATCAACTGTGGATAAGAATTCCAAGAACAATGGTTCATACGTCTTCTCTTTCAAACCAAAAAATTTAGTACACCCTATATTCTTGCACAAAGTTTTAAGATCCTCATAGATGCCCATCTCTTTCATGCATTCTACGTCAGCAAAACGAGTGGCTCGTTTCTTCTTCCTGTGGACTTCAAACCATCTTTCACTTTAATTCTCCCAATTTCAAAATTCTATTCTGTAGGCATCAGACATGGTTGCTAGAATTTTCTCGTACTCTTCTTGTTGTCCTGCGATGGAGTGTTGACCACAATCGAAGTCAGTATTGACTACCTCCATTGTAAGGATTTGAGTTTTGGCTCTTTGTTGCTCTTCAAATCTATGTCTATCTTGCGCTTCTCTTTCCAACTTATCAACGGTTACACCTTGACTTCCCCACGGATATAGATACATTGTCTTAATGGTACCTAGATGACATGGAGTTAGTAATCTATTCATATCAATAAGTTCAAATCTCATGACTTTACTCTTCAATTTTTTTTTTCATTCTTTTATATTAGTGCATTAGTAATTCAAACTTTCTTTAACTAGCACCTATAAATTCACCTATTCCCCGGCAACGGCGCCATGAAGCGAAACTTGTTTACGTCCAGCTTCACCCAAAATGGGTATGATTATTGTAGCAACTGGTTTAAAGTAAGGGTATCGATTCCACAAAGAATAGGTATATGTGGAATTCTAGATGGCTATTTAAACTTAATTTGAATTACTATTTAAACTATCGAATTCGGAGAGGTTGATTAATAACCAAAGCTTCCTAAATGAATGACTCAAAAGCACAAAATTATCTTGATCTAAATTAACACTATAATTGATTTTTGAATTTTCTTAATTAATTTAAAGGTGGCTATGGAAAATTTGTCTCTATGTTATATTCGAATTTAATCTAGAGAAGGATTCAAGTTGCATATATTTTCATATGAAGGTCACTTATGTTGAATAAATTAATTATTTTTAATCTAATAATGCAGATTAAGGTAGGATAAATTGACTTTTTGTACTCATTTCCCCTACTTAACTCCAAAAGAATTTTAGGACTCAATAACCCATCATATTTAATAACATATCTTTCGATCATAAAATTAAACATGCCATTTATTTCAAGACATATGAATCAACAACTATTACATCTATTAATTATACATCCAATAGACATAAAAAAATGATTAAGTTCTCACACATCACATATAAAGCATGAAATAAATGGATAAAAACATAAACATCTTTATATTGAATTCGAAACTAAATTTTAATCCATCAATAACATGAGGAAATTATCCCAAGACCAAAAGGGAAACTACTCACTAATTAACATGATTATCTCTCCATAAACATCCATAATATACACAATAAAGAGTAATAGAGGTAAGAAGGAACTTGAGTGAAGAAATGAGAGCTTGAATCTTGGCGAAATCTTCAATGAATTTTTCAATTTTCTTCAAATTCTTTTTTCTACTAAAAAACCCACTTAACTATGTGTAAATATGTGTCCAAAAGTAGCTAGCTAAGAAGTGTTACTTCTAAAAATGCAAAAACTGACTTTTGACCTAGGAGCAAGTGAGAAAAATGGGTAAAAATCCGGTTTGACCCGAAAACCCGTGAAAAAAAGGAGAAAATAGTGCCACTCGGTCGAGTGATCACTCTGTTGACCGACTGGTGTTTGTGACTTGGCTGCCTCACTCGACTTGGCAATCATTCGGCTGACCGAGTTATGATGTTGACTCGGTTGATTCACTCGGTTAGCCACTTCACTCGGTTGGCCGAGTGAGCGAAACTTTCTGGAATTCTTTGGCATTTCTCCACTTGGCCGGTGCACTCGGTAATCACTCCACTCGGCTGTCCGAGTGGAGTTTCTCTTTTCTTCGTCTTCACGGTTCTTTGCTCGTTCTCCCATTTTCGTCCCTTCTCTTGTTTCACCAGTTTGATCCATGAGTTTGTTTTCTCCTACGATTTTCCTGCAAAATATGTGGAAATTGTGCACTTGCGTATACTTTTCGAAGATTGTAAAATCAAGATAAAAGTAGTAGAAACGGGCAAAATTTACACACGAATGTTCGAGTAAAAGATGATTTCTACCCTAGATAAACTCGGTTTGTCGGTTTGTCGGTTTGTCATATGGTGAGCATAATTTTAATCCAACCAATTTCGAGCTAATTGGGCCCTAAGCAGACACAATTAAATTAAATATTCAAATTGAAATTTTAATTAGATGCATATAATATTTTATTTAAAATACAATTTTAAATTATATTAAAGAATTATGTATTTTATAATTTTTATAC
The DNA here is from genome assembly GCA_028749325.2 of Caryopteris x clandonensis. Taxonomy (NCBI): domain Eukaryota; kingdom Viridiplantae; phylum Streptophyta; class Magnoliopsida; order Lamiales; family Lamiaceae; genus Caryopteris; species Caryopteris x clandonensis. The sequence goes on along the minus strand of JAPYKT020000006.1, from coordinate 9,727,821 downwards.
CACTATAACAAATTATACATTCAAACACTGAAGTGATATATATTATTTGATGTTCTCAATCATAATTTTAAGTGCATCACATTATAATATTAAAAATAATATTTTAGTATCTTATTTAAATTATAAATTTAAATAATTTTACTAAAAAAAACTTCTAGAAATTAAAATTTAAACATTTATGTTATACGAATATTAATTAAAAAAATTGTAATTCATTATTTTGATAGCTTAAAAATGACAAAAAGAAAAGGTATTGGTTACCAAGTCAACCATAATTCTAGGCGGTTAGCCCTATAACTTCGGGCTAGTCAAACACCACGCTAATTCTAATCAAATGAATCCTCAATTCTGTACTTTTTAGAGCTAAATGTTGGGTTAAATTAATAATGTTTTTATAATTGGCGCGGACAGGTGAGTTCAACCGGTTAAATCAAGAATCAATGTTTGAACCAATTTAAAATATTAATAAAATTATTTTTATGGTTGACTCGGTCAAAATTGGTATAACCTACCAACCATCCAACCGATATTCATATATTTTTAGAAATTAAAACTAAAACTTTAAAAAATAGGAAAAAAAATTATTTTATGGATTATTAATATATGTTTTAAGTTATGTATTTAAAAAAAAAATTATTTGTAAATATTAATATATAATATATGTAGTAATATAATAAAATAAACAAAAATAAATTATTTTTATTTTTTCAATTTGACAGTTGGTTCGGTTGAAAAAGGGTTATAAAAATACTGTTTTTCAATACCGTATCCCCGCACATATCAAACACCGATTGGGACTACCCATATAATAAATGTGTAAATGGATATGGATGACTAAGTCATGTGGTCATCATCTTTGAATTGTGTAACCATAATGGCCATACCCCCCTTACTTGGATATTGAAGCATTTAAAAAGAGTGATATTACTGTAAATTAATATAATCATAAATACTTATAAACGTCTCTTTCATAAATTAAAAGATGCATAAGAATTTTCAAAGACGTACGTACTTGTCCATCAATTTAATTAGAATGTACGTAGTTTATTCCCTCTGCCGCCGCCCCCGACCCACCCCCACCCCCACCCCCACCAATTTTTATACATTTAAAAAATAATCTATTGTTCATTAAGGATTAATTTCCAAAAATAAATATATAAATTAATAAACTTAAACCTTCATGATAAGTATAATTTTAGTCGAAGCTTTAAAAAATTATTACTTAAACCATAATAATTTAAGATTATATGTAATTGCGGTTAAATTTAAAATATGATCAAAATTAATAATATACATCAATCAAATAGAATTTTACTTTTAGTTTAGGTCATCGATGAGAAATATCTATTCTACACATCATTTTGTGAGTAATGTTGTCTTATTCTTTTAATTGATTCTTTATTTATTCTGTAAATAAAGTTGTACAATTATATTAGACTTTAAATCATTCGTAAAATGTTGTTTAGTCTCGAATTATTAAAATTATTAAAAATAAGGTAAAAATGGTGTTTCAATTATATATTTAAGTACAAATGAGTTCTCCAATTAATATTTTTTAGTTAAACACTTTATATATTAAATTAACCAAATGGAGGCCGTAACAACTAAATCCCAAAAAATATGCATTAATATTAATGAAAAGAATAAATTTTATATTTCTCAATTTAAAATATAAATTTTACAGTTGATTTACAATATTACTTATTTACTTAAAAAATATATTATTTTTTTAAATAATAAATTTATAATAATATTTTTAAATAAATAAATTATATTTATAATCAAACAAATCTATATATATATATATAAAAAACAAAATGACTTATTTCTAATTTCGTTTTTCCGCCTAAACTTCATTACTTATTTAGAATAATTAATTATTATTAAATTAAAATTAGATTTTTTTACTTTGGAGATTTTGATTCGATTTCAAAATCTAAATTATTCCACAAATTTAGGTGTTTCAAAATTAGATGATATCAAGATGAATATACTGCAATATTTGATACATAATTTGAAATCTAGATATTTTTTCGAATATTAATCAAATCATTGAAATATGAAATTCAAAAAGTATATGAAATCTAACAAATATATGACTCAATTTTCTCGATTCATTTTATCAAACTAAATATATATATATATATACATCTAATTAAAATGACTTTTTTAAATTTTATTTTTTTCGGCCTAAATTTCAACCATATAAATGTAAAATTATATATATTTATGGAACTCTTTTAAGATACATTATTAAAATTTAATTGAAGAGATTAATATTAACAATCTTCGGGATTTGCTTAGTTTATGTTGTTCAACATAAATAAATTCGAAATTTAAAAAAAATTTGTTAACTCATAATATATTTAAAATAAGAAATAAATTTGTTAGAGACGTGAAATCATTGTAGTTTCATTATATTATGAAAAATCATTACCAATTTTCCTATAATTAAACTATCAATTATTTAAAATGACCCAATCACATGGATAAAATCTAATTTTGTCAAATACGAAATTTAATTTTCAACATTCTTACCATATTTCAAAATCATTTCTTATTTTTGTCTCTCTCTTCTTTCTATATATTTTATCAAGATTATTACTAAATATTTTAAGGTCTCTCTTTTGTTCTCCCTCATTTTGAAGTCTTTTGCGTTTTCTGTTTTGAGAAAATAAATAGTAAGACATGTAAGATAATATGTGTCATATTTCAATAGTCACAAAAAGTCTACACTCTTCAAAATATTATTTTTAAGTTTATTTTAGTTTTAGATTTTTTTATTCACATGTTGCTTTCAATTTATCATAAACATATTTAATTTTTTAACTATTTTTCTTTCTTATTTTTAAACGAAAAGTTCGTCCATCTCTTTCATGTTTCGTTTGATTATTCTTGGAATTTTCTATTAAGATTTGTTAATTATTTCAACATATAAGCACCGTGCGATTTTTCATTAGCTTTCAAAGTATTTGTTTCTATCAAATTTAATTTTTTTTTGTAATATTATTACATTTAATTAGCAATTTGCAAAATATTTTTGTCCTTAATTTGACTATGTAATTGAAAAATTTTACGAGATCTATACAAATATTTATTTTCTTTAATCTGCTGATATCGCTATTTTTTTAATTTAATTTGATTCAACCTTTTATAAATAGTGGATATCATACTTATAAATTTGTGAACGAGCCTAATTCTAATAGAAGAAAAGACAAAACATAAAATTACAATAAATTTCTACTTCTTATACAAAAAAATAATCATTGAATTATAAATCTACTCCTTTTACAATATACCATATAACTTGAATATATGATTATATTACAATATATATATATATATGTAAACAAAATGACTTTTTTCAATTTTATTTTCCTGCCTAAATGTCATTACTTAATTTAGAATAACTATATTATTATTAAATTAAAATTAGACATTTTTATTCTAAAAATTTTGATTCGATTTCAAAATCTAAATTGTTCCACAAATTTAGGTGTTTCAAAATTAGATGATATCAAGATAAATATACTGCAACATTTAAAATATAATTCAAAATTTAGATATTTTATCGAATATTAATCAAATAACTGAATTATAAAATTCAAGAAATATATGAAATCTAATAAATATATGATTCGATTTTCTCGATTCATTTTATCAACCAAATCTATATCTATATATAATATATATATAAGTAAAATGACTTTTAAATTTTGTTTTTTTCCGCCTAAATTTCTATCATATAAATGTAAAACTATTTATATTTATGGAACTCTTTTAGGATACATTATTACAATTTAATTGAAGAGATTAATATAAACATATATATATATAAACAAAATTACCTTTTTCAATTTTGTTTTCCCGCCTAAATATCATTACTTAATTTAAAATAACTATATTATTATTAAATTAAAATTAGACATTTTTTTTCTAAAAATTTTGATTCAATTTCAAAATCTAAATTATTCCACAAATTTAGGTATTTCAAAATTAGATGATATCAAGATGAATATACTACAACATTTAATATATAATTCAAAATTTAGATATTTTATCGAATATTAATCAAATAACTTAATTATAAAGTTCAAGAAATATATGAAATCTAATAAATATATGATTCGATTTTCTCGATTCATTTTATCAAACCAAATCTATATCTATATCTATATATATATATATAAGTAAAATGACTTTTTAAAATTTTGTTTTTTCCGTCTAAATTTCTACCATATAAATGTAAAACTATTTATATTTATGGAACTCTTTTAAGATATATTATTACAATTTAATTGAAGAGATTAATATAAACAATTTTTGGGATTTGCTTAATTTCTATTCTTCAACATAAATAAATTTGAATTTTAAGGAATTTTTGTTAACTCATAATATATTCGAAATAAGACATAAATTTGTTATGAATGTTAAATCATTGTAGTTTCATTATATTGTGGAAAATTATTAACAATTTTCTATAATTAAGCTATCAATTATTTAAAATCACCCAATCACATGGATAGAATCTGATTTTGTCAAATATGAAATTAAATTTTCGTCGATATTACCATAATTAAAAATTATTTCTCTTTTTTTGTTTCTCTCTTCTTTCTATATATTTTATTAAGATTATCACTACATATTTTAAGTTCTCTATTTTTTGTTCTCCCTCCTCTTTAAGTCTTTTGTGTGTTCTTTTTTTAGGTATGATAATATCTGCCATGTTTCAGTTGTCACCAAAATCTACACTCTTCAAAATATCATTTTTAGATTTATTTAATTTTAGATTTTTTTATTCATCTATTGCTTTCAATTTATCATAAACATATTTCATTTTCTTTACAATTTTTCTTTCTTATTTTTAAACGAAAAGTTTGTCCATCTCTTTCATTTTTTGTTTGATATTTCTTGTAATTTTCTGTGGAGGTATGCTAATTATTTCGATACATAAACATTATGTAATTTTTCATTAGCTTGCAAAGTATTTGTTCTATCTAATTTCAAATTTTTGTAATATCATTACATTTAACTAGCGTGAGATCTGTGCGATGCACATAAGATTTTTTTTATTATATTTTGTAATATAAGTATATATTTAAATTATATATATATGTATAGCGAACGAAATCATTCAAGCATAAAAGTTCAACAATAATATTGAATTTACAAAAAAAGTGTTTTAAATAATCTAATTTTAATGTTGCTGGATAAAAAGAAAAAAAAAATATAAAATATAATTTACATAATATCAAATAAAATAGACAAATGAAAATGTACCTACTGTTCAAGAATCAAATAAGTGTACGTGAAAGAATTAGGTAGGATATGAGCTGTTTTTCAATCTCTTTATAATTGACAACAATGAAAATAAATTCATAATTTATGGAATGATGAATCAAATAAATTATTTTAGTAATTAAAATTTACCAAAAGTAGTGATTTGCAAACAAGCATTTCATAAATAATAGATAACAAATAATATATATATATATATATATATTAGCAATTCACAAAATATTTTTGTCATGAATTTGATTGTGTAATTGCCAATTTTTACGAGATCTGTACCAATTTTTATTTTATTTTCTTTAATCTGCTGATATCGTTATATTATTTTATTTTATTTTAATTTAACCTTCTATAAATTGTGGATATCATGTTTATCAATTTGTGAACGAGACTAATTCTAATAGGAGAAAGATGAAGCATAAAATTACAACAAATTTCTACTTATTATACGAAAAATAATTACTAAATTATAAATCCATATCTTTTACAATATATCATATAACTTGAATATATGTTTATATTATAAAATATAAATAAAAAATATCTTCTGTGCACATGTCTCACACTAGTAATATTATAAATTAAATTGGATTTTGCATCCACACAAAAAAAGTTTTTCACTTAATTTTTTAAGCTTTATAAATTCATTAAATTTAAGAAAATATATATGTTGCTCCCTATATATAACTATATAATATTCATAATATTTCTTACATAAGTAAAGATAATGTAGCAAAGCAAACCCTTCCTTAAAGCAACAGACAAACCAGACAAGAAGACATTGGGGAGTCAACCAAGCTACCCACTGTGCACTGTAATTCTTCAGTTTATTCCTCAAATTGTAATCTTCTTCTTTACATCTTACTTTTCCACTATATATTCGCATATTCTTCATAATCCACTGATTTTTCTATAGCGGAACCACCGTTCGCCGCCGCCGCCCACCGGAAAATGGGCATTTTCCGGCATACCCGCTTTCTCGTTTTCTTCTTCATTTATCTTACGTTGTCCTCCTCCGTTTCTCACTCCTTCCCCTTTCCCAAAAAGCACAAGCACAAAATCGATGGCCCGATCAAAACCCTTGTAGTTTTAGTAATGGAAAACCGCTCGTTCGATCACATGCTCGGCTGGCTGAAGAAGGCCCGGCCCGATATTGACGGACTCAGTGGCTCCGAATTCAACCGGGTCAACGCATCCGACCCGACTTCCCGCCCGGTGTTCGTCTCCGATGAGGCTTTCTTCATTGACTCGGACCCTGGTCACTCCATCCAAGCCATAACGGAGCAGATATTCGGGTCGTTAGACGGCACGGCGGCGAAGCCGGCTCCGATGAACGGGTTTGCCCAGCAAGCGGAGAGCATGGAGGTTGAGGGGATGTCCAAAACCGTCATGAGCGGGTTCAAACCGGAATTGGTGCCGGTTTACGCCGAGCTAGCTAACGAATTCGCCGTTTTGGACCGGTGGTTTGCGTCGGTCCCCGCCTCAACCCAGCCGAACCGGTTCTACGTCCATTCCGCCACCTCCCACGGTGCCTCCAGCAACGTTAGGAAGGACCTCATCCATGGCTTCCCCCAGAAGACTATCTTCGATTCACTAGAGGAAAATGGCCTTGATTTTGGGATATATTACCAGAATATCCCGGCTACTCTGTTCTTCAAGAGCCTGAGAAAACTCAAGAACATTGTCAAGTTCCATGATTATGCATTGAAGTTCAAGCTTCATGCTAAATTGGGGAAGCTCCCAAACTATGCAGTGATCGAGCAACGTTATTTCGACGTTCAGCTTTTCCCAGCAAATGATGATCATCCATCGCATGATGTTGCTCTGGGGCAGAAGTTTGTGAAGGAGGTATATGAAACACTTAGAGCTAGCCCACAATGGAAAGAAATGGCACTTTTGATCACTTATGATGAGCATGGTGGATTTTACGATCATGTTCCCACGCCGGTTTCCGGGGTGCCTAATCCGGATGGGATCATTGGCCCTGACCCGTACTACTTCAAGTTCAATAGGCTTGGTGTGCGTGTTCCCACATTCTTGATTTCGCCCTGGATCGACAAGGGCACTGGTATGCGATTATTGACTGCTTAAGATATGTTTATAGCTGTTTATGGTTTGATTGAAGGACTTTTGAACTGTAAAGTTTGCTGAATATGTTCACTTGAAGTTCATTTAGCAGCTTAGAATACCATTAATTGTACAACATGATTGGGGGCAACTCTTATCTTGGAAAATCTCGATTGAATCTTGATTGATTGAATTGGAAACTTTTCATGTGAAAGCAACTTGTTAATGCATATCTAGATAGGAATGAATGATGTATTAGTTATTTTGATAGGGAAAGGAATCAAGAAGTAGCAAACTGTTTGAATTTTCATCAGTCCTTTCGTCTAAAGCTTTTTCGTTTTTGCATGAAATAGTTTATGATGCACCTCATGCCCAGCAGTTTAGTGAGAATAATGTCAAAGTTGTCCGTTCTGTTTAAGGTTAAGAAATGTGCGATTCCAGTTGCTTAAAAGTATTTTACATGTCCAAAGGAAAAAAAAATTGGCAATTTGGAGGTGCTTCCTGCCGTGAGGATTTGAAACGTGAATGATTAATGAATGCTTTTGAGTTTTGCGATTCTTTGATGTGAACTAAGATTGATTCATATCTGAACTGAGTTTATTTGTTATAATTAGCTGGAGTATCATTTTGTGGCTTCATTTGAACTGATTCTTGATTTTGTTTGCAGTGATTCATGAGCCAAGTGGCCCTACCCCGTCTTCACAATTTGAACACTCGTCAATACCTGCTACTGTTAAGAAGCTTTTTAACCTTAAATCAAACTTCCTAACTAAACGGGATGCATGGGCTGGAACCTTTGAGAAATACTTGTACTTGCGTGATACTCCCCGCGATGATTGTCCAGGTCAGCACTTACCTCAATATGTTGTTTGAGTAACCTATAGATATTTTTTCAACATAAGCATATCCTTTGTGTTTCATGTGGCATATTCTCAATGGTTCTTGTGGATATGCATTGGTCTGTTTTCTTGAAGTCGTCATGTCTGAAAGCACTCGTTGAGATTACGGTAGATCAGTTATAATATGTTTTCTACTTGGTCAATTTTAGCACAAAAGACGAAGAATCCAGAATTTAGAACTAACAACCATAACCACTAAAATCGAATTTCTATTTGCTACTTGCCCATATCTGATTAGCATTGGCAAGACTGAGTTAATAAGCTATATAAGGTATTGCAAAATTGGGTTCCATAACACTTGTACATGGAAGGACATTGCTGCCCTTAGCCGAGTAACTCACTGCAGAACCTCGAGCGTGGCTTTCTCAAGACACCCATGTACTCGAGACAGTGTGAAGCTGGAGAAAGCTAATCTCTAGTGTCTGCAGATCTTAAGTTTAACCACTTCCATACACCCTAGAACTCACAACACATCACTAGGGGTATCTTAGTCTCTTATGTGCCGTAATTGCTACTCCTTCCATCTCAAAAAAAGAATCATGTTTCACAAGAGCACACAACCTCCTAAAAATCATAAATTAGCACTTATACGACTTATTTTATTCGTCGATTTGGATTCAATCATGTATAACTTGTTTGTAATTTTTTTTTCCAGTTTTCACTTTTACTCAAAAAAGGGTACATTGACTTTCAAAACATGACTCTTTTTTAAATATGAAACAAGACTCTTTTTCTGGGACGGAGGGAGTATATTCCATTGTCTTTGAACCAATAGCCATATCCCATTTTTCTGTACCCAAAGGGTCCAAACCCTGTTTTTGTTGTAGTGCGCTGCACATTGTGTGCTCTTTGATCAAACAATACTTGCACGATCGACAAAGAACCAATACCTTCACGCTTCTAATCAAATCTCTACCTTCTTCAGAGAAACTTCCAGAAGTTACGACAACATTAAGGCCACGTGGGCCCAAAGAAGACATCAAGCTCTCAGAGTTTCAAATAGAGATGATTCAGCTTGCGTCGCAGCTCAACGGGGACCACATCCTCAACTCCTACCCCGACATTGGAAGAGAAATGGACGTCGGTGTGGCTAATAGATATGCTGAGGATGCTGTTAGAAGGTTCTTGGAAGCTGGAAGGGCTGCGTTGAGGGCTGGGGCGAACGAGTCGGCCATTGTCACCATGAGACCTTCATTAACCAGCAGAACTGGAGAGGGACAATCCAAAGGTGGCCATGAATCCTTCTGATTGATTGTTTTCTGTGTATTGTTGTATATAATTTTATAAGTGGGGAATGCAGATATATGTTGCAATACAAAGAACTCTTTATCATTACTACTCTGTCACAAAATGTGCTTGATTGTTGCACTATTTCAAGTATTTATTATCCACTTGAATAGATTATTCAAGTTGTGGTGAATTAAATCAAATTACTAGATGTTTTAATAGGCAAATTACTCGATATTCAAAGAGGTTAATTTTAAAAAATATGAATTAAATCTAATTATTCGATATTTAAATAGATAAATTATTTGATATTCAAAGAGGTTGATTTAAAAAAATATTTATATCTGCTGTTGTTCATAGTATGGTTTGTACTTGATAAATAAATAAGAAAAAATCAGTAGTTAAGAAAGTATTAAATGAACAATTAATAATGATATAAGAAGACTTAATGGGTTGTAATATTTCACAATTCTTTCAAATTTTGTGTAAATTTACTAGGTAAAAAGAATAACTCAAATGTAGAATTAAAGAAAAAAAAAACAATGAAACTGAAAATAAGAAATAAATAAATAAAATGGAAATAGTTCAAGCGCGTGGAGAGCACGAGGGACAATGACCAGCGATCGGTTGACAAGTTGCCACGTAATGTCCCGCCAATTCACATGGTCAAATTCCAATAATACCCTTGACTAGCAATTACACAATATTTCCAATAAAATTATTCATTAGGACAACTATAGTTTGAATAAATATTATATATTTCATAAGAAATTAATTATTTCAAATTTTAATTTCAATCTCAATTTAAAAAAAATATTAAATTTCAAATACTATAACTTAAAATAATATAATTTACATATACAACTATTTTTATTCGATAGAAATAATAATTTAATAGTATATATTTCAAATTTCAATATGATTAGTTTGTTATGCATGGTAATAAAATATCACGATATATATATTAATAATTTAAATTATGAATTTAGGTTTAACTATATTTTACAAATAATCACTTTATCTTCTTTTTTGTTCATGTTGTTCTTATATGTGACTAACTTAAATATTGACGTACATCAGGACGTTGATAAAAGATTTAAAAGAATAAGACAATCTATCATCAATTTTTCATAGATGTCCAAGCATTTTGTCACTATAGTAATGCATATGATGCATATCTTAATATAATGAAAATAGACCCTCTACTATGTGGCTGGATGAAATATTGTGTTGTGTTCTCAAAAGAACCTAATTTTGATTTTTGATTGAAGCATCATTTTGGTTATTGTTGGAAATGATGCTCTTTTGAATAAAACAAAGTTGTTTTGGGTACAGATGCCCACAATACAATATGATACGGTGCCCCACAACAGAAGATCTCAATTTTAATATAACTTGTTTTTATTAAGATGAAATTTTTAGAAAAAGGTATTGATAAAATAATCAAACAAAAACAATTTCCTCATTCTACTCAAACCAAATTTCCAAAACAATTTATTTTTTCAGAAAAAAAAAAACATGAAAAAAAAGGGGGTTGAATTAGGTGTAGTGAAAGAACCTAAGGGCATTTTCGTAATCAAAGCATCAAAAGTGCCTTTTTTGTTTTCAAAGTCGGTCAATCAAAGAGTCACCAATATTTTGCCATTTATTTATTTGTTTGTCTTCTTTTTTTTCCTTCTGTAACTTCCACTCTCCTGTAATTCGCTCAGAGTTTTGAAAATGGCGCCGCAGACCCGAGCGACGTCGTTCCCCAAAATCGTGATTGAGAGAGACTCGGACTCGGAGGAAAGTTCTTCCGAAGAGGAAGAAGAAAATGACGAAGTTCAAAACGACGCCGGAGAAGAGTCAGAGGAAGAGAAAGTAGAGGAGAAGGATGAGCCCTCGACATCAACGAAGAGTGGGAGAAAGCCTATCACTATCAGCCTAAAAAAAGTCTGCAAAGTAAACATTTCAACCAGTTTCTTTTTCTACTCTTCTACTGTTTTTTTTTTCTTCTTTTTAATTTTATGATACAGTAATACACCAAGTTTCCACCATATGTGTCTTTGTGTTTCTCTGATCATAGTGTGATGATAAACATTGTGTATTTTACTGGGTTCAGCATTGGCAGAACCATTGTTTATTTCTTTATTTACTAGTTTTTGACTTATGCTTGTAATGCTTTTAATTATATTGTTAAATTAATAAAAAAACAATTTATTAGTTTTTAATCTATAAAATTCTAGGATATTTACGTAAAACATATTCTTAGTAATTATTAGGTCCCTCGTTAATTAAATTTATTTGTTAAGATTAAAACATTGCTATTTGGATTGCTATATTTGCTGAACAAGAAGTTACTAATGTAAACCAAATGAATAAATTAATAAAGTTAAAAATATAGTGATATTTTATAAAGTCTTTGTTGAAAAAAAATAAAGTTAAATAAAAAATAAAGATAAAAGATTCAATTAAATTTTTTAAGAGTGAGTTAGGATTATGATATGCATGATATTTTGTTTTGGAAATTTGATAAATAAATCATAGATAATTAATTCCTTTCAAATTAATTCTAATACACAAAGAAGTGATAGGAAAAAAAGAGAAGAAAATATAATTATTTTTGCTGAAAATGTCTGCGGTTTTTCTTTTTTCTTTTTAATATACTACAGAAAAACACCAAGAAGCCATCATGTGTGTAATTGTGTTTGTCTGATCATAGTGTGTATAAACATTGTGGATATGTGAATATACATTGTAATATTGTGTGTATAACTGTATATTTGCGATATATATGAGAAATCATGTGTTATGGTATTGTTTAGGTGTGTAAGAAACCAGGTCATGAAGCTGGGTTCAGGGGTGCGACATACATTGACTGCCCAATGAAGCCATGTTTCCTTTGCAAAATGCCTGGTAATCATATCGAGGCCTCGTTTTTGCTGTTTGAAATTCTGTAATTTTCTAGTATCTGTTGTTTTGTAAGCATTTATTTATCATTCCTTTTTAATTTGCTGTGGTTTTCATTTTCATACTCTGCTGCTTAACTTTCATGAATCTTGTGATATTATTTGTTTGGGATTCATTTTCATTTTGTGGCGCTGTTTGCTAAAAGGGAGTATTTTTCTAATAACTTGCTTGGGAATTGAAGGTCACACCACAATGACTTGTCCACATAGAGCGGCTACCAAGTATGGGGTCGCCCCAGCATCCTTCAAGAGTTCTAATAGTTCATTGGAGTATGTTTTTGAACGCCAACTTAGGTGTCGTAAATCTATGGTAATGTTCCGCATGTCCCTTTAAGTATTAGAATAGGCTTATCTTTTGAATTTTAGTGGCTCTGTGGGTTGATCCGTGACTTCTTTTTTTGTTTGATTTATCACTAAGGCTAGTTCTATGGATTATTTACTCATCTATCATGATTCTTATCAAGAAAGATGTACAATGCTTGGTTTCTGTTGGCTAGTTCTGTGACACTTTTTTTTTGGGTTTGTGTGTGTGTGTGTGGAGTTTGCTTTAGGACTGATGGTAGAATCACATAGTGCTTTCAGTTTCAATATTATTTCATGGTCTATGGCTAATGATGCGAGAATTATTTGAGGAGGAAGCAATAATATTACAGTTTCTGCTCCTTTTCATGTTTCAATCATTTTGATTAATACTTTCTGAAACTATCTCCCTTAACCAAAAAAAAAATAAAAAATCAGTATGCTTGTAGGTCTAGTAGAGCTTCAGGGCTTTGAGTTGTGAATATTTGACAAGTCTTGTGATGCTGTTCATTTGATGCAACTCATGTTTTTACGCTTCTTTAATTTTGAAAACATGATAGCACATCGCTTAATGTTGTTAATATATCAATTCTTATTCTGTTAAACAGATCAAGCCAGCGTTTGTGATCCCAAATCAAGTGAACTGTGCTGTAATTAGATATCATAGCAGACGTGTTACATGTTTGGAGTTCCATCCAACAAAAAACAATATCCTTTTATCTGGGGATAAGGTTCATTTTCTGTAGTCTTTAGCTCAACTTGAGGCTTTCCTTTATATATATTGAATAGTTTGATAATATAGATATTCATTTCATGTGGTGAAGAAAGGACAACTTGGAGTTTGGGATTATCAAAAAGTGCATGAGAGGATAGTGTATGGAAACATTCATGGATGCATACTGAACAACATGAAGTAAGTTCTGCCGGTTTTTCATTTGATTTCCATAATTGAGCGGTCCGGTTTGACATTCATTAATGTGTGTAAGCTGTTATAATTCAGAACGTTGATGATTAATTATTACAGGTTTAATCCGATGAATGATGCAACCGTTTATGGTGCTTCTTCGGATGGAACAGTCAGCAGCACCGACTTAGAGACTGGAATTTCATTGTCATTGGTCAACCTTAATCCTAATGGGTGGCAGGTACTAGCGATAACAAGAAAAGAAATAACTAAAATGAGGATTCTTGTCGTGTATTGGTTTTCTGTTTCACATTACTAAAATTCTTGCTTTTCAAATTTTAGTTTATCTGGCTTCAGTAGCTATGGACGTACTATGTCTTACATAACATACTTACAGAATCATGTAGTGGGCAATTGTTGTTTTCTTTAGGGGCCCAGCAGTTGGAGAATGCTTTATGGTTTGGATATGAACACTGAGAGAGGAGTTTTGCTTGCTGCGGATAATTTTGGACTGCTATACATGTGTGTATATCCTCTATCATTGACGTTGTATGGATATATTTTGTGGATTATACAATAAACAAAAGGTTCCTAAGTCTCTCCCGAGGCAATGATCAAGTTTTCATGTACATGTACAGGGTGGATGTGCGCTCTAATAATGTGACAGGAAAGCCTATATTGATTCACAAGAAAGCAAGCAAAGTTACTGGTTTACACTGTCATCCTCTTCAACCAGATCTTCTTTTGAGTTGTGGAAATGATCACTTCGTAAGATTCTCTGGGATTCTTTTGATATACTTTGTTTATATCCCCTCTTTGGCATCTACATGATACGAAAATAAAACCTTATCTTTCCTCATAAACTAATATTGTTTGAATTTCATTGTAAGAAATAGATTTGCACTTGGATCTTTCATAATATCTTTTGCTTGTTGGTTAGCATGGCCTTCTTACATGTTCCGTATTTACTTCAGGCTCGTATATGGGACATGCGAAAACTAGAAGCTGGAAGTTCTATTTATGAACTTTCACATAAGCGTGTTGTTAATTCAGCCTATTTTTCTCCACAAAGTGGTAGCAAAATAGTTACCACATCACAAGACAACCGAATTCGAGTGTGGGATTCCATATTTGGAAATATGGATTCTCCGAGCCGAGAAATTGTGCATAGTCATGATTTTAATCGACATTTGACGCCTTTCCGAGCAGAGTGGGACCCAAAGGTGCCTAGTGCTTTCTGTATAGCTTGAATAACTAAAAATCCATGAAAGAATCTGTTGTGTAATCAATCATTTGATCGACTTTTGGAAATGCAATATTATGCAGGATGTTTCAGAGTCTCTCGTCGTTGTTGGGCGTTACATAAGCGAAAATTATCATGGAATAGCTCTGCATCCCATTGACTTTATAGATGTAAGTACAGGTCAGTTAGTGGCTGAAGTGATGGATCCAAACATTACAACTATCAGTCCTGTAAATAAGCTACACCCACGTGACGATGTTTTGGCGTCTGGTAGCTCGAGGTTTGTATATTTCTATCTTAGTTTGTCTTTGAAGTATTCGTTTTATATGTTCATTATATTGTGGATTGTTATTTCCTTCTTGTTCTCCGAATTGGTGCGACAAGTCCTTTATCCACTCCTAACTATTGTGTCATAGTTATGATTTATGATAGTGTATCATCCCCACCCCACCCCCCTAGTCAGGTGAAATGACTCTCTCAACCCTGCATTTAGCCTTTCAGGGCAGGGTTGTGGTGTGTATAGGATCCATGTGAACATATGTAAGGATCAATGCAGTTTTGTGGTTGTAGTCGAATCCAGTCCAGCTGACCTCCTGATAGTGGTGTAAACATGTTATTTCCGAGTTCAATATATTGAATTATTCATGGCTGCACGAGCTTTCTCCAGCCTACCCAACTAATAAATATAGATTGTAAATAGATAATTATATATTTGCTATATTTATCATAAGTTAAAGCGTAAAGATTATTAGTCAAATGTCAATTGGCATTTTACGAGCGAGGCTTTTAACAGATCTATAGATGGGCCTCAGTAAAACTGAACTTTTATTGAATCCAACTCCAAATAGCTCACGAGAGACTTGATTTAACTTAGTTGTGTGTTATTATTGTTACATTATAATTACTACTTCTTTGGTGCTCCTGGTTGATTGTGCTCATGTTTTTTTACTTCGTCCCTCAGATCGATCTTCATCTGGAAGCCCCAGGAGAACGTTGAGATAAAGCCACAAAGGGATGAAAGTCGGATAATTTTATGTGGGAAGGCTGACAAAGCTCGTAAAGGGAAGTTTGAGGATGAAAGTGGTGATGATCTTGATGACGATGCATGTGGCTCAAAGAGTCTAAAGACCAAGAAACTTTACTTAAAATCGAAGACACATTCGTCTAAGCCCAAATGCTGAGTTGGGATTGGAAAGTTAGTGTGACTGCATAACAACTGATGCCCCTATCTTTTGAATCTGCAAAAACTTTTCTGTGAATTTTGTACTGTGAATAGTAGATGTGCCCTTTTGTCTCAGGTAAAGAAAGAATCAGCCCTTTTAACTTGTGTAGGTTACTTAGTTCGTTGAACCAACTGTGCGATGTACGTTTCCAAATGATTGTTCTGTCGGGTGAATATTCTGTGTTCGACCTGTTCGTGTTTGTTAAGGGTCGGACATGGAAATTGTTCGAAATGGAGCGTCATCTAGATGTTTTTTTGTTGTACTAGGGTGGTTACGTGATGTTTATTTAACTTTACAATGGAATTCAAATGCCTACAAGATTCCCTTATTGTTGGGCGTCATCAAATGTTCGAAATGTTCAACGTTGATGTAAGACAGAAAATAATTTTTTTCGTAGAAAAAATTGTTTTCCTCTCTTTCGTTTTGTTATCTTATTTCTAAAAAATGGAGGAGGCACAATATGCATTTTATTATTATTATTATTATTATTATTATTATTATTATTATTATTATTATTATTATTAAAAAAATTGTTAATGGTCTTTCACAATATAATGAAGCTGCAATGATTTATAGTCCCTAACAAATATTTTAATATTTATTTTGTATTTTGAATTTATTATGAGTTAACAAATTTTTTTAAAATTCGAGTTTATTTATGTTAAACAATAACAAATAAGCAAATATCGATGATTGTTGATATTATTTATTTAATTAAATTGTAATAATTTATTTTAAAAGTGTTTCATAAATAAATATATTTTATATTTATAGAATGAAATTTTAGGTGAATTATTTAAAAAAAAAAGTTATTTTACTTTTATAAAATATATATATATTTATATATATATATATATATTGTGCCATTTTATGTAGGTTTGATATGATGATTTGAGAAAATGGAATCATGAATTTTAGAATTCATTGATTTGATTAATATTTCACAAAATATATAAATTTTGAATTATATATTAAATGTAGTAGTATATTCATCTTGATATTATCTCATTTTGAAACACTTAAATTTGTGAATAATTTAAATTTAAAATCGAATCAAAGAAAAACAAAATTGAAAAAAATAAGTTATTTTGTTTATATATATATATATTATTAATTTTTTTCCTTACAAAATTATAAATTTGTATTAAATGGTATGCATATACATATACTAACACACTAGAAATTTAGGAAATGACATCAAACATTATGATTATTCTAACAATATCGATATATGTATAAAAACAAAATGATTTTTTTTTCAATTTTGTTTTTCCACCTAAACTTTATTACTTATTGTAGAATAAATATATTATTGTTAAATTAAACTAGTGTGAGACCTGTGCGATGCACAAAAAATATTTTTTTCTTATATTTTGTAATATAATCATATTTCAAGTTATATATAGTATATTATAGAAGGTGTAGCTTTGTAATTCAATAATTATTTTTTTGTATAATGAGTAGAAAGTTGTTGTAATTTTATGTTTTGTTTATGTTTCGTCTTTTTCTATTATAATTAGTCTCGTTCACAAATTGATAAGCATGATATCCACGATTTATAGAAGGTTGAATCAAATTAAATTAAAAAAAATAGTCATATCAGCAGATTAAAGAAAATAAAGATTTGTACAGATCTCGTAAAATTTTTCAATTAGATAGTCAAATTAAGGACAAAAATATTTTGCAAATTGCTAATTAAATGTAATAATATTACAAAAATTAAAATTTGATAGAAACAAATACTTTGAAAGCTAATGAAAAATCGCACGATGCTTATACGTCGAAATACTTAGCAGATCTCAACAGAAAATCACAAGAATAATCAACGAAGCATGAAAGAGATGGACAAACTTTTTGTTTAAAAATAAGAAAGAAAAATAGTTATGAAAATTAAATATGTTTATGATAAATTGATAACAACAGGTGAATAAAAAAAAATCAAAAAATAATATTTTGAAGAGTACAAGCTTTTGTGACAATTGAAATATGACAAATATTATCGTATATGTCTTACCATTTATTTTCTCAAAACAGAAAATACAAAACACTTCAAGAGGAGGAAGAACAAAAAAGAGAGACCTTAAAATATATAGTAATAATCTTGATAAAATATATAGAAAGAAGAGAGAGACAATAATGAGAAATGATTTTGAATTATAATAAGAATGTTGAAAATTTAATTTCATATTTGACAAAATCAGATTTTATCAACGTGATTGGGTGATTTTAAATAATTGATAGTTTAATTATAGGAAAATTGTTAATGATTTTCCATAATATAATGAAACTACAATGATTTCACGTTCCTAGCAAATTTATTTCTTATTTCGAATATATTATGAGTTAACAAAAATTCTTTAAAATTCGAATTTATTTATGTTGAACAACAGAAAATAAGCAAATCCCAAAGATTGTTATATTAATCTCTTCAATTAAATTGTAATAATGTATTTCAAAAGAGTTGCATAAATATATATAGTTTTACTTTATATGGTTGAAATTTAGGTTGAAAAAAAATTTAAAATGTAATTTTACTTATATATATATATTTGGATAAAATGAATCGAGAAAATTGAGTCATATATTTGTTAGATTTCATATATTTTTTTAATTTTATAATTCAATGATTTGATTAATATTCGATAAAATATATAGATTTTGAATCATGTATTAAATATTGCAGTATATTCATCTTGATATTATCTAATTTTGAAACACCTAAATTTGTGGAATAATTTAGATTTTGAAATCGAATCACAATTTCTAGAATAAAAATGTCTATTTTTAATTTAATAATAATATAATTATTCTAAATAAGTACTGAAGTTTAGGCGGAAAAACGAAATTGAAAAAAAGCCATTTTATTTTTTATATATACTAGAATAAAAGCGTCTATTTTTATTTTAATAATAATATAATTATTCTAAATAAGTACTGAAGTTTAGGCAGGAAAACGGAATTGAAAAAAGTCATTTTGTTTATATATATATATATATATATAGATATAGATTTGAACGTTTTTATCTAAAAAAATTGATTTGATTTCGAAATATAAGATTTTCAACAAATTTAGGTGTTTCAAAATAAGATGATATCAAAATTAATATACTACTGCATTTAATATATGATTTGAAATCTAGATATTTTATCGAATATTAATCAAATCACTAAATTCTGAAATTCAAGAAATATATAAAATCTAATAAATATATGATTCGATCTTCTTGAATCATTTTATCAAACCAATTAAAATCGAACAATCTCATAAAATCTAAGAAACAATAATCTATATATATATATATTTATATATATACATAAAAGTAAAAAAAAATTAAAATTTTATTTTCCGACCTAAATTTCCACCCTATAAATTATTACAATTTAATTGGATAGATTAGTATAAAAAATCTTCGAGATTTGCTTAATTTATGTTATTCAATATAAACAAATTCAAATTTTATGGAAATTTTGTTAACTCATAATATATTCAAAATAAGAAATAAACATTGGAATATTTGTTAGGAACCGTAAATCATTGTAGTTTCATTATATTGTGGAAATTCATTAAACTTTCACCAATCTTACTATAATTCAAAATTATTTCTTATTTTTGTTTCTCTCTTCTTTCTATATATTTTATCAAGATTATAAATGGTAAGACAAATATAAAAATATGTGCCATATTTCAGTTGTCGCCAAAATATTATTTTCAGGTTTATTTTATTTTTAAATTTTTTATTCTTATGTTGCTTTCAATTTATTATAAACATATTTTATTTTCTTAACTATTTTTCTTTCTTATTTTTAAACGAAAAGTCCATCCATCTCTTTCATTTTTTGTTTGATTGTTTTTGTGTTTTTCTGTTGAGATCTGCTAATTATTTGACGTATAACCATTGTGCGATTATTCATTAGCTTTCTAAGTATTTGTTTCTATCTAATTTCAAAATTTGTGATATTATTATATTTAATTGGCAATTTGCTTAATATTTTTATCCCTAATTTGACTATGTAATTGACAATTTTTACGAGATATGTAGAAATCTTTATTTTCTTTAATCTGCTCACATCTCTATTTAGAAAAAAAATTCATTCAACCTTCTATAAATCTTGGATATCATGCTTATCAATTTGTAAACGAGAACTGAATTACAAATCCACACATTTTACAATATATTATATAACTTGAATATATGCTTATATTACAAACTATAAAAAAAAATATTTTTTGTGCATCGCACAGGTCTCACACTAGTATATATTAATACAATAACAAGTATTTAATACTGTTTCCATTTCAAAAATATGAATTATTAAAAACACAATTCGCTATAAACCATTAATTTTCATTTATTTTTTTATTTTATTTGCCAGTTTGATTTTTTAATATATTTTTTTTATTTGAGATAAAAAAAAATGGAGGTGGGCTCTTTTGTTTGGAGACGGGTTAGTATGATATATTAGCTCATATTTTAATAGTCTAGTGGTATCATGTATGATTATTATAGAAGTGTTGGGATTCAATCTCCACCCTCAATAATATATATATATATATATATATACACACACTCATTTATCATTTAATTCTCTAATTTATTCTATCAATATTACACTTATACAAAAATAAAATTATTGGGAAAACTATATATACCCGAGGTGTAGCATAAATGACCATGTTTTCACTTCAAAATTGGCGGTTTGTTAGCCAGACTTACAAACCTTTCGAGTTTCCTTTCTAACTAACTTCACGCATTCACGAGATTTGCAGATTTCAGACGTTCCGATTATATACGAAGGTCAAATCTCCTTCTTCAATTTTGTACATACACGGCACTGTAGAGAACAGAGATACGTAATCAATCGGAGAATGGCCGCCTCCAATGGCAGCGAGTATTTCGAGCTTGACGTCGAGTTTGAGGCTGATAACAATTTTTGCCGGCCGTCCAACGCCGAGTCTGTGGCGAGGGACGAGGAGGAGCTCCGATGGGCGGCGATCGAGCGCCTCCCGTCGCGGCAACGTTCCAACGCCTCCTTCGTGCGGCGGTCCGCGGCGGAACCCAGCGGCGCCGCGGAGAGCACAGACGCCATTGACGTTCGGAAGCTCAATCGGTTCAACCGCGAGCTTGTTGTTAGGAGAGCACTCGACACCACCGAACAGGACAATTTCAAACTCCTTTCTGGAATTAAAGAGCGTCTCGATAGGTAATGAATCGTCTTCAATATCCACATGCACAAAGCTGGCCACGAACCAAATTACTTTATTATTATTATTAATATTTTTTTTTTTTTTTTTTTTTTTTTTTGTGTTTAAGGAAAATATTATGATGAAATTTGCTTCTAATATTTCATCTGGTCTGTAATAATCTGTAGAGTGGGATTGGAGATTCCAAAAGTTGAAGTTCGATTTGAGAACCTGCAAATCACTGCCAATGTGAAAATAGGGTCTAGAGCTCTGCCTACTTTGGTGAATTATTCACGTGATATGGTTGAGGTAAAAGCAGTTTAAACCATTCATTTTATTGTTAATATGATTACTACGGTTACTACTACTTTTACTGCGGGCTTGAATATGTGCATACTGAATATTGGTATATGCAGCATGTATTTACTAAATTGGGAATATTTCGACCAAAGAGACATGCATTAACCATTCTCAACGACATCAGCGGTGTGGTGAAACCAGGAAGGTAAGCGTCATTAATATTTCTCTTATAAAATCTGGCAATCTTTAGACTTCAATCAGTAATATAATATATCTATATATATATATATATATATATATATAGTCATTCACATATGTAGTGAGGCATACATACGTTACACTAAAATTCTATACTACATTATAGCTATATCAGCAAATGCTCATAAGGTGTCCATCTTAGATGTTCACATTATCATTTCTCTCTCTCTCCATGTCTCTCTATATTACTTTAAAAGAATATGCACTGTAACTTTTTATTATGTCGTTCTATAATTGTTTTAGTTAACCAAATGTGAACTTACAATATGATTAATATGAATGAATTCCCAACTTATCAACATGTAGTTAAATTCAAATATCTAATTAGCATAAGTATATGATCAAATTAAAAAGAGATGCACTAAATCTTTCTTATACTTCTTCTTTCCAATTTGCATGAATGGTTGGCCACCCAGCTATTTTTTCTGAATCATAAGAAATATTAACCTTTTATGCTAACTTTCTGAAGCAGGCTAGCCATTTGGTATTTTTCCTCTCTTAAAAAAAAAAAAGAAAAAAATAAAAAGAAAAACACAGTGCTGTGTGTAATGTAACGTATTATTTCATATTACCATATACTCCCTACATTAAAAAATAATAGAGGATGGAGGGAGTAAATAATGATCAAGATTCTTACAGCCAGTTAAAAAGCATTTGGAAAGAAGATAATAACATAGTTTCGCATGTTTAATAAAAGCCACTTATTTGTGCTAATTGTTTGTTGTTAGGATGACACTGCTTTTGGGGCCTCCCGGCTCCGGAAAGTCTACCTTACTTCTGGCTCTTGCCGGGAAACTTCAATGCAGCTTGAAGGTTAGTTTAAGCTGTGCATCAATAATATCAAGCAATTTAATTTTTACTTTTTCTTGGCAGAAATCTTCAAATATTACCACTCGTGGCGAAAATAGGAACTTTTTCTGGCCACAGCTTAAGTTTAATTTTTTTTTTCATTTTCAATAATATCGTTACGTCTAGATTTTGTTTATAAGAACTGATGATGCAGGTGATAAGATATAAAGTTAAAAATGTTCAAATTAAAAAAAAATATATTAAATGAATAATAATAATTTCATTTTCCAAATCAAAGGAACCAAAGTGTAGGAAAGTGGACCTCAGGTTGCGCAAATTCCCACGCATGTTATATGCAAATTACCCCTTTTAAAAATAAAAAAATTGCTTTCCAACTCAAGAATAGAGCTCCTTATCAGTTTCCATGTAAAACTTTTGGTTTCAGAAAAGTGGAACTATCACATACAATGGTCACAAATTTGATGAATTCTTTGTTCAAAGGGCTTCTGCTTATATAAGCCAGACAGATAATCACATAGCAGAGCTAACCGTAAGAGAAACACTAGATTTTGCGGCTAGATGCCAAGGTTCAAGTGAAGGTTTTTCAGGTATGGAATTCTTACCATTATTATCTTCTTCTTTACTCAAACTTTTTAATTGTAATATATATTGTTTTTAAAGCAACAACTCCAAATGATATCTTACTAAAATGCATTCGTACAAGGATTGAATTGATACTATATATATGTATATTTCAGTTTTACATATAAATTAAACTCCATCTGGCAGGATATTTGAAAGATCTTATCCCTCTTGAAAGGGAAAGAAATATACACCCCAGGCCCGAGATAGATGACTATATGAAGGTGACTTTTTGACATACCTGAGTGTAAAAGAGAAAATTGCAAAATTAAACAATAACTTAGCTCCGGCAAAAATAGAACATTATATTTTTAAACTTGCGAATTAAGATAATAAGCCTTTAAGTTTAACGATTTTATGACAAAATTAATCAAACCTACTAAATATGGGAAAATTAAAGGCTTATTGTCCTAGCTTAAAAATCCTTGAATATCGTGTCCTATTTTGATAAGACGTCTAAAGTTATTGTTCCAATTTTGCAATTTTCCTCAAGGTCAGCATTTCCCATTCAAGAAGATACCTTATAACAATTATTTCAGGCTTCATCTGTAGGTGGTAAAAAACACAGTGTCTCAACTGACTATATCCTGAAAGTTCTTGGTTTAGATGTATGTTCTGATACGCTAGTTGGTAATGACATGCTCAGGGGTGTTTCTGGGGGACAAAAGAAGAGAGTGACTACAGGTCAGCTCTCTCCCTCTCTCATGCCTCATGGAAAGCAAACTAGCTAGTATTCTTTTGTGGTTCTTATCAATATGTTATTCTTCGTGCTTTACACAGGAGAAATGGTGGTTGGGCCACGAAAAACGCTTTTTATGGATGAAATATCAACCGGGCTTGATAGCTCTACAACATTCCAAATTGTTAAATGTTTAAGAAATTTTGTTCATCTCATGGAAGGAACAGTATTAATGGCTCTTCTTCAGCCTGCTCCCGAGACTTTTGATCTTTTTGATGATCTCATCTTACTTTCTGAAGGATACCTCATATATCAAGGGCCTTGTGCCGATGTTGTCCAGTTTTTCGAGTCACTCGGTTTTCGCTTGCCCCCTCGCAAAAATATTGCTGACTTTCTGCAAGAGGTAAATGCTTCAGTTCCAGTGGTGTTTGACTTATGTTCCAGATAATCAGTAGACGTACCTGACTCGTCATTAATATACCTATGATATGTATTGCAAGCATCAAAATATGAGATGAAACACCATTCATGACTGAGGATACGACTGAATTCTTACTCTCTTTGTGGTTTCGGTTGATTTTTACATGGTTTTTACCTAAACCTTTTGTATCTAGGTAACATCAAGAAAGGATCAAGCCCAGTACTGGGGTGATCATTCCAAACCATATGAGTTCGTTCCGGTTTCAAAAATAGCTGAAGAATTTAGAAATTCAAGACATGGTCAAAGTGTAACCTCGTTTCTCTCTCTTCCATATGATAAATCTAAATGCCACCCATCAACTTTGCCCACAACAAAGTACGCTGTATCAAGAAAGGAGATCTTTAAGGCATGTTTCTCCAGAGAGTGGCTTCTCATCAATAGACATCGTTTTCTCTATATCTTCAAAACTTGTCAGGTACTTCCCACATTTCTTAATCAACATTTGGCAACTACTAGTGAAACACCGAAACTATTGTGTTTTTTACGTACAAATATATACAGGTTGCTTTTGTAGGGTTGGTGACCTGTACAATGTTCCTTCGGACGAGGCTGCATCCGTCTGATGTGGCAAATGGCGAACTTTATCTTGCGTGTATGTTCTTTGGGTTGGTGCATATGATGTTCAATGGATTTTCTGAGCTACCTCTTATGATTTTTCGACTTCCTGTGTTTTACAAGCAACGCGATAACCTTTTCCATCCTCCATGGGCGTGGTCTCTCCCAAGTTTTATACTTCGTGTGCCTTACTCCGTGGTTGAAGCTGTTGTGTGGTCTTGCATAGTGTATTATACTGTAGGATTTGCTCCAGGAGCTGGAAGGTTTGTATCAGTTGCTATGACAAAATAAAAAAATAGCCAGTTGGTCAGAAAACATGAAATATAGTTAGATTGAAAATGAAAGACAAGTTTACCCCTAGTGCCTACGGTTTGAAGTTTGAACAGAGAAGAACCCTTTCGGTCGAGAACCATTTGTCAGCCTCTCAAGGTCGTGACAAATGTTTCCCTACATTAAGATCCCCTCTGAATGTCGAGAGAAGTTGAAGAGGGAATCTTTAGAGAAAGGTGGCTATATATGTGTGTGTGTGTGTGTTTCATGTTTTGTGATAAAAGTGGCTACTAAACATTTTACTCTCAATCAAAGCACTGGATTTAGACCTATGCATAATTATTAAAAAATTCACTGTCTTGTGAAATGTTTCAGGTTCTTCCGTTATATGTTTCTACTTTTTTCCGTGCACCAAATGGCATTGGGACTCTTCAGGACAATGGCTTCACTGGCACGAGATATGATCATTGCTAACACATTTGGATCAGCTGCATTATTGATAATATTTTTGTTGGGTGGATTTATTCTACCAAAAGGTAAGCATTGTTTGTCATCACACACACACACACACAACTGCTCATTGGTTACGCTAACTAACAATCCTCCTCAGAAATGATTAAGCCATGGTGGGTATGGGCTTTCTGGGTGTCACCGTTGTCCTATGGGCAGCGCGCAATTTCTGTTAACGAGTTTACTGCTACAAGATGGATGAAGGTGAGATACCTGATGATCTGATCAGTGCTAAGATCCAACTGAAAAGTGGTGATGCAAAAGATTATTTATTTGCTTGATGATTTTTTTTATTATTATTATTTTTTTATTTTGTAAATTTTGAACCTTTTTTTTTTTTGCAGAATTCAACTGCTGAAAATACCAATCTTGGAGATACAATTTTGAAGCTTCATGGTTTACCCAATGATGGTTACTGGTATTGGCTTGGAGTTGGAGTTTTACTAGCATATGCTTTGTTTTTCAACATTACTGTGACACTGGCACTGGCTTATCTTAATCGTAAGCTATCTAATTTATTTATTTATTTTTCACTTTTGATGTCCTTTGAGAATTATAAACTAAGCCAAGCCTAAGATGCATAATATTCGGTTCTGATATTCTATTTAATTTTGTGTTTTATCTTATGTTCTAACTTCACTACACGATATGTATAGGTGAAATATGAACATCTGATGTAAGACAGAAAGAGATATAGTTTTTTGAGTGTGTAAAATTACGTAATGTCGTAACATATCTCATTCTCACTCTTACAGCTATTCAAAAATCACAGACAATTATTCCACCAGAAGATGATCAAGAACAATCCGCTGCCAATGGTATGCACATAATTAAAGTTCATTAATATATTATTGTTTAGGTTTGGTTCTTAGGGTGTAAAAGTATAATTGTTGTGTTGCAAAAACTGATTTGGCAGGTCGAACTGAGAATGGAAATGCTGGAACAAAAAAGAAAGGAATGATTCTGCCATTTCAACCATTAACCATAACCTTCCATCACGTCAACTATTTCGTTGATATGCCCAAGGTACTAATTCTCGATTTTTCATCACACAACTACTGTTTATTCCATGCATCCTACAAACGGTATATCTCACCGGACGTAAATCCACCAGAATCACCCGCGCACATGTACATTTGTGGTAGATTTCACGCGCCTTGGTATGCACCTAGTGTAAGATGTAATGAACATGAGAACCACCATACATCTGATTGCAAATCATAATTGCATCATATGATTTTCTAGGAAATGAGTTCGCAAGGCATACCAGAAACAAAGTTGCAACTCTTGTCCAATGTTAGCGGAGTATTCTCGCCCGGTGTCCTTACAGCATTGATGGGGTCAAGTGGAGCTGGGAAAACCACGTTGATGGATGTTCTTGCCGGTAGGAAGACTAGCGGTTATATAGAAGGAGATATTAGAATTTCCGGTTACCCAAAGGAACAGAAAACTTTTGCAAGAATATCAGGATATGTTGAACAAAGTGATATACATTCCCCCCAGCTAACAGTTAGCGAGTCCCTCCGATTTTCCTCTTTCCTTCGGCTTCCCAAGGAAGTCACTGAAAAACAAAGAGAAGTGAGACGCTGTGTGAAACTTTTGGATTCTCTCTCTACCCTCTCTCTCTCTCTCTCTCTCTCTCTCTCTCTCTCTCTCTCTCTCTCTCTCTCTCTCCCTCTCTCTCTCTATTATAACAATGCATTTTGCAGGAGTTTGTTGAAGAGGTAATGCAGTTAGTGGAACTCGACTCTCTACGGCATGCTTTGGTAGGGTTGCCAGGCAGTTCAGGTTTATCGACAGAACAAAGAAAACGTTTAACGATTGCAGTGGAGCTCGTTGCGAATCCATCCATCATTTTCATGGATGAGCCTACATCAGGTCTTGATGCTCGAGCAGCAGCTATTGTGATGCGGACAGTTCGTAATACAGTTGACACCGGAAGAACTGTGGTGTGCACCATACATCAGCCAAGTATTGAGATATTCGAAGCATTCGATGAGGTTCAAAAAGCTTTAAGTTCAAATGATTAATACTTAATCCAATACTGAATTGACCAATGGAGATAAAAATGACTTTTGCAGCTTCTTCTAATGAAGCGAGGAGGGAGAATGATATATGGTGGGAAACTTGGTGAAAAGTCACAAACGATGATCAACTATTTTCAGGTATAACTTTGTCTATTCCTTCCTCCTTTTCTTCATAAATGTCGTCTTAGATGTTTGGTTTTGTTGCCAATTAATTATCATTTAGAAACTTACAACTTTGTTCCATGTTTGGTCATTTTTTAATGTTCCTTAGTTCCTGAAAAAACTCTAAAATGACATTTAAATAGAAACTGAGAGCGTTTAACCTTGATATGGAATATAACAACTCAGTTTGTTCTCCTAGGGGATAAGCGGAGTTCCTCCAATAATTGATGGTTACAACCCGGCAACTTGGATGCTTGAGATAAGCACGCCTGCTGTTGAAGATAAAATTCATCAAGATTTTTCTGACATTTATATCAATTCACAGCAGTACAGGTAGAGTCCTTCATAAATCTTTACTTCAAAAATAAAATAAAATTAGTACGATTCTATAATTTCGATTCTTTGTTATTTTATTTAGGGATGTTGAAGCTTCAATACAGAGTCTTAGTATTCCACCTGAACATTCAGAACCTCTGAAATTTAATACCACATACTCTAAAGATGCAATTTCTCAATTTAGAGTATGTCTCTGGAAGCAAAATCTTGTTTACTGGAGAAGTCCAGCTTACAATGCAGTGAGATTGTTCTTCACAACAATAAGCGCTCTCATTATTGGCTCTGTATTTTGGGACGTCGGTTCACAAAGGTAAGTGGAAATTTTCGAATGAAATTCGACGCTCTAGGTAACTTCTTATTTAGCACCAAAAATTTCATCAGATGTGTACTTAACCGAGCCAGAAGCTCCAACTTGATCACTATAAAAGATGTCAAATGAAACATGTGTTCATGCATTCAAGACGAGCATCCATCAATAATACTCTTATCGTCCCAAAAAAAGTCATGTTTCTATAATTATTATTGCATTATCTTCCATCTAGCCTCTCATACAAATAATAACATCACACTATATTCTCGAAATTTATCTCCAGGGATTCAACTCAAAATTTGTTCGTTGTGATGGGTGCACTTTATGCTTCCGTAATGTTTCTTGGGGTCAACAATTCGTCTTCCGTACAACCAGTAGTGTCTATTGAAAGAACAGTTTTCTACAGAGAGAAAGCTGCCGGAATGTACTCCCCATTTCCTTTCGCATTTGCCCAGGTTACCAATTTCTCTGATCACAACTCGTTTGATAATGTGATTCCATCATTTGAATCAGATTAATGCAGCGTATATATTATCAGAAATCAAATAGTCTGATTAATTCCGTGATGCAAATCATTTCGAATAACGATCAATCTCAACTCCAGGGCATTGTTGAGATCCCATACATTCTAGTGCAGACAATAGTCTATGGCATCATTACCTACTTCATGATAAACTTCGAGAGGACAGCAGGTACACCTTGTACTTGTTTTCACTTGTTTCAAGTATATTTATTAATATACTCCGACGTCCCAAGATAAGAGTCATATTTTTATAACTAAGAAAATGTTTAATATATTGCACAAGTACATGAGGATCGATCACATTAATAACATACAGGTATTGATCTGAACTTGTTCACGCATTGCAGGAAAATTTTTCATGTATATCTTATTTATGTTTCTAACATTCACATACTTCACCTTTTACGGCATGATGGTTGTTGGACTTACACCAAATCAACACATTGCTTCGGTTGTTTCTTCTGCATTTTACTCACTATGGAATCTACTCTCCGGCTTCCTTGTGCCAAAACCGGTAAGTACATGTTTCCTTGACCACTTTACATGCTAATTAGTTCGATTTCCTTTTTGCAAATTGTATTTTACTTCTCCTTTCAAAACATTATGTCTAGAACATCCCTGGATGGTGGATATGGTTCTACTATATATGTCCTATGGCATGGACTTTGCGCGGCATAATAACTTCCCAACTAGGCGACGTAGAGACAAGAATCGCAGGACCTGCATTTGAGGGTAGCGTCAAAGAGTTCATCAACGTTCATTTTGGTTTTGATTCAGGAATGCTTGGAGTTAGCATTGTTGTGCTTGTTGGATTTAGCATTTTCTTCTTTGGTGTTTTCGCCATCTCTGTCAAAGTTCTCAACTTTCAAAGAAGATGAAGAAGAGTCCGGCTTCCGCCTCAATAGATTACCAGTATGTATTGATTTAATACTGCAATACTCTTGAGTATTTAGTTCTTTATTTATGTGATTGGCCTCTAAAATTTAATTTTATATGGTCTAAAAATATGTGAGAAAAGATAATAGAAGATCACATAAGTATAATGATCACAAACTATGGAGTAGGTTGGTTAATATGAAAGAGAAGAGGAGAAATGGAGATGGTGGTAGACATCGGCACGGTTCTGGTTTGGAATCGGAACTAGTGATTCAAATTGACAGTTTTACTAATGATTCGATATTAAATTAAATTCAAAAGTTGGTCAGTTCGATTTTGATTCCGATAAAGCTAATTTTGAGAATCAGTGGTTCCAAATTTCGGTTTTGGTTTTGAACGACCTATTCAAGACCTTTTTTTTTTATGGTCCCAAATTGAAAATATTAAGAAAATTAAGAATCAGAAAGAACCGAATGCAAAACACTTATATATCGATTCGGTTCGATTTCAGTTCTGATTTTACAAACCAACGACTCCAAATTGGGATGAACCGTGCCGTCTCTATTTGTTGGTGGCTCTAGGAAAGAAGAAAGGTTAAGGTTGTGCATTTTGATGTTAGATTATAGATGGTGATAAGAACCATCCTTTAATTAATTATAGATTATTGATTATAGATTGTAATTAGAACTACCCTTTAATTGATTAAATTATTTAAAGACGAGTCAGCGAGCTTTAGGCTTTAGGTGAGTAGCCACCTCTATTTATAGTTTCCATTAATATCTAATATTTATGATGAAATTATTTAAGATATAAAATCTAGAACTTGGCCCTCTAGTTCGACCTCACAGTTTGGGCTTTCTTATGTGTGTAAGCTGCGAAAGGCACTCTATGGCTTGAAACAAACACCCAGGGCATGGTATGGTAAGATTGCTGAATTTCTAACCCAAAGTGGTTATTCAGTAACACCTGCAGATTCTAGCTTGTTTGTTAAAGCGAATGAAGGAAAGCTAGCTATCGTGCTAGTATATGTGGATGACTTGATCATAACCGGTGATGATGAGACGGAAATTCATCGCACTTCGTTTCCAGATGAAAGAACTTGGTCAGCTCAAGCACTTCCTTGGTTTAGAGGTTGATCGCACACAAGAAGAAATATTTCTTTGTCAGCAAAAATATTCCAAAGACTTGTTGAAGAGGTTCGGAATGCTCGAATGCAAGCCAATTTTGACGCCGATGGAACCGAATGCCAAAATGTGTGCATATGAAGGAAAAGATTTGGAAGATGCAACGATGTATCGACAATTGGTAGGTAGTCTAATCTACTTAACCTTAACTCGACCTGACATTTCTTATGCAGTTAGTGTGATGAGTCGATACATGCAAAATCCAAAGAAGACTCATTTGGGAGCAGTTCGACGAATATTGAGATATGTGAAGAGTACAATTGACTATGGTCTTTTGTACAAGAAAAGTAAGGATTGCAAGTTAGTTGGTCACTGCGATGCTGATTATGCAGGAGATCATGACACCCGAAGATCAACAACAGGGTATGCATTTAAGCTGGGTTCCGGAACAATTTCTTGGTGTAGCAAGAGACAACCGACGGTATCATTATCAACCACTGAAGCTGAGTATCGAGCAGCGGCAAGGCAGCTCAAGAGAGTACATGGTTAATACAACTGATGAATAATTTACACCAGCCAGTAGATTATGCAGCTCCGTTGTACTGTGACAATCATTCGGCAATTCGTTTGGCGGAGAATCCAGTCTTTCATGCAAGAACTAAACATGTTGAGGTTCATTACCATTTTATCAGAGAAAAGGTTTTGCAGGAAGAAATTGAGATGAGGCAAATTAAGACAGATGATCAAGTTGCAGACTTGTTCACCAAAGGCTTGAGCACCGGCAAGTTCGAAACGTTTCGTCGTCAACTCGGTGTGGTACAAATAGTAAGGGCTAGTGTTGAGGGGGAGTGTTGAAGATCAACACAAGCCCAAGTTATTTGTTGAGCCCAAGAACAAACAAAAGTCCAATCCATTTAGTAGAAGATTGTGGAAGAAAGATATTTGTGTGGAAGAGTGTGGAAATGAGATATTTTGGTGGAAGTATTTAGTAGAAGATTGTGGAAGAAAGATATTTGTGTGGAAGAGTGTGGAAATGAGATATTTTGGTGGAAGTATTTAGTAGAAGATTGTGGAAGAAAGATATTTGTGTGGAAGAGTGTGGAAATGAGATATTTTGGTGAAAGTATTTAGTAGAAGATTGTGGAAGAAAGATATTTGTGTGGAAGAGTGTGGAAATGAGATATTTTGGTGGAAGGATGTAGAAATGAGATATTTTAGGAGAAGTATGTAGAATGTGGTATTAATGAGTGGTTAGGATTTTTTCTTAATATAATAATTGTATGGTGGAGAATGCTTGCATTTGTGTTATGTATCCACCAAAAAAAAAATCAAATCTTCCATTCCTATAAGAAGTGTAGTGTCTTGAGTGTGAGTTGTGAGCTTCCTATTGAGTGTTTGTATTTCTCTTCAAATAGTGAGAGTTCTCTTAAAGTGTTGTAGTGTCTTCTATTGTGGGTATAATACAAGTAATTTATTTACTTGTTTGGGTCCAATATTAGTACGTTTAGCGTTATACACTCTAAATATTACTCAACATCTAAAAATATGTGAGAAAAGATAATAGAAGATCACATAAGTATAATGATCACAAACTATGGAGTAGGTTGGTTAATATGAAAGAGAAGAGGAGAAATGGAGATGGTGGTAGACATCGGCACGGTTCTGGTTTGGAATCGGAACTAGTGATTCAAATTGACAGTTTTACTAATGATTCGATATTAAATTAAATTCAAAAGTTGGTCAGTTCGATTTTGATTCCGATAAAGCTAATTTTGAGAATCAATGGTTCCAAATTTCGATTTTGGTTTTGAACGACCTATTCAAGACCTTTTTTTTTTTATGGTCCCAAATTGAAAATATTAAGAAAATTAAGAATCAGAAAGAACCGAATGCAAAACACTTATATATCGATTCGGTTCGATTCAGTTCTGATTTTACAAACCAACGACTCCAAATTGGGATGAACCGTGCCATCTCTATTTGTTGGTGGCTCTAGGAAAGAAGAAAGGTTAAGGTTGTGCATTTTGATGTTAGATTATAGATGGTGATAAGAACCATCCTTTAATTAATTATAGATTATTGATTATAGATTGTAATTAGAACTACCCTTTAATTGATTAAATTATTTAAAGACGAGTCAGCGAGCTTTAGGCTTTAGCTGAGTAGCCACCTCTATTTATAGTTTCCATTAATATCTAATATTTATGATGAAATTATTTAAGATATAAAATCTAGAACGTGGCCCTCTAGTTCTACCTCACAGTTTGGGCTTTCTTATTGAATTTTCTTGTTTTAGGCTTCTTTTAGTAAGTATTTCAAGTACACGATATCCTGGCTTAAATCAAGTTTATTTTCAACCCAAATTTCATTTTTGGCTGTGTGACAGCACAATTTATAATATTTATTTTATGAAAAGAAATTAAAATTAAATTAAATATTTTTATATTAAAAAACAGAAAAATTATAA
This sequence comes from Caryopteris x clandonensis, assembly GCA_028749325.2. Taxonomy (NCBI): domain Eukaryota; kingdom Viridiplantae; phylum Streptophyta; class Magnoliopsida; order Lamiales; family Lamiaceae; genus Caryopteris; species Caryopteris x clandonensis. The sequence continues at coordinate 9,694,227 of JAPYKT020000006.1, read as the reverse complement.
ATTATCTAACTCAAATTCAATACACATTTCTAACTCAAATAATCAATCAAAAAAAATATATTGTACAAATTAATATATTATTTTAAAATATACAATATGAGTGTTAAATTAAAAATCATGAAAAAAATTAATTTAATATATTATATGTAAAAAAACTTATAATAAAATATTAGTCGTGTTTAAATATTTGAAAAGAAGAAAAACATCAATCCAATCACAAGCTGTCATTTCTAATTTTATTTCCTCAACAAAAATCATCAAAAACAATATTAAAATTAAAAAGTAAATTCTTATTTGACGAAATTTTACTTGGTTGGGTTCATCATTATTTTAATATATACGCAGTTTAGTCCTAGTAATTTTCTTTTTCATTCTTTACATGTCACAAATTCCGATACTAAAATTGCCGTTAGTGTGTGATACTGTTTTTTTAGTTCTTCGTAGTTGACTATGAGACAGGATGAGTGAAAATAGGGGGCGACCCTCTCCCGAAGCGCGAGATATTGGGCCAAATTATATCAACTGCTTCTGCATTTAATCCTAATTTAATTTTATGTCCTTTTTATTATTTACACATGAATTGCCATATATTATATGTTGATACATTAGATGATGTAAATGAATCCTATGTTTTGTGGCAAAATTATGTCGTTTTGATGAAAATTATATTAATAAAATAAGAAAGACATTGAAAAAAGAGAAATCAAAGTATCTAAATCCCATAAATATTTTTTATACACATTAATCTAAAAATGTTTCAAGTCCCAAATCAATTTAGTGATACACATGTTTCCAGAATCACTAATTCGGTCATGGGATAAATTTATCCTTTCTCATAACATCAATCCAATATAGTATGGAGTCCAAAACATGGTACCTGGTTTTAAAATCCATGAAATCGATCTTGCTACGACTACCCAACATCTTTATGGGAAATCGGAACAAAACATCAAGAAAATCCCAATTAGCCAAATCCTTCATCTCAGTCTCCACAAGCCCCTCTTTCACCACTATCTCCTTCCACACACACCCCTTCTCACCCATGGCCGATGAAAACACAAACTCACTAGAGAACGTGCAGCTCTCGGGCCCGCCCACCCCGAGCTTTGCCCCAATAGCGGGCCAGATCTTCTCCCAGGTGTAGCATTCGCCGTTTATTGCATTAAAAGCCTGACCTGGTACGCCCTGATCGCAATTTGTCGCAACCCAAATATGCTGCTTGGCCACAAGACGCGCATCGGAGGCGTCGATGTACATTTCCTCCCAACATTCTTTAGTGCCCCCAAACACAAATGGCAGGTTCAGATACTTACAAATTGTCCCATATACACATATGCTACCAATGAAATTGTACAAAGTTGTTTGAGAACAACCCATGATCAATCCAGGCCTGTGAATGGACCAAGCCACATTGTACCCTGGCAATCTTTCTTGCAACAAATCTTCAAGGGCATAGTAGAAATTACACCCTCCATCCACCCTTGGTGATTCCTCATCATAGTACCCAACTTCTTTGGACAAAGGGCCTTGTAATGACACATAATGTTTGGTCCCCGTCTGAAGGGATACGTGCCTGAGGGCCTTAGCCCTTGGGAGGATCGCGTCGAGCGCGTTCGCCATCATTGCCCGGTTCTGCTCGTAGCACTCAGAGCAATCCAGGGGAAACCGGCTAGCCCAAGTGACCCAAAAAATGTGAGTCACATCCTTTAATGGAGCTAGCTTTTCTTGAGCCTCCCCTGGATTGAGAAGGTCACACGAAATGTAGCGGTACCCATCTCGCTCCCCTCCGAGGGCCTCGGGCCGGCGAGCAATGCCATAGACCTTCCAATTGTGTGCTGAAAGCAGCATTTTTGCAAGCACCTTCCCTACAAGGCCGGTGACTCCAAAGATGGCTGCTGTATTGGTACATTCTGCATCTTTTGCAGCCATTGTTGTTGATTGGTTGGGGTGTCAGGTCAATGCATCTGTTATGTAAGTAATGGTGATTATATACAGACATGTGGGGCCTAAAAGGTGTAGAAGAATCAATTAATGATCCAGGTTTGAAGGAAAGATTTAAGGCTTTCTGGTAAAGCATTTGAATGGTTTAAAACAAGTTGGCGACTGGGAAGCAACTACTTGCGGCGTCAAAGGGTTGAAGAAGGGGTCGGAGGGGGGCATAGAAGGCTACCAGCCGTCACCTTGTTGGCATTTCAGTTGGAACAATTTCTTTTTTTATGTCACTTGCTTCAACGCCATAATAATATCACGCCATTCCTCACAACTGATCATATCATTCTCTCTCTCTCTCTCTCTCTCTCTCTCCATCTATAGATATATATATATATGTATATGGCACATGATGGGGATGTAAGGACAGCCTAAGCATCATGTTAGCCATTTAAATTAAACATTAATAGAATCAATTCGATGAAGTAGAGTTGAAAGAAGCCGTTGAATTCTTTGTCGCATATTATTAATTATTAATATTATTATTTATAGAGATCACTTCATCACTATTTATGTACTTGTCTATGTAATAAAAAATAATACCTCTTTGGTATGTTTGGACTGGGTTGGCTACGATCGATTGTGGGTTGTGCCACAACTCAGTTCATGTTTGTATGCAAGGTTGTAGGTTGTGGTTGTTCCGTTCACAACCCTACCCACTTTACACCTCTTTTTTCTCCTTCTTCTCATCATTCCCAAGAAAACTATTCAATATATATTTTATCACCCAAAATTTTTAAATACTTATAATTTTTTTATTTCAAATCTATTTTTAAAAAAAATTATATCATATTAATTCTCTTCTTAATATTTTTATTTTGACATCCATTTAGCGCATATATATATATATAATAATAATCCATCACCAATTATTAAATTCACAAATCTTTATATCTCATAATATAATAATACAAACAAAATTCTATTAAACCTATTGATTTGACATGTCAATAACAACCTACCTTATCATAACTCAAAACAAACACCACCTTTTACTATGCATTTGATTGTGACACAAACTCATAACCCACAATCGGTTGTGTTATGGAAGTCTCCAGCCTAGTCCAAACATCCCATTTCTGTTCTTAAAAAAATTATCGTTTTAAACTAATTTTTTTTATGTCAAGTAAATAAAGATACAAAATTAAAAATTATATATTTGTACTTATACAATTTTTTTTATTATTAATTTCTTTTGTAAAATTAGATTGCTTTTATGGGCTTATCCGACTGTATGTGTGTTAGCCGTTAGGTAGACATAGGCATGATTCTGACGGTTTTGATTTGGTTCTAGAACGGTCGGTTATAAGTTATTGATTCTCAATTTTCTTTTTTATGTTCTTTTCTTCTAATTTTACAATGGAATTTCCGGTTTGGAATCTAAACCAGCGGTTTTGAACTTAAATCGAACGTGGATGATTTTCGAAACCACCGGTTTCAGAAATCGGCTACCCTAGAACCAAAACTCAACCGAAAATTTTCGATTTTGATTTCAAATTCGATTTAGAATCGAGTCAACGGTTAAACTGAACCATTAACATGTGGTTCTAGTTCAAAATCGAAATCGTGCTCATGTCTACGTTTTGGTTGTAAAGAAAAGGAGTATTACTTATTATATCAATTTAGATGGTTGCGATTTATTTCATATGACATGAACAATCCAATCCATCAAAAATAAAATAAATTATTTTGTTCGATCAAAATATCAATCAATTTTATTTGAAGCAAATAAATTATGTTATAGTTGATATATTGGCGTAATTTTAGAAAATTAAAGATAAAGGACCTAGGGATGTAATCGGGTTGGGTTGGATAATAGTTGGGTAATCAAGTAATGAATTTTCATTTAATTTACTTATGATAGAAATATTGATTACTCTTTTCATTCTAAAAAAACAAATTATGTTTGTTAAAAGTATAATTTTTTTATTTTTTAATTAATTAAATGAAGGTACAACCATCTAAAACTCATAATTTGCATCGCTATGAGTTTAATTTTTTGTTGATTTAACTTATCTATATGTATATATAATAACATATTTACTATTTTTTCCGCTCGTTTTTTTTACCAATGCTATTATATTAATTTATTCTTTTAACATATTTCTAGTTAGATAATTTAAAATTTTATGATATTTATAATATATTTGGGACTATATGATATCAAATAAATTTAAAAATTAAAGGATTTGATCGATATTGAATCTACAATATTAATTATAAATTTAATATGATTTTGCTTATATACATGACTTTATTTTTATTCATGCATTAGCCTATTACTTTTAGTTAAACTATATATAATTGCTTTATTCCATCCCAAAATTACAAATTAAAATAAAATAAAGGACACTATTTTCTTATTTTCTTAACAAGAGAATTTTTACAACTTAAGGAAAAGGTAGGTAGGTTTACTTCATTTTACTTATTATATATATATATATGATTTATATATAATATTTATATCTTTATCATTATCATATTATATATATAAATTATTGAATTATAATTATATATATTTTAAAAAAATATTAATGTTATGTATTTTTAAAATTTAATAATATTATAATAATAATATGTCTTTACATCACGAGGAAGATTTTACTAGTTTTAACATATATAATTTATTTGTGAAATACAAAATTTCAAATTTTAAATTTGACTTTTAAAATAAAACTCTTTTTGTGTAGTAGAAAATAGTTTTGAAACATGATTTCTTTTCTGACGAAGGGAGTATAAATATTAATTCTTCTGTTCCAAAAAAATAAAATAAAAACATTTCTCGAAAGTACTTTTTTTTTATCAACTAATAAATATTTCTATATTTAATTTTCTATGCTTTAATTTACTTATGTTTAAAAAGAAAAAGAAAAAAGTGGAAACATATATTCACCTAAAAGGTTCATATAATACACTTATTTATTTATTTTAATTTTTTGCCTAAAATAGGGTTTTATTAAATAGTTTTATTTATTTTTCTAGTGAATTGACAAAATAGTTTGATTTATAATTTATATTTATTAACGTTGCTCGTGAATCGTGGATAAATCAATGATCACACCTAAAATTAACAAACAACTAAGAATCAATCTATCAAAATATTGACTAAAAAATATATATTTAATAATAATTTTTAGGGGTCTAAAATAAACTATTTAATATGTTATTTGAGCTCCTTTAATAATTAACATTAGTTAAAATAAATTAACAAGAGTTCAAAATTAAACAATATCAATTCACTAGTCTGTGAGTTGGATTATAAAATTAAATATTATAGTTTCATATTTTCATTTTAAATTTTAAAATTTAACTTTTATGATAAATGTAAAAGGGTTTCATCAAAGTTAATTTTAAAAGTAAATTTATAGGTTTAATAAATTTATTTTCAAAATATTTAATTTATTTTATGATAAACTAATAGTTTAAATTTAGAAAGCTTGTTTAGGATCAAGAAAGGTGATGATGCATAAATTAAGTAAATTAAATTTGAAAGCGATTCTATAATGAAGTGCATAAACGAATTAAGCCGCTCCAAAACTATGCCAAGTTTGATTCTATATAATTTTGTTCCAACTCCTTTAATATTTTTTTAAAAAATAAACAAATCAAACTCAATTTAACCATACTGAGATTCTTCTTTAGCTCCCAACCCTAATTTAAATTTTCTGATATCTGCTTCCCCAAAGTACTAAACTCTACTTACTGTAAAGATTTGGTGCAAAACTGAAAATGGAACACAGAATCAAGAATTGCTTTACAGAGGTTTACAGATCAATCCACTGACGGCCTAGCCTTCTCTTCTCTCTCTCTCTCTCTCTAAAAGCAGCACAAATTCCAAACCTTTCAGCCCACTGCTCTATTCTTCCACGTGTGTCCACCATTTGCCAAACCATATTTGGCTGCATCCCAAGTTGCGTTTCAAAGTTACAATGGCGTTTCACGGATTCCCACTTCATTGAAGAATCCAATTCTGAGGAAAAATGAGAGAAAATCGAGAGCCCGCCTCGTGTTTGGTTGTGGGAAACTATTGCCACGATGTTTTGATGAAGGATGAAGTGGTGCTGGCCGAATCACTCGGTGGCGCCGCCGCCTTCATCTCCGCCGTACTGGATGGTGTTTCTATCTCCTCCACTTTTATCTGTAAAGTGGGTTCAGATTTCTCTTATTCTGTCACCCACCAGCCTATTGTTTCTATCTCTTCAAAAACTACCGTTTTTCACGCCCATTTTTCGTCGCAAGTACTGCGCCAGGACCGCGTCCTCAAACGCGTCCACGCCTGTGACCCTATCACTCCCTCCGATCTCCCCCATGCGCGGCGGTTCAATTTCGGGTTGGCCGTTGGTGTTGCCGGAGAAATCCTGCCGGAGACGCTGGAGAAAATGCTCGACTTATGCGATACGGTCTTCGTTGATGTTCAGGCTTTAATTCGGGTCTTCGATCCTGCAACGGGAATGGTAAATCTTGTTCACCTAAAAGATTCGGGGTTCGATCATTTGATCCCGAGAATTGGTTTTCTTAAAGCCTCTTCGGATGAGGCGCCATATATCGATGTGGAGGAGGCGAAGAAGGAGTGCTGCGTGGTGGTGACGAATGGGAAGGATGGGTGCAAGATTTATTATAAGAATGTGGAGCAGCAGATTGCTCCTTTTCCGATTGTGCAGGTTGATCCAACCGGAGCAGGAGATAGTTTTCTCGGCGGGCTTGTTGCCGGGCTTGCACATGGGCTGGCTGTGCCGGACGCCGCCTTGTTGGGGAACTTTTTCGGGTCACTTACTGTCGGGCAAATCGGGCTTCCCAAGTTTGATTTGAGACTGCTACAGGTTGGTTAAAAAACTAATTGTCTATTCTTCATTGCACTTCGGAATTCTTCTTGTTTACATTCTGTTTGGTGTTAATTTCTCCCTGCATTCCTCTTAAAGTTGCTGCATGTGTAATCTTTCCTGCAAATTATTGGAATTCAGAATCGTTGATCGAAACCAACTGTTTGATGAATTGCTAATGTAGAACTGAACTTACTCTTGTTTAATTATGTGTGTTCATTTTCTGTGAAGCGAAATAAGGGAGTTGGGGTTTCTCTATAGCTATATGCAACAGTATTCTTTATGCCTTCTTATTACATCCTATGTATAGTAGATATTCTCAGTGCAATTTGGATATTCTGTCAAGAAAAATGCTTTTTATCATCAATATTGAATCGGCTGTTTTGGATCCTGGAAGTCGAAGAGAAGGGATATTTAACTGAAAAATAAGCCGATGAGAGACTGCTGACTCTGTCTTTTAGGGAATATGATGAATCGGTATTGGATGTGAATTTTCCGGCCAACACACGGAGTCCTTACTTAATACCAATAACTTAGATATGGAATTCTCATGGCTTAAAATCTTGTAACTCAGATTCTCATGATTGTTGATTTATATTTTCTGTACTTGTCATGTCTGCTTTTGTGATGATGTTCGTTCTCTTCATTCCCACACACACACGCACACACAAAACTAGACTTTATGATTTCATGATCCGAGTGCTTTTTTTTGTGATGACGGTCTTTCTCTTCATGGTATGTGTATGATTTATCTTTGTGAGTCGTACTTTAGTCTTCTCCGTTGTGGTTTTATTTTATTACTTTTTTTTTTTTTTTTTTTTTTTTTTTTTCGGGGGTTGGGGTGTAAGAGTTTGAGTAACCCTTAGTATGGAGTTCAACTGATTGCTGAGCCATTTAATAATAATTAACAATTTTCTATCTTGCATTGTATTTTACGACTCCATATTTCTTGTGTCTGCGATCACCAGTTCAAGGTCTCGGTCTTTTGCTGACACATGTGCTTTACAATTTACTTCTAGGCAGTGAAGGATGAGGTGCACAGAACGAGATTGAAGTTACTAGGCAACATTGAAAGTCTAGACGACAAATTGGTGTATATGAAGCCTTTGGATCACGAAGAGTTCCGTATAGCACTTGTTAGAGCCAAAACACCACTCGTATTTCCAGTCCAAGAGTGTCCACAGGAGTTGCCAAGTTCTCCTAGAGTGATGGAACATCATAACAGCATCTCCTGTGGTGTTCAACCAAACCTATTCTCGGGCAATGCTTGTGAAGAACCTATCAGGTCAGGTGATGGGATTCCTTGAGAAAGCTACAGAACAGCCCACTCCCCACCAAAGCCAACAGCCTAAGAATAGAAAAACAAAAAATACAAATAAGGAAAGGAAAAAAAATCCAAAAAATAAAGAGAGGAGATTCGCCCCTCATGCACGAAACCAAGATATGCTGCTCTTCTGCAGGTATTTCAATCCTTCTAAATGAAATTGCAGAGCACATATTTCTTGCTTGTGGTAGAGCTTCGTATTTGGGTAGTAGTACGATCTTCATCATCTGCCTAGCTCTGTCAAAGCAAATGAAGAAGGAAATAAACATGCAGGGATATGATATTTTAGGAGGAAGTCCCTTGCCTGAAGCAGGTGTGCTTGCAAATAAACTCTACTGTTATCTAACGAGACAAGCCTCACTTAAGCATCCGAGGATCTTCGTTCGTCGTCTCTAGTGTCCTTTTGTGATTTAGATAGTGGAAAATGAAGTTATTGGTGGCATAATTTTGAGCAGCAGAAGAAACAGGGCAAATGCTAAGTAAGATTTGCTAGTTTTCTTTTTTACTTGTGTATTCTCCTTTCTTTTTTTGGGATGCTATATTTTGTATATTTGAAGCAAGCAAAAAATGTAAGAATCATTTGCCTCTCTCTCTGTTTTTTGTTGTTAATTGTTGGGAAATTTTAGAATTTCGGGTTATCAATAGCCACATAAACTTTTGCCAGAATATGACCAGGATACGTCGAACAAAGTTTGAGACGAACATGCAGTCGCTTTGTTCAACATTTCGGCTTCATATTCTCACAAAAGTCTTCTGTCACTTTGAATGGTCGGAAATTCTAATATTTTAAGACAAGATGTAAGTTTATGATGTTCTTGAATATCTCGATAGTTCTTAATCACTATACTATATATGGTGTGTATATATATTCTCGAAGGTATTTAAAATATTTAGAATTGTTTGTTTTAGGATGTAGATATCTGTTGCACATCCTAAATGTCCGAAAACAAACATATATTTAGATTGTGTTTATTTTCCATCTGGATGGGCCCAATTCAGAACAAACAATCCCTTCGAATAAGGTGAGAGATTCATTAAAGACATATATATATATATATATATATATATATATGTGCGCACGCGCGCGCTCAACAAAAGATAGCTAAAAACATTCATTAGAAAATGTGCCTAAAAAATATCTACTCCCATTGAATTTGGCTAAAAAAAGTTACACTTTCTTTTAGGCACTTTTTTTAAACATATATTTTTAGCCATTCTTTTTTGTTAAATTACACATATACCATTGAGATATTCATAATCTTCTCGAGATATTTATAATTTTTGAGATGTTAATTTTTAATCAAATCAAACCAAAATTGATAACAATCATCGAGATATGTACAATTAGTGACAATCTTCAAGCTATATACACACCATCAAAATAATAAATCTTTCGATAATAATCAACAACCATGTAGAGGCGAATTCCCACCCTCGACCCATATATAGATTATGAAACAATCAAAATTTTATAACACCTTAAAAAATAAATAAAAGAGTACAACATATAGTTTATACGCTAATTGACCTATTTGGACTGCACAAGCAATCAAAATATAAATAAAAAGAAATCAATCAAGAAGTATGTATTGTTCTTTCAATTTCAAAGAGTTGAATCGACAATAATAATATATATTTATAAGATATATTAAGAATATACCTAAATATTTTGGTTGATTATGAATTAACATTTTATTAGATGCTTCAATTAACAAATATAAAAATTATTTTTACACTAAAATATGTAAAGGTGTTATTCATACCTAAAACTTTAGTATACCTCATAATAATTATGATCAAATTAGACATAAGTTGACTAAAATATCCTTGTAAATATTTTTTCATTTTGTTCTTATTCTCAACTGCATATATCCATCATTGTCTTCTTCTTCTCCATATTTTTCAATAAATAGAAATAGAAATTGCAGATTCATGGCTTTCTTGAAATTCGACTTCAAATATAAAACATTTCACCGCAAAGGTCAAATTTGATAAGTAACCAACACAACACTATTCTTTAAATGTTATTTCCCTAAACTTGATTTTATTAAGAATTTTGGGTACAAGGGTTATATATATATATATATATTCGTTGTATGTGGGCACGCTTGATAATCTTAATGAGCTTGGGCTATCGTTGTCATTCCGTTGGCGCCAAAGCCGCCACATTCTGGGGAGACAGAGAGCTTTTTAACTTTGTTTTGTAAATTTGTTTTGAAAATTATGGAGGGTTGGACACTAGATTGAAATACTGATTTATTTTTTTATTGTTAATTTTTAATGAAAAAAGTATAAAGGATATAAATAAGATACATTTAGTAAAAAGAAAGAATTATTAATTTTACATGAAGTGTATTTAAACTTTTAGAATATATTTCGAGATTTCGGAAGTATATTTGCACCCACACATAAATAAATAATGAGAATAGAAGGTTGGTACTGGAGAATTAATAATTTAAAAAATAAATACTATCAAGGGAAAAATTGTAAATATGGAATAAAATTAGTCCAATTTAGTCCTCACCTTTCTCTTTGGGCCACAGCCTTTTTGGATTCTCTTCCGCGTAAAATTTGGGATCGTCCCCTTTTTAGGCCACCACTCCACTTTCACCTCTATTTTTTCGAATTAGGGCTTTTAACACCGATTGTTTTCTAATTTTTTGACTTCATCTGCTTAATCTTTTTGAGTTTCTGCGTTTCCCCAAACGTAGGACGTAAATTATTGTAAAAAGATTTGATTATTTGGCCACCGTTTCTCCGATCCTTCTTTTGAGAGATTTGTCTGATTTTCGTTCTTCTGCTATTAGTGGCGCTCCCTGATAGCTTTAGCGTTTCCCCTTGCGACCATGTTTGTAGCATCTTTGTTATTCTAATAGGTAGAGAATGCGTAGATAGTTGTATGCATATGTAAGGTTTGGGTACCTTAAAGATGAAGCAATCAAAGAGGAAGAAGAAATCTAAAGTTGCTAGAAAGCAGAATGCGGATAATTGTGGCGAAAAGGCTGGTGAAGATGAGAAAAGGGCTTTAAAAAATCTGTTGGAAGCGTTTGAGTCTGTGTCGATTGAGGAAGCTGCTTCAGCTTACACAGAGGCTGGTGGGGATGCAGATAAGGCTGCTGAAATTCTCTCCAAGAGAGCAGTAGTGGAGGATCAGAGCACGACGTCGTCGGGTTCTTGTGGGAATTATGATGTGGGTTCGAGTTCGAGCTCGAATGCCTCGGAAGGGATTGGTGTTATAAATACTTTTCTGCAAGATGAGCTTAAGCAGAAGAGTAAGCCCAAGATGAAGAAAGTTATTGCTTCCGCAGGCACTGTTTCAACGATTTTGGGGAAAGACTATGTGAGGTCTATCCCCAAGAAGGGATCTTCTAAATTGAACAGGTTTCATGATCAGAGTTGGAGCAAGGAGGAAGCTGAACAATTCTTGTGTTCAATGCTGGGAGATGACTGTGAATTAAGCCTGGCTGTAGTTAGTGATGTACTGTGTGAGTTGCTTTTTATTTCCTTTCAGCATCGTCTCTTCACAGTTATTGATTCTTTGTATTATGTCAGTGTCTCTTCGCAGTCCTTCCTCATTTGCATTCTTTGTATATTGGACAATTTTATTTGGGTGGTGGGTCCAGGATTAGTGATATGTATTATCTGATACAACTTTGTCAATATATTGTTATTGTAAATAAAGTAAGTGGCTTAATCCTAGGTTTGTAGACACTAGGAATGTATGGTATTCTATATGATGTTGGCTGGTTGTCTTAAAGTCTCGTATTGTAACATAGGATTTTGGAATATTAACCATGAAAAAGTAATAGGGATGACTTATTTTGGTTTGAATGAAGATAAGAAGAGCTTTTTGGGAGATGGATAGTAAATTTGTATTGAGTTCTGTCTGCTGGATAGTCTTAGATTGTTCGTGACCTGAAATAATCTATTCTTTATGCAGGTCAGTGCGGATATAACCTAGATAAGGTAAAATATACTAATTTCCTTTTTCCTTACTTAAAAATGGTAGCTTGTAAAAACTAAAAATCATGTTATGAGTTGCTAAATTAAGGGCTGTTTTGAATCATATAACAACTACTTCATTTTCCTGTAAAGATGCTGAGAATGACTAAAAATATAAAGTTTTTGTTTTTCCATATATTGGTTTTTTTACTCCTTTTCTTTCCAGGCTTTCGATGTGTTACTTGAATTGTCAGCTTCCGCAATAGAGCAATCCAGTGGCTATTATGAGTCTGCTAACAGAGAAGATTCTCAATATCTTCGTGAATCAAACAATGTATGATAAATTTGATGTCAATTGTTTTGCCAATTTGTGATGGAATCTCCCTCAATAACTTTTGTTGTATCTGCTATTGTTTTCAAGTTGCATGTATGATACTGGTCTGGTGAGCATGCTCTTATATATCTTGCAAGGAGCGTACCAAGCAAAACATGGATAGGTAACCCTTACACTGGAGGAATGTCTGCTAGGAATGCAAATTGTAGAAGACAATAGCATTATCAGTGGAGTTACTTTCATGGAAGAATGTTTTTTATTTTTATTTTTTGGAATAGAAAAAAACCTCATATCATCTGATTTTGAGCTCATCTACTTTAGGTTGTAGAATGATTGTATTTGACCCTTAAAATGCCATTAAGCTTCTCATTAACTTTATTTGAACATCAGTGATGATGTCTTTACTCGGTAAAAAATCTTTATTTACTGATATATGAATCTCTTCACGTAGTACTTTAAGAATGCCCTAAAACTGGTAGTATTTATTGTGCCTTTATACACCTGAGGGTGATGAGATCAGCATCCCCTAACTGCATTTGAAGATATTTTTCTGTTGTTGGAATCATAAATGCCATTCTTTATATTCTCATTTGCAGTTGGTCACTTAAATTATCTATAAAGCTTGACTCAGCTGTATCACATAAATTATTTTCACCTTTACTAGAAGCCTTGGTCTTTTTTCAGTTTCTATTCTATCATATTCTGATAATCAACCGAGAGTTTGGGCTTTGTTTGAATCTTCTCAAGTATGTTAGCAGTTAAAGTCTTTACTTGGAGTTGTTAGTATATTATGTGAAAAAGGGTATGCTACATTTGGCCCCCAAGTGGCTCATGTGGGCGGTCTTGAGAGATAGTTGGACATTTGAGAGGGTGGAGAACCCTTAATGTTGAATTCAGACCGCTTCTAATATTCTTTTTTTTTTATCATTGGTTAGATTCTTCTTTCAATTTAATGCTGCACTTGACCCGATGTATTCTCATGTTTTATAGACATCATATAACCTAGCCTAGTAGGAAAGTGTGATTTCTGGATTCTACCAATCAGCCTTATATAGCATTTCTCTTGATATGATCTATTTACTTTTCTGACTCTTTGTGCTTTGAATAACCCTTTTCTGAATTCATGTGTGTGTGTTATGGCAAAAGCCTACAGCTTAAACTACACCATAAGGCTGCAAAAGAATGTATTAGTATCATTGGCACTTAATTGATCTTTTCTTTTCAGTTATTTTGGCTTCAAGGACTGTTAAGTTAATGTCCCTTGTCCATAAAAATGAATTAGTTTCATGCTTTGTCATAATGCACGGTTAACACTTGTTTGCTCGAGTCATAAAGATCTTAGTTTTGTGTTTTCTTGCAGGTAGTTGATAGAACATCTGACTCAACTTCTCATTCATCAGATGTTGAACTTCAAGAAAATGTGTGGTTTGCAAGAAATCCTTTCAGGTATTGCAGTTCTTTTGTTGGTGGTCAATCTCTTTATTGTTCTAGTTTTTTCGAGATGAATGCATTATCCAGTCACATGTTGGACAAGAAACTTCCAGTTCCCTGGATCTAAATAGAAGTGTTTGTACTTATGTTTTCTGTAAGAATAAAGAATGTAAAGAAATCTACTTTTGTCAAATTCTAAATTAATGATGTGGAAAATTTGACTTCAAAGTATTTCTGTTCAGGATTGTAATTCTTTTGAATAAAGTGTCCTTGTTTACTCTATTTATAGCTCTTATATTGGTCCATCATGCAGGAAGAGCTGCTTACAGAAAATTTGATTAGTTAACCATTATTTGCTATCTTTGTCTGTTGTCTTGTTGCGAAACAAAAGTTTCTGTTGCAAGATCCTCTATGAAAGACCAAAATTACTTGGGAACATGAAAGTCCTTAATAAAATTTCTTTCCTTCACCCTTTTGGGGAAAATAAGAATATACTGTGTCAAAGATTAATTAAAAATCATATATATTCTGAGAAAGAATGCCAGCATGAAATTTGTTTGATTTTGAGTGAAGCAAAAGCTTAACCCCAGGAATACTAAATTCATATTTATAAGTTTCATTATTTTTGAGTTATCTTCTTATCGTAGGATACAATATCATTCAAGTGTGACTGAAAAGCTTCAATAGATTTATCATTCTATATATTTCAGGAATGATTTAAAAATTCCTGAACCCAGTGGATCTCATCATTCAACAGAGACAGGAAACACAGAGTCGGAAATTCCGCAGAAGGTGTTGGAATCTTTGTTTAGTATGCCCACTCCAAAGGCTGCGGAAAAGGAACCTAACGCAATGAACTGGAGAAATATCGTTAAGAAAATGACATCTCTTGGTCAAAGTTCTGAAAATGGTAGCAGTGAACAAGGGCAGCATAGCCATGGTAAATAAAATAATCTTGATATATGCTCGCTCAAACATGGTTTCTCTTAAAAGACTTTAGCTCTGCAGATTGCAGTGCTGATTATATAAAATTCTCTCTCTGTTGCATCAGCCTCACCTGTTGTAATTTGAATGCAAGGGAAATGACCCATGCATGACTAGGTAGCTGATTCTGTGTTTCCTGGTTGAAATATAATTTATTACCTGGACGAACAGAATTTGGAGTTCCATGTTAAGCAATTGCTTTTAGACGATTACAATTAGCATTTTCTTGATCTCTAACGCCAATCTATAGTGTATGTGCTTTATAAGTTTTTTTATCCGAATATTGTTTATTTTTGTTTTTTAAGCTGTGCATAACTATTAAATTAAGTTAAAGAGCATCTTTGACAAACTTTTCTTCCTGTGCTGTTCTTTAAATTTCTCTTTTAGCTCACCCCTATTCTGGGCATGGATTAAATGATGCTCATATCTTGCTCAACCTTCATTTAACTTCTCTCAACTTGTAGCTAAAGGAGATGAATATCAGGTGCTCAGGGAAACTGCACACCAACACTATGATTCAATGAAATCTTACTATCAGAAGGTAGTGACCTCATGTCTTTACTCTAGTATACACTTGGCTTTCCATAGTAGATCTTGTAACCCTGAAAGAAAACTGGTTTTTTGCAGGCTGTGACAGCATTTTCAAATGGGGAGAAGGAGTACGCTTCTTATCTTTCTGAGCAGGTATTTTACCTGGAGATAAATTTTGGAGTTGGGCGATCTTCTAACACATGATTTTACTGCATGATTCATTTCTTGATTAGCCGCTTTCATATGAACATTTATTATGTCCGTATTGTATGCTTTTAATATTACTTTTTATAAGTTTCCCATCATAAGTAATTCTTATTCAGTGATTTATTTGTCTGGTTACTCTGTATGTGGCATATCATTTCTTACGACAGCTCTCTGAATTACTGCAGGGGAGGCAACAAAACAAAATGGCTCGAGTGGCAGATGGAAAGGCTTGCATGGATATATTTACCGCTAGGTGGGCTATTGCGTATTGATAATTACTCTAAACCAATCTTGTAAAGAGATTATTGTGCCTCACCGACCTCTTTGACTGCAGAAATAAGAACATAGAGAACATGATAACAATTGATCTTCATGGACAACATATTAAACAAGCAATGAAGGTTTTGAAGCTCCACATTCTGTTCGGAGCATATGTGCGATGTAAGAATCTATATCAATTTTCGTTGGATAATTACCATTTTGAAAATCTGTTTATTTGAATTTAACATGTCCTCTTCTTTTTCTGGCCCTGCATCTCTAGCTGTGAGATCATTTAGGGTTATTACTGGATGTGGGAGCCATGGTGCTGGCAAGTCAAAGCTGAAAAACTCGGTAAGTTGACCATGCTTTCCAACTATCACGTTTACTTACAGCTCTTGGTGCTTTTCCGACAAAATATATTAACTTGGCATTATTTGATTGTCCGGGGTGTTTGCTTTCAAGGTCATTGGAAATGCAAAATTTCTTTTTTTAGCCACAAGTCCTAGTAAGCTTTTTCTAGCCAATAATTTTTTTTTTTGGACATCGTTACCATTATTGCCCATACCACCTACACCAGTCTATACCACAAAACAAGCTCTTTCCACCTTTGCCCGTACCAACATATATCAAAACTAGGCCGTTGCACCCACCCAAACTGCCAAACCCCAAAAATGCGTAGTTGGCCAAAAAAAAAAAAAAAAAGGCAGCAATTCATCGGCAAGTGGCTTAATCGGGTGGTTCTTAATTTGGTATTCTGTATATCTGAGTGCCAAAGTTGCTAGAATTACATCTGAGGATTCTTGGAAACCTTAAAAGTTCTAAATCCCTGACTTTCAACATTGTTCATAGAGCTACTAATCTGTTAGTACAATTGTCCTTGCTGCATGCAGGTCATTAATCTTCTACAGAAAGAACACATTGCCTGGTCGGAAGAAAATCGAGGAACCCTACTCATAAGGCTCAACGGACAGACAGACTTCAGCTTCCTAGATTCCAGTAGTGACAGCGACTAACCAAGCTACTTATTTCGATTGAGAGGCTTGGTAATAGCAAGCATCAGCTTTCTTTTGTAGCTGTACAATGTTAGAAGGGTATCAGCACTAATGCCAGTTTCAGATTAGATTTCTAGTTTTAGCTGGACTTGTACCATTATTGCATTATTTATAGTTTGTACAATTCGTGATTGAGGACTATGCTGCACACTGCAATTCTTGTGATGAATTACATTACATTAAGCAGTTATTATTGTTTATTATAAAACATATTTATGTATATAAGGTTTCGTTTCTTCGGGCTTAATTCAGATGGACTTTGAATTTTACGATCCAGTGCATTCCTCTTTCGTGATTTTCCTGTTGGATTCTACTGTAACATTGTTGCTCTAATATTGGTCTGATATATACAGTACAAATTTATTATATAAGATTTTAAAAAATAAAAATATTTTAATAAGATTTTAAAATGTTTATTGTCAAAGATTTTTTAATTTGGATTTCCACTCATTTAATATAAATTCAGAAAAAGAAATATCCTCCTAAGAGTTTTGTTGATTCATAACATTTATGGATATTTGGTGCTTATCCATATTTCAGCTGACACAATGATGAATACACAACCGTGTGTGTGCGTGTTCAATATATGTGTATTTTTAGATCATAATATTTTATCGGGTATCTAAAGTTTATAATTATTTTAGGGAAACTTATAAAAACTTTATTTGGTATTTAACTTATTTAAAATTCAGTCAATAAAGTTCGTAAATATTTAATGAATTAGGTCATACTGATGTGACTTGTAAGCTTTTATTTTATAATTAACTCCTTTTTAAATTGTTTGCATATAAAATAAAATGCAATTCTCAATGATGTGAAATTGAATTCTCATAATTTAAAATTCGTGATAATTCTTGAATTTTTATAAATAAAATAATTTAATTGATTATAATAAAATACTAGAAATTGGTCGATGTATCTCATAAAAATAACAAAAATCAAGTTACGAAATATTTATTTTTTCAAAAAAAAAAATTATTTTAAAATACGTTAATTTATTATATAAAATAACCGCCATGGCTGTCCACCGCTTCACCGCCAATTTCAACGGATCCTTTCAGCCTTTTCTCAATTTCTTGACAATGGAAGCTCAAAATATCGACGAAAATCCGGCGCCTTGATCTCCTCCGCCATGGACGATGCTTCTTACAGCCTAACCGCCGCTGCCACTGCCAACCGCAGCCTCAGCGACTACGTCGACGGCGATGATGCGGCGGCAGAAGAAGAAGACAGCGAAGAGTTCTGCGACGTGGAGACATGGGAAACCCTAAGCAAGAGCTTCAGAGAAGTTCAGTCCGTGCTCGAACACAACCGCCGCTTAATTCAACAGGTGAACGACAATCACCGATCAAAAATCCCCCATAATCTGGCCCAAAACGTCGGCTTGATTTGCGAGATCAATTCGAATATGTCCAAAGTCATCGGCCTTTACTCCAACCTCTCCGCGAATTTATCCTCCATCGTTCAAAACCGGCGCGGCTTGGCGGACAAAGCCATGAACAAAGTCGAATCCTGAAGTGATAATTCAGTAATTTCCAGTCTCAAATAGATTTCAGCTTTGGTATGTCACAATGCAATTTGTGCGTTCATTGTTGGTAGTTTTGTAAGTGAATTTTAGCTAATGTTTGCGTTGTGTTTTGAAAAATCTTCAGCTTTGAGTGAGTTGAGTCCACATAGTAATAGCTTTTCTGGAATTTTTAGTTGAAAAATGGAACGGGAATTGCAAGGCGAGGATGATGTTCTTACAAACAATAATAATGTTTCAGGAGAGGTATCTATCTGTTAATAATTTAGTACATAGATTTCTCCCACTTGAATTTGTCAGACAAAATATGAGCAAATTGTGAATTTAATCATCTTCAATTCCCTTTCCATTTTTGTTTGCTTAATCTTGGAGTCAGTCAGAGTTCATGTTCTTTCACCAGTATTGAGGAAGAACATCTCTGAGTAAGTAATAGCCACCCAATTCCCGCCATTTCTCCTTCCATTCAGTTTGGGAGCCTACAGATCCCTTGGGCATGTTTGGAGTAACACAAGCTGTGCATAATAGGTTATAATAAAAAATGGTATTTGTTTTGGGTTATAATAGGTTAGATTATACTGTAGATGTCAAATCAGTAGGTTATAGTAGAATATTTTTAGTATTATTATATTGTAAGATATAATATGTGTAATGATTAGATGATTTTAATAATTAAAATTGTAGTTGAAAATTATGAATTTAATGATTGATCATAAATGTTGATGTAAAATAATATATATATATATATATATACTTTTCTAAATAATATATATTACAAATAAAAAATGTAAATGATATGCATTAATATTATATATATAGTAATATATATGCAATGTTTTGAGTGATTTTTATGTTGTTATTATTATGTTTCAATTAATAAATCAAACTGATATATTTGTGCTACTTTTAATAAAATTATTTGTTAAATTGTTATTTATTAATTGAATCCACAGATCATTAAATGAAATTCAAATAACTTGAGTTTGAATATTTTGATATTTAAAAGCAATTAGATGAGTTTGATTATAGAATAATATTGTTTAGGATTTATTTTTATCTCTTTTGTAAATTCAAAAGAAGTCCGACACGAAGTCAAGAGATCCCTTCAAGACTTTTCTCCTCTTTCTCTCCCACCATCATGACCATCCTACCGTACCCACTCTTTGGTTAAAAGTATCAAACATCCCATAAATCAGCATAGCCCCTTCAAACCATCCTCTAATCTGCATTTGGCAAAGGATCAGTCTTCGCTGTTAAAACAGGAAATCCAAAGGCCATGATCGGGTGCAATTCGAGACCATATCACTATTCCACCAAAAAAAGGCTTTTACCTCTCAATGGCCTCCTTGCTTGAAGACATCATCAACCGACCCATGGAGCACAGGACCGAGTCAAATACGATGGGTTGGTTTTGCATGTTAGATTTTTCATCAGAGCACTATATGGAAATTCTGAAACAATTAAGAAGAAGAGAAGAACAAACACGGCTAGAGGCAACAAGGTCAAAAAGAGTAACAAAAAATTATCAACCCAAAAAAAGAAGAAGAAGAAGAAGAAGAAGAAGAAGAAAGAGACAAAACAGTGTCAGAAAACTGAAAAGAGAGAGAGAAAGGAAAAAAAGTAGAGAGAGAGAGGAAAAAAAGTAGGGAAAGGAGCAGGGGAAGGGGGCAGACTTGCAATGGTTGAATCGACAGGATATGTTTACTTTTATTTTAGATTAGATCGATCTCCAATCCACATATGTGTTCAACAGTTCAAACACATGAAAAACGGTGTACATCTCTGTTCAAACACATCAAGAACGATGCACAACCAACTACGAGTTATGTAAGGCGTGTTTGTTCTGACAACCCATGTGTTTGTGTTGGTTTGTGAGTTGGGGATGACGCAAGCCAAACCTAAAGTAATATTATCTCATCTGGCCTTTTTTCTCTCTTTTTTATCTCTCATCTCTCCTTCTCTCCGCCGTCTTTTCTCTCTTCTTCTCTCTCATGTCTCCTATCTTCTCTCTCCTTCTCTTGCCCAATGCCCGTTCTTCTCTATCTTTAGTATATAATAATAATATACATACATATAATACTTATATGAATATTAATATATATTATAATTAATATATTTCTATAAATATTTTTTAGAATTTATTATTTATTATTTAATATAAATTATTTTCATAAACAATTTCAATATTATACTTTCAGTTGATTTAATAATAATAATAACAAGTTTTTAATTATTTAAAAAATAAATTAATAATACAAAAATATTTTGTTTAAGAAATTATTGTAATTTATGTTTTACTATAATATTTATCTATTATTCACATTTTTACTTATTATTTATATAAATAAGTTATATTAAGATATATAAATATAAAAATATATGTATATAACTTACATTTTAAATATATTATTTATGTTTTCTTATTATTTATAAAAATAATATATATTATGAATATATAAATGAAATACATATATTTTTTTCATTTACTTTTTTAATATCATATTTACACATTATTTATGTTTTTAATTTATTGTTTATATAAATAAAACATATTATAAATATATAAATGGAATACATATATATTTTAATCCTAATTTATTGTTTACACAAACAAAATATATTATTTCTTACGTTTTTTATTTAAAAAATAAAGATATTACTAATATATAAATATAATAATACATTGTGTAATTTATTTTTTTAATATATTATATATCTATTATTTGTTTTTTTATTATTTATATATCATTTATGTTGTAAATTTAATATTTATGTAAATAAAGTATATTATTATAAATATATATATATATAATCATCTAACTCCATAATTTTCAACAATAATTTTAATAATTAACTAATCATTCAATCATTACCTACATCACTTTTCACAAACACCCACTAACACCGATTGATTTGACATCTACAATAACAACTTACTCTATCACAATTCAAAACAAACGTCACTTTTTACTATACATTTGGTTGTGGCACAACCGATTGTACCATAGTCAGTTGTACTACAACCCCACCAGCCTTGTCAAACATACCTTTATGCTTATGATAATCATTGAAGTATTTCTATATACATCATAAAAATTATTTATACACCATTTTTCTAAACTCATTATAAAAAATATATTTAAAGAATTAAAATAACTTAATACACCATATTAATTCACTATTATACCCTTCAAAAAAGTTATTGCTAATTAAATAAAAAAAATATTTCCCACACCTGCAACCCACTCCCCCTTCCCACGCTTTCAACCCCTCTATCCCCGTCTTCCTTCCTCCCACACATACATTCACGGATCAACTGTCAATTACCCATTGGCTAGGAACAGCTCTCAATTCTCTCTCACTAAATAGAACAATGAAATATAAATTTTCAAATAACCTAATATATAGAAAATCAATTATCAATAGATTAATATAATTTTAAACCATTTATTTTGTATGAAGAAAATGTATTTAAAAAATGATAACCAATGTTCGGTTCTCATTGGTCGAACATTGTGTTTAATGTTCGGTCCTGGCCGAACGTTGTGTTGGGTGTTCGACCCTAGATGACCGAATGTTGCATTACATGTTCGGTCAATGTTGGTCGAACATACGCGCGATATAATCCATCAACAAAAATAATAGAATTTAAACGTTTAATACCTATAAAATATTTATATATTTTTGTATTTGTTTCGTCCGTTATTGATTACTTACAAAATATTAAACTTTTATTTTGTATATAGATATATGGTTAGTGTGTATGTGTTTTTATTATTTCTATCCAAAATAGAATAACAATAGAAATATTAGGGTTTGTGTGTATATGAAATAAATATTTATTTATTAATAAAAAATTATAATTTTTGTTTTTTTAAAATAATTTAAATAAAGGTATTTATATCATTTATATTATATTTAATTTTATCAATAAAATTAATGTAGTGTAAAAAGTAAATTTAAGAGTGTATTTAGAAACACCCTAATCGTTGTATGGTATGTGTATAGGTAATGACCATCATTTTATTAATATAACACCGTCTCGAAGATAATAAAATACAAGATTAAATAAATATAACAAAAAATTTAAATTGTGGAACACAAGATGAAGCAGGAAATTCAAACTCGTTAGTATTTAATGATCTTACTAATTTAACATATATTAAAAGCAATGAAATATATAAAAAAAAATACAAGTATTATACATTATGTTTACAAAATATAACACACTAAATAAATAAAAGGTTGGAACTGCAAAATTGCGAGTGTAGGCTCCGATTGTAAGTAAAAGCACACAAGATAGCTTCTCATTTCATTTTCACCCATGCATATCAACAAGCACCAAACCCAGGCAACTATTGCAACACAATAAGTAAAACAAACCAAACGATGGACCAAATATGAAAACTCTTCAGAACCACCATAACTGCTTAGGTTTCAAACTGCAGACTACTCAGGAAAAGTCGAACCGCATGAGAAGCCTCACCGAATTCAGCTTCTCGCCTTTTCTATCGCAGAGAGGAACTGCGCGTATTCCAGGCCTTAACTCTGAAACGGGAAGACACGTTTGGCCAGCAAAGTCATCCTTCTCCGACATATCATACTCATGGACTTCAATCCGTAGCAAAGCTAGCTCAGGGACGGTCAGTGGGAATATGAACTCTTCGTTCCAAACAGGAGTCCAGTTGTCCTCCTTCTTCTTCGTCTTTTTCATGCCCTCATCAGCAGGCGCACCAGCTATGCCGATCTGTATTATACGTAGTGCCATCAATGGAATTTTCTATTCATACAAAATTCGAATACGAATACAAATACACATATATTCAAATATTTGATTGCAATAATATTAATTTATATGGGTATACATATATGTGCATTGTGTGTTTAAATTACAAAATAGAAGAAAATATATATTTACCTCCCAACCTCTCGCTCCACATTTCATCATTGTTACCATTTAGGTTTTAAATTTAATTAAGGTTGCAACTAAATAAAATTTTGCAGAAAAAATAAAAAAAATCCGGTTGTAAAAAATAGAATACGAATATTCAAATTTTTTTCGAACCGAATTGAATCAGAATGCATATTCAAAGATTATTCGAATAAGAATAAAAATATTCTTTTGTGGAATACAAATCGAATCTGTTAATACTCAATTCGATTCGCTTCATATACATCCAGAACCTAGGCGGGTTAGGTGGGGCCTTTTAGAACCCTACTTTCGGAAGATCGTTTTGAGGAAAGAAGTTGGGCAAAATGCAATTTTAAAACACTAAATTTTCACGCTTATTTAATTGAGCCATTGTACGTATATGCTATTTTTATTAAGGCCCGGAACTTTTATGTTTTGCTTTACCAAGCCCTTCTATTTTCAGTCTCTGTAACTGAGCCTCTGATTTTATAATTTTTGTCTTACTAGGCCCTTCTACTTCTATTATTGTCCACATTGATTACCTTGATAGAAGGACTCAATAAAACAAAATTTGAAAGTTCAGGGCTTACTAAAACAAACGTCGAAAGTTCAAGGGCTTAATAAAACAAAACATATGTATAATGACTTGGTGAAATAAAACTTGGAAGTCCGGGGGCTTAATAGTGAAATTTGCCAAGAGATTACCGACCATGATCACTAAAGTTCACAAATAATGAACTTCTTTATTTGTGAGCAAAAACTTATTTGCATTGGGTGCACCGTACAACTTGATCTAAGAGTATTATTTGTTTAACTAATTAAATATTACTACTGAAACGCATTATTTGTTACCTTCAAAAGGTATTACTTGTTACTCTAAAAAGTATTATTGCTAATTTATCTAAAAAGAATTTCTCAATGGGTTGCACGGTGTGCACTGAATGCACAATTCAAGAGACTGGCTCATCTTCATGTACCGGTTTTAGGCTAATGAATATGATATAAAGCAGCAGAGTGGCAAACAACTTACCCTAGTGTAGAAGTCCGGTGGTGAGTACGAATCAAAGTGAGTTTGTTTAAAATCCATATGCCATCCATCTCCCATATACACTTTAACCTGTCATGAAGTATTGTCAGATGAGAAGTGGAAAGTGGAAAGCAGCATTTTACGCGTTGAGTCGTACCTTTAAGGTTTTCTTGACAGAGTACTTCACTCTAGGATCAAAAACCTCATTATTTGGGCCAGTGTTCATCAAAATATCAGGCTTTTTCACGTAACCACAGCCTCCATTGGCCCTGAACATTCCTTGCATCAACCAAAGGGACCTTCCATAACCCTATCATTGCACCCTCAGTTACTATTACATGAACAAGAATAAGATGGATTACACATAATCTGACTCAAGCTGAGATCAGATTTTTGTTAATCTAAGCACTGACGAAACAAGTTTCAGTATAAATGAAGGTGTAAAAGTTCACCATAACATCCTGGACAAACCTGCATATTGAACGCAACCATTTGAGCTCCATGCAACCAACCAATTTGTGGCTTGTAGTTCGATGAAGTAAATCTAGTTCCCTTAGGATATACTCTAAGTATATTCTTCTGTGTGAACCTAATTAAGGACCTGAGCCATTAGAACTTAACCACCATAGCTAGGCATCATGGTGTCATTTTTATTCAGGCAATTAGAGAAATACCTCACGATGTCTGTCCCATGAGATTCAGCAGCCTTTTCGAGAGCTTGCTCACTAAGACTTAGGCGCCTCACTTTATTGGGTTCTACTTTTAGTGCTTCCTTCGTCCCTCCTTTTGGTTTCCCAGCATGAATAGCTATAAGGCGTTTGTACTCAGGTGCTTCACGACCTCTAGAATCAAATTCGTCGTCATCAACATAGTTAGGATTCAGGTCGGTACTTTCATGATCACTCTGCATGTTGAAAACACATACCCATATGAAACAGAGATCTGAAGTGTTCTTTCGAGGTCAATTGGAAATGCAAAAGTTTCCTATCAGACACAAATTAAGTTTCATTCTTTCTAGTCAAGAGGATTTTTTTATGTTTTATTTGGAACATCTTTACCTTTCTTGTCCGTACCACCTACACCAGCCTGTAGTATCAAAACGGATTGTTCCAGTCTAGTCCTAACCAACAGAAAATCCAGAAGGGCATAGTTGGTGAATACCTATTTCTCTTAGCTATAAAAGAATGAAACTTAAGTTGTGGCCATGAAAGAACTTTTTTTCTTGCAAAAGTGGCCAAGTTTCAGGGCTTCCGGCTGGTGGAGGATTTGTGTTTGCGATGGAAAGGCACTAAGAAAAATTAAATCCATTTCCTACCTACCTTATCTTCATCTTCTTGATCAGCTGTAAGGAAAGAAGGCTCCTGTCCCCATACATCATCATTAGAATCTTTTCGCTTTAGTCCATTATTCTCATTTTCCCTAATGGACTGAGCTTCCAGGTACTCCTTTGGAGGTTTTGTTGAAATTATGATGCGATGTTTTAACTCTTCTGGTGAAGGAAAATCTTTTAAGCATTCTGATTCTGGACAGAAAAGCATCTTGCCAAATATTTGAGAGAGCATCTACAAAGAATTTAAATGCAAACATTCAAGCCAAGATATCCCTTAAGTAATGTATATGAAGCATAAATCTCTGAGGTATATCGAAAATTCACCTGAGCAACTTTAGCTTGCAGATCACGGGTAAGGTGATCTTCCAAGGTTATTACGACGGGGTATGGAGACGCAGAGAAAGCATGCTCTCTTATTGATTTTAAACACTTCATGAGGTCCACAGGTGCTGTCACTGTTCTGCATTGAGCGATAGAAAAGTCGAACAAAATTAATTGAACAAAATTAACAGAAAAAATGTTGATCCAATGAACAGAGAAATGGATCTTTTTACATCCTCCATCCCATTTTGTTCTTGGCTGCTGCTTTCATTCAGGTTCCAACATTTCCTCAAGGTATTAAATGTAAAATCACCAATTTCTTGTATTGTTTATATAACTCCTAAACACTTATTTTTCTCTACCAGCAAGATCAGCCTTTCAAGCCCACTCACATATAGCTCTAAATCAAAATTTATTACATTGCCACTAGGCAAAAGAACATGTTCAAGCCAACATGTTTCTTCGTTTTGTAAGTACTCCAGTTCACCTAGAGCTCAATTAGTTATATGTGTACTTGAGCTCAACCATGTTGCTCCATTAATGCTTGTTTGTTCTGGTTGTCACTAGTCATGTTCAAACATGAATTCAGAGCAATAAAAAATTCAAACCAAGTGTAAATAATGTTTTCAATCCACTTGATTCAATTCACATATAGTAAGATAACTTACCGCTAACAGAGGTAGAAAATTACAAAATGGAAGACTTTTAATTCTTCGATATTTTTCCTTTCTTTTACAGTTCAAAGTGTTGTAAATCACAGAATGCATCTATTTGTTGATTTTCTTTTTTAAAATCAAGGTGCCTATTTGTTGGATTGCTCTTGTATATTGGCAAAAAAAGATCAAACAAGCATATCTTGATCAACTCTCATGTACCTTCCATGAAGAACATGCACATCATCCTTGGAAGAATTTGGCCAGATATCGAGCTCTATTACCCTCACTCCTTTCTTCAATGCCTTTATTATTGGAACATCACTGCAGTCACTCGTAAGCTGGTTTCCAGTAAGGTACGAGTTATGCCCCGTGAATATGAAATAATGAGACAAAGGGGCGGTCATGTCCTGGTGGACCTGTATCCAAAAACTTATTTAGCTGCAACTTGGGTGTAAAACAAAACCGGGGAAATATATATTTCGATACTTAATGTAATGACCGAGACCTACACGATATCTAGATACCGATAGCACAATCACAGAATAAATAATTAGCTAAAAGATATACATCACTGGCAGCTAAGGGAGAAACACAATGCAAATTTGAAGATGCCTGATGACCACTTTAGACTACACTGATTCATACGTAAAAGGTTGGTCCCGCATCATACATCCAAACAAATATTGCACACAACTCTGAAGATGACTATGAAAGTTCGGCCATTAGACCTACCAGGTCATCAAATACGCCATTTCACCATATCAAATCATCATATGCCTCTGTACCATTAAACTCAAAATCATTTATTTTATTAGATAAAGTACTAGAAAATTTGGGCTATGGACATATGCGCTGATCTGTTTTCATCAAACCTTGGATGCTACATAAGTAAACGGGGGAAGTCTTATCGGAAGTAATAGTTCAATCATTGTGCTAGTCTATCTGGATAGAAAGGATTTTTATTTTTATTTTTATTTTTTTCTGATCTGATATGGCTACATGGGAGTATTGTAACTTTATAGTTTTCCTTTGTACTTACCTTCCTTTATTCAATAGAACATTTTGGTTCTCATAAAAAAAGGTTCATGATCTAAAACTATGTAGATTATACACACACAGACACGCACAAAAAACACTTAAAATAGAAGCTGGAACAACTATGATAGATACTGCAGCAAACTTTAGCTATTGTTGGCAATACTCTGTGGTCCTAGGGATGAATCACTGATTTCTTGGGTACTCTGTTTCAAGAAAATGACAAGTTTGACTATAGGTGCAGTGTAAATTTGAAGGAAAAAAATAAACACACACGCAAACACACAAATCTCTCCCCCATCTCACACACTTCCAAGCGCCAACAGCATATCCTGCAATCGCGGAGTCCCAACTATTCGCAGAAAATTTAGAATAGAAGAGCCCAGAAATTCCATACAGAGATAAAAGAATTATCAAATTAAAGCAACCAGATCGTGAAATCATGGGAAGCCCATGTGATCTTCGTGGAGTACCTTGCTGTTAATTGGGGGATTAAGGTCAGCAGAGAAGAGGTAGTGGTGGAAATCTTCGAGTGTCAGCGCGTGTCGCGAGAACTTGGCAATGTGGTGTCGTTTCTGGAGGATCTGATGCAGGATGGTCTCGGCCTCGGCGGCGGCGAGGGCGACCTCCGCCTCGCCTTGAACCTCAACCAGGAACCTCCGCAGCTGCTCCACCGTCATATGGGTCCCGCCTTCCGCGTATTTCCGGAAAGCCTCCTTCACGTCCTCCGGCGGCTCCGCCTCCGTCACCCTAAACTTGCGCGTGAAACACATGCATATCCTGTAACTTCCCATGATTAATTACTGATCACTAACCCTCCTCTCTTGCTCTCTCACAGGAGAAGCACACGAACACAGGTATGGTGGAAACGAAAGAGGGGCAGTTGACAAAAGCTTGTAGCTTCTATTTCATTGTTATTTATAGCAAAGGTGAAATGGATTTAATGTTGGGGTGGTTGGGGTGGGGATGTTGGTTTCCCATTAGTCGCCATAGCTTTTTCCACATGAGCTCAATAAATGACAGAAGCAAATAATTGGTAATGATAAAGGCAGTCAAATAAATAAATTAAATATATATGGAAGAAGAAGGAGCTCAAAAAGCGAAGTCCATATCTAAAGTCTCCATACTCGACTATAGACTTGAAGGAATTCACAAATTGCTCGAAAAGCGAAGTCCATATCTAAAGTCTCCATGCTCGACTGTAGATTTGAAGGAATTCACAAATTGCAGCATAAAATGTAGAACGAGAGAGAGAGAGAGAGAGAGAGAGAGACGAGAGTTTTGTAATAACTGGATGTCTGCCCTGTCTGCCCGTGCAATTTCATTATACAATATATTTTATTATATTAATAATTTATAATAAAATTATGCTATTAAATACGTACATAATTTATTATTTATATCAATTATATTTATATAAATATTATTTAATTTAGAATATAATTATTATATTAAATTATTTTTCTAAGTAACTTTATTAAATAATAAATTGTACAATATTTTGAAGTTAAATTATTCCGAATATAAATATTTTAATTTACCTAAAATTATTAAAGTTAAATAATAAATTAATAGTATAATATTTTTATTTTTATAACAAAATTATTTATATTTTTTTAGCATAAATTTATTTAAAAATCTGATGTATTATTTATTCAATATTATCACATGTATAAAAAATTTAAAATTAATGATTCAATGCATAAAACAACTATATTTCATTCATAAAAATTGTATTCTATAATTTTAAATAAAATAAAAAAATTCTTACCATCCTTCTCTTATATTATAAACGGACTTAAAACAATAAAACTATTTGAATTTTTTTATTTAAATAAAAAATAAAAATAGAAGAGAGAGAGAGAGCATATGATAAGTACATATCAATTAATTATAAAGATATATGTAAAAAAAAAAAATAATAAGGACTCTCATAATCTTTCTTGTATATTATAGAAGGATGTGGCAGAGAACTTGTTGCAAATGAATATAAGATTTGTTCCTTTTCTTTTTTAAATATCTTATATATCAAGTCTATAGGATGACGTTGTCTATTAACATGAATGGTATATTAAATGTAATAAAGAATCCAAATCAATAAATACTAAAAATTATGGAAATTTTTCCATGAAATGTTTAAAATGTATTATAAATTAACATAAATTTTCAACAAGTGTATTTTAGTGACATATATGGATAATAAACCAAATATCTTTCTTTGGCATTACAATTAAATTCAAATTACTTAATACTCCATTTGTTCCCAAAAAAATAATAAAATAAAAGAAGTCATATTTCTAAAGAGTACAACTTTTTTAGATTTTTATCAAGTAGATAATAGTGTGACCTTTTAAAAATTAAGAATCCACACTTTTATACGATATTTTTTAATTGTTTATTTTACACATAATACATAATTTATTTGCAATAAAATACTTCAAATTTGTACTTTAACTAAAAAAAAGGAGCCGTTGACTTTTGAAACACAACTTTTTTTGGATCAATAATACTCTTGAAACAATATTTGGGATAAAGCTAGTAATAATGGCGGTATTAGTAGTAGTAAAAATAATACTAATACTAGTAATAATAATAATAATATAAAAACTTCAAGAATAACTTACAATGTTATTTTGCAACTATATCATTCTTTGTTTTTTCGCCAAATAATGTAGCAAACGACATGGTTGTTTTTTCGGACTCATGGGACTTGGTCATAGAAAAATACATCATTAATCTTAATTACAATTGTGAGTTAAAATCATAGTTTTTTTTTTTTTTGGCTAACTTAAAAAGTTATGCTGAAATTTTAAGTTTTGCAACGGTCCCAATCTCTATCTTTATCAATATAAAAGACAAAACGTCTATAAATACAAAAGGAAAATCGTTTCCTCACTCATTGATCCCAAAAAAAAATTAGAATTGTGCTATGAGATTGGTTGTTTGAACAACATATGCCCTTACTGGGGGTGCATGATATACACGAGCAAGTGAGGCGAAATTCTTGTTGAAATGTTGTTTTTTTTAATGAATTTTTTCTCTTTCTTAAAACACAACTTTTTCACTCACAGTTCAATTTTTATTTATAATATATCAAATAAACCACATTTTCACAAAATATAATTATTACTCATATTGCATATATTGATATGCCATATTAGATATTAATCATTTAAGTAATTTTCGATTG
The DNA here is from genome assembly GCA_028749325.2 of Caryopteris x clandonensis. NCBI lineage: Eukaryota > Viridiplantae > Streptophyta > Magnoliopsida > Lamiales > Lamiaceae > Caryopteris > Caryopteris x clandonensis. The sequence goes on along the minus strand of JAPYKT020000006.1, from coordinate 9,663,359 downwards.
ATTAATTATTTTAGCTATATTTGAGCATTTAATGTGGGCTGAACACTCGCTCTCCCGCCTTACTTAAACTGAATAGATCTTGAATTTAAATTATAAATAAAATTAATAAACAAACTATTAAAAAAAACATTAGATTATTTTAAAAAGATTAACAAAAAAATAGGAATATTCAATTATTTTTAATTGATTTTGAATTATAACTCTATATGAGGAATGACTCCTCGCCCTCTAAATACATCCATACATATTTTTGGGCAAACGTCATAGTTGCCTTCATTTCCACATCTCCAAAAACCTTAATTAAGAAGGGGAACCAAATAAAGAAAAAAAAATGCGTGTAGGATCATTCTGGTTCAGAGCTTTCTTGTTGCTGAGATTTGCTGGATCAGGTTTTGCTGCTGAAACCTGGAGTTCGCTGGATACTATTTTTTTGCTGCTGCTGGGTGTGTGTTCGATCCTGTTGCTGCCACCTGCTGTGTTGCTGCTGAATTTTATTGGTGCTGATGCTGAAGTTTGTTGCTCGCTAGTTGCTGCTGTCTCGTTGCTGCTGCTGCTACTATTTGTTGTTTTCCTTGGATGCTGTTCCTTGGATCCTGCTGCCGAAGCCTACCTATCTGCTACTACACATTTGCTAAAGTTGCAGGTTGAAAGCATGTCTTTAGCAGCTTTGAGCTAGTTGCTGGAATTTGTTGTATTTGATGCTGACTTTAGAGTTTGATTGGGCGAAGTTTCCTTGCCGACTTGCTCCTTATTTTTTGGTACTGTTTCATTGCTGGTTATTGCTAGCAAATGCTGGCCTCTAAGCTGGTTTAATCTGGATGCTCGCTGGTATTGACTACTACAATGGAGTACTACTACCAGTTTTTTTGAAGACATGAATGGGGCCTGGTTATAAGTATTTTGGATGATATGTTGCTTCTGCAATTTTGTCTTCTAGATTGTCGTGTCGGCCTTTGTGTTGCTTGGGGGTTTTTTCCCCATGTTTACAGTTGTGTTCTAGGTTGCTTGTTCTCGACCACGTGCTGGGGTTAGGGACTAGTTTTATTTCTCTTCGGGTATGCCCAGCAGCAAAAAAATAGTATCCAGCCAACTCCAGGTTTCAGCAGCAAAACCTAATCCAGCAAATCAGCAGCAAGAAAGCTCTGAACCAGCATGATCCTACACGCATTTTTTTTCTCCATTTTCGGCAGCAGGAATCAGCAAGCTCCAGTCCAATTTATCAACAAACGTAGCAGCAGCATAGCAGCTGCCGCAGTATCATTTCAACAGCAACGACGCACTGAGGACCAAAACAGCATCAGGACCAGGGAACATATCTTCACCCTGCAGCTATAACATATTGCAGAAGCAGGGAAATAGTATCAGTGCATCAACAAAACATCAGCAGGAGCGAGCAACAGCAGCTACAAAAAGTGCAGCAGTTAATACAGCAGATGGCAGCAGGAAATATCACCAAACTGCATCAGTAATCAACAGGAAACATCAGCAATTTATTTTGTGGCGGAAAGGGAACAACAGTCAACTCAGAGAAGGCAGACAGGAATGGGATGAACCCTAGCGAAATCCTGTGTCAGTATCCCTCGCGAATGGAAACCGCTGAAGAAAAAGGAAATGTATGACTTTCCTTAATTACCTAACCCTAGACGCGTCGTATGATTGAATCCCAATTACCAGGAATTTTGTGAACCCTAAGAGAATACATACGCCGCCAGCCTGCAAATTAGGAAAGAAAACGTTAAGCAGGAAAGTCGTCTCTTTCACTAAATGCACTTTGCTGGTCGTCCGGCTCCAAAGCTCCGGCAGGCAGGGAACCACTGCCAGCAAGGGAATGTCCTGACGATTTGCAAACTACTCTTTGTTGCGCCCAAGGAACTGCCTTGAGAAATTTGAACCTGCGCTCCTCGACGAACACAGGACGCCTGTTTGCAGGAACCAAAGAACGCCCAATTTGGTACCAGGAGATTAGCAGGCTGATGCACTTGTTAGAATTTAACGTTTAACACAGTAATCAATCCTTAATGCAATAAATCCCATCGAACTAATTGAAGAATCACACAGCCTACTTCAAAATACGTGGCCAGAGATCTCCGGAAAACCAAGAAAAGGCACCCAGTCTGCGACAAACTGCGTGGCCCAAAAACAAACTCCAGGAACAAGAATCCAAAGAACAGGGGACTGCCCTGCTTTAATCCACACAATCTCAGCGAAAGCTGAGTTAATCAGCATTGAATCTACCCAGCAGAAACAAAAAGTACAAAAATCCACCGATTAAGAATAACCAACCGGATGAATTAATACTCTAAAGTAACCACGAAGATGAATATGCGGAAACCAACCAAACAATATCCAGGAAGTAGGAATCCGGTATCGTGATGAACAGTTGAAGAATCGAACAGTGAAAACAACGTCCCCTAGAACCCAGGAACGCAATCCATTACATCCAATCTGCGTTGACAATTTTTTGTTTTTTGGGTAAACTCCGTAGGTAAAATTGATAATCCCAGCGAATTGACTGAATCAATAGGCTGTTCTTCCAAAAATCTTCAAAAAGAATGAAGAGCAGAATGAAATCCGAAGGAATCGGATGAAGGAAGCATGTGATAGGCGTATTCTAGAGAGAAGCCAGAGCTTCTCTCTAGAGAGAGAGAAAGCCTCAACCGCCGGCTCCTCTGACTATCTTCCCCATTAATAATATCTTCCCATGTCACCACAGTTGAAAATACACTACATATTTGCTTAGATAAAGAGAGAATAGTTTAACCTTATCACATTATTTCACATTCCATGAACAATACAATTCCACACTCCATGCAAGATCCAAACCTTTCATATAAAAATCTTTACATGAAAAATAATTAAGAAGGCCAAGAGACTTCTTTGGCGGCCTTTAAACTTTTAAAATGTTGTTATGGTATCGTAAAATAATATTTTTTTCGTAACACAAATAATACATGGAAGTTTAAAAAAAAATATTGCTCATAAAAACAATACATTAACAATGATAATTCAATTATATAAAATAACATTGAAAACTATGGCATTAACAACCGGCATAAATATGGTTTCGATTTCGACACATAACAAGTGGTCAAAAAGACCCGATTTTGATTTTGAATTGAAAATTAGTTGGATTGGTATAAATTCTTGAAAAGTCAAGTTTTGAGAATTGGTGATCTCAAATAGTGGTTTCAAACGGTTGATTTAGGTTCCAAAATAGTGGTTTCAAGTATAATTTTTTTGGATTGTTATATGCCAAAATATTAAAAAATTTCAAACAGGTGGTTTCATATCTGATTTTTTAGGACGATCATATGCCAAAATATAAAAATTATTGGAAGTCCATGGCTCCAAAATTGAAACCAAAACAACTTTTAATTTCATTTCCACTCTTTACAGTTCAAAATTAAAATAAAAACCGAAGAACCGTGGTATCCACATCTAAGTAGCTTGTCACACATGTTTATATCATTAATTTGAAATATAAGTCTGAATCTCAATCATTTATACAAGAGCTGTTAACATCATCTATTAAAAGGAGGTGAATGTCTCAATTCTTTTCCACTCTTTCTCGGAATATTGTGTGGGTCAGGAGCTCGAAATCATCCTGATTTTCCTACTAAAGGAAAAAAGAAAAGATTCAATTTTTATAAATTTTAGTTGGATAAATCTAAATTAATGGATGGTTAAATAAAATCGACCTGCGGTCCTACAAGCTGATACTGGCCATGGCCCCAACCTTTTAGCCACCCAGCAAGAGCGTATATCTTTCGTCTTTTCCCCGCTATTCCATTCCATTCTTATCGCTATTTTATTCCACTTTCTTGCTTTTCAATCCTCTACTCTGTCCACCCCAAATGTGCATCAACCTCACTCTCTAGAATATGGGCACCGGCGCATCCAAGAATCCCGACAGCAGCTCCCATGGCAGTGAAGAGAGGGAAGACCATTCCGGCGGACAACTCTATGTCTCTCTCAAGATGGAGAACTATAAGCTCAAAGGAGAACTGGTGCCCCATGTCTATGGCTCTGCACCCCTCGTCGGGTCATGGGACTCCTCGAAAGCCGTACGTTTCATTGCTATCTCTCGCAATTCTTGTTGGTTTTCTGTCGTATGTTTATGGGTTTTTAATTTAGTCTCTAATTCGTAGAAAAAATTTCTGCAGTTGTATTTTTTTTTTTTTGGGTTCGCATTGTTATCCCAATTGCACTTACTGATCAACTCGTTGCTGTAAATTGAACAGCTCTCACTAGAACGCGAATCGACGTCTATGTGGGAATTAAGTTTCGTTGTACCCCCTAACCACGGTAATTAGCTCCCAATTTGTGGGCCATTATATTTTTGTCTCTGTTTTTTATGAGTCTGAAGTTCAGAATCTAATTATTTGTATCCTCATAATAGAAACGTTGGATTTTAAGTTTTTGCTGAAACCCAAGTATAGTAATACCCCGTGTGTTGTGGAGGAGGGTCCAAACAGGCAATTGACCGGAGGTACATTACAAGGCGATAGGCGGTCTGCTTTGTTTAAGTTAAGCGGTGATGAGGTTCTTGAGTACAGAGTATTGATTAAAGCAGATAGGGTTTCACCGTTTGATCTTGCAGCGAGTTGGAGAGCGTATCAGGAGAACTTCATGCCATCAACTGTTCGTGGGATCCCAGATGTCAGTATAAATTCAGCTGCTGAAGCCAATAATGAGGTAGGTATAGAATGTATAATGAGAATATTCCCAACTTGTAAATTATATAATGCTTTCTCGAATTTCTAATACTTCAATGTTTTTTATCTAATAAGATACTTGTAATCTCATTCTTTCACTGTATACCTGGCTGGTTTATGAGAATTTAGAATTGTAGTATCTAAGTTATTCTGATGATCAATATTATAAGGGATAAAAATGTAAATTTAGCTTATGTATTGCCAGCTAATAGAGTGCATACAGTGTGAAACTTTGCCGTTCGTTCTGAATGTGTTAAAATAGATAATAGAACACATGTAAGTTTGTGAAAGTATCATATTCCTTGCATCTTTAATTGGTTATATTACTGGGAGATTCATGGTTTGGATTTTTCTAATGAATTATTGACACATCACACTCATGTCTTCTACAAGGAGATGTAAATTATTTTCATAAAGTTCCTTTGTGTGATGATGTTGAGGCATCATGCCTAGACAGCTTCTGTACGGGTCCATACAGAGAATGTTGGGAGGTAGTTAGAAGTGAGCCTTGGAAGTGTTTTGAGTAATATTTTGAGAATGTGATAATTAATGGAATTACAAATCTCTTTCGAATTCTTTCAAAGTGAAGGGTTTCCATTGGTATTAATCTTGTGATGAGTTTGAATAAGATTATTATGAAGTTGTCATTTCACATGAAAGAGGTCTTTTTTTCAGAAACAATTGGAAAATCCCAGAGTGCCTCAACATTAGACTCAGTTCTTATTGCCAACATGGTGGATGAGTGTAAAAACAGGCGTGGTCTACTTAGAATTGTAGAATCCTGAACTGTGATGTTAATGTTTCCTTTGAAATAATCTAAATATGTGAGTTGTGCTTGTTACTTAGACAGCTAGAAGGAGTTAGGTAGGTAGTGGATGTGGATGATTTTAGGAGGTGGATTTGAATTCCCAAGAGAATTTTCTTCGGTCACTTTATTTAAATCTGTTTAGAAGGCTGCCATAACTAAGAAGATTCAGTTATTTTCATGGTTGCTAGTGTTGGGTAAGCTGAACTTTTTGATGTACTACAGGATAAAGTTTTGCATGTCCTTTCTAGCTTAATTTGTGGCATAGGGTGCTGTGGCATTTGGAATTACAATGGTCTTACCAAACTAGATACCAATCACCTTTTGTATGATTTTGGGAAATTTATAAATGATAGAGGGTGATCTGATTCTGGCTTTATGTTGGTTCTTGTAGTTAGAAAGAAATTGAATAATTTTAAGGATTGAGAGGAGTCTTTGGAGGAGGTGTAGAATAGGGTTAAGTTTAGGGTAGCATGGCGGCTTCATAGGAGCTTAAGGCATTTTCTGTATCCGATTTGGTTAAAGATTGGAGTTGTGCCTTGTAGCCTCTTTGTATTAGTTTGAGCGATACTATATTTTTTTATTCGAAATACATTCTTCGGTTTCTTTTTAAAAAGAGGGAAAAAAAGTGTTTCCCTTGCCCATTAATTGCTTTCTTTTTTTAGGGTTCTGAAAACTAGAGTTGATTTGAAGTTTTGGAACTCAAGATTAGCAGCTTTTCTACTTCGCGAAAAGACTCTCATCCAGTGAATTTTTTTCAAAGAACCACTTTCTTGTCATCTCTGTTTCATCAACGATTCAATGTTTTATTTGTTTTCTTTCTTTCCATCCAGTTGAATTAATTCCTCTGCATTTCTCAATTTTGTGTGAAGTCATTTTTCTTTGTCCCCTTTCGTAGACTTTTTTAAGTTTCTATGCTTAAAAATATCTTCTGATGGCATTTAAAGAATGTTACCAATTTTTATTTAATTTCATTATTATTATTTTTTTGGAATGCTTTCTGTTGCAGAATGGATCCTCAGCAACTTTGGAGCTTGATCTTGAGCATTATGTTGTACCAGCTCCAACTACATCTGCAACTTCAGGTCTGGTTTATGCAGCTAACATGACAGAAACTCCTAGATCACTGAGTCGTGCAGGGGTATTTTCCAGGAGCCAGGGCTCTAGTGGTGGTGCATTACAACACTTCCAGAGAGATGGTGGTATTTCAGTTGATCAACCTGATTCACCGGTATCATTCTTTTCCTTCTTTTTTCCTTAATTCTTTTTTGATTTGTATCTTATCCAGCCATCCCTGTGTAATATGATTAGATTTTTGTGTAGTGTTACTCACTTCTCACACAACATTTCAATGGTATAATACAGGATTGTGATCATCCTGCTTGAGTCGAGGTAGTTAGTTGTGTTAATTTTGGAATATTGAGATGGGTGTGATCGAACACACTAGATTAGATAAACAACTAATGAACGCATTAGAAGAAAGAGGTGTTTACCCAATAGATGAATGATAGAAGCGAGCTTTAGATGATTGGACATCTTGTAGAAGATCTGTAGATGCTGCATATGGCGTGTAGGACATTGAGATTCATTAACTCATATTAAAGGAGAAGGGGAGGAGTTGGAAAGATAGACATGTAATACTTCAATATATGTGAGAACACGTATTCTGGCCAAACATGGTGAAATATGATCCATGTAGCCTGCTCCATATAGGAAGGCTTAATTGTTATTATTGTTGAAGGTAATCATTTATCTTCCAAAATATTTTGCCTTGCGATTTGGGTTTGTGAACCTGTGTAAGAAAATCTTTGTCAAAGCAGCACAGAAATCATCTTCTTAATCTGGTTCCTTAAATTAAGAATGAAAGTTGCCTGCATTTCGAGATTGGAAGTGAACTTAAAATTGTGCTCAGTTTTTGGACTCATTTTTTCATATTGATCAAACTGTTGGAAATGGCTCTAAAATATATATCAAATCCATATTTTCAACACAATCTTGTTTCCAACATTTCTTTAGAAATTGTTTCCCTTAAAGAGCATAAACGGCTCCCAATATTGCTACAAATTTCTGATCAGTTTAGGGACCACTTCTATGGCATTAAAAAAATATGGAGTCTTGTGAATTGGGATGTACCTCCCTATTATTTCCATTTGGACTTGGTTCTAGCCTCATTTTTTTTTTCCCATTTATTTTTATAAAATTTATCTCTGCAACTGCAATGTAAGTCTTCCTTTCTGTGTTGACTGTGTGATGATAACTTTCTGTCAGGGAATGGAAGTCATTGTCCCAGACACAACGAAGTTGCCGTCAGGATCTGGTTTGGTTGAGTCTAAATCAGTTGGAACTTTTGCATCTATGCAGAAGCCAGAAGGACACCGAGGACTATTTGTGGATAGGGGAGTCGGATCCCCTAGATTAGTAAAATCTGCAAGCGCATCAACTTTCTCTGTTGATCTCAAACTTGATTCAGAGTCAAAGGTTTGTGGGGATCTTCAATATTCAATCTGGCGAATGCTGAAAGTGGATATCTCCCATTGCAATATAATATCTTCTTGACTGATTATTCTTTTTGCTATACTAGAACTCGATGCCAGCTGCTGCAGGAGCTGTTGCAGCTGCAGCTGTAGCAGATCAGATGCTTGGACCTAAGGAGGATAGACATCTGGCAATTGTCTTGGTACTTAGATACTATATGGCTTGTACCTGATTTAAATTCATTTTGTCTTTCTGATGCTTGTTAGATCTTGGTGTGAGTTTGTATACTCCCGCAATCCCCAAAAAAGAATATGATATCTTCGAAGTACAACCTTTTATTTTTGGTTACTAAATGAAGGTACAACTTTTATAAATAAACAATTCTCACCAATGCCCCTCCATTTATTCATCACATTCATCACCCTCATCACGACATAACTTTCACCAAAAGTTTTAGGGTCTTTATAGGAAATTCATTGACTTTTGAAACAGGATATATACATATATATATATATATTTTTTTTTTTTTTTGAGACAAAAAATGTTTGAATTGTATCATTGGGCTCCTAACTTTCAAGTTCACTATTGTGCTTTCTGCAGGTTGGGCTGCCTGCACGTGGCAAGACTTTCACCGCAGCTAAACTTACTCGGTATCTTCGTTGGTTAGGTCACGACACCAAACACTTCAATGTTGGGAAGGTGATTGATGTCGTATTGTGATAGCTCTTTATTCTTCTTCCAATATTATGCACAAAGAAAACAATATTATTGTGTGTTTTGTTTGCAGTATCGGAGGCTAAAGCATGGAGTTAACCAGGTCATAATAGCCTTTTATTATTTGCTTCTTTCCTTATGAAACTGGACAGTACTTGTCATTGATCTGTATATACAAAATTCGGGATACAGACAGCTGATTTTTTCCGAGGTGACAATCCCGAGGGCTTGGAAGCACGGAATGAGGTAAACTGATCCATTGCGCAATTTTGAGAACTCAATACTGTAATTAATGGATCAGTGATTTTAATTGTAAGATTTGCTTGCATTTTTCACAATCACGAGAAAATATCACCATATTCTTAAAATGAGTCATGTGACTTCCCCTGGAATTTCCTGTCCTGCCTGATAACCTGGTGATACTTGTTAGAAATTGGTAATATTTGATTTCTCTTATGCAATTGTTGTAAAAATTCAATTTCAAGCCATCCATAATTTTAGGCTGTGAACAAAAACTTCAACTCCTTTTTTTTTTGGCATTATTCCAAGCTGCCTTTACTTTTAAATAGAAGTTGAAAAACAAGAATGTTACTTGGTGAACCGGTGTGTGTGTGCGTGTGTGTGTGTGCGTGTGTGTGTGTTTTCTATAACCTGCAACCCATTGGGCTTGAAGATTCTGGTAGTCAAAAGACAGCAACCAGCTTAGACATCCTATTATGAATCTGTAAATCTTACTTATCAAATGGTGGTATGGACACAAAAGCTTTCCTCTGAGCTCCAAGAGAAGTAACTAAACAGGGTGCATTGAAATATTGTCATAAAAAATATCTTCTAGTACTTCAATGCATGTCAACAGATCAATATAGTAAATGTGCTTGTGCTTGTTTTTGATATCCGCTTCTGGATTTAGTCATATAAAATGGTATCTTCTGTACCATCCAAATTCTAGCAAAGCGGTCAAGTGCAATTTGTTAACTTTTATTATATTGATTTATTTCTATATTGCAATTTATAATCTGTATTGACCTTTTTCCTTGCGCTTAGTTTTAATTCATGACGTGCCACTAGGTAGCAGCACTTGCAATGGAAGATATGATATCTTGGATGCAAGAGGGTGGCCAGGTAAGTATATTTCATTTTATTAGTGGGCATATATGTACCTGATCCTTCCATAATGTATCTTTAATTATGTTTAGGTCGGGATATTTGACGCTACAAACAGTACCAGGAAAAGGAGGAACATGCTTATGAAAATGGCTGAAGGAAAATGCAAGGTAGAGTACTGAATTTTGGTTGCTTTATTGGTATTGATTATCAAGTATTGATACTTTTACTGGTGGTCACTATTTATCAAGTCACCTTTCAATAAATTCTGTTACAAATAATTTTATGTGGATAGCACGGTCATTAAAGAGGGTTGTTTTGAAGCATTTGTTCAGCCCAAAATTATAGAGAAGCTGAATAACTTGGAAATGTATATGAGGATGACAGGGGGAATCACCAAATGCTGGTGTTGTATTATTATATTAGTTGGATGATTGATAGTTATAATATTTTAACACTATATATGTAAAGAAATGACAGGCGGAACCCTGGTATAAGAATGCTTGTACAAGAACTGGGGATTGGGCAGTGAAAGTTCGGAACCGGGGGTTTCAGCCCAAAGAAGGGCTTAATGATTTTAGCATTCTAGTCGAGTTATTTTAGTATTTATCACTATGCTCTTCGTCATAATAGAATTTGGTGGAATCAAACTTATGCTTCATACGGAGTGTCTTATTTATGAAGGAGTTGTGGGCTGGGTTCCTTTGATTCTTGCAGCTATTTGCTGGAAATTTTATGTAACAATTAGTGATTTACAGGTCTGAGTTCTGGTGAGGTTTTCCATATGCACCCTGTTATCCTTGCCTTTACTGATGTGGCGTTTACTTTAGATGTCTGTGTGGGGTGGGGCATCAGAGTTGATGTAATACGATTTGGGTTAATTTTCCACAAGATATCTGATATATGATGAATGTTTTTGTACTCACAGATTATCTTTTTAGAGACACTATGCAATGATCGGAAAATAATTGAGAGGAATATACGTCTCAAAGTTCAGCAAAGCCCGGATTATGCAGAAGAGTATGACGCAATAAGATTTCTTAGCTATTTTTGCACATGACACTATACATTGTGATTCATGGTATATTTCAGGCCAGATTTTGAAGCAGGGTATAATGACTTTAAGGTCCGACTGGATAATTATGAAAAGGTAGACCCTTGCTTTTGACTTTTAACACCGATAAATTTCTGTTTGATGAATGCTGTGGAGAAAATCATGGTCTATGAGCATTCCTTTTGTTCAGGTTTATGAGCCAGTGGAAGAAGGCTCTTATATCAAAATGATTGATATGGTCACAGGCAACGGTGGACAAATACAAGTAAATCCCTTTCTGTTATTGCATGTCATAACTAATCATTTAATTGCCTATCTATATTTGACTAGTGGTAAATAATTTTCTCTAGAAGGTGATGAACTATAGGCTTGCATGCAATATCGCTTCTGCATGATCTAATTCCCCTGACTAGAAAAAGAAAATAAAATCATATTACACATTAAAAAAATGATATTTAGATTTGATTTGGTAAGAGCTGTCCATGTCTTGAACATGACCCATAATATTTTGATCACTTCATGCTTGTGTTTCTCTGATTAGCATGTCGTAAAATGATAACAAACTTGCAGTCGCTCAATAATCAACTGTGAACCTTTGAAGCTTATACTTTGTTAGCTTCTAAACTCCAATGGAGAGCTTAGTGAGTAAGTGAAAAAAAAAGCTCCTGGATGATTTTCTGATAGCAGACTTCCATTGGGACATGTTGGGCCAAGGTCAACTATTTAGGACTTGCATCAAGTAGTGAGGGTCTGGGGATGGGTAAAATTAATGATTATATGGCTTGTGATAGATGGAGGATGTTCTTAGGGGCGATAGTGGAGCTTGGGCTGTTGGGGGTGACAAGAGGCATGGGTTGGCTGCTGGGTCCTGGGGTAGCAGTTGAATTTGAGAACTGATTTAGGAAATAGTTGTTAGTTTCCACTTTTGTAATAGTTGTTAGTGAAGAAGGTCTAGAAGCTGAAGGGTTGGTCTACTTATTGACATATAATCATGGTTCATAAATTTGGTGCTTGGAGGGTGAAATGTTTTCTTTTCAGAAGGGTAATGTCTAATAGGAAATCTTAATTAAAAAAAAAAAAAAAAAAATGAATGGGTTATGTATATGGTGGTTTGAGAGTAAGAAATCTTTCAAATCCTAAAATAAAACATAAAAAAATAATAATAATGTTTTGTGAAAGGATTCTTTTAATGAATAATTACTAGCATTAAGTAGGAATAGCACCAACTTGGACTGTTGGTTGCTATCTTAATATATTCTCCTTTTACCAGTGCCCCTTTATTTGTTGCTAAACGAATGCTACACTTATTTACAAATGTATTTAAGCCAGTCAAAGAAATATTATCTGCATTGGCTTCCCTCAAGATATGAAGCTGCCATGGTAAAGCAGTATGCCAAAAGCAAGGTCTTTTATATTTATACAAATTTATTTTGGAAATATCTAAAATATGTTCCAGAACTTTTCAGTGTTACGCATAAATTTTGCTGTATATCACCTTGCTATCAGGTCAAACTAGGGGTCAGAGATGAAGGTTCCAACTTTTAAAGCAAATGGACATATGAAGTTCTTAAGGGATAACAATCAAGTTACTAACTTCTTTTGCTTCAGTGGTCACTTATAAGACACTTTTCGCTTTAGTTGCAAGATGTGCAATCTATAATTAGAGAAAAAGGCTTATGTATGCTCTGTCCTTTCCTGATTTATGAGGCTTTTTAATTACATTTTATAAATGTCCTGGCATTTTATGAAATCCATAAGCAGTCTTAGCTTTCTTCATTCTTCAATTTAGGACTGAGATATAGTGCAGTCATCTTATAAATATCTTGGTCTTTTATGAAACAGGTGAACAACATTAGTGGCTACCTTCCTGGACGCATAGTATTCTTCCTGGTATGTTGTAATTCATCTTTTATAGGGAAATGGCTTGTATTTTCGGTCATAACACGGTAGAGATATGTATTTGTAGCTCCAAAATGTGCTGATCTTATTTGTATCTAAATGCTCCATGGATTGGTGTACATGCCTTGGGAGTATGCTATATTTATTACCCAACTTAACAACCTATCACATACATGATGACCACATATGTGATGTGATGGCTAATGTCCTGTGTATTGTTTTTCAGGTGAATACACATCTGACTCCTCGTCCCATCTTGCTTACCAGACATGGAGAGAGCCTAGACAATGTCAGAGGTCGGATTGGTGGTGACAGTGTGATAAGGTTCTCTTTTATGTGGAATCGTTTAACTTTAACTTGATTAGCTTGCTTTACTAATTCCATGTAGCTGAATTTGATTTGTTATGTGGAACATGCTGACAAGTTAGCTTCCTTTGCTTGCATTTATAACCTGACTTTAATATTCTTTTGATGACAGTAACAATTAATCTGAGTGTGTTTTATTTTGTTTTTTTATTCCTTCTTTTTTTTTTTTTTTTTTTTTTTTTTTTTTTCCATAAAATGAATCACTTATAATTATATAGTAATATCATCTTTTTTATTTTTATATTTAAATAATTGATGTACAGGGAGCTAAATTTTCTTTTGCAGTGATTCTGGTGAGCTTTACTCGAGGAAGCTTGCAAATTTTGTTGAGAAACGACTGAAAAATGAGAGAGCTGCTTCTGTAAGTTTTTTCCCAATTGAATATGGGTTCTGAAATTTATGTTCTATTCATTTAAGTTGGTGTTATATTCTCTTTTTGTGATCTTGATATGAATTCGAGTTTAAGATTCATTCTGAATCAGTGGTTCTGTAATGGATTTTGTGATCTTGATATGTATTTGAGTTTACGTTTTGCGAGTGCCATATAAACAGAGTTAACTGAACTAGAGTAGAGTAATCTGTCTCAAATATATGTGCTTGTCAACTGAAGGAAACAATTCAACACCATGAGAAGTTTTTTCTCGTTTAACTGCAAAGTTGCCTTTGTGAAACTCTTCTGAAAGAGGACAAGGAGTCATAACTAATATCACCACTAAGAAATGATATGGCTTGGAATTAGATGTGCGCGTGTGTGTGTTGGTAGTTATACCCAACATTTCACCTGAATAATTTGACATATCTTTAATACAGTCTTATATCCACGCATATTCTCTTGAAGTTCAATGATTATAAATTCAATTTCTCCTGCAATTAGATATGGACAAGCACGTTGCAGAGAACAATTTTAACAGCAAGTCCAATTGGTGGATTCCCCAAGGTTGTATATAATCGAAATTCTTTACTTCAGCTTTCTTTGCTGACAGCTGAATTCATATTCTGTTGTATTCTTTTGAAGATACAATGGCGTGCACTTGACGAAATTAATGCTGGTGTATGCGATGGGATGACATATGAAGAAATAAAGAAAAATATGCCTGATGAATATGAGTATGCTTCACTTCTTATGGGTTACTATCTTCTATTTAATTTTTTGAAACCTCTTTCTTTGAAGATATGCATGAAAACAGTTTTATCTCACCCCTTATCTTCTTGAAGATAAGTAAGAGCTGACCTTATATTATTGATTTTAAGAAAAACTACTTCATCACCAGTTGTCCAATTTCGCTCGTACAAATATACGCTTCAAGGATAATTTCCCATAGGCCCTCTAAATTTGGCATAATTGTTACACAACCCTTTCTTTGAAATGATGAGCTGCTTTATCAATTAAATGCTCATCACACGGTTAATTGTCACTGAAACACAAAATTGCATGATTCAGACGTAATTGGACTTTTAGGGCCTCAACCTGTGTGTATTGTCCTGGGAGTTCCTTTCAGTTTGAATCATGGGTACTGAGAATAGTTTAAAAACAAATCGATCCATATACGTATATCTTTTAGTACGCCATTGATTGTCTAATTGGATGCAACACAAAATACGTGGACATTTAAGTTTTCACATAGGCTCAACCAGAAAGTCAAGCGGGCAAATTCCTAAACAAGATTTTTGGAACCAGGCTAGGGATTGGATGGCAACACGAGCTGTTGGCCCAACTGGGTGTTTAGTCCATTTATCACTGAATAAATTATAATTTGAAGATGAATATATCCAGATGCTTCCTCCATTATACGATTAAGTCCTGTTATACCCCAATCCCATGTCGTCATTAGCATTTAAACATCAACTTGTCTCCTCGAACCACCTTGGTGATTGATGAAATAACTATTCTGGAATCTTCAACCATTTGAAATTATGACGTTGAAGTTAAAAAAGTTTCTGTTACCTTTCAAAGAGGTCTTACTCCTTTTATCTTAAAATGCATTGAATTTATTCCCATTGTCTTCTGAGATTATGAGCATTACCTGGTAACACTAAGCAGACCCTTTTCAACTTGAATGAGTTTGTGATACCTCTCTCTCTCTCTCTCTCACCCCTGCTTTAATTCACTTTTCTGAGGTTTAATTTTATAAATCACAGATCACGGAAAAAGGACAAATTGAGGTATAGGTACCCTCGTGGAGAGTCGTATCTTGATGTCATACAAAGGTTTGTCTTCCACACTTTGTGAGCTTTTTAGTTGTGAAAATAAGCTTAAACCTCAAATGCTAAGTGGTGATCATATTGCATTTCTTACTCTTGTCAGGCTGGAGCCAGTGATTATTGAACTCGAACGACAGAGAGCTCCCGTTGTGGTGATATCCCATCAGGTTGGTTGTAGATTTATCACACTACAATTTACTTTTTCCCACCAAAATGAATCTTCTTCTGATACCAAATGATTCGTTTTGGAATTCCATAGGCGGTGTTGAGGGCTTTGTATGCTTATTTTGCTGATAGGCCATTGAAAGAGATTCCCCACATAGAGGTAATGTTTCCATATCAACTACTTATGAGTATGGATTGATTGCTCACCCACTTACATCAAATCATTAACTAAGCATACAATTTACATCAAACTGGGTTCGAATACTTATCGTATTGGGTATTGAACGTTGACTTTGGGTACTAAACATAATTTGTATCGAAATAAGCACCACACCTTACGTTTTGTATCAATCAGTACTGATCATTATTCAAAATCGGAAGATAATTGTACATTTTTATATCACTGTAGGTCCGTCTCAAGTTTAAGTACCCATTTTGCTGATAGTTAAGTAAGATGGTACAAACAACAATAAAAATCACTAAGATGCAATAGCATAATTGAGTGCCTATTTATACAGTTGATTCTATCTTAGAAGCTCTGGCGAAATACATTCTGAAATTGCAGAAATACTGTGCACAACTAGGGGGGTCGGCGGAAGAGCAGCCTCGTCGTTGTGCTGATATATTTTTTCTAATTTCCACTTTTTCCCCCACTTAATATGCAGATGCCTCTTCACACTATTATCGAGATACAAATGGGAGTTACGGGCGTCCAAGAGAAACGATACAAGCTTATGTGATTATTGCAGAGCAGTAAGCTTCCTTTCCTTACTAACAATTACATTTATGCCCCGCTTCGCATAAAGAAATTTCCAAATGCTTACACCTCAATGTATGAAATACATACGCCCTTGATTCAAAGGGCTCTTAAGATTGAGAACAATAATAAATCTCATGCTCTCTTTGTGGAATTTGCCTTCTCCTATTTAGTACCTCCGTTCCAAAAAAAGAGTCTTGTTACAGACGGAGGGGCCATTTTGTATGGATGTCAATCTTACTTGGATTTCATTGTTTCAATTGCTCCATACCAAATGGCGCGTTGATGGATTTTATTTGTATCTTTTTCATGGGGCTCTCATTGGAAGATTAGGATATTATTGTTTGATTCGAGACTAAATACATCGTGAGCGATTTATCGAGCACATAGGAAACTCTTTGTCACAAATTATAGTCCTGAATTCTAAATCCATCCATATAATTATCTTGAAATATCATTATAAATATTTCCTTGCTAGAGAGTTGTACTTTTTCCTTCACAAAATAATAAAGTATGGAATTTAGTTGGAGGTTTGTAACATCAAATAAGGATGACAATCGGGCTGAGAAAGCGGACCTGGTGGGCGGTACAATTTATTATAAATTAATATTTTATTATTGTAATATTAATATATAATATTATTTTTAAATATTTAATATAAAAATAAAACTTTTTAATAAAAAAATTAAATAAGATGTTGGAAGCATATTTATAAATTTAATTTCACCTTTTTTAATGTTGATATTAATTAAAATTTAATTTAATATAATATTGTATCTCATATTGTGTTACATATAAAATTAATTATAACTATTTTTGGTATATATAGTAAATATAAAAAATATAGTGAGAACTAGTCATTGTACCCACTTAAAATAAGAAAAATTCTCTCTGTGTTCAAAATATAAAAATATATTTTTTCTACCCACATTTATAATTTATAGATGAATATATTCTTATTTATTCTTTCTTTCTTTTTTGTGAATATGACTTTTTTTTCTTGAAATTCAATCGTGAAAGTAAGAAAGAAACTTTGATCAGAGAAAAGGAAAGAAGATGCATTTACAGGAATAGAGAAAAGAGAATGAGAAAAAAGTGAAGGGGAAAAAAGAGAAGAGGAAAATGAATTTACAATTAGGAAGTAGGGAGACGAGAGAGAAAAGGGAGAAGACAAGAAAAAAAGAGGAAAACTATGACGGAAAAGTGAAAAAAGAGGAGAAAGAAAAATGGAGAGATCGGTTTTACGATATGGATAACCGTGAAAGGTAAAAAGACTTTTACTCGTGAAAGGCAGCCTTTTACGATTATGTTAATGGTGAAAAGCAGAAATACTTTCAGGATTAACGATAATTGTGCAACCCATCTCTTCACTTTTCATTCTCCCATTTTTTTCCTTTTCATCCTTTTCAGTCGTGAAAGTTATTTTTACTGTTTTGTCTCCTCTTCTTCTCTCCTCTATTTTCTCTCTGCTCTTCAATTGTATATTCACTATTCTCTGCTCTTCAATTGTAAATTCACTATTGACCTGAAAGAAGAAAGGTGGATATCAATTCATTATGGGGGCAAAACTGGTATCTTGGGCATAAAACATAATTTGTTATATTTTGAGTACAGAAGAGTTTTTCTTATTTTAAATGCGTAAAAAGAAATTTGCTTTAGAAATATATTAATATATTATATGTTATACATATATCTCAATATATTAATATAGAACGTGTCAAAACAAAACGGATCAGGACGGAGTAGAAGAGATACCCATTACATGTTCTGTTGCGGGTCGGGGGGGGGGGGCGGCGGAGCAAGGCAGCCCAAATAAGGTACGACAGGGTGGGTCGACTTTGAGACAACTCAAATTACCATCCCTACATCAAAGTAATATTAATCACTTCTTCTCTGTATGAAAAATATATCATGTTACATTAATATAAAAAAAATTATTTTTTGTTAGAATGAAACTACAACTTGTTATAATGTTATAAGCCATTTATACTCTTCATTTATTTATTAATTTTAAGTTTTATAACCATATTTAACTATATATATAAAAAAAAAGGTATTCTCATAAGATTAATATTTAAATTCAAATAACTAATTTTTATTTTTAAACATGAATTTTTTTGAGATAATTTTCTTAATAACATAACTCTAAATTTTAAGAGGAGAGACTATAATTTTAATTATAAAATTTTTAAGTTCATTTCTTAATTTTTAAAATATCTGCTCTCCATCTCACTAAAAGAGTCTTTCCTCCCGTTTCTAAAATAGTTTTAAAAACAATATAAATAATAGAAATAAAAGTCTTATTGTATAATATATACAAAGGATCTCTATCTTTTTCATGTTATTTAATATCTATCATTTCAATCATTTTTCATGTTATAATTAAAGTATGGTACTGATATAATTTGGAAAACATCACCAATCAAAAGCTAACTCAATTAATTCACCATCTTGAGATGTCACTACCAACTATTAAATGCGTATGAAATTAGGATCTTATGTCATTAATTATGTAAATCATAAGTCAATAATAAACTAAGTCATGAAAATTTTGTTTCACCGCCATTTAGATTGAAAATCAAAATCGAATTAATCAATAATTGACTTAAATTATTCGTTAAAAATTAATTTCAGACCGAGCTCACAAACATAACAGATAAGATATGTAATATTCTACTATTAGCTTAAAGAAAAAAGGCTCGAAGCTCGACAAGCAAAAAAGTAGAAATATGTTTAATCTTGAATTATGTTAGACCTAATTAAAGCTTATTTAGATTGTATTTGATTTACAAATAAATAACTTATGCATAATTCTAATTGCTGGAATATGGTACAAATAAATTTAAAAATTTATATAGTTTGATTTAATTTATATACAACTTTTAGAAATACTAAAAGTTGTCTTTAGATGAAGGGATTTAACTATGAATCTGGAGGATATATTTGAAATTCACATTTAAATCGACAAAACTTGTTTGTCATCAATTGATTTTTTTAAGTTGCTTCTAAATTTTTATTTAAAATTTGATGTATATGAAATTATTTCAAAATTTAGTCCTTTGAAATTTATCCCCATTCACTTATGTATATAAAATCATGTAATCATAGTGAGCGCGCACATATATATGTATATATATTTGCATATATAAATATATATAATAAAATAACAACAAAAAAAATAGTAATTTCTGATTTTCTCACCAAATTATGGTTATTTTCAGAAAGTGTGGCGGTAGCCAATTATATATATATATATATATATATATATATATATTATTTTTTCACATTAAGTTTTAAAAGTTTATAACTTCTCAACTCTATTTTTAAAAAAAAATATATCAAATTAACCCTATTTTTATGATTATTAATTTGATATTCATATTGTATACATACAATTAAAATCTTAATTTAAAAAAAAAATCTTAAAATTAATTGTGGGTACTTTGATATTTAAAATATTTTTTCTACAAAATAAAATTATGAGTTATTTCTATCTAAAACAAAATATATATTTATATATATTTTTAATTTTATATAAAAAAATATTACTATTTTAATAATAACTTATATAAAAATTCAACTTATCTAAAATAAAAAAGAAATTGAGATAAAAATAAAATAAATAAAACTTATATAAAATTACTATAATTTTCAAAATTCTCCGGACATTTCATAATTGATGTTTCACCAAACATAAAACCAAAAACAATCAAATATCTTCTGAATATGAGAACAAGACAATCTCACATGTGAAATATTATGTTTGTGTACATGATTAGTACAACGTTGGAGAAAATCTTAGGTACCTACTCATGAATAGTATATAAATAAATAATACATAATAAATAATATATATTGTATCACATCCATGCATATATTAATGAATAATTTGGACCACGTATATAGTTTCAAAAATTATTAAAAGAGAAAAGGAAATTTTGTTCGCATTTTCTTTATTGACTTTAAGGTTGAAATAAATAAAAATTAATTGATTTATTTTTTTCCTTAAAAGGGAAATATATGCCATTATATTATTCAAACTATCATTATCACAAATGTGTTTTTAGAGAGCCATGTTGGACGTATATATTTTAAATCGAAAAAATATGTTAGGGTTTTAGTCCGAGTTTTTTTTTTTAAAATCAAATAAAACAAATTAAATCAACAATTTCGTGGAGAAAGGATTTTACCAAAGTATTTAAAAATAATCATATTTAGGTATATTAATGCATTAACATTAATATTTTTTTAAAATTATATGGATAACAAATTTATTAATCAAATTAAAACTTAATTTTATACATGCATACTATTTTGTTTAAAAACTAATTTAATTTTAAATTACTCACTTATCAAAATTGTTTTAATCACAAAATATAAAATACATATTTTTTTCTCTATATGTAAATATATACACACAAATATTAATATATATATAGAATTATATATATACATATATGCAAATAAAAGAATAAAAATATTACTGGACGTGACATATTTAATAATAAATAACTTCATGCAATGCGTTATTTTATTTTTTTTAAACATCACACCCAGCAATTTGTGGTAGTTTGGAAAAAAAATTACAAGCACAATATGGCATAATTTTTTTATTTAAATATAACATTTGATGAAAAAATAAAATATTTACATATTAAATTCACCATACATATATGGTAGCATTATTTAGAAATTTGTTTTTTCAGACACGCATATACAAAAGGACAAATTGAGAGGATGGCTGGGGGGACAATCGTCCCTCAACTTTAAGAAATTTATACTTTATTACTCTATATATATATAATTTTTTTAAATTATTATATATATATATATATATTTATTTATTTATTTCTTACTCAATTGCCCCATCTCTTCTCCAAATCTTGATAATTTTATTTTAATTTTAAATTATTTTCCTTTTGTTAGAAGGTCAAATTATATTTGGTTGAGTTCAAATATCTTTTTTATATTTTCTTTTTTAAAGTATAATGCATAAAATTTCTTTCTTTCAATTTCAATTAGCCATTTATGTGTTCTTTTTGTATTTTAATTTGAGATTAATTTAATCATATTAAAAATGAATCAAAAGGATCGTAAAAAGAAATTAAGAAGTTGTATTTAAAATTTCCATATATATATATACCGATTTTAATATTAATATTATGATTTGATGGTTGGTGTGCCATTTAATTGAATTAATGCAATGTTCCATGCAAGTTGAATGATATTTGCCTTAATCAGCAAAGTAACAAAACCTAATTTGGTGTCTCACATTTAATAGAGATGTCACCACCTTCATGCATTTATTTTATAGAATACAAATATATATATATATTTATCAATTTAATGCATGTATTACTTCCTCAAAACTATATAATATGCACACCTATACATCTCTTTCATTCTTTAATTTTACATATCACTTCTTTGTACTTTTTTTTTTTTTTTAAGTTTTGACAATCTTAATTTTTGAAACAAAACTTTTTTCTGGGAAAATATAATTTTCAATCAAGGGTAAAACTGTAAATTTAGAATACAAAGTAACCTAATGACGTAAATGGAATCTATAAATAAATTCAATAAAATATTATATAAAATCAGAGAATTATTTGATTTTATTATCAATTTTTTTTCCCCTCCCAATTTGAGTCTAAATATCTTGAATCATCATATAATTTAATAATGGTTATTTAAATTCAAATTTCTATAAATAAAATTACTGCATTTTGTTATATAGTTTTTTTTCCTTTTTATAAATATTATCACATAATTACTAGCGATGCAAAACTAAAATAAATCATATATATTTAGGACGAAAACTATAAATAGCCCAACTGTGGGTTGGTTGGTAAGTAGTATCGAGTTAGTTATGTAAAATTGTGTTATATTATGTTTTTATATTACTTATTTTACATTATTATAAATATTAAATTTTATGATATCATTTCACGTTTATCATATTATACATTATGTATATAAATATATTTATATATATAAGCATATAAGGTTGTACTTATACTCACGTCATATGAATATAAACATGTCGCGTAGGGTACAAGTATGCCTTTCATGTACCTTGCCCTATTAAATTCAATTAAAATTCAAGTATTTTCCATTAGGTATTCAGCATATACTTTTAAAAACTTTGAAATATAAATAATATGTATATTTATAATATATAAATTAGTGTAATAAAATCACACACAGTATCTATAATATACATATTATATTCTATGTCACATAATATTTTACAATACAATATATTAGATGACATTAATAATTGTATAATAATAACTTATATATATATATATATATATTTGTAAATGAGTGGACGGGTAAAGTAATCATGTGATAATTTATATTTGTAACTTATCCTACTCAATCAGAGTTCGAATAGTGCTTTACTTGATTATTCATTTATGTGTTGAATGCTTTAAAATTATAGATAAAATTAATATCCCCACTCATACTATCATATGGTATTAGAAATTGGTTAAGCAATTGAATTAATTTTCCCCATTATATTCGTAAGCTATCTATATTAAAATTGTACACTATCTCTATTAAAATTGTACATTTCATATTAAATACAGCACCTTTTTCCTGCGTTCGTATAACTAATTCAATTTAGGGGTTTGGTGAAACAATGTCATTCACGTAGGGGTGTGTGTGTATATATGTAATCCGTCGAACCTAAGATCAAATAATTAAAACTTTTCCCTAAATAAATAAATTAAAACTTTACTCTAAATTTTAAAAACCCATAATAATATATTGATGTTTATATTTGTAGACATTTATTGTATCCAACTGTTACTCTAATTTAAAATATATATATATATATATATATATATATATTATTAATTAGTAATTTTAAACCAACTCTTTGTCTCTTTGAATAAAAAATAAATTAAAAAATAACAACGACAACAAAAACAACAATAATTATAATAGTAAAATTACAAAATTAAAACAAAGAGAGTGTCCTGTTGGCGGCCATGAAAACGAAAAGACCATACAAATTTATTGGGTTTGGTTAGCATACAAATAGAAGGCCTATGGATCAATTTTCAGTTTTTTTGGATTAAAATTAATATAGATGAAACTTAAGATAATCTTGGATCATTTGATGAGAGCAATCATTTAGAATCATCAGGGCTAGTTTCTTTTTTATTTTTATAAGTTTTTGGGCATCGATAATACTATGACTGTTGAGTTATTTGTGATTGTAAAAGAGTTAGAAACATTGTTGTATACTTGATTTTCATAAAGTTTGGATCGAGATTGATCCATGTTTTAGCTATCTTACGTTTTCTTGATCAAAAGCACCCTGCAATTAAAAAATACAACATTTGATGGTAGATTTTTTTTATTTTGAAAAATAATATCTTTCGGATATCTCATATTCACCGAGAAGAAAACGACACAATCGAATGTATGGCCAGCAATCAGTTTTATCAGGACAAGGAATTCGAATTCAATTCCTTAATTCATTGTAATAGATGAATAGATTTTGTAAATGTTGATAGCTGTGGACTTTCTAATTTTAGATTTTCATAGAATCTTGAGTTGTATATCTGTTTTATATAAATAACTTTCTTACATACAAATGAAAGGGCTACTTTAACAAATAAATAAGAAATCTTAAAGGCCAATAATTTTTATTATTATGTTATATATATATATATTATTTTAGTTTCTTTTACTATTAAAATTATTTAAAGAATTATTAATTTAAGAACTGCCAAAATTCAGTAACTAAAATGCAATGCCCCAATCTTAATGCAAATATAAGTATAAAAATTCAATTTCTTAGACGCAAAGTATGGAACCCAATTTCAATATATATAAAACGTACAAGAAATGTTGACGTACAGAATTGAAGTCCATTTTAAAAAGGAAATAAAAATAGGAGACCGAAGTAGGCATTTGAAAAAAAGTTACAATATAGGTTAAGTTAATAAATAAAATGCAAATATATCTTTCCAGTCCAACCCTATAAGATCTTCTATTTAAAATCTAATTAATTTATTTCTAATACTTTATTAATACACTCCACATTCTTAATGTATAATTTTATACATTTAATTTGACATGCAACGATAAAATAAAATGAAACAAAAACAACCCAATTACACCCACATAAATCTATTCTCACTTCTTATAAATTATCAATCACATAACCCAATATATATATATATATATATAAGTTAGTGCATACAACCCTTGAATTTATTTCTAATTATTTAAGAGAGAATGTTCTCTAGAAATTTAGTGACAGATAAAAACAAGTCGTTAAATAACAACAAAATAGAAATAAAATTGTGATATAAAACTTTTAGCATCACTACTATTATATTAGCGATAAATTTATCAACCAAATATATATATATATATATATAATAGTAAACTGATTGTTTCTATATTTGTTATTATTATTTTTTTCGTTTATTTTTTTTCCACAAATGAAAAGACGAATTTTTAGGAAATGTTGTTATATTGCTAACCAATAAATATTCATTTTAATTTTTTGTATTTCTATTTATTAATATTGGTAATGTTACTAATTAAAAAAACTAATAAATTTCTTTTATATATTTTCATAATTACTTGATTTTAACAAATCAATTATGAATTTGTGGTAGATTCGATGAGGTATATAATAATAAAAATGTTCACATTAATATACCAGATTTTATTCAATTTTTTTGATTTCAAAAGAAAATATTATATATTTGGTAATTTGATGATTGTATTTTATAAATGAAATTAATTAATGTTCACATATAATTTTATATATAATATTTATATCCTTATGATTATCATGGTATATATAATTTTTAGAAATATTAATTTATATATTTTTAAAATTTAATAATATTATACTATAATAATATGTTCGTGCATCACACATAAGAACATACTAGTATTTAAAATAACATTCTTCATTTCAGTTTTATACATGATTTGATTTTTAATATTAGAAATGAAAATCCAATTACTATATTTAGATATAGAAAAGTTTCGCTAAATTTTAGCAATTAACATTTTAGTACCGTAACATTTTGTTAAGCATATCAGTACTTTAATTTAAAATCAAAGTTATGTAATTAGGGATATCTTTATACTCTTTAATTTGATTTTTTATATAGTATAATGTATTTTGATAGTAGATTGAAAGATTGTATTGAGAATGAATGTTTGTGAATTTTCTGTTGAGAAAAAGTGATATTTTTAAGATATTTTGTGAACCGCAAGTGTTTTGTCTCTATTATTTAGTTATGATTACTAAAAATAAATTTTAAATAAAATATTTTATAAATACTATTTTGTTATAGTTGCTGAAGCTTAAAATTATTGATATTTTTTAAAATAAAAACAATAGTCCTACTAAACAACATCACAAATATAAATATTTGGGTAGTGCAATAATATCACCCCACCAAATAATATTCGATTTTCAAATTGCTAAAAAAAAAAAAAGAATGGAAGATTGAAATTTCAAAAAAATTAAAAGTATATTTCCGAAAGCAATATTACACATGGAAATCATATTATCGAGTTTAGATATGAATTTTTTTAAATTTAGCAATCAACGTAGTATTTTGTTAAGGGCGTTTTTACCTTAATTTAGAGGCTAAGAATGTAATTAGAGACAAATTTATACTTTTTAATTTGATTTTTTATACAGTATAATATACTTTGGTAGTCTGTTGAAAAGTATATTGAGAATGAATGTGTTTGGATATTTTGTTGAAAAAAGATAAAAGTTATCTTTTTAGGACATTTTTTTAACAAGTGTTGTATTGTTGTTTTGTTATGATTACTAAAAATAAATTTCAAATAAAATGCCTTATAAATATTATTTTGTTATAGTTAATAAGGAATATATAATTTTAAAAAATAAAAACAATAGTCGTACTAAATTATTTAACAAATAAAAAAATCTGAATAGTTTAGCAATACCATATTACCGAATAATAATATAAACGAGATTGGATCCCCAAACCAATAAAAATAATGAAAACGAATATTAAAATTTTCAAAAGTTTGGAAGTGTATTCCCCAGCGGCCAAACGCATTTTAATTTGTCGTCAGGAAAAAGAGGAAGAGGTTTTAACTTTTAACTAGCAAACAAACATACCCCACTTTTAATTTTCCTAAATAAATAAATTACTTATTCCAGACATAAATTTATCACTTTTTTGCTAATTTCTGAGTTTGATTTTAAATTAAAATAAACAAATAATTATTATTATTTTATTTAGTTAGAGAAATAAAACTGAAAGTTGGATCTGTCGTAACCCTACATGACATTTCTATAATAAGCTCACTTCCTCGACTCGCCCAACGCTCAAACCCTTCTCTCCTCTCCTCCACAAATCTTGACAAATATAAACACAAAGCTCTCTCTCTCTCTCTCTCTAGACCCACATTTCAGTATTCTCTCTCTATATATACGCACCCCCATCCCATTACATCTAATTCTGCAACACTACACACACCCCCCCATCCCATTCTGACACACTTGTTTGTTGGGTCATACCTAACAATGGCCGTTTCTTCCGGTGTCCGCCTCTCGAAGAGTGGAGATCAGATTAACGGCGGCCATGAGGAGTACGAGGGAATCGGAAAACGAGCGGCGGACAGATTCGACCCTGCCGCGCCGCCGCCGTTCCGGATTGCCGATATCCGGGCGGCAATCCCAGAGCATTGCTGGGTCAGGAACCCCTGGCGGTCCCTCTCCTACGTCGTTTTGGACGTCGTCGTCGTCGCCACGCTGCTCGCCGCCGCCGCCTCCATCGACAGCTGGGCCTTTTGGCCGGTGTACTGGATTGCTCAGGGCACAATGTTCTGGGCATTGTTCGTTCTCGGCCATGATTGGTAATTACTGCAGCATTTATGGTTGATTGATTTTCAGTAATTTTGCACATTCATTAGGTGTGGCATATAGTCGAACACTTGTAGTTAGGTGAGATCCTATATTTTCTATTTCTTTTCTAAGAAAAAAAAATTTCTTATAACTTTATTAGCATATTCTAAGTTTCATATATAGTGATACATCATTGTATCTGCACACGTGACATACAATGTATGTGGTATTGATGTGAATATTTTATTATTTACTTTTCCAAATTAGGATGATTATTTATTTCTTGAAAATGTGTTGATTTAATTCATTTCTAATATCTAATTTAATTCATTCTTGATTTATTGCAGTGGGCATGGAAGTTTTTCTGACAATACTACACTGAATAATGTGGTGGGACATATACTCCATTCATCGATTCTTGTACCGTATCATGGATGGTCAGTTCTTGAGCATATATCTCTGCTTTTTTTCTTCTCAAATATTTTCAATATTCAATTTATGTTAATATATATATATACTATTTATTTTTTCTTATATATTATTTTTTTTTTGTATAAATAGGCGAATCAGTCACAGAACACACCACCAGAATCATGGGCATGTTGAGAGAGACGAGTCTTGGGTGCCGGTAATTTCTCGAATCTTGAAATACTTTCAAATAAAACATTTAATTATTTTTATTCAAATTTCAAGATTAAATAATATTTCCCAAATATTACTTCAGTTGACTGAGAAGCTATACAGCAAGCTGGATTATTCCACCAAATTCTTCAGATACAAAATCCCATTCCCCATGTTTGCATACCCAATATACTTGGTAAGTTTCAATCAACGTTGATCGAACGAACATATTTTATCGAGAGCACACTTTTTTGGGATGTTTATTTTATATTAAATTTAATTATAAAAAATTGGTTGCAGTGGTACAGAAGTCCTGGGAAAACTGGGTCCCACTTCAATCCCTACAGTGACCTGTTCAAACCGAGTGAGAGGACACTGGTGATGACTTCAACCATTTGTTGGAGTGCAATGCTTGCTTTTCTCTTCTATGCCTCCACCATTGTGGGTCCACTTTCGGTGCTCAAGCTCTATGGCATTCCCTACATGGTAATTCATAATTACTCTTTTTTTTTTCCTTTAAAAAACAAATCATTTTATATATATAGAAATAAAGAAAAAAATTAAGTATAGAAGAAAGGACCAAAAACCCATTTGCATAAAGTTTTTTTTTTTTTTTTTTAATTTGAGAAAAGATTGTATAAATATCTGTTGATTTGGAATAAAAGTTATGAACTCAGATCCCATCAAAATACAGAGTAAATAAAAAATAAATTTTTATTTAAATTGCAGATATTCGTCATGTGGTTGGACACTGTCACGTACTTACACCACCACGGTTACGACAAGAAGCTCCCTTGGTACCGTGGCCAGGTCCCGTGCCTTTCTTTATTCCAATTTCCAGCATATATATTTCATATTAATTTATTACACAAATATCTATGTACCATATATATTGTATTAAGATAAAAAAAAATTAAATATTTGTGTGTTGGTGAGCAGGAATGGAGTTATTTAAGAGGAGGGCTGACAACAGTAGATCAAGATTATGGATTGTTTAACAAGATCCACCACGATATTGGCACCCATGTTATTCACCACCTCTTCCCTCAGATCCCACACTATCACTTGGTGGAGGCGGTGAGATCCCTCTTCTTAACCCTAATCACGTGCTAATCCTATCTTACCCTACCCTTAATTACCAAAAAATAATCTTTTATACATATTAGGACGAAGCTACATTTTTTAAAGCCGTCTGTTCACACTTATACTTATTCATTTTAACTTATTCAATCAGATTTAGCTCTCAGGTATTTCAGCCGAATCTCAATTTGTTAAGCTGGCATGTGATCCATTTTCATCAGACTAACTTGATTTTTGACGGCTTATGAAATACTATGTCACTCTCGATTATTACTATAAAAAGATGGATAAATATGGTCAAATGATAATTTAAATAAAAAATATAATTCTTATTTTGGTGTGGAATCCCAAATATGCATATGAATGTAATATTTAGAGTAAGATGTGACAAGTATGAAAATGTAGTTGGGGGAAGAAATAACTAACTGATTTGATGGATTTTGCAGACTAGGGAAGCAAAAAGGGTGCTGGGAGAGTATTACAGAGAGCCCACAAAATCTGGGCCCATACCATTTCACTTAATTCCTACGTTGAAGAACAGCCTAAGTAGAGATCACTATGTAAGTGATTCTGGGGATATAGTTTATTACCAAACGGACAAAATGTTCTCATCCCCAACATAGGATTAAATATGGGCCTCTACCAACCCTAGATCTGTACTACTCTTTTGGTGCCAGTGGCATACAAATGTTAAGTGTGGAAAATAATATCCATGATTTTGTAGGATCTATTTCATCCCCCCCCCCCCTTTTTTTAAAGATGTATCACCATGTACGAATAATTAACTTTTTTTTTTTTTTAAAATAAAAGTTTAAGTTATTGTGGCCCTTATGTGACCTTCGTGTGTTGTGCTGACAAAAATATCATTGTGATAGTATTTTTACATTGTGTATATTTGTTTAAGATGAAATCTTTTGCTTTATTAATTTTATATTCTTCTCGTGTTTCATTTTGACGATTGATACTATTTTTATGTTCTTGTATTTCATTTAAACGATTGATATGTATTTTTATAAGTACGTGGATTCGGGCTATCGGGTTAGCCCTAACCCTAAGCAGACTAGTCCTATAAAGCTTCGGGCTAATCGGGCTCAGGCTAAACAAGTTGATTTTAAATGAGTTAATAAAACCAAATCTAATCCTATAAGTTTTTTATCTAAACGGGCCGGCCCGTCGGACCATCGCCCTTTTAACATCCTAATGATGGTCCAATACATCTTCCCTAACTGGTCTTTCATCGCTGGCGCCGACAACTTCACCGTGGCCGACGTTACCTTTGGAGTTCAAATAAAATCGCGAGTAGATGATACATATTTATAAGATTGGAGATAGGATACGAAGATCTGAGAATGAAAAAGCAGGGAGGAAATGCGAACTCGAAGTTCAGTTCTTATTTAGCTAGTGTGTATTTTTCTTAATTTTTTTGGCCACTTGTATGATTTTAAAAAACAAATTATATTAATAAGTGCGTATTTTTTACTGTATATTGTACTTCTAATTTCAAAATTTTAGATATGCCACTGCTCTCTTTTATATATTTTTCATGAGAACATGTAATAGTTTAGGAGCTAATTGAAATAAGTTTATAACTTTAAAACCTAATTATAACAAATCTATAATTATTTAAATTCCAGTTAAAACAAAACAAAAACCAATTAAAATATAAGGTTAAATAGCGATTTTTTCATTTGGTACCTGTCATTAAAAACTCAATCCAATTGCTTCTTGTTTTATATAACATTAATCAATTACAATCTTATTTTTTATAGGGCATGTTTTCTGTGAAAATTGCAACATATGACCTGCACTAAATACCATTTTCTTGTACCATTACATTTTCTGACTTGAAGTCTCAATAAACAATATTGAGATTATGCAAATACTCCAATCATCACCAATTTCACGACGTGAAATCAAATCTCATTTCATGACATTTGGAATCTGTTTTTGTGCTCTCATGATCTAATCAGATAATTATATTCTTAAAAACACACATGCAAATCATGCGTTGCAATGTTTGTCGAGAAACACCATTTAAAAAATAAAATTATAACTAATTAAAATTATACAAAATAAAAAATAATCAAATATATTTTTCACCTTATACCAAATGATTTTTTATGTTAAAGATATATACATTATTATTACATAAGAGGTACATGATTTAAAGATGAAAAGAAGAAGATGGAATGTGTGGTTGGGGGCGGAGACCCCTATGCACCTATATGATACGGGTTGACAAATGTATAAATATACATGCATTCAAGCGGCAAGCTTTGGCAGCCCAAGTCCCAAGAAATGATGCCCTCCTTTTCCCGCATCCCCATGAACCTAGCGGGTCCCACAACCACCACCCACCGGGTCCCGCAGCCACCACTCACTTCAACACTCCAACAAAAAAGCATTGGCACTACGGTTGTGTAGCATCTAAATATAAAGGGTAAAATTGTCAAATAAATAAAATCAACATTTAATGTGTGTGTGTGTGTAGACAGATATATGAAATTTTTTTTTACGTGTTTATTATTAAAAAATATATTATTTATTACTAAATTTATAAAAAGATATTTATTAATATTGAAAGTGTAATAAACATAACAAATAATAAAACTGCTAATCAATAATCAAAGTATTATGGAAAAATAGTTGTATTTTAAAGAAGAGAGTTGTGTGGAAATTAATTTAAATATTAATTTATTTATAATATTTAATAGTATAAATTTCAATAAAATTGAAATTTTTAATTTGTGGAAGTGTATATATTATACAAATTTTATGCATATCTATATAAATATATA
The DNA here is from genome assembly GCA_028749325.2 of Caryopteris x clandonensis. Lineage (NCBI taxonomy): Eukaryota > Viridiplantae > Streptophyta > Magnoliopsida > Lamiales > Lamiaceae > Caryopteris > Caryopteris x clandonensis. Next base: position 9,631,731 of record JAPYKT020000006.1, on the reverse strand, counting down.
TATATATATGCTATGACAAAATCAATCGTATATATCCAACTATACATATATGTGATCATTTATATTATACGTCACTAGCTCACTAATAAAATTAGTTATATCTATCAAATTATATAAACATGTAAAAATTGATATTATACGTTACTAATATCAACAATCAATAATATATTCTAAATTAATATTACAACTGAATTGCATAATACAGCAAATCAATAGTGTTCATTTTTATCACAACAATTATCACACATTTTATATTAAATTTGACTTAATAATAGTTTGTAAAATTCCAATCATTTTGTAGAAATCAGTTCGATCATAACAAATCTGAAAATATTTTTTCACTAACGATTTTTCCTCATAATTTATGTAAGGATATATACTATAAATATAGTAAAAATTCAATTCAATTATAAAAAATTTAAAAATAAATTATGATGCATTTTATAAACTTTTAATCAACAGTTTTACCTAAATATGTGAGTACTATTGAGGCGTAATAACAAATATTCATTTTACTATTATATATATATATATCAACAAGAGTATAATATCAATAAGAGTATAATTCCTTTGAGATCGTTATAATAAAATAGATTTCTTAAAAATTATAAGTTTACATATATAATTTTTTAGACATCGAATTGGTTTATTCATTATACATAATTTATTTATAAAATAAAAGTTAAATTTTTTTAATTAATAAAACCAGATATTTACTATGAAACAGAACTCTTTTAAATGTAATTCTCTTTCAGACGAACTTAATATTGTGTAATGTTTAATTTCTTGGTGGATATATTACATATTTATTGATTATATTTTTTTTATGTATATATATAATGTGTTGTAATAATAACGAATGTAAGATAAAATACAAAGTTCCTAGGTTAACGTGATCAGTTGCTTTTGGCAGCAAAACTTTACCTTTTAATATTGTTTTAATGTGTTCTGTTCAAATTTTCTCTTTATTTTTTAATAAATTTGTGAAAATAATATATTTTATGTATATGGAGTTGGCGTTCAAATGGTACCGCAATTGTGACACGATTTAATGTATTACTTATATAACTATAAAATATTATTTATTTAATAATAAATTATCACTATTTTTTTAGATAACTAATCAGAAGTAATACACTTAAAAAATAATAATACTTTATAGTTAAACAAGTAATACTTTATAATTAAACAAATAATATCTTAAATCGTGTCACACGTGCAACCGTTTCACAGAAATTTTTGCATTTTTTAATTTCTAATAATTTTTATAGAATTATTAGATAAATTGTTTTATGTTGTTATGTTTCTATTGATGTGCAATTAATTTAGGAAATTTTAATTAAATTATATTATGATGCTTGATGTGGATAATGCTTTTGAGTTCTTTATCTTTCAAATAATGACTATGGGAGCTTTTGTGGATGCATCTATTTTTGTAGAAATAATTAATTTCAGAAATTGTGTAGAAAATGTTTTAAAGTACAAAGAACATAAATGATTTTGCTAATAAATTTGTTGTCAGAGTATTTGTTATTAATTGAACTTTATAAAAGGCCAAAAACAGTTGGGAGTAGGTGAGAGATTTCTTCTCCCTTTTGGCTATAAAATAATATTTAACGTAAAAGAAATACACAAAATGACGTTTTCTTGTTTCTCTGGTTTTCAAATTTTAAAATCCATTTTTTTTAAAAGCAAATGTTGATATATGCATTTATATGTTAAATTTAAGTTGATAATTAATTATTCGAGAAAAGCGATTTTTACTGAAAATTCTGACTCCGTCTTTATAAGCGTTGCTCTCGTCTCGTTAGCCTTCAATAATTAATATAATTCTAAATTTGAAATTAAAAAAAATATATAGAAATTTAATATATAAATTCACCTCAAAAGTATAGTTTGGTGATAATAATTTTAAAATTTATAAGAAGTGATTAAAATCAAATAATTTTTACGAAAAATATATTTAATAAGCTAGTGACATCGTACGCTAAATATGATATACGACACAAAGAATATTTAATGACATTGTACGACTAAATAATAATAAAAATAATAATAATAAAAGTTGCCCTCCTCGTAATTATAGTGTTAATAACTGAGGATTATAAGGAATAATAATATGTACAAATTGACAACATATAGGTTACTTGAGAGTTTATTCACCTCCTATTCGTTTTACAATAATTTAAGAATTATATGATAATGAATGATTTGGAAATTATTTTTCAAATTATGCACTTGGTTATTAATTGCATCTATCTCTCCTGGCATTTAGATCCATTTCTAAGTATAGTCGAGTATTAGATTGTTTATAATATATTTATTTAATGTTATTTATGTTTTTATTGGTTGATTTTAAGAACGTATTTTTATATTTGTGTTTGTGTCTGTACTACTTCTTAAAGATTGATTTATTCGCAAATATGTTTACAAACACATTTGTCAATATGTTCGTAAAGAAAAACGATTAATAAAATAATTCTTAAAAAGAAAAAACAAAATCACAATAAAACATATTCCAATGACAATTGTTAAATCAATATTTGTATGAGGTGTAAATAGAAGGATTGGAATTATATAGAATAATAACAAAGTAATTATAATTAAATAAGTTCTTATAACTATTATTTTGAATAAAGTTAATAATTAAAGGAGCTTGATTACGAATAAGTCTACAGGAGTAAATAAGTGATCTAGTATTTATTAAACTAGCTCAAAAATGTGTTTACCAAACATCATCTTCACTTATGGGCAATCATGTACAATTCATACAGATCCAAATCGAGTTGGTGGAATCACTATTTGTCAACTCTTGTTATCCACGTGGCTAAGGTCATGCATGTAGATGTTACATAGTTGATGGTCAATAGAAGAAGCAAAGTCTGAGTACGATTCTCCTCCTATCGTGGAACAACACTACTGCCACGTGGAGCATTTTTTACGCTTTGTTCTCTCATAGCGGTGGCGACGCCAACAATGCTGCTGCACCTGGTCTGACTCTCTTTTGTATCCCTAATATTTCGAACTATTATTTTTATATTTTTATATTTTTAGATAAAATATCATCTTTTCAAATAAAAGGTAAATATGCATAAAATATCAAACTATTAAAGCTCGATTTTTTTTTATTTTTTTTGAGGGATCAGAAATGATTTTAGTTAACTTGATCAAAACCAGTCCAAATCCAAATCAATTAGTGACAAAAAAAGTTCGAAACATAATTTTTAGAAGTTAATAAAAACAACATTTTATTATACGACAGAATATATTCAATCCAGTATAAAAAAAAGGGTCATATCATGTGCACTAAACATTATGTTTCTGTTGGACACTTTATATTACTTTGGTCTTAGGTTTGGTTTTGGGCTTGGTCTTGGGCTTAGGCTTAATAATATTCCTAAGGGTTCAATCATTTAATAAAGCCCAAGCCCATCAAAGAAGTAGGCATAATAAGTTTTTCTTTCTTTTAATATATTTACTTATTAATTTGTCCGGGACAGTGGTGACGTCATCGCTATATATTTAATGGAGTGGTCAGCATAACTTTCAGTTCTACTAATTTAACTCAACAATGATTGTTTTTTTTTTCTTTTCTTTTCTTTCTTTTTTTTTTTCCTAATGAATGAATCAAAATAAAAGTTCCTAAATAATATTCTACGACAATAATTATTGAAATATAAAGTGTTTGCAGACAGAATCTAAAATTTCAAAAAAGTATGTCTGATCTTTGAACAAACCAATATCTTCATTTTTTTACTTTTGTACTGTGTATTGAATATTTTTAAATATATATTCATATACATTTGAAAACTTGTATGTATCTAAATTCGATCTATGGGATGGACCTCTATCCGGGTTCATAATTTAAAAAAATAAAATTATGATAGTTTATTTTATAAAATTTAAGAGATCTTTTTTTTTTTTTTTTAAATAACTTTATCTATAAAACATCAATATTAACTCAAAAATTGATACACGAGCGACTATATGTAACTATAAAACCACGTCTTACACTAAAAGAATCTTATTTATTTTAAATTTCTTTAACGATTCATGTGAATTTTGATTTATCCTAGGATGAGTATGCTTTGTTGGAATTTTGATATGGAAATTCGATGGATTAAAATGTATTTATATTTAATGATATCAAAAATAAAAAAGAAATAGAAAACTTTTGCACTCTTTAAATTCTTGTATAGACTCAACTCGAGATCCAGATTAAGATGGTTGTATAAATTTCTTGATTTCTCATTCTCATAATTTTTCTCTTGCTTGTTCTTTTTCTAGCTATAGAAGTCCGATGTCTTTTCTATTCTCCTTCCTCCTATTTATAGGTGATATTTTCCATTACATAATGACATCTTGATTGTCATCTCATTCTTGATCTCATATATGCATGCTTGGTCTTATATATACATGCATGTATAATATTGTCCAATTATATGGGGTTTTATTAGAAATTTTATCTTTTTACAATTAACTGCCGACAACTAAGATTGGAGCTTTCTTACCATTAAGCTTAATCTATTGGGTTTGTATGTATTGGGTTTGAGATCAGTTATTTGGGTCACATGAATCCGACCTCAAATTAGTTACTATGATCATATATACTTAGATCGTTACTGATTAATATTTTTTCTATGTCCTTTTGAGATATTACACAATTTACACAGATCGATACATCTAGCTCGCTCAACTCCACTGACCATTCTTTAGGTGATGTGTGCTTGCGTCTGCCATGATGAAATCACCATCCACAAGTCTCATTATTCTAAATCAATTGTAAATTCAACTTGAGGGCATAATTAATATCACAATCAACCGATTCTACCAAATGTACATATACAAAAACATGTATACTTACAAGAAAATAATAGATATTGCATTCGGTAAAACTCAACATACCTAACATTTTACGATACCTAGAGCAAGTATGTCCGAAATTCTACCATTGTTGATCCCTAGACCATGAAAGATGGTCCTAAAACTTGCTCCCACTCTATTGGTGTGTTGCATCATTGTGTCCCACAAGGTCTACAAAGTTTAGGACCAAGACAAGAGAATCAAGAAAACATTGTCTACCATTGCTTTATTTTGCTAGTAAAAGTAGCACTGCGTTTTCAAATAGGACAAACTGCAGAATTGACCACTGGAGAGAAGGCGTGGGAAACACCACTCTCTTTCTTTCTCCATCATCACTTTGTTATCTCCCACTGACATTCAAACTCAAAAGCCCGCCACCATTGCCCCCCACCCCACCCCACCCCTCCATTATTCAAATCTCACTTTTCTTCTTTTCTGATCTTTGCTTTTTTCCACTCATTACCAACTGTTCTTTCTGCTCCACAATTTCAAAAATTCAACAATTCCCTTTTCCTTTTTCTTGCTCATTCTTCTCTCAATCATTAGTTTTCGAAATAATTAAAGAGAAAATCCGATGTCGTCGTCTTCTTCGTCTTGCAAGAATGGAAGAAGCACGGCTAGTTGTATATCAAGAATCTTGCGTAGAATTCTCTGCTTCAACACTCTTCAAATGTGCTCCTTCGATCGCTTTAAGGAAGAAGAAAAAGTAGTACTCGATGAATCGGGCGGTACTCCGGGCTTAGTGGCCCGACTAATGGGATTAGAATCACTCCCACTTATCGGGCCGACAGAGGAAAGCCCGACCACGAGTAGTTCGTCAAGATCATCGACGCGGGTGAGGCGCAGGCGGATCATTCCAGCTTACCAAGAGCTTGAAGATGAAAGCTTTTTCATCCTCAGCTTTGAAAGAAGAAAATGCAAGAAACAGAGCAAGAGAAGAAGAGAGTTTTTGCAGGGGAAGGATAGAGAAAATGAAGAAGTGAACATTGTTTCAGAAGGGAATTTGGAATTTGTGATTAAGGGTGATTTTCGGGCTGAAAATCCAGGGAATTTGCTTCTCCCATCGTGTCGAAAGCCCGAAAAAGCAGTGGACGAGTTAGAGAATTCGAGCCCGAATTCTGTTCTTGAATTTGCGGGCTTTACAATCGATCAAGAATCTGATTCTCCAGGTTTGATTATTCACCTTTTTTTTTTTTTCAGTTTCTACTCTGATTCTTGATTAGTAAAGGTTTGTGTTATCTGAATCTATGTACCAGGGGAAATTTCAAGATTGGGGAATTCGAAAATGAGGAGGCCATTGTCGGAGGAGCTCGAGAGCTGTGGAAATTCTAGAGAGAGAAAGCTGATCGACAATGGCGATGAGGGGCAGGAAAAGATCGGCAGCCGAGCCATTAACAGAGGCCAGAATCATGCAGAAAAATGGGATGAAATGGGAGAGTTAGCAGCAATGGAAACGATGAAATCGAGCTGGTTGCGCGATGAAATGGAGATGAATCGGCATTGTTTCATGGAGATTGGGAGAGATCTTGAATCAGACATTCTTGATCATCTGTTGGAAGAGCTACTGATTAACTTAACTCGGGCAATGTAATACAGATTTCGTTGTCTGAAAATTTTAAATGAGAGAAAAATAGTATATATTTACATTTAATGACAATACTTTAGGAGATCCTCTCTTTTATTATATATTTTGCCTTAATTTTTAATATTTAATTCCTACATATCATGTATATAGAAAAGCCTAATGAATCAACTACTTATAACATTAAAACATAAAATAAAACACAAAATTAAATAGAGAATCACAATCATATATGTACCGTAATATCTTTATTTGGATTTGTGATTGTTGTAGCAAATTATGAGGGCTCAAAGAATCTATATTATATATATGTGTGTGTATATATATATAATCATAATTGATTTTTTTATATTTATTATTGTGATTTTTCCAATCCATTTTTTCTTTCCACATTTTAGAAAATGTTGTTATATTACTAACTAATAAGTATTCATTTTAATTTTGTATATTTTTATTTGTTAATATTGGTAACGTTTCTAATAAAAAAAATTATATATCTTCATAATTATTTGATTTTAACAAATCAATTATTAACTTGTGGCAAATTCAACGCTATATAATAATAAAAAATATTTATATTGATATATCAAATTTTATTCAATTTTTTAATTTCAAAAGAAAATAATATTAATTAATGTTCACATATGATTTTATATATAATATTTATATCCTTATTATAATGCTACATATATGTATATATATAATATTAAAAATAATTATAGATATTTATATATTTTTAAATTTAATAATATTATATTATAATAATATGTGGATAATATACTAGAGTTTCTGCAAATGCCTTCAAATTGAAGATATACATGTGTCGATCACGGATATGGTCGGGATTATAACCCAGATTTTAGTTACAAAAGTAACTAAATTTTATATAATTTTAATATATTCCATGGTGGCTGGTGATCGTTCCATTTGTTACTCCTTCAACACTTGCTACTCTCATGGGCCACCCAGACAAATGTGGATAATGGGCCAACAATCATTTCAGGCCTATTGTAATTGGTTCGGCCCAAACATGGACCCACTCAAACCCAGAACAACCAACCACATTATATTATATCGTACTCCATATCTCCTAAAATAAATGTCATTTTAGAAAAATTCACTTAAGTCTCATAAATGACTAATATGCCCTTCTTTTATAATTATGATATTTTATTTTTTAAAGTTGTATTATCCATATCTTTTAAACAACAATTTTTTAATTTCCATGACTCATTTATAATATGGGCAAATATTTAACAATTAAGAAAAAATATTTTTTCAATTTATGAAATGCTATTTATCTTGGAATAAGATTTATTTGATAAATTGACACTTATTTTGGGTCTGAGGATATAAAATTTAAGACAGAGCTATTTTCCCCCCAAATAATATAAATAAAGTCGTAAGTAGAAACTTAGAGGTGGAGAAGAATTTGGGCCCAGAATCAGGCCTAACAAAAAAGAAGAAGAAAAAGAAAACAAATAAGAAGACTTGCAGCCCATAATAAATAAAGGATATGGCCCATTAAAATAGTTTAGCAGCCCATGTAAAAAATTCCTATTTACTTTAGCTACTTTTCAGCCCACTAACAATGTAAGCCCACAACAAGTTGGTGATTGTCCATGTGGATCATCATTTTGTTCTTATTACTATTTTTTTCTTACTTCTTTTTTGTTTTTGTTTTCAATATTCGAATTTAATAAGATCTATGCAAAAATATGGTAAAAACCTACATACAAGTTAATACTTATTTACTTCGAAATAAATATTGCATTAATTTTTTTTACACATATTAAAAAATTAAAAAATTATTTAAAATAAATTTAATTAATGATTAGTAAAAAATAACATATTTACAAAAAAAATTAAGAATAAATTAGGAAAAAAACTTTATTCTTTCCTTGAAAATTTGAAACATTACTTATTTGGAAACTTCTAAAACGTGAGTTTTTTTTTGAAAAGAATAGAAGTTATAATTTCTACATAAAAAGAATAAAATTATGACTTCTCAACATCAATTATTCTCAAAGAAGTAAGAAACTACTAGAGCAAATTGTAAAATTAGTTCCATAATTATAAGATATTTATAATTTTTTTACTGTTTAAGTTTAAATTTATAATTATATTACATAACAATTTTAATTTTGTGAATTCAGTACTAATTTTGATTGAAATTGGGAATTTTGCAGGTATTTGATATATGCATCTCATGTACATTTTTTCCGACGAAACTTTTTTGACGTAACTTTTAAATTTCCACATAATATGCGAAAAAATTGTTACATAAACAAAAATAATTTAAAAGAAAAATGTTTGTCTTCTTCGGAGGAACAACCCGTAAATAATAAAAAACACTTGCTCATATACATTTGATTACTTACGAATTGTTCATTTAAGAATATAATTGTTTTGTTTTAAATTATTTTAATTCTTTTTGTTTATGTAGCATTTTAGTTATTGTGTGGTTTTTTTTTCTTTTTTTTGTTGCAGATTGCGCGTGAAAATTTAAAAATCACGTCAGAAAATTTTCACAAAAAAAAATACATCAGACACACATGTCAAAATCTGACAAGTTCCTAATTTCCACCCAAATTAAAACTAAATTCATAAAATTAATATTATAATGAAATATAATTAAAATTTTACATATGAATGAATGAAACTAAAATTACGAATGCCTATAATTATTAGACCAATTTTACAATTTGCAGGCAACAATCCATAACAAACATATATAAATACATATAAATATATATAAGTATATATGTGTGTGTGTTGGGGGTGGGGAAAAAGTAGGGGTGTCTGGGGACTATAATTGCAGAAGAATCTAGCTAATCATCCTACAAACAGATTTCCTATTGATTTCAAAAATGGGATTTAATGTAAATGGGGACAAAAGTAAACAGTGATTTTCTGAGTCAAAATGTTTAACTATTGTTTTATATATAGATATATATAGTTAATTTTGCAGATAAAATACCTAAATATTTTTAAAATTAAATTTAAGAAGAAAAAAGATCTTTGAATGGTGATTTTCTCTAACTGCAAAACCCTAGCTCTGACTTAGACGACGGAATCTGGCGATGGTAATTTTATGCCACGCCTCATTTCTTCTGATCTCCAGTGTAAAAAAGAAAATGATGGTCGTCGTTGCGGTGGTGGTAGTGAATTTGTGAATAGTGAATGATAGATCGGTGGATGATGGTGGTGGTAATGAATAATTTTTGCTATTATTTTTAAATTTATTTTGTTATTTTTTAACCTTAATTTATTAGGAAAATGCAACACATATCTCAATAATTCTTGAAACTAAGCACTATTTAAATATTATATCTAGAACAACATATAAAACATATTTTAAAGTTGAGCACCATCATCGATGACCATTGAAATTTAATATTTAAGTGGTGCATATTGTATGTATCACTTTGAAATATATGTAGAAAATATTTCTCCAATCACTTTATAACCATAGAGTTTTTTACCCACATTTTTCATAAAAATATCATAAATATATTAGGGGCAATATGATATTTTACAAAAAATGTGGCTAAAAAATGATATGTTTATAAAGTGGCTACAAAAATTGGTTCACTTTTCGCTGTACTCCTTTGAAACCTAAAATTAAATTACTCAATATAAGGATTCATGGATTTTGTTAAAATCTTAAAATTTTAAGGGTTACTAAAAAAAAGATATTTGAAGTTCAACTTCACCTCGATAAAATTTTGTTTAAACTTGATTCTTTATTAGCAAACTAATCTCAAATTTAATTTGTGAACGCAATATATTAATAAAATCGAATAATAATACATTCAACTCGATTACATTTATTTGAAGGAGTAGATACAAATAATAGGAAGGCCCCTGCTGAAGTTAGCATATAATCTTGGTTTTGGGCCTTCTATAGAAAGTATATGGAAACCTCATTCCTCTTGTAAAATTTTCGCTTCCTATCTTGATGTCGCTGGTGTTTGAAAGAAATTACTTCACTTTCTATGCCTCATTCATAATACTATAACATCACCATTTCATTTACCACATTTATTTTTTATTCATTATGCAACATTTATGTTATTTATATATACAAATTAATATACTCTCATCTTCAATTCCATATTGCTGGTACAAAGTGTGTATATTATACCATATACATATTTATATTTGTGGTGATGCACATATTAAAATCAACATAATTTTGTTAGATAACCTGTGGTGTCTCTGTATCGTATGTATTATTATTTTAAAATATATATATTCCTGTAAATTGAATGTGTGTATTTTTTAATAAAATAATAATATAAAATTTTATTGTAAAATATGTATATTATTTTGATAAAACTTTGTCCAAGGATGTAACAAACCGCCTCCAATTGTGCCCATTTGCAAACGAAATCCCTATTAACCCTAGAAACTGTGGCTGCTGGCTGCACCTTTGCCTTTAAAATATTTCTATTTCTATTATAGAAAATTCATAAATAATATTTAATTTAGATTTATAAATATTGAGGCGCAAATGGAAAGCGTTCCAGAATTCCCCAGCCACTTGAGTCCCAATCTCTCCCCTCCTCACTCCATCTCTCTCTTCTACTTAACCCTCCGCCCATTCCTCGCCATTCCCTATCTATCTCTCCCCTCATCCCTCTCTCTCTCTCTCTAGCGTTTTTTTTGCTTTTTCCTTCAATCCCTAAGAAATAATGGCCGGAAGTGGAGTTGTCACCGTCTATGGCAACGGCGCTATCACAGAAACCGCGAAGCAATCCCCCTTTTCCGTCAAGGTCGGCCTTGCACAGATGCTCCGCGGCGGCGTCATCATGGACGTCGTCAACGCAGAGCAAGCGCGCATCGCCGAGGAAGCCGGCGCCTGCGCCGTCATGGCCTTGGAGCGCGTCCCAGCCGACATCCGGGCCCAAGGCGGCGTCGCCCGTATGTCCGACCCGCAGCTGATTAAGGAAATCAAGCAGGCTGTGACCATCCCGGTCATGGCGAAGGCTCGAATTGGTCATTTCGTGGAGGCCCAAATCCTGGAAGCCATCGGGATTGACTACGTCGACGAGTCGGAGGTTCTCACCCTCGCCGATGACGAGAACCACATCAACAAGCACAACTTCCGCATCCCCTTCGTCTGCGGCTGCCGCAACCTCGGCGAGGCGCTCCGCCGCATCCGCGAGGGCGCCGCCATGATACGCACCAAGGGGGAGGCCGGTACCGGCAACATCATAGAGGCGGTGCGCCACGTCCGCTCCGTGATGGGCGACATCCGCGTGCTCCGCAACATGGACGACGATGAGGTCTTCACCTTCGCGAAGAAGATCCAAGCGCCGTACGATCTCGTGATGCAGACGAAGCAGCTTGGGCGGCTTCCGGTGGTGCACTTCGCCGCCGGGGGAGTGGCGACGCCGGCTGACGCGGCGCTGATGATGCAGCTGGGATGCGACGGCGTGTTCGTTGGATCCGGAGTGTTCAAGAGCGGCGACCCGGCCCGAAGAGCGCGGGCCATAGTTCAGGCTGTGACCCATTACAGTGACCCTGAAGTGCTGGCGGAAGTGAGCTGCGGCCTCGGAGAAGCTATGGTGGGGATTAACCTCAGCGATGATAAGGTTGAGAGGTATGCCAATCGGTCAGAGTGAAGAAGAAGAACAAGAAGAAGTTGAATGGGCCGGGTATTCGGATCCACTTAGATTCATTTGGGTGGCATCGTCGTTCTTTTCATTCGGGTCGGGTCCCAAAAACTTTTGTCACAGTTTAGATTAAATTTGTCATAAGTCTATTTTTAATTTCACTGAAATTGTTGTTTCTTTTTTTTTTTTTTAACTGTCCTTTTCCCAATATTTCTCTACTACTTACAAAAATGTACACAAATTTTAGATGATTCAAAATACTATTTCATCCCGAGTTTTATTTAATCACTAAATACAAAACAACGTTCCACATTACAATACTTCTCATAATCAAATTCAAATTAAGTTTGAGTTTTGAATTTTGACGTTAAGTCGAGCCTAACGAGATTGGTTCTACATATAAAATTGTATGGTTCACAAAATTATAAATTCTCAATTTTTGTATGAGATTTTATTCTTAAATTAAAATGCCATTTAAAGAATAAAACAATACATTTGTGACAAAGTAAAGTATATGATGATTGGTCCTTTTTCTTTACTTAAAAACTTTGTTTTATTTGATGAATACCCGTCAAATATTTTATACCCAATTCGTTTCATTCTAAAATACTTCTATCTTAAAATAATAGTAATGTTTTAAGAGTTGATATTTTGTTAAGTTGATCAAAATAAAAATTTTAATACTTTAATTTTACAAATAAGTTACATATATTTAAACAAGTGAGATCAACAATCAAATAACTTTTTAAATTATACATTAATTTTGGCTAATAAAATAAAATTTTGTACCTCCGTAAAACACAATTCGTATTTTAGAATGAAACGAATTGGGTATAAAATTAAGTACAATAAAGATACTAAGATTCACGTGTTTCTATTGAAACGAGAGGTAAGACAATTAGCATAGATCACATTCTGAGTTTTGAAACCAGAATAAATATATATGTATATTATTTTTCTGTTTTGAATGGCGTTCATGTTTTGGCTGCGTGTATTTCTCTATGCCGCAAAACAAGCCTACTTGATACTTTGTTTTATTGTGGTGAAGCAAAATACTTCCACTCAATATATATATTTTTTCTTCCCACATATTTCCATTGTTTCGTTTTGTTTATATGATTGATTTAATTTAACATTATAAAGTATGGAAATAATAATTAAAAAATAATAATCTATTGCATTTAATTTTTGTGGAAAATGTGAAAATATAAATAAGATTGCATCACCCAACACAAGTATCTCAAGCTTGTGGTGGTACATCTTTGCAAGTTCTCAATCAACATCCTTAATAAGATGTATTGTGCTAACTTTGTTTATGATTTTTGCTCGGTATAAAATTTAAAATTATAATATATCTTTTATTATCTTTTTACTTTTTTATTTTGATAATTATGGACAACCTCTTTTCACAATATAACGTTACACCAACGTAAAACTAGTTTTATAAGCAGTGATTTGATGTTGCAACAAATTCATATCCAACGCAATTTTGAAACAAATATACATTTTACAGGACATCAAAACTTCTACATCCAAGAATTTCATAAATTAAATTTCTCTAAACTTGCTTGAGACTGAAACACATAGCCTTAGGGATTTTGTGCCTCCCACTCAGGTTATGTATTGCATTAACCACAGACCTCCCATTGACAATTTTTTTTACCTAATGGGGATATATATATAATATCATTGGAGGTGTGCAAATATTAAAAATCATATCTAGGTACAAATAAATGTAAATGGAGGAAATGTCCAAAGGGGGACGAGGGAGTTTCCTCCCAATTAAGTGTGAAACACATGGAGAAAAGAGGAGGGAGTGGGTGCACTGCACCCACGCACAATGGTGGCGCCTAGCAAAAGCTTCTGGACAGGCACGCTCTCCTTTCCCACCACATTTGTCTCCATCAACGATCGAGAACATTAATGTTGATGTGGATGAAGATTCCAATAATGGAGGCAATGTTTCGCAGTGAAAGAGAACACCATATAAGGCAAGATGTTCCAAGCCGAAAAATGAGCGCCTTGCATGGTGTTTGGTGAATATTAGCGATGACTTAGTTATCAACAATACTCAAAACTTGAATCCAATGTGGATAAGGAACGTAACAGATGATAATAAGAATCAACTTGCTAACTCCGAGACATTGGAAATCAAGTTTTCCATAGAGTGGCAAAGGTAAATGACCGTGTTTAAAGGATGATTTATCAAGCAGAAGAAATTTCAGGGAAGCGCTCATAGTGGCGTTGATATACTACTCAATAGAGGTGCTGAATTAGTCGGTGAGGGCTCACAAAAACCAATCTTTTAATCACTTATGTGTGTGGAAAGTTCTCAACCAACGTCTTTAGTGGATCATCGGAGGATGAAGAGTACAAGAACTTCCATGATGGGGGATACACATCATCTTCCAATAACGAGGATGACGTTGAGGGCGCTTGTATAATTGGGCAAAAAGAGACAAAGAGGAAGACCAAGGTGAGCTAACATTTACGAAGAGATTAGAGATACTATCAATATAAATTAGGAGGAAAATAGGGAGGTTTCGAAGAAAAAATTGAAGGAACTTAGACAACGCTACCAAACAAAAGAGTATGTCATCCTCATGCTAGAAACCACATGAATCACACAGGATCACATTCGTGTAAGCTTCTTTATTATAGAGACATCTCCACTCCCATTGCATTGATTGATTTTTTGAATAGGATTGGTTTTAGTTATTAACCTAGACATAACATGACATAGATTGTTAGGTCAAAACCACTGGGTGGTTTCAAGGGATTTCACCTTCAGAGCAAGAACGATAAATGTATGATCCAGAGAGCTAGAATTGTGTTTGTTGTCTATGATAATCAAAACCATGGAAATGACACAATATTGTATGATACATCATAATTTATTGAAAATGGAAAGTAATGTACCGGTGGGACACCAATAGATGACATCTCAATAAAGCTTATGGACCTCTTTAGCATAAACTATTTTGTTAATATATTAATTCATCTTTTGAGTGACCAAATACAAAACTAAACAAGTCAACAAAATGCTTCTCGTCACCCCAAGCAAAAATCATCTGAATCCTTCACTCCATTGTCCACTTAGTCATTGAGTTCATTGATCAGATATCTCCATAACCACCTCATTAGTTTGATGAACATACCCAAATTCTTGTTTATTTCATTGAGTTATGGATTCACCACGCTTCAATGTTTCCACATTAGAATTCAAGGCCACTAAGTCTAAAAGATGCTCTTTAGTATTCTTGTCTCCACTTCGAACTCTGCAAAATCCTTCCATAGAAACCTAACTAGTTGGTACAATCAACTTTCATCTACCAACCTCTTTGAATTGAGTTACATTATTTTTGTTACCACCAACCACTTTGGATTGAGCTATACTTATTTTTGTTACCACCAACCTCTTTGAATTGAGCTTATACTTATTTTTGTTACCACCGCCCTTCTACAGAAGCCAAGAGAATTTTGTGAAGATTTCCACCGCAGAGCCATGGTTGTTCTACCAAGTTTCTGCTTCTACCTTGCTTGGCCATCTTCTTCGCAAGCTAAGAGAATTAGGTTAAGATTTCCACCACAGAGACATGGTGGTTCCGCCAAGTTGTCGCTTCTACCTTGCTTGCCCATCTTCTTCGCAAGCTAAGAGAATTTGGTTGAGATTTCCACCAAAGAGCCATGGTTGTTCCGCCAACTTTCTACTTCTACCTTGTTTGACCATCCATAAACTCCAGCGCAAACCACTTCACTTTAGAATTACTCAGTGATACAAAAAGCAATATGGTAGATTGAGAAAGACACTAGCTGCAGACAGAAAGAGGCTCTTCACAAACCGACCAAACTGATTCACAATATGTTTGATGGGATCATTTGTCCTGATCTAGGAAGGAGTTGTCTTGAATGAAATTGTTGATTGTTGCATCTCACTTTTCCTTCTTTTCTTTCAATAAACAAAAGATTCTTCTCAAAATTCCACAACTCAATCAACCAACTTCTTTTGTATTTCTCCAATGATTAAATCGGAAGGAAAATAAATTTGCTTGGTTCATCATTGTCATCCCTTTTCTCGGTGGCCATTCTCATAGGTTGAAAAAGTCTAAACATGTTGAATCATTTACACGTTAAGATTTACCAATAAGACATAGAGATGCTTTTGAATCGATGCGACCCCAACCCATATGCTCTTAAAAGAATCTCATCAACTTCACCAGGTGATGATTTGCCTAGATCTATTGGCATATGAAGTTAAATACATATATTTTATACTATAGAAGCAATATCCCAAAACGAAGACAACTAACAATAGTCTCGACTAACAAAAGAAAGACAAGATGACGACACTGAGTCTTCACTAAGGGAAAATAGGTCTAGGACAAATGATCACTGAGGGAAAAGAACTTGGACTCCCCAGGGAATACGAGAACAAAATCCTAACCCCAACTTAGACTTGTTAATCCTAGAGGGGATAGCAAAACCCTAATAGTGTATGTGTTCTTGCACAATTGGCATTATAAAAAAAATTTAGAACTCGAACTATTTCTTTCCAGGGGTTTGCACTATAACAAATATAACTTAGGATAAAGAGGAAAAACTCAATCCTTTTAAAACTATCAATTCAACCATAATTTTGCCAAATGAATGCAATTTTAGAGAATTTGAGACGGCCGAATTCACCTAACTTATGCAACAATGTGTTGGATACACAAGTATTATGTTTAACAATCACAATTGCACATTATTTGTCCAAACCTAACTTAGATCCGTCTCATAGATGAACACCTAATGAAATACACCTAATGCAGTATCTACCATTCATCTACACATATACATACATGAATATGTGTAAATTATATGGTGAGGTGTCGCTAAAACCCCTTAAATCCTCAAAATCAAATCAATGTCATAAGTAGTGTCATTGTGCACATCAATTAATATTATATTTGACCAGAGTCGCAAATAGGCCATAATTGCACTCAATTGACCAAATCATAACTAAATTGACAATTTCTTAAGAACAGCTAAATATAGCAAAATATAATCAAATTTTGGATCATTTTAGCTAAGCGTTATAGAAACGCCCATTAATTTAATAAATTGCTAACACCTCCTTTTAGCAGTACTATTATCTCTCTTTTTTTTTTTTTTTTTTCCCTAAATTATGATGGTTTTCATTTCCAAACTACCCCTGTTTATAATCTATAGTGCAAAAAGAGATTTGTATCAAATAATTCTAGTTCAAAGACTATTTATAGAACATGATCAATTATAGAACGAGGATGATCATGAAAACGACACAGATTCACATAAAAACGACACAGGTTCACATAGACTTATACACATAATTTATGTTCACCTGCAATCCTCAAAAATTTCGCACCAAAATTAACTTGCAATTAGAAGACTGTAAATTTGGATTCATTATCATTTCCCAGAACAAGAGTAAGCTGAACTTACCAAAATCCTTAGGCACAGGAACGATACTACAGAGGAGACCTGGAAATAAATGCAGCAAAGACAAACAAGATTAGACTAACGAATACGGAAAGGCTAAGAAGTGTCATAAAACCCGTTGTGCTTATATATAATTTGCAGAAAAAACCCTTCTGCTGAGGACATTGAAGATCAGCAGGGTGCTAGAGCAAGTATAGCCAAGTCATCTGTATGGAAAATAACACTGAGTTTTTCAGAATGCTTCAGCTACTTCCATCTTGCCTGGAAATTATAACTATTTCTTTGAGTAATTTTTGAGTAACGTCCACCCTCAACAGGCTGAGATTCGCCTTCTCTTGTAGCATTTTAGGTCACCCTCACTGTTGCTTTCAGATTGCTTGGTCTCGAAAGGTGACCAGTTGGGGAGAGTTGACTGATATACCTGTAAACATCATTCGCCATCACAATGTTTTCTGAGAATGCAAGCCAGAGCACACTTTGGTGTGTAATAAAATGTATCTAGATGTGAAATACCACAATAGCTGTCTGAGCAGAGCGGCCACTGCTTTTATTGTCAGCAACCATTTTGATGCTGCGGAGAATGGGGAAATTGTTCAAGATAAAGCCCATTTCTTGACATAAAACTTACAGGAATAACAGATACAAACAGATATGTGAAGAAACAACGCGATACATGCCCAAAAAACTCTTAATATTACTCAGGTTTATTTAAACTATGGAAACAAATTTTATTAACAAGCAAATCTTGAATTTCAGTTGCCATTACAAATTCATTTTTCTTCTTCTGTAACACCACTAAATTTACTTGATAACATGTTCAATATATATTTTAGAATTAACTAAATTAAACTTTTATCTAATGTTGAAACATATGGGAGAAGGATACCGCGTTACCATGTTGATTCTTGCATTACAATGTCAATATCCTCTACATGTTGCCCTTCAGAAACTTCAGAAACTGCATTTTTTCCATCTAACTCCATGATAACCTTGTTCTTCACATGGTCACAACTTTTTGCCTGCATTTCTGCTGAAAGACGTGTGACTTTAATGAGATGTTAGTTTCTGCTTTTGTAGATATGCAGGTTACACCCTTTACTGATAAGTAGTCCATATCATTCTATATACCTTCAGATGCAGATGGTAGCAAGAAAAGACTGCTCTTTAATACTTTCTGACAAAAAACCGTGCCCTGGAAGTCAAGGAAGGTGTAGTTCAGAAAGTTTAACCGCTCAGATTTACTCATCTCGGAGAACCCAAATGAAGTCTTCCAGGTGTTCAGTACACTAGGAATAGCAGGCAAAACGAGCCTCTCCACTCCCAATTCCATGAGTTTCTGCGAACCAAATTAGTGTAACATGTAAGCAGATAACATGATGCCAGTAAACATGGGCAGGTTTTTTGAGCTGGCCCAATAGCTGTTGTAATAAGGCTGGGTTGGGCTCGAAAATACTGGCTGGCAGAAATATTCACAGCTAAGGCAAAACTTCTTTTTTTCTAGATAGTAGTCAATGGTAATGATAAGCAAGAGGACTCATTATGGAGTTACAATGAAGTTGAATAGAAGAAGGAAAAGAAGAAAAACTGTAAGTTTCTAAATAGTTAGGTATATCACACCTTCTCAAGTTCGTTCATCAAAATTCTACACATCCCAAGTCGACGATATTGAAACCGTGTTGCAACGAGAGGGACTTCTGCCACTGCTTTGCCATATATCCTGGAGTCAGAAGGGCATAGGACTTCAGGTTACTTCAAATAAATTAGAAATAAGACAGGTGCCAATAAAAATGTTGAAGCATAAGATACCTCACTGTAGCAGCTGAAACTAGTTCATCGTTGTTCTCCAATAGTATTGTATAAAATCCACGAAAGTTCAAGCGGTTTAGCTCTGACCTGTACGTTCAGGAATTAGAACGACTGATATGAAGGTTACTTCATAATAGAGATCAGCAAGTAATCAAGTCACATGGACGTAATGTAACAAGTTTTTCAAAACCATTCAGTTGATCCACTCTCCTCCATTACTTTCAGTAAGATCATGTGAAATTGATAGAATACGGAGACACTTTGAGCAAGTTAGAGAAAGCTGAAAGTAAGAATAACTAGCCAATGACAAACATGACTATCTTGTGTATGAATAAGAGGAAAATAGACAAACTAAGGGAAGAGGAGATTATGGCTTCATAAAAGGGTGTCCACATCTTCCCCCTAAAGATCGCCATCATCTCCTCACTACAATTGCAGTTGCAGTTGGACGTGTCATGCACACACACACAGACACACAGAGATGCGCAAGAGACTCCTAGACAAAGCTCTAATCTCTGTAAACCACTCATATAACATGATATTTGTAAGCCAGAAGTCGAAAAGGAGTACAGCGTGCCCTGATAAAAATGTAGGATGAAACAACATGAACACATAAACTCCAGGAAACACACACGAGAAAGAGAGAGAGAGAGAGAGAGAGAGAGAGAGAGAGAGAGAGAGAGAGAGAATATTCCACATTTTACATAGCAATAGAACAGAAATTCTAAAAAGTGCATAAGTAAGCAGTGGGAAAGATGGCATCGACAAAAGGCCTCACCATCTACTAAAAATAACATCTTCCACCAGATCCCTTCTAGTGGTAGGCTCTTTGACAGGTTCAAAACACTCATGCATCACATTGAGTGCAACATTGAGCTTGCTGTAAATCTCCACCAAAGCCTCGTCATCAGATGAATCATGATTATCAGAATCAGATTCTACGTATTTCACTAAAGTCCAAGTTAAATTTTCAGTTCCCACAGGAACCGTTTTTCCAAGAATGTTTCGCAGACCATAAAATATCTGCAAGCAATTATCATATTACAACAATGATGTCAGCAGAATACAG
This sequence comes from Caryopteris x clandonensis, assembly GCA_028749325.2. NCBI lineage: Eukaryota > Viridiplantae > Streptophyta > Magnoliopsida > Lamiales > Lamiaceae > Caryopteris > Caryopteris x clandonensis. The sequence continues at coordinate 9,611,330 of JAPYKT020000006.1, read as the reverse complement.
GCGCTACTATCGTTTCATAATGATAATTAGATGCTTCTAATTCACTTAAGATAAGGCATTTAAAGATAGCAATTTGGCTTAGCACTATGCAATATCAAAACATATTAGACATTAAAGTCATACTGTAATTGAAGCACCTCAACAACCAAAACTGCTTTATAAATGGAAAGCAGGCAGAGGTACCTCTTTACATGTATCTTGGCAGAACCAAAGTCCTTCAGAATAAGGATCTCCGAATCCTTTATTGCTCAGGCACGCAGCGTGATCTGCATGAAGTTGTTGACACTTATAGCATGATATAGAATAGCATCCACTTCTAGCTTATTTGTACATGTACAAACAGACCCGTATAGGAAACTTACATCGTCTCTCACACTGGAGGCAAATGAGAACTGAAGAGTCTGTAACTTGACCATCTCCATCATCAAGTCTGTTTTTGCTGCAGATTTCACAGCAGCACGATGGGCAGAACCAATCACCCTCTGGAACCTCCTGTAGAGCAGTAGCAACACAGTTAAAAAACAGAAGATAGTTCTAAATGATTCCTATACAACCAAAAATGGCTCAACTCAATGGGCAAAACCTATTCACAAAAAAAAAAAAAAAAAAAAAAAAAAAAAAAAAAAAAAAACAGTGGGTAAAATGATGATAATCAGAACATGACAATCAATAGAGCAAGGACCTTTAAACCAAGGCAGTGAGTGTGAAATGAGGACGGACACTGATCGCACAGAACTAATTCACCTCCATAGTGACAAACAGAGCAAATGTAGTCATTCGTTCTGTTATGTCGACTTCGCTTCATTCCACGTTCTAACCTCAAACATCTCTTGCCCTTAAGTCGTTTCAGCTCCAATTGGCAATCCAACAAAGACCTGCCATCACCCTCCAAATATATACATGCTGAAGGTCTGTGATAACTGCTGCCAGCATGTTTTACAAATGCATTAAGAGTAAAGAGTCCTCCACAACAATTGCATTTGATACCCTCACGTGCTACGCGTCCTTCTGCTGCTGAAACAGCATTTCTCTTACTACGATACTGAACTTTTGCTCTTGGCAAAACCACGTTATTATCAATTAACCAAGACAAGATGGTTCGAGGAGTTTGCTGAGACGAAGAAGCAATCCTGTCCCGAACTCTTTTACTTGATCGCCTTCCAGGGTTTGGAGAATCATCATTCATATCTAGTCTTAGTATCGTTGATGTATGGGATTTCGTTCTTCTCGTGGGCGATGGTGAAACTTCACCACAAAGTATATTATGGTTTTTCTTCTTTCTTGATGTTTCGTTTTTATGAAAATCACCTTTAATTGATTGAACAAGCCCCTTAAACATTGACGTGTCAGATGACTGCAGATTCTCAATTTTCTCATGTTCTAAGAGGAGATTTCCTGACTCCATTGCAATTACAGGGAGATGTGAGTTATTCCTTTCTATGGTGGGAGAAAGATCATTAGAAGTGAGTGCCCCAGCTTCTACACACCATTTACAGGCTGAAACAAGAGAGGCAAATATTTTTCCAGTTGGTGAGCAATAACGTAGTTCCCTTTTGTCTCCTTTCTGGTGGTAATAAAAATGCCACCCGCTAGCAGATAACTGTTCTTTTGCTGCTGTGGCTTTCAATTTTGACTCTTCAGTCACACCGCCTCGGAATTTATTCCTTTGACTGAACAAATAATAAATTTTCACTGCTTCATGGCAATATTCAGGTTTGATGACAAGCTCATTAAGAGTGCACGTCTTGGGCAACTCACTAGAAGCTTGGGACTTTCCAGCAAGCGGAGTTGAAAGTGGTTCTTCAGATAAACTCACAGGGATTTCTCTACCATAATTTGGCGGAATTTGAGATCCAGGTCCCAGCTGAAATTCCTGGTCAAATCTCAGGCAAACCAGACGAAATGAATAATAACATTGCCCATCAGGGGACAAATATCGTTTCCTGAGATTCTTAGAATTGCGTGAAAACTCAATTTTCCAGCCCAAATGTAATAGATGCTTGCTAGCATTCAACATGAGGTCACGGGGTATCTTCATATTCAACCTAAACTTCTTAGTACACTCCTCAATGGCATTAGGAAAATTCTCAGCTCCAGAAATCAAATCCGGTACAGCTGGCCGCCAGTCATGTCCTCTGTTCCCTCTTGAAATTTTATGTTCCATGATTGGCAACTTAAAACTCGTACTAGGAGCTTCATCATAATTGTTGGAACCGATTCCAGAATCTTCATCTGAATTAGACAAAATTGGCAAATTGGTAGGCGAAGTTAAGATGGAGACCTGATCATTCTCCACTTGAACCTGATGGCCGCATTTATCATTTACTGCAAGAGGCAGAATTCTTTCATTGTCAGACTGGATAGCAGGTTCAATAGGTACATCTGAAAGAACACTATGAAAAAGTCCTATGGAATTCAGAAAAATAGCAAAAGATTCTTCTGAAAATTCAAGTAATGATCGTTCTAGTTCTGCCATATCCCAAGAAGAATTCAATTCTTTGAACAGCTGCTTAACAGTTATCCTCAAATTATCGAATAAAACCTGAAGCACTAATTTTTTCCAAGTATCTTGTCCAGAAGAGGTCCACTCCCTAAGCTTTTCAAACCCATTCTTCATCCTCACTTCATACCATATTTGCTTCACAGAGACAAGGAGAGGCCAATCTTTCTGAACTTCCTCTATCAGCTCAAGAAACAACCATTCTTTACGAGGTTTCCATTCTTCCTTAACCTCATCCCAATCCATACTTAACCGCAACTTATCTATGCTGCCTTCCAATTCATCGCCCATATCGGGAAAGAAAATTCTGCGCTGCTCACATCCATCTTCATGATCAAATATCACACCTTCCCACCATGCATCCTCATAAAGCAAGTCAACACACTGTCCATAACGTAGGCCCCATTGCCCCACAACGGAGGAGGGCGGCAAAGGCCTTATCAAACCCCTATGATCCCTGGGCATCCCAGTTTCTCCCCCAATAACCCCTTCAATTTGAGGAGTCACTTTCACCTCTTCAGTCAAATAATCAGAACCTTCATCACTAAGAAGGTGATCGTACCGAACTTGACAAAACGAATCCCGACAACAAACTATCGTACCAATGTGCCACGAACCCAGAAATCCATCCTCTAAACTCCTCACCTGATGAAGATTCCACAATGTAAGCAAAATTCTCAAATAATAATATCAAATAAGTTGATAATCAAATAAAGCAGGAGATCACCAAACACGTTGCCGTAATCCAGACATGTAATAGCTTATTTATGTCATATAATTCCAAATAGCCATGGAATTCACACACAAATTCACATCCAACATAAGCTCTGCATGTCTCCATAAACCAAATTAGGAAAACAAAGACACATAGATTTTATCCCGCACCCTCATTGTCTCAATAATCTATCGAACCCAAATAACCGTTCTCATGAACAATCAAAGAAACCCCACATGCATAGAAAAACGAGGCGTTCACGCGCCATAACAGAACAACAAAACATAGCTATCCCCCGTGAGAGAGAACAATGCAGAACTTCACATAACGGTACAACACACTAAACAATCCAATAAACATGGCGAAAAACTCAACAAAAAGGGGAGAAAACAGAAGATCAAAACTTTACAGTGACGAAAAAGATCCGCTGAAATATTGGGAAAAGAAACAACGCTGTACAATTACCCCTTCATAATAGAATTACCATGAAAGGAGAAGCATTACCTCTACTTTCTGATTAAGGCGAAGCTTTCTCCTTTTCGCCGCCATTAAGAAAAAGAGTTTCCGAGGTCGCTTCAGTGACGGCGCATTGGGGTTTGGTTTGGTATTGTTTTGTTAGATGGTTTTTGTGAAAAATTCTGCAATATATAAATATATTGTGCGGATATATATATATATACATACATAAATATTGGGATTTGTTTTAATGCATGATAAAATCATGCCCGATATATGTAAACCACTTATCTGCCCGTCAGTTTTTACGATCATTCGTCTTTTAGTACGGGCAGGACTCTTGAACTGATGGCTTGTTGCCCAGTTTTTTACTTTTATTTAATCAAAAGTTAATATATTTAATTAGATAAATAAATTCAAAATCTTATTATTATTATTATTATTATTATTATAAAAATGACAATTGAGTAATTTTAGAAAACTAATAAATCGAAGAATAATCTCTGGTTTCAGACTTATTTTATTAGAACAATTGTTTCCATACTTTGTGTTACATGATCTATCACGCTATCCTAATTTTGAGGGTTTATACTATTTTTTCTTAATTACTTGTATCCATATTTTAACCATTATATTTTCTTGAAATTATTTATGTGGTCATCTACATCACTTAATAATATGAACTTTCTCGCGTTTATATTAAATAAATATTTTACAACAATAATAATATATTTATAATGAATTATGTACCTAAAATGTTTGTAATCGCTGGATTGAATCCTAAACATTATATGCAAGTTATGTTGGAACTCTAAAATGTTACAAATCTATAATATTCGATCTTTGTTTATATGGAAAGAACAAGTCATAAATCATTGACTTCTACATTATCTTTTGGATATGGTAAGAACCTTAAATATTCTATTTCTGGAATCCTCCTTCGGAAATAAGTCTGCATGGTCTTTTTTCTCTTGCCTTCCAAGTCATCCAAACAAATGGACAAATTAGGAAACAAAATTCTACAAATTTTGATATTAAAAATATTATCTTTTCTTGTATACTCTCTCTACGTTCTAAATATATATATATATATATATATATATATGTTTATTTTTAAAGAGTAAAATTATTTAACTTTCTTCAATTAGATGAGGTACAGCTTCTTACAAATTATAAAGTCACATATATACAACTTATTTTATTTATTGATTTGACACATTCAATTTTATATAATTTATTGTGAAATAAAATTTTTTATTTATAACTTTAACCTCCTTAATTTTTGAAACAGCTGTCTTTTTTAGATTGAAGGAGTGGAGTACTAAAGAAGTTAAATTTGCAAACAAATATTTCTAACATTATGTGTGATATATTTGCACAGATAATCCTATGAATCTTTTTATGAAAGCACTTCCAAAATCTTGATTTCCCTATAAAATTATCAACTCTCTCTTGTTTTTCGTATTGTTTTCTTGTCTTGTGGACTTGTTAGTTTGCATTTTGACTGGTCTCAAATTCCAGCATCAACTTTGACTTGGGTTCGTGGATCATAGAATGACATAGTTTACACATAAAATATGTCATTATCTCTCCTAAATACACAATGAAGTACTCTAAAAATTCAAATTTATTTTGAGAAATTCCACCTTCTTAGTACACCCATTATTAAAATGTATACCCTACATTTTTATGTTAATTCAAGAGTTCATATTTACTTTTAATTTTTTGACTTTGGGTTATAAAATCTAACATCTTCTTCTTTTTAAATGAGATCTCATATTTTAAATGATGTTCTCAATATGAATCATGTGTTTGTTTATATATTACCATAAAATATTTCATATTCTATTAAAATTCTATCATACACATATATGTATTAATGAAGTTAAAATATATATATCACGTGTGTATTTATTAATAGGTTGAATATGACATGGAATACAACTTAAAATTGAATATTTTGTTGATTTTTTTATTTTTTTTTAGAGGGTTTGTGTGGGAAGAAAGAGGGAATGTTTTGTACTGGAGATTTGTATATTGGGAGGAAAACTTGTAATTCAAGAACTAAGCCAAGCTCTTAGAATTAGAAGAATTGTCTTGAGGACCAAGAAATAAGAATTATCAATCAAAGCCAAGTTAGAATTTATAAGAGTCAAATCCAAGTCACTTTATATAAAGTAGTATTAGACTTCGTTGAGAGAAGGTTATGTTCTAATTCTTTGTCTTTATTTCTTAATTTAAATTAAGTTAATATGCTATATTTATATCTATAATTATAAAAGCAGCAATTTATAAAAATATCTTTTTCCCACCAAAAATTATATTTTCTATTTTTAGAAGTTGTGATTACAAATCAATTATTTTTCTTTTTATTTTTTTACTTTAATTTTTAAAGGCTTATAGCTTTTTCATCTTAACACCGTTTTTATGAAAAATATATCAAATTAATCATTTTTTCATAATCTACAATTTGATATTCATATTGCATATATAATAATTAAATATTAATGTTTAAATATAAAAAACTATTTTCATACATTAATTGTGGTATATTTTAATATTGTTGGATATTTTTATTTTAAACAATTTCTATCAATATATTTTATATAATTATGTATTTAATTTTAAAAATTATATTACTATTTTTATAGTAATTTATTATATCATAAATCGTGTATCGCACGGGATAAATACTAGTTAATATAAAAGTAGGACAATTTGACAAATTTACAAGAATGTCATTTTCCCCCTATATCACTCTTTTATTAATAAATTATGAATAAAATCAAAACAAAATAAAAGAAATAGAGATTGGCGGCTCTTATTGAATATGAGGATGTGGGATTGTGCATCAATTGTTGGGTAATTTTTTTCCCATCCAAACTATTGTCATTTTTTGAGTTTACCATATGAACTAATTTTTTTTTTTGTGATTACCATAACAATTATTTTAAATTTTGCCAATTACCATCTCAGTAGTACTACTAATGAATATTTCATCTTAATTGCATCATATGATTGACATGTCATTTCATAAAGATAAAAATGGTCATTTATACATAATTTTTAAATTTTCACAAGTTTTAAATACATTTCTCGATCCATTGCTTTAATCGACGCTTTCAGGAAATTTATTATTTTTTCCTCACAACACAGTTACTTCAATAAAAATTGAAATTGCATTTTATATAAATCATTTAATTGAAAAAATTATCGAAAAAGTTACCCAAAAATTTTAATTGGTTGACAAGTCCGACATAATTGTATGGTCCTTAAATAACTAGGCCATAATTATGATTTTTTCTTGAAATATATTTCTAACTATAATTTTTTTACTGTTTGAATGTTGTGATGGTCAACAAATAGCGATATCTACTTGTTAAAAGAGTGAGTCTTCTGTGAAACGGTTGCACGTATGGCACGATTTAAAGTAAACAAGCAGTACTTTAAATCGTGTCACACGTGCAACCGTTTCACAGGAGTTTTTACGTTGTTAAAATAATTTTAAGTCAATTTTTATATATTAAAAATCATATATTTGGATGAAATATTTTATTTTCAAACATGAAAATATAATATATTTTTAACACAAAAAGAATGATTAATTATAGTAAAGAATATTATTAGTTTCTATTTGTCGATCTTATTATGGGGTGAAAGACGATTTAATTTTATAAAACTCACTTGTTAAACATTTAATGAAATTAACTATAAGTACTTTGATGATGATTGTTTTAGATGATAATTAACAAAATTTAGAATAGTTTATATAGTAATCACAAAAAATTAGTTCATATAGTAAACTAAAAAAGTAACAATAGTTTGGAGGGAAAATAAAATTTTACCCTAAATTGTTAATCAATCACCTTTTTTTCTTTTTTCTTTTTTCTTTTTTCTTTTAATTTTTCACCTTAAATTTTAAATGCTTATAATTTTTAGGTCTCAACTCATATTTTTATGAAAAATATATCAAATAAATTATTTTTTCAAGATCTTTAATTTGATATCCATATTGCATATATAAAAATTAATTTTTAAAAATATAAAAAAATTAGATTAATTGTAATATATTTTGATATTTAAAAGGGTGTTTCTATTCACACCACAAAATTTACTTTGCACACCACATTAATATTTTTTTGACAAAAATAAACATAATGTAAATGATATATATACCCCTATTATAATTTTTTTTTAAATTAAATTGCAGGACGTTCGGCGCGTTCGATCAGAACATGTCGAACGCATCACTGGGCGTTCGGCCAGAGCATGCCGAACGGATTTCAGGGTGTTCAGCCAGGGAGCGCCGAACGCAAATCAAGGTAGGGAATGTAGTGTTATGCTTAAATCACTCAACACTATGCACACAACAAGCATGAAATCCACATATTTTTTTTATGAATTTGAACTCAAGTAAGTATAGAATGTCAATACACTATTTTTCAAACATAGATTTAAGAGAGATAATCAACTGCACAGCCAATGAAAGGGCGTTCAGCCACCCTTACAAGGCGTTTGGCCAATGCATGCTGAATGTGTCACAAGTGTCTCAGCCAACCAGCGCCGAACACCGCGCAGGGAGTTCGGCCAACCAGAGCCGAACGATTCACAGTGCTAAACATAATTTTTTGTCGTTTTTGAACATGGAATGAAAAAATTACCTTGAGAAGTCGATACATCATCACCTTCTGCATCCATTACTCGTTGTTGATAAGAATTCTTGGAGAAGTAGTTGTGAGGCCAAAGATTTTTGTATGGGGAGAGAAAGGAAAGTATGCCTAGGTGAAGTTGCGGTTCTAAATTGAGGTTTTTTTTTATTGGATAGAAGGTATTTCGGGGGTGGGTTTAATAAAATTAAAATTTTAAATATAATTTATGTGGTGTGCATAGAAAAAATAGTGTGCAAAGTAAATTTTGTAGTGTGAATAAAAATACCCTATTTAAGATATTTTTAAATAAATAAACTTCAAGATATTTTTATGTAAAATAAAATTATATTATAAAACTCTTTTTAGAAACATATATTATTATTTTATAAAATTATTTATTTATTACATAAAAATAACAAAATCTCATATAAGACAACAAAACAAAATGCAAAATTAATGATTAAATTACTATTAATTATAATTTACTAACTATTATTTTATTACAAATCGTGCATAGCACAAAAGATATATTAGTTTTGATTACATATCAAAGTGAATTTTTCCATTCTCACAATATAAGAATGGAGAGACAAGATTTGTTTGTTTCCCAATACACTTGAAAAGAAAGTTCTAGGGAAAACATAATAGAATCTTGCAACTAATTCAAACTGCCCCCTAAAAACTACCAAACAGAGATCTTAAGTTCACAATCATACATCAAACCAATTATTTATTCTACATACACTTCAGCTTGAGGTATCTGCTTAAAGGAAGATGCTAGCCCCTGATGGTGAGCTCAGGTGCAGTGCCAACTCCGTCCATCAATGGGACGGCGTCAATGATCTTTGGCGCCAAATTCCCGTTCACCAAATGCTTCTCATAGGCTGAATTGTGGACCCCAATGGCAGCCCTGCCTGAAGGGTCTAGGTTTTTCGACCAAGATGCATCCCACTCGACAGCCGTTGCTGTGCTGCATGCGACACTTGCCCCACCTGGAACAGTGAGCCTAGCAGAATTCTGCATTGTGAAACAAAACAAGATTTGAAAAATGGGACTGCTGACAATGCATCGCCGTCTAATTTTGATATCATTGTGGGTATGCTCCCGTAACCCACTATGAACACAGCTTAGTGGACCCAACGCCGAACAGCTCAAATCACGATGATCATGAAAACAAGCTGAGGTGGCAATGACCCGCATTAACGATGGGCACATTAAGCTGTGTCCAGTGTGTTTAGAGGAAAACTATACCTGTGGAAAGAATCGCTCGAATATCATTCTGTAATAGTATGCCTCCCTCGTGTTTGGCGTGTTATGCGGGAAGATATGTTTCGCGTTAGACATCATCTTATCGGTCACCTGTGAGTTGATCAGAATAGCGTTGTAAGGCCATAACCAAAAAAAAAAAAAAAGAACTTGCAAGAAATTGAGCGCTATAATATGAGTGAAATTTGAAATAAGACATACATGCTGTGCAGCATGAGCTTTAAGCCCATCGATCCAACTATAACCCACGCCGTCACTGAATTGTTCCTTTTGCCTATACAGAATATGCTGCAAGTTTTAATACAAGTATGTCAGACAAATGTTATTCCGAACCAAGAATTACTCAGAAAGATGCTCAACCAATCCATAACTGAATACCTTTGGAAGATATGGGTGTTCCTCATCGTCAAAGGCCCTCCGCAGAATCCACTTCTCGATCTGCCCTTCTTCAGGCTTTATCTGTGATGATGTCAAGGAAATTATAAGAAATTACAAGTTTTGCTTGACAACAAATTTGATAACTAATTGAAAAAGTAGGTATCTAATTACCATCTTGCACGCAGGGTCGATGTTCATTGCAACATTCAGGAATTCCTTATCAAGAAAAGGGACTCGAGCTTCTAAACCCCATGCAGAAGTTGACTTATTCGCTCGAAGACAATCATATTGATGAAGGGCTTTTATCTGCAAGTTTACAAACACCACCATTATTGTATGCTGTTTGACATCTTTCATCTAGGAATATATATGAGAAATCACATGGTCATACGGTACCTTGTGGCACGTTTCACGATGGAACTCTTCCTTGCTCGGTGCCTTGTGGAAGTATAGATACCCTCCAAAGATCTCATCAGCGCCCTCACCGGACATGACCATTTTCACTCCAAGCGATTTGATCTTACGGGACATAAGGAACATAGGAGTGCTTGCTCTGATGGTAGTTACATCGTACGTCTCGATATGATAGATAACATCCTCAATTGCATCAATTCCATCCTATAATATAGCAGGAAGATTTAATGGTAATAAGAAAATAGAGAAAGAATGGACATAAACTGTCTGGAATAGCTTACCTGAACAGTGAAATGAAATTCATGGTGAACAGTACCCAAGTAATCAGCAACTTCTTTTGCAGCTTTTAAATCAGGTGAGCCCTGCTCAAGAAATAGGGAAATTCTATTAGAATCGACTACTAAAAAGCCCTGGAATGGGTCTTTATGGGATCATCAACCCGAATGGAATGGCAGGTCTAATTGTCCTGTTTTCCAGGCCAGCCCATCACTTTTTAATAGTTAGTAAAATCCAAGCCCAAAGTCAATCTAGACCAGACCGGCTCGATTCGCCAGCTCTAGTCAGCAGCATATTAATAACTGACCTCTAAGCCAACACAGAAAGAATGAAGCTGTGCTCCCCAATTCTTTGCAGCTTTTGTCCCTGCCATGTAACGAGAAGTAATAGATGCAACTAGAGATGAATCAAGCCCTCCCGACAGAAGTACTCCAAAGGGTACATCAGTCATTAGCCTTTTAATAACAGCCTGCATGATTCACCCAAACAATAATCAAATTTAAAGAATGCATAACTCTAACATATTAACTTCTTGTATGTAAAGCTAATATTCTCACGTTCTCAAAAGCACGCCTCAGAACTAAGGGGTCGTAAGGAGTTGAAGGAACACCCTCGGAGAACCAGGGAGGGTTATACCATCTTCTAAGACCTCCGTTGTTGCTTGAGTATAGATGGCCTGGTGGGAAGGCTTCAAAATGCTCGCAATCATCATGCAAGCCTTTTAGCTCAGACGATATCCAGATGGAGCCTACGGATTAGCCAAGAACAAAAAATCAAAACAAAATTAACAAAATTTAAATTGTTTTCCTTTCTAGTGAAATAGTTTCGCAATCTGTTTACCGTTATAAATAAACATAGATTATAAAGACAAATTACCATCAAGTCCCCAACCAATATACAGGGAAGTGATTCCAATGGCATCACGAGCTACAAGGAAGCTATTGTCACGAGAATCCAGCAGCACAAATGAGAACATCCCGTCAAGCATATCCACAAAATCCTCTCCATACTCTTCATACTGAAATAATAACATCAAAAGCCAACCGTGTAAATTTGTTAGAAACTCAGAAATTTCAATCTTCTGAATTTTTTTTTTTTATTTTTAACTCACAAGATGAGCAATGACATCACAATCACTTCCGGTACGGAATTTGTGGTTAGGCAAACGCCGACGAAGTTCCTCGTGGTTGTAGATTTCTCCGTTCACCTAAATCCATTGCAACAATTCACATCAAGCATGACTACCTCTTATATCTCAAAATTTAGCATTCAAATATTTTCTTAAAAAGGAAATAAAAACAATCAATAACGTATGATTTTAGCTTGATTCTTGACAATAATTCTACGCAACTACTTTAATGTCCCATTCCGGCCCATAAATCTGTCTTTACATATTCATTTCGCATCTTCAACAAATAGACATAGGGATGGATCCAAGATTTGGTCTACGGAGTCAAACTCTTATTAATGAAAAGTGGCAATAAAAATATAGGACCAAATTAAAAAAAAATTATTTTTTGATAATTCAAAGGCAGCCCCCAAATTAGTTTAATGACAGTGGACTTTTCAATGGACCTACCATACCTGTAATATAAGAGACAGAAAAACAAAAGAGCCAGGAATCAAAATGGACCTACCGTAACTACAACGGATTTGTCTTCATTGTAAAGGGGCTGATCCCCTGAGGCCGGATCCACAATAGCTAGCCTCTGGTGGGCCAGGTAAAAATCTCCATGTTGATATATTCCACTCCAGTCAGGACCCCTATGCTTCAACCTATTTAATCATACACAGTAACAGCTAAAAATCATTATTTGCATAAAAATAAATAAATTATATATATGTATATATTTAAAAAAATTCTTCGCATTATTATAAAACTTAAAGAAACCAGAACAATTCATCAATGCTGCATAAATGTGAAGACAATAAGGACGAACGAGGAGGTATGAGGTTCGATCCCTCCCCGATTATCCCAATTTGTCGAAGGGGTTACCTTTTTAATTAAAAAGAAATTAATTATATTTGCATTTTGCTGTAAAATTTGGCCAAGAAATCGCCTCATTCAACCATTTTTTGGTGTGAGGTACGCAGAGTAAAATAATCTTAATTACTCTCTTCTCTTCGTCCCAAAAATAGAAAAATAAATAAAAAGTCCTATCTGTATAGCTAAACAAGAATCTTATTTTTTCTTGAAACGGAGAAAGTATCATTTATCTATGTTAATGTAGTATCAAGTCTCCATAACAAAACTACAATGATCTCCAAATTATAATAATAATACAAAAAAGAATCATTAATTACAAAAAAATGGGAAAAGAGAAAAATGTTTTACAGGCATCATCACATGAATTTCACACAGAATTTCAATAATAAACCCAAAAATCAACATGAAGAAGAAATAACGTCAAGAAACAAAAATGAACAATTCATCATTAATATTATTATAAAAAAGGGGAAAAGTAGACGAAATTTGCCTGCGAGAAAGCTCGAGAACGCGAACCCTCTTCGCCTGAGAATCATCGGAACAACCCAAAACAGCTAGAATTCCACACATGGTTCAACAAAATAAAAATATCTCCACTTGCAACGCAGAAGAAGATACGATAGGAGTGACAAAATGCAGGAAAATTGGAAGAGAGAGAAAGCAGTAAAAAGGGGGAACAGAGAGAGGTGGGGCAATGTTGGGGGAGAGATCTACACGTCAACACTTTCTTTGGATGAGTTATGTGCACCGCTTCCATGGCGCAGTTACCTACTTATAGCGGTTTGGGTTGGGGGCCGACGGAGGGGGGTGGGGGGTGGGGGTGGGAAATTGTAGGAGACAAAATGGCTAGTCTTCATTATGTTGTTTTCGTGACGTCACTGAATTCCGCATTGAGGGAAGGTCGTTAATTAACTTTTTATGGGCTTTATCAGAATTAACTTTCATGCGGCGACGTTTTGCTACTTAATTGACACGCGGACCAGTAATTTGACTACTTTTTTCCCTTAGGCAATTTTTTATTCTTGTAATAAATGGAAATTGTGTTTTTTGTTTCCTAGATTGTATTAAATTAAAGATACGGATTATGTATATATACACGTGGATAGTATGGATAAGGCATTGCCATTTGTCCCAGAAAATTTTATCCACTTCTATGGAAATAACCTAAACTTAGGTTTGGATTAAGCAATTAGGATCTGATTTGAGAAGATAATTTAAACATTTGAATTGGTAAAGAATTTATTTTCCTTTTACTTTAATTTTTCTAAAAATCGACTAGTTTGAAAAAATAAATTTTTTTAATCTGATAAAATAATATTAAAAATTTAATATGAAATGAATTTCAATAACAAGTTGAAATAAGAGCTATGAATGTCGTTATATCATAAAGAAAAACCCCATAATTTTTGTAAGAAATTGTAAAATAAATTTATTCAAATCACATTATCGAATTATGAATATAATGAACATGAAATCCCTATCGTAAATATTTCAATTAGATTGCAGAAAAAATAATTCTTCTATGATATTTTTGCTCGCAATTTATTTGTGTAAATGCATTATTCTTTAGATGAAAATTAACATAAATTATTCAATTATGTTTGAAGTATTAATTTATAATGATAATAACAAAAGCGATTAATTTTTAAATGGACATATAGTTGTGACAATATGATCACATTCATAGGTACTAAGATTCAATAAAAAAAATATCAAATATATGAATTACTTTGTGCGTAAAAGATAATTAATGAAGAAAATAATACACATAATTTTTAATTCAAAACCACCAATTTAAAATACAGAAAATTATATTTCAAAGATTATATCATAATTTATTGTTGGGTCAAAAATAGAAAAAAAATAAAAATTATAGTAGGGGTCGATTATTGGGGGATTTTATCCATTCTCAATTTGTAGATGCTGAGTCAGCAGTAAGAAGTTATAGATAAGCTCCAAGACTTATGGAGAATGCAAATCAGAGAAAGAAATCTTCACCTATTGGCTCTCAGTAAATAATAATAATAATAATAATAATAATAATAATAATAATAATAATAATATAATCAAACAATTTTCGTTTTTTAATATATTCTTTTGGTTGTGGAAATGTGAAAATTGAAAATTTGGGATTTGGATTGGTGTTTATCCTTTTTGGATGAATGACTGGATAATGCATGGATGTTGTGGTTGAATTGTTGGACATTTTCTTTTCTTATTATTTTTTTATAGAAAAGTTTTTATTTTTTCTTTAAATATCTCGATATGACTTATCATCTATAGTATTATTTATTATAGATTACGAATGTTGATTTCAAATGTTGTACATTAAAGATACGTGTTTATAAACTTTGAAATATTTTATTATTAGATAGTTTGTGTAGGTTATGTGTGAGGGTGACGATAGCTATTTGTCTGTTGAATAATTTATTTTATTTTATTTTATTTATGTATGTTGTATTTCCGTGAATATATAATGGAGGGATGTATTTGAAATGACAGTTTTAGAATGTGCTTCAAATTATTGAAGATAAGCTAAACTGAAGGAGGAAATTCAAATTTGTTGAATTAAATCTTTGACCAAATAAATTGAGTTGATTTAATTACGGATATTAAATTTGTTCCTCTAATTTATAGTTAATTCTCTTAATCCAAATGCCACCTGTTAAAAGATATATAACAAGAATTGGAAAGTGTGGTGAACACGTAATCTTTACTTTTTCATACTAAAATTAGTGTTGTTTTAGATATTTTTACCTATATTAAGGAATAAATCAAATATCTACTATATTCTTAATTAAGAGAAAAAAAAATATTAATGGTTAGTAGTAAAATAACACCCACAAATTTAAAACATTTAAACATCACTTATTTTAAATAGGAGGGGTATAGATTATTAGTATAAAAAATATTATTTTAAATAAAAATTCTCTGTTTTTGGTATTTTGATTACAATGGTCTCAAATACTAATTTAAATTACAATTTATCAATATTAAAAGTTAAAATTGCCATTTGACAATATATATGCATGTTTATATATATATATATAGACACGTGTTTTGTGACGAGTTTGATCACCCAAATATAAGTAGAGAATTTATGCCGTGACTTTTTTATCTTGCGTTTACATGCTCCACCAACCCCAATACCTCGTTGAATAACTTTTTATATATTTATTATAAACTCTCATTATTTTTTCAATCAAACTCATAAATTTAATAATATTATTTTATTGAACTATCCCATCAACTTGTCCAAATTTTTTTTAAATAAAATATATGATTTAGAGATAATTTATTAAATTATAATTTCTTTTTCAAGTAAATTTATCACACCACCTACAAGTTTATTAACCTAGAAAAACCTATATGTACCAACCCACACATGCCTTTTATCCTTAAATAATCCTCACCAACTAGGTTCTTACCCTTTTGCTATTGTGAAGGAATATTCCTATTATTTTAAGACAATGTTTTGACATTAAATATTACATAGATAGGTAATACTTCTTATCAAATTTTATAGGTTGTCTATTTGTCAATTTTATTGTTAATTTTTTTATAATAAGATGCTCTTAAGTGGTAGTTGACCATGTGGTATTTGTAACAAGGATGTGAACCGAATATTTGGTGCATATTTGTTAAATTTGGAGATTTGGTACAGTTTCCGACATAAAGTGTGTCTAATACATGAAGGAGATTAAATTCTTTAAGTATATTTATCTAAATAATTGTTATAAAATAATCGTTGTGCTCTCAAAGCTTCCACATGAGGCGTAGAAAGTTGAATTTTTTTTTGTTGAAAATGCAGAATTAGATAAATAAATAAATAAAAATTATAATTACACAATACTCAGGCATACCAAAGGGTGTACAAATCAAGGCAACTTTGCCTGGCCGGGGAGGGGGGATCAACATAGTTCCCTAGAACTATGCATAATGTGAATTTGCCTCAGAATACAAAGGCCAAATAAAACCCAAGTTGTATAAAATTCGCAGTAAAAAACCCCAATTGAAAATGGGGCGGGTCTCATTAAAAACCTTGCGATAATTCGAGGAAAAGAGTACCCTGAGAAAGTGCAAACAACGAGAATGATGCAATGAAACACACGCATGCCACTTAGGTGCACTACCTCGGTTGGGCCGAGTAATCCCCACGCACGCACCCATCCCATTTTATTCCATAATCCAACCAAATAGAGACCACATATCGTGATCTCAAATACAAGAGTATGCACACAGCCCCTTACATCAAGAAACCTAGCACTACCAAGTACAAAATCATTCATGCGCATGGTCCTCCAAATGTCCTATAACACGATCTACCGTGTACATATTAAACAAGCAAGTATATACCTCTCGTTGAATAGTCCTGAAGATCTTATCAACTTCAAACGATATGCCTTCAAACACAAGCTTATTTCTAGCATACCATATGTGTTTCACCGTTGCTACTAAGGAGAAGCATCTCGCCTTGTGGCGCACCGCCGACCCCTTTTTGCTTCGGTCAATGTATCTTAGGACACTCACTATGGAGGAAAGCACCCTATCAATGTAAAGTCATCCCTTCACTTTGTTCCAAACAGCTCGTGTTGCACCACACCTGAAAAAACAAGTGAATATTATACTCATCCATCATATTACATAATGGACATGCCTAAGAGATATTCAAGAATTGCAGTTTGTCTGAAGTCTTCAATCTGCCCTTGAGTGCGAACCAAATTGTCTGAAGTCTTCAATCTGCCCTTGAGTGCGAACCAAATTGTCATAGTGAACTTCGGCGGAAGGAAAGGCTTCCGAATGGCTCGGTGCCAAAATAGTGTGCTGCCCATCTCCCGTAAGAAATCATATGTTGCAGTCACTCCTTTTTGCTCAAACCACTTCGTTATAGTGGTGACGGCCAAGACAGCACTCCCACCACACTTCTCTAAGAGTGTATCTCGAATGCGAAGGATATTCTTGAGAAGTGGCGAGTCTCTCATATTCTGCTGCACCTCCCAGATACTTGCACCCTTCAGATACTCGCCATGAACCCACTTAATCCAAAGGGAATCCTGTTGCTTGCTTGAAATTTTTGATGTGTGAGGAAGTTAGCATCATGAAATTTAAAAAGAACACCTATTAAAGTCAAACTATACTCTCATTTCTTCCCAAAAAACACTCATTATTTAAAAATATATTTTGTCCAAAAAAATTCATATTTTCAAGTTAGATCTTGTTTTATTGGTTTAAGTAAAATATAAAATATGTTAATTTAAAAATAAGATATTTATGATTGAATAAGTCAAATAAACGAATAAAAAAATTGTATAGTGTGAATTTATTATTTTTAGGAGGTTATACATTCACTAAATTTACAAAAGAAATTAAAAAAAAAAAAAAACTATACTCTTGTATAACAAACTCTTATTTTGAGACGGATCCCAAAGAAAATATGAAATAAATAAATAAATAAAAGTTACTATTGTTGAACTATGTGTTAAATAAATTTTTATTAATCTATTCTATTTCTAAGCATGGAGTAATTTCTATATCATTATTATTATTATTATTATTATTATTATTATTATTATTATTATTATTATTATTATTATTAATTATTGATTTTTTTTTTTTTTTGGGATATTTTGCAAAGTTGTAAAGTGGACTATATTGCAAAATATCTTCTCCTATTATATAAACAATTCATTACATAAACGATATTAGTGAATTTAAATTAACATTTTTGTAAATGTCACAAGGTTCTAACTTTATATTTTCTTAAGATAATAACAAAATTAAGGTATCTTATACCCTAAGAAAGAAAAAAAAAATTGCACATTTTACTTATCAATATCATTAAATTAAAAGGAAAATAATACTTTGTTCATCTAAGAAAAGAAGAATTATTATTATCTATGTAGTAACATAATCATCTATAAATAGTGAAATCATGTCAAACTCAATTTCTAATATTAGATTTTTTTGACAGCTTTTTTTGTTAGAAAGAGAAAATAGAATAGAAATTGATACAAATATGATTTTTTTTGGGTATAATATGTAAAAATTAGTCATATTTTCATGATTCTTAGATCGACACTCGCATTGTATATTTTTAAATAAAATATTAAATTCAAAATATGCAATATTTTTTATTAATGGTTTAGATTATATATATCTAACTGTGGGTTGAATTATTTATATTGGATTTGAGACACTATACCCATCGGCACTATGAAGAAAACTAAAGATATTACAAAATGAGAAAAGGAGTGATGAAAATTTACTAAGATATATTTTATTTAAAAATTAAATTAATTCTACGTTTATTTCATCTCCAACAATCACCAGCCCCACGACTCTTCCACTTATAACAAAGCAAATGGAATTTCCCCTTCTACACTCTCTACTTCACATCCACCACCATCAATCAATTTCTTTTTTTCTTCCCCCACAACATGACGGTCTTCGTTCTTTTTTTCTTCCACCCACAACATGACGGAGAGTCGAAGACTCAGACCATCCTCACTCAAATAAAAATAATATATAAATAAATCATTATAAGATCGAAGATCTAGGTCGGCCTGCCTTTCTGCTGTCAGTGGTAAGCCAGCTTATTTTCCGACCCATCATCTGTGTTTGGATATGTGTTTCCATCGCCACATAAAATTATGATTTTTTGAAGAGTTATAGAAAAATGGGAAAAGACAAGGGAGAGAGAAAGACGAGCAAGGCAGACGACTTTGTCGAATTTGCACTTCTCTAAACAAAAAGCTCAACACTTCCGTTGGCTCTCATTGCTTGTCTGTGTTCTACGCTGCTAGGGTTCCATTTTTGGTATAAATGTGATTCTTTTTCCCAAATTATTGAGAAGAGTATGAAGATGTACTTTCACGTGTGAATAACAAGGATGAAAATTAAATTTTACATAATCAATAATATTTTTTATCATAGGAATGAAGCCCGGGTTAGAATCAATCATTTAGTTCCAAGATTTCGAATTTATCCCGGGTCTCAAGGATAGCCCGCACATGAGATATCATTGAATTATTTCATAGCAAGCAAATACACCATAACTCTACTATATAAAAGGAGAATAAGGAGATTATATCACTTCTTTTGACATGTATCTCACAATTAATTGACACATATCATCCACTTTTTTCTCTCTCATATTTTGGTTTTAATTTTTTTTTTTTAAATATGGTATATCAAATTAATATTCTTTTTGTGATCATTAATTTGACGTCAATATTATATATATATATATATATAATTAATAATTACATTTAACGTATGGAATATAATTTTGTATGAATTGAATTATAATTTTATAAATTTTTATATATGTGTTGAATTGAATAAATAATATATTAATCTTTATATAAAGTTAATCTACAAAAATATACATATTTTTTTATAAAAAATAAAAATGTTATACTATTAATTTATATATTATTATAATTTTTTGTTTAACCCCAATAGTTTTTAGTAAATTAAAATATTTATATTTAGTTCGAGGACAATAAAAAATTTACTTCAAAATATCAATTTATTATTTAATAAAGCTAACTTTAAAAAAATTCAATTTAATATAACAAACTATATTTCAAATTAAAATATAGTTATATATATAAATATAATAGATTATGTACATTTTTATAATGCAATATATTACATCTCGTGTATTACACAGGTGGACAATGGCCACGTATCATCACCACATTCATTCATAGTAATAAGTTTTTAAATTTTCTTCTTTTTTGACGCATATTCCAATTGTTTTTTGACATGTGTATTTCTCCATCTCTTTTATTTTTTATTTCTCCATCTCTGATATTATTTAACCCACCATTAAAGAAGATAGTACACGTGTTGCAGTTTTAACGTCTCTGGCAACAGGGAGTAAAATAAAATAAAATAAAATATTAAAACATTAACTTTATGAAATTGATTAATTCCTAAACTATACCAATGCCAACTTATTGACACCCATTAAAACGTCATATTTTATATATTTAATTGTGTTTTATTTTAAAAATAGAAGTCTATATCATGACCGTGAACCATGAATTCTGCACCGTCGTAAATTTTAAAATGTGAACTTTGAATCCCAATCAAAATATTTACCGCAATTTTAATGTTTAAAATTCTAAATCGATATATCCTAATTTTAAATATGACGTTGTATAACTAAGAACTAAGTTAATTACTTATAAAATTTTGGAGAAAAGGTTGTAGGTTTTTATCCAACATAGGGATAATGGTTACAATAAGAGGACATAGTTGTAAGTAAGTCGAATCAAATTAAACATCGACTTGTTCAAATTTTTTTGAATATAGTATTAAGCTTTTAACATTATGATTGAGTTTGTTTGATTATTTATCAAACGATATGAAGAGCGTGGATCCAGACAAAGTCAATAGGCCATCCACCGAGTCAACCAAAAAGTCATAGAAAGGTCTCGCTTAGCACTAGTTGTGCCGCTAAGAGCGTTAGTGGATTGGATATTGAAGTGTGACTGAGATGCGTCTCGGGCATAGTAGGTCTGGACGTTGAACTTTAATCAAATTGTACATACATCAAGCTCAAGTATGTTTTTATACAATTATTTTAACGAATTTGCTTATTAGGCTCTTAGCTCGACTCAAACTTTAGATTTCATCAAATATAAAAATATGTTCAAATATGTTTGTTATCTTTGTCAAATAGTGTTCAAACAAACTTTAAATCAATAATGTCGAATCAAGTATCAAATAATTTAAATAAATGTTTAATCCTATAAATGATATTTAAAAATGTGATTAAGAATCTAACTAAAAGCGCACTAATTAAGGAAGCAAGCTCATTGACCCTTCCACATACACAGATGGAGGTTAGGGGCCTACAAAAAATAATAAAAACTATCAATTACATTATTGACTTCTTATCTAAGGCAATATCTTTCCTAATCTGGTAGATATTATTTCTTTACCCATTATAATATATTATCTATATTAAAATTAACTCCACTCCAATCATACAATGTGTACACGTTTTAAATATACACACAAACGCACCACAAATAACAGATGCAGAAACACACAAATAAATTAAGCAAAATACAAACACACCACACGTAAACCTAACACACACTGCTTAATGATAATAATAAAATAATAATAATAATAATAATAATAACTAAGCATATTTCAGAACGTACTATGATGTCACAAGAGCCCTGTCCCAAGTTTCACCAACCACTGCTTCTTGCAAGTTGCAAGGATCATTTTGTCCTTTTGCTTTTCAGCACCTTATTGCCAACCAGGTAAATATTCATGATTTTACTTTTTTTTTTTTTTAAATAAAGAAATTAATGTTAGGTGGTAAAAAACTTCAAAGTACAATAATTGCCTACAAATAATTCATAGTTTTGATTGAAATGGTCAAGAATATTCGGAATGTGCATATACCTCATACTGTAATCCGGACTGTTATTTATTTTATTTTATATTAATAATTATTATTATTATTTTGTTGAGAAAAGTTTTTTTTTTTTTCAAAAAGTTGTTTATGTTTGATTAATGTGAAAATTTTGGTGTGATGCATCAGTACAGTGTGAGGTATTAGTAAAAGAAATTGAAATGTAAAATGTGATTTAGTTTATTTAATTATTTTTTTGTCCAAGGTGGAGCAAATGGACGGCAAAAATGACAAATTATGGCACTATTCAAATTTTTTTTTCAAAATATAGTAAAAAAAAAAAATTCTATGCAAAGTCGCCCTTGCGAGGGGCGACATTCAATTTAAATAATTTTTTTTTATTTTTTTTTAATGTCGCCCCTGGCAGGGGCGACTTTTCCTTTTTTTTTTAATTGCTGGAGCCTTCACTCGGTCGGGCACTCGGTCGCGCGCCTTACTCGGCCGGCCGAGTGGTGATTCTTACTCGGCCGAGACACTCGGCCCCCGTATTACTCGGCCGACCGAGTACTGCCATCCACTCGGTCACGGCACTCGGTCGAGCACTTCACTCGGCTGGCCGAGTGCGAACGCGGATTTTGATTTTTAACATCCACTTCAATTTTTCTCTCTCTATCATATCTATTACCACCCATCCACACCACACATTTCTCTCTTCCTCATCACTTTCTTCACTTCTTCTTCACTTCTCCTTTCAATTATCCTTCAATTTCCTTTCAATTTTTCTTCAATATTCACGTTTCGGTTTTCTCCATTCTCAAAGGTAATTTTTATCTTAATTTTTATGTGTTTGGGTGGTGTGTGTGTGTACTGTTGTGTGGGTGTGTATGTGATTTTTTTGTGGTATTTTGGTGTGTGTATGGTGTGTGTGTGTTGCTTTGTGTTGTGTGTTGTGTTGTGTGTGTGTAGATAGTGGTTTTTTCTCCATTGCTTGTATTGTATGTTGTTGGTGTGGTGTATGTATGAAATGTATGTATTGAATGTATGTATGGAATGTGGGTATGAAATGTGGGTATGAAATGTGTGTTGTGATGTGTGTTGTGGTGTGTGTGATGTATGTTGTGGTGTATGCTTGTGTGTGTTGTTGTTGTGTGTGTTTGTGTGTTGTGTGTGGCTTGCATTTTTGTGTGTGATGGGTGCGTGTGTATGGTTGTGTGCCGTGTTTTGGATATGTGTATGTCGGTCGGTGTATGGTTGTTGCTATATATATTGTTATAAATTTGTCGTTAATATTTTTCTGTTATACATTATTTGATGTAGGGACTGTTGAAATTGTTGCTGTTGTTGTGCATTTATCGCAACCCTCAAATTGTTGCCGTTGCGTTGACATATTGATTCATTTCAATTTCAGGTTTGAATTTTTCTAATGTATTAGTTTAAATTAGTTTTATTAAACTTTGCAAAAAAGTAGTTAATTCCCTAATTTTAGATCATTAATACATCTTTATTATTTAAGATATGGGGTCTTCAAACAACGTCGGTATTGTTGTTTATATTGGGGATTGCAGCGATGTTCAACCTGTTTGTGCAACAAGGGTACCTCGCGACATTGGATATTCCGGCTTGGTATCAAAATTCTTTCAATTGACAAGGATTGATAGCAATGAATATAAATTGAACATATCCGCTTCACTACATGCAAACAACATATATCATCGTATACCAATCAACAACGATGATAATCTATGGTTTTTCTTTGCACCGGATGCGGATAATCAATATGTAGAATTTCATATTGATCCAGAGAAACTGCAAGATAATGCTCTTCCAGATATTATGCCAAGCAATGAGTATTTTCAATATGCTTCTTATTTAAGAGGGGATGACATTAATAATCCGGCACTCGTCAGGCAAGAGCATACAGTTGGGACCTCAAGGTCCAATAATGAGGGTATTCCAAGTGAAAGAGAAAATGCTCAGACCGAGGATCAAACAGATGATCCATTGATTGACACTTTTGGTGTGAATGAACTAGAAGACTCTGAACCCGAGGAAGACGAGTTGTCCAGTGAATCAGATGAAGATGGGGTGGATATTGGTGATATTCAAACTATATATTCCCCAAATCAAGAGAGATCACCATCCAATCAACAACCATCATTTCCATCAAGTGCTCAGAGATACTCCATGCATCCGAATATCCCGTTCTTCAATGCATCATCACATGAAATGCTTGCGGACTCCTTTGATCTTCCAAAAAATTTTAGATACTATGATCCTACTGAAGGAGTGCTCACAAAAGGCATGGTATTCAAAGATAAGAAGAGTTTGCAGTCTGCAGTTAAAGATTTTGCAATACGTATAGCGAGGTGTGAATATCGAGTAGATGAAAGCACACCTCTTATATGGAAAATCAAATGCAAAAATAAGAGTGAGACTACACATTGCAACTGGTGGTTGCGAGCAGGTTACAAAAAAAGGATTGATATGTGGGAAATCACTAAGTATGGAGGCCCTCATACGTGTCTAATGAACGCGGTGTCTGTTGACCATCAAAACTTGTGCAAAAATATGATCGCTGCGCTGCTAACTGGGATGGTTCAGACAGATCCCGGGTATGAGATTAAGTGTGTTCAATAGCAAGTGTATGATAAATTTCAATTTACAATCTCATACGGTAAGGCATGGCATGGTTTGAAACGGGCAAGAGAAAATGTGTATGGTACATGGGAGAGCTCAGTTTCAAGACTACCCAAATTTTTGGGAGCTTTACAAAAATGGAATTCAGGCACAGTTGTCGAGTGGCGCCACATGCCCGAAGAGACAAATGGTATAAAAATGTTGAAATATGTGTTTTGGGCGTTCAGGCCATGTATAGATGGGTTCCAGCATTGCCGTAAAATAATTAGTGTTGATGGAACTCATCTTTACACTAGATACAAGCACAAGATGTTAATTGCTGTTTCCATGGATGCAAATCAACATCTTTTACCTTTGGCGTATGCACTTGTGGACGAAGAAAGTTTTGGTTCTTGGTCATGGTTTCTTCGTATGATATCGAAACACATTGTTCGTGGTAGAGAAGGAATGTGTCTGATTTCAGATAGACACGCCGGTCTTTTGAAAGCTGTGGAAAGAATTCCAGATTTTCAGCCACCTCTTGGAGTCCATCGTTTTTGTTTGAGACATGTGTGTTCGAATTTCAATAGCAAGGTCAAGAATGTGAAGTTAAAGGACATGTGTTGGCAAGCCGGCTCAGCCTTCACAACCAGAGAGTTTGAAAATATAATGGATCAAATTAAGGTGTTGAATGAGAGGGCATATGACTACCTATGGAAAATTGAAAAGGAACAATGGACTCTTGCCCATGACGGAGGATGGAGAAATGGAATTTTGACAACAAATCTGTCAGAGTGCATGAATGGCGTGTTAAAAGGTGCACGACGGCTCCCAATCTGTGCCATTGTGCAGGCTACATTTTATCGGTCGATAAAATATTTTCTTGACCGGTTGACCCTGGGCCGTGAGATGCAGCAAAGGAACCAACCATGGCCTGATGAGGTGTACAAGAAGTATGATCAACGACAACGAAAGGCAATGGAACATCAAGTCTATAAGGTCGATTTCACTGATCAAACAGCTTCAGTGAAGACATTCGTGCCAGGAACAACGAGGTGCTATACCCACATTGTCAAGTTGATGCTAAGAGAGTGTAGCTGTGGAGACTGGAGGCAAAACGGCATACCATGTTCCCATGCAATGCAGACTTGTCGACATTTTGGAGTAAATCCGATGATTTACATGAACTCAGTTTTCAATACAAGTACGTATGTGGACACCTATAGTGGTAAGTTTGAGCCATTGCCTGATGAATATTATTGGGATGAGGCTTCCTTCCAACTGTGTCACAATCCGGCCTTGCGTGAGAAGAGGACTAAAGGAAGAGGCAAGACGACTAGAATTGAAAATGAAATGGATTGGGCACAAACACGCGCTAGACAACAATATCGGGCACAGGATCAAGCTGCTTCGCAGGCCGGAACTTCATCTGCCCGTAGATGAGATTGTTGTGTCTAAAATATTGTAATGGTGCTTGTTTTAGATATTTGACATGTATTTTGATAATGTGGATTGAAATTTGGTTTAGCGTTGATGTTAGCTTTGCACTATTTTTTTTACTGAGATGGGCTTCAGATTTTGTGTAATATGAGGATTTTATGTAATTTTCCGATTTTATGTAATTTGTTCCATTTTCACTAATTTATTGTTCATCTTATTGAATTAATCTTATTGCAGTATGGAGTACTACGGAGAATATGGCCCTATTAGTGGGGAAATCTTAAAGGAACAGCACATGCACCGATCTGAGGATGTATTTGCAGGAGAAATTGACCAAAAATTAAAGTGCAGACACGGAAGTGGTATCTTTTGGAGACTCGATGACCGTGATCCTTATGAGGTTGACCCAGACGATGATGGTAGGGAAATACTCAGACGTACACAAAGGTTGCATTATCGAGTCATATCGATGTTGTATCGTATGGGATTTTATGGTGTCTACCGATGTGGTGATTATGTGATTAATAAATCATTAATCACTGCACTGGTTGAGAGGTGGCGGCCTGAAACGCATACATTTCATTTTAGAGTTGGAGAGGCGACCGTGACATTACAAGATGTCGCATTTATTTGGGGACTGCCAATTGAAGGTGGGCCGGTTATAAGTTCAGATAATTCAACCGGTCGGGCATATTGGACTGCACGTTGTGAAGTGCTTCTGGGATGGGAACCCAATGCAGAAGACATAAAAGGGTCAAGATTTTCACTTTTAGCCTTGGGTACACACATAAGCATGCACCCTGTTACCGATAACAGCTCACAACAACATGTTGTGCAATATGCACGTGCATGTGCCTTGATTTTGTTAGGATCCATAATGTGCCCGGATACTTCTGGGAATATGGGGTCATTGGTATATTTGAATCAACTAGAGGATATTGATGAATGCAGAAATTTGAGTTGGGGTTCAGCGGTACTAGGTTATTTGTACCATCAGCTGTGCAACGCATCACATAGGGGTCGTACACAAATTGGTGGACCAATGCAACTACTGCAGATATGGGCTTGGTCAAGAATTACCTTTCTCACTCCGCAAATGACGGGAGGCAGACGCCTAAATACAGCGGCAATTGTTGGAATGGATGGAATTCTACCGGTTGCACCGTACGGTGCTGAGTGGTTACAATACCACAACTTTACAACTAGCTTGACGAACAACTTAAGGGCTATTCGGGAGAGCTTGGACAGGCAAACTCAACAAGAGGTATGATTGGTACTTGATCAGATTATGTTATATTTCCATTAAATGTTAGCTAACATTATTTTTATCCAGTTTAATTGGAAACCTTACGATCCATACCCAGCTGCTGTGAGGGCATATATTGACCTTGGCATTATTACAGTCACGGGTATGTGGATGTCAAGATGCCCTATGATCCATCATTCAATTGTTGAGTTATATTACCCCGATCGGGTATTGCGACAATTTGGGATGAGACAACAAATTCCAGAAAGTATTACGGATGTGCACGATACATTGCATAATATATGCCGTAGAGGCCGCTCCACTACAAACTGGGCTGAAACACATGCTTTTTTTGTGGAATGGTGGTTTGACAGAAATTGGAATATTGTCTCCGCTCCTGCTATTGGTTGGAATGAGTCAGACGTCGAAGATGGTTATACCAGATGGTATGAAAGAATAACACGTCGTCTAATTACTCCAGGGTTAAATATGCAAGTGGGATATCAACCGCAACCGAATGCACCCATAGAAAAAATGGTATGTGGCAGTATTTTAGTATTCAAATTCCTATGTGTGATGAATATGTAACTCATGTTTTTGCTGTGTATTGCCAATTTACTGCAGGAAAGTTTATGGGAAGATTTAAATAAACTTGTCATAGATGAGGAACCGTATCTTAGGGAGCCCTTCAGACGATCAGTAGACGAAATATACACGCAAGCTAGAGCTCACTTTCATGATCGGCGCCCATCATTCCAACGTCTACAGTCACATTATGAGCCCGAACCGCAACATACATCACAATATAGCCCAGAACCTTTTGTTTCTACTGGTATCGACATGCAAAGTGACAGTTATTACGCCGCCACCCCAGACTGGGATTTTACGGCACACGGTCAGTCGTTCACTTCTCTCTTAGAATCTGGCCGTTATACATCTCCGCCTCCAGCATCATGCACTTATGGAAATTTTCGGCCACAGTTCAATACATCCCCGATCTCATATCCCCATTCTAGCACGACAGCGAATATAGTACATGATCATGTGACTTCGAGGACTGCATCATCATCATCATCAGGTCGTCCATCTTTTAGTTTGAATATTACGACAGATGATAATGATTCGGATAGCGAACCTGTGCCAGAAGAAGATCGAGGTAGGGGCAAAAGGAAAAAAATAAGGCGTCGTTGTTTTACAGGATCACATTTTGATTATTAATTTGTTATCTATGTAATTAAACGTACAATTATTACTTAATTTTACCTACGATGTAATTAGACGTACAATCTTTACTATTGTTATTATTATAATTATAATTATAATTATTATTATTATTGTTTTTATTATTAAGAAAATCAGCACAAAAAAAAACAAGATTTTGGTTCGTACTCGGCTGACCGAGTACGAACCCCGATCGAGTACCCGACCGGGGTCG
This sequence comes from Caryopteris x clandonensis, assembly GCA_028749325.2. Taxonomy (NCBI): domain Eukaryota; kingdom Viridiplantae; phylum Streptophyta; class Magnoliopsida; order Lamiales; family Lamiaceae; genus Caryopteris; species Caryopteris x clandonensis. The sequence continues at coordinate 9,582,570 of JAPYKT020000006.1, read as the reverse complement.
ACCGAGTGCGAAGGGTTCAGGATTTTGTTCGCACTCGGTCGGCCGAGTACCGCAAGATGCCCGAGTAACACAACGGGATGCCCGAGTGCGAAGCATTTCGGATTTCCTTCGCACTCGGGCGGCCGAGTATCTGCGCGGACCGAGTGCAGGAGACCGAGTATTTCTACCGCACTCGGGCGGCCGAGTAAGGCGCGCGACCGAGTGCCCGACCGAGTGCGAGAGCACGGAAACATTTTATAACCCCTCTTTTCCTCATTCTTTTCAAACACAAACACACCCAAACCCTACCCTCTTCCAATCTCTCATCTTCAATCCAAAAATTTTCCGTCAAAGCCATCAATTTCTCCATCAAAATCATTGTACCCATTATTTCAAACAACAAATTGCTCCAATCTTCCTATAAGGTGGTGGAGATTTGAAGGATTCAACCAAAAACACCAACTTTCGTTTTTTGAATCTAAAGGTATATTTTCATTAACCATTGCTTTTGTTCATTACATATGTTGATGAGGGCCTTATTAGGAGTATTTTGACATGAAACTTGATATGTTTTCTTGCAATTTTTCATTGAAGTTTTTTATCGAACACTTGAGGTGCATGATTTTTTGTTCTATATAGATATGTTTTCATGTTACATTGAGGTTGTTGTTTGATTATGTTCATGAGAGACTAATTTGGAGTATTATGGCATGAAAGAATATAGATTTTTGGTTAGTTTTCATTGAAGTTTTTTATCGAACAATTGGTATGCATCATAGAAATTGGGAATGTGGCATGATTTAGTGTGAGACCATAATGAAATGATCTTAATACCCCATGAATTTCAATGTTGAATTATGAAATTGCTTAAGACGAAAATTGTATCATATGACTCTTGATTTTTTGTTCACATGGATTGGATGTAATACTAATTCATTATCATCTAGGTACCCACAATGGAGCATAGCATGGATGTTGTGAATTCTACTTTCCAATGGAGCGAGCACTCCATTGAAGAACAACAAGCTGAGTACGAAAGAATTTTAGCGACCATGCCGGATGCCTACGGCATAAACTTTGAGCATTGGGAGACAGAAAGTGATAGGTGGTTTGAGGTACAACAGAAGAGAAGGCGAGCCACTCGATGGGCCGATGTTGAGTGCATGCAAGAAATGGGCATCTACGAAGATTTAAAAAAAATGTGCAAGGCTATCGGGTGGACTAAGTTCTTTGGCATGCACGAGAAGACGTATGAGCCTCTCGTTCTTGAGTTCTTCTCCCAGCTTCAGGTTGGATACAATGACACGGTGCCCGAATCCGTGATATTTCATGTGGGGAACGAGTCTCACTATCTTTCGGCCGAAGAGCTCAATGGGATTTTTGGATTTCCCAAGAAGAGGTACTCAAATCTGCCCAATGAGAGGGTCAATTTTCCGGAGTTCAATGTGACGACTTTTTGGAAGGACATTACAGAGTCTGATCGAGCTCACCCATCGGAGTACCAAGTTAGTCGGTCGAAAGCATCTAGTATTCGAAGCCCGGTCCTTCGATATTTTCACAGGTTCATCGCCAATACAGTTTTAGCAAAACCTGAGCCTGGAGCGGTCAGTGTGGATGAGTTGTTTGTGCTGTGGTGCTTGGTGAAAGGGAAGAAATTCAATGTGGCACCAATGCTGTTAAGGCAATTCGTTCGAACCAAAAACCAGGTTGCTATCCACATTGGAGGTTTGATCACTCCAATTGCTCGCCACTTCGGGGTGAACTTGGAAGGGATGGAAGAGACACCAGGCGAGACAAGTATAAACCTGGAAATGCTGTGCAACATGAAGATGTGCCAATTACATCCCGGCACCAGACGATTGTATCTGATTTTATCAGACAAGAAGAGGTTTGCACTGCCCAACTCTCGCCTGACTAATATTGCTGGAGGGAAGGGCCATAATCTTCTACTGAATGGCTCGGCTCATACGGAAGCTATTGAAGAGAGCGAGAATGAATTGAGGAATGAGGAGGAACGAAGGAAGAGGAGGAGAAGGACTACGGATGCTCGATCAGAGCCAATGGAACTTGATGTGGATCATGCACAGGCCGATGAAATGATGGGTGAAGCACAAATGCCCTCGGACGATCAGGCCGGACCTTCACAGCATCCACAGTATCCACCCCAGTATCAAGGGGGGTGGAATGATTGGTCGGATTGGAGAACCGCCTTGGATGCACGTCTTGCCAACATAGAAGGGGATGTTGCCGACATGAAAGAGTATGTCCATCGTGAAGCTTACAACTCTCAAATTTTACTTGACATGCAAAGGCAACAATACGAGTGGCATGTGCAACAAGGCCATTTTCAGGAAAGGGAATATCCACCGTATCAACCATTCGGCCCATCGAACCCACCTTACCGACCCCATTCTCAAAAATAAGAAAATGTACAAAAACAGGAGGACGAACGAGAAAACGAGAAGAATACAAAAATGAGAAAAATTGAAGTGGATGTTAAAAATCAAAATCCGCGTTCGCACTCGGCCAGCCGAGTGAAGTGCTCAACCGAGTGCCGTGATCGAGTGGATGGCAGTACTCGGTCGGCCGAATAATACGGGGGTCGAGTGTCTCGGCCGAGTAAGAATCACCACTCGGCCGGCCGAGTAAGGCGCGCGACCGAGTGCCCGACCGAGTGAAGGCTCCAGCAATAAAAAAAACAAAAAAAAAAAAGAAAAATCTCCCCTGCCAGGGGCGACATTAAAAAGAAAATTAAAAAAAATTATTTAAATTGAATGTCGCCCCTCGCAGGGGCGACTTTGCATAGAATTTTTTTTTTTTTTTTTTACTATATTTTGAAAAAAAATTTTGAATAGTGCCATAATTTGTCATTTTTGCCCAAATGGACCAAGGTGTTTTAATGTAATGAAGATAAACGATATTATAATAGAAAATTACACAACAAAATATAAACTAAAATATGAGTTATAGAAACAGGCCACTATTTTTTTTGGATCGGAAGAAACATTATTTATTGGACGTACTTATATGTATTTCGATCCAATTATAAAAACACTGTCCGGAATAATCAAAACAAAAATTGGCATATAAATCCTCAAAGAACAGTTACAACATTATTCCTTTTATACAAAATATACGTTTTCAAAACATTCCATCTATACATACATACATATATATATATATATATCTATACATTTTAATATTCCCATTGCAAACTCAAAGCATGTTGATAATCCAAAGCTTGTATTTTCTCACATGAAGATAAACGAGGGCCGGGCCAATCAGGTTCGCATCCGAGAGGCATTTCAAGAGCGTCAAGTATGCATCCACGCTTCCCGGTTGTTGAATTCTCCGACTCAGTCCCTGCAACACGGCAACCCGGTCGATGAACTCGGGGTACAATCCCGAGTTGATCATCTTGATCACCGTCTCCGCAGCGTCCTTGAAATGCCCGCCTTTGATGAAGCCTCTCAACAACCACGAAAGAGTTTTCTTTCTCCTGAACGGGCCTGCAACGTCCGTGCGGGCCAGGAGCCGCCGCACCGAGCTGGCCTCATTCCGTGAGGCGCATATGGCTAAGACGATATCATAAAGATCACCATCGGCCTCTTTACCAGAGAGTTTCATTTCCCAAAGTTGTTGCTCAGCCTCGCTTCCTTTTCCAGCACATATGTACATAGCGAGAAGTCTCTCGTGGACCACCCCATGAAGAGGTGGGCCCCCCTCTTCGATGATGCAACGGGACAAGTGGAGCCCAGTGGCAAGGAGATCTTCTTGATAGTTTTCAATGAGTTGAACGTTTTCAGGATCAACATGAGCAACCAAACCACACTTGGTGAAGCCTTTTAGCTTGCGTAGTGCTTTAGCAAACTCGTTGAGCTCTTTGACAACTGCTGTCATTGCGATTAAGTAGCTGTAGACCTCGGGCTTCAAACCACACTCTCTAAGGTGAATCACTAACTTGGCAGCATCCTTGTAGTTCCCCTCTTCCTGAAACAACAAACAATAACATGACATAAGAAAGATCTCTCTCTCTCTCACACACACACAAGCACACACACTCACGCAAAATAACTAGACATTTAATCCCAGAAATTATTCCCAAAACTTCAGTTTCAGAAATATTTTCTACAAATCATGATATCCACTCTTTAACCATCACATGCCCCACATGATCCTTCCTTTCAACAACCATGGAAAAATTAATGTTTCATTGATAAAAGAAGCAAAAGACAATTCATCACTATTTGGATTTGATATTGGAAAACGTGATTAACGCTGTTAAAGCTCGGCAAAATAAAAAAAAAATTGAACCCAAAACAGTGCTCAAGGTTTCTTGCAACACTTCAGTCTGTGATTCCTCTGTGATACAGAGGGTATGCAGAAAAATCATACATTAATATCTTGTATTATCCAAATATTAATTTGTTATTTCTTTCTAGAAATCTATCAATGTCGACGAAGTCCACATTTATTGAAGTTTTATGTAGTTCTGGTGTCCAATCTTAAGTGTAGTCCTCATGTATAACTGAGCAATAAAGGATGATCACACGGGTAAGAGAGCATTTTTCATCACATAAAAATGCGGGCACCAAGATGATGGAAAGGAAAACTCTCAAATAAAATGTGCTAACAAGAAGATTTTGCTTAACTTGAAGAAACATATTGTAATGAGAGCGCGCAGCAAGTTTTTGGGCAACAAAGTTCCAATTTGACAGTGACAAGACGACTGGTGAAATTACATTAAACGTTACCAGGAAGAAGTTAGAGGGAAAAACCAGGGAAGAGTGGAAAAACTAAGATGAGCTGTCACCAAGAAACGAAATCAAGGAGCGCCTTATCAAACTGGACTCTGGCATTTGGATTTAGGATGACGAACAATCTCTAAAATTGCATATGATGCATGATACATAAAAAATAACATCAATTCCAATTTTTATCTCCAAAAAAAGACCCCTCATCGAATGCTAGAAGGAGTCCAACAGAAGATGTAGTCATAAAAAGTTCCCTGCCCTTTAATCCATTCTCCTTTTCAACAATTGAATTAACTATTGAGTTTCATCTAAGCACAAAATATACAGTTTTACTATTAAAACCTTGCCTGTCCAACAATAAATCCAGTCGTTACAGCCGAACATGTGCAAAACGAGGTTCAAGCCACTAATCACAGAAATTGAGTGTAGTCTTCTTCTAATACAACATAAACTAACATGCAAAACCATTCAATATAGCAAGATGACAAAATAGTATACATCTCCTAATGTAGCCATTCGCATTCAAGGATCCAAGCAACAAAACAGTTAATAGAATCATCCATAAATCAACAATTTTCACCGAGTGCTAATAAACAAAAATGCTTATCAAAATGCACAGAACAAGAGCAAAATCATTGAGTCAAGAGCGCTTACCATCATCTTCCACGCAAGATATCCAGTCGGGCCACCCTTATTCCCCTCGTTATCTCCATCCAAACCCGATATCTCTCTCCTCAACACCTCTTTCACAAACAACACTGCTCCCTCTTTCTCCCCAGCCTCCCAATACAGTGCAATCACCTTCTCAACCATACTGAAACTCGTCTTTAAACCAACACAATCCATGTCCACCAAAAGATCAACAACATCCTCCACCTTACTCTTGTCCTCAATCAATTTCTTCACCCATGTGCACATTATTGACACCATCAATTCCATCGTCTCCTTATCGACCCTGTTCTCCTTTTTCAGCCACTCAAACACCTCTAATGCGCACCAAGAATCCCTCCCTTCCTGCGCAAAATACACCAACACTAACTGCAATTCCCGGGCCGACAATTTCTCGTTCATCTCCTCGAGAACATCGGATGGCTCCCGAGCCATTCTCTCCAGTTCCTCAATCGCCTCGAAAAACCCTTCACTCATTTCACCCTCGTCGTCACTTGTGATGAACACATCCAATTGAACTGATTTACGCATTCTGAAATTATGGGAACTGTTTCTTTTCTTGAATACAGAACCAGAGCACTCACCTATTGAAATTCTCGCAGAATATTGAAGTTTGAGCTTACCAGACTGGTGGGTTGCAAGGAAAATGCACTGATTAGAAGAGGAACTGTAAGTCAACCCTAGGTTGTTAATGGCGGAAATCCCACCAACAGACGCCATTTCTCTACCAAAAATTTACTCTGCAGAGTGAGGGTATGTTTGGCAACCCAGAAATCCCTGGATAACCGAAAAAGACGGCTGATTTCTTGGAAGCTATTTATGATTTGTCACAAGAAGTCAGATATTCAACTCCTATTTCTGTTTAATCCAGGCCAAAGAACAATCATTTGGCCTGTAACATGGAGAGAAAAGGAGAGAGGGACGAAGGAAAAACAGTTCAAAAAAGTTTCAACGCAATCGGCTGAAGGGGGGAATAAGAGAGATGAATCCTAAGCAAAGAATTGTGTGTGATGGAGTGAGAAGAAAGCGACATGAGAGATGAACGCACACACTTGTTGACATCTGAAGCGTGCCCAACTTTACGTCATGCTTCAAACCAAAATCGGTGGGTTAAAGGACAGATAAATCCAACCATCCTAAACCCCTCTTCAATTGATTAGTTTTTAAAATGGGTGCGGTTATTTGTGCTTATAAATTTTTTTGAATTAATTTTTATTTTTTTATTAAATATCTTATTTTTGATAAGTATACTTTCTTAATTAAAATTTTTATTTAATTAAATATTTTATCAATATTTATTTTAATATTAATTATACATTTAATTTTATATTTTAAGTTAATTATATATTTATCTCGTAATTTCATATGTTCACTCAAATAAAATGTAACCGAAATAATAGTATTTTAGAGTAAAATGAAGGGATAATTGGTTAATTTAAATGTAACAAAATTAATAGTATTTTAGAATAAAATGAAGGGATAATTTATTATTTTTAATGATATTAGTATATAAGGGCGTAATTGATATTAGAATATAAAAAATAGAAAGATAATTAATTGAAATACAGAAAACAAAACTAAGTATAGAAAGTAATTTTTTATAACTTTATTTCTTGATGTTTCAATAAATTAGTATTTTACAAATTATAACATAAAAATTACTAATTTTATTAAAGATTTATTTATTTAAAATATTTTTTTTTAAATAGTGATATAAGTCTTAGTAATTTACGGGAATAAAAAAAGAGTATAGAAAGTAATTTTTTAAATGCTTTATTTCTTAAAATTTCAATAAATTTATATTTTACATATTATAAAGTAAAAATAAATAATTTTATTATAGATTAATTTTTTGAAATTTTATTTTTAATTAATTTTTGAAAAATTGAGATATAAGTCCTAGTAAAATAAGGAAAACTAAACTGAGTATAGAAAGTAATTTTTTATAACTTTATTTCTTGAAATTTAAATAAATTCGTATTATACATATTATAAACTAAAAATAAATAATTTTATTATAGATTTATTTTTGAAATTTTATGTTTAATTAATTTTAGAAAAATAGTGATATAAGTCGTAATAAAATATTGGAAACAAAATAGGGTATAGCAGTAATTTTGTTAAAACTTTATTTCTTGAAATTTCAATAAATTTGTATTTGACATATTGTAAAATAAAATAAATAATATTATTACAGATTTATTTTTTTAATTTTATTTTTAATAAAATTTTCAAAAAATAGTGATATAAGTCCGAATAATATAGGGGAAACAAAACTGAGTATAGAAAGTAAGTTTGTTAATACTTTATTTGTTGAAATTTAAATAAAATTGTATTTTACATATTATAAAATAAAAATAAATAATTTTATTATAGATTTATTTTATGAAAATTTATTTTTAATTCATTTTTAAAAAATAGTGATATAAGTCCTAATAAAAAACGGGAAATAAAACTGAGTATACAAAGTAATTTTTTAAAACATTATTTCTTGAAATTTCATTAAATTTGTAATTTACATATTATAAATAAATATAAATAATTTTATTATAGATTTATTTTTTGAAATTTTAATTTTAATCAGTTTTTTAAAAAATAGTGATATAAGTCATAGTAAAATATGAAAAACAAAACTGAGCATAGAAAATAATTTTTAAAAAAAAATTATTTCTTGAAATTTCAATAAATTTGAATTTTACTTATTATAAAATAAAAATAAATAATTTTCTTATAGATTTATTTTTAGAAATTTTATTTTTAATTAAGTTTTGAAAAATTGTGATATAAGTCCTAGTAAAATACGGGAAACAAAACTCAGTATAGAAAGTAATATTTTGAAAACGTTATTTCTTGAAATTTCGTTAAATTTGTACTTAACATATTATAAGATAAAAATAAATAATTTTATTATAGATTTATTTTTTGAAATTTTATTTTTAATTAAAATTTCAAAAATAGTGAAATAAGTCCTAGTAAAATACGAGAAACAAAACTGAGTATCAAAAGTAATTTTTCATAACTTTATTTCTTTAAATTTCAATAAATTAGTATTTTACATATTATGAAATAAAAATAAATAATTTTATTATAGATTTATTTTTTGAAATTGTATTTTTAATTATTTTTTAAAAAATAGTGATATAATTCCTAGTAAAATACGGAAAACTTAACTAACTATAGAATTTTTAATTAATATTTTTAAAATAGTGATATAAGTAATAGTAAGATACGGCAAACAAAATTGAGTATAGAAAGTAATTTTTTATAACATTATTTCTTTAAAATTTCAATAAATTTGTATTTTACATATTATAAAATAAAAATAAATAATTTTATTATAGATTTATTTTTTAAAATTTTATTTTAAATTAATTTTTCAAAAATAGTGATATAAGTCCGAATAAAATACGGGTAACAAAAGTAAGTATAAAAAGTAATTTTGTTAAAACTTTATTTCTTTAAATTCAATAAATTTTATTTTACATATTATAAAATAAAAATAAATAATTATATTATTGATTTATTTTTTGAAATTTTATTTTTAATTAATTTTTCTAAAATAGTGATATAAGTCGTATTAAAATACAGGAATCCAAACTGAGTATAGAAACTAATTTTTTTAAAGCTTTATTTCTTGAAATTTCAATAAATTTGTATTTTAAATATTATAAATTAAAAATAATTAATTTTATTATAGATTTATTTTATGAAATTTTATTTTTAAATAATTTTCAAAAATAGCGATATTTCTAATAAAATACGGAACACAAAACTGAGTAGAAAGTAATTTCATTAAACTTTATTTCTTGAAATTTCAATAAATTTGTATTTTACATATTATAAAATAAAAATAAATAATTTTATTATAGATTTAATTTTTGGAATTTTATTTTAAATAAATGTTTCAAAAATAGTGATATAAGTCCGAATAAAATACGGGAAACAAAACTGAGTATAAAATGTAATTTCGCTAAAATTTTATTTCTTGAAATTTCAATAGATTTGTATTTTACATATTATAAAATAAAAATAAATAATTTTATTATAGATTTAATTTTTGGAATTTTTTTTTAAATAAATGTTTCAAAAATAGTGATATAAGTCCGAATAAAATACGGGAAACAAAACTGAGTATAAAATGTAATTTTGCTAAAATTTTATTTCTTGAAATTTTTAAAAAAAAAAATTATTTTACATTTTATTAAAAAAAAACTAACTCTAAAAAGTAATTTTTTCAAAACTTTATTTCTTTAAATTTCAATAAATTTTTATTTTACATATTTTAAAATAAAAAAGTTATTATACATTTATTTTCTGAATTTTTTTTTAATCAACTTTTTAAAAATAGTGATATAAGTCCTGGTAAAATATGGGAAGTAAAACTTAATATAGAAAGTATTTTTGATAAAACTTTATTTCTTGAAATTTCAATAAATTTGTATTTTACATATTATAAAATAAAAATAACTAAATTTATTATAGATTTATTTTTTGAATATTTTTAAATTAATTTTTTTAAAATAGTGATATAAGTCGTAGTAAAATACAGGATACAAAATTGAGTATAGAAAGTAATTTCGTTAAAACTTTATTTCTTGAAATTTCACTAAACTTGTATGTTACAAATTATAAAATAAAAATAAATAATTTTATTATATATTTATTTTTTCAATTTTATTTTTAATTAATTTTTCAAAAATAGTGATACAAGTCCTAATAAAATACGGGAAACAAAACTGAGTATAGTAAGTAATTTCGTTAAAACTTTATTTCTTGAAATTTCAATATATTTGTCTTTTAAATAATACAAAATAAAAATAAATAATTTTATTATAGCTTTATTTTTTGTAATTTAATTTTTACTTTATTTTTCTAAAATAGTGATATGAGTCCTAATAAAATACGGGAAACAAAACTCAGCATAGAAAGTAATTTCTCTAAAACTTTATTTCTTGAAATTTCAATAAATTTGTATTTTAAATATTACAAAATAAATAATTTTATTATAGATTTATTTTTTGAAATTTTATTTTTAATTAATCTTTCAAAATTAGTGATATAAGTCCTAATAAAATATTGGAAACAAAACTGAGTATGAAAAGTAATTTTGTTGAATCTTTATTTCTTGAAATTTCAATAAATTTGTATTTTACATAATATAAAATAAAAATAAATAAATTTATTATAGATTTATTATTTGAAATTTGATTTTTAATTAATTTTTCAAAAATAGTGATATAAGTCCTAATAAAATACTGGAAACAAAACTGAGTATAAAAGTAATTTTGTTAAATCTTTTTATTTCAAATTTCAATAAATTTGTATTTTACATATTATAAAATAAAAATAAATAATTTTATTATAGATTTTTTAAACTTTATTTTTAATTAATTTTTGAAAAATAGTGATATAAGTCGTATTAAAATACAGGAAACAAAACTGAGTATAGAAAGTAATTATTTATAACTTTATTTCATAAAATTTCAATAAATTTGAATTTTACATATTATAAAAAATAAATAATTTTATTATAGATTTATTCTTTGAAATTTTATTTTAAATTAATTTTTCAAAAATAGTGATATAAGTCTTAGTAATATACGGGAAACAAAACTGAATATAGAAAGAAATTTTATAAAACTTTATTTCTTGAAATTTCAATATATTTATATTTTACATATTTCAAAATAAAACTAAATAATTTTATTATAGATTTATTTTTTGAAATTTTATTTGAAATTAATCATTAAAAAATAGTGATATAACTCCAGGTAAAATACGGGATACAAAACTGAGTATATAAAGTCATTTTTTAAAACTTTATTTTTTGAAATTTCAATAAATTTGTATTTAAAATAATAAAAAATAATTTTATTATAGATTTATTTTTTGAAATTTAATTTTTTATTTATTTTTCTAAAATATTGATATAAGTCGTAGTAAAATACGGGAAACAAAACTAAGTTTAGAAAATAATTTTTTTAAAACTTTATTTCTTGAAATTTCAATAAAATTTTATTTTACATATTATAAAATACAAATAAATAATTTTATTATAAAGTTATTTATTTAAATTTTACTTTTAATTAATTTTTGAAAAATAGTGATATATGTCCTCGTAAAATAGAGAAACAAAACTGAGTATAGAAAATAATTTTTTTAAAACTTAATTTCTTTAAATTTCAATAAATTTTTAGTTTACATATTATAAATTAAAAAATAATAATTTTATTATAGATTTATTTTTTGAAATTTTATTTTGCAATTCTCTATGTTCAAAAAATAGATATCATACGAGCAATGAAAATAAGAGAGAGAGCTGCTAGACCCCAAAAACCCCACTAAACTAAATAGGGTCTCTCTACTAAACGGATTCCAGAGGATCAAACTCGCAGATGGGATCTAATTAATTTTCCAGAAATAGTTATATATGTGCTAGTGACATTATTAACATATGAGAAACAAAACTGAGTATATAAAGTAATTTTTTAGAAACTTTATTTCTCAAAATTTCAATAAATTTTTATTTCACATATTATAAAATAAAAATATATAATTATATTATAGATTTATTTTAAAAATTTTTATTTTTAATTAATTTTTGAAAAATAGTGATATATGTTCTAGTAAAATACGAGAAAAAAAACTAAGTATAGAAAGTAATTTTTAAAATTTTATTTCTTGAAATTTCAATAAATTTGTATTTTACATATTATAAAAATAAAAATAAATAATTTTATTAAAGATTTAATTTTTAAATTTTACTTTTAGTTAATTTATGAAAAATAGTGATATATGTCCTAGTAAAATATGGGAAACAAAATGATTATAGAAAGTAATTTTTTTAAAACTTAATTACTTGAAATTTCAATAAATTTGTATTTCACATATTATAAAAAAAATAAAAAAATTATTATATATTTAATTTTTGAAATTTAATTTTTAGTTCATTTTTGAAATATAGTGATATAAGTCCTTGTATAATAGGGGAAACAAAACTTGGTATAGGCAGTAATTTTTTTAAAACCTTATTTCTTGAAATTTCAATAAATTTATATTTTAAATATTATAAAATAAAAATGAATAATTTTATTATGGATTTATTTTTTGAAATTTTATTTCTAATTAATTTTTGATAGTGATATAAGTCGTAATAAAATACTAAAAACAAAACTGAGTATAGAAAGTAATTTGGTTAAAACTTTATTTCATGAAATTTCAATAAATTTGAATTTTACATATTACAAAATAAAAATAAATAATTTTATTATATAAAAATAATTTTTAAAAATTTATTTCTTTGATTTTTAATAAACTTTAAATTTAAAAATATCAAAATTCACATAAATAATTTGTCCACATATTTATGTTTAAAGAAATGTATTTTTAATTAATTCTTGAAAAATATTAATATAAGTCCCAGTAAAATTGGCTAGATAAAAGACTAAGTATTGAAAGTAATTTTTTAAAAAAATTATTTCTTTATATTTCAATAAATTTTTATTTTAAGCATATTAAAATACACATCAATTATTTGCCTATATATTTATTTTCTAAAATTTTATATTAATAAATTTTCGAAAAATTGTGATATAAGTCCTTGAAAAAGTTTAAAAAAAAAAAAAAGAGTCTAGAAAATAATTTTTAAAACATATATTTTTTAATTTCCAATAATGTTTTATTTTGCAAATATCAAAATACTTATAAATAATTTGTCTAAACATTTATTTTTTTAAATTCATTTTTATTTAATTTTTGAAAAATTGTAATTGTCCTCGTATAATTCACCAAAGGGAAAAATTAAGTATAGAAAATAATTTTAAAAATAATTATTTCGTTGATTTTATGTAAATTTTTATTTGAAAAATATCAAAATTCATATAAATAATACCTCTATATATTTATTTATTTTAAATTATTTTTTAATTGATTCTTTAAAAATATTAATATAAGTCCTGGTAAAATACGCCAAAAAACTAAGTCTTGAAAGTAATTTTTATAAATTTTGTTTATTTAATTTTCAATAAATGTTTATTTAAAAAATATCAAAATACATATAAATAATATAGAATTTAATTTTGAAAAATTGTGAAATAAGTTCAAATAAGATTCACCAATAAAAAATGAAGTATAGAAAGTAATTATTAAAACTTTTTTCCCTTTAATTTTCTATAAATTTTTAATTTAGAAATATCAAAATACAGATAAATAAGTTGTCTATGTATTTATTTTCTAATCCTTTATGTTTTATTAATTTTTAAAAAATAGTGATATAAGACCTAGTAAAATTCGCCAAACAAATACTAAGTATAGAAAATATTTTTTATAATTTTATTTCTTCAATTTTTTATAAATTTTTATTTTAATAATTTAGAAATACACATAAATAACATTTCTATATATTTATTTAAAAAAATTATTTGTTATTAATTTTTGAAAAATTGTGATATAAGTTCGAGTAAAACTCACCAAAACAAAAACTAAGTATAGCAAGTAATTTATTTTTATTCTTTAATTTTAGTTAAATTTATATTTTAAAAATATCAAAATACACATAAATAATTTGTTCTATATATTTATTTTCAAGAATTTTATTTTTACATTATTTTTTAATATTGATATATGTACTAGTACAATTCACCAAAAAACTAAGTATAAAAAGTAATTTTGAAAATTTTTATTTCTAAAATTTTCAATAAATATTTATTTTAAAAATTTTATATAAAAAAATAATTGTCAATAAATTGTTTTTCAAAATTTTATTTTTAATTAATTTTGTAAAAATAGTTATATAAGTCCATGTAAAAGACGCCAAAAAAATTTAGTACAGAAAATAATTTATGAAAATTTTATTTCTGTTATTTTCAATAAATTTTTATTTTAAAATATCAAAATACAAATAAATAAATATTCTATATATTTACAAATTGTTTTAAAAACATTTTGATAAATAGTGATAATTCGTAGTAAATTTCGCCAAACAAAAACATAGTGTGGAAAGTAATTTATAAAAAAATTATTTCTTTACATTTCATTAAATTTTTATTCTAAAAATAAAAAATACACATATATAATTTGTTTATATATTTAATTTTATAAAATATAGTTTTAATTATTTTTTTTAAAAATAGGGATATAAGTCCTAATAAAATTTGCCAAAAACAAAAAATCTAAATATAAAAATAATTTTTATGAATTTAATTTCTTTAATTTTCCATAAATTTTATTTTACAAATATCAAAATAAAATAAATAATTTGTCAATATATTTATTTTATAAATTTAATTTTCTTAATTTTGGAAAAATTGTGATATAAGTCCTAGTAAAATTTGCTAAAAAAACTAAGCGTAGAATGTAATTTTAAAAATTTATTTCTTTAGTTTTAAATAAATATATTTTACAAATATCAAAATACACAAAAATAATTTGTCTATATATTTAGTGTACAAAATTTTATTTTTAATTAACTTTAAAAAAATAGTGATAGATGTCGTAATAAATGTTGCCAAAAAACTAAGTATAGAAAGTAATTTTAAAAATGTTTATTTACTGATATCAGAATACACATAAATAATTTGTCTATATATTTATTTTAAACAATGATTATTTTTATTTCATTTTTGAAAATTGTGATACAAGTCCTAGTAAATTCGTCAAAAAAAAAACTAAGTATGGGAAGTATTTTAAAAAAAAAATATTTCTTCAATTTTAAATTAATTTTTATTTTACAAATATCAAAATACACATTAGTAATTTCTACTATATATTTATTTTCCAGAATTTTAGTTTTAATTAATTTTTTAAAATAGTGATATAAGTCCTATTAAAAATCACCAAAAAAAAAAAAAAAAAGAGAGAGAGCATAAAATGTAATTTTTAAAAATTTTATTTCTTTAAATGTCAATAAATATTTATTTTACAAATTTTAAAGTACATGTAACTAATTTTCTATATATGTTTTTTCAAAACTTGGGTTAATTAAATTTATAAAATTAAGCCAAAACATTGAGTATAGAAAATAGTTTTTAAAATTTTATTTCTTTAATTTCTATAAATTTTTACTCTTCAAATATCAAAATACAAATAAATATTTTGTCTATATATGTATTTTAAAGAAATTATTTTTAATCAATGTTTGAAATATAGTGATATAAGTACAGAACTTAATTTTGAAAAAAATTATTTCTTTGATTTCAAATATATTTATATTTTACATATATAAAAATACACATAAATAATTTTTCTTTATATTCATTCAAAAATTTTTATACGTAATACATTTTTTGAAAATAGTGTTAGAAGTCTTAGTAATATTCGCAAAAAAAAAAAAAAAAAAAAAAAAAAAAACTAAGTTTAGAAAATAACTTTTGATAATTTTATTTCTTTAATTTTCATCAAATTATAATTTTACAAATATCAAAATACACATAAATCATACTTTTATATATTTATTTTTAAAACATATTTTTAATTAATTCTTACAAGTTATTGATATAAGTCCTTGTAAAACATGCCAAAAAAACTAATTATATAAAGTAATTTTTATAATTTTTATTTCTTTAATTTTCAATAAATTTTTATTTTAAAAATATAAAAAAAAACATAAATAATTTGTCTATATATTTATTTCCGAATTCGTTTGTAATTAATTTTTAAAAATAGTGATATAAACCCTTGTAGAATTCACCAAACAAAGCTTAATATATAAGTAATTTTTTTAAAAATTATTTCTTTAGTTTTCAAAGTATTTTAAATTCAAAAATTTAAGAATACACATAAATAATTTTCCTATATATTTATTTTCCAAATTTTATTTTTGATTTATTACTAAAAATTAGTGATATAAGTTCTAGTAAAATTCACCGAAATGAAAATCGAGTATAGAAAATAATTTTGAAATATTTTATTTCGTTAATTTTCAATGAATTTTTATTTTAAATATATCAAAATACACACAAATAATTTTTCTATATATTGTTTTTAGAAATTAATTTTTAAAATTCACCAAAAAACAATTGAGTATAGAAAAGAATTTATAAAATTTTATTTCTTTAATTATCAATAATTTTTTTTTTAAAAAAATATCAAAGTGAACATTTTTATTTCAAAAAATTAAATTTTTAATTAATTTTATAAAAATAGTGATATAACTTCAAGCAAATTTCGCTAAAAAAAACAATTAAGTAACAAAAATAATTCTTATTATTTACAGAAAGCAATTTAAAAAAAAATTACTTCTATAATTTAAATAAATTTTGATTTTAAAAAATATCAAATACACATAAATAATGTGTCTATATTTTTCATTTTTGAAAATTTTATTTTTAATTAATTTTTAAAAAATATTGATATAAGTACAAGTAATCGCTGCCAAAATAAATTAAGTATCGAAAGTAATTTATAAAAATTTTATTTCTTTTATTTTTAAAACATATTTATTTTGCAAATATCAAAATACATATAAATAATATATCTACATAATTATATTATATTAAATGGACTCCAAAAAAACTTAATTATATTTCATATAAATTGAACTCCAAAAAAACTTAATTATATTTCATATAAATTGAACTCCAAAAAAACTTAATTTTTTTCATATTAATTGAACTCCAAAAAAAATTATTTATATTTCATATGAATTGAACTTCAAAAATACGTAATTATATTTCATTAAATGAAGTCCAGAAAAACTTAATTGTATTTTATATTAATCGGACTCCAAAAAAACTTAATTATATTTCATATAAATTGGACTCCAAAAAAAGTCAATTCTATATCATTAAATGGATTCCACAAAAACTTAATTATATTTCAAATAAGTTGGACTTCAAAAAAAAAAAAAAAACACTTAATTATTTTTCATATAAATTGGGCTCCAAAAAGACTTAATTATATTTCAAATAAATTGGACTCCAAAAAAAGTTAATTATATTTCATATAAATAGGACTTCAAAAAACTTAATTACTTTTCATATAAATTGGACTGCAGCAAAACTTAATTATGTTTAATATAAATTGGACTTCAAAAAAATATAATTATATTTCTTATTAACTGTAATCCAAAAGAACTTAATTATATTTTATAAAAATTGGACTCCGAAAAAATAAATTATATTTCATAGAAACTAGACTCCAAAAAAAATTAATTATATTTCATATATATTGGACTTAAAAAAAAACTTTATTATACTTCATATAAACTGTACTCCAAAAAAACTTAATTATATTTCATATAAATTGGACTGCAAAAAAACATAACTATATTTCATATAAATTGGATTCCAAAACAACTTAATTATATTTCATAGAAATTGGACTCCAAAAAAATTAATTATATTTGATATAAATTGAATTACAAAAAACTTAATTATATCATTAAATGGATTCCACAGAAAATTAATTATATTTCAGATAGATTGGACTCTGAAATAACTTAATTATTTTTAATATAAATTGGAATCTAAATTTTTTTAATTATATTTCATGTAAATTGGACTCTAAAAAAACATAATTATATTTCATATAAATTGAACTCTAAAAAAACTTAATTATATTTCATTAAATATCATATAAAAAAACTTAATTATATTTTATTAAATCAGACTCCGAAAAAACTTATTTATATTTCATATAAATTGGACTTCTAAAAAACTTAATTATATTTCATAGAAATTCGACTCCAAAAAACACTAGTTATATTCTATATAAATTGAACTCCAAAAAAACTTTATTATATTTCATTAAATTGATTCCACAAAAACTTAATTATATTTCAAATAAATTGGACTCCAAAAAAACATAATTATATTTCAAATAAATTGGACTCCAAAACACATTTAATTATATTTCATATAAGTTGGATTCCAAAAAAAATTAATTCTATTTCATATAAATTGGACTCCAAAAAAATATAATTATATTTCATAAAAATTGAACTCCAAAACAACTTAATTATATATCAAATAAATTGGACTCTAAAAAAACTTAATTATATTTCCGATAAATTGGACTCCAAAAAAACTTTATTTTATTTCATTAAATATACTCCAAAAAACTTATTAATTATATTTCATAGAAAATGGACTAAAAAAACCCTTAATTATATATTTTATAAATTGGACTCCAAAAAAACTTAATTATATTTCATATAAATTGGACTTCAAAAAAAGTTTATTATAGTCCATATAAATTGAACTCCAAAAAAAAACTTAATTATATTTCAAAGAAATTGAATTCCAAAAAAAACTTAATTATAGTAATTTACTAATAATAATGACATTGCCATACATAGTTATACATAATACAAATTTTTATTATTTGGCTGAAAATAAATTGTTTTTATAAAGGAAAACATATGAATGGAAGAAAATTAAATATGTGTCAATATCAAATTTAGCTTGCCACAAGCAAGAATTTGGCAAGCTATTTTTTTATCAGCAAAAACTTTTCTACGTCTATTTTGAAATGATACAAAAATATAATTTAATAATAGATATTACAATAATAACAAATAAGATTTTGCCAATACTAATAATAATCCCAATGAAAAAGAATCGATACTATTAACAAATGATATAAATTGCATGCAAACAATATTAGAGAAAACAAATTTGTCCTAATATATCTACTTCCGCCAAAACAAATTATAATCCTAGTTAATATATATATATATATATATATATATATATATCCAACTTTCCGCGTGGAAGAAAAGATTGACCTAATAATTGGTTACATATCATTTTCTAATAAATAAAATTATATATACATATAGCCTAATCTTAATTCTAATTATTAGGGACATCTAGGTTTTCCTTCCTTGAATATATTGTTAATTGAAAGAAATAAAATCGAAAAAAATAGCTTTGGAAGACTCGGTATGATACAAAAATAAAGTTTAATAAAAAATATTACAATAATAAAAAAGCATTAAAATGCATTTAAAAAGTATCAATTTCGTAGGTAATAATTCTACATGATTTAGTATAATTCTACATGATTTAATGCAAATAAATTTAGACTTGCCAAGTTTGACTTTTATTGTGTAAATTCAAAAAGGGAAAAACTTGTGTGAAACGGTTGCACAGATCTTAGAGTCGTGGGTCAATCTTGTTTTTTGCGTGTGTTTATAGTACTTTAATAAGACAGTTCGAAAGTCATATCAAATTCTTATGTAGTTCGATTTGTGAAGGATTCTTTCTTCAATCTATGAGATCCGAAAACTCTATTATCTTATATCGATAAATTGAGTAGGTCAAAAATATTGAAATACCACTCAACTATTGAATTTTTTGAATCATTTACAATTACTTTACAATATAGATAAATTACAATTGTAAACACAAATGGTTATAAACTTTATATTTTCTTAAATTTTAATATAATTAAAAATAAAATTATTTACATAAAAAATTAATATACTTATTAGTTTGTGAATTTATTTATATATTGGTTGGTATAAAAATTCAATCCTATAAACAAGGGGAAGTTTTATAAGTACAAAAAATGAAACTCTATTATTTTATATTGATAAATTGAGCAGGTCAAAAATATTAAAATACCACCCAACTATGATTTTTTGAATCATTTACAATTACTTTACAATATAGATAAATCACAACTGTAAACACGAATAGTTATAAATTTTATATTTTCTTAAATTTTAATATAATTAAAAATAAAATTATTTACATAAAAAATTAATATACTTATTAGTTTGTGAATTTATTTATATATTTTGTTGGTTGGTATAAAAATTCAATCTTATAAATTATTATCCCTTTAAATTCTAAACTTCACACGTTGTGATATAATTTTTTAATTAAATAAATAATAATATTATATGTAAGTAATATTACTTTATCTTTTAATAGTATTACTCATGTTCTTAAAATATATTAGTTTGAAACTAATATTAAAATATAAAATAAATAATTGTATTAAAAATTATCATTTTAGTAAGTTTTCTAAAAAATTATTAGGTAATGTTTATTATTTACTATAAATAGATGATAAAATTTACTGTTTTTTTGTTTGAAAAATAAATTTATATATGTGAACATAAATTGAACTGAACAAATTGCTCAATGTTACTACTTATTTTTTAAAATAAATAAACACATGATTGATTGTTAAATTCTAGTTATATTTTATAGTGGAAGAAATGATGTGTATTTGTTAATTTGAAGATGTTCAAGATTCTCGTTTTTGTCGAATATTGACAGTATTACTTTCTTATTGAAAAGTTATTATTTTCTTATTCAAAAGATATTACTTTCTAATTCAAAATATATTAATGCTTATTTTTTAAAGAAACAAACACATGACTACTTTTTAAATTCTGAAAAATATTTTATAGTGGGGGGATGATGTTTATTTGTTAATCTGAAGATGTCTAGGATTATCGTTTTTTACGAATATTAACAATATTACTTTCTTATTGAAAATTTATTATATTCTTATTCAAAAAGTATTAGTTTCTGATTCAAAATGTATTACTATTTATTAAAAAAAATACATGATTGTTTGTTAAATTCTATAATATATTTTATAGTGGGTGAATGATGTGTATTTTTTAATTTGAAAATGTCCAAGATTCCCGCTTTTGTCAAATATTAACAAGATTACTTTCTTATTGAAAATGTATTACTTTCTTATTCAAAAGGTATTACCTTCTCATTCAAAATGTGTTACTACTTATTTTTTAAAGGAAATAAATACATGACTGCTTGTTAAATTCTAGAAAATATTTTATGGTGGGGGAATGATGTGTATTTGTTAATATGAAGATGTCTAGAATTCTCGTTTTTGTCGAATATTAACAGTATTACTTTCTTATTGAAATGTATTACTTTCTGATTCAAAAGATATTATTACTCATTTAAAAATAAATAAATACACAACTACTTATTAAATTCTAGGATATATTTTATAGTGAGGGAATGATGTGTATTTGTTAATCTCAAAATGTGTAAGATTCTCACTTTTGTCGAATATTAATAATATTACGTTCTTATTGAAAATTTATTACTTTCTTATTCAAAAAATATTACCTTCTTATTCAAAAGGAATTACTTTCTGATTGAAAAGGTATAACTTTCGTATTCAATAGGTATTACTTTCTGATTCAAAATGTATTACTACTTATTTTTTAAAAGAAACAAGTACAATACTGCTTGTTAAATTCTAAGATATATTTTATAATGGTGGAATGATGAATATTTGTTAATCTGAAAATGTGTAGGATTTTCGCTTTTGTCGAATATTAACAATATTACTTTTGATTGAAAATGTATTACTTTGTTATTCAAAAGGTAATACGTTATTATTCAAAAGTTATTATTGCTTATTTGTTAAATTAAAATAATAGTACATCATAATTTATCATCCATTTACAGTGAATAACAAAATATTACGAGTAACACTTTTAATTTAACACAACAATACTTTTTAGCTAAACAAATAATACCTTTTAGTTAAACAAGTAACATTGAACAATTTTTTAGTTTAATCTGAATTGAATCTATACTAATATAATAACAAAGTAGTCTAAAGAAATTTTATCATCTATTTATAGTAAATAAATAAATTTATCTAATAATTTTCTAGAAAATTTACTAAAATTTTAATTTTTAATACAAATAATTATTTTATATTTTAATATTAGTTTCAAATAATATATTTTTAAAAATGATTAATACTGTTAAAAATAAAAAGTGTGATGAAAAAGACAATGATTTGGGCAGTAGAGCTGCAATTAAGGCTCAAAATAAATAAATAAAAAGGACCACATTACAGAATAAAAATAAAGGCGGCGAAGATAGGGATTTGAATTGAACACAAAAATAGGAAGGACCATATGTATATACATATATATATATGTATGTATTCTTACAGAGATTAGAAGGGACGCACTTGTTTCAGCAATTTGTATATTAAAGCTGGGCTGGATGTAATGATTATTACTGGGAAGTTGTTAGCCAGCCTAATTACATCACATTCAACATTAACCATTGATTTTAGTAATAAATAATATTACCTAATAATTTCCTAAAAAATTACTAAAATTTTAATTTTTAATACAAGTAATTATTTTATATTTTAATATTAATTTCAAATTATTATATTTTAAGAAAATAAGTAATACTATTAAAATATAAAGTAATATTATTTAAATATAATAATATTATTTGTTAATTAAAAAATTCGACAAAAGTGAGAATCGTGAGAATCTTCAGATCAACAAATACACATAATTCCTCTAGCTAAATAATGTTTACTAAAATTTAACAAGCAATCATGTATTTGCTTTTTAAAAAAATTAAGTAGTAACATTGAACAAATTTTTTTAGTTCAATTTCTAAATACATATATAAATTTGTGAATTTTCAAACAAAGAAAAAAGTAAATTTTATCATTTATTTACAGTAAATAAATAAATATTACCTAATATTTTTTTAGAAATCTTCTTAACCAATAAGAGTCACACTTTGAGCGAATAGGTAAACATGTTAAAGAATGCCCAAAACAGTATGGAAAGTTTTGATACGCCTGTGTTGGTTGCTCAAATTTTCTCATCTCTTTCCAAGGGGTCAAAAGATCCTAAAGGGAAGAACTTCAAGAATGATGGAGCGAATACAACTAAGGCTAATGGATGGATAGTCAAGAAAGGCCCAAGAGAAGCTAGTCTAAAGAAGAACTTGTGCTTCCATTGCAACCACCTGGTCATTGGAAGAAGGATTGCAAGGAGTACCTTGCTACTCTTGCAACAAGTACTTTTTTAGCTGAAATGATGAATATTACTTCATATTGTACTTCGTGGGTGTTTGACATTAGTTGTGATGCACATGTGGTCAATGATCAACGGAAAAAGAGTGCACGCACTGGAAATTGGACAAATAGTATTAAAATGTTCTAGCAGATTTTGATTGTATTGCAAAACATTTATTTTGTTCCGAATTTAATTAAGAATATTATGTTTATGTCCGCTTTAAATACTTTGGGATATTTTTTTTTTTTATTAAAGATGAATATCTATTGATTTCGCACAATGATTCTTTATATTGAATTGGAACATTAACAAATGGTTAGTATGTCTTAAATAATGAATCCAAATTATTACAAATGATAACAAAAATGCTCCTTAAGTAGTAAAAATGCATATATGTGGCACGCACATTTAGGTCATCTCTCTGAAGAGAGATTACGAGATTTGTCTCATTAGGGAAGCTTTCAGCAGAACTGAATGAGATACCAACTTGTGAATCTTTTCTAAAAGGAAAGATGACTAAACTTCCATTTGGTGGCCAAATGGAATGTGCACAGGGTCTATTGGACTTGGTCCATGCAAACATATGCAGTCCTCTAAGTGTTGAAGCACAATAAAGATATTCTTACTTCATTAATATTTACTAATGACATAGGTACGTATACCTCCTCAGGTACAAGTCTGAAAGTAAAGAAACAATTGGAACACAAAGTGAAGGCACTTCAATCAGATCGAGGTGGTTAATACCTTAGCAACAAATTTCAAAACTACTTAAAAGATTAAGGGATCTTATCAAACTGGACACCTCCTTATACTCTACAACTAAATGGAATTTTGGAAAGGAGAAATCGCACAATAATGGACATGGTATGCTTAATGATAGCTTCAACAGATTTTCCTTCATTTTTTCGAGGTTATACCCTTGAGATGGTAGTGAAGCTACTAAACACACCACCTTTAAAGTTAATCTCAAAGACCCCTTATAAGTTGTGGCATAAGAAGGTCCTCATTTACTCTTACATGAGGATTTGGGGATGTGATGCATATGGCAAGCGGTTGGTTGGCGACAAATTAGACTCATTGTCTAGATTATGTAAGTTTGTGGGATACCCTAAGAAAATGCTAGGGTATTACTTCTATGATCAAAAGGATCGGAAAGTGTTAGTCTCTAGATATGCAAAGTTTCTAGAGGAAAATATTTTGTTGAGTGGAAATAGTTCAGAACAATTAGTGGATATTGAGCAGACTCAAGATCAAGCACTAATACTACAAATTGTGGAAGCAGTAGAACTTCCTTCGCAATTGAATAAGGAAGTTTAATAGGATTTCACACCCTCCGGAAAGATATACTAGCTTCATCGGTAAGATAGAAGAGGCAAATGGTGATTTGTGAAGGTATGAAGAAGCCTTGTTGGACAAGAACTCTAGGAAATGGCAAGAAGCTAGGAATGCCGAGATGGACCCCATGCACTCAAACCAAGTTTGGGCGCTAGTCAATTTAAGGTCGGGAATCGACTTTAAGGAAACCTTCTCTCCTATAGTCATGCCTAAGTCTATTCTAATTCTACTTGTTATTATTGCATATCACGATTATGAGATTTGGTAGATGGATGTGAAGACCACATTCCTTAATATAGACTTTAAGGAGGAGATCTACATAGATCAGCCAGCGAGTTTCACATCCGGAGAAAGCACAGACAACATCTGCAAGCTTAATAGGTCCATCTATGGACTTAAGAAAACCTCCTGGAGTTGGAACATACAATTTTAAGAAGTCATAAAGGTTATGGATTCATAAAAAAAATCTATGAACCGTGTGTGTACACGAATGCTAGTGGGAGCTTGGTATAAATCTTAGTACTTTACGTTGATTTCTTCTAATCAGAAATGATAAAGAAGAGAAGAACTTAAGAAAGAAGTGGCTATCCAGCCTATTTTCCATTGAAAATTTGGGAGATGCAAGCTTTGCCCTAGGCATAAAAATCTTTTGGGACCACTTGAAGAGATTGCTAGGACTCTCCCAAACCTAGTATAAACAAGGTTGTCAAACAATTCTGGATGAAAAATTCAAAGAGAGGCGACCTTCTAGAATGCCAAGTGGTGTTCCTCTCAAAGAATATGTCTCCCATGACATATGAGAAGAGAGCGAAGATAGAACGAGTCTTGTATGCTTCAGCAATGGGAAGCATCATGTATGCAATGCCATGTACTGGGTTAGATGTAACAAATGCAGTTGGAGTAGCTAGTTGCTATCGATCTGATTCGGACGAGGCCCACTAAAAAGCTACGAAGACCATACTCAAGTACTTAAGAAAGACTCAAAATCTTTTCTTAATGTACAAGATAGATGAGTTGTTCATCAATGGATTTATAGATTCAAGTTTCCAGTCTGATATGGATAATTACAAACCAACTTCTAGATATGTATTCTATCTCAATGGTGGGGCAGTTAGTTGGCGATCAACCAAGAAAGCTACCATCACAGACTCTACCACTGAAACAAAATGCATAGCTGCATCGAATGCAGCCAAGGAAGGTGTTTGGATGAGAAACTTCATCGAAGAATTGAGCGTGATAACTAGTAGTGCTCAATCCAGTTGTGGTCTACAATGACAGCAACATTTTGATAGCACATGCCAAGGAGCCGAGATCTCATCAACGATCTAAGCATATATTAGGCCCAATCACTTGATTTGAGAAATCATTGATAGATGGGACGTGAGGATGGAACACATATCCTTAGCAGAAAACATAACGGACCCACTAACTAAAGCATTATCTCGAACGGTGTTTTAGAAGAATCTCCTTAGGATGGGTCTTTAACATATTGGTACTTAGCTCTAGAAGAAGTGGGAGATGCAGGAATATGTGCCCTGGTAGCCAACTGTCATACTAGCCTAAAAGACATATATTCCAAGTACAATCTTTATGAATGTAAATAAAAGTTTAAAAATAATTTTTCTTTATCATATTTATTTGTTTTTACAAGTTATATGATATTGAAATCCCATGATCTCGATAACTTAGACACTTGGTCACACATGGGTTGGTGGTCATGGAATAAGTCTCGGTTACAAGAAAAGATATCATAGAATTTGGATAGACTTGCATTGAATGATATGTCATTCAGGGAGTGGATATCTCGTTACATGGATATTGGTGCTAAGACACCACGTAGGCTAATGGATGTGATGTTCATCCCAAACGATCACAATGAACTGATCCCGCATCAAAATTCAAATTATATGGTAGCTGTAGTGGCAATGGGAAAATTGAGTTTCTGATTTCTGTAGGTACTCTTGTAATGCCCAGTTTAAAATAGAAATACAAATTTAGACTAAATCATTACTATAATAGCCATTTCATTTTAATTATTTTATAGCATAAAATAAATATCACTTTAATAAAATTTTAAATTTTGTAGGAAGTACTTACCTCAATAAGGATCATAAAAATAAAATTTGATAGTGGAACATAACTTGCTCATACATACCCAGGAATAATTTTATATATATTTTGTTCTGCAATATAGACAACTCAAAACATTTAGTTATTAAATACTAATATTATTTGAAGATAGGGCCCACATCCATCTTCATTGATCCATGTCAATCTCCATATTTGAAATGTTAGAAAATAGGGTGAGTGTTTGCAATACACTCTGTGGAGATAACTTCAAAGGATAACACAAGTTAAAGAGTAGTTATATAAGTAAAAGAACATGAAATGTAAAAGAAGTGTGAATACGCTAATAACATGGCATTGCCGTATTAAGAATAATATCGTAGAAATGTAGTTGCTAGCAAGGTCAAATTGAATCGTAGAAACATAGAAACGTAAAGACATATCACATTCATAGCATATAATAATCACATAAAACTCAATTAAAAAGAACAATAACTTAATATGGAATATTATAACTCAAGAAGAGCGGAAGTTGAGCTTAATCGAGTAATAGTGTGTGTATTATGTTTGTGGATTTTCTTCGTGTCCTATATAGCATAATAGAGTTTGATTATTTATGCTATGAACTTTGGACTTATCATGAATAGTAAGATTTGCGTTTTAATTAATTTGTGATTAAAGAATTAAAATTTCAAAGAATTTACTAGAGGAAATTAAAAAAATTAAAATTTTAGAGTAAAAATGATTTATTATGAGATTGCAAGGGTAATTTCCTAATTTTACATAACCTGAATAGGATTTTATTTTTACACATATTTGTAGGGTCGAAAATGAGGATCATTTTGCCTTTCGTTTTAAATAAATCGGACGAGAAACGAAAAAGTTATAGCCTTTTAAAGTTGAAGGGATTAAATTGTAAGAAAAACTTGTGGACTAAAATATGCAGAAAAACTTTTGGCTGGGCACTTTCTGAAAATTGAACTTTTGAAAATCTCAGTTTGACCTATGGACTAAACTGAACTTTTCTTGGCAAAATTGAAGTTTTCAGAAAGTTCAATTTAGTCCATTTCTTTTTCAAATTTTGGACTCCCCCAAACTTTGAACCCTCTTTCATTTTCGCCCCGCCACCGCCGTCGACCATCGTCGCCCATTTTTGACTTCATGGCCGGCGACACCACATCACCAGTGATATTTCCCCTCCACGAATTCCGGCCAACCACCCCTTTTCCCCCCTCAATTCACGATGGCAACCACCGCCGCCACCACACACGTACACACATGCAGGATTTGCAAGTCTCCAACTGGATTTCCTCTGGGAATTATTTCCCCCATGATTACAAAGACATTGTGACCAATTTGAGTAAGGATTCAAAAATTGGGGGTTAGGGTTTATACAAAAATAAAAAATTTGAATGTTCAATTAAATTTGATTTTGAAAACCAACATTGAAATGGTTTGAGGGGTTTTGTTCCTCTCTTCATGGGCTTTAAAATGGCGTTTCGATTGCAATCATCCGACAATTGAGTCGCCAAGCATTTTGATGGGAGGTTTCAACTTTTTAGTCGTCTTTCCGTTAATTACCGGCCATCGAAATATTGGATGAATAATCGACTTTTAAATTCATGAACTACTTGATGAGAGGAACAAAACAGCACCTTCAATTTTGATTTTCGAGATGCTTGCTGGAGATCCGCCAGCTGGAGGTGGCGGCCGGTGATGGCGGCGGTGGCGCCGCCAGGAAAGAAAGCCTAAGCTTACCTTCTTTTTGGCTTAGGATTTGAATAGGGTTGGGGTCTATTTATAGATCCCTATAGGGTTGGGGTCTATTTATAGATCCCTACCCGTCTAATAAGAATTTTATTACTATTTTATTACAAATATATTTTTTATATTTTGTCACAATTTTCTTTTCTTTAATTAAAATATAAACATTCTAGACTTCTCTTTTATTTTATTATTATTATTATTATTATTATTATTATTATTATTATTATTATTATTATTATTATTATTATTATTATTATTATCATTTTTAAAAAATTTCTTAGATGTAGAGATTGAAACTATGTATTTATAAAATTTTTATTGTGAATTCTTTTTATTAATAAAATTAAGCTATATGTAATTTCTTATGACTTTAATATCACATAATTTGTACTAATGTTGATTAATATAGAAGAACAATCTAAAAAAGTGAGGTTAAGTTTTGGGATATTACAACTCTAATTAGTCCTCCTATTGTACACATGCATGTGGTCATGCATGAAGGAAGTCGTATTTTTTACTATTCCTTAAACCTCTTTTGAGAGGCCAAATGAAGGCCCGTTGGTTATGGTGAAACTATGTTAAAGATCAGTGTACTGGCAAGACATAATTCATTCACCTGTAGAATAATTTGTTGGGATTGTTTCTCATATTTTCTACACTCGTTGTATCCAATGAAGAACTTACGCAAGACACCCAGCCATAACATAAGTGATGGGATCTCGTTAGGAGCTGACAGATCAACTGAAGTTTGTCAATCATGGGTCCATACAAAATGACCAAGCCCTATACGTTAATGGGAGAACCGATCGAAGAGACTGTATCTGCATGGTGACTATGGATGAAAGGTTCGCACGTTGAATTCATCTTTTCCTTGTGAGTCTCTTTAGTAGTGTTTGTTGAACATGAACGAATGAATATCTAGAGTACCTGAAAATTGAGAAAATTCAAAGGTGATTAATTAATTTGATTTATTAATCTTGCAATTTGATTGTTTGCTTTTGGACTAGGTGAAGTGATGAACCTAAGGGGTCACACACATAACCTGATTCTTGTGCGTTGGAATGGAGAAGATAATTAATTAATTATGGATGAATTAATTGTTAGGCTAAATAATATTTGTTGGGTGAATGAATTATTTGAGCCTAAGTAATTAAATAATCATGCAAATAACTAATTATTGGGCTAATTTTACTTGTTGGACAAATAATTAACTAGGCTCAAATAATGCTAGAGAATTATTAATTGGATGAAGTCTTTTGGGCTTAGAAATTAATTCTAGAAATTAATTAAAACCAATAAAATATCTAAAGGGACTAGTTTTGGCGATAAGCCCAACACATGGAGATCAAGACTTCTAAACCCATGAGGAGACTTAAGGGGGTAATGAGACCTAAAGGGATGGGGAGACCTAAGGGGGTCTCTATAAATAGACCCTTAAGTAAAAATTGAGGACACATCAAATATAAGAAGAACACGAAAAGAGAGAATTCAATTCTCATCTTCTTGTTCTCTTTTCTCTCCTCTCATGTCTTGAGAAATTCTCAATTCTATTTTTAGTTCTAAATTATTCGTCTTGTTCTATAGATATACGAAAATCAAGTTACACCGTGTGCCTACACATCAAGATTAGGCGTGAATAAACTTGGAGAGAAGGTTCCAAATGACCTTAATCAATGTACGATTCGGTCATCCGTGGATTCTCGCTTCTCGCTTGGTATATTGCTAAAACTTTAATTAGAATTACGTATACGAGGCTGTCCAAGTTTAGGCATAGATCGTAGAAATAATTTTAATTATTTACTTTTGTTGGGTATTTATATGATTTATGACTTGAATATTCCAACACCAATAGCATGGAGCTTCAAGTTGAGATTAGAGCCACTCAGAACAATTCTTGTTAGGAATTTTAATCCACCGACACTTGTTGAGAAGGATCTTTCATCTAAGAACAAAAGTGGTGAAAGCTCATGTACTTCTTCAAGCCCCGTGACCACTTGTAAAAAATATTGAAGTTAGAGGACTGTGTTTGATAAAAAAGGTCATGAAACCCTACATTTTGCTATTAAGTTGGCATGTTTTGCGGCTTGACAATAATAGTTGAATGCGATTTTTATTTTTAATTATTGTAATGCGTGTGTTCAAACAAACTTTTATGCATTTCATTGTGCGATGAAATTTTAGTCTTCATGTTTGTAATGTAAATTGATGCCATACATTATCTATTAATTATCAATTTCGCAGAAGTTTTATAAATTTGAGTATTAATTAATTCATGTGAATTCCCCATATGTTAAAACAAATCCTTAATTATTTATTCATATCAACCTTACTGCTTATAGTGTTAATCAATTAATGTAATTACATAATGTAAATTATTTAAATTAAAAAAACATTCAAATCAAAAGTAATTACTATAAAACTCAGCAATATAAAAATATTTTCAGTTTGGAAAGATGATCAATTAGAAAATGTAGAGATATTTTGAGATTGACGTGAGTTAGTTAACTTTCCATAAAGTAAAAAATAGATAGAACAATTTAATTTAAGTAATAAATTTTAGAATAATTAATTATGATTCTAAATAAAGGCTAATATATTTTGTATGTAAATTACTTGGTATGTGCAATTCTAATAATAGTTGTAAATTTGTCATTCCAATAAAGGAACATAATTTATTCATCTTAAAATTTGAAGTCTTATTAATTGGAACATTTACCATGTTAAAGCTGATATTTAGATATTTAAGATTTTTTTAATATTAACTAATTATAAAAAGTAAAACTATTTACTTAAATACATACATGACAATAGATAATAATAATAAAAAAAATGAAGGGATTTGACCAATATTGAAAAACAAAGTATATTCTATAAGTAAATTTACAAATAAGACATATTCCATAATTACATACATCATGCCGAGAATGGGGAAAAAAATTTTCGTTCTTCTAAAGAATTTTAAGACATATTAAAAATTACTATAATTAAATAATAAATTGTTGTATAATTAAATGTATTTAAGGATACTGACATAACATATTTTCTATATAATGTGTGTTCCGTTTTCATTTGTTCACATAATACTACTAAAGGTTTTAATAAGGTCAATTCTTTATGCTCAATCTTACAATGCATTAATTTAACATATTTGTTTATTTATTCTATTCTTCTTTTCCATCTTCATCATAATTCCAACCATTACTTATTCATCTTTGCTTTAAATATAATAATTACACTTCTTAAATTTTGATATACAAGTGCATTATAATATTGAATCTAAACGATGTAATGTATAATGTAGTGTTAGTGCTACTTGAAATTGATAAATTATCAATTAAAAAATAAAATTCTACCTTAATAGTATTAAGTATAGTAAATGAATAGTTAATATTAATATTTTACAATACTTAAATAAGAATATGTAGAAACAAAATATATGGAAATATTGTTAACCCACAATGATGGGCATCTAATTGGAGAATTTTGTATGACTAAATTTATATTTAAGTTAAACAATGGGCTGATTTATTGGAGATTTTTTATTATTTTGTTTGCATTCAATCATAAAGATTGTTTACTTAATTAATAGGTCAAACTTTACTTAGATGTTTTATGTAGAAAATATTCACAAATAGGACTGAGAATGCGATATGAGTATAAATAGAAGATTTTTTTCATTATTCACAAATATTGCTTAAATTTTAGACTATTTCTACGCTGGCCTTTTTTTATTCTGAATTTAATCAATATTTAGCCGGCATATACAACTAAAATTATTAGATTAGATATCAATACACATCTTACCATTCTAAGATATAATTATATAAGTTTTATTTTTGCATTTTAGAAATTATTACAAATTATATTTTTAAGAGTGGTTTTATTATCTATGTGGAGCTCGATTAAGATTTTTAAGGCTTATAATATATATTTTAAAGTTTTACTTATATTCTTATTAAGTATTTTCATTTAAATAATAAAAATATGTTACAGTATTCATAAATACCAGTGATTAATTATTATAAATAATGTTATTAATGTTTATTGTTGTTTTTTACATACTATATATGCTATTAAAGTATTTAATATATTTATAGTTTATCAATATTATAATCATTTCTTTATTCCATATAAATCTTTTATTTAATATATTACTATAATATTTTTATAAAATTTAAACATAGTCAGTTTATTTTACAAGAAAATTTATATAAAAATATAATTTTTAACTATATATTGTAGTCCATTTAATTACATCAACATATATTTAATATTTTAAAATTAACATTTATGTATATTTTTGTTATGTAATAATTTGCATCAATATTTACGTTATTTCAGATTTGCATTTAAACTTTCTTTAGTTGTATTATTGTTAACTTAATATGATTTAAGTGAAATTTATATAAAATACACATATTTACTGAATTTTAATTTGTTACATAAATCAATTATTTAATTGGATCATATCAAATTATTTTATTTAGTATATAAACTTTGTTGTTATTTTATGTTCATTTGAGAGAATGATGGATCAATCGTAATTAAGGATGCTAGGCCAAATTTTGATCATAGTATTCAAATGTCTTCGGAGACTCCTTTGTAAAGTTGTCTTAGGAATTTCATTCAATTACACCTTTAAGTGACATTATAAACGGTACATTTTAATTATTTCAGAATTTGAAAACTTAATTTTGTATTAATTAGTATTACATTATTAAGTTATTTGTTTTGAAAATTATAGTTTGCAACTCAAGTCCATTTGTGAGAAATTTGTTTTATTTAGAGAATATTTCGATTTTCAAGTGAAGTGGTTTTAAATTTTTGGTTTGTTCTCAAGATAATGTTGAAAAAAATTCAATAAAAAATGCAGTATTTCATAAAGTTTTCCGAAAGGTAATCCTTTTAACATAATTTTTTAAAATAAACTCGGTTATTATATAAAGTTATTATTTTATCTCTTCTATAATTTGCATATTTAATTTTGTGAATATATTTTTACAAATTTATGTAACTTCAATATATCAAATTTATGTATTTTTCTAAATTTTACGTATTTTAACATATCTTTAAATGTGAATTTAAAATGAAAAATATATTATTTGTAGATATTATAAATGATATGGATTAATGATTTCATATTCTTCTTGTTTTTAGAGGTAGTTATGAATTATTTTAAATTTTATCTACTTTAAAATATCATATTAAATTATTTGAATATGTATATGTATATGAATATTTATTTGATTATATTTTCATTATATTAAAAAATATAAATGAATAAGTTTATTCAATTATAAATAAATATAATAATATTTTAATATAAATATGTTGTTTATATTTTTAAAATTAAAAACATTATTATATATTATTTAATATTTGTATTTTACAATTCGTTATCGGGTGCAATGCTAGTTATTATTAAAATATGACAGGTATATGAATTGAAGTGGGACGCCTAAAAGCAGGGGCATTCATCAAACACGATTTTAAGACTTCCAGTTCCAGACTCGCACTCTATTTCTATTTCAAATCCCAAGAGAATACAAAAAGTACATAGGCACTGTATACGCACCAAACAAATATACAGAAACCTCAATCATCTCAGGCCAACACAATCACACAGCCCGGGCTCCCCCACCTCACCCCACCCTTCATCACCTTGCCGCCGCTTCGCCTAGGTCACAATTCGACGGCGGCGTCGTATTCGTAAACTTGTAGCAGCAGGACTCACATCCGTCAGCGACGATGCCGGCCTCTGTCGCATCAAATCATCCCAGCCGCCCGGAGGACTTGATCGGACGGCTGAACTCAACCCAGACCGCTTATGAAGCTAAGCTGAAAGCGTTGAGGGACTTGAAGAATCAAATCATCGGGAATCGTACAAAAAAGCTAGCCTTCTTGAAGCTCGGCGCCGTGCCCTCCGTCGTCGCCATTCTCTCCTCCTCTGTCGCCGCCTCGGACGATTGTGAGTTCCATGAAGCCGTTTTGGTTCAGGCCGCCGCCGCTATCGGGAGCTTTGCATGTGGATTGGACGCTGGAGTTAAGGCTGTCCTGGATGCCGGTGCTTTTCCCATTTTGTTGAGTCTTATTTCCCATCTGAATGAGAAAGTATACTTCTTTCCTGATTCTTCTGAGAAAATGGGAGTTTAATTAATCTTTTTAATTCACGTGACAAAGTTGTGGTTTCTTAATGTATTATGTCTTTATTGAGTAATGAATTAACATTGGGCCTAGTTTTAGAAACTCAGTAAATTATTGGTTATTCTAGTTTGCTTTACTTTCACTAGCTTATTCTTTCACTCTGGGAGATTTGGAATGCCAGATAGCTGCCGGTTTTCAAAGGGTAATTTGTAAAGCAAGGCTGCAGTCTTTGGGGAATTGAGCTATCACGTTCCTGTTGTAATTTTCTGTCTTTTGACTTTTCATCTATGTGGCACTAGTAAGGAATGATATCCTTACTGTGTCAATATGTGTAACTTTTTTCATTGCCTTCTTAGTTTTATGAGCTTGGAGCTGCAGCTTGTATATCAACTTTGTTGTAACATCTACATTCTGGTAATTAAGAAACTATATGCTTTGGATATGAGTCAAGTAGGCTACACTTTGTGTCCAGTTACACTCTACTTATGGATTTTAATTTGCTATCTGTTACATGTGATTGTCTTAAAAC
The DNA here is from genome assembly GCA_028749325.2 of Caryopteris x clandonensis. Taxonomy (NCBI): domain Eukaryota; kingdom Viridiplantae; phylum Streptophyta; class Magnoliopsida; order Lamiales; family Lamiaceae; genus Caryopteris; species Caryopteris x clandonensis. The sequence goes on along the minus strand of JAPYKT020000006.1, from coordinate 9,547,553 downwards.
TGTGATATTCAATGCGAATTCAATTTTACATTACCTGCCTATCAGGATATACAAAGCCTCTGGCATATACCAATTAAAATGAATAATTGAAATGTGAATGCTTTAAACTTTGCTTTCTTTATCTTAGCATGCTGTCGAACCCAGCTTAATTTGTTAATGGAAATAGGTCAGTTAATTGGCTTCCAACAGTTAAATGTATAGAATTTCCTTGATTGTTTCCTTGATTTCTTGATTGTAGAAACTTTAGGAACGTTTCGTTGATGTAATATTGCAGTTAGATATTAAGTGGATCGAGGACATGTTATGAAAGCTACCTAATAGGTTTCCTCCAGTAATAATTTACTGTTAAATTTACAGTTCTTTCCTATCAATCATATTATGAATGAGTTAATTCATAACGTTATTAAAAGCATAGAGGCTTCTTATTCTTATGTATCTACGCTGAGGCTTCTTACAATCTTTACCGAAGCTGATAATCTTGGAACCTCTGTTGCAGGTTGTTGATGCTGGTGCTCGTTCTCTTAAAATGATCTATCAATCAAAAGTAACTCCAAAGTATGATTTTTTTCAAGAGAAAAATATGGAATTCCTCCTTTCACTGCTGAATAGAGATAATGAGAATGTTACCAGTCTTGGTGCAAGCATCATCACTCACTCATGCCAGGTCACTTTTGAGCAGCAGGTGTTGAGTGAAGCTGGAGTTATTAAAAGGCTTGTTGGTCTTCTTGGGGGTTCTCTAATTCAGAGGGATGCTAGCTTGGAAGCTCTGGCTGCTGTCATCAAGGATAATCCAGAAGTTGCTTCAGGCTTCGTAGGGCCTGAAAATGGAAGGGAGCTGAATGTTGTGATTGAGCTGATGAATGATAAATGCCCTCGAACGAGATTATTAGTCTGTATGTGTTTGATAAATATAAGAAACACTTCTATATCTTATCTTCAAGACTCAGGAATAAAGAATAAATTAGTTCTGATATTACTAGAGCTTCTTGATGATCCCGGTCAAGTTGGAGATGAAGCTCCCTTTGTAATGTCTAATTTGATTGCTAGAAAGGAAGATATGCAAAAACTAGCGTTTGATGCAAATGTTATTGAAAAGTTATGTGATAACTTGAAAAAAGGTTCATTCCGAGCCAAACGTTTGGAGGGGATACTTGTAGCACTGGCTGATCTTTGCTCAAAGTTAGAATGCTGCAGGGCCAGGGTCCTTCATTTAGAGGTTAGTGATTTTATGGCAGCCCTTATAATCTCTTGTGCATAGTTCCTGCTACATTTTGATTTTATTAGATGGTGTGCTGTACCTATTCTGTTCTCTTCTTGGGTGCAGATGTTTCCATAGTTTATTTATGGGCTGCCTTTGAAAGCATAACAGAACAATAGCTTTCAACATGTCTTAACTATGCTGATATTCACAGTAATATGCTAGCAATTGCACTATTGAATTTTATTGTTAATATAGCTACTCTTGCATGCAGGTCCTAAATTTTGTTACAGAAGCATTAGCGCATGATAGTGCGAAAGTGCGTGCTGCAGCTTGCTTTTTCTTGAAGAATGCATCTCGTTCTGTCAAGGTTTTCCGCATGAATTAGATCAGATATATTTCTTCAGTCTCCTTCCTGTTGGTCTTTACTAACAAAAACACTGTTCAGAATTTGAGTGCAGGTGTCTTTTTGAATGAAACAATTGTTGTTCCCTTGGTTCAGCTTTTGGGTGGCTCTTGTACTTCTGACCAGGTATATTTTGTTCCTTTTTAAGTTGAGATTCCTTGTACAAATTGTGATTCAATCTTTAGGAAGTTGGAAAACTTTCCTTTTATCTCTTGCTATCCATGCCTTAAGTTTTCTTATCAGATAAAGCTTTAGGATGTAGGATATATTGCCATAAATCTTGGTCAAAACTCTAGTTGACCAAAACTTGATGGGCTAGTTGTTGCTGTACAGTGAGGATGCTAAAGTCTTAAAGTTTCCAATTTAGTGAACTCTCCTGCAGAGGTCAAAGCTTTGAGTATGGAATAGATGAACTCTTAGTGTGCGATTGAAGTTAAATATCCTACTGTTGCCTTTAGAAAATGATAGATCATCCTGATCTAGTGTTTGATACAAAAATAATCTATCAGTAATTGTCTCATCATTTAAGTTTCATAACAGCTCATAAAAGTCTTTAGTCCTATCCAGTCCTTTATTTTCTTTATCCTTGCACAGATATCCACTTTCTCTGTTATTGGATCCTCTTTAAGTGCTTTGTTTAATCCACTACTGCAATCTAGCCCTGCTCCGACTTTTCAATGTTAGCAGCCGTTCTGTAGAATATCATCCTGTATAAGTGCCAAAATTTAAAATGCTACAGAGAATCTATTTTGTGAATATGGGGGTTTCTGTAGTAAGATATTTATGGGCCAGTGTGCTGAGGTATCTTTAGCACTGCAATGTTTTATATATTCTTTGATGACTGAAATAGAAACTTCTTTCTTGGACCTGTTTTTAGCATAGCGTGCTATTTGAAAGTAGGCTTCATTGTCTATAAGCAGATTCTGGGAAAAGAAAAATGGGAATTGTTAGGTTCTACTTTATTAGTAATTAGCACACATGAATGGATTTGCCCTGTGGATTTGTTTCTTTAGATTGTTTACGTTTCTTTTCTCAGTTGTAGTGGGGGAAAAATGAAGCAATAGCCCTAGTTATTCAACCACAAGGAGAAACTATAAGATGCATTATATGGGGGCCAATTTAGCTGTTTGTACTTATCTGCTATCCTATGCCTATATTAGTCGCTGAAATTTTAGGCATACAAATATGGCACTTGTTAAATCATTTAAGGCTCCCACGCAGTTTATACTTTTCCGCATTTCTCTAGTACATGTACCACTAGTACTAAATACCTTTTCTATATATCTTTGAGTTGCCAGTCCTGATGGATATCTAATCATGTTTTCTTTGATTTATTCGAATGCCCATAACACAGTTATGAAATGTGCTTTATGGTTCTGTGTTCTCAAACCAATTGATAAACTACCAGACTAGTATTCCATGACTCCTTACTTTTTTCAGATTGCTGCCCTCGGGGCTGTCAGCAATGTGGTTGTTGATTTCATGGCGCATAAATCAGTATTCGTGCAATGTGGAGGCCTGAACCAGCTGGTTCAGCTTTCGAAGTCTATTGAACCCGCTGTTAGGGTCAATGCCGTATGGGCTTTAAAGAATCTTGCGTTCCTTGTAAACGACAGATATAAAGAAGAGATTCTGCTAGAATTATCAATATTGACATTAACAAGCCTCATTTGTGGTAATTGATGCAAAGAGTCAAAATGATGTGATAAGTAACATTGTGTTTGATGGCTATTGACCATCTACTATTTACTGATGTTGCCAGACCCTGAGGCTTCTGTGCAAGAACAAGCTCTGGCTTTGATTCGCAATCTCGTAGATGGAACTCCGAATTCAATTGATTATGTATTCGGGGAGGATGGTCATCTCCTGCATACAATTGGAAGGCAAATCCGCAACAGTGCAAAGCCTGAAGTTTTGATTCAAGTAAGGAGTTCTTCTCCCCTGTTTAGATGTCAGGGAAGTGAAGTGTTTATATGCCGTAAGATGGTGTTCCTGAATTCCAACACCTCATGACCTTTACTGCTCAATAATAATTTATATAAAATGTGAATTTTTCGTATATAAAAAGTTACACTTAAGCACAAAAATGTGAATTTTATATAGTGGAATGTGAATTAGAGGATGGTCATGGCTTGACCATTTGGCTGAGGCTAGGTCAGAAATCTACTTGTCATGCATATCTTTTCTTTTTACTTCTGACATGAATCAGTATTGTGGATATTTTTTTTCATCTGAAGCAACAAACATTTTTTTTTTCAATTTTTTTTTGGCTGAGGATAGGTTGGTTTTATTTAAAATCATAAAAACCTCTTATCTTATTCATTATTTTATAAACTACCAATTATGCTTAGAGTCTTAGACTCAATTTGACCCACTCAAAGCTTTCATAAATGAATCAGATCGATGATAACTTGATATGTAAGTTTCTCTGATACACCGATAGGAAGCAGGACCAATCTCATTGAGTACTTACTGCACAAACTTTCTTAACCTACTGTCCGTGTATTTTGGATTCACAATGTGCGTGGTTACACTAAATTACATGTTAGCTCTTGTTCATATTATAAATGAATAAAATGTCGTGTTTTATTTTTTTTATTCTTTTTTAATCAAAATAAATAAATAGATAAATCATGAACAAGAACTTTATAATCCAGGGTATGTACACCCTCAGCAATGTGGCTTCTGGGGATGCGCACCATAAGGAAGCAGTAATGAAGCAACTTTTTCCTCCGGAAGGCACTAATGAAACAGAAGCAATTTTGGTCAAGTTCTTGCAGAGTAGTAACAGCCAATTACGAACAGCTGCTGTCTGGACCATTGTAAATCTTACTTTTCCACTCAGTCCAGGTGCAAGTGGCAGAGTTACCCAACTTTGGAATGCTGGAGTTGTATCTCAAATGAAGAATATGGTGAATGATCCTTGTCTGGATGTAAAGGTGAGAGCATATCCTGGTGACATCGTATTTGAATTCTTCTATTAGCTTATATATATTATTTTTTCTTTTAACTGTTGCAGCTTCAGACAAGAACGGCTCTTAAGCAGCTGATGATGTTTGGTGATGCATCAACATGAGCGTCTATATCATGCAATATTTACTGTATCATCATATATTACTACCTTGCATGGGCCTCTGAGAAAATGGTATGCCTCAATCATGGTTTAGGGTCAATTTAATATGCACAGCTATCTGGATGAAATCTCTAGTTTTGCTTGAGCATTGGCATGATCTATACAAAAATGTACTCTAACTAGTTGGGGACAAAGGAATAAAATTTCTTGTGAAAAATCACATAAGTGATGCTGTACGTTAGCCTTGTTATACCAGTGAAATCAATGTCTTTATAGATTAACTATATTTCTACATCAGTTTGTTTGTTTTTGATTCCATATGATTGATTTCAATCACTTTTGTTTAACAGCATTGTGGGGGAGCTTCATCGCAATTTAGTTCCAGCTGAGCAGGTCCCCATAGCACCTTGGCCGTGATGTGCCCCTAGATTTGATTTTTGAGTCCACATTTTTCTGGATTACAGGAGAGCAGTAATATAATTTTCTATCCGTTTACCCCCTTATTTTTTTATGGTGGTTATGCCCCAAGGGCAGTAGCACGAGCCTCTGCAAAATTTTACATATGGTTGTATAAATCATAGAGTTGCACCCAATGCTCAAGTACAATAGAATCAATAATCTGTAAAATGCATTGCAGTTTGTGATTATTTTATGAACTGAGTTTTGTAGAAGCCATATAATTTCCCTCATTGGTAAGTTGATTATGGCAAATAGTATACAGGAAGAATTGGATTTATAGAGGGAAATGAAAAAGGGGATTTGTAATTAGTAAATTACATGCCTGTATGTGTGTGGGACGTTTTTACTAAAGTTGAATGCTCAGTGTACTTAGGTGGGATTGTAAAAGAATTGCATGGAATCGAAATATGGAGATGCTATGAGTGGGAATGTAAAGGGATCTAGTCGAATATTAAGTTATTCAATTCTTATTTGTGATCTTTTCATATTTGAATATTAAGATTTATTCTTTCCTTTTTCTCTTCATGCGTTCGTATATATTATTTAAATGTAATATGCAATTAATCTCTTTCTTCTCTTAAAATTTGTCTCCATAATTAAATTACATCTCTCTCTCTCTCTCTCTCTCTCCCTCCCTCTCTCCCTCTTTTCCTCTTCTTTTTAAAAATAAAAAAATAAAAAAATAAAAAAAAATTTAAAAGTTCAAGCTATTCCCTTTTGTTTTAAATCCATTTTTGACCCATGAAACATATAATTCGAATGCATTTGCAGGTGGTCATGTGTTGTTAACAATAATGAGTTTATTTGGGTTTAATTTGTGTTGCATTTTTCGTGTTGTCTATTTTTACCTCGTACATTTTTTAGTTTGTTTATTTGCTGTGAAAATTAGTCCCTTTTGCCTACTTTGGAGACAACTAATATATATGTCAACTCTAATATAAGTTATGGACGAGTTTCTTGATTTTTTTTCATCTTTAGATTGTTGTGTTATGTATATGATTTGATATTGCTTGAAAAGTCTGTTTGTATGTGTGAATAGAATAGACCTTAACACATTATATAAATCGTGGGCTTGTGGATGACTTGTGTGATTTGTTTTCATTTTATGATTGTTTTGTTGTAATGTTGAAACTAGCCATTTGATTTTGTCTGATTAATTGACTACTTTGATATTAAGTAGCCTGTAGGGACTATTCGGATGACGGTTTGGACGACTCTTAACTTAATGTATAAATTTTTGTTAATGATTTATAATCCATAACGTTTGCTCATAATAATAATAATAATAAAGATCAATTTCATGCCAAACTGAGTGGCCATATGAATTAGAACGTCATGTATTACTTCATTGGTCAATTTTGGACCTTGAGCACATTGAAAAATTTCAAGGCGAATTGTATCTTTTATAGAAATATGTGCCTTACTGTTAGACTATTCTAAAAGACATATTCCAAGTAGATGCTTTATGAATGTGCATAAAAGTTTTAGGCATTTATGTTATATCATATTTATTTGTGTTTATATATATGATATTGAAATCAACGTGATCTCAGTAAATAGGAGATTTGGTCATATTTTGCACTCTGATGCTTTCTATCAAATTTGAACATTAATAAATGATTTGTATGTCTTAAATAACGAATCAAATTTACTACAAATAACAAGTAAACGCTCCTTAAGTAGTAACAACGCATATATGTGACATGTATGTTTAGGTCATATCTTTGAAGGGAGATTACGAGAATCAGTTTAATTAGGAAAACTTTTAGCCAAATTGAATGAAATATCAACTTGTGAGTCTTGCCTTGAAGGGAAGATGGCTAAACTACCATTTGGTGGCCAAATTGAAGGTGCACAAGGTCTATTAGACTTGGTCCATATAGACATATGTGGTCCTATAAGCGTTGAAGCACAACAAGGATATTCTTACTTCATCACATTTACTGACGATCATAGTCGGCATGGGTACGTGTATCTCCTATAGTACAAGTTTAAAGCTTTTAATAAATTCAAAGAGTTTCAGAATGGAGTAGAGAAACAATTGAAACACAAAGTGAAAGCATTTCGATTGGATCTAGGTGGTGAATACCTTAACAGCAAATTCTAAGACTACGTAAAAGATCAAGGGATCTCATCCGAGATCAAGGGATCTCATCCGAGTGGACTCCTCCTTATGCTCTGCAACTAAATGATGTTCTGGAAAGGAGAAATCGCACACTGATGGACATGGTATGCTCGATGATGACTTCAGCCAATCTTCCTTCATTCTTTTAGGGTTATGCCCTTGAGATGGCAGCGAAGCTGCTAAACATAACACCTTCAAAGTCGCTCTTAAAGACCCCTTGTGAACTGGTGGCATAAGAATGTTCCCATTTACTCACCTGAGGATTTTGGGGATGCAATCCATATGTCAAGCAGTTGGTTGGCGACAAATTAGACGCAAGGTCTAGATTATGTAAATTTGTGGGATGCCTTTGAGAAACGACTGGGTAATACTTTTATGATCCAAAGGATCAAAAGACGTTCAACTCTAGAAATGAGAAAGTTTTGGAGGAGCATATTTCGTTGGACGAAAATAGCTCTGAACAACTAATGGATTTTGTGCGGGCTCAAGATCAAGCACTAGGACTACAAATTGTGGAAGCAGCATAACTTTCGTCACAACCAAATACTCATATTCCAAGTAAATTCCAAAGGATTTCACGTCTTCCAAAAAAATAAATTGGCTTTATCAGTGACACCGAAGAGGCTGATGGTGATCCAAAGATGTATGAGAAAACCTTGTTGGACAAAGACTCCGAGAAATGGAAAGAGGAAATGAATGCCAAGATGGATCCCATGCACTTGAACTAAGTTTGGATGCTAGTTGATTTACCTCTATGGGCTAAGCCCGTAGGGTGTAAATGGATATTCAAATGAAAACTAGGTGTGGATGGGAACGTAACCACGTATAAGGTAAGGCTAGTAGGGAAGGCTTATACTCAGAGACTGGGAATCGACTTTGAGGAAATCTTCTCTCCTATGGCAATGTCTAAGTCTATTCGGATTCTACTTGCCATTGCTACATATCATGACTGCCAGATATGACAGATGGATGTGAAGACTGCATTCTTTAATGGAAAGAAAAAGATCTACATGGATCAACCAATGGGTTTTATGTCTAGTGAGAGCTCAGACAAGGTCTGCAAGCTTAATAAATCCATCTATGAACTTAAGCAAGCCTCCCGGAGTTAGAACATATGATTTGATGAAGTCATAAAGGGCTATGGATTCATCAAGAACACATATGAACCATGTTTGTACACGTAGCTAGTGGGAGCTTGGTGCAAATCTTAGCACTTTATGTCTATGACATTCTTCTAATCGAAAACGATAAAGAAGAGATGAACTCAAGCAAGAAATGACTGTCCAACCAGTTTTCCATGAAGAATTTAGGAGATGCAAACTTCATTCTAGGTATTAAAATCTTTCGGGAACGCTCGAAGAAATTATTAAAACTCTTCAAGCCTAGTACGTTGATAAGGTAGTCAAATGATTATGGATGGAGAATTCCAAAAGAGGTGAAAGCAAAGATGGAACGTGTCCCATATGCTTTGGAAATGGGAATACTAGGAAATGGGAAGCATCATGTATGCAATGATTTGTTTTAGCCCAGATCTAGCGCATGGACTTGGAGTGTCTAGTTGCTATCAATCTGATCTGGGTGAGGCCCACTAGAAGCTGCAAAGACCATACTCAAGTACTTAAGAAAGATTCATAATCTTTTCTTAGTGTACGGAGCAGATGAGTTAGTCATGAAAGGATTTATAGATTTAAGTTTCCGGTTCGATGTGGATGATTACAATCCACTTCTGGATATGTATTCTGGCTTAATGGTGGGGGCGGTCAATTGGTGATCAGCCAAGTAGGCCACTATCATGGACTCTACCACTGAAGCAAAATATATAATTGTAGGAATATCTAGGCCATAGATCATACGAAATATGCAATAGAAGTTAATAATTACAATTATTTATACGATCTATGTCTATACTTCCACAACCCCACATATGTAATTAAAAGAGAGTTCAACAATTAGACCAAGCGATTCACATTCTTAGCAGGAATCCTTCAGATCATCAGATCACACATTTGATCAAGGATGTTCGTGACCTCCTCTCCATGTTTATTCACACCCAACCTTGATGCGTAGATACACGGTGTAGCTTGATTCCTATATACTTGTGTAGAACGAGATGTATAATCTAGAACTAAAATATGACTGAGAATCTCAACACATGAGAGGAGAGAAAAGAGAGAGAACAAAGAGTAGAGTGGCGCTGCTAGTTATTATCATCCTCTTCTGTATTAATCCTCTCTTTGGGGATCAATTTATATTAATCTATCCTTATGGGTTTAGGAGTCTTTTATATTAATCTCCTAATATCTCCTTATGGGTTTAGGAGTCCCATTCTTTGTGAGCTTAGAAGTCTCATTTCTAATGGGCTTAAGAGTCCTACTCTTTGTAGATTCTTTGTGGGCTTAGGAGTTCTACTCCTTATGGACTCCATGTGGGCTTAGGAGTCTTATTCTTTGTGTGTTGGGCCTAATTAATTCCTTGAATTGATAATTTTGTGTTTTTGATTTATTTATCTAGAAAATTTTAGTTAATTAACCAACCCTTCCAAATTCAATAGTTTAAATAGTAGTTCAAATTAAATTTAAATAGCCATCTAGAATTCTACAAATATCTAATCTTCGTGGGATCGATACCCTTACTTAAGCCGGTTGCTACAATAACCATGCCCATTTTGGGTGAAGCTAGACGCAAACCACTTTCGCTTCACTCATTTAAAAACATACACGTTCCAAAGAGATGCAAAACGAGTTTGAGTTTTGCTTTGAAGTTGTCCATGAAATGGCGGGGTTGGAGATGGGCCAGATGTTAAAGGCAGTTGAGCGGTTGAAGATGAATTACATTCACTGCATATTCATGGGCATGTCAGAGGACGAGCAACAAGCTTTGGTTCAATCGCTAGGCTGATTATTACCATGTCCCATATCATCGATCGTTATGCTATATTATGTGTATTTTATATTGTGCCTTTTTTCTTTGTCGTTGTTAACTCGAGACAATTTGGCCTTTAACCAAACTATGATGCCATCTATTTTATAGGGGATGCGGTGCAGTACCCCATATTTTTGTGAACTTGCTTGAATTATGATTTATCTAAATTACTTTATTCTAATATTTGAAATATTTTGTGCTAATATTTAAATTATTTTGAAGCAATTTTTTTTTGATTTGTAGGTATAATTTACAATTTTTATTCTATATGAATAGGCAACATGAATCCTACTCTGGATGATGACGGGTATGACACTGAAGAAAAAAAAGATGAATAGAGAAGGAAATTGATGATGAAACATCATCCAATGAGGAATTAATTACACATTTTTTGGAGAAATAGTCATCCTGCATTTATTCGAAGTGGAAAGGCCGCCTAGGCATACATCCCGCCTACCCCAAACCAATTGGCTTGGGGAGATTCATATGGGTATTGATGAACGCTTCTTCGATAATATACGGTTGACACGCTGATATTTCTATGGGTTAGTTCGACTGTTGGAATCTAGAGGCCTAATACAAGTTTGCCACCAAACTCGGGCATCTTGTTTGGAGTCTATTGCTATATTCCTGAGGAAAGTTTCAATGCATCACCATCAACGAGATAGTTGCGAACGATTCCATCATTCATTGGAGATGATTAATCATCACATAAGGAGTATTATGGATGACTTACTCACACGTGTGCTCGAGTTCACTAGTCCTCCTAATTTCACATTGATCCACCCTATTGTGCTTAACAATAATCACTTTTAACCTTATTTCATGGTACATGTGACTATTATTTAGGTATCAATTTTTAAAAAAATTCATTCATTTGGTCGAATATTAAATGATGAGTTAAATAGGGTGATGTTGGAGTGATGGATGAAACACTCATGCCAGCTTGGGTTCCAATGAGATGGAAAAATACATTTAGGTCTTGTAAAAACACACTTGCTCAAAATGTGCTGGCCATTTGTGATTTCGACTTGAAGTTCAATTATGAATTAGCCGGCTGGGAGAACAGCGCGAGTGAAGCTCCTATCTTAACACAGACTATGAGGACTAATCAATCTTTTCTAGTGGCCTCCGGATGGTAAAAACACATACATTTTGTCTAAATCAACTAAAGGAGTATACAGTATTACAATGAAATATGTCTTTGTGTAAGGTCGATATTACTCGTTGATATAGGGCACACAAATTGCAGACCATTTTCGGCACCTTATCATAACACTCGTTACCATCTGCCTGAGTGGAATAACAGTCGTGTCCAGGCGTAGAATCCATAAGAGTTATTCAACCATCACCATGCCAGATTAAGGAATTTTATATAACGTGCATTCGGGGTGCTGAAAAGTTGTTTTTCGATACTCAGATGGGGTATGTTGAAGTACTTGATAGAGACCCAGGTGTGGCTTGGCATTGCATGTTGTGTTATACACAACTTTGTGCGTTCACAATCTGTACACGATCAATTGTTTGATGGTATTCATCCACATTACATGGAGAACGATCGCATCTTCTGAGGGAGGATGTTACCAGATGCACTCATGATTGATGTACATAGACAGATTAGAGACGATATTGCTAACGCAATGTGGGAGAATAGAGACATTTAGTATGCATTAGGACCATGCTTATTAGATGTATTGAATGTAATGCACCCTTATTTGGCTACTTATTTTTGTATTTTGTACGAAGCTATTATGTTTGTCTACTCTATTTAGGTGTCTTAAATGCAATGCATGTGTGTTTGATTATTTATTATTGTATTTCATACAACTCTATTATGTTTGTCTACTATATTAGGTGTATTGAATGCAATGCATATGTATTTGATTACTCATTGTCAATTTTCTTAGGAACTGTACTATGGATACAATTCCCGATCATCCCTCTTCTAGAGGTGGTGCTAGTCTGATGGTTTTCCGCGTGGTAAATACGTGGAAGAATAAGGGAAGAGCATTATACTGTTGTCCGACATGTGTTGACCATGCATGTGGGTTGACTCTTGGGATAGATACAGACAACTCATGATTAAGCGTGCAAGACGATCACATGAGCCGAATTATCACGACACTGTTATGCATAGTTTTGAATCACTCCACGGTGATAATGCTAGCTCTGTCATCGATGGGCTGCATGAACCGGGTTCATTCCAGGGGATTTCTAGTACCATTGTTATCTTACTTGCACTTCCTGTGTACGTGCTACTGTTGACAGTGCTAATTAAAATGTTGTTTGCTTAGGGGGTTCGAAAGAGATATTTGGATAGACTTGTAGTGTATCGTATTTGAACAATGGCCACCTATTACTTTTATTTTACTGTTTACTGTTTTATAATTTGATGTCATTTATTAGATGGTATAAGAGGAAAAAAAAATTCAACTTCATTTTAAATACAATGATATGTATAAAAAAATAAAAAATTGAACTTCATTTTAATTAAAATAATATTTATCAATTTTATTTTATTTATTTTTTAAAATTAAAAATAATATAGAATTATATATGTTTAAGTATAGATGCTTTAAAAATTCTACAATATTTTTTTAATAAAAAATAAAAATTTAAGAAAAATAAATAATTATATAGTCTAAATTATTATTTTAATTTTCAGCTTATTAATCATTTTTCTTCAAATAATAAAATTTGATTTTGGAAAATTAATTGTTTTAGTTCGAAAACACATTTATACAATAATATTACAATAAATCAAAATATCACACACCTCACAAAACAACAATCATCAATCTTCCAATCATTAACTCAACGAATCCCAACATATATATATATATATATATATATATATATTATCATTATCTAATCAACCAATCATCCATTCAATTACATTTATCATTATAATAATATAAAAGACACCTACTGGTCTCATTCTACCATATATTATCCCAAAACAAACAAATGTTTTTACTATTCATCGGATGTAACTTTTTGAATATACCCAACTAGATGTGTTAAGAACACCGCCATCCCAAAACAAACAACCTCTTAAGCTCTCTCCCTACGTATTATAAAAAATATGTCCGCCATTTACAACATACAAAGATGAATCAAGAACATGTAGGAAAAGTAATTAATTATTTGACTACTATAATTAAATACCTTTCTTGTAGGTACTAGAATGAGTCTCTTACACATCAGATGTACAATATATTCAAGTTAAAACATTATTTGTTTAACTAAAAAATATTATTTGTTTATTTAATAAAAATTATTAATTTTTTAAGGTAACAAATCAGTAGATTTTTTTTTTTTTAAATAAACAAGTAATATTTTTCAATGAGACAAATAATATTATAGATCATGTTACATAACATACCCGATGCATACAAATATTTGTGTTAAAACAGAGAAAACACGGACTAAACAAGCCCTCTAGAAACTTCAGACGCAAAAATAATAAAAGAAATTCTCCACACTTAATCAAAAAAGAAAAAAAAATAACTAACTGAATACTTTTCTTAAAACATGAGTTAGTGATGAGTATGATTGTAAAAAATCACCTATGCTGCGAATAACTTACCTTTAGTGCTAGCTCTCTCTGTCTCTCTCTCATATGCACAAAATTTTACCAAAATATATTATTTTATAAATTATAAAATAATAATTATTTCACCGTATTCCATGTAATAATATATGAAACCCATTATTTAATTTACTTCAAAATTCTCCAATGTCTCTGGTGAAAACCGGCATCACCCAACGAAAACTCAAACTAAGCGACTGTTGAAAAATATAATAGGTAAACATGGAAATCAATCATGTAAGCATTTAACATAGTTTTTGAAAACATGTTAATAAGTATAATTCAACTTAATTAAGTTAAGAAAGACAAGATAAAGTTCATAATTTCAAAGTAAACAACTTTTTTTTAGTTGATAATCATCAAACTATCAATGAAATGAATATTGATTTATTCTATACTCCATTCATTCAATTTATACTAAGAAATTTTTTATTGTAATTTTATAATGCTAAATCAGTTAGTAAAAGAAAAAAAGAGAGTTTTATTCTACTACATAAAGGCAATTGTAAATAAAATAAAAATTGACAAACCACTTATAGATTGACAAATGTCAAATGAAACATAATTTAAGAGAATATAATTTTTTTTTTCCAATTTAACTTATAATATAGGGTCGATAATTGATTAAATAAAATTGACCAAACATTCCAACTTGAAGGATCCCAAAAATTGACACTACCTACTATGAATTTGCCTTTGTCACTACTTGAAAGAAGTTCTACAAAAGAGAGGTTCAATTTACAATTAAGAGAGGGAGAGATAGTCTGTTACACAGAAAATATAGTTTATGTTATGTCAACTCGCAGCAGCCTCTTTAAAAAATATAGTTTATGTTATGTCAAGCCAATTCTCAAAAGTTTTCTTACAGCAAACTGGTAGGGAATGTAACTAAGAATCAACAAGAAAAGATTAGGATTGAGATAAGTTTGTACATGAAATAAGTTTTAGTGGTTGAGATTATAAATATTCTAAATTGTGTAATCTATGAGATGAGATATTGTAGGATTCAAATGGGCTTACATTAAGCGGTACGTCACTCGAGGAGTGGATATCACATTCTATGGATATCGGTGATGAGACACCACATAGGCTAGTGTATGTGATGTTTATCCAAATCATTCACATTGAACTAATTTTGCATCAAAGATCAAATCATTTGGTAGTCGTAGTGACAATGGAATAATTGAGGTTCAATTCTTTTTAGGTGCCCTAATTAGTCCTTAGATGGTCTGCATGCAAGTGGTCTTGTGTGAGTGAAGTCTTGTTGGATTATCTAAAGCCATAGATCATACGATCTATGCCTATACTTGCACAACCCCATATACATAATTAAAAGAAAGTCTAGCAATTATACCAAGCAATTCACGTTCTTAGCGGGAATCTTTCAAATGAGTGGATCGTATGTTTGATCAACAACATTCGTGACCTCCTCTCCAAGTTTAACAACAACTAGTCTCGATTGTAGATACACAATGTAGCTTCATTCTCATATACATTTTTTTTTCTTTTCTAAATGATGTCCTTCTTGTGTTGTATTCTCTCTTTTGGGGATCAATTTATATTGTTCCCATAATATCCTTATGGGTCTACAAGTCGTACTTTTTGTGGGCTTAGGAGTTCCATTCCAATAGGGCTTAGGAGTCTAATTCTTAATGGGCTTAGAGTTCCATTCAATAGGGATTAGGAGTTTCAATCCTTGTGGACTCTTTGTGTGTTGGGCTTATCTCCAAAATGAGGCATTAAGTTGTCTTCTTGGCTTAATTAATTCCTAGAATTGATTCTTTAGCCCAAAAGACTACTCCCCAATTAATTTATTTAATTATAGCATTATTTGGATCTAATTAATTATTTGTTCAACAAATAAAATTAGCCTAATAATTAAATCTCTCCATGATTAATTAATTACTTCGCCTCAAATGATTAATTTGTACAACAAATATTAGTATAGCCCAATAATTAATTTATCTATGATTATTTAATTATTTATCTTCATTCCAACACACCAGAATCTGGTAATGCGTGTAACCCATTAGGTTCATCACTTGACCTAGTCCAATAGCATGCAATTTAATTTCAAGATTATCTCAATCCTTAGGTACTCAAGACATCTTTCCGTTCATTTCCGGCGAACATTACTAGAAGGACTCATAGGTAAAAGATGAATTCAACATGCGAACCTTTCATCCGTAGTTACCATGTACACACTATCCCTTCACTCTGTTCTCCAATTAATGTCTTGGGCTTGGTCATTTCTTACAAACCCATGACATACATTAATAACTATAATGATCCTCACATACTCCGTCGATTCATCGGCCCATAATGAGGTCTCATCTCTTATATTCTAACCATGTGCTTTGCACAAGGTTTTCATTGGATACGACGAGTGTAGGAAATATAGAGAATCAATGCCAACATATTACTCTGTGGGCCAACGAATTCTTTCTTGCCAATACATTGATCTTAAACAAAGTTCCACCATAACTAACGAGCCCCCGTTTGGCCTGTCAGGAGAGGTTTAAGGAACTCGTTTAAAGCACCTACATAAATCAAAAACTCGAATTTTCCATTGCCACTATGGCCACCAAATGGTTCGAGTTCTGATGCGGGATCAATTCAATCTGATAATTTGGAATGAACATCACATTAACTAGTCTATGTGGTGTCTCAGCATAGATATCCATGGAACGGGATATTCACTTCTTGAGTGATATACCGCATAGTGCAAGCATATCTAAATCCTACGATGTCCTATCTCATAAATTCTATAACTTGAACATTTATGATCTCAACCGCTAAGGCTTATTCATGACCACCAACCCATGCTTAACCAAGTCTCCTATTTATCAAGATCATGAGATTTCACTATCATATAAAATGTAAATAAGATAAATAATAAATGTCTTAAACTTTTATTAAATTCATAAAGAATGTACTTGGAATATGTCTTTTAGGCCAGCCTAATAGTTAGATATTAGGGCTTTTATTCCGACATCTCCCCCTTACCCTAAAGCCAACCACTCATATGTTTGAGACTCATCCTGAAGTGATGCTTTTAAAAAACACTTCAAGGTAATGCTTCGGTTAATGGGTCCGCTATGTTTTCCGCTAAGACAACGGGTTCCTTCTTCATGTCCCCTATATCAATGATTTTCCAAATTAATTGATAGCACCTAAGTATGTGCTTGGATCATTGATAAGATCTCTACTCCTTGGTCTGTGTTATCGCACCGTTGTTGTTGCCATAGACCACAACTGGTTGAGCAAAACCTGTGTTTGGTATTACGCCCATTTCCTAGATGTAGTTTTTCATCTTAACACCTTCCTTGGTTGGATCAAATGCATCTATTGTAGGAATATGTACCCTGGCAGTCAACTGTTAGGCTGGCCTAAAAGATATATTTCAAGTATGTTCTTTATGAATATAAATGAAAGTTTAAGGAATTTCTTCTTTATCGTATCTATTTGTGGTTACATTTTTATATGATATTGAAATTCCATGATCTCAGTGACTAGGAGACTTGGTCATGCACTGGTTGGTGGTCATGGATAAGTCTCGATGGTTGAGATAAAAAATGTTCTAAGTCATACAATCTATGAGATAGGATATCGTAGGTTTTGGATAGACTTGCATTGAGCAGTACGTCACTAAGGGAGTAGATATCTCATTCCATGGATATCAGTGCTAAGATACCATGTAGGCTAGTGGATGTGATGTTCGTAGTGATCACATTAAACTGATCCTGCATAAGAACTCGAACCATTTGGTAGCTGTAGTGGCAACAAGAAAATTGAGGTTCTACTTTCTATAGGTGCTTTAATTAGTTCTTAGATTGTACACATACATGTGGTCCTGCATGAGGGAAGTCATATATTTAACGGGTTCCTTAAACCTCTACAGTGGAATTATGTTTAAGATTAGTGTAATGGCAAGACGGAATTCGTTGACCCACATAGTAATATGTTGGGATTGTTTCTCTATATTTTCTACACTCGTCGTATCCTGTCAAGATATTGTACAAGGCACCACGCTAAACCATAAGAGATGAGATCTTGGTATGGGCCAACGAATCAACAAAGTATGTAAGGATCATTATAATTATTAATATCAATCTTGGGTCCGTGAGAAATGACCAATCCCTAGACATCAATCAAAGAATTGAGTGAAGGGACATTATCTGTACGGTTATTACAGATGAAAGGTTTGCATGTTAAATGCATCTTTTACCTATGAGTCCGTCTTATAGTGTTTGTTGGACATGAGTGAAAGGATATCTTGAGTACCTAAGGATCGGGATATCCAAAGGTGATTAATTAATTGGATTAATTAATCTTGAAACTAAATTGCTTGCTCATAGTCTAGGTGAAGTGATGAACCTGAGGCCACACACATAACCGAATTTTAGTGCGTCGGAAAGGAGATTTATAATTAATTATTGGGCTAAATAATATTTGTTGTACAAATTAAATATTTGAGCTCAAGTAATTAATTAATTATGTAGAGAATTAATTATTGGGATAATTTTATTTGTTGGACAAATAATTAATTAAGCCCAAATAATGCTAGAATTAAATTGGGGAATAGTCTTATGGGCTTTGAAATTAATTATAATATTAATTAAGCCCAAGACGACAACTTAAGGTCTGATCTTATTGGTAGGCCCAACACATAAAGAATAGGACTCAGAAGCCCACAAGGAATAGGACTTTTAAGCTTACTAGAAATGGGACTCATACAAACATAAGGAGTAGAACTCCTAAGCCCATAAGGAGATATTAGAGATCAACATAAATTGATCTCCAAAGAGAGAGTTAATACTAAAGAGGATGCCAATAACTAGCAGCGCCATCATACTCTCTCTTCTCTCTCCTCTCTCCTTCCTCCTTCTCCTCTCTTCTCTCTCATCTCTCTTCTCTCTCCTCTTTCATGTGTTGAGATTCTCAGTTATATGAATCAAACTACATTTTATTTGTTGAACAAATAATTAATTAGACCCAAATAATGCTAGAATTAAATAAATTAATTTGGGAATAGTCTTTTGGGCTTCAGAATTAATTATAATATTAATTACACCCAATAAGACAACTTAAGGCCTAATCTTGTTGATAGGCCCAACACATAAAGAATATGGCTCATAAACCCACAAGTAGTAGGACTTCTAAGCCCACTAGGAATGGGACTTATAAACTCACAAGAAGTAGAACTCCTAAGCCCATAATGAGAGATTAGGGATCAATATAAATTGATCCCCAAAGAGAGAATTAATACAAAAGAGGATGCCAATAACTAGCAGCGCCATCCTCCTCTCTCTTCTCTATCCTCTCTCCTCTCTCCTCTCTCGTCGCTCCTCTGTTATCTCTCCTCTCATATATTAAGATTCTCAATATATGAATCAAGCTACATTGTGTATCTACGCATCAAGGTTGTGTGTGGACAAACTTGGAGAGGAGGCCACGAACATCCTTGATCAAACATGTGATCCAGTCATCGAAAGGATTGCCACTAGGAATGTGAATCGCTTCATATAATTGCTAAATTTTTTTTTAATTACATATGTGGGGCTGTGCAAGTATAGGCATAGATCGTAGAAATAATTTTAATTATTTACTTCAGCTGCATATTTTGTATGATTTATTGCCTAGATATTCCAAGAGTGGTATCAGAGCTTGCTTGCACACCGTATACAAGTTAATTGTGTGTTTAACATTTTTTATATATATGCATGGATGCATGTTGTTTTTAATTTATTGTTGAATAAATTAATTTGTTGGAAATTATTGAATAAGTGAATTGATGTTGTTGGTATAATTTGCTGATTGAAATTCTCCGTTTAAATATGTGATATATTGATGTTTGCATAACACAGTGACAGATATGTATATACAAACGCTGATCAAACATGGGAAGTATGATCCATTGTTGTATATATTATACTAAATCATGCGCAGGATGTGAAACAAACAACGTATACACGTTAAAACGAGAGAAATAGATTTGTTCATCCAATCGCGTATCCAAATTGCCACGAACTTGGAGCTATCTTGTTGCTATAATTTAGGAGATAAAGATATCCAAATATCTTGTTCTTATAATATGCAAATAATATCTCAAGAGATATGGAAAAGATATATGCTTAGACTTTTCAAAGATATCCTAAAATTACATAATCCCCATATCATGGTAATTAGGATATGTTTTGAATATTCAAATATATGATCTTAAAAATTGATATGAAAAGTGCATATACTTTGAATAGTCAAAGATAAGATCCTAAAATGCATATCTCCATATATATGGGAATTCTAGATAAATAGGGGAGACTATAAATTTCATTAGATTTTATCCAGCAAGATAAATATTGGAAATTTATGGAAAATTCGATTATGTATACAATTTCAACATAACTATATTTAATTGTGATAATCCAATTATGCAAGTTATGTGGTTGAGGTGTCATGAGCTGAGTCTAGTTGAATGTTTTAAATTTCTTATGTTAGGACTTAATTTGAGTGATTAATTTGTGGGGATTGCAACCCTTTTATTTTAGTAATTGGGCCGTGTAATTCATTTTGGGTGCTACAATAGGTGTGAGGATTTTATTTTTGTAATAGATTAGAGGACTTTATAAGAAGAAGGAGAATTATATCCTTCTTGCTCGGATTCCTTTCCTTCTTTAATTTCTTCAAGTGGCATGCTTGGCCCTTTATGTTGTGTTCCACTCCTAAAGGTGATTGCCTTGCAGTGTTCCCTTGGGTTCACTTATGTATTACTCGAAAATATCCTGGTGTGTGTTTGCTATTCAATGAGTTTGCAACCTGTCCTATTTGGATCTCCAAGCTATAGAGTTGAGTACCTTGCAACTGAACTGTGGTAGAAATTTGTTCAACATGTCCTTTGAGTTTGGTAGTCCTTGCATCGGTCTTTTGCATGAACTCTTGAGTTTGATTGATTATCATATCTGTCTTACTCATGAGTTTAGCAAGGAGCTCCTCAATGTTCAATTTTCCCGCCGACTCCTTTGGCTTATTGACTTCCTCGTTGGTAACACTAAACCTACTTGGGGGTTGTAGTGCATTGTTCGGACTCATTAGATAGCCTCTCTTAATTTTGATAGAAAGGTTGCCTGAAATTTTGGTTGCCCCCTTGGTAATTTTTTTGAAAATTTTCTTGGAATCCTTGATTGTTCCCTTGCCTCTAATTTGCATAATTCCGGTTAACAAGGAAGTTGACCTCTTCTTTTGTTCCTTGCATTGGTTGTGATGGAGTTGGGATACCTTGACTTACTAAAGGAGTAACCAATACTATTAGGGCATTCAACTTCTCAGTCACTTCTCTCATCGAACTCCCCTCTTCTATATTTGCCAATTGTCTCACATTTCTTCTTTCGGTTGGCCATTGATAGGAGTTCATTGCCATTTCTTCAATTTGGTCGAAAGCTTCATTAGCACTCCTAGATAAGAGTGCTCCATCGGCTGATACATCCACATTGGTACGTGTTTGATTGCTGGGACCATTGTAGAAGTAGCACATTTGCTCTTCAAGAGCAAAATCATGTTGAGGGCACCGACAAATTAACTCTCAAAATCTGTCTCATGTCTCATAAAGAGCTTCTCTGTGTCTCTGCTGACATTGAGTGATCTTGCTCTTGAGTTGTAGAGTCTTTATGGGTAGGAAGTACTTGAAGAGGAATCTTTGCACGAGAGCATCCCATGTTGGGATGGACTGAGGAGACAGGGTTGGATACCATGCCTTCGCTCTATCTCGAATTGAGAATGGAAAAAGTCTAAGGCGAATTGCATCTTTGCGGACTCTGTTCAACTTGATTGTATCATAAATTTTTAGAAACTGGCCAAGGTGTGAATTTGGATCTTCAATGGCACTTCTCCCAACCTGGTTCTGTTGTACCATGGATATCAAAGCCGACTTTAGTTCGAAATTTTTGGCATTGATAGGTATCCTTGGAGCCCTCTAAAGTTCCGAGCAATTGGTCGTATATGGTCTCGAATCCTTTTGGCTCCCTCTCTTCCATCTAGAATATTTTTTTCCCTAGTGGTCTTCCTTCATGTATGATCTCTTCTACATTTGGCTTGATCTCAAGTTGAGGAATTCTTCGATTTCTATGCCTTGTTCTTTCCTCATCTTCTTGGAAATTTGGATTTATTTCTCTCAAACCAAATGGTGGTGGATTTCAAGCCATGCATTCTTCTTTCTCTCTTCTTGCTCTTTCTGCGTCTCGATGTCGATTGGTTGCTTCAATTTTAGGATCAAATGGCACTAGATTCCCATGGTTTAATCTCGTTATCATGCACCACCTAATTCCAAAAGTGTGTTAGCAACTTTCAACACAATTGACGATAAAACCAAGAAGAAGAATTTACTATTTTTGTATTGTGAGATTTTCATATACCAATCAAAATAAAAAAGATAAATGTATAAACTAGTAATTCAAAATTTCTTCAAATAACACCTATAAATTCACCTATTCCCTAGCAACGACACCATGAAGCGAAAGTGGTTTACGTCCAGCTTCAACCAAAATGGGCACGGTTATTGTAGCAACTGGCTCAAGTAAGGGTATCGATCCCATGAAGAATAGGTATATGTGGAATTCTAGATGGCTATTTAAATTTAATTTGAGCTACTATTTAAACTATCGAATTTGGAGGGGTTGGTTAAGTAACTAAAATTTTCTAGATGAATAAATCAAAAACACAAAATTATCTTAATCTAAATTACACTAGAATTGATTTTTGAATTTTCTTAATTAATTTAAAGGTGGCCTTGGAAATTCATCTCTATGTTATATACGAATTTAACTTAGAGAAGGATTCAATAATCAAGTTGCATATATTTTCATATGGGGGTCACTTAATGTTGAATATTTTAATTATTGGTAATCTCTCTAATCATGTAGATTAAGGTAGGATAAATCGACTTTTGGTCCTCATTTCCCATACTTTACTCCAAAAGAATTTTAGGACTCAATAACCCATCATATTTAATGACATATCTTTTGATCATGAAATCAAACATGCCATTTATTTTAAGACATATGAAGAATCAACAACTATTAAATCTATTAATTCTACACCCAATAGACATGCAAAAAATGATCAAGTTTTCACACATCAACATATAAAGCATGGAATAAATGGATAAAACTTAAACATCTCTATATTGAATCCAAAATTAAATGGTAATCCATCAATGACATGAGGAAATTATCCTAAGACTAAAAGGAAAACTACTCACTAATTAACATGATTATCTCTCCATAAACATCCATACACATAATAAAAAATAATAAAGGTAAGAAGGAACTTGGGTGAAGAAATGGGAGCTTGAATCTTTGCAAAATCTTCAAGGAATTCTTCTTTCTTCTTCAAATTCTTCTTTCTCCTCCAAAACCCACTCAACTATATATAAGTATGTGTATTAAAGTGGACTAGCTAAGAAATGTCCTTTCTAAAAATGAAAAACTGACTTTTGACCTAGGAACAAATGAGAAAATTGGGTAAACATTGGGTTTGACACGGAAACCCACAAAAAAAGAAGAAAATGCTGCCACTGGGTTGAGTGGTGTTTGTTATTCGGCTGGATCACTCAGCCTGGCGATCACTCGGCTCGTCAAGTGCTGATGTTGACTCAATTGACTCACTCAGCTGACCGAGTGAGCAAAACTTTTTGGAATTCTTTTAAATTTCTCCACTCGGCTGATCCACTCAGTTGGCACTCCACTCGGCTGATCGAGTGGAATTTTTCTTTTCTTCATCTTTTTTGTTTTTCTCGTTCTTCCATTTTAGTCTCTTCTCTTGTTTTACCGGATTGATCCATGAGTTTATTTTCTCGTAAAATTTTCTTGCAAAACATGTGAAAATGATGCACTAGTGTACACTTTTCCAAGATTGCAAAATCAAGGTAAAAGTAAGTAGTAGTAGAAACAGGCAAAATTTACACATGAATGTTCGAGTAAAACATGATTTCTACCCTAGATAAACTTGATTTGTCAGTGAGGTGGGACTCAAAAGTTGAAAGTGCATGTGTGATTGCTAAATCCTTGTCCGACATACTGCCGGACCGACGGCGAGTGGAAAGACGGGGCCTCCAATTCCATCTTGGTTAACGGTCACAACATCAATGGTTGGTGCCACATTGCTAGGTTATGCCACATCTCCATCCACTTCCGGAGTGTTGTCATCGTCATTCTCATCATCAGAGCCAACAACTTGGCCGCTAGAGCGAGCGTTGGCACCAGAAGCATGATTTTTTTTGAAGAGATCGATCCAAAGTTCGAAATGAGGAAGTGCATATCTTATGATCCTCGGTTTTCTTGATACTCCTATAACATAAGTTAACAACTTTGTGTGAAAAATAAATGTGAAATAAGCTAATAACACTTTTTTTTTTCACATGTTCATATAAATAGATTGTATTACCTTGTAGATTTGATGTAAGACATCGACAGCGCCAATTATTGTTTCCTCATATATGACCAAGTCAACCCTGATCCTCGCTTGTACGGAGGTTCGTATAACAGCCTCCATGCACGTTTTAAATTTTCCACTTCACTTTACAATGATGAACCATAAACACGATACGATCAGAGCATATAACATTGAGTTTCAGATAGATCGCATTCAAGGTTTGAGTAGAAAATGTCATATTCAGGAGACTCGGTGTGACAAAGGTAAATGAAGTTAGCCTCGTTTTCACGAGACCATGTCACATTTTCGACATTGTTGTTGGCTCTAGACATCTATATTAAAGTAAAACATTAAATCAAACGAAGTTCGTTAATAAATTTAATTGATCCATACAACAACATACTTTTGATAATTTATAATTTTTATTTTTTTATCAAAACTTTAATACAAAAAGTTCACAACTATAAGTTTAATTTTGTAATGTTTATTTTTTTGTTCTGAACAGTATTTTAAGCAAAAGGTAAGTAGCATTTCCTTTATAAATGATTTATTAAAAAAAAAAAAAGGTTAAATGTGTAGTTCGATAATCTATTCATAACAAATAAAAATAGTTTAAATTTTTATTTTTATATGTAATTTCAAAATTTATATATGTAAATAGATATAAAAAATTAAATTCTTCTTTGCGAAATATATTTTAGAAATAGCAACCTGTTTGGTTTCATATTTATTTTGGGTAAAAAATAAAGTATTTTTTGAAAAAATATTTCAAATTATTTGTTTCGAATAATTATTTTTTTTACCAAATTTAATTTGCGATATATTCATTTAAGTGGCATTTTTTAAAATCTATTTTGTAATTTAATTAAATTTATTACAACAATCATTGAATCAACAAGGATATGAAATAAGATAATAAAGCATCAAAACAAGATATATTTCCAATTCAACAAAACAAGATAAATCTCCAATACAACAAAACAAGATAATAAAGCAATAATACACAACTATAAAATTATATTACATATTTCAAATAACACATACAATGTAAAAAAATTTAGTTGCCCGCAAGTTACAATATTTTTCACAATTTTTTAGGCTTTTGCACGAGTGTATTAATCGAGGCGAATATTGGATTATTTCATCATTATGGAAGAAATTATTTTTCTTCACAATAAATTTTGAAAAATCCATTTTAATGTTGTGATTCAATAAAGCAAGGCCCAAATTCGACCAGCAAACAAAGCACACAAGAAAAATAAATTCAAGTTGGACACACATAACACATAATAGAACTAAGGGAACAAAAAACAAAAAAACAACAAAATAGGGGCTTGCAAAGAAATAATAGAATCACTTTGGAACTAACTGCTCCCATCTACTTCAATTACATAACTCATGTCTTATATTCATAAGGAGGAATGACTTACTCTCCCACTCAAGAGGTGGGAGAACCCCAATACAAGATGAATTGTAACTAAAATATGATGCAAACTAAAAATGGAAAACACAAAAAATATATTGGGCAGATAAAGCAGAAGTTGAAGCACAATCAACAACAAAGAAGTATCAAATTACAAAGTGCAACCGAGTATAATAACATAAACATGAACTTAAAGCTATAAACACATCAAATATAAAAAGTAGATGATAACTGTTGAAGAAATGTTTTGACATGGAAATAACTACATATTGATTTGGGAAAACAACAATACATTTCATCAAAACATGTATTATGAAAACATGTTATAATTCCTGAAAATAGTTCAAGGATCAGAATACAAGATAAAAATTAAGCCGAATTCACAACCATCATAACCAAATAACATGTTTAAGATTGAAAAGAAAAAGATATGAAATTTTCTTCAAAGTTTGATATATGAAAACATAGTATCAGTCTAAGATAATAAAAACGAAACTCAAGTCACAAACAACAAAAGAAGATACCATGGTCAAGGTTCAAATTCAGAGAATATGACATATAGTTCAGAAATTGATGAGTGAAAACACAACATAGATGGTAGATAATAATGTTTTTCAAGATGAATATAACAGTACTCATAACATCTATACATAAGCCAGAGTTCCAGAAAAGGATGCAGAACCAAGAAACAACATAACACAGGACGATTTATGAGAACCAAATCATATGAACACATTTGCTAAAAAAAAATATAAAACATAAATAAGACAGGGAGCCTCATATCCAATGATTAACCAAGAAAAATAGAGGAATGTCAAACATACCTCATAAACCAAAAAGTTCAACCATCAGAAAACACGAGTCAGACCAGATATGAACATAAAAGTACCTTTGGTCGAAAAGTTGAAGCAACAGACTTAGCAGATGAACTCGGACTACATATTTTTCGTTTCCTTGAATCAAAACGGCAACAAATGCAAAGTGTGTGAGGTAAGGGTGAATCACTAACCATTATCAACAAATTTATGAATAGAGAAAACAAATATCACATACATCACAAATAAATACAAATAGAACATAAAATCATAGTAAATCTCAACTTTACATACTGTAAACCTTAACCCTTAAAAAGACAAACAAAGACAAAGTAGATGGAGCTTTGCGTAAAGAATCAACCATGAAAAATAGGTCAAGATTCTTTGCAAAGTAAACAAACATCAATGAAGTAGCAGGGGAGTGTTGGGGTACAATAAACCCTCTTAAAAGCAACAATCGTCGATGAGCACAGTGGCTCCGGTTACGGCCGTTGTAGAGACAACCATGGATGGAAACACAAATGGAGTCAAACAAACGAACAAAAACTCAAAATATCGTTCAAGATTGGATGATTAAAGACAAAGAAATGCATATTGATACAAACAACAGCCTCACCGAGAAACAGAGAGACGATGAAGAAGAGAGAATCGTCACAGTAACAGTCATAGAGAGAAAGTGGCTCTCGTCTGTAGGCAATAAGACATGAAACATAAATGGGGCGTAGGGTTTGATGGGGAGGGAATGGGCCAATCCCATCCCCATCTTATAAAGAAACAAGACTATCGGACCTATCCTCATCCATAAATTTTTTTTAAAGAACAATTTTATATAGCGACTTTGAAAATGGTTTAAGTACTATATTTGTCTTAAAGTCAGCTAAAACTACTCTGTTGTGTATTTTTGGTGTTAAAAGAGAGTAGAGGAAGGAGGAGGAATATATAAAAATTTAGATTTAATAGCATGTGCTTACAAATAGCCGTCAACTTCAATTTAATTGATAACTGAAAAAACCACAATCATAATTCAACTAAATACTCTTCACATAACTAATCCTATCTAAACTATTAATACATATTTGTCCTCCTTTATTCACTTTTAGTTTAATGATAATTTTAATCTTAATTATTTTTAGAATTGTGACACTATACTTTATTTCTTTTGTTTGTTACTTTTTTTCCCTTCACTCAGAACGTATAAGCTAGCGTATGGTACTATTTTAATAAACAAAAAAAGCGTAAATATTTTTATACAGATAAAAAAAGGTACGGCTATTTGAACCTTAAAATCTTTTAAATATATGTCAAAAAAATTTGCATAAAATTAAACACTATAAAAATGACTAAAATATCCTTATATTCTGTAACAGCCCGACTTTCATAATTGTTTTAGTTACAATCTTTTTATTTTTATTTTTTATAAAAATGGAATACTTCTATTTTCTACAAAATTGAAAATACCTAAAATAACTTAATATTTAGGGTCGTTAAAAATATCTTTTCTTTAAAGACACTTAACGATCACAAATAAATATGAGGTAGTAATACCTCATCAATTTGACATCAATAATAATAAAAAACATTTTATGCGGAAGCAAGATCAATGTAAATTAATACTTTAACCTAATCAAAATATAAATATATTCAAAATAAAACTTAAAATTATAAAATCATTATTCTTGAGAAAATTCTTTATTAAAACTTTAAAATAAGTTAAAATATCTTAAGACTTAGTCTAAATCTTAATTTCTAGGTAATAAAATCAAATTACAATTTTGACCTGTAAACATTTTCATAAAACCATAATAATTGAATATTTTTAATAAGACCAAATTAATTATAATATTTCACAAGTAATATTTATACAAAATAACATATGTAACGAAATGTTAGAATTATATGAAACTTCTAATTCATGATATGTCACAACTATCTAGTCTCGCCTCTCTGTATAGCTCCTTCAACCTGAAATGAGGAAATCATTGGGGTGAACTACCACTAGCTCGTGAGGATCAATTGTCAAAGTTAAACACATAGAAAGTAAACAGAATATACAAGCATAAAGTGCATAGCATTCATAACATTAAAAATTGTTGGATTGACTAATGGATCACATTGTTGGATCGACTAACGGATCACGTGTTGGATCAACTAACGGATCACATAGCTTACATATCATATATATAATGCAAAAGCAATCTAAGCATTTAATTTAACAGTCTTAAGAAAATCCCCACCTTAAACTTTAGTAGTAAATGCGTGAATTTAGTAAAAATGCATGCTAAGCCTCGTATCCTTAATTGTCCATTCCTACATTATTAGTATTTAAGACTTAATTAATAAACTTAAATTGAAAATTTTGAAGGGATTAAGGATTACATAAAAACTAGGGCTTGAATTAAGAACTTGATAGATCTTGGAAAAATAATAATAATAATAATATATATGCATATATATATATATATATATATATGTTGGGGGGTGTGTGTGTCGAAAAATAGGAACTATATTTTTTATTGTAAACTTTGAGAGTGAAAATAAATCTTGAAAAACTTTTGAGTACTATTTTGATAATATTTAGAAGAATTTGGAGAAAAGAAAACATAACTACTTACAATTTGTTATTTGGAAACAAATGGATAATTTAGCGTCATAATAGAAATACTTAAGAATTAGGGTTAAAACCCCAATTCCTATGTCCTATTTAGCAGCAACAAGCGTGCTGCTCCCCTTGCACGCATACACACTAATTTGAACAACAGTGTGCAACAGAGCGAGCACACAGCGTGGCAGCGACAACCAACAGACGAGCAGTGCCACTAGTAGTACACGGAGTGGCAAAGGCAGGTGGTCGGCGAGCATTTAATAAAAAATTAAAATTAAATTTTAAATATGATGTATTTAAAGAAATTTGAAGGTGCAAATAGCGGCATCCATACAAAAAAATATAATATAAATGAGAATATATTGAAATATCTAATGGAGTAAGCAAGCAATTATTAGAGCCCTTAAGAGAGACTGCAAATATGGAACAATACTCTAAAATGCTGCCTCAAGACCTTGAACATGTAGAAATTCTATGTAACGCCTTTCATATACAGTACATTAAAATGATATCCCGGTGAAGAGATTGTAAGACAATATGAGAGAGTTTGTGTGGCCTGGATACTTGGTTCTATGCTACGACGTCCTCTGTGTTAGAGTCGTCCGACGGCGGCCAAACCACCGTTTCCATGAGCCTTTCACGCAACAGCTCCAAATTCTGATCGGAGATCCTTTTGTACATCTCAATGTGATCACATTTCTGGATACATTGCAAAAACACATAATCATAATAAGCAAATTATAATATTGTCTAAATGAAGTGCAAAATGAGCTCACACCTTAACCCATTTTCCGTAAAGGTGAAGACGAGTCACCATTACTCTTTCTGCAAGCTCATGCTTCTCCTGTGAAAATTTCATTTTCAAGGTCAGGGTTTTCTACACGGGTTAACTCACAAACAAATTTAAAATAGGGTGCGCCTGTTCTTATCTCCGATTCCTCTAAATACACCCTAAAAAAACTTGAACAAAATTACATACTATTAAAATGACTAAAAGTTCCTTATATTCAATCTGTCCAAGACTTGTTTGAAACATTTAGCAATACAAGTGAAGTAGCATTCAACAGATGTTGCCGAACACTACTTTAGTTGTTTGACAGAATGTTCCGAACGAACTTAGACCAACATGATTGTGCTTGTTCGACAAATAAGTTTCGAACACGAAGTTCAAACACAAATAGACAGATCAGGTTCGAACCCATATGAGCAGGTGTGCAACAGCTTCAAAACAAAACACTAGAAAAATAAATACAATATAAATGCTCCAAACCAAATCCTTCCCCAATGTATATTTCAGTCATGTTCTTCTTGTTTTTTTATTTTTTACTTTAAATGAATATTTAGTAAAAAAAAAATCAATTTTAAGTAAGTTGTATTTAGCAACCCCTTAAAAATATCCTTTTCAGGAACATTTTGAAAAGACCAAACTAGTCTTGGACCACTAAAGGGTAAATTGGTTTGTTTACAAAAAGTCACGTGCTCTTATCTGGTGAGTAAAATAACATTTATCCTTATGGCATAAAGATATTATAAACAGGGGATGATATTACCTTCCCGAGATGGCGTATGAAGCTCTTCCCATAGCCAAGCTCATTCGATGCAATATAACTGCCGCAGAACAATTATAGAGAGATTAAAGATCATATAGCTAATATGGTGCTTCCACATTCTTGATTTGAATATTTAGCAGAAATTCAGAAACAATGCATAATGTCCATGGATTGATTTTATGATCAACTTGATGATATAAGGCTTTCCTATTTTCCTGGATGCTTGGGTTCGAATACCCATGGTTTCACTGTTTGCTCACTGGTTTCAGCGTAACCATCTTTAGCTTTTATTTATTTCTTTATTATTATTTAAAGTCAAGACCCGTATTTGCTGGGATATAAAACATAAAATTGAGATACTCACTCATTGAACCATCGATACTGCGTAGGGCTCATCTCATAGAGTTGGTTCATAACCGTTCTTACAGCTTTGTACGTGAAGAAGTCAAGCATTTGCTGCAAGGAACATCACCACCCTTCATCAAATAACAATAAATAAAACACATAAAAATTGACAATCATCCATCTCTTGCTATCAAACTAAAGGGATCATAAATATGTCAAACTGCTTGATACACAATTCAATATCCTTGTTTTAAAAACATGTTTCAACTCTGCCAAATCAATATATTACACAACCTTAAATATATTTTACATTTGCTCAAATTTATAAGTTGAATAAGTGCAAAAATATCAGACTCGAACTCGTGTTGATTCAATTGATAATCTAAACTAGCTCAAAACATAATACTAAAAAATCAATAATATTTCAAACAGACTTGAGCAATAGTATGTTGAGAAACTCGACTCATTTTTAGTCCAAAACATGAATACAGAGAAAAATAAAGAAAAGGATAATAGTAACTTACTCTGTGCACATCTTCAAAGTTGTCATCGTATTGGCCTCCCAGGTTGTCCATAATCACAAAACTCATCTTTTTCCTCTGTTTTTGCACATTCTTGGAACCCAAAAGAGCTTTGATGGAAGAATGATCGAGAAATGAAGAGCTCAGCTCCAGTGACCCTGAACGAGGCTTTCGACTACCCATTGAATGCCTTTGCAAATCCAAAGACAAACACATACAGGTCTTCGATTCAACCAGCTGTGAACCCACACCGCACACTGCTCCAGCCATCTTCTCTCGATCTGCTAGATACACAAGACTGATTATTTCTTTTTTTTTTTTTTAGCAAAAAATTAAATGATGCACAGCTCCAATCTCCGAAGAAGATTGGAGGGCTTGAATGATTCTTTATTAATAGATTGAGAATGAAAAGGGTGTTCAAATTGACAACGAGATTGAAAAACAAGAGGCGTGCTGCTTGCTTAGCGTGAAGGTGAGGGAGGAAGAAGTGTTAGGAGTGGCTGGTGTGAAAACTCTGACCAGAATAAGGGTATGAGGCCCAAATTTCTCCAACCACAGGACATTTCGGCTTAGTATTGCTGTTGAAGATGGGTTACTTAAACTAACCAGCGAACAACACGTGGCTCCATTCACTTCCGCCAAGTACCGGAATTTCCCTTCCTGTTTCATGCATCATATCGCTGCTGCTAAAACCCACTAGGAAACGTGGCCCCTAGAGTCTGTAAACAGTAAATATATGCTTGACCCAACTTTTTCAAGTTAGATTAGATCATAATTTTATTTTAAATCCTTATTTTTCTCAAAATTTTAATTATATTGTACTTTTTTTTTTTTTTTTTTTTTAAAACAACAACTGGCTCTGAAAAATAATTTTAAATTTGATTGATTTGTTGTTTGCTAAACAAAATTAATTATTGGTTAATGTCTAGCTTGTTTTTATCAAACTATTCATGTAACTTTTTTTTAAAGCATTAAACCTCTCATTCAATGTGTTATCTTCCTTAATATGCCAATCATTACTAATTTTTAATATAACCATTTTATTTACAAAGAAAATGACTTATACAGCTCTAAAAAGTAATTCCTCATCTGCACAGATCTATTTTAAAATGTTGTATTTTCTCATAAAATCACTAGCATATCTCTTAAAAGTAATTTCAAACTTTATTGGTACAAATAAAAGTGTGTAACTTGCTGAACTCAAAGCTATTATCTGTTACTGTCTAGCTTGTTACATCAACCCATCCACATAGCTTTTAAGAGTCTTTACGAAGCATTAAAGCCCTCATTAACGTATTTCCTTCCCAAATATGCAAATCATGACCAATTTCTAACATAACCAATTGATTAAAAAAAAAAAAAAGGAAGATTTATATAACTATTAAAGGTCATGCCTAACCCACATAGATCCATTTTAGAGTGTTATTTTCTCAAAGACTTAAATTATATTGTATTTTCTCATAAATCCACAAGTTTAGTACTTAAAAGTAACTGCGAACTTTTTTACTATAAATAAAATTATGTTACTTACCAAACTTAAGGATATTGTTGCTTAATGTCTAGCTTGTCTTATCAAATCATCCATATAGCTTTCAGAAGCCATTTTAAAACAATAAATATCTCAATCTCAATAAATCGAATTCAATTTCTGCCAATGAGTTCCTCTAGTACTGTTTATCAGGACATGAACAACTGGATGTGTTGAGCACATAAGGATTAAGAAATGTAAAGGCGATTAATTAATTTTATAATTGGATTACTCGTTTTTTTATGATAAACATAGGATTTACGTGAAATTTGGGGTTAGTATATATAGTTTTTAAGCAATTGCACGTACCTAAGTGATGAGTTCATCATGATTTTGTTATATTTTATTACGTCACGTGTTTGTTAATGTTTTAACAGAAAAACAGACAATTAAGGGTGTATAGACCACGTCCCAAGCCACACGAACCGAGATGGACCCAGAGGCACAACCCGAGCATGACTTGTGTGCCAGATCAGGTTGACCCAGATTTGAGCTTCATGAAGCACGGCCTGTGCATGGTCCTTTTGCACGGACCGTGCTTACCTTGCATAGACTGTGCTTATCCTCGCGATATGATCGTGAGCGTCGTAATTTGGTGTGATTCGTGCATATCTTCTCATTTCAAAACAGAGATACGAAAATTATCAAAATCCTAGTAATTGTTTATAAAAGGATGAGCTACATCAGATTTTAGATATACAATATACAATATACAATATACATTAGGTTTGAGAGCTAGACATGAGGATATGAAGGAGAATCAACCAACTAAGTTACGAGACAGAGAGAGAGAAATAAAGATTGTTTGGCTTCAAATCATTTTCTTCTATTTTGCTCTTTTTATGTTAGCTATGATTATCAATATGTTTTTCATGAATTATTTATTGAATATGAGTGGCTAAACATCTAGTGATTCTAGGGAATGCATGATTATGGATTCATATATTTTTCCTTAATGATATTATTTTTGTTCCTATATTTGTTTATGCTTTCTTGTTTTAAATGTCGTATGAAATTATGTGACGAATAATTGCATATGTGTAGTTAATCTATTATTACTTAGGAGGAGTAATTGATTAACGAATTAAGAATGCATAACATGAACTTGCTAGATCGGGAGATTGGTAAGTATTGTGATGAGAATAGATCCTACGCATGATTGAGAGTTAGATAATATCTTGAGAATGATCATTGTTATCTAATCTAAATTTAGATATAACTCGGAAGAGATGATCTAGATATATTAGTGATTCTCCTACAAATATAGGAATTAAATATGGTTTGATACATTAAAAGGAACTCGTATGAACCATATGAAAGCATATCCCTGAAATCCATATAATCTTTGAATATCCTTAGCTATGTGAATTTGCTTTGTTATCTATTACTACTCTTTTTATTTTATTTTTATTTTATAAAACTCATTCTAGTTATTGAATTCTTTAGATAAAAGAAAATATCATAAACAAGTACTCAATTGATTTTACTATAGATAGTCCCCGTGGATACAATACATATTCTCACTAATATTTTACTACAATTAACCTCGTATACTTACGAGTCTTTTTTGAGTGAAATAAAAGAGTGAACAAGTTTATGGCGCTGTTGCCGGGGACTGGTGTAATTTATAACTGCTATTCATTTTAGCTATTAGACCTTAATTTAAAGTTTATATTATAGTTTAGTTTATAATTTTTATTTCTCTAGTTGATTTGTGTTGTATTTTTGCAGGTAGTTTATGAACACTCGATCCAAATGTGCAAGAAATTTGATACCAATTAATCTAGAGATCGAAGCGACCATCCGACACAGAAGCACTTCAAGAATGCGAGTAGATAGGACGATATAAAAAGAATGGAAGAAATAGAAGTAATGCATAAAGAGATGGAGGAGTTGCGAGCTTTGATGAGACAACAACAACAACGACCTCCAGCCCACTGATTGGTGCTCCACCCATTTGAGAGCCGTCGAACCTCTAATTTCTGAAAATTTTGGAGGAGGACGACTACAAGCCATAGGTGCAAATAATTTAAAGTTTAAACCTACCTTAATATCTATGGTACAACAAAATCAATTTGGTGGTGGTGCATTATAAGATCCCAATGCACGTCTGACACAATTTTTGGAGATTAGTGACACCATCAAGATGAATGGTATGGGAACGATGTGATAAGGCTTTGATTTTTTTTTCTCTTTTAGGGATAAAGCGCAGTAGTGGTATCAATCACTAGATGAGGAATCCGTTCGGACATGGTCACGTTTATGTAAGAAATTCCTCAACAAATATTATCCACTTGGTATGAAATTGAGATTAGAACGAGATCAATTTGTTTAGATAATTTGATCAAGAGCCTTTGTATGAAGCATGGGACCGATACAGAGATATCTTACGAAAGTACCCCCGACATGGATTTGCAAATGATCAGCAGGTATGTAATTTCTATAACGGTTTATTAGAACTAACTCAAAATCAAATCGATGCAGCCGCAGGAGGAGCTTTATCATCATTGACTATTGATCAAGCTGTAGACTTGCTAGAAAAATGGCATCAAACTATGCACAATGGCCATCACAAAGGAATTCCGTAAGAAAGGTGGCTGAAATTTCTAACACGATAGATGGAATGACAAAGTTGTCTGCACAAATGGCTACCATAGCCCAAGCAATCACATTGTTGACTACAAATGCTATGTCACAATCTGAAAAATATTCAAGAACAAGCATTTGTAGCCCAAGACACACCGGAGGATGTGAATTTTATGCAAGGACGAGGCTACAATAACAATTATAGAAAGAATCTATTTGGACAGTTAGACTCAATTATTCTAATTCGAACAATTATGTGCAACCATCACCTGATTTCTTAGTTACAAATTGAGTTATAAATAATAGAAAGAAACTGATTTGGAGAATATACTTGCATCCTTTATGCAAACCACAAAGTAAAGGATGGATACGAAGGCATCAAAGGTTGATAATTTAGCCGTCACGGTGAACAAGTTCACAACTAATATGGGAGCCCAAATTAAATCATTGGAGATGTAATTCGGCCAATTGGCTAAAGCAATAGGAAGTTAACAAAAAAAAAAAAAGGTCAATTTCCTAGCAATACGAAAAGTTCACCTAAAAGAGCAGTGTCAAGCTATAGAGTTAAGAAACATAAAGCAATATAATGGTCCTACAATGCCTACGAATGAAGAAGTTGAAGTAAACACTGACAAAGAAAGGGAATTGCGAAAACCACAAGAACTCCCAAAAGATGCGGTAGAGAATGGGGGTGTGAAAACATTCAAATGTATACCACCGCCGTTATACGTTTCACCACTACCATTCCCTCAAAGGCAAAAGAAGCAAACAAAGGGTGCTTAATTTACTAAGTGTTTGGAAATATTCAATAAATTGTCAATCAATATCCATTTTGCTGAAGCTATTGAACAATGACCTAACTATGCTAAATTTATGAAGGATATTGTGGCAAAAAAAAAAAAAAAAGGGAGAATTGAAGATTACGAGATGGTCAATCTAACTGAAGAGTGTAGTGCAATTCTAAAAAGGAAGCTTCCACAAAAATTGAAAGATCCAGGGAGTTATACAATTCCTTATGTGATTGGTAACACTTATTTCAATAAAATGTTATGCGCCATTATCTATATTTAAGAAATTGGAATTGGGAACGGTGAAGCCATAATTCATTACATTATAATTAGTTGTGTGAAACATCCTAAAGGAATTATAGAAGATGTGCTAGTAAAAGTTGATAAATTCGTATTTTATGTGGATTTTATTGTATTGGAGATGGAAGAAGACCACAAAGTGCCATTGATATTAGGAAGACCATTTCTAACTACTGGAAGAGCACTTATTGACGTGCAAAAAAGGAGGCCTAACCTTGATGGTTAATGATGAGAAAGTTGTATACTCCTTGTATGATGCAATGAAGTTTCAAGAGGATGTGGAGGAATGCATAGTCATGGATGTGATCCAGACATGTGTAGATGAAGAGCAAGCCAAGAGCTGCCCAACCGAATCACTTGGATTTTGTATAAGCCATTCTATTTCTTCTTGTAAAAATATTCTTGATTTTGATAGTGTGGAATTACTTGACATAAGTGGTGGATCTACATTATGTTGCAGATACATTTGATGGAATGATGGACGACGATCATGGAAATGAGCCCGAGCTTGTTGATATAGCTCCTCAAAATATCTTCTCGTATGCTCTCTGAGATACTCAAATTCCTCAATTGCTAATTGATGCATTCTGTCAATTGTCCTTTCCTAAAATTACATTTTAATAAATAAAAAAAATTAAAATAACACACATATGTTAATATATAAAAATATACTTGTTTTAAAAATGTTAATGTACCAAAAATTCTATTGATGCATTAGATGTTGGTTGAGATCCCTCCCGCACACCTAATCCTGGAGTTATCAAATACTGTGTAATTTCTTGATACCATCCCATATGCCCATTGTCCACTTCAGCTTCTTGTTGGCCAATGAAGGGGCAGAAACAATATAATGATTTCCAGTAACCCACAAATGCACAAACACAAAGTGAGTTTCAGCCCAATTTTGATTTGGTAGTTCTTTACGACATGTATTGTGCAATGAATTATGCACTGGCAAAATCATTGGTGGAATTGGCTGCAGCATACCAAATTGTCTATACGATCAGGGTAATATAGCTCAATAAGAGAATAATGAATGAGTAGACATTTTGATATCCATGTATCAGTATTAGTAACAATGCCTTCATCAATATATGCATGCACCGCCTTTGGGGTTTGCTCACAAGGTCTCCAAATAAACTGAAAATATAGTAAGTTTATATAAAATCAAACAAATTTAATTTAAAATTTTTTAATCATAAGTTGTTATACCTCATCTGGAGTTTGTCTATTTAAGTACTCTCAAATAGTCTTGACATTGTTGTTGAGACTGTGAGTGAAATTATGGTATTGTAACCATTCTCCACCATAAGGTGCACCGAGAAGAATTCGACCTACACCATTAATTGGCCCATATCGTCTCGCACATTCTAGGCCTCAGGAATGTAATTTGCGACCAAGCCTAAATCTGTAATATAAAAGATAACTAGGCCATTTTCATAAAAACTACTAATTTATTAACTTGGAAAAAAATAATAATATAATGTTAGATTGAATAAAATGCACTTGAAGTAATTTCATGGCCCCGCCAATATGTGAATGACCTCTACGTGCCGCATTGCATAATTGGTGATACATAAAACTCAAGACTGCACTCCCTCTACTGAAATCATGGCTTTCTCAAATATTCTCTAATTTAGATAAATACAACAATGATCCGTACCTTCTTGAAGTATCAGGACTCATAATAGAACCTGATAAAATCAACGCACATCCACGTGCATACTGTTCAGCACGATACTGTGAGGTGTCATCTGTTACTGGATTATTGCTGAGATGTTTACCTAGTGCAATTAGTGAAAACCTTGATCCTTTTAAATCAGTTGCATTAAGGATCCATCTTAGTAGATCTCCATATTGTGTACTCCAATACTCAATACTCGATTGGGTATCCTCACTAATAACCGCCTTACCATCAACCGGTAGACCTAAAATAAAGGCAACATCTTGTAGAGTGACAGTCGCCTCCCCATATCTAAAGTGAAATGTGTGGGTCTCAGGCTGCTATCTCTCAACTAGTGCGCTGATCAAGCTTTGATTAATCGGGTAGTCACCACACCTATAAACATCATAAAATCCCATTTGATATAAAATAGATACAACCCGATAATGTAACCTCTGATTGTGTCTGAGTCTATCACCTGTCTCATCATTATTATCATAGTCATCATGAAAATATCAAGCCTCCAAAATATGCCACTTCTATGTCTACATCTCAATACAGATTCCACATCTCCCTCAAATACGTCTTGGGATTGGTGGTTGTCTTATTCGGTTAAGACCCGATGATCAATGGGACCCGTACTCTCCCAAGTGGTCCATCCTACAATAAGGTCAAATATAAAAAATCTCACATTAGAATAATGTTAAGCTTCATAGTGACAAATATATAAATTTATATATAAATATATTTGTTGCATGATGACATTCTATTAAGCTTATGAACAAATTATATCACAAAATAGCAAATATTAGGTAGATCACATTGCAAAAGTTCAATAAGAACATGGACATATTATATCACAAAATAGCAAATATTACGTAGGTCACATTGCAAAAGTTTAATAATAACATGACAGAAGTACAATTGGTAGATTTAAAATGATTGAGATGATTAAAGCTAAGATACAATATCATCTACGACGACTAGAAGATCTCGATTCAAAAGCAGGCCACTATTGTGTATGATATTGTTGTCTTGCACGTGCTTGAGGCCAATCCATTTCATTTTCAATTCTGGTAGTCTTATCTCGCCCCAATGCCTTGTGGCTCGCAATTATGGATTGTGGTACAACTCGAATGATGATTCATCCCAATAGTATTCATCTGGCAATGGGATAAA
This sequence comes from Caryopteris x clandonensis, assembly GCA_028749325.2. Lineage (NCBI taxonomy): Eukaryota > Viridiplantae > Streptophyta > Magnoliopsida > Lamiales > Lamiaceae > Caryopteris > Caryopteris x clandonensis. Next base: position 9,508,053 of record JAPYKT020000006.1, on the reverse strand, counting down.
CTTTCCACTATATATGTCTACATAAGAACTTGTATTATAGTTTGATCTCACAAAAACAGTTGGGTTCACTTCAAAATGTTGACAAGTTTGCATTGCATGTGAACACGGAATACCATTTTACTTCCATTTTCTGCAGGTGCACTCTCTCACAGATAACTTCACAACATGTGTGAAACAAGAAGTTGATCTCGGAGCAAAAGTTTTCACTGAAGCCGATTGCTCTGAAAAATCAAGTTTGTACACAATATGATGTAATGCTTGTCATTGAAACTGATCATAGTGCTTATATATCATCAGGCCATGGTTGATTCCTTTATTGCATTGCACGACCTAATGATAGTCTGTCAAAAAAATATTTTGTTGACCGATAAAAGGTAACTTGCAAAATTGCACAAATTGGGAGTCGTCTTGCACCATTTAACACTCCATTCATGCACTCTAATAAGTTCGTTGTCATTATCCCACACCTCCATCCTCCATCATGTGCGAGGGTCCATTTAGAATCACCAATCTTCTTCAAATAAGCATATCCTCTCTTGTTTAAGGCCTTGAATTAATCCATAACATTGTCAAACTCTCTACTTGTAAAGGTTGATCCTGCCTCCCAACACATATCCTTTAACTTAACATTCTTAACAACAGTGTTAAAATTCGAGCAAACATATCTTAAACAGAAATGATGAATGCCACGAGGGGGCTGAAAATCATTGTTGTATTTAGCAGCTTCAATCAATCCAGTGTGCCGATCGAAAATGAGACATATGCCTTCAACTCCACCAATTATGTGCTTTGACAACTTCTTAAGAAACTATCTCCATGAAGCAAAATTTTCTTCATCAACAATAGCATAAGCCAATGGCTGAAGTTGTTGGTTGGTGTCCATTGCTACAGTAATCAACATCTTGTGCTTATATTTGGTGTAGATATGGGTTCCATCAACACTAATAACCTTGCGACACTGTTGAAAATCGTCATTGCATGGCTAGAATGCCCAAAACACATAATTCAACATCTTTATACCAGTAGTCTCATTATCCATATGATGCTACTTTATGATTGTGCCTGGATTCCATTTTCTTATAGCTTCCATAAACTTTGGCAACTTTCTTATATAGCTCTCCCATGTGCCAGACACATTTTCTCTTGCACGTTTCAAACCATGCAATGCCTTATGATATGAAATTTTATATCGGTACTTATCCTTAACTTGTTGGACAAACTTAACTTCATATTCGGGATCAGTCTAAACCATACCCGTTAGCAACGTGGCAATCATGTTCTTACATAGGTTCTGATGAGCAACAGAAACAACATTCATGAAGCATGTGTGAGGGCCTTCGTACTTAGTGATTTTCCACAAATCAAATTTATTCTTCAAGACTTCATATAGCCCCCATTTTCAATTTGTGGCCCCATGTTGTTTTTACGTCAAACTTTCCATAATTCAGGTGTAATTTCAACAACACAATATTCACGTCTTACTACACGAACTGAGAAATCCTTGACTGCACCTTGCAAATTCTTCTTATCTTTGAAGACCATTCATTTAGCTAGTACTCCTTCATTAGTATCATAAGCCTAAGTTTCTTTGGTCTATCAATGAGTCAACAAGTATTTTTGGGCATGATGCATTGAAAAATAGGATGGTAGGATGCATTGCATATTCTGCATGCATGTTTGGTGTTGCAAATTGTTGCCTAGATGATGATGTGCCATGGTCATATTGATTATATAAATCGTGAAAATATTCAACATTAGAATTTTCTCCATCAAATTGATTGTTGAAACCACTGTCATACAATTCAGAATCTTCAATTCCATTAACACCTAAACTGTCAACCAAAGGGTTGTTAGCCTGAACTTCAGATGATTCATATTCATTGAAATTTGGTATTTCAATCTGGGAATCATGGTGGTTAGGATTTGAAGTTCCTCCAATGCCAATACTTGTGAAGCCTTGTGTGACGAATGTAGGACTAATGGTGTCATCACCTCTCAAATATGATGCATATTGATAGTATTCATTACCTAGAGGAAGGTCCACTGTAATATTGGGCTGAATTCTTCAGTGTTAACATAAATGTGCACGTATTGATTTTCGACATTAGGGGTAACGAAACCATAAATCCTCGTCATTGTTATTTGGAATTTGATGCAACATATTATTTCAAATAATTCTCCAAATACCTTTAATGTATATAGATTACTATCGATATTCATTAGTTGGTATAAAATTGAAAGCAACCCCTGATATCCAATATCACGAGATACTCTTTTTCTACTGATAGATGGATGATCAGTGACACGTCCATCGTGAACTATCACTCCGACTTTATTTGATGTCTCCATAATATTCGAAGTTACGTAATTTGAACTTGAGATACATAATAAATAAAGAATTAAATAATTTATTATTTGTAAGCATTCATTAATATCCCACCTCGAAGATTAGACAATACAATCTTTAAAGTGACATGATTTGAATTTGAATACATAATAAATCAAGAATGAATCAAATTATTAATTGTAAGCATTCATTAATATCCAACTTAAAAGATAGACAAAATAGATTATCATCATTTTAATTTGTTTTTAATTTTAAAAAAATTCTAAAGCTAAATATTGTTAGCATGAATTATCTAATATACAGTACATATATGGTTCTCTAAATTTAAACTTTATTTTATATCTACTTAGATATTTTAAGTATTAAACACTTTTACAGTTTAAATTTGCTAAAAAGATGAAGATGATGATTATATTTGCTCTATTATTTCATATAGTAAACATATAATATTAGTATTTATGTAGTAAACTAAATTAAATATAATTAATTTTTTGTAGATTTGAATCGTTGAACTAATTTAACTAATTAAGGCACTTATTTATACTAAAATTGATCTTGGTATCAAATTGAAATAGATTATGAAGATATTGGCTCGAAAAATTCTTAGATCAACACAAATGAATTCTTAGGTTATGTTTACTATGGTTGATTAGCCTGAATTAGGATTTGTTATTGAAGCAAATCATCTATTTACTTGACATGAACAAAAAGGTAAGTTAATCTGAAGCCCGGGATAGCACATAAATCGAGGCTAATTTGTCTGATAGGGAATCCCTCCCCTCCCCCTCAGACAACTTATCCCTAGTGGTAGAAATGATTTGTAATTACCATTTTGTCCTTACTGACATGTTAAATAACAAAAAATTATATCCTTTCTAGTTGAAATAATCAAAGCCCTTCTTCTTCTGTTGAACTCAAACCTTAGCTTTTCCTAAATTGAGAAGATACATGGCGGCTGCACATCAACGGAGATTTCCAGCCGTTTGGTGGATGAGGGAAACTTTTGGCATACCACACCTTCAGCTTTGTACGAGAATGTTTTTCTACTTGATCTTTGGCATGTGTTTTCCTTTTGATTTGGTGATTTTTGGGGAAGGGAGGGTGAGATAAAGGGTTGATTTTAGGAAATTGGGATGTAGAATTTTTAGAAAGGCAGATTATACAGGCGGTCGGCTTTGCAGTTGACACATAATTTAGTTGCCGAACCTCATTTATGGTTGTATATAATTTTTTTCTCTCATCAATTTCTAGTGCTCCAATTAGAGGGGAAAGGAAAGTCAATACAAAAATTATGTTATATGGGTGTGATATTGTTGTTGGCAAGACTGAGAATGCTGAATCTATATTTCATTTTTTATAATGGCATTTTTTTCTTTTTCTTTTTTCAAATTAATATCTTCAAAGACATTATCAACCTTTTACAAATTTCAATTAATTAAAACCATGAAAAGATTTGGCGTCCGAGATCTAATGTTATTGTAGTGCAATAAATTATATATCTAAAATTTAAGGGTATATTAGTAAAAGAACTACTATCTTATTATCAAGTAATGCTACTAACTAATAAACACAATAATTGAACGTAATAATCATTCGATATGAATACAATAACTTATACACAATCATAATATTACAGTATTACAGCAACAATCATAGATAACTTAATAAAAAATCATACAAATTTCTTACCTGAGTGAAGCTTGGACTATGGTATAATTGTGTCAAGAAAGAGAGGAAGCGGTGGCAAATCGATTCTTGGTTTTGTTAGTGGCATCAATATCCTTGGTCCCGTTATTTGATGAGAACATATTTGATAATATTACAAAACTATTTTTTTTTTTTTTAAGAAACATAATTTTGTTAATATTTCCCAATGGTGAACAAAAACAAGAAAAAGAAAGAAAACTGTGAATGGTATTCAGTCAAAGGTTGATTCACTTTTCAGCTTCACAAAGGCTGGAGACAAGGTTGATTATGCGCATGCTACTATTGTACTTCAAGCAATTTCATCTTTTATGTGACAATTAATTGTCCGTATTTGCTAGGAAAGAAAAGTAGTTTCGCCACCCACAGTGGCGACACTCATTAAAAAAATATTTATATACAAAAATAGTGTCACCTTTGCCATAGGCGATATTATTATTTAAAAAAATGCATAAATCGGTGAAATATGTATGTCGCCATCGGTGGAGGCGACTAAACGTATAGTCGCTACCACCAATGGTGACTTCACCTAAAATTTTAAATACTACAAAAGATACCTTATTTTGATAACTTTAATTGAACAGTACGTTAGTCAATCAACTTTAATTGAACAGTACGTTAGTCAATCAAAAAACCCCTTGATTTTAGTTGACTTCGAAGTGAAACTTTTAAAAATAGTTTTTAGACTTATTTTTATTTTTATATAATATTTTTAAATATTCTTATAGAAAATAATTTAAAATATTTTATGTAAATATTATATTTATTTCACTTATTTTTCAATGTTTTAAAATTCGCTAGGCGTTTGACTAGCGCCTAGGGCCTCGATGGTGCCTAGATACTGCCTAAGCGGCACAAACAAATAATTACAATTAAGATCTAAATTTTCTTATATTATATATGTTTTCATCTTAAAAAAAACAAAGAAATGTTTTGCTATATTTAAGATATAACTACTAATATCATTTTATTTTTTCGGTTGAAACATAAATGATGCGTTATTTTTTGTGAATTTTGAAGCTTTAATATTTCAATTATATTATATTTGTATGAAACATATAATGAGTATGATAATATATTATTTTTTGATAATAACAACATCCTCCTAATGTTGAAGAAGCTTCATTTTTGTTATGAGCTTGGATTTTAAAAATATTTATTTGAAATCTTACAATTTAGAAAAAATTCTGCTTTTGTCGATTGCTGCTCATTTTTTATGAAGGTTAAAAAGAAAGAAAGGAAAAACCCTAAAACAAGAAGGTGCAGGCTTACAAAAGAAGGAGTTGAATCGTCTTTATCACTATATATAGTGCTAGGTGTTGTAGTTTCCAGAAAGAGTGTGCCAACATATCAAAAATAAATAAAAAATAAAAATATGAAATCTATACATGATCTATTTTTTAACTTTACAAAAATATTCATATAAGAAATGTATATGATTCATTTCAATAGAGAGTTGAAAAATTTGAATTAAATACTTACAAGAACCTCTTAATAACTATAGAAAAAATTATAACAGAAGAAAATACTGAAAAAAATCTATGGTAAGAGAACATTTATTTTATATTTTATTTCATGTTTCCTCAATTCGACCCCATTATTTCATAATTTTCTTTGATACATTTAGTAATCGAATAAAGTTGTTTACTGAATAGTATATCTAGCAGAAATCCTATCTTTTACATTAATATTTAGTCTAGATATATAATAATTAAACCCGAGTGAATTGTGCAATAGAATTCATAACTAAAAAGATTGATATTTGATTTACTTTTTAAAATTTATTCTCAAATTCTATCACGTCTATTTGATGCTATTGTTTTTTAAATCTACTAGTTCTCACGTTAGTAGTAAATTTTATAATATTTATGATAATATGATAGTAACTTATTAATTAATAATATAACTATTAAGTAGTATTCATTATTTTGTTTTGTGTCAATCTAATGTGTGGAATGGGTTGTCACCTTTATATAATAAATTAATAATTTTATAAAATATTTATATAAAAAAAATTCAAAAATAGTAATAAAAAGTTAAAGAATACCATAATAGTAATGAACTTTTAATAAATATTTAATTTTAAATAAAAGTATCTCACAATTTTGTTTTGTAAAAATATTTTAAATACCATAATGTATCACACTTAAATTAGTAAAGAATATTTTGTATTAATAATTAATATTATATATAAGTATAAGGCATATATCTAAATTTGTTTCCCTCCTAAATGTTATGTCTAAAAGTAATGACAAATTATTTATTAGTTAATATTCTGATTAAAAATAATTAGCATACAAATATTGATTACATGATTTAGCCATAATATTGAATTTGGAGCAGATTTGATGCATTTCAGAACAATATCCAAATTCTATTTAACAAGATCAATATCCAAATTTACAGTAGATATCAGCGTTCAATAACACATTAAAAACAATGAAAATACAATGGATAATATTGAATATGAATATTAAAATAAATTTGAAATCCAACATAAGTTTCTAAAATAAATCAATTCAGATCTTTGATTATTAATTTAAAGTTCATATTAATGTGATATAGATATCCAAATTGGATTTTAAATCTTAATTTAATAATTTTAATTTTCTTGAAATAAACTAATAATATAATTATATTTTCTAGTAATTTCCTTTCAAATATGAATTAATTCAAATATTTAGTTAAGAAAATTCTATTAATCCAACAGAAATATCAAGTTTGGATTTGAATCTTAAGATATAAATTCAAATACAATTCCTATTTCGATAATATTTGATTTGAACTTTCTTAATTACATTCATAATCAAATATGTTAGATTATTTTACTAATATATTCTTTAATAAATAAAATATTTATGTACAAAAACTATCTACATACATCACACGAAATGTGACAATAGTATATATATAATATGAATATTAAATTTCATGACATTATTACAAATCTCGAAACTACTTATATATTAAATTATTACAATTTCTTTTATATTTTTACACTTCATTCGGCCTTTCTAACTATTTTTTATATGTTCGAATTTATCTTCTGTTCCATTCCAAACTTTCATAATTCAGCAATGCAATTACTAATGTCTGCGCTCATTTTTTAGGGAGTATAAACGCTACAAAGAACAAGTTTTAATCGTGTAGAACCCATTGTGAAATTTGGGCAAATAAGCCCATCAAGTCCCTCATCATTAGAGATGCAAAGGAATTGAATCAAATTGAATATTAGGAGATTTAATTCAATTAATTTATTTATTATCGAAACACTATGTATGATTTGATTCATTTTGATATTGATACTAAATATATTATGGTCAGGATACCTCTTTTCTCATGTCATGTTCTGTTTTTATATTATTATATTTTTAATATATATTTAAAATATATGATATATGTATAAATATATTATATCCATGTTTTTTTTTTTTTTTTTTACTTATTATGTATAATATAAATAACAAAATTTTAATTTTACAATCTTTTTAAGCCAACATATATTAATAACATATGAGATACTACAAAAATATTTTCAATATCATTTATTTATTATTCATTTAAAATCTTGGTTTTATATTAAACCTTTAAAATAATATTATATAGCAATATTGCAGTAATAGAAACTCAACTTAGAGTCCCGCCCATCCAGTGATTCGCAACAAACTACTGCCCCATCATAGGATGAGGCTAGTCTGGGTCTACAAGTACACACTTGTCCCGCCGCCCGCCTTATTGTCATTCCTAATTGCATAAAGTTTTAGATAATATGTGCTTATTTCTTTATGATACATTAGCAATCATCAACAAATAAACGTGTTGCCCATTTGCTAGATATATCATTCCCTTTCTTAGCTTCTTATAATAAGCAAATAAGCAAATTTCTGAAATAGTCCATATGCACCATCCACCATTTCTGAAATACTTACACTGAAATGTGTAAGTATTGCAAACAAAAGATATAATACAATTCTAGAACAAGAGATCCTAGATTACATGCCATACATATTGTTCTGATGCAGTAATAAACGGCTAAAAAAATGTAAATGATGCAAACAAAATCTGACCAAGAAACTTTTTGTACCTCATCATTCGAACATCATCAACCTATGTTCAAACAAGTGAATCCATCGACCAAGTTCTTACCAAAGTGCCTCTTATTGAGTGTGGTGCAAGTGTATTTGAATATATTGTTACTATTTAGTCGATGCATGAATTTGACTTTTTCTCCATAAGACGATATTGCCCCGTGTTTGGTGCTCACAGTCTGCGGCAACCAACCCCAAGATCCAATGACTAGGAATATAAGGATTGCTACACAACGATTCCGAAAGTTATTGATGAATTCCAAAAGTTATCGACGAATTACTTTGTACTCAAAAATTTCTTTTAAACTTAGAGAGAGAATACTACAAATGCTAGAATGTTTTGTATGCAAATTGTATGCTAGAATACTTCAATTCTGCCATATCTTGGATTCATAAGAATTTTTTCTATTTGAAGTGGACAAAATTCGCACTTATGTAAGTGACCTCCTATAAAGAGTATCCTGCAATACTCTACCCTAAATGTATAAGAATCATTAAAAGCATTGATGCTTATCCTCACCACACTTCTGTAAATTCGTACTGGGCAGCTGCGAGAATAGGTATTCGATGTGTTCCAAGTTCACAACTGAACATTTCATAACTTAGTTTTCTCATTGAACCAACTTTATGTGATCTCCACTCATCAAGGTTGAGTTACCTCTATAAATGTTCTTCACTGTGTGGGTTTTAACCCCACTCCTCTTAATGCATTGTACAATAGATCTCGGTTAATACCTTTTGTCAGTGGATCTATCCTTTGACTTCATGGAGCCGATGGAAATTTTACCACCAAAGATCATTTGTTTGACGATGTTGTGTATCCTGTGAATATGTCGAGACTTATCGTTATACATACTACTTTCTGCTCTCCTAATTGCTTACATGATGTTACAATATATCATAATCAGAGGCATAGGTTTTATCCAAAAAGGAATATCCTCTAAGAAATATCTAAGCCATTCACCTTCTTCATTGGAATTGTCCAGCGTAAAAAACTTCGACTCCATTGTGAAACGAGCTATGCATGCTTGCTTGAAGGATTTTCAGGATACCGCTCATTCACCTATTGTGTATATATATCCACTTGTGGACTTGGAGTCTTTTGTATCTGATATCTAGTTTGCATCATTGCATCCTTCTTAATACAGTAGGATATCTAGTATAAAATATTTCATGATTCATTATATGTTTCAAATACCTTAAAACCTTAGGTAGTGCTATCCAATGATCCTTTCCTGGATTGCTCGTGAATCTGCTAAGGTTATTAACTAAGTATGCAATGTCAGGGTGTGTACAACTAGTTAGGTATATGAAACTGCTAATAACCCTTGCAGAGTCCAGTTGAGATACTGGGTCTCTGTTTTCGGCTAAGTATAAACTTAGTTCAACCGGTGTCTTAGCGAAGAAAGTCCAGAGCCTTAAATATCTTGAGTACATTCTCAACAAAGTGATATTGTGATAGGATAGTTCCATCAGACGTCCTAGAAAACTTAATTCCTAGTATAAAGTTTGCTAGAACCAAATCTTTCATGTAAAAGTTGTTTTTTTAATATATTCTTAGTTTTTACTATTATATCATGATTGCTTTCAATGATGAACATATAGTCTACGTATAGACTGATAATTACATAATTATCTGGTGTGCCCTTAATGTAAACACATTTTGTCAAACTTCTCATGACATTGTTTAGGGACTTGTTTTAGGCCGTTTAGTGGCTTGAAAATTTTACATACTTTATGTTCTTGTCTGACTTCAACAAACCCTTTAGGTTGTTCCATGTAAATCCCTTCTTCTAATTCCCCATTCAGGAATGTTGTTTTTACATCCATCTGATGTATTTCAAGGTTATACAATGTTGTAATGGCTATGAGCACTCCAATGGATGTGATTCTCTTGAAAAGTTAGTACGTGTTAAAGAAATCATATCATTTCTTTTGTTTGAACCCCATGGTCATTCCCTAATTTATGTCGGGAATTCACAATTTGTGCATCATGTATCAATATGTACTGCTATCATGAATGAAAATGCAATCAATAATCTTGGGTCCTATTTTCACATGTTTAGGTTTATGTACTTCAACTTTGTTTGGCACGCCCATACTTTAAGATAATTGTAGGAATGCTTTATTCCTTTCCATAATTAATATGGACTTTTGTCCCTTTCTTGTGTGGGAACTTGTTGAGAATGTGATTAGCTGAAAGCACAGCTTCCCCCTACATGCTATGGGGTAAGCTTGAGCTGATCAACATACCATTCATCATCTTCTTTAGAGTTTGATTTTTGCGCTCAACAACGTCATTCAACTGAGGTGAGTATGGAGTAATTGTTTGATAAATAATATCATGTTCATTGCAAATTCTTCAAAGGGGGCAACATATTTTTCACCCTTGTCACTTTGAATTATTTTGATTCTTATGTTAAGTTGGTTTTCAATTTCATTCTTATAGCTTTGAAAGCTTCAATAGTTTCGCATTTTCCTTTCAAAAAATATACATAATAATACCTTATGTAATTATTGGTAAATGTGATGAAATACTTTTTCCCACCTCTAGTTTACACAAACTTCAAATCACATGTGTCGGTATGGATTAACTCTAGAGGCGTAGTATTTCTCTCCATTGAATGGAAATGTGCTTTGGCCATTTTAGCCTAACATAAACTTCAAACGTGTTTTGTGAATTAAATTTCATTGTAGGTAATAAACTTAAACTTACTAGCTTTTGTAGGTTGTTTAAACTTACATATCCTAATCTATCATGTCATAAATTAGAAACTCAATCAAGTAAGAATAATTAATAATTTTACTATAATCAAGCCGCTTAGTCTTAATGTGTACAAGTATTACATTCATCTTAAAGAGCCATTTTTTCTAAGTATCCATTTCTTATGATTAACCACTTTTCGCCAGTTCAAAATTGCCAACATCAAATACTAGCCTAAATTCGGATTTGCTTAACAGCGAACTAGATACTAAGTTTTTGTGAATGTTCAAGACATACAACACATCCACAAGTATTAGCTCTTAGCCCGAGATCTTCTTCAACGCTACTTTCTCCAAACCAACCACGTTGTGAGTTCCTAGGTTTTTCATGAACAACTTCCTTCCAGTAATTGGAGTTTAAGATGAAAACATCTCCTTTTCTGAGCAAATGAGGTGTGTAGCCCCAGCATCCACCCACCACTCTCTTAGATTGTCCACCAAGTTTGCTTCAAATATGATAGCTCACAAATTTTGCTCAGACATTTCTAAAGCAGCATATTTTTCCTCGGTTTTATGAGCTTGACTTTGATTGTCTTTCTTTGGTTGTCGACAATCCTTGGTCATATGACCGGGCTTGTTATAGTTGTACTAGTTGCCTTTGAATCTTCCTATTTTCTTCATCTTGAGGTCTGAGTGTGACTGTTTGTTGCCCATCAATTTTCTCCTCTTGTTAGGATTTGTTTCGATCAAGTGTACTTTTACTTCCATCGAAACTCTGATGTTCTTGACTTCAATTTTTTTACTGTCTTTCTCAATATTTAGTCTCACGATCAGGTCCTCAAGCCCCGTTTTCTTTCTCTTGTGCTTAAGGTATTTCTTAAATTCATTCCACAATGGTGAAAGCTTCTCAAGGATATCAGCTAATTGAAAAGATTCACTCATTTGCATTCCTTCGGCATGTATGCCATGCAGAAATAGTTGTAACTCTCGTACTTAGTCCAAGATGGTCTTTGAGTCCACCATCTTGAAATTCAAGAACCTTCCGGCAACGAATTTCTTCATTCTAGCATCTTGTGTCTTGTACTTTTGCTCTAGAGAGTCTCACAACTCTTTTACAGTTTTTTTAATTGCATAGACAGTTTACAAGGAGTTGTCTAGCCAATTTAGTGTGTAGCTTCGGCACAGGAAGTCACTGTGATTCCAGGCGTTCAATGTCGTCTGGTTTTGCTCGTCGGCCTCTTTTATCAGAAATAGTTGGCGCATCTTATTTCAAGAACCGAAAAAGGTTAAGAGTCGTCAGGAAAAACAACATCTTCTATTGCCACCACTTGAACTCGTTTCCATCAAATTTTGCCAGTCTTTCAGCGTGAACAGGTGCTGCTAGAACAGAACTTGTAGTCATGTTCAAATACTCTAAATCTTATCTTATGATTTTTGAGTGTGGTGTAGGAGTATTTGAATAAATTGTAACTATTTAGTTGAGGCAAGAGTTTGACACTTTGTCCGTAAGATAAGATTTCCCTATAATCAGTGCTCACAAACTACAAAAATCGTCCCCAAGATGCAGCAACTAGAACTTAAGGATCGCAGCACAATGATTCCAACTATACTTGGAACTTTCTTTTAGACTCAGAGAGAGAATACTATAAATGCTAGAATACTTCGTATGCAATTGTAGTGGAGTATCTTGAAATGAATGATTTGGGGATCTATTTATAATATTTGAAGAGATGTGGTTTGCATTCGCGAATAAGGGCTCTAATACCACTGTTGGGTATCGTTGTCGAGACCTTCGCCCAACTCAGGTTGTGGTTCCCATCGTTATTGATTAGTGATACGATGTGGTCCATTCCTAACCAAACTAAAAACCCAATAACTCGCTATCACTCTCTTACACACACAAGTATATCCCAAATGGTCTAACATAAAGTAAGAAAATGGAGAATAGAGAAGATAATAGAGTAACGTTTTGGTTTTTCGTATATGGAGGCTAGTAAATATCATCACATATATAAGTGTATATGAGTTGACCTAGGGTTGCCATGAGTTTGAGTTGGTTTAGGAAAATATATTTTTGGGCCACATCAAGTGGGGCATGAGAACAACAATCTCTACCTTGGCACAAACCATATTACTGATCATGAGGCAGAAGCATATAGCACATCATCACCGTGCTTCCTTCTGTAAGACACAAAGTCAATACAAGAAGCAACCAGTGGACACAAAGTCTAAGTTTGGATATGATGTCTCTCACCAAGGGAGATACAAGAACATAAAGTCTAGGTTTGGACACGAAATTCGAGACATAAAGTCTCTCACCAAGGAAAATACAAAGACACACAATCCAAGTTAGGACATGAAGTCTGAGACACATAGTCTTGCACCGAAAAAAATATGAGGACATAAAGTCTAGGTTTGGACATGAAATCCGAGACATGCAATCCTCACCAAGGGATATACAAATTGTTCCACCTCAAATGGAGTCATATCAGACAACTAGTAAAAAACACATAACCGGCAAGCAAACAAATTAGAATCATTTAGAAAAAATTTAGAAAAAATGATGAACCGACTCATTACCAACTTATAGCACAGTTTACCATTAGACCAAAGTCTAAAGCTTTTTACTTATCCAAATACCCTAAGAAAATATATTTCTTATAAATGCATATATCAAACCACACAAAAGGTTTATGATCACTAACCCCGAATCAGCTGAACAAGAATCAAATCACATGTTACCAATCAACACATATCTGCAGGCACGGACATATCCAATTATCACCAAGATAAAAATATCCAAATAAACACACGAATTCACATAATCGAGTTTACACAAATAAATTTCATTTTTCACCCCTTGATGATTCCACAAAAAATCAACAATAACCAGAACAAATTCACACAGAATCCTATGGGTAACTGGTAAATATGAAATCTAACACAATAGTTATAGAGAGACAATCAAGACAGTTTATATGGAGACATATGAAATGTGTATCCAGAATCTATCAGCAATTCATTTTCGTTAGAATGCAAAGAATTCATAGACATTTTCTCACACACATCAGTCACCATTAAAACCTCAACATAATCATCTAAAACTTTATTAGAGTTCTTTTCATGAGTTTGTTTGCCAGAAATAACCTTTTTCCGTTGTTTCCCTCTAACAAACATCATTGACTCACTTTTCACCCTCCGAATTACCCTTTATATCCATCTTTTTACTCTTGAGAGCGTTCTTGATGATTTCAAGCGAGATTTCATCCCTGCCATACTTAATAGCAGACTGAACGTCCCCATAAGAATTAGAGATGGCATTTAGAAGGACAATAAGTGAATAGTCGTCAATGTTTATCATAAGTTTGTTTGATATCTTGAATTAATTTTATGCAGATATCCAAATTTTCATCCATATCCTTGTTTAGGTCAAGTTTGAACCAAAAGAATTTTTCCAAGAAGAACAATTTACACGAAAATGTCTTGTCAGTAAAAAGTTCTTCAAGTTTTCTCCAAAGTTCTTTGGTGGAATCTAGCTTCCCCACTTTCCTAATAAAAGAATCATACAGGTTCAAGATAATCAAAGAATATGCTAGCTCATCCATATCAGATTTCCTCTCTTCCATTTTGGTTTTAGAAAATGTAAGGTAATAATCTTATACACCTTTTGTTGTATAAGAGGAGTCCCTTCATTTTATGTTGTCAGATACTAAAATCAGACTTACCATCAAACGGAGCAAGATATGAATTAGATAGAGTAGCCATATTTCACAAACAAGCAAGCATCAAAACACAAACACGTTGAGGGTAACCTTACTAACCTTGTAGCACATGTTGATATATGCAGCGAAAATAAAGTAGATAAATAACCAATATCACACAAAACATAATCTATCAGTAAATCAATGATCACGCATTCATGTGGATTCTACCAGAAATGAATATCAATCATATACCAAATCTCATGGTGTCTATTCTGAAATATAAAAGAGTATCAGCCTTTTTTCCAGAGCGAGACCCTAGGTAAGGGTCTCAGAATAAACTTTACGAGGTCCCGGGTCAGCTGCACTAAAGGGGGGAGTGGGCTTGTACATGGGTGCACTTGCTACAAAGTCCCCCTCGTCTACACAGGAGTAGGAAGTGTTGTAGCGGATTGACCACATTTTGTCCCATGAATAGTAACCCACAATAACGGGAGAGCCTTGTCTCGATGCAACCGTGGCTCTGATACCACTGCTGGGTATCGCTATCGAGACCTTCGCCCAGCTTAGGTTGTAGTTCTCCTTATTATTGATCATTGATACAATGTGATCCAATCCTGACAATAACTTAAACCGGTAACTCATAATCATTCTTTTACACACACAATTGTACCCCAACCGATCGAACACAAAGTATAAAATTGAGAATAGAGTACCGTTCTGATTTTTTGTATATGGAAGGCTAGTAAATATCATCATATATATAAAGGTATATGAGTTGATTTAGGATTTCTATAAGCTTGAGTTGACTTAAAGGAAATAAATTATTGGGTCATGACCACACTATGTGGCATCATCAGAATTACATAATTATTCATATTGTGGATCTTGAAATCCTAGTACGGATACAAGAAAGATGTGTTTCATCTTTCTGCAGCATATTATCACGGACTTGTTCCCTCAACAATGAACCATGCGGCCTTAGCTTGTTTCCGCCCCTCGCGGTTGCTAAGTCAGCCTCTCTCGAAAGTGAAGTGTGTGCAAAAGTGTTGGCAAGAAAGTAAAGAGAGCAAGTGTTTGGAGGAAAGCTATATTCACTCAAACTCACTTAATGAGAACTTGATGGTTACAAATGAAATGGATGCCCCTATTTATACTACTCCACCTCCTCAACAGACGGTGGAGATCGATTTGATCCTATGGTGGAGATTAAGTCTCCAGAATTCTCTACAAGTTACCATACATTTGAAAAGTTCTACACACTCTCTAGAATACTCCTATCCAACCACAATTTTTTAGAGAATTCTATGTAGAAATGGGTATAAGTGTCGGCTAAGGGCTTGGGCTTGAAGATTGGGCTTGGCAAGGTGTAAACCTCTCAAGTTCAAGTGCAAAAATGGCCCAGGAGGCCCAATTTCGTGACATTCTCCCCCACCTATTCCGGCGGCGTCCTCGTCGCCTTGTATTGTTGAAGTTGTTCCTTGAACTGCCACAAGTTATCTTCGGGTTCCCATGCTGCCTCAGACTCTCTGGCAGTCCTCTCCACTTAATTAAGTACTCGGTGCGGGGTGGAACACCTCTCCTTCGGATAACTCACTTCGATAGCATCTCTTGAATATCTTCGTCGAATGACTTGGTGACTATTGAAGGTGCTCATTGTGAATACCCTCGGCTTTGGTCTTCTGTGTCTCCGTTGTATGGCTTCAACATACTCACGTGGAAGACCGGATGAATTTTCAAAGTGCTAGGTAGGTCAACACGATAAGAAACTTTGCCTACCTTAGCAATGATGGGAAAGGGGCCTTTGTACCTTCGTACCAAGCCTTTGTGCAAACTCCGTAAGGTTTTGAACTGTTGTGGCAAGAGCTTCACAAGGACTTGGTCCCCAATAGTGAACTCCCGGGGCCGCCTCTTTTTATCCGCCCACTTCTTCATACGCTTGCGGGCTTTCTCTAAGCATGCTCGAGCAATGTCGGCTTGTTCTTTCCATAACTTTGCCATCTTGGCTGCTCCCGGACTTTTTTCTTCAACGAGGGGTGTTTCCAGGGTGTGGGGAATCAGAGGTTGTTGACCCGTGGCTATATCGAATAGACTCCTTCCTGTGGCTTTACTCCTTTTCAAGTTATATGAGAATTGGGCAATATCAAGTAATTTGGCCCAATCTCGTTGATTGGAACTCACAAAGTGCCGCAGATAGCAGTCCAACAAAGCATTTGCCCACTCGGTCTGCCCATCCTTTTGCAGGTGAAAACTTGTAGAGAAGTTAAGCTTGATGCCAAGGACTTTGAATAATTTTGTCCATAGATGTCCTATAAAGCGGGGATCTCTGTCGCTCATGATATTCCTTGGCAACCCCCAGTACTTCACAACATGTTTGAAAAATTCCCTTGTTGCTTCCTCAGCGGTGCAATCTTTGGTACATGAAATAAAGGTACCATACTTGGAAAATCGGTCTATTACCACCATGATAGACCAATAGTCTTCCGACTTTGGTAGGGCGCTAATGAAGTCTAGGCTAATAGAATGCCACGGCCTTTCGGGAATGAGTAGTGGCTCGAGCAGTCCCGCGGGTTGCCTATTCTCCACCTTGTCTTGTTGACATACAAGATAAGTCCTTACGTAAAGCTTGACACTATCGTTCATTTGAGGCCAAAAGTATGTTGTCTCCAATAGTGCCATCGTGCGCTTTTGGCCCGGGTGTCCCACCCACTTTGTGTCATAGCATTCCTTAATAAGATCCCACCTCAAATTGTCCCACTTTGGAACAAATAACCGCCTGCCCTTGGTGTAGAGTAGGCTATCCTCTACCCAGAAGCGATGCGTCTTGCCTTCCTCGGCTAGCTTCTTAAGTTCCCTAGCCATTTGATCATGCTCAAGTCCCTCCTTGATGCGATCAATGACGTCCCCTTTGGCTAGGCTGATGGCAGCAAACTCCACTTTTCGACTAAGGGCATCGGCTACCACATTGGCTTTTTCGGGTTTATATTCCAACATGTAGTCGAATTCAGCAAGGAAGTCTTGCCATCAGGCTTGCTTGGGCGAGAGCTTCTTTTGAGTCTAAAAGTAGCTCATGGCGACATTGTCCGTCTTGATAGTGAAATGTGCTCTCAACAAGTAGTGTCGGCACACTCGCAAGCAATGGACCACAGCGGTCATCTCCTTTCCTTGCACCTTATATCGCCGATCAGTATCATTGAGTTTGTGGCTCTCAAATGCTATCGAATGTCCCTCCTGCATTAACACTCCTCCGATAGCAAAGTCGGAAGCATTTGTGTGTACTTCAAACACCTTGGTGAAGTCGGGTAAGGCCAAGACAGGTTCTTGGCTTACAGTGGCCTTCAACTCCTTGAAGGCTTCTTCGCATTCCTCGGACCACTCCCATGTTCTCCCTTTCTTGAGTAGGTCCGTTAAGAGACCGGCTCGCGCCGAGTGCCCCTTATTTAGTGCCCGGTAGTCCACGCACATCCTCAATGATCCATCGTGCTTCTTTTGGAAGAGTACCGGAGCGCCATAGGGTGCCTTCGAAGGTCTAATCTTTCCCGTGTCCAACAAGTCTTTGAGTTGCCTTCGAAGTTCTTGCAATTCGGGTGGAGCCATTCGGTAGGGAGCCATAGAGAGCGGTTTAGCACCCGGCTCCAACTCAATTTTATGGTCCACCTCTCGTCTTGGTGGGAGTTTGTTGGGAAATGATGTCGGCATGATGTCCTTGTTCTCCTCAAGGACCCTTTGGATGATAGATGGTACTTTCTCCATCTTCTTGGCGACTTTATGCTCCTCTTTAACTACGGCCAAGTATGTTGGCTCTCCACGTTTCACCCTCTTGGTGATTTACATGGCCGATAGCTGCTTGCTTTCCCGAGTTTTGCCATCAAGTAACTCGATGGTGAGAATCATACAGGGTGATCCTTTTTCAAGGATACACACAGTACTAAAAGAAGGTATGGGGATAACAGTTACCTGTCGTAAGAATTCCATGCCAAGCACGACTTTGAAGTCGTCCATCGGTGCCACCGAAAGATTCACTTGGCCCTTCCAAGTGCCTAATTGTAGCTCCACGCCTTGGGCTACTCCACTGCGTGCTTAAGCTTTAGCGTTTACTGTCTTCAGCCAACCGTCGCCCCTTGTCCATCGAAGCTTTAATCTCTTAGCTTCATCTTCCGTCACAAAGTTGTGCGTAGCCCCTATGTCTACTAATGCTTTGGTTGGCACCCCGTTCATATGTGCCTCCATGTACATCAGCCCCTTACTAGATGTCGTGGGTATTGGCTTGGCTTTTAGGGCGTTGAGGATTTGGAGTGAGCCCATGTGACTCGCCTTCTCTTCCTTACGACTCTCCGATTCGTGCCTTTCCACCATCGCGGATAGGGACCCAAGTTTTGGGCAATTCTTCATGGCATGCGGTCCTTTACATACGAAGCATCCATCTTTGGGGATGAAGACCTTCTTCTTCTCTTCATAGTTGGATCGGATTGGTTGCTTGTCCCTTCCTCCAAAGTTGTGCCTTTGGTTGTCCTTGCCCCAATCGTCCCTATCTTTCCCGTCCCGCCTTTCTCCCCCACCTTTAGCTTGATACTTTTCTTTCCTCGGGGGAGCCTCGGTGCGTGAATATGGTTGGAAGTCAGCTATAGATTCGGCGAAAGCGATGGCCTCATCTACAGATTTGACGTCCCGTCGATGTATCTCTTGTTTGGCCCAACCTTGTAAACCGTCAATGAAGTAGAAGAGGAGGTCATCGTCTGTTAGGCCGGAAATTTGAAGCATAAGGGTGGTGAACTCTTTTACGTATTCTTGGATGGTGCCCCTTTGCTTCAATTCCCTTAACTTCCTCCGAGCCTCATAAACCACATTCTCGGGATAAAAGTGGCGCTTGAGTTCTCTCTTGAAGTCGTCCCAAGTATCTATTCGACATGAACCGCATTTCATGTCGGCATGCTTCCTGCGCCACCATAGCATGGCAGTGTCGGAAAGATAAAGAGAAGCAGTCCTTACCTTGGCTGCCTCGTCCGTAAGATTAAGTCCCTCGAAGTATTGCTCCATCCGCCATAGGTAGTTCTCCACTTCCTTGGCGTCTCTTGCTCTGTTGAACCACGTGGGCTTGGGGCATTCCACCCTTAGTGTGGCAACGGTGATGCTAGCCTCCCCACTAGCTGCGGCCCTCTTGCAGAAAGCCAAGTCCTCCCGCATCCCCTCGATGCTCTTTCGTAGGGCTTGGATGACATCCTCAATTTGGCAAACCGAGCCTCCATATCGTTACTAATTTCTTCCACGTCCCCCTTGAACGTGTCAAGTTCCTCCAAGACATGATCCTCTAATGTCTTAAAATCATGTTGGACCTTTTCAAGTTTTTCTCCAAGTTCGGCGGCAGCAGGTTCCCATGAGGGACCCTCACGAGCCTTGCTTTGATCACGCCTCTTCTTGGGTTGGACTTGAACGGCCTCTCGGCCTCGTTCCTCGGATATGTTGGATTCGTTTCCAGCCATTACTTTCCTTATGCACAACTCTTAACCCAAATCTGGCTCTGATATCACCTGTCACGGACTTGTTCCCTCAACAATGAACCGTGCCGCCTTAGCTTGTTTCCGCCCCTCGCTTGCTAAGTCAGCCTCTCTCGAAAGTGAAGTGTGTGCAAAAGTGTTGGCAAGAAAGTAAAGAGAGCAAGTGTTTGGAGAAAAGCTATATTCACTCAAACTCACTTAATGAGAACTTGATGGTTACAAATGAAATGGATGCCCCTATTTATACTACTCCACCTCCTCAACGGACGGTGGTGATCGATTCGATCCTACGGTGGAGATCAAGTCTCCAAAATTCTCTACAAGTTACTATACATTTGGAGAGTTCTACACACTCTTTAGAATAATCCTATCCTACTACAATTTTCTAGAGAATTCTATGTACAAATGGGTATAAGTGTGGGCCAAGGGCTTGGGCTTGAAGATTGGGCTTGGCAAGGTGTAAACCTCTCAAGTCCAAGTGCAAAAATGGCCCAAGAGGCCCAATTTCATGACAATATGCTTGGAAGAAAATGACGACTTGAATCCATTAATGGGGCTGCCATGTTCACAAGTATTTCATGGAAAGTGAATCTGGAAATGGTTGAGGACCTATCGGAGGTACCCACTCCACCTCTTCAAATTATTGCCTGACCGACTGGAAGACCAATTTTTATGTAGATATACTAAAATTTAATTTATAATTTGATGATATTTGATTTAGATTTTTGAATAAATCTATCATCACATATGAAACCTTTTAACTTAGATATTATGTATAATTTTTAGTTTTTTTTTTTTTTACTAATATTTATAGTAATTAATAACATATTTTTTAATAATAAAATGAACGAAAATCGTTTTCATATATTCCACGGTGTCTCATTCTAGTTAAGTTCTACATTATATATATTATATGTTATTTTACTTATAAATTTATATATGGTATATATGTAAATAAAACATAATTCATATTTTAAAAAGTGGGATTATGGTTTCTAGCCAATCAAATTTTTTTTATTTTTTTTAGTTTTTTCATCTCAACTCATTTTTTCATGAAAAATATATCAAATTTGTTATTTTTTTCAAGATTTTTAACTTGATATTCATATTGTACATATAAAAATAGTTTTTTAAATATAAATATTTTTTAGATTAATTGTACAATATTTTGGGATAGAAAAAGTAAGATATTTTTATGCAAAATAAAATTATATTGAAAAATATATTTTATATATTATGAATTTAATTTTAAAAATATATTATTACTTTTATAAAATTGTTTATTATTACATAAATTAACAAAATTTTACACAACGCGATAATGCGACACGAAATAAAATGTACAATTTAATACTTATATTACTATTAATTATAATTTACTATTATAATTTTATAATATTACAAATCGTGGC
Source organism: Caryopteris x clandonensis (assembly GCA_028749325.2). NCBI lineage: Eukaryota > Viridiplantae > Streptophyta > Magnoliopsida > Lamiales > Lamiaceae > Caryopteris > Caryopteris x clandonensis. The sequence goes on along the minus strand of JAPYKT020000006.1, from coordinate 9,486,603 downwards.
ACACACGAAAGAAATACTAATGATATACAATACTATTATACGTTATTCAGTATATGTATCAATGTCATGTTCGTAATGCATTAATACAAAAATATGATATTTCATACTAATATATAATATTGTGTTTGATACAACATATTAACATTAAAAAAATATATGGACCCTTACATCTTATACCATTTTCAATAATTTACAATTTTAGTCAAATCTCTATTTTTGTGAAAATAAATGACGTTCCCTGAACTCATATTCTATACTTATATTCTCTTTTTGTTTTTCTTCTTAACTCTATAATGATTTCATATTGAATCCATTTGAAATAATTAGGAACTCATATACCAGTTGTTGTTTCTTTTTTTCATACTGCCCTGCCAACACATGATTTTTACCATTAGAACGTTTTGTATGAACTTAAAAAAGATGACATTTAAGAAAAATATATAATTGAAAATTGAGTTTCCAATTTATCTATTGTTTGAAAATTAGGTAATTGAAAATGATGAATAGAATTTTCAAAAGTATAATTTATTCTATATGCCATGGTATAATTCGGCGTAAAAATGAATCTAAAGTCGGAATTATGGAGTTTATTGGTGGAATTTTTTATTTTTATCAATTTGACATAACTTTTTTGTTTTCTAGGTTAACTTCAATTTCTAGAACATTGAATTATGTTAAAAAAAATGTCCCCAATTAATCAAAATAAGCCCCATTCGCTAAATACTCAACGGAATCATGGAACATTCGTCAACAATAACCTAATTAACTTCAAAATATATGAATTCACAAATTATATGAGAAAATGTAAAAACATCCAAAAAAATATTAAAATTTATAAAATCTAGGGAAAATACGAATATATATAAGACTATAATTATCTAAAAATACAAAATTATAAAGTGTAGGGAAAATATAAATATATAAAGCTATAACAAATTATACAAAGATGGTAAAGATGAAAAAAGAAATAGAATATTTGTAAATTGTAAATAAAATGAATAATACAAAACAAATATATATATGTATATATAATAAAAATAGAAACAAACAAACTTGGATAAAATATAAAATATAAAAATATATGAAGATATAAAATTAGAAAATTATGAAAACAAAAATATAAAGCATAAACATAATAATATGAAGATATAAAAATATACGCAAAAACTCTTGTGAAATGGTTGCACGTGTGACGCGATTTAAGGTGATATTTGTTTAATTATAAATTATTAGTTATTTAATTATAAAATATCACTATTTTTTTAAGTATAATACTTTTGATTAGCTGCCTTAAAAATTAGTGATACTTTATAATTAAACAAATAATACCTTAAATTATATTATATGTGCGACGTTTCATGTTGTTGTCGCTTTGTGAATTATTTGAGTAGAAGGAAAATTATGAGTTTGAGCGCTAATTTTAGTTGTGAAAGAAGTAGAATATTATATTCATTATGAGATGTATAGAAATTGTGAATAGTGGTTCATACCATCATACCCTATTCTTTACCAGAATATGAGATATATTAATCTATCAAATGTTTACTATGTGTATTTAAAAATATTTTATTACCGGAGTATTTTATTAAAAATATCTTATAAATTATGATATTTTAAGATGTTTTAAAGCTTATAAAATATTATATCTTTTATTTTAAAAATATTAAATTAAAATTTTAATTAAAGTAAGTTTGCAAAAAGGAGAAAATATAATTACCGCTACTTAGATGATAGATGTAGCCCATCAGCTGCAGATTATGCACAAAAGATTACTTCTGAATCCCTCCTCCGCCACCTCCTTCGCATCCTCCGTTGTCTCTTTCTGTTACAGGTTAATTCTCTCTTAACACTCTTGATTCAATTGTTTTTTAATGAATTAATGACCGAATATGCAGAAGTTAGATCCTGAATGGGCCAGGAAAATTGGTTCTTCAAATTTCATTTAAGCCGATACCAAGTATTTATTTATTGGGCTTCGTTTTGAAGTATTGATTCACAGAGTTTGTTACGCGCACCCAACTTTGTCGATGTGTGGTTATCACACAGCTTACTACATTGGTGTAGTGCTTTTCTTTTTTTAATTTCGAATGCAGGAATCAACATTCAACATGAAGGTCCAATTAATATAGTGTTGATTTGATCAATTATGCTGCGAATGCACTTTGAGAAGATGGTTTCGTATTAATTTACGCACGTAATATTTCAGCAAGAGTCCCGATAGGGAGATAGTTTTTTTTTTCCCTTGAGTTGCCAGTCAGGGTGCTTCCTTTCACCTGCATTTTTATCCAGTTATTTTGCATTTATAAATCCTTATTTGCGCTAGTTTGTTAATGCGTTTCTATAGTACAGTGTTTCCACATGGCAAGTCCGCCATTATTTGGTGCAATTGGGATGATTTCAGTTGTATTTCATCTTTACTATGTCATAAATTTGAATTCTGTTTTGTTGAAATTCTAAAGAGATGGAAACTTCTGGATTCGATCTGGAACACCATGAAGCTGTTTGTGGAGATAGTGATGAAGAAGGAGTTGCACGTCCCCGATCTGTTGGAGAAGTGGTTGATGTGAATGAGGGGCCAGACAATGCTCATATTCTTGAATTAGAAAAAAAGTTGTTGGAGCAAGTTGTGTACAGTGAGGAAGAAGCATATATGTTATACTGTGATTATGCAACAGCCATGGGTTTTAATGTCAGAAGGGGAAAGCAATACTATTTCATGGGAACCAAAAGGGTAAGGTCAAAAACTTACTGTTGTTCAAAGGAAGGGGTTAAGGATGACAAAGCAGACATCAATGGCGTTGGTTACAAAAAGCCAGAAACAAGAACAGGTTGCAGAGCAATGATATCTTTTGTCTGCGATGACAGTGGCCAATGGAAGGTATCAAGATTCGTGAAGGAGCATAATCATGATATGGCCCCACCATATGCAAAGCCCCTGGTCAAATCTGGGCAAGCAATTTTAGCTGCAAATGTTTATGGCAATGGCGGTGCTCTAGAGGCGCTGGTGAGAATTGCTTCTCCTACTCAACTTTCATCCGTTGTAATGTATTTTTTGTTGAAATTCAATATGTGGTTCTTGAAACATTTGTTAGGTATGGAACAAACTAAAGATTTGAAACTATATGGTGGATATTAGATCATAAGTTTTTTAGGGGCACCCATATCTTTGATGCTGATAGAGATTTGAAATTGTAATGTAACTCTAGAGTTCACTTTCTCTTGGGGGTTCCTTATCCCTCTGTAATTTTTTTTTTATCAATGTAAGTTATGTTTCTTGTTAAAAAAATAAATAAAAAATAAGAAGAAAAAAGAAAGAAAAAGAAACATTTGTTAGGTCTTCTATTTGCACCTTAATTAATACTTTCGTGAGACAATATATAACTAATATATTTCTATAATGGCATGGTATCAGAATTTGATAATAGACAATCTTAAGGAAATCTATGTCAGTAAATTGCATGCATACTTGGTTCTCTAAATAATCCTAACATTGGGTGTTTGTTTTACCTTCATTATAATTGGAAGTTGGTCATCATCTTTAGAGAGAGTTGCAACTTGCAGATTTTTTTCCCCTTTTAGATTAAAATCCAGTTTTTTATGGCTATTGGAGATATTGGATACATTCTGTAGCATGTCATGTTTAAAGATTAATTTGGAGTGTATAGTTAATGTGGAGGAGATGATTAGGAGATTTGCCAACTCAATTGGTTGTGCAGTGGGAGAATAGCCTATCTATTTCTTAGGAGTGCCCTTGCAAGGTTTTTAGGAGTGCCCTTGCGAGGTTTTTAGGAGTACAATTGGGAGGTAAGTAGCCCTTTAAAGTTTTCCTCTTAGGATAAAAGGTCAACTTTCAGCAGAAAGTTTTGGCTGGAAGGGATTCTTTTGCAGTTTTGCACCATCCTTTTTATTATATTTTCTCTTGGCTTCATAAACCCATCGACTCCTTTGCTTTATTGAACTCTGATGATTCTTTTCCAAGCTAGATAAGTAAAAAGGTTTAGGCGTTATGGCGTGTCATTGTCCAGGCTTTTATGCTGGTCTATATGGCTTGAAAGGAACAAAAGATTATTCAAAGGTAATAAGGAAACAATAGAAGAAGTGTGTGAAAAAGTTTTAGTTTAGAGTAGCATGGTGCTTCAGTCCATAAAGAATTGAAAACTTTTCTGTATCAGACATTGCTAGAGAGTGGAGTATTGCCTCGTTCCTTTGTACTTTCTTGTCTTTTATCTCTCTCTCTTGTTTTTTTTTTTTTTTTTTTCTTTTGTAATAAGATTTTCTCTGTTTCTTTTGGAAAAAGTAAAATAAAAATAAATAGAAACTCTAATGTTTCCTTGGCATCTTCCCCTTCATGGGATTTCATTCTTCCGCAACCAAGAAACCTGAAATAAAATATATGAGTTGTGTTTTTTTCTTATCAATTGGAGGAGTTAGGTTAGTAGAAGATGTAGAGGATTTTTTTGAGATAGGAATCGGACTCTTCTGGTATGTTCTTGCAAATCATTTTTCATTTCCTTCCCTAGAGACATCTTTTAATCCTTTCCAAAAAATAAATAAATTAATAAATAAGAAAAAATAAGAAGTAGTTTGGAAGGTTCCCCTTCATAGAAGGTTCAGTAGTTTGATGGCTGTTAGTGTTGGGTTACTTAAGAGAACAGATAGGATGCAGGCTTCCAGGGAATAACCAGATCTGTGAAGTTGGTAATAGTTCAGATGTGGAGGGATAATGTTGTGAGGTTTTGGGAAGACAAATGATTAGTAGAGCAAACTCTCCATGATAGATTTCCCTTCACTGTTTTGCAAATCACAAATACACAACAAATCCATATCATCTTTTACTCCATTTATCTCAATGTGCAGGACGCTCCTTCCATTTCCTAGGACTTACACTTTCTCAGAAATCTCAAAGATGCTAAAATCTCTGATTTTTGCTGCATACTAGAACTTCTTTCAAATGTCAGATTGTCCTTAGAAAAAGATGACATTAGAATTTGGACTTTAGAGACTTCAGGTGCTTTCTCTTGCAAAACATTCTTTTCGTCCTTTTTTTTTTTTTTTTAAATATTTATACCCAATCTTCCCATATTTAAAACCCGTTTGGAAATTTACAGTATCTGTCAGTTCTTTTTCATAGTTATTGATAGGGAGTCCTATCCTCCAATTGGTGCGTGCTCTGTAGAATTGATTCTTAGAACTTGGTAACGTCTTTTTGCATTGCCCTTTTTCTATATCATTATGGAGAAAGGCATTACTGGAGTTTAATCTGACATGAGCTGCTCCTCAGTCTATTTAGGAATGCTTTTCGCTGAATCTGGGCAGTTTTATTAGTATAGAGGCTAAGATTCTTTGGGCAGTCTTTGTACAAAGCTTTATGCTGTTCTATTTGGCTTGAAAGAAATAGAAATATTTTCTAAAATAAAGAGGAGTCTTTAGATGAGGTTTGGGACAAATAATAGATTAGAGTTGTTTGGTGGATTTCAGGCCATAACTTTTTAAAGGTATTCATGTCCTTGAGGCTTATAGAGATTTGAAACTTGTAAAAGTAGTTCTAGATTTTACTTTCCTTTAGGGACTCCTCACGCATATGTAATTATTCGTATAATTAATAAATATAGCTGTTTCGTATAAAGATAAGGTTTGGTACAAATAATAGATTAGAGTTGTTTGGTGGATTTCAGCCATAACTTCTTAAAGGTATTCATGTCCTTGAGGCTTATGGAGATTTGAAACTTGTAATGTAGTTCTGGATTTTACTTTCCTTTAGGGACTCCTCACGCCTATGTAATTATTCTTATTATTAATAAATATAGCTGTTTCGTATAAAGAAAAAAACAAAAAAAATGTTGTAATGTTTAGGAACTATTCTGAGGACCTGGGTCTCGTCTTTTTGCATTACTCTTTCTCTCTTAGTATGTGTATAGGGTGTTATTGCTGTTGGACTTCCAGTGGATATTACCTCATTCAGTAACCAACCTCTTTTTTGTATGGCCTGGGGGGATTTACAGGGATTAGATGATTTACAGGGATTAGATGTGATTGTGTGGTGGGTATCAAGTCATAAGGAGTTTAAGGCGTTTTTCGTCACTGATTTGGTTTTATTGGAGTTGTGCCATGTAGTCTTTTCGGTGTTACTTTGACAGGTATCTCATCCCTGTGTCCTTTTTTTTTTTTTTTTTTTTATATAATAATTGTTTTAGTTTCTCATCATACACACACACACACACACACACACACATATATTTATATATATATATGTATATTTCTAAATGATATTTTTCTCTGCTGCATTTCTTTTTTATTGAAACTGTTTGTTGCATTCATTTCCTCCTTGGTGGTTTCTTCATGTGGCCATTGGAGCCTTTCCTGAATTTCATATCCATATAGTTCTGGAGTTCCTTAGAACATAATTATCTTCTTTAAACCCCCCCTTGACTAGCTTGGACCTTGTGCTTTATTTTAGTACAAGAAAACAGGAAGTAGAGTACCGCCATTGCTCATTTTGTCTTCTCTAGGAATGGTCCATGTCCCAAGGGATATAGGATGGAGATGTTGTCCTCTATCGCAATTATCCAATGTAGCTTTGCTTCTGATTGAGTTTTCATCCATCGGGTTGGCAGTTGATGGACTCATTGCTCCTTTTAATACAACTCTTACTAAGCATGGAAAAGCAAGAGACTTTAACTTAACCCTTTCAATCCTTGAATGGGAAAACAGGGCAGGGAATGCACTTGGAACTTAATTTTTTCCTGAGGATGTAAAGGTAAAAACACTCAGGGGGACAGTATTATTCTGATAATGCTAAACTATGAGTCACCATGTGTTTTACTGGATTGTACAAGGCCCATCTTGCTGAGACTTTACTCTTCTTCCTTGAGGTGGTGGAGTTTGGCTAAAAATATTGCAACTTCAAAATGCAATCTGCGACTGAAGATGATTTTCCAATTACCTTGTTCTAAAATATTGAAATCCTTTGATGAGCTTGATGGTGTTATTTTTCATTCTCTGTTCCTCCTAATTTGTCTTGGTCCATGAAGTCAACATCTTTACGTGTGTCTGTCAATAAGGGCGTACTCTCAACTGCATGTGAGCACACTAAATAGAATTATCTTCAAGTCAGTAGAAAAATTGTGATAAAATTTGATCCGGGGATAGTCATCTTTACCTGTGCTTGAGCTGAATATGCGGTCATGCAACCTAAGTGGTGTTTCACACCACATTGGGTGTTATACCTGTGCATTCCAATGCCTTGTACTGAAAAGTTACTTGCAAAATGGCTTCCAGATACAGCAACCTGACACTGACCATACTGATAAAAACCCATGCCATCTTTAATGGTAATCCATGGACAGTTTTCCACGTATAATGGTGTGAGAAGTAGATTTGTTCATCCATCTATCATTCCACATAGTTTTTTTGCATCCCCTGAATAGAAGCTGCTCCATAGTTCAATTTGTTTCAGAACTTGTAAGGCATTGATTGGTTTGGGTGATCACTTAAATCGAATGCATCTTCATGTTAATTCTTCTCTCCATGTAGGCTTTAATAAACTCTCATTATCAAAACACTCTTATGGTAGAAATATGGTAGGAGAATATGATTAGTCATGGAGTTAAATGAGTATAGGAATGCAATGAAGATGTGAAGGAAAATCACAGTAACATATCATATTTGATTCTTAGTATGCTTATTTTGAGAAAAGATCTTTTAGTCACTATACCTTTGTTGATCTTTCCTTGTTTGAGATGATACTGTGTGTACAATAGAAATGAACTGATGACACACCCTTTATGCAGAAAACAGTTAGAGATAGGCTGTAGCATCTCTATGCCATCTGTATATACATGGGCAATATATTGGCAAAACTAATTTTTTGGGCCTGAACTTTTTCATTCAACTGAACCTTGTAAATTTGTTCTACTAAGCTCGTAAAATTTCAAAGCCCTAGTATTATTTCCCATTGAATACTATTTTGAAACCCATTTGATATATCATTGATAATACTGAATCATGTAGTTCCCCGTCAGGTTTGTCACCTCATTATCTTATTATTAGTTGCAGATTTCTCATTTTCTGAAGCTTATGAAGAATTCCTGCTTGATGAAAAATTTGATTGTTAAGGAATTGGTCTGTATTTTTGACACTTAGTTTGACATTATACATGGATGTCTGCCTGGAACTAATGTTCGAAATTGTTAGTGTTGTATCAAAGTGGTCCAAGTACTGATTGTGGGAAGGGGCTTACAAAGTCTACTTTCCTATCATCTCCTCTATTACTATTGAAAATTATGATAATATGTGGTTATTTTGTTTGTGCAGAGTGAACATGAGAAAATTCGGGAACTATCTTTACAACTAGCAATTGCAAAAAACCGAGCTGAAACTTCTGAAAAGCTAGCAGCGACCTACAAGCGGCAACTGCATATGATTGTTGGGCACATTGAAGACCACAATCAGTCCTTGTCAAAGAAGATTCAAAAAGTTGTAAACAATGTCAAGGGGATGGAATCTCAAGATCTGAACAAGTTGTAAAGATGTTATTTGTTAATGAAGTTAGGATCACGCATATGGTGTTGAAGCATTGTTTGCAGATAGGAGGGCTATTTTTCATGTAAAGACCAGGCCACCCCAGCTGTGGGTCTCCGTGGGTTATATGTACAGATGTGGACATTTTAGTAAACACTAGTTTATGCTCCTGCAATTTCGATGCTATTTTTCGGGAGGAAGATTCCTAGTTGAAAATTGTGTTGGTTCCTCATTTTGGGCTGCCTTGGATTAAGAATTTTAAATCGGTTGCGACTTTGTGGAAGTGTGATATACAAAAAAAATGGCAATTTTCCTTTTGCCATACACCAAGAAAGTGGTTTTTTTGCTGTTTTCTCCCAATCCATAGAGCACTCTTTTTTCTTTTTCTTTTTTTTTTTTTCTTTTTTTAATTCTTTGTTTACTTTTAGATATTTTTCATTGCTTCCTCTTGCTTTATGTCTAGTGCGCATGTCAGTCATGAGAGAGTATAAGAAATGAAAACGTTAGTCATTTTACTGACCGATTATCAAGCTACTTGGGAATCTGTCAACGTCCATTTTCTTTGTATTTTATTTGGCAAAGTTTCAATGTTTCTATCTTTCTCCACATGAAGATGATGAACATTTAGACTCGAGAAAGAGTCCTCTTCAACCAGGGGAAAATGATGCAGCTGAACCCATTGAACCTTAACGATAGTGTAGCCAACTTCGGATTTGATGATTCAAAGAATTATTTCAGCCGTTAATATTTTTTTTTTTACCTGCCAATTATTTTGGTTTAACTTTATATCATTAATTTAGACCATTGATTTAGTTTTTTAAATTGTCAAAATTAGTAGTTGTCATATATCACTTCAATATGGTCAAATAAGAGTTAATATAGTGGTACTTTTGGAGGGTTGAAGACAAATTCAGAATTCATATTATTATCTCTTTTTCTAAGAAATGTCATTTGTGCTTTCTCAACAAGTTTCTTATCTCTTTGGTGGATTCCATTGAGTGGTGAGCTTGCACCCTAATTCTTATTCTTAAGGTGGTCATCATCTTATCTGAGAACTATTTATCAGCATACCTTTATATTTTGTAAAACGGTATTAATTTGTTATATTCTGAAGGGTGTTTAAAATAAATTTTTTTTTATTAAATTAAACTTGAAGCTAGATTTTTTTACAACTTCACCAAATTATCAATTTAAAATGTTAAATGGATTTATCGTAGCTATTTGCATATTATTAGATTCATTTCAAATGGTTAGGGAGGTTTCTTCATGGTTAGTATGTTCCTGGTGCTTAAAGTTAGTTCCAATCCAAAGCTAAATCATCAGCTATGAGTGCGTTCCTGAGGTATTCCCACTGTTAAATGGCTTCTATCTACCTTTGCCTAATTTGTCTTCGGTTGAATTAAATAGCTTGGAAACAATTTATTAACTATAACTACAAGTGTTCGATCAATTCCATATAGATTGGGACATAAAAATATAATTATTGTAATATTAATAGTCTATTTTTATCTAAATAATCAAAATAATGATTTAGGTTTATCATAAACAATTTCAAGATACTAAAATAAAGTGAGAATAAATCAGATTAACCAGTAATCAAGAAGAATTCTAAGGATTGGATTTCAATTGTATTTCACTTATAATTTCAATTCAATTAATTAAGTCTCAACTGATTATATGATATGTAAGATGATCACAAACTAGTTTAATCCCTTTTTCAAAGTGATTAAATATTAGATTACATACAAAAAAAAATTATTATCTCTAATCAAATCTTAACATGCAATTCATAATATCTCTAAGTATTTATTGTTTTCACTGGAAAAAAAAACATAAATAAATCGATCTTATTAAATAATTGGGTTATTTGTTCAAGGTCAAACAACAAATCTCCTCTATCAATTTACAATTTGTTTTATCCAACATTCTCAATAGTTGATATGACTCTGTTGTTGATATGTCTTGAATCACATACTTCGCAGAGCTGTCACGGAGACGCCCCCGGCCCGACGGTATGCAGTATTGGGCCTTAAGCCCAATTTCGGTGTTTTATCTCAGTACTATATATATGGTCTTTGAGATCTGTAATCTGTAACATATACCGCATAATAAAATACGTTCTCCTCTCTGCCCGTGGACGTAGCCAATTTATTGGTGAACCACGTAAATTTTGTATCTTCTTTACGTTTCCTGTTTCTTGTTTATACTCTATAATCCTATTCTGTCACAACAGACTCATTTAACAATCAATCAAAGTAAGAACACATAAATATAGAAAACAAACATCAACTTAGTTAAATTAGAATTCAACCACAAGATTCATAGCAACCTACTTTCTGGCCTTATAATATATAGAGTTATGCTGGACATCATGATGATTGAATTACAAGTAAAATAATATAGAAATATGTCAAGCAAATAAAAAATAAAAGATAAAATCGAATTATGGTTTACTCTTGATTATTGACTATCTCTTTCTTATTCACTAATTGCTTAAAGATAACTTGCTTCTTTCCAATAATAAAATATAATGTAAGATGTATTTTTTACAATGATTTTAATTTTTATTATACTTAGGATGGTGTATGAGATTCTCCAAGAGTTCAAAAACGTATAGGATTGAAAATACGATCAAACCAAGGTAATAAAATCCTAAAGTCAACAAATTAAACACATTTGTGCCACCAACATGACCTGGATCATGTCGTGCTTTCGAGTAGGCTAGCATGGATGTACCTCCAACATGGACTAACTCGTGTCGCACTTAAATTGTCCAAATCATCACATTTTCGTGCATGGGTGTGTTGGGTGCATAGTGATGCTCATGTTAGACTTGTATTCAACATCTATTGTGACACTTTTTTTATAGTGAGCCCATATGACGCATATGCACTTCCAAACGGGTGTTTACGGCTTCTCTAGATTTCATTCAATTAAGAATCTATACAAATTCCCTTCAAAAAATAAGTAAAACATAATATCATCCAGAAATAGATATAATCAACAAAAAAATACAATTAATCAGATGCACATGAGCAAAACTAAACATGAAATTTCATGAAATGCATGCAATAAATGCAGTTTATCAAATCTCTCAAACTTAAACTAATGATCATCCCAAGAAATAAAAAAGAAAAGCATTAGGTAAATGAATTGTTAAGCAAGCACCAAGTAACAATATCAATCATAAAAGCATTCAGTTGTCAAGAAAGCATAACAAATTCATCAAGAGTATGTAAGTTGACCATATTAAAGTGACAAGTATCATGCTTTGACATTGTGACTCCTCGCTAGATATATGTATCGCTCCAAAGCTCCCAAGTTTGTAAGATAACACAATCACTAAACCTAAAGTATGAACACAAACTACCTTCCTTCATCATATCCAAAAACATGATTCATGAATTCATATTTTCTAGGGGTTTTGATGGTGATGAGACTCCAAGTGATTCGAGGGTGAATCATTTCTTAGAGGGGAGAATGATGGTGATGAGACTGTGTTCATGTACGAGCTTGCGAGAAGACTTTAATTTATTATTTATATGCTTGTTTAGTTTATCATTTGGGCCTACTAGTGTTTATTTTGATACTTGGCTTATCTTATGGGGCTTTTAGCCTGCTGAACTTTGGTACTTAAGGAACTCATGTCCTCCTTAGTACGCATATATTATCATAATTTTGAGAAATAAGAATTTGGATTTACCCTAGCTAAGAAAATAACACCTAATATATGTTGCTGATTCGGATTTTTCCTCCATTGTTATGCATCTCCAATAAGGTCAATTTGATGGTTGTATTTTGATTGATGTGTTTCTTTTCAAGGGGCACCTTTAGTGTATCCCAGTGTGTAGCCTACGACTTCGTCTGATTGATGAAGTACATTGTACGAGTCACATGGGCTGTGATCGTATTGTAGCATTATTACACCATTCTTTCTTTTGGCCATCTTTATGCAAAGATGTCACTCGTTTCATTGCTCATTGTCGTGTGCATCATATCTCCAAAGGCACTGCAACAAATTCAGGCTTATATCATCCTCTCCCTATTCCGATAGTGCCTTTGGCTACTATCAGTATGAATTTTGTGTTGGGTCTTCCTCGTACCTAACGGGGCTTCGACTCAATTCTTGTTGTTGATAGATTTTCGAAGATGGTTCATTTCTTACCTTGCAAAAGTACAACAAATGTTATCCATGTCGCCAATATTTTTTTAAGGACATCTATTGTTTGCATGGTCTTCCCACTTCCATTGTATCCGATCATGACACAAGATTTCTGAGCTATTTCTGGAAGAGTGTATGGAAGATGGCTAATACTTCATTGGACTTCAACAGTGCCTACCACCCTCAGACAGATGGGCAGACTGCTTGGCAACTTTTTGCGTTGTTTGGTAGGTTAGCGCATCAAATTGTGGGATATGAAGTTAAGTCAAGCTGAGTTCAACCACAACTCTGCTATAAACAGGAGCACGAGTCTTGCACCTTTCCATATTATCTATGTCATAGTACCTCGTGGTTCAGTCGACTTACTTTCCCTCCCATCTCAACAACCACCTGATTGACGGGCCCAAGACCTTATCACCGATATCCAGCAGCTCCATAAGAGCAACATCACCCACCTTACTGCTTCCATGGTGAAATATAAGGTTGTTACTGATGTGCGACACCGCCACGTTGATTTTGAGGTATGTGAACTTGTATGGGCTATCCTCACCAAGGAATGACAGCTACCCCACCCATAAGTATAGTAATTTGTCTCTCGGAGAGATTGATCTGGTTGAGATTTTTTAGAAGACAACCCCAATGCCTACTATTTGAAACTTCCAAACCACATTTGTACCACCGATGTCTTCAACGTCAAACACCTTATTCTATATGTCGGTGATAACTCCTCTGGCGATAAGACTGTAAGCGATTCGAGGGTGAATTGTTTCTTAGAGGGGGAGAATGATGGCGATGAGATTGCGGTTATATAAATGAGCTTGCAAGAAGACTTTAATTCATCATTTATATACTTGTTTAGTTTACCATTTTGTCCTCCTAGTGTTTATTTTGATACTTGAGTTATCTTATGGGCTTTTAGCCTGCTGAAGTTTGGTACTTAAGGAACTAATGTCCCCCTTAGTACGCAAATTATCATTATTTTAAGAAATAAGAATTGGGATTTATCCTATCGAAGAAAATAACACCTAGTATACGTAGTATTAAGGTGTCAATTCCTTCATCGTTGTCTATCTCTCATTGTGTTCGTACCACGCTTCTACATCATATCCCTTGCTCACGACTTTACTTTGTCTATAATGTCAAATAGAAACTGCAAACTATCAAGATTTAAATGCTCGAGTGTTAGAAAATCTCTTCTAATTTTTCACTCTCTTTTTCTCTCAAAACCTTAGAATAATTTGTCATTTGAGCATATTTTCCAAATAATTCAATCAATCTAATTACTTAATCCAACCATGAGCACCAAACTTAAAGATCACAACAACGTATATTCACAAACCCTTAAAATAGTTCTTCATTAACCTAAATTAGATAAGGTAAGCTTGAATGACAAAGATAAAGCTTATATTTCCAAGCTACCAAAGAAGAGCTTAAGGTCAACAAGGTTGACTAGGGAGTTAAATAAAATCTTTGGGCTAGATACATTTGGCTAGGTGACTGTGTAAAAAAATACATCCTATAATCATTTTTAGATTCATACAAAATATGTCATCTCAAAGAAGATATCAAACAAAGTTCTATGTGCATGTTGATGCTAATGCCAGACTTGTAATTATCATTGGGCCTTAGTTATGCTCCATTTTGGCCCATTTCTTAATGGTGACTCAGGTGGCCCATCTTCACATTTAAGCAAATGTTTTACCTTAAGTCTTAAATCTTCAAGAATTCATCTTCTAAGCCCAAAAGTTTCTTCAAGAATAAGTAATGCATGTATCTTTAAAAAGAGAAGTAATCGACAAAAACTACAATTCATTACATATATATGAGCTAAATTAAGCATGAAATTCACTTAAATGCATCCAATATATGTTATTGAGAAAATAAAGAGTATTTATTATAAGGAAAATAATTATTTGTACACAAAACTTTGTTTAATAATAGCCCAAGAATTCTAAAATTCATCACCTTTACTCACCCCTTCCCTTTTAAATAAAACATCTACAAAATAATTAACTCACAAGTTCCACAATGTTGGCAATCCTCACCGCCAACACTAGCACCCCGTCCCTTGATGAAAAAACTCTAGTCAGTACCAACTTCTTCACAAGTTCCACAATGCCAGCAACCCCTCACCGCCAACACTAGCACCTCATCCCTCGATGAAGAAGTCCTAGTTAGTACCAACTTCTTCACAAGTACTCACAAGTTCTACAATATCAGCAATCCTCTCTGCCAACACTAGCAACTCGATGAAAAAGTCCTAGTCAGTACCAACTTTTTCATAATTACTAGCAATTCGATCCAATACTCTCACCACCAAATTCTAAGGTTGACAAGGTTTTGAGTTAGGAGGGTTTCCAAGGCAAACAATATTACAATAATGGTAATATACTCAAGTTTGGTTTCTAAAATTGGAATGATCTTTAATGATCCATTACTTCTCATATCATAATGATATAAGAACATACTGATTCAAGCACTTGAGCATTAGCCCAATGTTACTATCTTGGTTTGCTAACACTTGAGCATTAGTCCAATGTTAGTGTCTTGGTGTGCTATGTATATGCGTACGTATCACAATAATGATGACACTAAATTCTATTGGAGGTTTGTCTCAACTAAACTACTCATACATTTAACACATTGCAAACTTCTTATTTGATTTCATGCAAAGGCTTGAAATTTTTTATCTTCCAAGCTTTCATATATGAGGGGTAGTAAGCTTAAAACTGCATGACTTTTACCAAATTTTGTAATATAATCCCATTTTTTTAAACATTGTAATTTAATGCACTAACTTCTTAATATTCACAATTCAAAAAATAATTATAACTTTTTGGGTTAATTCCCAAAATAATGCAAATTAAAAAACAAATTCACAAAATAGGTTGATTTTAAAAAACTTTTCCAAATTTGGTTAAAACGCCAGATATTTTTTGTTAAAAACGTCGGTGGCCTCACGTTTGTTAGGTGGGTCAACTAAAAATTAAAAACGTCAGGCCCCTGACGTTTTTAATTTTCAATTTTATATCTATATATATATATGTTACATGTTACATGCATTACATTCATATTCATATATATATATGCTGAAAACATACATGCATACCTACGCACTCATATATATACTATATATACATATATATATATTCAATTATATTTTTTATTCCTAACGATCTACATATATGTATATATAATATATATATATATATATTTATATATTTTTAATTTATATATATATATATTATCTTATAAATCAAGAATATAATTAAAATAATTCTTATAATAAAATATATAATTATTAATAAAAATTATTTAATATTTTAAATTTATTTATGATATGATAAAGTTATTATAAATATAAAAATATAATTTTTTTAATTATATTCTTCATTTTTAAGATAATAGAAATATACATATATATTGGAGTTATATATTAATATAAGAAAAAAATATTTTTTATTTAAACATATAATATAAATAAAAAATTAATAAATCTTTATATTTCAATTTTAGATATATTTTAATATATATATATATAAAAATTAATTAATTAATTAAAAAAATAAAGAAACGTCAGGCTCACTGACATTTCTTTTAACGACATTTCTTTTAAAACGTCAGTGAACTTGATATTATGTCACATATACATGTATACATATATGAATTATATATATATACACACACATACATACTATAAACCACCACACAAAGGCGCACACACACACACACATATATTGTATATAAATATATGTAACACCAAACACACGCATATATATTGTATATAAATATATATATATACATATCTTATATATCTATATATAAGTAATATTTATATGCATTTATATATAGAAAATAATTTTATTATTTTTAAATAAATAAAATATTTTCAAAAAAATTTGATAAAGAAAACAATTATATAGAGATTTTTATTAATAATTATAAATAAACTTTGATATATATATTTATATTTCAATTCATTTACTACATATATATATATATAATATTTTTACTATATATTATATTAAAATTAAAAGTAATAGCTGAAAGGAAAAAATAATAAATATATATATATATGTATATATGATGATAATAAATATATCTTTGGTTAAAAAATTAAAAAATAATATATACATATATATTTTTGTTTTATTGTTTTATTTTATTGTTATATACATATATATTAAATCTATTATAATTTATTTATTTTTGTTGTTTTTAATTTTTTCTGCTTTGTTTATTACTTACAACAAATATATATTTATTAAATGTAATTGAACATAAATTATTTGTAAAAATATTATAAATGAATTAATACATATTATAATTAAAAAATTGAAAATGTTATAAATTTATTTTTCTATATTTTGAAATTATCTTTTAATATGAATAGAATTATTATAAAAAAGATCAAATAGTAAACCTGCGCTCCAGTGGTTAAACATTTGTATGGAAAGTAATTTACAAAAACTTTATTTCTTTGATTTTCAATAAATTTTTATTTTACAAATATCAAATTACACAAATAATTTGTTTACATATTTATTTACTAAAATTATATTTAATTCATTTTTAAAAAATAGTCACATAAGTGCTAGTAAAATTTACCGTACATACATATATATATATAGATATATATTTCAAAATTTTCTTGTTTTATTTTTTATTTAAATTATTTATTTAAAATTTAATAGAAAATAAAATTATTCCTATATATAACTATTAATTATATATAAAAATATATAAGATATATAGATATTTAGAGAATTAAAAAAATTTAAAATTAAGATATATTGAATATTTTTTATTTTAAAAAAAATCTCTGTTGTATTTTTATTTATTTATTATTTATGATATATATTTAAATTAGTTATATATGTTATACATAAAAATATATATGATATACATATTAACACATAAATAAAAATTAAATAAACAAATTAAAATACATAATTATTAATATGAATTATGTGCAGATTCTTTTTTTATAATTATATTAAGTATTAATTTATTTATAATATTTTGATAAATTTTAATTTAATATAGTATGTGGTAAACATATTATAAATAAATAATAAAAAATAATGAAGAAACATCAGTGGGCGTGACGTTATTTGTTTTTCATTTTCTTTTAAAACGAATATATATATATATATATTTAAATAATTCAAATAATTCTTATAATAAATATATAATTATTAATAAATATTCTTTAATTTTTTTAATTTTATTTATGATAGGATAAAATTAATATAAATTTTTTATTGATTTTGTAATTATATTCTTGATTTATAAGATAATAGAAATATATAAAAATTAATAATATATAAATATATAAATACATATATTTTATATATACATATATATGTATATATTAGATTCGTTATGACTAAAAAAATATAATTGAATATATATATATATATATATATATATTTATATAGTATATATATGTGTGCATGTGGTATGTATGATGTATGTTTTAAGTATATATAAATATAGTATGTGTATATATATGAATGTAATGCATGTCACATAGTAATATATATATATACACACATAACTGAAAATTAAAAACGTCAAGTCCAGTGATTTTTTTTGTTAAAAATATCAGTGGGTCTGACATTTTATCCTAGTTTGAAATTTTTTTTTAAAACCAACCTATTTTGTGAATTTATTTTTTATTTCACATTATTTAGGGAATTAACCCTAACTTTTTGATTAAATTTTTATAATGTAGCACTCGAAACTCAACACCCACTGCTAAAGACGGACCGAGTGATAGCTATGGGTCATCAACCAGCTCAAAGTTTTAACAACTTTATCTTTTACAATTTTATTTAAAAAAAATATATATGAATAAATATTTTAACTCAAGAAAATACATTTAACCTTATAAATAAACTAATACTTTAACAATATACCTACAAAAAATGAAATCATCAAGATTTTAGGGGGACAATTGAGTAAAAAAAAGAAAGAATTAAAGCATTTTAGTTAAATATATATTATTTAGAAGTTGGAGCTTTGCTAATTGGAAAGAAAGATCATAGTCTTGAAAATTGATAAATAGGATATTGTATGTCAAAATATACCATAATCTATTTAAATATTAAAGAAGTCACATGTGCCATGTATTAGATGGTGACATTTTCTGTAATCTCAAAATTGAAAAAGATTTTGGTAGTTTTAAATAATGGTAGGAGTATTACTACACTTATTTTATAAAAATGTAACTACCATACATTAAGAGATTTCCCCCCTTTTTAGTGTTATTATCTTATTACAAGTCTTAATGGAATTGTTTTATATCACAAATTTAATCCCTTAATTATGTATCATTATTTTGAAGATTACAAAATCTAACCTACCTTTTTTCAAAGAAAAAAATTGAACACACTAATTACTTTGTAGTTTGAAAAGGATAAATCTCCAAACATTGCAAAAATTAATGACTTTTATGGACGTATATTTTGTTGAATTCACGTATGTTTATTTTTATATATTGAGGCTATTAGAGATTGAAATTGGTGGTTCGAATCATGGGTCAATGGTTCAGTTTAATTGTTGCACCGATTTTGATTTTAGAGTGAGTGGTTTCAAGAACTGACGATTTATGCTAGTTTCGATTTCATAACCGTCGGTTCTAATTTGATTTCCACTCAAAATTGTTGGTTTTGATTCTAAATCGACAGCTCCATATGTAAAAAAATTTTAAAAAAATCAAAAACCAAAAACTAAAACTATGAAATAGACAATTTCGATTTTACCCCAAGCAAATCCATAAACCAATAATTTCAAAACAAAAGAAACCATATCCAATGTCTAAAACCTAGTAATTTTGTGGCGTGAATAGCCAACTATTTATTTTACTTGGAAAATTAAAAGGTTCCAATAAAACTATTCTTCTATATTATTTTTTATATATATGTTTCTTTTGGAGGAAATAATTTTGCTGCTTCGGAAACGCGATAAGGATGAGTCTAATAAACCCCCTTCGACATTGATTCAGAGTTTTTGTAATCGGCCACAAATGGCCTCCTTCACCTTCAAATCCTTCCAACAAACTCAACTCCAACTCACCTCATTCTCTCACTGTAAACACTCTTCTACTCTCAACACTTTTCAATTCTACCTCTCATATGATTCTGCTGCTGTCTCTATCTCGCCCACAAAACACACTCTAATGGTTCAAGCTAATGCACGCGTTGCCACTCACTCTGAAACGACAGCCTTATCCGGAGACATAGCAGAAGAACTATCAAGAAGCGGCGTTGATAACGGTCCTAGCGCGGATTTTCGTTCCGGGGTTTCTTCTTTCACCGACAAAAGTAAAAGAGATGCTCGAAAATCTCTTGAAAGGAACCATATTGATTCCAGTGAAGCTGCTGAGAAAAGACCTATACTGAAGGATAGGTATGCAAAGTCAGAGTTGAATTCAAGAAGAAGAAAGGAAGTGGGTTCGGGGGCGTCTCGTCCAAGGTTTAAGAGAGATAATGTGGTGAGAAGTACCAAAAAGTCTAGTACTTTGAGAGTATTTCATGAGGAAGTGGAGCTGAAGGAAACGAGGATGAAGAAACCTAAAGCTGATCCACCAGGGTCTACACTGAGGGTTGGCTTGGATATGTGCTCGAAACGCGGCGATGTGGTTGGTGCAATTCAGCTGTATGATTTGGCCAGAAAGGAAGGTGTCAAGATAGCACAGTATCATTATGCTGTTCTTTTGTATCTTTGTTCTTCTGCAGCAACTGGCACGGTTCACCCTGCAAAAAGTGGCAGCAGTGGTCGGAGTTTGAGTTCCGGTGACCTTTTCCGGGAGAGCTCCAGCATTGGTTCTGATTCATCCGTTGAATTTGGTAGAAGTTCTGAGATACATATAGATGATATTCCAGCTGAAGGGAGCAGTAGTGGTGGAGAAGAGGATTTAAGTAACTCTTTTAATGATTCTATGGATGTATTATGTGAACACACTTTAGATGGTTTGGTTGAATCCATGAAGAAGATTTCGAATAGAAGAAACCATGGCAGTAAAGGCTGCGGAATCCAAGTGAGTGAAGGCATGAAGCTGGTAGCACTCCGAAAAGGATTTGAAATATATGATGAAATGCGTTTGGAGAGAGTTGCAATGAATGAAGCAACATTTACATCTGTTGCCAGAATGGCTATGGCTTTAGGTGATGGCGATATGGCATTTCAAATTGTAAAACAACTGAGAGAATACGGGCTGAATCCCAGGCTACGATCATACGGCCCTGCTCTAGCTATTTTCTGCAGTAATGGAGATGTTGAGAATGCATTTAAGGTCGAAAAACATATGCTTGAAAACGGTGTCTATCCGGAGGAGCCTGAACTGGAAGCCCTTCTTAAAGTTAGTATAGAAGCTGGAAATAGTGACAAGGTGTATTATGTATTGCATAAGCTTAGGACAAGCGTGAGACAGGTCTCACTAAGCACAGCACATCTGATTGAGAAGTGGTTTAGGAGCAAGGTAGCTTCAAGAGTAGGAAAAAGAAAATGGGATCAAGAATTGATCGCTCAAGCAATGGAAAATGGTGGGGGAGGGTGGCATGGAAAGGGTTGGTTGGGTAGAGGAAAATGGACAATCTGCCGTACAAATGTTGGTTCTGACGGTGTATGCAAATGTTGTGGTGAAAAGTTAGTTACAGTTGACCTTGATCCAGCTGAAACTGAGAATTTTGCAAAGTCTGTGGCATCTATAGCTTCGGCGAGAGAGAAAAACTCGAGCTTTCAGAAATTTCAAGTATATATTTCAATTCCAACTCTTCTTTCTTTTCCTGGTTAGTCTATTTGAAATGAAAAGTACATGTCCTTGCAGAAATGGCTCGACTATTATGGACCTTTTGAAGCAGTGGTGGATGCTGCTAATGTTGGCCTTTACAGCCAAAGAAAATTTAAACCATCCAAGGCAAGTGTGTGTGTGTGTGTGTGTGATTCTACTTTGTTTCAGACTTTCAGTTATATATTTATTTGAAATAAAACCGTTATCAGGTCAATGCAGTTGTGAATGGAATTCGCCAGATGCTTCCTTCTAGAAAATGGCCACTCATTGTTTTGCATAACAGGAGAATTACCGGGGAGAAGATGGATGAGCCTTTCAACAGAGCATTGATCGACAAGTGGAGAAATGCTGATGCTATCTATGCAACTCCAACTGGATCAAACGATGATTGGTAACAACAAATATAATAGACATTGTATATTAACTTATTTGGATACTTGAACGAGTGTTTAATATTGTTAAATTTCAATAGAGAATAACTTGTCCTTCAGGTACTGGTTGTATGCGGCTATAAAGTGCAGATCCTTGATTGTGACTAATGATGAGATGAGGGATCACCTTTTTCAACTTTTGGGCAACGATTTTTTCCCCAAATGGAAAGAAAGGCATCAGGTTGAGTGTTATGAACTCCCTAGTTTTCCATTTATGTCATGCTATTGTCAGTGCGAAACTGTCTATCGGCATATATTCTCCCTTTGGATTTTGGGGAGGTCGAGAAATGATATTCAATTTTCTTTTATCCTAGTCTATATGTGTGTGCATTCAGTTAATATCCTGTAGATGCTGTTTAATGTGCAGCGATCTACTAAAATCTCTGAGTCTTTGATCTTCTGTTAATCAGTTAAATATTGTCTTTCACGACTATTGACCAATCAGACACTTGATTTGCAGCAAATATACATTGTAGTCTTCTATATGTACTTTACCATGTTCTAAGATGTGTTCTTTACTCTTAATGAAAGGTTCACTTCAGTTTCACTGAAGCTGGTCCAACATTTCGCATGCCGCCTCCATGTTCTGTTGTTATACAGGTTTGTACTCCTTAATTATTGTTTGCATAAAAAATAACAAGTACATAGCAAGAATTTTGTTGTTTTTTTTTTTGGGTTGTGGGGGGGGGGGGGGTTACTTCAAAAGTTGAAACATATAAACAAAATTGATAAATCAAACATTCAAGTCTGCGCTTATGTGATGCAGGTATACTTCTGTTGTGTAAATAGCTCGTGTGCTTGGTTTTGTTTTGATTAAAACTATTTTCTTCTTTAGGAATATAAACATGCGAGGTAAATATGTTTTAAATATTTTCAAATCACTGAATCATTTATAAACATTATCTTAACATTGATTTATAATTCTAAATAAAAGTTGTAAAAGGTAGGTAGTACAAATATAGATTTAATTTTTAGGTTCAAAAAAAAAAAAAAAAAAAAAGTGAACCATTTATCTTTGACTATTGTGTTCCACATAGATTATTGCACAAGCCCACTCTGATCGCGGACCCTTAGAAGATTTCTCCCAAAACACCTAGTAAGATGCTAAACATAGCCAGATTTTTCGGGCCAATATACAATGACTATAAGTTTCCATTCATGTACCAATTTTACCCATGTTTTTTGCTCAAGACTTATCTCTCTCTCTCTCTCCCCCTCTGGCTCCCACAATGAACTTTATTAAGAGAGAAAGCTTTTCCTAAATGATGTTCAACATCTGTTAAGAGAATTTAATTTATGTTTGATTGATTATCATTTGTTTTTGAACAAGCATGCAGTTAGACGCATAACTAATACTCCTACAAGTCACTTAATTATTTTGAAAGTTCTGGTGAGCTGTTTGAGTCTCGAACAAATTGAAGAATGGTTTTCTTTTGATATTGTTAGGAATCAGAGGAAGGCCACTGGCATGTTCCTATTGCATCAGAAGTTGAAAATGAGGATGAAAGAATATGGTTATGCTGTTATCGTGGAAACTCGATCTCAACCAATCAAGATTCTTTGGATGTACAAAAAGGTAACTGTGCAGATATTTTAGTTTTCTTGTTAAGATTGGATGATTGTTTTTTGCTTTGTTTATCACATAACATTTGTGTCTGGAGATAGGAAAGTTCAACTATGGATTTCCTTTGAACCTAATTAAATCTCTTTGTATCGGCATTTCCTCTTGAAACTTTGCTAGGCATTGTAGAAGAAAATTGTTGATAATCTGTCTAAAACTTAAGCTTAGGTGGTTGTAGATGGAACTCCATACCTCTTTCATTTATCTTCAATAAGTGAACTTCAAACCCAGCTATATTTTCCAGATTTCATGAGATCTTTTTACTTACAGAGATTGGCAAGTAAGAATAGAGAATATACATTATCTAACTTGAGTAGATGTAACTTGAGTTATAAATTATGATATCCCCGTAGTCGTAGCTTTATGGGAATTGAGGATCACGCGTTGGTTTTATTGGGCCTTTGTATCCCTAATCCCCTTGGTCGTCAAAGCTCATAACTTTTTCTTCTCTACTTCTCTTCCTTAATTGATTCTTATCTGATTCTAACATACCAACCCATGCTTTTGTATATTTTTTTACCATTGTTACACTCTTAAAGGTTGTGCATATTTATAAAAGTAATAATCTGGTGATCCCGAAGGTATCTGCTTTCACAAGAGAAGACGTTTGATATCCATCTCTTTGAAGCTCCAATTTGTTCTGAAACATATGAATGTGAGCGACTGGTTGGGTCTTTTTATGTGCCATAATTGGTGAAAATATATTTTTCGAAAGAGTAGGCAAATAATATATTCACTTGTGAACTATGGGTATACCTGTGATTCATCCCAAAAATTATCTGTCTTTAGAGATGATACATATGCTTCAAGGCAGTGCTTTTTGGCCAAAAAAATTTGAGAGGAGCTATAGATAATTGATATACCCTTCAATTAACCATCCTTAGTAAAATAGTAATTGAAGATACTATTGCTGTGAAGAATTTTTTATTTTGTTCAACACTCCAGCATCATTTTTTCTATCTATATTTTCTTTTTGTTTTTTACTATATGCAAACACTGGGAGTTTAGTTCGGAAGGGTGATTTGGAAGGAACTTTTGTCGGTGTGTGGGAGGAAGAGGAGGAGGGGGGGGGGAATGTGACGTTTACACTCTCTATTCATCTTATAGTAGATAGTAGAAGGCGACTGGCGAGTCGACCCTGGCTGCCCCGGTTTTGGTCCATCGACATTTTTAGGCCCCCTCTAAGCAAGATTTGGTGCCCTCTGGATCTATCATGCGTGTTCTCATTTTTGTTGAACAGAACGTGTATCTATTTTTCATTGTACGAGTACTGTAATAAAATTTATTGGAAGTTTTTTTTGGTTACATACTTGTTGAGGAATTGAGTAAAAATAAATAAGAAATAAAATATTTAGAGTTAAAATATACTCACTCTTTCACAGAAAAGAATTCATGTTTCTATAACTAAAAATATCTATAGAAATACGACCTTTATTTAGGACGGAGTGAGTATATGTGTGTGTGTGTGTGTGTATTTATGTATGTATGCATCTGCATGAGCTGTTAATTTACCACCTGTATCGGCACCTAGCTATTTGGGCATTGTCATCCATACAATAAACATTTACATAATATATTGGTTAATGTTTAGAGTTAGTAATTTTGTGGACATGAATGTTTGTGTTGATTTGTCTAAAAGATGAGCCCAAATTTGACATTAGTTATGGTCTCCACAGAAGCACGCCCTTCCCTCCAGAAGAAGAGAGAAGCAAGAAAGCAGGTTGATCCCATTTTGGTCCAACGACGCAGGCACGATTGCAGCCGACAACTTCAAAAATCAAGCACAGACGCGGGAGTTGAGTTGAAACATCTTGCTTCAATCCTTGCACAACTTGAGGATGCAGAAAAATATGGGGCCTGTGTGATTGATTTCCAAATTTAAGTGGATGGATTCCGAGCTTTAAGTTGCAGTTGTGCAATCAATTTTGGGATTAGTAACGTCTTTATATGATTGATGAATGTGCCAAAATCTCTTCAATAGGCTAATCGCTGAGCTAAATTTAGTGTCTTTCCCTCTTCGGTCTTTTGCACAATACAAACTTTATTATTTTTTTCTTAATTAAAAAAATCTACATATATCAGATAAAGTTAAAAGTGGAGAAGATTATGCAGCCAATTTCGTGACTTGGAGAAGACTGTCTTAAGCTGTATAGAAGAGTGGAGAAAGTGGGAAGAATTTGAAGTTGTCAAAGGGTATTATAATATTCATGTTTTTATGATTTGGAGAGTTAGCTGTGAGTGTTGTTTCATTTATTATAATATTTTTATACATAGTTTCATGGAATTTGTAAGAGTGATATTTTATCATAGTTTTTTCAACTGTGTTTTGTTGTCGTTGAGATGTTAGGGCTCTATGGAGAAACAATGAGTTCATAAATTACTTTCTCTTGAATCCTTTTGTAATTTACATTGCCATAATGAATTGTTTTTACCTAAAGGTAATCACAGGTTATTCTCAACTAGAGGATAATTTACATTATTTCTTATCGTATTCTTTAATTTATTTATTTTAGCTATATTTTTCGTAGTGTTGTTATAATATTATCGGCAATATTACTCTTTACTTGTTTATCTCACAATACATACTTTCAACTTATATCGGAGCTTACACTTGATAAACTAAGTGTGGTCCTGGAGTTTTTGGTGTTGCAATTGATATTAAATGTCTTGTAAATCCTCCACTTCTATCTGATGGTAATTACAACTACTTGAAGATATAAATTAGATCAAGTTTGATATCTTTGTGCATGGGCAACTATCATGGATGGGAGGTCATCATCAAAGATTGCTGATAAAGATGGAGACTATCAAAAAGCCATGGTTAGAGTGGACTGCTGATGAAACTACGAAAGGAAACTGTAGCACCCCAACCCAAATTAGCTTAGAGTCGAGGTACTACTAACATGTTCTATCTAAAAGAATAAAGTACAGCTAAGAAAATTTCAAATAATTTGGCATAATGTCAATGCCATAAAAAAATCCAATAAACAAAGAGTCAATGCATTAAGTCAATACATAACATATATTACTTTCTTTTATCTTATAATTAGTTCAAAATAAAGTGCTTAAACTAAACAGTATGGCTGCGTTTACTTTCCTAGTCAGGATTGAACAGGATATGACACAAATTGGAATTAAACTCGGGATAGGGAGAAGTTCGAAATTTGTATCCTACGTTTACATCGTAGGATAACATTAGGATAGAGAAAGATAATTTTATACTATCCAACGTTTACTTCGTGGGATTGGACAGGATAATGCGAAAATTACAAAATTGCCCTTAATACATGATTTATATATGAGGACATTTTTGTAATTAGGTTTGTGCATAAGGGCAAAACAGTAAATTTTCATTTCTTATCCTATCGGATAATTTTTATCCCAGGGTTTAGGTCGGATTAGTATCCGCCGAATTATCCCGAATTTTGTCTCGGGTCGGCTGGATTGACCCGGGAAAATATCCAATGAAGTAAACGCTGGATAACTGTGGACTATTTTCCCTAATTCAGGTTTATCACCCGAAGTAAACGGGGCCTAAGACTATGGGGAACTCGCCATTGACTATACGTTCCGCCCATCCGAAGGACCTGAAAATTTGTTAATACAACATCATGAGTTTAAGAAACCCAGCAGGTAACTTTTACAGACTAATAAGTTGATTTGGTTAACGAGTATGTTAATCATTTTTCTTTGATCCACCAGATCTGTAGACCCGCCATACCCTTATGATCTGCTAGATCTAATTGGTGATCCGCCAAATCCGAAGATCTGTAAGATCTTCTAATTTGCCACACAATCATAAATAATCTACTAATTAATCCATTTAACTAACTACAAACTAAACGTTACCCACTTTACGTGTAGACTTTCATTTTCTTGATGAGGTGGCTCTAAGATCGCCTAGTTCCACTTGTACTGCACTCGACATGATTTAAAGCCTTATCTTACATTTTATTTATTTTTATATTTATAACATGTTTAATTTAGTTACGAACTAAATTATTTAAAATATTATTCTGACATTAATTAGCTAAAATAGGGCATTAATAACTCTATGTTATTTTTATACCTTTGAGTTTAAATTCACGAAGGGATAGTGATGAATTTAGTAAACTTTAGTATAATGTAGTCAAATTAGATCTTTGTATTTTGTTTTGTTAGTTTGTACAATCATTTTTCTAAATTATTCCTTAATTTTCTATGTAAACATGGGAGAATCGAAGCTAAAGATGCAGGGTGGTTGAGGAAGTCCCCAGTTGTTGAGAGTAGTGATGCAGCAATGCTGGAAGTCAATCTTTGACCAAGAAAACTCACTCCAAATTGTTGACTGTGCCACTTATTGACTTACCGAGTGGCGTGGGCTAGGATAAAACTTTATTGAATGTCTGTCTCAGCAGGAAATGATTTGAGCCATATTGATATCATGAATAATAGGCTTCCCAATTTGGAAAAAAAGAACGGGGCCTCCAAAGAGGAAGGCAGGAAAGAAAAGAAGGGCAAGACTGAAGAGGAAAGGTGGCGCAGCTGGGAGAGATAGAGGAGGGAACATTCAACAAAAGACAATCAGTGAATATAGCAAGAAATCATTGAAATTCAGAGGAGAAAATAAGGGAAAGAAACCGGGAAAGAAGAAGAGGAAGGAGACACGGAAACCAGCATCATCAAGCTCATCTTAATTCTCTTTCTTTCTAATTTCTTATCTCCTATTTTGGAATTTTCTTTCAATCCTTATGGATGATAAACTAAATTTTTGGTTTGTAATTTCTAATTTAGTAATGAGCTAAACTTGTTGAAGACTTGAATTGATCATGGACATTGAATCGTTTCTTATGAAATTTTTATGCATGGTTAAGTGAATCGAAAAAACAGGTTCTCTTTATTATTTCTCATAGCTTCTTCATGTTCTTCTGGATTTGTGCTTGTTGACACCAATTCTTTAGTTTGTCTTTTAGGAAAGACATCCTTTTGGCAACTAAGTCAACTTGCCTGTCTAGAGTATTGTGTGATTGGATCAGCCTCTGTCTCCAAGGGCCAGAAATCTTTGAAAATAACAACAGACATGAAATATTTGCGAGCATACTTGCTTACAAAGAAATATTTGTGAAAGTAATATATGTAATCATCTATTGCATATATATTCTTTAGCTCAAGGCCAGGGAGTTTGACTGTTCTCCGTCATGTTTTTAGCTCTACTTCCATTAAAGTATCCATCTCCAATGAAATGTAAATTAACAAGTCTTCCAAATCTTTCTTTTATTGTAGTTTTGGAATCACTAGCAAAGACTTCTTCCTTGGCAGTAGTTGTTTGCTCCCAACCAACTTTGACAAATCCTTCTTAACTCATTTTCATGAGTTTCATGAAGTCTTCCTTTCAAGATCTAGAATGGTTGTTGCAGTTTCATTGATGCAATCCATTCATCTACCAAAATTTCAAGATTTTTGAAATAGATGATATCCGAATTGAGTATCACCTCATACAATTGTGTTTTTAGCATATTTTTAGCCAAAGGGGTTTTTGCTGGGGCCATACTTGGATTTCTTCCAAAAGTTTTTATTGATTGAACTTCAATGGATGGAACACTCCTGATGGTTACACATCTCGTGTTATTGTATGGTCTATCGAGAGTTTTTTTCATTGGTGGAACCAATAGAGGTGGAATATCCTAATTATATCTTGGGATTAGTTATGTCCCGAGTAATGTCCAGGGACTTTCTTCTTTCATTTTTATATTCATTAAATCAATCATCCCCAATTTGGAGAATAATTCAGCCAACTCATGTAAATCATATAGGTCTACTCCATATACCTCCATTTCATCTTACTTTTCATAAGATACCAATATTCAGATCATCCTATGTCGTCAGCTTCGAAATAATCATCACCTTGCCCTCTTGATGGTGAAGTGACTCTTTTGAAAATATCACTAAACTGCTCCTTGCTAGATCTGGAGGTTTGGGAAATCTTGTTTATTTTCTTTTATAGATCCAAAATTTATTTTTTCAAATCTGTTATCTCCTTATGAAGACCACGAAGGGTCTTCAAAACTTCACATCTGATTCTCAATCCTTTGGACTTTAATCAGAAATTGATAACTCTAATTTCTGTAATGTTAGGTGGTCTTCTATATTTCCTTAAGATCTTTTGACATCTTAGAATGATTTGTTCCGACTCTAAATTGATCATTTTTCTGTGGAAGGTTCCTTGTCATTTCCCTTTAAGCCAAGAAAATTTAGACCATGTTTCTAAATTATTTATAATTGATAAGACCACTTACACCATGATTCCTTTGTGGGAGTTCATTAACGGAACTTGGTGAAGATCATGAAGTGGATTTCATTTTTCCTTCTACGGGCTTTACCTTCTATGGGTCAATCTCTCTGGTTTTTCTACGTTCTCATGGTTAATGACTTTGTTGTCACTCTCCAAGATCTTAGCCATCCTTTCAAAGAATTCCATGCTTCTTTGGATTAATTCCTAAAGGAAATCTCAATTTTGTATATCTAAAATTTTGAAATATTTCTTATTCTCACTGCTCGAGTTTTCACTCAGTTGTTTTATAATTCTTGAAATGTCTCCTCCTTCAGGATATTTTATAATAATGAATAAATTATGGTTCATATAAACATAACTTTAATACCATTTTCGAGCTATCTTTAATTTTTGGTTGTTTTAGTTTTTCTTTTATTTTTTTAATTCTTAATTTAAGCTTCTAGGTAAAATAGAAAATTGTCAATTTTTTATATATAGGTGGGCCAAGGCTAAGGGTATTTCGGCTAGTTTTAATGAAAAATGGGTAGAAAACTTGCTAAAAAACTAGCCAGGAGAGGTAAAAAGTGTATAAGTAGATGCATAATTTTGAGTGTGATGAGACAATGTAAAAACCTATGATTTGAGTATTAGACTGGTTGTATAGGTGTGGGCAAGACTATCCTAAAATTTTCAAACTTCTGTTTTTGTTCTGTCCAACATAGCCTACTCATATTTGAATGGTATAGCACTTAATTGTCACCTTATAAGATTTCAAAGGTATGTTTGGACAAAAATATTAGTTAAGAGCCTAAATATCATTGACATCTACGTTTATAAATATCATAATTATATAATGAAAAATGGTCTAAATTAGCCCGCCTCAATACACCTAAACAATGTTTTTGTCCAATTAGGCCCTACAAATTTTAAATTATCTCAAATAACCTCTTAATTTCTAAAATAAGATGAATAAATCCTCGTAATTATTAAAATAAGTTTAAAAATATTTCATTATTCTAAAAATTGATAAATGAAATCATAAATGTATTTGAATAAATAAATAAATTAACAAATTAAAATTTAAAAATTATTTAATAATTCAAATATAAAAATGTGGTTGAGATTTAGGGATTTGTTATGTTTTTTTTTTTTTAATTCTAATTCTCTTAAGGTCTTTTGAGATTCTTTAGATTTAATAATGATTTTTAGATCTTATTATTTTATTTTAAAATTTTATTTTTATAATTTTTTATATACTTAAATATATTTATAATTTATTAAATTTGTTTAGATTTATTTAGGTATTTCTAGTTTTCACGATCTATTTTTCATAATAGAAATTCAAGAGCTTATTTGATTAATTTGAAAGTTAAAGGTTTTGTATTTATATAAGAAAAATAATGCAGTTTCCAAAAATGATATAATAATTCAGAGGCTAATTTGTATATTTTTTCAATATATAATATTTGCATGAGAAATGTTGTTTTCAAGCGTATTATTTTCTTATATTAGAATAAACTTATATTTTTATATTATTAAAATAATTGTGAAAACTATAATGAGCATTTTAATTTATGTTAAATAATTGTATGGATGACGTGCATAGGAGAGAACAAAGAGAAAAGCTTCAGAGTGAAATATATAATTGCATAGACATTGGAGTGTAGAGAGTGAATTTCAAATATTTTTTCATCACTTTGAATTCCTTCTTTTTACGACAGAAGTACATTGTGAGTCCTATTAATTCATAAAACATTGAATATTTCAATTCAAAACCAAATAACAAGATTCTCAAATATTCAACTATGACAATACAAACGTCATATATTGTTGAAGTAATGATTCTTAGAGTTTCACAATCTTTATTTAAATCTGAACAATTTGATGAAAGATCATTAAATAAAATCATGTGCACAGTTTATTCATCTCTCACATAAATAATATCAACCTTTGCAAGTTCAACTTTTTACCGATAGTTTACTTTATCACCATTGGAATCCACATGTGAATATGAATAAATTCCAAAAATCAATTATTGAAAATTATTATTAAATTAATCTTAATTTTTTTGTAAAAATATTATTAA
Organism: Caryopteris x clandonensis; assembly: GCA_028749325.2. NCBI lineage: Eukaryota > Viridiplantae > Streptophyta > Magnoliopsida > Lamiales > Lamiaceae > Caryopteris > Caryopteris x clandonensis. Next base: position 9,454,736 of record JAPYKT020000006.1, on the reverse strand, counting down.
AATTAATTTTTTTCTTAGCATTAAAAAATAATGGTAAGAAAAATATTATGCCTTTTGAATAAACAATTGCAAAAAATAATATAGAAAAATGAAGAATAATAGTAAAATACCTTAATTTTCTACCTCCATTTAATATTATTGTCGAATCAAGCTGCATAAAAAAATATAATTAAATAAATGAATGAAGAACATATTGTTTGTAACATGAAAAAAAAAAAAGAAAAAAAATCATAGTTAGATGTTTGAGTGGTTGTGAGTTAAGTGAAAGATTTTACCTCTATTTGCATTGCACGGTTTGTAATATACAAATAATTAAAAATAATAATTTAATATCATATAATAATTTTAAAATTTTAAAAATTTAAATAATATATTTATATTAAAATATTATTATATTTATTTATAATTGAATAAGCTTATTAATTTATACGTTTTAATATAATAAAATATGAGCAAATAAATATTCACATATATATAGGTATATTTAAATAATTTAATATGATATTTTAATAATAGATAAAATTTAAAATAATTTATGATTACCTCTGTAAAGAAGAAAAATATGAAATCACCAATCCGTATCATGTAATTAATAAATAATAGGATAGTTGTGCAAGTTAGATTTTCTACGTTTTTTATATACTTTACTTAGTAATATAATTTATTTAATTTTAATTAAAAGATAGAATTTTAAAAAATATTCATTGATAAATTTAATTAACTATTATCTGAAATAAATAAATATGTTAAATTAATAAATAATAACATAAAGAATTTATACATTTAATAAATTGTTACATTTAACATAATTAATTGTATTTTTTTTCTTTGCAATATAGTAATTGGATTAGTAATTATGGATAGAGATAGTAATTTTTTATTAATCCAATTAAATTTAAAAGTAATAATATAATAATAAATTGTTAATATATATAAAGAATCAACAGGATCAATAAATTAATTAATACATTTAACTTAATTAACTGCATTCATTTATTTAGATTAATATATATATATATATATATATATATATACACATACTTTTTTAGTCCATTTTAGTAATTGAATTAGTAATTATTACTCTGGATTTTTATTTTTTATTTTTTTAATCTAATACTAAATAAAATTAATACATTTAATAACAGTAATCTTTTGTTAATAAAAATCTAAAAGTAAAAGAAACAATAAGAGTAGCTTGATACATTTAAAAAGTAAAAAAAAAATTGTAATTTACATAATTAAGAATAAAACAATAGGGCTATTGTTGTAAATATATGAAACTAAAAATCTCTTGTAGAATATATTTCGACAAAACATTATCAAAAACTATAAATTTCTTATAGAATATAAACAAACCTTCAAGTGTGAATGAGATCTATTGCACACAAAAATATTAAAAATTCATGATCCAAAAAAACGATAAACAAAATAAAGTCAGTGGCAAAATTATGAAGATAACCTGCTCTTAGTGGCAAAATTATGAAGATTGTTTGCTTTTAGGGAGCGACCTAAATGGGAAAGTTAAAAGATTTCTAAAGAATAAGATGATAGGATAGAATAATTAGAGATTCATGAACTTAAAATGAATGCAAATATAAAAATAAATTAAATGATAAATTGATAATAAAGATACATACAAAATTTATCAAAGAAAAAATTGAGAAAATAATATTATAAGAAAACATACCTTCGTATGACAATAGTGCATGTTTAATATGAAAATTTATAACAATAAACAAAAACAAAATTAGTAGCAAAATTATGAAATTAAATACTCTTAGGGAGATGAGCTAAATGGAAAAATTACGAAAATTTATGAAGAATAGAATGACATGACAGAATAATTTGAGATTTATATAAAAGTTAATAGAAGGAAAGTCTGACCTAAAAATTAAATACATATATATTCCTAACATTCCTAATAATTAAATAGTGGAGGGGACATATCATTATCCTAAAAATTAGGGATTTAACACATTGAATGATTCTTATAGACATAATAAATGAAAAAAAAAATACATAAAAGGTAGTGAGACTCTTAATCAAATATTGAATTAATATGATTATGCATATATATTTGACTTTACAAAAATAAATATGAGCAATTATATAAAATTACCATAATTATCTAATTTACTAACATTAGTAAGAGTATTTACAAATAATAATAATACATAAATGCACACATATATAGTAATATAACGATTAGTTAATGATGTACTTTTGTAATTTTATACAATAATAATATCGATATATATATATAATTGTTAATATAATACTTATAATTATATATTTATTATAACATATACATAATACATGTTTCTAAATATATAACATAAATACTAATAAAAGTATTACTTTGCTAATAAATATTAATTATAATCCTAATTAAAAACTATATATATATTAAATATTTTCACCAGCACATTTTTTAGATGTTATTAAAAAAATATGATCTAAAATATTAAATTAAAAAATCATAATACTACATGCAATCAAATTAAGTGAACATTAACCTAGTCAATAAAAGTATTTAGTTTAAATTTGTTAGACATTAATTGGGTATTTTTCATGAAAAGAAACTAAGAAAAGTTTGACCTTTTAATTCAGCGAAAATCATATATTATTAAATGCAAATAAAGTAATTACAAATTTCCAATCAATTATCACATTATTTAAGATTTCTACTTCACATAAAAATTAATTATAGAAAATAGTCCAATTACATGTTCTCAATATTGACTTATAATTTACTAAGAACTCATAGAAGGAAATTGTAACCTATTAATTACATACACACACACACACACACACACATATATATATATATATATTCCAAATATGCATACTTATTAAATTAATAAGGGTTTTAAATGAATTTATGTCTGCAAAATTCAATTTGATTTTCAAAAAAAACAAAAACAAAAACTTATTTGCTAAATTAGTTTGTAGCGTCTATCAACTATTAACATAACAATTTCTTTATAAATCTAATTATAAAAAAATTGATAACATCTAATCTAACATTCAAATTTTATAGCTTTTATTAGAAATTTTATATAAATTATTAAAATAGAAAAATTGACATGGAATATAAGTTCTAAAAAAAGTACAAATTTTCAAAATTTGTTTAAAAGTAATCTTACAAATCTTACCCACAAATATTCCAAAAAAAAAAAAAAAATAGAAAGTAAGTTTGACTTTATCAATTAATTAATATATAAAACTGAAAATGTGGGATGAATGTCAATTAAGTGAAATTTGCAATTAATAAAAAAGAGATGCAAGTTTGACTTATTTATGCATTAATGGTTCTAAATAATTAATTATAATGATTAATTATAGTATGTCATGTGTAACCCAAAATTAGTAAGAATTTTAGGTGGTAAAATACATGATTTTCTAAAAATGAAATGTTTCTGCTATTATATATATATAGATGTACTATATACATATTAGTTAATAACTTAATTAGTTTATGATATATGTGAAACTATATATATATATATATATATAATAGTTTCCAAAATATTAATAACCATTTAAATAATTAGTATATAAATTCAACATGATTTTTGTAAAAATACAAAAAAAAAAGAAAAAAAAATCTTTTAAATTATCCATAAACAAAAACATAAATTTAGTGGCAAAAACTTGTGGGTCCTTTCTTTTTTATGCTATTGTTTTGTATTTATATTAAATGATTGTATACTTAACTGAATAATTAGGCAGTCCAACTAGCAGGGCATTTTGTGTCTAAGATGAGGGTCGCATATTCGAGTCCTCACAAGCTCAGCGCCCTTCTCATTTAATTTTGTTTTAATGTCGAACCTGTGACCTCCAAGAAACTTTTGAAATCCTATTAATTTATATCAATATATTGGGCAGACATAAACAATATTAAAATATCACTCAACTATTTCACTTTTTAATTATTTACAATTACTATACAATATAGATAAATTACAATTGTAATTAGTAATAAAAATAAAATTTTATATTTTTCTTAAAATTCAATATATTTAAAAATAAAATTGTTTAAAAACAATTGATATATTTACTAGTTTGTGAATTATATTTTGTTGATAGGTATAAAAATTAATTCCTATAAATTATTATCTCTTCAAATTTTTAACTTCAGATAGAATTTTTTTAATTAAACAAATAATATTATATTTTAATAATATTAATTATTTTCTTAAAATATAATAATTTGAAAGTAATATTAATTTTTTAATTAAATTTAAAAATTATATTTTATTGTAATATACAAATTGGATAGATTTCAAACTAAAAATATTATTACATCCTACTAGATTAATTTGTATAATTAATTTGTGAAATTAATTTTGATATGTCTTAATAAAAAAATCTATTAAAATATTTATTATATTAATATATAAATTATTTTAAAATATGAATGAAAGCCTAATTCATTAATTTACTTTTTCTTTGTTTGTTTATTTATGTGTTTAGAAATTGATCAAAGAAAATTACTCAGTGTTACTAATTATTTTTTAAAAGAAACAAACACTTGAGAGCTTGTTAAATTCAAGTAAATATTTTATAGTGAAGGAATGATGTGTATTTGTTAATTTGAAGATATCCAGAATTCTTGCTTTTGGCCGAATATTTAGCAGTATTACTTTCTTATTAAAAATGTATTAATATATTACTCAAAAGGTATTACATTCTTATTCAAAAAGTATTACTACTTATTTTTTAAAAGAAACAAACATATGACTATCTTTTAAATTCTAAAAAATATTGTATAGTGAGGGGAATGATGTCTATTTGTTAATCTGAAGATGTTTAGGATTATCGCTTTTGTCGAATATCAACATTATTACTTTCTTATTGAAAATGTAATACTTTCTTATTCAAAAAGTATTATTTTGTGATTCAAAAGGTATACTACCTTTTTTTTTTTAAAAGAAACAAATACATGGCTGCTTTTTAAATGCTAAGATATATTTTATGGAAAAACTCATGTGAAACGGTTGCACGTGTGACACGATTTAAAGTATTATTTTTTTAACTATAAAGTATCACTATTTTTTGAAGTGTAGTACTTCTGATTTGTTACCTTAAAAATAGTGATGCTTTATAATTAAACAAGTAATACTTTATAGTTAGACTAGTAATACCTTAAATCGTGTCACACGTGCAACCGTTTTACAAGAGACTCACTCTATATTTTATACTGGGGGAATGATGTGTATTTGTTAATTTGAAAATGTTTAGGATTCTTTCTTTTGTCGAATATTAACAGTATTACTTTCTTAGTGAAAATGTATTACTTTCTTATTCAAAAGGTATTACATTCTTATTCAAAAGGTATTACTACTTATTTTTTAAAAGAAAATAAATACATGATTACTTATTAAATTCTCGCTTTTCTCGAATATTAATAGTATTACTTTCTTATTGAAAATGTATTACTTTCTTATTCAAAAGGTATTTCATAAGGTATTACTACTTATTTTTTAAAACAAAAAAATACATGGCTGCTTGTTAAATTATATGATATTTATAATAGGGGAAATTATGTGTATTTGTTAATCTGAAGATGTGTAGAATTCTCGCTTTTGTCGAATATTAACATTATTACTTTGTTATTGAAAATGTATTACTTTCTTATTCAAAAGGTATTACTTTTTTATTCAGAAGGTAATACTTCTTATTTAATAAAAGAAAAAAATATATGATTGTTTGTTAAATTCTATGGTATATTTTATAGTGGAGAATGATGTGAATTTGTTAATCTGAAGATGTTTAGTATTATCGCTTTTGTCGAATATTAACAATATTACTTTCTTATTCAAAAGGTATTACATTCGTTTTCAAAAGTATTACTACTTATTTGTTAAATTGAAAAAAAGTAATAATATTAATATTGAACTTTTTTTAGTTTAATTTGAATTAGATCTATTGTAATATAATAACAAAGTAGTCTAAAAGAAAATTTTATCATCAATTTACATTAAATAAATAAATATTACCTAATAATTTCTTACAAAACTTACTAAAATTATAATTTTTAATACAATTAATCATATTTTATTTTAATATTAGTTTCAAATTAATATATTTTAAGAAAATGAGTAATACTGTTAAAAGATAAAGTAATATTATTTAAATATAATAATATTATTTATTTAATTAAAAAAATTATGTCATAACATGTGAAGTTTAGAATTTTAAGGGATAATAATTTATAAGATTGAATTTTTATACCTAGCTACAAATAATATATCAATTTTTTTATGTGAATAATTTTATTTTTATTTATATTGAATTAAGAAAAATATAAAATTTTATTTCTATTAGTAATTACAATTGTAATTTATCTAGATTGTATAGTAATTGCAAATGATTCAAAAATATTAAATAGTTGAGTGGTAAATGTAATAACAAAGTAGTCTAAAAAAGTATTATTGGTTAACTAAAAAGCATTACTCGTAATATTTATTTATTGACTTTAAATAAATGATAAAATTTTCATTTAGACTACTTTGTCATTATATTAGTATAAATTCAATTCAAACTAAACAAAAAATTGCTCAATATTACTTGTTTGACTAAAATGTATGATTTGTTTAACTAAAAATATTATTGGATTAACTAAAAAGTATAACTCACATTCAGTGATAATAACCATAAATGTGATGCTTATTTATTTGACGTTTAAAATAAATTAAATAAATAAATTATCGAAATGTGATGTTTGTTAAATTAAATTAAATAAATTCAATTTATAATAAATTAAATAAATAAATTCAATTTATAATAAATTAAATAAATAAATAAATGTGATGTTTGTTAAATTAAATAAATTCATTTAACAACGAGTGACGTTTAAAATAAATTATCGAAATGAAGCCTCAGCATCAAAATCAAACAAGTAATTAGAAACATATTATTATTCTCAACATTTATTCTTTAATTTTAACGTAATTAAATTCAAAATAATGATAAAGTTCGAACAAGAAGCAAATGACGGACAAAATGATGAAATTAATTTAGATCTTTAATGTCTACTTTTCACCACTCACACAACATTATACATTTTAGTTCTACTTTTTCAAGTTTTTCAATTATGATAAGAATTATTAATATATAAAATTTGTTAAATTTAATTATTTCTAACATATGCTATAATATAAAACAATTATCTAAGAATTAACAATATTTTATCGGCTTATTGGTAAATGATAGAAAATTTAGTATCGACTCTTATAGAAAATATGAATTTATATATCTAATATTTTTTTAATATTTGGTTAAGGTATTGATATAAATTAATATATAATTAAAATTTAACCACCACAGCACCTATGGTTTCACACAAGACCTACTCAAATTTAGTAAACATACATAAATATTTTATTTTCTTGAATTGGTTGATTTACAAAAATTAAATAAATTATGAAAAAATGTTTCTAAGTATAAATTCCAAAAAAAAAAATATTGACTGCATGTATACATAAATATAAAAGTAAAATAACAAACCTGAATATTTTTCTTGTTGATTCGGATGATTTAAATAAACTTCGGACAAAACAAAAAAATAAATTACATAATTAGTAATAAAAGCTGAAAAAGAATGAAAGATAAAAAAAATTACAATTTTTTTTGAGAGATGAAAACAAACCTTTATGAAATATGTCGAGAATGATTTGAAATGTGAAGTATGATAATACAAAGATTGGTAATTTATAGCCTAAACTTGATCTAAAAAGATCTATTAATAATAAATTATTTACCTTCTCAATGAATCCATTAAAATAATCTAAATCTGATTTGACGTGATCCTACAATTTTGTTTGGCTAAATAATCATGGCATAATTCATTCTAACTTCATTATTTGAAAAAAAAACATATATACAAATATACAGTATATATATAATTGAAACTCCATATAATTATCCATTGAATGATTTTTTAATTAAAAATTTAATATTACATTATCATATATACATTCATATTATTGATTCAATTAATGTGACGAAAAAAATAAAAATATATTAAATTACTAATATAATTATTAAAAATAATGATTAAAAAATATAGTTATAAATACAATATTATTTGATTATATAAAATTTAAAATAATTAATTTATATTCATAATACATATGTGTGTTAATAAAAATAATGCTAAACCTATATGATGCAACTAATAAAAAACGAATATGATAGACTAAATTGTTATCTATATATATTATAAAGATAATGTTGAAAAAATTGAATAATCAAATAAATTAATAATAATTAATGTGTTTGACCACATGATTTATTTGCCATATTAATAATTCTATGAAATTTGTATTTAATTTATATATGATAGTACATTAATAAATATCTAATTTATTGTAATTAATTTATAATATTAAATTATTAAATATAATATAAAAACAATATTCAAATTTGTGTATATTTATTTATAATAATTCTACAATTCATATATTAAATATATTGTAATTAGTTTATAATATATTTTTTTTCTCTATTACAATTTCCAAAGATGAAATTGCTACCTGAATAAAAATTTCGTAAGACCAAAAATTGAGTAAAAGGTTTGACTTTAAATTGAAATATAGTAATGTTTGGGAATTTGAATTAAAATAATACTCCATAATCATATTCTTGCTATGTGCATTAACTGAAAATTAGTAAGAGAATAATAATTAAGTAATTAATAATATAAAAATAATCTAGAACTACGTTTTTAAATTGTCTATACATTTCTTAATTGAAATTATTTATAATTCTAATATACATATTAATAACTTTTTAACTTCAATATTTTTTATTTTGGATGATTTGCATTATGTAACTAATATTGATGTTAATAAAAATACTAATTAAAAAAACGCATTTCTTATAACAGAATGTTACATATATATACAATTTGAAAATTAGTTTTAATCCAGTTTAATGATTAATAATTCATATATAATTATTACTTAAACTTTGGATAATATATATGATAAAGAAAACATAATAGTACTCTATATTGATGTGTTTGTAATTAATACGCAATTCTCTCAAAAATATGTCCTAAATGAGTGCAGCTAATTAATTAATTAGTATAAAATATTAATTAACATATTATATATTAAATTATAATAACCTAAGATAAAGTACCAAAAAAATAAAAGGATGTATTAGGCGGAAAAACTGAGTAATTTTCAAAAGTGGAATGTGTTATGTTATTATATATATGTATATATATATATTTAAAGACTTATAAAAATATATTAAATTAATTATCTTTTCATGATCTTTTATTTGATATTCATACTGGATATATAAAAATAAAATATTAATTTTAAAATATAAAAAAAAATCATAGATTAAATGTGGTATATTTTAATATTTAATCTTTTTATATTGTGAGATATTTTTATTTTTGTTGTGATTGAATCTAAGATAGTTCAATCGTGATCCAAGAAATTCAAATAAAAATAGAACAAGAAATCAACACCAGATTTTATAGTGGTTCGATCAAACCGATCTACATCCACTTTGTTGCTCTCTTTGTATTGATGAATCAATCCTCTATCGGAAGAGATGGATTGGTATTTATAGATGCATACCAATTGAAACAACCTCTATTAACCAATAACCGCTGCTAACAACTTGAATAATAACCGCTAACAAATCCTCAACCGTTTTGCTAACTACCGCTTCTAACAACTTGAATAATAACCGCTAACAAATCCTCAACCGTTTTGCTAACTCCCGTTGGTATTAATTTGCTGTTATTATCACAATTTTATATAATTATGTATTTTACTTTAAAAATAATAATAATTTTTTTGTAATAATTTTTTATATTATTATATTATAAATGATGCAATACAATAGAGAAATAATAGTACGTATATACGTGTATATAGGGTGTGTAGCGCGGGAAAAGACATGTAGTTCATATAAAGGTTTTCCTTGGTAGGCGATCACAAATTCTTTTCTAAGTGTTATTTGAGGTTAAGTATATACGTTGGCATTGGTTGGTTGCAATATGCATGAATTCCCGAGTTTTGTGCAAAGCGTTGAAAAGTTTAGCCATTCATTCATTTTCCACTAATGAATAATGACTTGGTTTTCTTCTCTCGTCTTCCATTGTGCCAACCTCCATATCTGTTGATTAGAGATGCACCCCATTACGCACCACTAGTTCAAGAATCATCTCTCTCATTTCTTTTCTCAACCAGAGAAGATTGGTAAAACCCTTTTCCCCCTTCCGCATGTCATCTCCAGAAGGGGGTTTTTCCTTGAAGTGTGAATATGGCTAAAGAAGAACGCAGTATACAGAAAAATAGGTCCTTCCACTTCCGCAAAATGTTTGATATTAATCCTGTTAGACAAGCTTATAATTTTGTTCATGAGAATGGATATGGAAGAGAGGTCAACGATGAAAAGATACAGATTAAGCAAGAAGTTACAGCAGAAACCGCACCCTTACCAAATGAAGGAACTGATATTGTTTTGGATAATAAAAGCCCTGTTTCTACTTCTCCTCCATTGCCTGAGGAAGGCCTCGTGCTTGCATCCGTTCCCGAGCCTGCGCCTATTATCGAGCCTACAAAGAAAGATGAGCCTCCTTCAGGTATAATAATCATTACATCGCATTCTTAATTATGTACGCGTATGTGCGCATGCACATATATGTCTCCTTTTATGTAAATTCCATTATTTTGCTTAGATATGGAGTTGATGAAGGAAAAGTTTTGTAAGTTACTTCTTGGGGAGGACATGTCTGGCTGTGGGAAAGGAGTTTCTTCTGCTTTAGCCCTGTCAAATACAATAACCAATCTTGCTGGTAAGCCTCATGATCCACCACTATTTTCTCAAAATGTAAGAAAAAATGTTAGATCGGCAACACTTTTTGAATGTTAATGTGTCGTTTAAGATGGAATTAAAAATGTTGAAGTTTCATATCATCAAAATCTTTGCAGCCTCTGTTTTTGGAGAACAATCAAAGCTTGAGCCAATGTCTGAAAAAAGGAAGACAAGGTGGAAAAAGGAAATTGATTGGCTTTTGTCAGTTACTGATTACATAGTCGAATTTGTTCCTTCCCAACAAAAAGCAAAGGATGGAACAAATATGGAGGTAATGTTTTCCCTAGTCATTTCAGAAACTTGGTTCTTGTATGATTATGCATGGTTAATTCTATTAACGTTGTGATTGATGCTGAGGTTTTTTTGTTTGGTTTGATAGATAATGGTGACTCAACAACGTAAAGATCTTCTAATTAACGTTCCAGCCTTACACAAGCTTGATGTCATGCTCCTTGTAAGTGAAAATAAGCAAAGTGAAACAGAAATTGTAGTTTTTCTGATATGTGATGATGATGATGAAAAAAGAGTAATTGCTGCCATTAATGAATAGGATATCTTGGATAATTTTGGGGAGGACCAGGAATTCAAGTATGTGTCGAAAGATGCAGATGAGTCAGAGAAAGGGGTGCAGAGGAACGATAAATGGTGGCTGCCTACGGTCAAGGTTCCCACAAATGGACTATCGGAAGAATCGCGACAATTTATACAAAAGCAAAAGGAAGCAGTCGCTCAAGTTTTGAAAGCATCCATGGCTATAAATGCTCAAATTCTCTCAGATATGGAGATCCCTGACAGCTACATTGAATCCCTTCCTAAGGTATTTCTGTCTATAACTAGACAACTTCCCTTGCATGAAACTCTTACTTGATGGTTTTATCTTGATTATTGTAGAACGGTCGAGCAAGCCTTGGTGAATCAATCTATAAAAGCATTACTGTTGAATTCTTCGATCCTTTGCAATTCCTTTCCACCATGGACTTGTCATCAGAGCATATAGTTCTTGACCTCAAGAACAGAATTGAAGCTTCCATTGTGATATGGAAACGGAAGTTAATTCACAAGGATTGCAAATCTGCATGGGGTTCAGCTATAAGCTTGGAGAAGAGAGAGCTTTTTGAAGAAAGAGCAGAGACCATTTTACTCCTACTGAAACAACAATTCCCAGGAATTCCTCAATCCTCGCTTGAAATAAGCAAGATTCAATACAACAGAGTAAGGAAACAATCAAAGATCTTTAGTTTATTCTTAGTAAATTGCAATTTTTGTCCTCTAACTACAACCTCTTCCGGTTGAGTTCATGATTTCAAATTTAGTAACAAACTTGGTCTTTTCTGCATGAAATTGCAATGGAAACTGCTGGCTTGGCCTAAACTCTGAATACTAGCTGTTGGATTTGGGATCTTACATCAATTATTTTTATTGTTAAGTCATCTATTTCCAAAACATTAGACCAAGTATGAAAAAAATTGAATATTATTGCACTAATTTATTTTAATTCTATAGAGGACAAAAATTGTAATTTTCTCTTATGAATAATTGGAACTGAAATATGTCTGCCTATAATGTTTCCTTGTGACTAGGATATAGGCTTATCAATTTTAGAGAGCTACTCTAGAGTATTAGAAACATTGGCCAATACAGTGATGTCCCGTATTCAGGATGTCCTATACGCGGATTCTCTTGCTCAAGATCCTTCACTTGCTGAGACCACTTTGAACCAATTGGGCGGTTCTATATCATCACCAACGCTCAGTAAGTTTCAAAGCCTCGGGGATGAGACAGAAAAGTTATGTTCTGCAGCTGATACACCAACCTCAATGACACTTTCTGATTTCATGGGATGGAACTTAGAGCCTCCTGACACAGAAATCAGGAAGAACAATTCAGTTTCTAACCTAGAAGTCTTACAATGATGATGAAGAAGAAAACATTCAAGAGCAAAGCTTCTAATATTAACATTAAGAAAATTTCCTACATAGAAAAGATCGAAGTGGGTTCTTTGAGGAGTCCAACAGCTCATCTCGGCTTAAGGTATGAATAAAATCCTAAAAGAGTAGAAAATTTTATTCTTTAATTATACATACGCTCAAGATTTAGTTATGTTAGATTGTTTGTGATTGCTCTTCCTATCCCTTGTGCACTGAGTTGATCGAACTCAGATGGAAACCCTTGTCTTGGCCCCTGCAAAACTCCTAGGTCTTGTGCAGTCTTTAGCTAATGTAACATGCATATTCAGATAATATTCAACTGTATACGACATAAGATGTTTAAAATCATGCCATTGCATTTTATTGTCCACAAAATGGAGCCATAAATGAGAGTGTTTTTTTTACAGGGGATAAATGATATGTTCCATAACCATGATGCTGAAAATTATGGCGACGCTTTATTTGGGAACATTAGAGCATAAAAGTCAATCTTTAGTATGCTCATAACTAGAAGCAACTAAAAAAAGGTAATGTTCAATTATTCTTGATTCTAGCTCATAACAATCTGACTGGATAATTTCTTCAATATCAGGATCGAGCGCAGACAGAACTCAAGACTTTGTTCCACACAATAGATTTTTTATTTAATTTTTAAATGTAGAATGACTAAGATAACATGTTAGTTGTGTGGAATATTTATGTTTTCACAATGGATGGCAAGTATCCGCAGAAAATGCTAGGATTCATAATGTAGATAATATTTGTTAACATCGTAGCTTAATGGAATAGTGACTCTTTCATTCATACATCAAAACCATGCTACCATTCTCCCACTTCTTATAATGCATGCATGTAGTATAGAAGATGAGAGAAGATAATTATCTCATTAAATAATATTGAATATATACAAATTACAGTCAATTCAATACAATTGAGAAAAGCGATGTGGGACAAAATACATCCAAATAAAATATAATTTAAAACTACATATATACATCCATAATATGTAGCCCACCTCAAACAGAAAGCACTATGTATATATTGTGTTAGAGTTAAGGAGATGGCTCAACGGATTACGTCCCACGCCAATCCGGCTGAAATCAATTTACTAGCAAAAACCTAATTCAATGCCCCTTGACAAATCATACTTTTAAGGCCCATGTGCCATCTACAACCAATGATTAAATAACAATACTTGAAGTCTAATGAGAATAATAGAAATATTGTGTATCCCAAATTTAGAGTCTTGGAAAATATGGTTAGCATTTGAAAATGTTTCTAACTTTCTAATTCTTGAGTTCCTTCTTCATCCCTTAGCAAGCTTTCAGAACTATTTTATCAATGATCACAGTTAATAGAGTCACATGTTAGTTTGACTGCTACTAATATTACCTAGAGTTTCTTGTAAGAAATGTTTTTCTTAAAAAAATTATAATTAAGCTCTCATCTCGTTACATATTTTTAAAGCTTATAAAATAATATATATTATTAGATAAATACATCGTTCAAAATTTGAAATAAAATAAGATTATTGAGCTTATAAGATCCTAATGGCAATTGTTATTTAAAGTGGTAACATATCAAGAAATGGTCCAAATAAGTTATTATTTCAAAATAATAAGATAAGACACCCATACTCTTTCATAAAATACTTTAAGATTAAATACGATTTTATTTTTGGAACGTGACTTCAAAGCAAAGCAGTGAAAAAATGATAAAAGATTACGAAAAAGGGATCAAAAGAAAGAACAAACGGTTGGCAACATTGAAATCCTACAAATAGGGATGTCAATTTTACCCGTAGGGTAGAATAATTTGTGGATAAATGGGTAATTGGGTTGGGTAGGCATAAGAGTTCGGGTAATGTGTAGGGTATTATTTGTACCCGTCAAACAATGTTAGGGTAAGGGTAGAATATGGGTTTAACATTTTACCCATTTACCCGACTAATATACCTGATATATATACACATATATATCACATATATATTATAAAATTATATATAATAAAATAAATATTAATTATTTTTAAAAAGCAGTATTTAATTATTTTAATTATTTTTATATCCTAAAAATTCTAATTTGAATCAAGTGATTCGTGATCACATAAATATTATATTTTGGATGTTATTATTATTACTTTATAGCATGATGATTTGTGTTCATGTTTAGTAATATTATATTTTGTTAATTTTTAATTGCGGAGGAAGTCAATAAATGCACTTTTATTTTAAAAATATATATATTTTTGCGGGCGGACAGACAGGCGGGCAAGACAATTTAATTTTACTCATGTAACGTAACATATAAATGAATAATCTGTTTATCCACGGATATTCGTATACCCATTGAATATTACCCGTACCCTACCCAAAATAAATAAATGAATAATAAATAGAATGAAGGTAGGATATTTTGTGCCCGTATCCTACCCTACCCATTTACATCCCTGACAAATTTTTTTATATATTCGATTGCATGGATTTATAAACTTTTATATATTATACTTGTAAAGGATCCTAATTACGTACAATCGGGTTGATTTGTCCCGCCAAACATGATATATATTAAAAAATGATAAAAAAAATTCAGGCCCCACTAATCCCTCTCACCCCGCTCTCCCTCTCTCTCAGCAAACCCTGACCCTGCCCCCCCACCCCACCCTCACTCTTCTCTCTTCAAATCCCCCTCCCTCTCACCTCCAGGCTTCCCATCCCCCAACTCTCTCTCTCTCCGCAAACCCTCTCCCCTCCCATTCTTTCTTCGAATCTCTTCCACCTTCCACCACCCACGTCCCCCTTCTCTCTCTTCTCAAACCCGTCTGCAATTTTGCCTCCTCCTCTCTTTTTTCCTTCTTCTTTTTCCATCTTCTCTTTCCATCGTTTTTTTCCCTCTCTTTTTTTTTCCTTGCTATTTCCTTCTGCAAAAAAAAGAATTTGAAGAAATAAAAAACAAATTGAAAAGTGATTTATATGTATACAGCAAGTTTAGGGTATTTCTTACAATGATGAGGTTTAAATGGAGATGACCAACATCCAGATATGGATAATTCACAAGCTGGGCATTTCAAAATCTCCGGCAGGTTCTAAGAGAATGTGATTCTCTAAGGAAATTTTCAAAATAAGAAGAAGAAAACTTTCATAGGTAGTTTAATTGAAAATTTTATTTGATTTGAGAAAGAGGAGAAATTCCAATGATAATGTGAAATATTAGTTTATTTATGATATTGATGATGCTTTCCTTGTTTTTTGGGCCGGTTTCTTGAAGCACGGGAGCGTCTTTTGAAAATTGTCAGGTATGTGAACATTAATCTGAATACGAGTATCGTCTTGGCGGTATAAAGATAATTATTAGTTTTAGAATAATATTTTTATAAGTAAATAATAATACTTTTTAATATAAAAAATAATACATTTAAGGTTAAGTAATACTATATTTCAAAATATAGACTAACATATTGCAGCACAAAAAGTAATATGTTTAAAGTTAAACAATAATATATGTTACAAGAAATTGAAAAAAAAATTACTTAATATTTACTAATTTAATTGAACTAGATAGTACTTATTTAAATAAAAAATATTATTATTTGTTATCTTAAAAATATTACTGATTTGACTAAAACGTAATACTTGTATAGTGAGAATTTCAGAATCTCTTGAGTGCAAGCTGCTCGATTCTGAAGGTGAGGTGGATGATATATTTTTTTTTTTAATTTGACGCAATTTTGAGGTTCAATCTTAAAAGATTAATGGATCCATTCTACAATTCGATTGCACAGATCTAGAATCCGTGCAATCGATTCACCAAGGGCTTATTATTACAAAAATACTTTGGATAAAGGTGGTGAAGGTACACAAATTTTCTGTAAATAACTGTGTGAATAAAACACACATTTCTGGTGAAAAATGTAAGAGAACTGATGAAAAAAATATCTACTACATTGTAGAAATAGCTTCCCATGTTTACCCCACAGAATGCATGTAACAAACACAATCTCACACAATGAGCAAAGAAATTTAGTATCATCTTCTTAAAGAGATCAAACTCTCCTTGCTATCGAGTAATCAACAAAAAAATAATCTAATTAAATTAATCATATTTGAATTTTTCAATTCTTAAGTATTCAAGACATCTATTTTTTGTATTCAGCAAACATTACTAAAGGAACTCATATGCAAAAAATGAATTCGATGTGCGAACATTTCATCCGTAGTTACCGTGCAAATAGTCCCTTCATAGTTCTTCAATTAATGTCTAGGGTTTGGTCATTTAATACGGATCCATAATTGACAATAATAACTATAATAACCCTCACAAACTTTGTCAAATAATTAGCCCATAATGAAATCCGATCTCCTATGTTTTAATCGATGCCTTGCACAAGGTTTTCATTGGATACAACGAATGTAGGAAATATAAAGAAACAATCCGAACAGATTACTCTACAAGCTAGAGAATCCCATCTTGTCACTACAATGATCTCAAACATAGTTCCACCGTAACAAATGACCCCCTGTTTGGCCTTTTAAGAGAGGTTTAAGGAATTAGTCAAATATACAAATGGTTCACATGTGTGCGTACAATCTAAGGACCAAGTAAAACAACTACGAAATCAGAATCTCAATTTTCTTGTTTGCCACTACGGCTACCAAATGGTTTAATTTCTGACGCTCGATCAATTCAATTTGATCGTTTGGGACAAACATCACATCCACAAGCCTATGTGGTTTCTTAGCAGCGATATCCATGGAACTGGATATCCACTCCCCGAGTGACATACCGCTCGGTACAAGCCTATCCATCATTTCTTAAAGATTCTACGATTTGAAACATTTATGACTCCACCACTGAGACTTATTGTATGACCACCAATTCATGCTTGACCAAGTCTCCTAATTACTAATATAATAAGATTTCAATATCTTATAACAATTAAACATAAATGAATACGATAAAGATGAAATATCTTAAACTTTTATTCATATTTATAAAGATTATACTTAGAATATGTCTATTAGACCAGCCTAAGAGTTGGCTGCTAGGGTACAAATTCCTATATTAGTTTTCTAGCCCAATAGAAAACATATCAATTTCATATAGGTTCACTAGTAAAACTCCTAAGTTTGTCTCTTGGCTAGTTGGTGCTAAGAGGAATGACCCTTGCATGCTACTAGCTCAGCTATAAACTCACCTCATGTAGTAACAAACTTTGTTAGTCAATCAATTGTAAATTTTTTAGTCTTTATTTATATATCAGTATATTTGTACACAAGTTGAGTTCGTACTCAATTTAATACTCGATAGTAAAATTTGCAGAAGCTTAAAATAAAAGTAATAGAACGAGTTAAGTTTCATGGAAGAACTTCCTTCTTTCTTTGAGAGCAAGTATATTAAAGAAGTGTCTTGTTTTCCAACAAGGTGAAAATATAATCTCACAATAGTGTAGACTCCCTCTTCACTAAAGACTCCTACTTATATCACACACACTCCCCCTAACACCTAGCCCGACCACTCAGTTCCCTGAATGGGCTTTACCACACATATCCCTATAGTGTTGTGCTTTAAGCTGTCAGATCGTCTGAATTCCAACTGGGCGTAGAACTCAGATCGTTGAATTAAAATAATAACAAAAACAAACAATCCCTCTCTCCCGATATCTCTCAAAGTTAACTAAACGAACTTTTCTAATGGTTGTGGGTTGTCCTTTTTATATACAAGTCATGGAGAACCCTACAATCAAGTGCTAATCTTTGCTGATGTGCATTCAATTGTTATTAGGCAGCCATGTTCGATGGATTTCTCGATAGATATCATTTTCCTAATATCTTAGAAACTCTCCCCTCGATATATCTTGGATCTCCACAATATTTGGGTAGATTTCTTTCCTTGATTTCTTTTGTCTTTATAATTTACAAAAATATGAATTTTTGTAAATCTTCCAAGTATTTTAATCTTTACAAAATCTGCACACGAACACAAGATTACGTTAAATCTTGCAACATCTCATACTATGTGTTTTTGTCCAATGTTAATTTTAGAGAACTCAAAATCGAGTTCTTACATAGGATCCTTTCTTACCGTGTTCTTGTAGCCGGTGAACACAATTTTCAAATGATCTCAATTTATTATACAGAAATATTTTGAATGTGTGATTTCTAAATAAAAATTAATTTAATTCAAAATTCTATTCAATGTCCAAGACAAAGCCCATCAAATTCATAACTTCCGTGGTGTTCAATGGGTTTTAAACGGTTTCTGTCCATAATATAATTTCAATTTATTCAGGTTATATTTTCATTCATGTGTTAAAAAATAGTAAATTAGAAAATATATCATGTATATTGGTACTGTGCATTTAATTTAATCTGTAGAATAAGATGTTCCCTTTGCTTTACCTTTCTCTTTAGAACCAAATTTCCTCAAATTTGAGAGTATTTTCAAAACGAAAAATATAAACAAAATAAATGAATGGATTAACGTATTAAATACACACACACACACACACACACACATATATATATATATATATTTATCTTTCTTTGGAGAAGTAGAGATAAGTAAATGGATGGTAACCTGATGGGGGGCCCGTTTTGCTAAAAAATATTAGGGGCAGTTTTGAATTTTATCTTTCTTATTTGCAGAGTAGATTTATACTTGCACAAACAATTGGCATGGTTTTTTCAATAAATAAATACATGATTACTTTAAATGATTATGAGGCAAGGATATCTTCAAATATCTAGGTCAGATATCCTACCAAATATACAACGAATGTAATAATTAAAAAAATTATTTGCAAAATTTATGTCTAAACTTGTACATATACTTATACGTAATTCAATTATAATTTAGCAATATACCTATTCGTAATTTTATGTTTTTAGCGAGAATCCACGGATCACTGGATCTCACGTTGTCGGTGACGTTTGAAATCTTTTCTTTAATTTTGTCCATGCTAGCCTTGATGCGTAGACATATGATGTAGCTTAATTCTCGTATATCATGCTTAGAACGAGATGAATAATTTAAATTTAAAATATAATTAAAAATTTCAACACATGATAAGAGGAGGAGGAGCAAGTGAAAAAAGAAGTTCAAAATCTCCTTGTGATTCTTAATGCCTTGGGGTGGCCGAAATCCCCTTAGGGGATCAATTTATAATGATCCTTAGGTTTTCTTATGGATCTCTACTTCCATATCTCCATGTGTGTGGTCTACCACCAAGACTAGACATTTAAGTGTCTTATTGATCTTTAATTAATTCTAAAATTAATTTTTAAAACCAAAAGAGTACTCCCAATTAATTATTTAACTCTCTAACATTACTCGAGCCTAATTAATTATTGTTCCAACAAATAAAATTAGCCCAATAATTAATTTCTTCATAATCATTCAATTATTTAGGCTCAATAATTAATTTGTCTTACAAATAGTATTAGCCTAATAATTAATTCATTTATGATTAATTAATTATTTATTTTTGGTTCAATGCACCGGGATCTCGTTAAGCCTGATCTAAGAGCAATTCAATTGCAAGATTAATTAATCCGATTAATTAATTATCTTTAGATCTTCCAATTCTTAGATATTTAAGACATCTATTCGTTCATGTTTCAATAAATACTACTACTAGGACATATTGGTAAAAGATGAATTAAGTGTGTGAATCTTTCATTTGTGCTTATCGTGTAGATATTGTCCGTTTGTTCGGTTCTCCAATTAATGTTTAAGGCTTGGTCTTTTAATACGAACTTATATTTGACATTAATAACTATAATGATCCTCACATGGTTTGTCGATCCATTGGCCCATAACAAGATCCCTTCTCTTATGTTATGGTAGGTGCCTTGCGCATCTTCATTGGATACAAAGAGTGTAGGAAATATAGGGAAATAATTCCCAAAAATTACTTTATGTGCAAGAGAATTTTGTCTTGCAACTACATTCATCTTATACATAGTTCCACTGTAACCAACGGGCCCTCGTTTGGCCTCTTAAGAGAGGTTTAGGCAACTAGTCAAATATACGACTTCCCCCATGCAGGATCACATGCATGTGTATAGTTTAAGGACTAATTAAATCACCTGCAAATACCAGAACCTCAATTATCTTGTTGCCACTACGACTACTAAATGGTTTGAGTTATGATGTGGGATCAATTCAATGTAATTGTTTGGGACGAACATCTCATACACTAGGTTATGTGGAGTCCCACCACCGATATCCATGGAACGGGATATTCACTCCCCGAGTGACGTATCCCCTCAGTGCAAGCCTATTTGAATCCAACGATACCCCTTCTCGTAAATTCTATAACTTGGAAGATTTATGATCTCAACCACCGAGACTTATTACATGACCACAATTACGTGTGTGACCAAGTCTACTAGTTACTGAGATCATGATATTTCAACATTATATACTATATAAACAATAATGAATACAATAAAGAAAACATATCTTTAACTTTTATTTATATTAAAAAAGACCGTACTTGGAATTTGTCTTATAGGCTAACCTAATAATTAGCTGCCAGAGAACATATTCCTACATCTCCAACTAGCCCTAGAGCTAATTACCCACATGCTTAAGATCCATTGTGAGGTGAAGCTTGTCAAAAGGACTTTGAGTTAATACTTTAGTTAGTGGGTCCTTTATGTTTTCCGTTGAGCCTACGAGCTCCACTTTAAGTCCCCTCTATCAATGACTTCTAAAATTAAATTATAGCTCCTTAGTATTTGCTTGGATCGTTGATGAGATCTTGGCTCCTTGGCCTGTGCAATCGCACAATCGTTGTCACAGTAGACCACAATCGGTTGAGCACTACTAAGTACCATGACCAATTTTTGGATGAGCTTATTCACCCAAACACCTTCCTTCGTTGCATCTAATGCAACTATACATTATGCTTCGGTGGTTGAGTTCGAAACGGTGGTCCGCTTGGCTGATTACCAATTGATCGGGCCACTATTGAGATGGAACTGATGTTAATTTGAAATCATTTACATCATATTGCATACTTGAATCCGTAATCCTTTGATGCCAACTCATCTGCCCCGTACAGTAAGAAAAGATCACGGGCCTTTCTTAAGTATGTTGGAATATCTAAGTCATAGATCATACAACGAAAGTAATCATTAAAATTATTTTTAGGATCTATGCCTAAACTTGCACAACATCATGTATGTAATTAAAACAATACTTTAGCAATATACCAGTTGCGATGTCACATTTTTAGCAAGAATCCACGGATGACCAAATCGCACATTAGTCAAGGAGGTTTGAAGCATTCTCTCAAAGTTTATTCACGTTCAACATTGGTGCGTAGACAAATGGTGTAACTTGATTTCTATATATCTTGTTTAGCATGAGATGAATAATCTAGAAGTAAAAATATAATTGAGAATCTCAACACATGAGAAAAGAGAGAAGAGAGAACATGAAGGAGTTCGACTCCTTGTGCGTGTATTGAGATGGAAGGCCGAATCCCCTATGGGGATCAATTTATATTGACCCTTTTAGGTTTCCTTATAGGCCTATGCTTTATTATCTCCATGTATTGGGCATGTCTCCAAGACTAGACCTTTACGTGTCTTCATGGACTTTAATTAATTCCTAAGCCATAACGACTTCCCCCTATTAATTATTTCATTCTCTAAAAAATCATAAAATCAGTGGGAGTGCTCATGAATTTGAAGATCTTATTCATATTTTATTATTTATTTCATTGAATGCTTATGTTTTTATTTTGTTTCCTTTGTAGATTGTTCATATGCTTTCGGCTAAGAACTAAAATGGCTAATTAAGAACCAATGTTCCATCATACTTGAAAAAAACAAGATGGATGGTGAGAATTACTAAGAGTGGCTCAGGATCTGGACAAAATCTCTTCCAATGTTGTGCCTGAAGGCAGTAGTAGCAAGGAGGTCGAGAGTCTTCAAAAATGGAAGGATGATGATCTCCAAGTATGCTATATGATGCTCACGAGCATGATCCCACGAATACAGTGTCATCATGAGACCAAGATACATGCATGTGAGATCCATTTACTACTTAAGAAGTTGTTTTAGGTGTCGGATCGATCAATGTGCTATACAATCTCTACTGAGCTGTATGGCAGGAAATTGAGGAAAGGTGGCGATGTCTTAGACCATAGGCTCAAGATAATCGAAGGCATCGAGCGTCTAGCTTACCTAGGCCATATCATGGATGCTGAGCTATATGAGGACTTGCTCATGCATTCCTTGCCTTCCTCATTTAACTAGTTTCGTGTCAACTACTTCTTGGTAAACAAGAGTCACACTTTGAGCGAACTGGTAAACCATCTAAAGAATGCCCAAAACACCATGGGCAATCCTACTATCTCGGTGTTAGTTGCTCAACCATCCTCATCTCCTCCCAAGGATCCAAAAGGTCTTAAAGGAAAGAAGCAGAAGGTTTGAGCGAACGCAACCAAATCCAAAGAAGGGGTGGTCTAGAATGGCCCAAGCAAAGCAAGTTTGAAGAAGAAGAACATGTGCTTTTTTTGGCCATCCTAGTCATTGGAAGAAGGATTACAAGGAGTACCTCGCTACTCTTGCAACAAGTACTTTTCTTGTTGAGATTCTGAATAATACTCCTAATTCTAATTTTATGGTGTTTGACACTGGTTGTGGTGCACATGTGGTCAATGACCAATAACTATTGCAGCAAAGTAGGGGTATCCGTCGAGAAGACATGACTCTCAAGCTGGAGAACAGTAAAGGGGTGCATGCACTGGCAATAGGAAAAGTAGTATTATAATTTTCTAGTAGTTTTTTTTATTATTATTTTGCTAGACATTTTTTTGTTCCAAATTCAATTAAGAATATTGTGTTTGTATCCGCTTTAGATAGTTTGGGATATTCACTTATGATTAAAGATGGATGTTTCTCTATTTTGCAAAATGATTTTTTCTATCAAATTGGAACATTAACAAATAGTTTGTAAGTCTTGAATAATAAATCAAATTTACTACAAATGACAACATGAAAATGCTCCTTGACGCATATATGTGGCCCACACATTTTGGTCATATCTATGAAGGGAGATTACGAGAATCGGTGTCATCAGGGAAGCTTTCAACTGAACTGAACGAGATGCCAACTTGTGAATCTTGCCTTATTGAAATATAATGATATTTGTAATTAGGAGACTTGTTCATGTACGGGTTAGTGTTAATGGAATAAGTCTTTATGGTTGAGATCATAAATGTTCCAAGTCATTGGATCTAGGAGAAGGGATATTAAGAATTCAGATAGGCTTGCATTGAGTCGTACATCGCTCGGGGAGTGGATATCCCATTCCATGGATATAAGTAATAAGATACCATATAGGCTAATGGATGTGATATTCGTCCCAAAAAATACATTGAACTAATCCCACATCAGAACTCAAACCAATTGTAGCCGTAGTGGCAACGGGAAAATTGAGATTCTAATTTCTATAGGTGATTTAATTAGTTCTTAGACTGTACGCATATATGTGATCCTA
Organism: Caryopteris x clandonensis; assembly: GCA_028749325.2. Classification (NCBI taxonomy): domain Eukaryota; kingdom Viridiplantae; phylum Streptophyta; class Magnoliopsida; order Lamiales; family Lamiaceae; genus Caryopteris; species Caryopteris x clandonensis. Next base: position 9,430,447 of record JAPYKT020000006.1, on the reverse strand, counting down.
CATAAGGGAAGCCGTATATTTGACTGGCTCCCTAAACCTCTCTAGAGAGGCCAAACGGGGTCCGTTGGTTATGGTGGAATGAAGACCTTCGTGCTAAGCAACGACCAGAACATAAGAGACAGGATTTGGTTATGGACTAACAAATCAACCGAGTTTGTGAGGATCATTATAGTTATTAATTTCAATTATGAGTTTGTATTAAATGATCTAGCGCTAGATATTAATTGGTGCAAAAGGACTGTATCTGCACGGTAATTACGGATAAAAAGTTCACACAACGAATCCATCTTATGCCTATGAGTACCTAAGGAATAAGAAATTCAAAGGTGATTAATTAATTGAATTAATTAATCTTGCAATTGGATTATTTTCTGTTGAACTAGGTAAAGTGATGATGATGAACCTAAGGGGTCATATGCTTAACCAAATTATGGTGAATTGAAACGGAGAAAAATAATTCATTTGTCATGGATGGATGAATTAATAGCCTAAATAATATTTGTTGGAAAATCAAATATTTGAGCCTAAGTAATTAAATGATTATGGAGAGAATTAAGTTGTTTTCCTTTTATTTATTGAACAAATAATTAACTAGGTCCGAATAATGCTAGAGAATTAAGTAATTAATTGAAAGTAGTCTTTTGAGCTTAGGAGTTGATTCTAGAAATTAAAGTCAAAGAATATGCTTAATGACATAGACATGAAGATAGAATCAACACATGGTGATGAGGAGTCCTTGACCCTTAGAAACCTAAGAGAATCAATATAAGGGATCAATATAAATTGATCTAAGCAAAAAAATCGGCATACACTCACACACAAAGGCAACGTTTACTTTGGTAAACAGGGATTAGGTAGGATAGGATAGGATTGGATATGATGGGTAAAATAAATAATATTTCTGAATCCCATCCCAGGTTTACAGGGAGTGATGGATAGGATTGGTTATCCTATCCTGCGTTTACATAGATGTATACAAGTGATTAATTGTGATGAGTTTCCATTTATACCCTTGTATTTTTTTGACATATCCATATCAGCCCCCACTTGAAGACGACGTCGTGCGAATGAGGAGGAATTCGGGCAAGTTCGGTTTCTTCCCCTTCCCACCTTCGCCCCCACGCAGCCAGAGAGGTTCATACGGTCGTAGGTCGGCGAGCCACCGGTCCCGTAGGCCTGTTCCTCGCGATGATTTGCTATCCCGTTGAATAAATTATTCTCCCTGGTGCGTTCGTGTTTAATTAGAGGTATGAAAATTTTTCAAATTTTTCGTGAATTTGTTTTCTGATTTTGCGATGGGTGATTATATAATCCATGTTACATGTTCGATTTTCAGGCATTTGGCGTGGATCGAATGATTTGCTGAGGAAATGTCGACCATTCCATCTGCTAAGGGCTTCGCCTTCATCGGTAAATCTTCTGTCAGCTTCTTTCCCACATCCGGGTCGTTGGTTCGATTTATAATTTTTGTGTGCGCTTAGATTCATACCTTGAATCCTATTTTCATCTTCATGTATACGTGTGGCCTTCATTATTACCTGCCTGATTTTGTGTTAATAAGGAAATACATAAAATGGTGGTGAGATCTGTGTTTATGTTTTTGGTATGTAGATATAATTTAACCGCATATGATAAATTGCTGAGGGAGAATGTTGTAAAATGCCTTATACATTTCGATCAATGTAAAACCTCATGAATTCCAATGTGCTGTATATATGTTGATTCTGTTGTTCTTCTTTGTGCCTAACAATCATCATCGTCTGTGAGTGATGCATACCTATATTAGTCCCTCGAACTGTTCAATCTTGTTTTGCAAAAACATTAACTGCATTTCATATGCTAATTTCCTGAGTGAGAGTATTACAGGGAGTGATGACAGTTGCACGACGATCCCGAGTATAAGTTCAACTATAGAAGAGGGATTGGATGGAGCTGCTTCAGGACATAGTGTTGTTGGACGGCTGCATGAGATGATAGAAGATCTGCAGGTTGCAGCCGAAGTGCAACAGTGTAGGGAAATTTTTTTGTTCGACATATTAGAGGAACATAATTGTAGGGAAAAAGAGTTGCAAAATCATGTAGCTCTTCTCCAGCAAATTATTATGAGGTTGAATGAGTCGGAGCGTAGGGAGGGGCGGTGTCATCTTCTCTTGTTCGTGGGAATATTGATAACATTGCTTTTCATTTTCGTATGTGTGAGGGGGGTGTACATACTGTTGTGATAGGTAAAATCTGTTTAGTAATGCTGTTAACTTCTTCCTTGAATGCCTTTTAATTTGTTAATGTCTCTTTGAACATAAAAATAAATTTGTAAAGGATGTTTTATTAGGGATGTGGCTATTGTTGTAAAAGATGTTTTATTAGGTTTCTGGCTGTTGGTGGTAAAGATGTTTTATTATGTTTGTTGGTGTTGTTGTATTAATGTGTTTATATAATTTCTCAACATCTATTTGGCAACATGTTATGTTAGGCTGCTTCATTGCTTTGTGAGATCTCTGTAAGTTTGGATCTTATGACCCCTGTTGCACTGACTCTTTACTTTTGTTCTGAAATTTGAAAAGTTTGTTAACTTTCATTTATTTTGGTAAATCCAGTTGTCACATGTATTTCCAATGTCATCCCCCATGACTGGCATCTACACACCATTCTTTAAAACACAATTTAGCACAATTAAACATTGATGGAAACGCGATGAGAAGCTTGAAGTTTTATTCGATGATCGTAATTCTCGTCTTCCGTTGTAAAATGAAATCATCGACATATCAGATGGAAGCGTGCAAGCGGAGGATCCTCCTGCAGAGAACACCGGAATGGTAATCGTCGTATCTGATGACGATCAAGAAGTTGTATCTGCAGTAGGTGCATCTTCACGTCCGCCCCAAGGTAGTAGAGCTTTTCCGACTCAAAACTTTTATCCCCCCAGGCCTAGAGATGCCAGTTCAGATAACCAAAGCGAAGAGAGCTCTTGCGCTTCTTCAAGTCCAGTGAAATGGTTTTCTTTTAAACGTGGGAATTGGTAAGTTTGTAATGATCCAACTATAGCGGCATGTATTAGCTCTTGTTTCCCGGGGTTCATCATTATGCATCCTTAAAGATGTTGATGTTTAGTATTGGTGTGTTATTTCGCCGGTGGCATCGATATTTGTAAGTCCTGTGTCCTTAACCGTTGTCAATTTGTACTGCTGTGTTAAATAACCGAGTAGTGAATGCAATAAACACTACATACCCGAGTTCATGAAATAAATTGTTCCCATTCTGAATTTGTACAACTGGACATTGGCAGTGAAAAGAGGAAAAAGCCAAGGAGTACGACAACTCATTGTCATACCAAAGCAAAAGGTAAAGGCTACGACAGCACAGTGTCGTACCAAAAGCAAAAGGCAAATAATAAAAATTAGAAATAAAACAAATTACACGGATAGCCAAATTAGTAATAAAGAAGATAGAAATCAGTTTGCTTATTACATTTCATTCAATTACACGGACAGTGAAACCCAACTGATAGCTGGAGTCCAACTCAATGACGCATCTGTGGCCGACGACTATGCCATTCTCAAGTAGGAAGTCTGGCAGTTTGTTCCTTAGTGCAATACGAGATGATTGCTTGTTCAGCCCGATAGACCATGTTCTTCCTTTCATTGTCACATTCACACGCTTGCCCACACGTTTTTTCCCGACAATATATGTATTCCAAAATTCAATTGGAATAGGCTGCATGCAAGAGCGAGGAATTATGCAAGGCATATAATAAATAAAATAACAAACTTAAATCACATATGCTTAACACACATACCAAATGAGGAGTATCGAAATACGACTTGCGCATAACAAGTTCGTATCGGGCTGAGCCACCTTCATCGGCATGACTAGGGCTGACCACCTCAATATTCACGTTACGGGAACCATGCATCCTGATGTCAATCCCATCCTCATCACTCGAAGCACTTGTAATTTCTGTTAAATCATTCCTTCCATTCTCTGGCATGTGGTCGGGTCCAACCTTCGCTGGGTGACTACCTTCTCCCCTGGTTTCTTCTCTTCCCCGTGCACTGCCCCTGACATCGGATTTCTCGAAACAGCTGACCTCAAAGACCTCCACCCAGATCCCCACTTCGTCCAGTTTATTAAAAAAGATGAACTCCCCAACTCTTATGTTATTCTCCTGCATGAATTCCTGCCACCCATATGTCAGCCGAAGTCGACCACATTCCTGAATCTCCATCTTAACTTGCCACCGAACACCATACTTGTTTATCAGAGTAAGCCTGTTGGGTAGATTTTCCAGAAATTTCAGAGTGAACTTGGGCGGAAGATCCTGTAACATACAGATTCAAGTCAGTTTCAGAAGACAGACGACAAAATCAAGTAAGCATGTCTGATGATTTCAAATTATTCAGCGAAGTAAAAACGTACCACATAAACATCCATGGGCATTCTCGGAGTAGGAAGGAAAACCTTGAAGCACCGGTTCATCCTACTTGTCGTACCAACGTCAGCTATAAAATAATACCACGAATTAATTGTCAATCGAATGAATGCAATGTTACAGTTGTTATTAAAGATCATATATAATCAGGACTGGAATACGATACCGTGTAGAGGCGTAAGGGTTTTTTGGCATGCATCCTTGGTGAAAACAATCACACGGAATATACACCCTCCGTCAAAGTAGAATAAGCACAGGTCCTGATGTTCGATGTTGTTCGCATCCCGGAACTCGGGCCACCCTTCAGTGAAGTAGATGATCCCACCTTCGCGTATCGCTGTTGTGATAGTCCATTGCACGCCAAAATCATTTTGAAGTTGGACAGTTGGTGGCAAACTACCCCCGCATTTTCTACAAAATTTGGGTGGAATTCGCTGCATCAAAAAGAAATATTACAACCCAAATTTAAACAAAATTGTTCCCAACAACAAACTAATTTAGTAACTATTTACCAGCCCGTTGGAGGAGTAAATGAAGTTCCTATGGCACAACTTCATGAACTTCAGTTCCCCAGCACGTTCCATTGTCAACCTTGAAATTCATCAAGGAATTTCAGATTGTTAAAAAAGGTATGAGCCAAAAAAAACTAAAAAACAAATATAAACATTCACGGGTACAAAAGGGTTCAGACTCTAATTAAAAAGGAATCGGCGCAAACATTCTAATTATTCGTCTCAGAACATTCACGGGTAAAAACAAATGTGAACATCTATGCATGAGATTCACATACTCCAGTACACGATATGTTACGCTCCACATATACATTTCATAAAATGAAATCATTCACATCAAGTAAGTCATCATGACAATATATCCCTCGAAACTACATGAACGAAAAAATTTAAAACTTTCTTATTGATGCACAGGCAAAATGAACAGAACTGAAATCTGAGCACAACTAGCAGGAAAAAACGAACTTTCAGGCCACGTGATATTTACTCAATAAGAAATTCAGTGCTGTGCTTTGATAAATTACATGTTAAATATGCAACAAGTTCCGCCATTTATAATTATACAACATATATTTTGGGGGAAAAATACCTATCATAAAAGGAAAGCCCTCACAGCAAACAACACCATGACCACAATATATTCATCCTTCTACATATAAGGAACACACAACCCTCCACAACTTATAATGAAATCACTACATAACTATTTCACAAAAGCACAGGCACACAAATGAATAAACAAATAAATTTTATACAAACTGGTGTTAACTTTTATACCTTCCTCAGTTGGTAAAAAATCCAAACAAGTCGTCCTAACTTTCTGCGATTTTGGACCACAATGACCTACCACAAATGAAAACATAACAAGTTCACAAAAGGCCCGGCACGCATATGAATAAACAATAAAAATTAATATAAGAAGTATTTACTGATATACCTTCCTCAGAGTATTCCCTCCGAACAAGTCCTTCTCCCTTTCAACGATTGGGACCACAATGCCCTACAACAATCAAAACAGAAAATCGTAAATCAGAAACTTATTAACATAAATCGCATTTAAAAAAAAAAAAAAAGGGGACACCGGCGGGGGAGGGGGGAACGGGGGAATGCCAAAACGGCGGCGGAGGGGGTGCGCGGTGGAGCGGGGGAACGGGGAAAGGCACCGCGGCAGGTCAGGGGGTGTGGGGGGGAACGGGGAAGACCACAGGTGCAGGTCAGGGGATGCGCGGGGGAGCAGAGGGCGGGGGAAAGGGAGGTGAAGGGCACAACCGCGTCGGAGATGGAACCGAACGGCAGTCGGGGGAGCGGGGGAGCGGGGAAGTAACCAGTTTTTGACAGCGGCGCGGGGGAGTAAAAAACCCTAGCAACAGTTTCCCCCCTCACATTTGCCATACAAAATGAAGTTACAGTTGCCCTTAGGGGCATATCAGTAAAATTGGCAGGTGGGATTGCGGGGGGATAACTTATCCCACCCTCGATGAGGGGATGCCATGTCCGCCCTTTTTGCATCGGGAAAGGTGTGTATCCCGGGTCCCGGGATAAATGAAAATTAACAATCCTATAAAGTATCCGTTGGATAAGCCGGGATACCGAGTCCGAATCCAGGCTTATCCCAAAATGTAAACGCAGCCAAAGGGGATGACCTTCTCTTTTGTAGTGTGCTCTCTTCTTTCTCCTTTCATGTATTCATAGTTTACAATTATATTTAGTTTTAGATTATTCGTTTGCTCTAAAATGATATATAAGAATCAAGATACATTGTATGTTTGGCTAATAAACTTAAGGATGACATTTCAATGTCTTGGAATTTGTGCTTGAGCTCATCTCTTGTCGAGTTAAATTAAAATTGAATTTGTAAGTTTCTACTCGATGTCGAACGTTTGAAATCAAGATTGTGTATTCATGTAAGACTGACGTAATATGGTTGGGAACAGGTCATATCATCGAAGCCCAGCTAATCCCCCATTTTGAATTATCCGTCACAATTATATTTGATATTATCAACTGAAAAACAGCAGTTATATTTCATAATAAACTCTTTTGAAGTTTCCGTCACAATTATATTGATATTATCAACTGAAAAACAGCAGTTCTATTTCGTAATAAACTATTTTGAAACCCAAAATGTATACTTAATACTGTACTCTTGTATGAATATAAATATAAATGGACAGCTGAAATTCTAGAGAGAGAGAGAGAGACAGAGAGAGACGTCTGAGGCAGAACACTGAATCTGTTAAGACTGAGAGACTTGAAGAAAGTAATCGAGGCTGTGTACTGTGTGATGGGGGATGAGAAATCCCTTGTCGTGATGGGCAACAGCAACAGAGATAGAGATCGCGAGCTTCTAATTCCGGTGGCTGATTCTGTTGACAACCGCCGCGATGCCGACTCTTCCGCCTCCGCTTCCTCTTCTCACCATCATTCTGGTCGTGAGGTACTAACTTTTCTCGTTTTTTCTGGTGTATCTTTATTGTCGACAGACTACAGATTGTTTCCTTGCGGGCTTTTTTATTTTTTATTTTTGTAGTCTCTTTTTTCCTGCTATTATTTCCGTTTAGGGTTTTAGGAGATAAATGGACTAGCCGGTCTATTCACTAATTTTGATGAGCTTTCTTCGAAGTGGATGTGGTGTTCTGTTTTTCCTTCTTTTACTTACACAGATGAAATTTGAGTCATGTAAGCTAGAATAATGTCTACCTTCTTTAGCAATTCTTCCAGGGGCTTTATTAAATTATTGTAATCGGCAGACTGCTTTTTTCTTGAAAGAACATATAAGTAATTGTGATGTGATGAATTTTGGTTATAGAAGGAAAAGTTACTTCAGGGAATTTGATTATCCCTGTCATTTTGCAGTTCCGTTCTTCCCTTTTGTTCTTTTTTTTGATTAAATTGCCACTAGAACTCTAGATACGCAATTGTAAATGCTGAATTTACTTGGACATGGCGAAGAACATATTCTAATCTGAAGTTATCTTAGTCGGGGACTTTTGGATGAGAAACTACACTTAGAGATGCAGTTGTGTGCCGCTCTCTTTTCATTTTGTTTCTTACCCCAGTGATTCATATGCAGAGTGGAGACGCACCTCACTTCAATTAGCACATCCTGTAACTTTCTTGCTCCCAACAGAATCCTTGAGCTGATTAAAATTTAAAAATGATAAGGTTGTTTTCATCTTAAGTGTTATTTCATGTTTGCTTGTTTTGCCTCTTGGTATTTGTCTTCTATTCATGTGAACCGATTTCATCATGGATAAGGACCTATCTTTTAATGATTTTGAATGTTGTTCTATATCACCACATAAAGTATATTCTTCATCTTGATAATCATGCAGACATTTTACAAAGTTGTGAGGAGCTGGGCTTCAAAGAAGTTCATGACTGGATGGTGAGTTTGTTGTCATGCTATGTGATCCTTGAGATTCTGAACCTAAGATGTAAAACATACATATAGTAGCTTTTTAAAATTTCATTTGATGATTATATGTCCACTGCTCTTTCACAAGAACATTTTTGTCCGTTTAATGCTGCATTTGGAGTATCTTTGACCCCCTCTATGCTGTTAATCCCCACCACATAGAAATGCAAAATATCTAGATAGTCATAAAGTTCTTTTCTGAATTCATAATAACATTTTTTTTTTATAATATTTATGAGTAAATAAAAGGGACTAGAGACATGCATGGAGTAGTAAAAAAATGTTCATTTGTTTGTTTTGAACTAATCTAGTTGTCAAGCTAAGTGAATGATCGGGCTGTAACTAAAGTGGACAATGCAAGGAGCTAAACAGACCAAATATTTTGATTTCTAAGAAGATAACAATGAGATAGATTACCGGGTAAAGAGTTTTATTTTGAAAGAGATGCAGTCTTTAAGTGGCCATGGGGATTTACACTACAACCACCCAACCAAAAAATAAAAGTTCAAAGAGAAGTTGTGCACTAATTTTTAGGTAAGGCTTGAGTGGCCTCTTCCTTTATCTGGGCAAGTTCTACTTAAATAACGTATTCAGTTCCCCATCTATAATTTAAAACCCTTCATGAAATTTAGTGTTCTTAATAGGCATTTTGAGGCTTCTAACCAATAGTAATTATTTTATGAGATAGAAATGGAGGGGGTGATATTCAATATTCTGCAAGGCCTGATAAACAGATGAATAGAAAGCCATCAAGAAAGCTGTGAAATTCCTCGTTCAGAGAGAGAGAGAGAGAGATTTTTCACAAACTGCAGAATGACCTGACATTTTTTATTTTATTTTATTTAGAGGACTCTAAGGCTGTTTTTTATAATCTTTGAGCAGTCACTACTTCAAGATTGCGAGGGAAAGCAGACTCTCTGTACTCCATCATTTACTTGTGCATCTCACCCTTTTTTTTTTACGTCATAATCAAAGCATTATGCATTTACTAGTTTTTCCCAAAAAAAAATAGTTGCACCAAAGAGTTTTATGACCTATTGATGTGGTCATCTGAACATCAATCATATATTCATACTTGGGTAGGATCTCTTGGCTAAGTTACTTGCTAAATATGTTCTGGGATTGAAAGTGTTGGTCCCTCAGTCGAGTATTATGATTATACTCTTCATATTTATGCTCTTAAAGAAAAGTAATTCTTTTATTCACACAAGTTAAGTGGACGCTGCTTGTAACCTCTGCACATTGTCTGTAAACAAGTTATGGTTGATTAATTGATCAGCATATATATTACTGTTACAAAATAACATCCTAAAATCAGTTGGCATGCATTCAAACATGTGTGACATACGTGTTTACATGTGAAAATGTGTAGTCATGTATATTTATTTATGCATACACATATTCAATAATTTGGATTTTCATTGCATTCCGAGTAAAATACAACACTCTTCTATTGTTAACATATGAATATTTGCCATAATGTCATCCTTGTTTACATGTGCATGAGAATTCACGAGAATTGTAAAATTTCAAGATTCAGATAGTTTTGTAAAGCTATTTCATCTTTGGGTAAACAATATTTTATTCTAACACTAACACTTGAGTTGTTACACTCACATGAGAAGAGCTCTTTTTTTTCTTGTTTAAATTACCTCTAAACTCTCATGTAAACGGTTAGTTTGAGGATTGTTAATTTCCTGCTTGACACTGAAACTATCATTTGTCCTTTGCTTACTGTTGATGTCCTTGCTCTATCCTTTTGCAGTGTCATCCTTTTGCCAATAGCTATTACTTTCTATGTTACATGGTGGTTCATTCATTTCGTCGACGGCTTCTTCTCTCCCATTTACGCTCAACTTGGAGTTGATATATTTGGTACGCTTGTTGCTCTCTGGCTTAATTTTCAACAGGAGGAATAATCCATTGAATATTTTTACGTATGTGTCTTATAGCTTGAGGTACTCTAAACTTTACAGAACCTTACACATCATTAGCCTAATATGTGCAGAATACAAATCATTAGCCCATTCCATCGTTGCTACTTTAATTTTATAAAAGCACTTATGACTATCAACCCATCAATAAACTTTATGTTCCTCTTGCATATCCTTGCTGCTGCTAACATTTCCTATTTTCTTGATTTAGGTTTAGGATTTGTAACTTCCATTACTTTTATTTTCTTGGTTGGAGTATTTATGTCATCATGGTTGGGGGCTTCTGTTTTGAGCCTTGGAGAGTGGTTTATAAAGCGTATGCCATTTGTTCGTCATATTTACAATGCCTCGAAGCAAATTAGTGCTGCCATATCTCCAGGTGAGCTTGGTTTTTCCATCAACAGTCTCGTGTAGAGAGTTTCTGTTAGAGATGGATAACTAATTCCTTAACATTATTGATGCAGATCAGAATACACAGGCTTTCAAGGAAGTGGCTATTATTAGGCATCCACGCATTGGTGAATATGCATTTGGGTTCATCACTTCATCTGTGACTCTCCAGGTCTGCCATGTCTTGCACATTCTCTATTATTTTTAAACTTATATTTATGTCTTCATACTTGTACTTTTTAGTTCTTATAAAGTTCTCTTGTACACTAGATCATTCTAGTCTATGGAAGTTTGTCGTTGCATGTTGCTACATTGTGGAGAAAGAGAAATGTACCCTAAAAGATAGCTGGGAGATTTTCCACATGCACATAGATAGACTCATAACCTGGAGTCGTGACTTGTGAAATTATGAAGCATTCTGTATTAATCTAGTTGATGATCTTGTCTGTTTTCAAATGTTTCTTCGGCTCCCCCACCAGACTCTTTTCTATGGAAAAATGGCTTAGTGATATGATTCGTGGTTGAGTCACTGCATTTCAAACCATTTTGACTATTTAAAGTTTATCACGTGTTAGTTAGATCATCAATTTTAACAGTAACTGAGAATTCATGTTCTATTTGGAAATGACTCTCCATGGCATCTCGTTGGTGGAAAATGGAAGGACAAATTGTTAAATCTCTTGATTGGCATTGGATGAAAAAATAATACAATAAGTCTCTCATACTTTGATTGGTGAGCTTTAAAAATTTTCTTTTATTGAGTGATATGTTTTTGTTTATTTATTTTTCATCCCAGAGTTATTCAGGAGAGGAAGAGCTCTGCTGTGTGTATGTCCCAACAAACCATCTTTACATCGGTGATATATTCCTGGTTAACGCTAACGATGTTATCAGACCAAACTTGTCTGTTCGAGAAGGAATTGGTAAGATGACTTCGACACCTTTTTTGTTTCTTATTTTCGTGTGTGCGCTTGCTTAATGGTGTACTTTGACATTTTTTCCCCTTATTTGACTTTTGATTATTTGCTGGTAGAACGGATTCATTATGCATTAAATATACTGAAAAATTATTCAATCCTGTATCCACGTGTAGGTCATCTGGCGAAAATAAATGAACGCATAGAACCATTTAAAAAACGATTCCTTGTGCTGGAATGACTGCTAAGGAACTAGGGGCAGGGGTTGGGGCAGGGTACTTTTTATTTTTATTTTTGTTGAGGATGTGTTTTGAAGGGCTTTTTGGGTACAAACTATATGGGACTTGGTTATGGTTCCACAAAATTGATTCTTTCTGCAGTTTATCACTTTGTTTTTCTCAAATTTGGTGTGTATTGTACATATCTTATTCCTCATATTCAGTCACTTATAGATCTTAAGCATTGAAATGTAAACATTTACAATAATCTTTTGCTGCGACGTGGGTGACTGCTTAAGATCAATAGTTGGAATTATTTTACCTTAATTTTTTTTTTTATAAGATGTACATTTATTGTCTTTATTTTTTATAATCAACATTTGATTTGTTTGATACATGCAGAAATTGTAGTGTCTGGTGGCATGTCAATGCCCCAAATCCTATCTACTTTGGATTCAACAGCTACTAGTCAAGTCGATAGAATCAGACCTGATAGATCGTAGAAGCAGAGTGGGCGATGCAGCGACCCCCGTGGCTTGTGTATTCCCATTTTGCAGCAAAGGTAGTGGTGGTGAACTGAATTTCGATAAATTGTATATTGAATTGCTCGAAGTAGAATCATGTTACGTAGTGAAGAAGTTGGTTTTGTTAAATATGGCAGCGAGTGAGTTTTTCAAGTTGATGCATCACCCAACTTCCCTACCTCCTGAGTTAAAATGCTTGCACCTCTTTTTTTTTGGACTTTTGCTTCAACTAATTAATTCTCCTGCTCCTTGTCATTTTTTTTAAGGGAAAAACTAAAGAAAATAACATAATATAATCTGCTTTTCCTTTTCATATATTTTGTACGTGCAATATCTGACCACATCAGTACATACGGATAAATGAGTAACTTATTATATATTATTTTTATACGAATAAATTTGTCCAATTCAATCAGATTACAATATGGTTTTTTCTTTATATTATTTTAGAATAAAGCGTCTCAACATCAATCACAAATGCTAAATTTATACCCTATTTGTAACCAACATAATGTGGCGGGCATCCCTACTTGTTATCCAAAATCTTGTGTCCTGTCTCTTACCTGTTTATCCATTTATTCAAATGTAATTTAAATGAGCGGGTAAAACCAACATCTCTGTCATGCAGCCATGAAGAACTGAGGAAATTGGCCGTGGTTGCTAAATTTGCCTTGTCTCCTATATGCAATTGTTGTTGCTTTAGTTTATCTCAATTTAATCTTTCCTCATAGAATGTCACAACCAGCAGCGACAAGCCAAATAGCTCGAAACACAATACACAAATGGAAAAAGAAAAACATTGTAGTTGGAAAAAAGTATTGTTCTTGAAATTGGAAAAGTGCAAGCAAGAATTGACATGTTGGTGTGTGAAAGGTGAACTTGAATATGTGGGGTTCTTTGCTTAATGGGGAAGGTGGTTACAACTACACTTAAAAAGAGAGATATAAAATTGTACGATTTAAAAGAGAACAGAATACTATTTTAATGAAATGTAACATGTTTAAATAATTCGCATAATTATATTATTTGTAGGTAATCAAATAAAGAGCAACATTTTTTCAATTAAAAGTAGTACTTTTTAGAAGAAAATATTTTTTTACAATCTAATTAACTTTTTCTATTTAACAAATAATAAGAAATATATTTTCAATACAATGTAATACGTCTTTAAAGAAAAATAATATTCTTTTAGCGAATCTTTATTACATCATTTTTTGTTTCAAATAAAAACACAGATTTTTTCAATAGGACATACATTTTTTTCAATGTAAAATTAAACTATAGAACAATAAGCATAATTATACTTTAAATATTTGCCTAATCAAACATATTGTAACTTATAAATATAAGGGTAAATTTTTGTTTTCTATCCAAACTACAGTCATTTTTTTAGTTTACTTTATGAACTAATTTTTGTTTATGATTACCATATAAACTATTTTAAATTTTGTCAGTTACCATCTCAATAGTACAACTAATGCATATTTCATCTTAATTGCATCATACGCTTTTAGAAAATTTATTATTTTTCCTCACAACACGGTTATTTCAATAAAAAATGGAGTTGCATTTTATATAAATTATTGAACTGGAAAACTTATCAGACAAACTACCCAAAATTTTAATAGATTGACGGATCCGACATAATTGTATGACCCTTGGATGACTAGCCCCTAATTATGATTTTTTTCTTGAAATATAGTTTTAACTATAATTTTTTTAGTGTTTGAATGTTGTAATGGTCAACAAATAGCGATATCTATTTATTAAAATGATTTTGAGTCAGTTTTTATATATTAAAAATTATATATTTGGTGAAATGTTTTATTTTCAAACATGAAAAATATAATTTATTTTAACACAAAAAGGATGATTAACTATAGCAAAGAATATTATTAGAATCTATTTTTCGATCTTATTATGGGATGAAAGCTTAATTTTATAAAACTCACTTGTTAAACATATAGTGGAATTAACAAAGAGTACTTTGTTGATGAATGTTTTAGATGGTAACTGAGAAAATTTAGAATGGTTTATATGGTAAGCGCGCACACACACACACACACAAAAGTTTAGTTTATATGAAAAATAAAAATTTGCCCTAAATATAAAGTAGTTTTCAGTAAAACAAAGGGTGCGACTATTCATACCGTCGAAATTCTAAATAAACCCCAAAATAATTAGGACAAAATTATATGTAATTAAATTGACTAAAATACCCTTAAATATAAATATATATATATATATATATTTAAAACTAACTTAATTTTGTTTTCTTATTCTCTTATTTCTTCCTCATTCAATATTTCTTTCTCACGTTCTTCTCTTTCCAATCTCTCCTTTTCTTACATATTTGACTTGTCAAACTAAATAATTATATACAAAATTCAGCATATAAGCAAGAAATAACTAAATGATGTGCCCCAATTTGATCAAAACCTGGGGTGTAGCATTAAAGATTGTAGTTGCAAACTGTTTCTTCAGCATTGCAACTCGTAAAACCTTCTTCTTTAAGGTGCATTACAATTCAAAATCCAAATGAAAATGATACAACACAATCAAAGACATCTAACAATATTACTTTCATGCTCTCGTGAAAAACAATATCAATACCCTAGAACTTCTTAACAATATCTAGTTCAATAGTTGACATTCTACAATATTCTCATCATTCGCAGTCATGCGTTAGAAAATGTAGTCATAAGAGAGACAATGATAGGCAGGGTTCGATAGGTGAGGGTTGATTCATTGACAAAAAATCTATTACTTTGAATCATTTTCAAACATGTTAATACTTGCATAATCAAAAGCATATAATGGTTGATATGATCTACAATTTTTTATAATGTTAAATGAAACTTATTTTGGGACATAAATTTCTTCATGGATATGTTTAGTAAGAAACACTCTTTAATACATATTTTTCCAACCTTGACATGTTCAAATAAACAAAAGGCTCATTCATTAGAATGTGGTGAGATAATGAAGACATAAAATTCAATTAAATCACATCAGAATATATAACCTTGCAAATGGAAGAAAGATTGACATCCATCTTTTGCTTCTTCATTATACCACCAATGGAAGCGACGAAGAAGCCTAATGGGATAGCGGGTGGTAGAGATTTTTGTTCGGAGCTCCTATGCTTCTCCAGTCTCCAAAGAAGGTATTCATGTCTTCAAGGAAGGCGAGTTACCGTATTTCTCCAGTCTCTGAAGGAGGTATTCATGTCTTCCAGGGAGACGATTATGGTGGTAATGAGACTAAAAGGGTTATTCCATTTTTTTTAATTAAAAATATATAATTGATATTGTTAAATCTATGGTATATATTTATTAGTCAATGTAAATAATTGGTTTCCTAATTATTAGCATGTTAAATATATACAATATATTTAGTGATAAATGTAAATAATTAGTTTCCTAGATTTATGCCTACAGTTAGGCTTCATATCTTGTATATATAACCATTGTGTTAATGAGAATAATCAAGGATTATAATTCTTTTCATGATATCACGAGCTTAGGGTTTCAGGTTCTTCTTCTTCCTGCACCATATCTTGGCCTTATGTTTCCTCTTTTCCCAAAACATATAACTCCCAGCTACAGCTAAAGTTCCATTAAAGAGCGTTTCCACGTGGTAGAACCTCCTCAGGGAATATAAGGTTTTCATGAGGCTGATCTTGAGCCGCCATCCAAGCACGAATACCTTCGTTTAATAGAATATTTTTGGTGTAAAAAGTCTCAAATTCCGGATCTTCCGCTGCGCGAATTTCCTGAGAAACGAAGTCATAGGCACGTAGATTCAGGGCCAAACCGACTACTCCAAGAGCACTCATCCATAAACCGGTTACTGGTACAAATAACATATTTTGATTTGTGCCACCGTAATAAATACCTTATCCCCAACATCAAACTCCAAATCTTTCCTTCATTTGTCTGCATATGACATATGTCGATCTTGCACCACTTTGATTCTTTCTCATATTTTATCGATGATGTTGACCGTTTCTTTCACCATTTCTGGTCCCAATAAATTTCTCTCTCTAAATTCATCCCAATACGTATGCGATCTACAATTCCTCCTGTATAAAGCTTCATATAGCGCCATACCTATTGTTGACTGAAAGTTGTTGTAGGCGAACTCTACCCAAGGAAAAAAGTGCTCCCAACTATTTCCCATATCAAGAACACATGCTCTAAACATGTCTTCTAGAATATGGATCATCCTTTCAGACTACTCATTAGTTTGAGGATGGTAGGCGGTGCTGAAACTCAATGTAGTCCCCATAGATCTTTGTAGGCTTCCCAAATTTTTTTAAGTGAAACGTGGGTCTCAATATGATATGATACCAAAAGCCCGTGTAGTTTCACTATCTCTCAAACATAAATTTGAGTATATTGATCAACTCGAGGACTCATCTTAACTGGAAAGAAGTGTGCTGATTTTGTAAGTTGGTCGACAACCATCCATATGGCATGATTCCCTTTTTTCGATTGGGGTAGCCCCACGACGAAGTCCATAGCTGTGTGGAAGGTGAAGAAATCTTAGTATTCCAGGGTCGTTGGTGTTTGACTTTCACTTGTTAGCAAATAATGCATTTTCTAAGAAACTCGGTCACGTCATTCTTCATACCTTCTCACCAAAAAGTCCTCCTTAAGTCTTAGTACAACTTGGTACTACCGGGATTAGTGGTATTTTAAGTACTATGAGCTTCTATTAAAATCTTCTTTCTCATCCCCAAGCCTTTTCGTACAAGAATCCTTTTTGTCAAAATATGTTCCATCGTTCACCACAACAAACCCATTATATTCTCCTACAAGTGTACGCTCCTCCAATTTTATCAAGTTCTCATCCTAGGTTTGACCTTCTTTAATCCTTTCCCTCAATGTAGGCTTTCGCATCAACGATATTAGGAATGTATGCCACAATCTTGAGGCTCATCCTTGAGAACTTCTTGATTAATTATATTTCCCTCGTTGAGACATAAGTTAATCCACCCTTAGCCTTTCGACTAAATTTTAGTTAAATTATGAATTTGTCAATATTAAATTTGAAATAAGTCATATTTATTTAAATTTATTTTATATAATATTATTTTGAATTAACTTTAAGAAAATAGTGATGTAAGCACATGTAAAATACACACAAAAAATTGACTCTAGAAATAAATTTTGAAAAATTTAATTTCTTAGAACATCAAAAAATGCAAAATTGATTAATTTTATTAGAACATCAAAATATTTTTAACTAAACCAAAGCAACATTACAACAATCTATAATGGTTGGGTGATACACAACAAGTTTATATATGGTCAGTTGAAATTCCTGTCTCGGTAGCAGCTTGATGTTGTGCACGATATTATTTTCTAGCACGTGTTTATGCCCAATTCATTTCATTTTCAATTCTTGTAGTTTTGTCTCTTCATTTACGCCTCTTCTCACGCAATGTTGGATTATGACACAATTGATAGGAAGGTTCATCCCAGTAATATTCATCTGTAAATAGCTCAAACTTACCACTATAAGTGTCCACATATGTACTTGTATTGTAAAATGAGTTCATGAGCAATGATATTTCCCAATATCATGCTAAGAACCCTCGGGTTTACTCCAAAATATCGACAAGTTTGCATTGCATGTGAACATGGTATGTCATTTTGCTTCCATTGTCTACAACTACACTCTCTGAGCATCAACTTTACAATGTGTGTGTAGCATCTTGTTGTTCCTGGCATAAATATTTTCACGGAAGTTGTTTGATTAGTAAAATCAACCTTATCTACTTGATGTTCCATTACCTTCCATTGCTACTAATCATACTTTTTGTACACCTCATCAAGCCATGGTTGGTTCTTTTGTTGCATTTCACGGGTCATTGTCAATCGATCAAGAAAATATTTGATAGATCGATAAAATGTAGTCTGCACAATCGCATAAATTGGGAGCCGTCGTGCACCTTTCAACACTCCATTCATGCATTCAGACAAATTTTTGTCAATATTCCATTTCTCCATCCTCCGTCATTTGCAAGAGTCCACTGATCTTTTTCGATTTTTGCAAGGTAATCATATGCTCTCTCATTCAACACCTTTATTTCTTCCATAACATTTTCAAACTCTTATTGCGAAAGCTGATCCAGCTTGCCAACACATGTCTTTAACTTAACATTCTTCACCTTGCTATTGAAATTTGAACAAACATGCCTCAAACAGAAATGATGGATTCCAAGAGGGGACTGAAAATTTGGAATTATGTCCATTGTTTTCAAAAGACCAGCATGTCTATCTGAAATAAGACACATTCCTTCTCTACCGTGATCAACATGTTTCGATATCATACGAAGAAACCATGTCCAAGAAGCAAAACTTTCTTCATCCACAAGCATATAAGCCAAAGGAAAAAGATGTTGATTTGCATCCTTGGAAACAACAATTAACATCTTGTGCTTGTATCTAGTGTAAAGATGGGTTTCCATCAACACAAATAATTTTACGACAATGTTGGAACCCATCAATACATGGCTTGAATGTCTAAAACACATATTTCAATATTTTTACACCATTCGTCTCTTCGGGCATGTGGTGCCACTCTACAATTTTGCCTGGATTCCATTTTTGTATAACTCCAAAAAATTTGGGCAGTTTTGAAACTGAGCTCTGCCATGTACCATATACATTTTCTCTTGCTCATTTTAAACCAGGCCATGTCTTATGATATGAGACTGTATATTGAAATTTATCATAAACTTGTTGTTGGACACACTTAATCTCATACCCGTGATCTGTCTGAACCATTCTAGTTAGCAATGCAGCAATCATGTTTTTGCACAAGTTTTGATGGTCAACAAACATAGCATTCATTAGGCAAGTGTGAGGTTCTCCATACTTAGTGATTTCCCACATATCAATCTTGTGTTTATATCATGCACGCAACCACCATTTGCAATGTGTAGTCTCACAACTATTTTTGCATTTGACTTTCAATATTCGAGGTGTATTTTCCTTTACTCAATACTCACGCCTCGCTATATGAATTGAAAAGTCTTTCACATCGGACTGCAGATTCTTCTTATCTTTGAAAACCATCCATTTTGTGAAACTCCTCCAGTAGTATCATAAAATCTGAACATTTTCAGTATATCAAATGAGTGCACAAGCATTTCATGAGACGATGCATTAAAGAACTGGATATTCGGATGCGTGGAATATCTCTGAGGAATTGATGGAAGTTGTGGTTGTTGATTGGATGGTGACCTCTCTTGATTTGGACAATACATAGTTTGAATATCACCAATATCCGCCCATCTTCATTTGATTCACTAGACAACTCATTCTCATCAAGTTCAAAATCTTCTAGTTCATTAATACCAAATTGTCAATCAATGGATCATGTGGGTGATCCTCTATGTAAGCATTTTCTCTTTCAGTGGGAATATTACCATTATTGGACCTTGACGTTCCACCAATTTTTGTAAGGCCTTGCGTGATAGGTACTGAATTATTGATGTCATCACATCTTAAGTAAGAAGCATATTGATAATACTCATTGCTTGGGAGAATATCTGGGATAACATTATCTTGCAATTTTTCCTGATCAATATGGAATTCTACGTATTGATTATCTGCATCTGGTGCAAAGAAAAATCATAAATTATCATCGTTGTTGATTGGTATACGATGATATCTATTGTTTGCATATAGTGAATTGAATATATTTAATATATATTCATTGCTATTGATCCCTGTCAGTTCAAAGAATTTTGATACCAACCCAGAATATCTGATGTTCGAGGTACTCTTGTTGCGCAAACAGGTAGACCATCGCTACTATCCCCAACATAAATGACAACACCGACATTGTTTGAAGTCTCCATATCTTAAATAATAAAGATGTATTAATATTAAAATAAAATGTGAACTTAATATATGGAGTTAAATAATTTTTTGCATGTAAGGTAATATTAATCAATACATTTACAAAGTATAATGAAATAAAATTGAACTAATAAATTAGTAAAATTCAGATCTGATATTGAAATGAAGCAATATCCCAATGCAAGGGCAACAATTTGATGGTCATGATAAATGCACGAGAGCAACAACAATTCCCAGAGCTCCTACGTGAAATGATAAGAAAATAAAATTATTAACGATAAATTTATGGCAACAACAATATATAAAAATCTCCTACATGAAATAATAAATAAATATAATTAATAGCAACAAATTTTTGATAACAACAATTCTCAAAACACTTATGTTAAATAATAAGAAAATAAAATTATTAAATTATATTGATTGAAACAAACATACTTCACCTATGATGATTTAATTGGTATTAGTCAAGTTGGAGAAATTTGAGTGGACATCATCCCAGTTCTTAATATGCTTCAATAATGATCATTTGTATATCTTCACATTCTGACTAGATAAGTCCCTCTTTTGAAGCCCTAGAAATTCTTGAACATCCAGTACCTTCTGCAACACAAAGTAGTATTCATCAATTTCTAATATCCAAACCTAATAATAATAAATGTTGCAGAAGTTAGCAATTCTTAGTTGTGCACGTTTAGGACTAGTATGATCAAATTTGTACAAGTCACCAATCGATAGCATTAGGACATCTAAGCCGCCTAGTATTATTTTATTTTACTGCGTTTTTTGCATTTATTGTTTAAGATTTTCAAAATATTGTATTGTTTAATATATAATTTAACAGTTCACTAGATATAAATATTAAAGTAAGAACAAAATCTATAACAATTTATATATATAATAGCAGAAATTTAAACAAATAATAACTTAATTAATGTAGTATGGAGTATTTCCAAAAACAACTCTATTTCGATCAAACGAAACCTATTGCAAATCAAAACCCACCTCAATTAATACATTTGGGAACAAATTAAATCGGCCGACATACACACTAGAATACACACACCAGAACACACACATCACACACGCACACATCACACACATGCAAAAAACACACACACAAACACAAGACATCACACAAACACGTACACACACCAGAACACACACAGGGCACACCCACGCACACACACCAGAACACACACAACACACACCCACACACACACCAGAACACACACAACACACACCCACGCACAACACACACAGAGCTCACACCACACCCACACACACATCAACACTCACACACACACAGCAGTACACACACACAACAGTACATACACAACAACAACACACACAGCACACACACACAACACACCCACGCACGGCACACAACACACAAAAAGAAGCATGAAAATAATTACCTGAAAAAAATGCACACCAATTGTTGGAGAAGAAAAATGAGCTTCAAACTTAGGAAATGATGGAAGAAAAATGAGTTTCAAATGTAGTAATGTGCATGTAGGTGTAGTAATGTGTATGTGCAGCCTTTGACCACATACATCACACAAACACATGCAGCCATACAAAAAAAAAAAAAAAATGAAGTTGCCTATACAATAGGCGACAAGTATTAATAAAAAAAAAAAAAGTCGCCCATACAATGGGTGACATCAAAAAAAAATAAATTAAAGTCTTCTATACAATAAGCGACAATAATATAAAGTCGTCTATCTAGGAGGTGAGTTTACTTGTATTTTTAAAACCTTCTGCAGCACTATATTTTATTAAATATTTTTTAAAATTACCATATGTTGTCAAATGTTCCATGATGGTGCCATGCATAAAATTTTTAATTAATTTTTTGTGTTTGAAAAACAATTCAAATATTAAATGTAATTGATTTGTTAGTTGTTTGTTGTGAGTGTATTGTTGGGATTGTAATTTCTTACACGACCTGATAATTCGACATGAACCGAATACGAATATAGAAGGTTTGAGTTGATCCTTAACATGTTCGAGTAAAAATGAGTCCGAAAAGAATAACCCGAATAGAAATGGGTCAGGTGGGTTAACCCACTAATTTGTATAATTATTATTTAAAAAAATACATTTTATTGTAATTTTACGGAGTATGAATAGTAATATTTATTAAAAAAAATATATTGTATATATAGAAAAAATTATATCATGTGCTTCATATATTTTTAGGTTTAATTTTTATATAGTGAACTTATAAAATTGTATATTAACAAATATCTTAATTTATTTATTTTATAAGTTTTCATAGATTTCATAAAAAATTCTTGTTATTCAAGTTCAATCGAATTGATCAGACAAATTCGCAAAATAAATAGGTCATATTCGGGAAACAATTCTTCTCACAATAAACTAAATGAGTCGAGGTAATAATTATATTCCAAACTAATCTACAAACATGCGACCCGACCTATCTATAACACTTACACCACTTGTGTATTCCCCTGAAAAATATAATTAATGGTGGGAATCATAAGATATATAATTAGAAATGAAGGAGGTACTTGATAGCCTTATTATTTATTTGGAAATACGTTTTAGTGAAAGATTGCAATAGGTTAATTAAACATTTTGGGTTTTAGATGTTTCAAATTTGATAAGGCTAAGGAATATTAGAGGTTTTGTTAAAAGTGTCGTTATGTTGTGTCTGAAACAAAGATATATTTTATGTTCGAACAACATAATGTAACTATTTTTATGTTGTTATTACACTTAGGGATTGTTTATTTTGGATTAGGTCGATTTGAATAGGAGATGAATCCAATTCTTATATATGTTTGTTTTGGAATGTGAATGAAGACCGAACGTACTCCCCTATCTAAACTTTACTGAGAGTGACTGATGTGATTCTTTCACTCTTTACTGATGTGATATGTCCAATTCTCATTCTACCTTATTTTATTTCAACATGAACACAATTTTTTATTACTCATCTGAATATTAACTTTTTTAATATATTCATTCAAATATGACACAAAAATTTATATCCCAAAACAAACAACCCCTTAAAGTTAAACCAATTTCACCTTCGCCAAATGATGAACCCCCAACCTAAAATTTCGTGTTGCTTTCATTTCTAAATTTTATTAATCTCGACCAACACTGCCTTTCCTCTAAATTCTGATATTTCTTGATGCTTTATTATCTGTCCATCAACGTCACCTTCTATGACTATGTTTTCTTCATTTATATAAATAAATAAATTTTATATAGTTTATCTTCAAATTATGTTCATAAGTATATATATATATATAGTATTATATAAATAATTTTACATCTTTTATATGTTTTGATTTTCATACGTATATGTGATTTGTATATTTCTTTAATATATTTCTAGTAGTCGACTTGAGGAGAATGGGTATTGAACCTTAACCTACCGTTGGTTATAACACCCAACAATAGCTTACAAGAATAAAGAAAAAGGCAAATAATTTAACAAATTTGATTCTCTCTTTCTAGGATTGTGAAGGCAACAACGAACTGATATTCTTTAACTTTTTAACTTTGGGAATGACTTCGGAACACCAAAATTTAACGGAGATGGACTGATTGAAATCGAGTCGAGGAAGATCCATCTTCACAAAACGATTACGTCCCAGCTAGTGCTCACGTTTTGATGTATAGTTCCCAATGATGAAATGATTTCCGTCTTCTGGGTAGTAGCACCACTATATCAGAAGCTCTAACGAACTAGAACAATGTGAAAACTAGGTGCACACTAGAAAGCTTGTGTTTCGAAAATATAGATGCAGGATTTTCAGGTGTAGTTTTGCATGCAGATATGGTCCTATATCGGTATCAAATCCAACTGGGAATTAATGGAGTTAGTGGACATTCAAACCCCCGAGAGTAACTCTCGATAGTTATAATGAACTTGGACATCCACTTGTCCATGCACGTAGGGGTATCCACCTATCCATGTGCGTGCGGAAGAAGTAACTCTCGAAGGTTACTTCCCAATTATGACGTTCATGACTTCAAGAGATTAATTCCTAACAATTACATGAACCTGGACATCCACTTATGTAGGTGCGCGTGGGTATCCACCTGTCTAGGTGCGTGCGAGACAAGTAACTCTTGAAGGTTACCCCAATTATGACATTCATAACTTTAGGAGATTAACTCGTGACAGTTACATGAATCTGAACATCCACTTGTTCAATTGCGTGTAGACAAAACTCGACTCCACTGAATTGAGCCTACAAAGCCTGAAGCCCAAGGCCACGGACCACAGCCAAGTCCAAGACCAAGCTGAGCGCACGTGCATGTGTAGCCCCATTTGGTCACTCGCCGGAGAAAGTTATTTTAATTATATCATAACCTTTGAGCATTCATTTTCTCACTCACCAAAAATTGATTTTGAGAAATTCAACCCACTACAATTATCTACTCGGAACGTAGATTAGTTATACACTATTAGATACATCTAAAATTAACTAATTAACCACTTCAAAAAATGGTCAAAATAGGTTTGACACCTATTTGATAAACCAATTTTCTAACAATCCCCCACATGACTGGAAATTAATGCATATATGTATGTAGACACGCAACTCAGTCCTCGAGAAACATTATTGCATAAGGAAAGGTAGCTTGTGGATTTGAATCGTGCATAGTTAATACCATCAGATATACTAGCGGCTTAGTGGACGTAGTGCATTAAACTATTCCAACTTCGTGTATACCTAGTCAACATTATTAACACAACAAAGCCTCAACATATTTTGTTCTCACGTTTGTCCGTTTTTGCCATGTACAGCCTCTTTGTATTTATAAGTGTTACTTTGAAGCAATCCACACTTCTCACTTTTATAGGTGATCTCCTATCACGAGTATTCTACCATACTCTACCTCAACGAGGCTTAGGAATCATTAGTCAAAAGACTTAACCTCCCCACAACTTGCAGAATTCAACACTTGGTTTTGCACTCTAGAGGAGGGTAGTAATTTTTAAGTGTTCCAACTGAACTTTCATAGCTTAGTTTTTCCATTAAACCAAGTTCTTGGGATCTCCAGTCAACATGGTTGGATTACTACCATGTCGATTCTTGTTATGTGGATTTTAAACCCATTTCCTCTAGCAATTTGTTCTTCTGATCTAGGTTTAGCCCTTTTGTGAGCTGATTACCAAATTATCTTTCGACTTTACGTATTCAATGATATTATATCACTTGAGATCAAATATCTTACAGTGTTATGTCTATGACGAATGTGACTAGACTTACCGTTATACATGTTACTATATACCCTACCAATGGTAACTTGACAGTCACAGTGTGTCATCACTTTTGGCACATGTTTGTTCCAACATGGAATGTCTTCAAGAAAATTACAAAGCCACTCTGCTTCTTCTGTAGTTTTGTCCAAAGCTATGAACTCTGATTTCATGGTGGACTGGGCCATACACGTTTATTTAGTCGATCTCCACGACATTGCTCCACTCCCAATAGTGAAAACATATCCACTAGTGAAGAAGGGGTCTTTGGTGTGTGATATCCAATTTACATCAAAGTACCATTCAAGTATAGATGGATATCTCGTGTAGTTTAACACATAATTAAGGGTGTGCTTCAAGTATCTTAAAACCTTTATTAGTGCTCTCCAATACTTTTTATTTGGATTACTCGTAAAACTACTCAGTTTATTTACTGAGCATATGAGATCGGGAAGCGTACAATTTGTAATGTACATTAAGCTCCCTATAATCCTTGCATACAAGTTGAGACACTGGATCACCTTTATTCTTACTCAAATGCACATTCAGTTCCATGAATGTCTTTGCCAGTGGATTATCATAAACATTGAACTTCTTAAGCACTTTCTCAATGTAGTGAGATTGTGTCAAGACAATTCCCTTAGATGGTTGTTCAATTTTGATTCGGAGAATCACATCGGCCAGTCTCATATCTTTCATATCAAAATTGTTTCAATATACGTTTCATATCAATGATCATGTCGTGACTGCTCCCCATGATTAACATGTCGTCAATGTACAAACAAACTATAACAAATGAGGTAGATGTACTCTTCACATATACACATGTGTCACACTCATCGATTTTGAAACCATTTGACAACATCGTATTATTGAATTTCACATGCCACTGTTTTGGAGCTTGCTTAAGTCCATATAGTGGCTGAATGAGTTTGCATACCTTTTTTTCTCGACCGGGTACTACAAATCCTTCAGGTTGATGCATATAGATTTCTTCTTCCAACTCGCCATTTAAGAACACAATTTTTACATCCATTTGGTGAATTTCAAGATTGTACAGGGCAACAATCGAAATGAGCACCCAAATGGATGTTATTCTCATCACAGAAGAATATGTGTCAAAGAAATAATAACCTTCCTTTTAACCCTTTGGCTACCAATTGGGCTTTAAACTTGTCAATTGTTCCATATGCTTAATATTTTCTTTTAAGGATTCACTTGCATCCTAAGGTCTTGCAACCTCGTGGGAGATCAATCACCTCCCAAGTATGATTTTTCATAATGTAATCAATTTAGCTATTTATAGCTTCTTTCCAGTGCGATGCATCTAGATTAGACAGAGCTTCTTTTACTGTCTTTGGCTTATCTTCCAAAACGTAAGTTATGAAGTCATGGCCAAAGGTTTTAGCAATTTTAGCTCTCTTGTTGCATCTTGGTTCTTCACTCTCTTGAGTAGAACTAATTGTAGCTTCACGAGTTCTTTTATCAGAATTCACATCTATCATTTCTTTACAAGGATATACATTTTCAAAGAATATTCCATTCCTTGATTCTATCATAGTGCCTTCTGTCATATCAGTTTTCAAATTTGTGAATCAGCATCTGTTATGCGCTACTATTGAGAGCATAGGCCACAAATATGATATCTACCATCTTAGGTCCGATTTGTACTTGTTTGGGACCAGACATTTCAACTTTAACCAAACATTCTTACACTTTGAGGTATTTGTAAGATGGTTTATGACCCTTCCACATTTCATAAGGAGTTTCATCCTTACCTTTTAGTGGAATCTTATTAAGAATGTGATTGACCGTTAGTATTACTTCCCCCTACATGTTTTTTGGTAAACTAGAACTTATTAACATAGCATTCATCATCTCTTTTAGAGTATGATTCTTGCTTTCAGCAACACCATTAGATTGTGGCAAATATAGAGATGTCGTTTGATGAATTATACCCGATCCAGAGCACAACTATTCAAATAGAGCTGCATATTCTCCACCTCTATCACTTCATGTTGATTTAATCGGGATGCTTAGTTAATTTTCAATTTCATTATTGTAGAGTTTAAAAGCTTCGACAACTTTATCTTTACTCATTAAGAAATAAACTTACCAAAATTTTGTGCAGTCATCAATAAAAGTAATGAAGTAATTTCTTCCACCTTTAGTTTGCACAAAATTTAGATCACACACATTAGTGTGAACTAATTCTAATGGCAAAGTGCTCCTATTAATCGAATGAAACGATAACTTAGTCATTTTGGTTTTTACACAGACTTCACATTTTTATTTTGAGCTTATTTGAGGTATTGCAAGAAATCTAAATTTACCAACCTTTTTATAACATTCAGATTAATATATCATGATCTAATATGCCATAAATTAGAGCACTCAAGCATGTAAATGGAAGTAGAATTTTATTCATATCTTTCTCACCATTACGACATACAACTATTATATTCATTCTGAACAACCCCTTATTAAGTTAACCCCTACTAAGGAACTATCCAAACTTGCTAAGTACAAACTTTTTAGACTCAAATACTAGCCTAAACCCATGGTTGATTAGGAGAGAACCCACAGTTGTAGCAAACACCTTGGAACTTTGGCTAGGACTGATTCATAGGCCTTTTATTTTTGTCATTTGGCCTCTTCCTCTTACCCGAAGAGCCTTGTTCCATCAGATTGGCTTTCGCCTCCACTGAGACATATCCCAGGTTAGAATTGATCCATTGATTGTCTTCCTCAATTCTGATCTTAATAATAAGATCCTCCAAAGTCATCTCCTTTCATTTGTGTTTGAGATAACTCCTAAAGCCTTTCCAGCTTGGAGGCAACTTCTCAATCACAGCTGCAACTTGGAAAGCTTGGGGAAGAGACATTCCCATAACAACTATGTCGTGTAGGATCATTTGGAACTCTTCAACCTGTTCCATTAGCCTTTTGGAATCCACCATGTGGAACTCCAAAAACTAGCCAACAATAAATTTCTTTATGCCGGCATCTTTGGCTTTGTACTTCTTCTCCTAGGATTCCTACAAGTCCTTGGAGGATTTCATAGCATTATACACATTTTATAGCAAATCACCAAGTCCATTTACGACACAGTTACAACACATGAAGTTTCCTTGGTGTCATGCATCAAACGCAACACGTATTTCATTATTGGTTTCACTTTCAGCCACCACGAGCGGGTCCTCTGTGAGGAATTTTGCCAGGCTGAGAGTGGTGAGGTAGAACAACATCTTTTGTTGCCATCTTTTGAAATCAGCGCCTATGAACTTCTCCAGTTTTTTACCCTGAGCATGAGCAATGACTCTTGATGAACTCGCTACTGAGGATGTGGAAAAAGAAGGTTAACTGGAATTAATAATCGTTTTGTGATTGTTGGTTATAACACCCAACAATGGCTTACAAGAGTAAAGAAAAAAAATAATAAAACAAATTTGATCCTCTCTTTCTCGGATTGTGAAGGCAATGAAGAACGGATGTTCTTCAACTTCTTGACTCCGGGAATGACTTCGAGCACCGGAACTGGAACGGGAATGGACTGATTGAAATCAAGTTGAGGAAGACCTCTCTCCGCAAAATGATTACGTCCTGGCTAGTACTCACGGTTTGATGTATTGTTTCCAAAGATGAAATGATTTCCATCTTCTAGGTAATCGCACCACTATACTAGAAGCTCCAACGAACTAGAACTATGTGAGAACTAGGTGCACACTAGAATGCACTGATGCAAAAATTGGGTTAGGCGCCGCTGCGCTAGGTGGCTGCATCCCCACCCGATTTTGACTAATCAGAGTTCATTTATGTTTTTCAGAAGTCGCTGTTCAGGCGGGTTAAGGCGGCCCCTAGGCGGGCAAAATATTTTTTAATTTTTTTTATTGACATTTACATATTTATTTATATTTTTTAAAATAATTATATTAGGTGTAATTTCTATTCATGTTGCTTCATATGACTCAAATTTCAGTTTACTATACTAATAGTTAATGTTATTTTATAAGAGAAATGTATTAATTGAGAATATAATTCTTTTTATAGTTAATATTTTCTTCATCTCAAAAAAAGAAAAAAAACCATGTTGGGATTATCTATTTTAATCTATTAATATCTTATATTTTATTCATATTAGTCTTCTTCTCAAAATCTATTAATACCATGTCATTTCACAAAATTTAAAAATAAAATTATTACACATAAAAATTTTGTTTATACAATATATATATAAAATAACTAATTCAATCATATTTATTATATATGAAATTAAAACCAAGTTAAAAAATATTTAAAATTTCGTAAAATATGCTGCCAAATACACTTTATTAGTTCTCATTTTTCTATTGCAACATTGTTTTGATGTTTCCTACAATCGATAAGGCAACTACCTATTTGTAGATATTATTATAATTATTTTATGAAAATTAACACTTTGTACTGTAAATAATACTTCCTACAAAATTATGTCATATTATCAATTTATTACATATTATAGGGTTGATAATATTTATAAAAGAAGAAAAGTCAGTCCATCTAATTGGCGCCTAGACCGCCTAGGCGCTAGGCGGTTAGCTAGCACCCGACTATCGATTTTCGACTTCTGCACCATTGCTAGAATGCTTGTTTTTCCAAAATATAGATGCAGGATTTTCAGGTGTAGTTTTTGCATGCATGTAGTCCTATGTATCAGCATCAAATCTAATAGGGGATTACAGTCTCCAAAATTAATGGAGTTAGTGGGCATTCAAACTCTCGAGAGTAACTCACGGCAGTTACAATGCACCTGGACATCCATTTGTTCGGGTGCATACGGGCATCCACCTATCCAGGTGCATGCGGGAGAAGTAACTCCCAGAGGTTACTCCCCAATTATAATGTTCATAACTTCAGGAGATTAACTCCTAATAGTTACATGAACCTGGACATCCACTTGTCCAGGTGTGTACAGATATCCACTTGTTTAGGTGCGTGCGAGATAAGTAACTCCTGGAGGTTACCTCCCATTATGACATTCATAACTTCAGTAATTAACTCTTGATGGTTACATGAACCCGAACGTTCACACTATCCCAATGTGTGCGGACAAAACTCTACTCCACTGAACTGATTCTACAAAGCCCAAAGCCCAAGGCCATGGACCACATTCGAGGCCAAGGCCGAGCCGAGCGCGCACGCATGTGTGGCCCCATTCGGTCACCCGCCGGAGAAAGTCATTTAATTACATCATAAACTTTGAGCATTAATTTTCTCGCTCACCGAAACTCAGTTTTGAGAAATTCAACCTACTATAATTATCTACTCAGTATTTAGATTAGTTATACACTATTTAATTCTTAAAAAATTAAATATTTAACCACTTAAAAAATCAGTCAAAATAGGTTTGATGCCTATTTAATAAACTAATTTTCTAACACCTACATTATTATTTTGTGAGATATACTATCAAGATTTCGACTAATACAAGAAATTATATATATATATATATATGAATATAATTTTCAAGAAAATAATAAAACTCATTAAATAAAATGAACATCACAATCATTGAAATTAATAACCATGCAAAGCCATAAGAATATCAAAAATTTTAAAAGCTAATTTTTTTACATTTTCCCACATAATTATGGATCTAGATATTTTTTGGCTTAGATTTATATACTTGCTTATTCTATCATGTTCTTTTCTGTCACAATTCTATTGGTTTGCTTTTTCTTCTTATAATTTTAAAAAATATGATTAATCCTTTTTGCTTCTAATTCATTTTGTATGTAAAATATATCAAATTAATTTTATTTGTACGATATTTAATATAACACTTTTATAGAATATACTAAAATAAATATTGGATTCAAAAATACAGTTATTTACTTATTTATCATTTGAGTTATATATGATAACCTACTGTAAGTTGAACTACTTATATTCTGTTTATTATTTGTTTGCATCCAACCAAATATAAATAGTTTAATTTCATAAAAATAATTAAATATAACAACATAAAAAATAAAAAACTTCAATTTTCAATCTAATATTTCACTTTTAGCATATATGATATAAGTATCAAATTAAAACTTATGAAAGGAAGATTATCTTAAAAAATTATATGTTAAAATAGATTACGAGAACAATAATAACTTATAATTTAAATAAAAAAGAAAAGTGAAAGCAAAAAAATTGGACTGATGAACAAATATTTGAATCCAAGCCACAAAACATCCATATATATATATATACATTTTTTGTTTACTTGAAAAATATTATGCGTTGCACGATTAATAATATAATAATATAATAAATTATTATAAAAATAGTAAAATAATTTTTTAAAATAAAATACATAATTAAAAAACATATTTTAATAAAAATATCTCACAAAATAAAAATTTATTAAATATTACAATATACCACAATTAATATAAACAAATATTTTATTTTTATATATTCAATATGAATATCAGATTGAAGAATATGAAAAGATTAAATTGGTATATTTTTCATAAAAAATAGGCTTGAAATGAAAAATTTATAAGTCTTTGGAATTAGAATAAAAAATAAATAAAAGAAAAATATTTTATGTATATTATACTTTTTAAAAATAAAGAGCTGATTTACGCGAAAAATGATAGGGTGCGGCTATTCATACCCACAAAATCTCTAAATATATCCCATAATAATTATGACAAAATTAGACATTAATAAATTGACTAAAATACCCTTATATATTTATATATTTTTTATTTTATTCATATTCTCAACTGCAGAAGTCTCGTCTTATCTTCTTCTTCTCAATGTTTCTTCAATCCAAAGAAGTTGAAATTAGAGATTTATAGCTTTCTTGAGATTGAGCTCCTAATCTAAAGGCCAAACTTGATAAGAAACATACACTTAACACTATTATTTAAATAATTTTTTTCCATCTTTAAATGGTTTTTTCCTAAACTTGATTTTGTTAAGGGTTCATATATATATATATATGTACTTGCTGTATATGGGCACGCATGCTGGTCTTAATCAACAACTCAATGGAGTTCCTCAAATTGAAATCTAAGTCACCCACATACAACGAAGTTGTCTCTAATTGGACTGTCGTTGCTTCAGCAGACACTGTCATTCCATTGGCGCCAGGCGCCGCCACATTTTGGTGTTGCCCCTAAATTTGTTACTGATTTGAGAAATAAAGAGGAATTTTTTCTTTTTTATTAGAATTTTTTTCTGAAAAAGCAGAAATATTTAGAGATTTCGGAGGTATGAATAACCACACCCAAAATGATATTTTTGTAAATTTTTTCAATTGTACTAATTTTATATAATTATAAAATTATTAATTTTAAAAATATTAATATATTTTAAATAAATAAATAATATTTTTTAATTAGATACGTAGTACAATACGCCACATAATCTGTAGAAGAAACCCACCTATATGTTGATGAGGTTGAGTACGCCACAGGAGAACGCATCGCGAACTCTTTAGCGCCATAATATTTGCTTCTTTTATTTTCTTTCCTCGAAATAGTCTCATTAAAAACTTCCCTACTCTAAACTCTATAACAGAGTTTCTGCGTTCTCTAATATCGCGCCACGCAGTCCTTCAGATGACGTGGCTGATTTATTGGAAAAAGACAGGCTTCTGATATCAACGGCACAAAGGCTCTCCTTAGAGACTTCCTATGAATTCAGCCCGTAGATCAAGAACTTCGTGTAATGACCGTTGGATGGGATATTAACGCTCATCTTACCGTCAAAATATTCACAACATTGAATTTCAAAAGCGAAGCGAGAGAGGGAGGAATGGAAGGAAGGGAGGCAAAACCAGAGGCCCATTTCGAAGAATTCTTCTCTTTGTGGCTATCAATATATACATTCAGCTAGTATCCGGACACGCATATGCGTCCATTTATGTATATACGGATCGAGCTTCCTTTCAATTGAAGCTCAATGGCGCGGATTTTTTTATTTTTGTTTGGTGTTTTGATTTTTCTGTTTGATTCTGAGCTTGTTTAACGTATAGGAGTCGTTCATTTGGACTTTATTGATTCCATTCGTTCATGATGTGAAATTATGGATTTATTGGGGGTGCTCTTGAGTGGAAGATGAGTGAAATTCGTGTGGTATTTTTTTGATTCTTCTTTGGATATATAAAGTAGTTGTTCGTTGAACCTTTTCAATTTTTTTCTTTTGTGGGATTTTCAATTGATTTTGATTTCTGAATGGAGCAAAGAGAGGGACGGAATTTCCCTCCAAAAAAGCCGCCGCCGCCGCCACTGCAATCAGAGTCTCCTTCTACGGCAGGACTGGATTTTCCAGCGAGGAAGCTGGTGAGGCATCTGGATTTTACTGGCTTCAGTGGTAGCTCATCGACAATGGAGCAGCAACACCTAGCGAATTTGGACCAGCCACCTCCGCCTTCGCCTCATTTGGTGAAGCCCAGCCAGCCGATGAATCCGCCGCATATGCTGTTCGTGACTATGCAACAGCCTTCGCAGCCACATGCGCCACCGTCTTATCCTTCTTCATGCCCTCTTGCGTGAGTCTCTTTTGCATTTCCCAATATATCTTTAGTAAAGATTCAATTTTTTGGAAAAAAAAATATTTTTCCTTTCCATCTTATAGCCTTTTTCTGGAAATTAATTTTTTGAAGTTCTGACCTTTTCATGGTTATGAGCAGTATTTGAACATTCAATTGCATATTAGTACATAAATTTTGTTCTGATGTTAGGAATCCACTCCTTTTCTAGCTGGACAAAGGCGTAAGGCCGCAGGATCTTCAGATAGACAGTTAATTACTTGTTTGTCTCTCAACAACAAATCTTTTTGAAATATTTTGATTGTTGTTTCCAAAATGTTGTCGCAATCTTCGCAATTTGACATAGATTGATAAATGAGTAAATTTAGTGGAAGCTTTATGGCGTGTGGTGGTGTTTCTATGTCAGTAGATGAGTCACTTTCTTAAATAATTCTCAGATTATAATGATTGGTTTGATTCGCTCATTTCATCACATTCTGAATTCTTTCAGCTTCAACAAATTACAAGTAAGCTTGCAGAAGTTTTATGTGCGAACTATAATCTTTCTTTCGCTCTATCAGTGAATGCTTGTGAAAAGCATTCCATGTGTATCTTTTAATCTTCTTATGTCTTCCTGGATCATGCATTTTTTTCTGCATCACTGACAGGACTTTGCTGGTTTGTGGAGTTCTAATGTTTGATTATCTGATCCTTGATGCTTTTCATTCTGTTATTTGTATCCATTTGATTGAGTAGAGAACCAGAAATGGCTTGTCTACCAGACTCGTGATTTTGGTTGAGCTTATTTACGCATGATTTAACAAAATATCCCTGCAAATTCTGTATTGTGTGGACTAATAGTCTAGTTTTTATTCTAATAACACCCCTTCATCCTCAGGAAACCTGAATCCCCAAAAGCGCGGTCCAGACAAAATGTGAATGAAGTAAAAGATGGTACCCCAAAAAAGCAGAAGCAGTGTTATTGCAAACATTCTCGGTGTTTGAAACTGTAAGAAGCTATCAGTTTTATCTTTTTGTTGTATTACAAATGATTGAATTATAGATTATCCACTCCTTGACGTTCTTAATTTTAAGAAGCATTTTCTAAATCCTAAGCTAGTCCATACACTAGTAAAATGAGGAACATGAGAGATTCAGTTCCACAATTGACATTACTTACTATATGAACTATGTGTATCTAATCAGTCTGTTCCACCATATCATCTCTCTCTCTCGGCAGGCATTTCCAACTTTTTTGGCCTTGAGCAAGATATTCTAACC
This sequence comes from Caryopteris x clandonensis, assembly GCA_028749325.2. Taxonomy (NCBI): domain Eukaryota; kingdom Viridiplantae; phylum Streptophyta; class Magnoliopsida; order Lamiales; family Lamiaceae; genus Caryopteris; species Caryopteris x clandonensis. The sequence continues at coordinate 9,395,187 of JAPYKT020000006.1, read as the reverse complement.
TTTTACTTGGCTCTGTCCTACCTTTATGTATGGTGCATCCAATTAGCTGATGAAGATAGTAAAATTTGGGCAAAAAGTTTGCCTTGGCTGCTTTTACCAGATTAAAGTATTCTGTGATATTGGTGCCAGTAAATGCCGTGTTTTGCTAGCAGATTATTGCAAAATGCTGTACTTCTGGTCTACAAATATACACACCTTGGTGTTAGTTTAAGTATTATACTCTTATCTTTTTAAACTAGAGCTTTCATTTTATATATAAATTGTGCTGTAACAATCCAGCCACATTCTACGCATGTGTAGATATGATTGATATTTTGTACTGAAGCTTTTGATTGTATTTTGCGCCATAAGGTTGCTTGGAATTGGTTGAGTTGATTGCTCTTACCTTGTTGAAAAACTTGCAAATTTCAGCCTTTTACCTTTATCATAAGAAGATTAATGCATGAGTAGTTTTATGGACTTGTTTACTCAAGGATACACCAAGTCTTTCCTATTTAGTATTTGTTAGTTTTGTGAAAGTGTCTTCAATTGTATACTGTACATAGCAGGGGACAAAGTATTGAAAGAAATTGACTTGGTCATGCTTGCTATATTCTTTCAGCATAAGTAGATTTATCTATGAATAATTTGTGGACTTGTTTACTTGAGATTATGCCACCCTTTCCCTATTCAACAGTATCAGTCTTGTGAAAATACATTGCTCCTTGCCTATTTAGCAATGTTTTTTTAATGAAAAATATCTTCAATTGTATATTGGACTTAAAGGGCATCAAATATAAAAACAATCAGTTGTATGTTGTAGCCCATATGAGCAACATCCAACTTAGATCAATATGGGCAGTGTAGAAAACTGTTCTATGAGCTTGAATAATATTTGTTAACCATCTTGGTGAAAAATATTGCCACCAATAATTTCCTTCTGCTTTTGGAGGGTCCTGTCTGTGACTAACTGATTCAATTATGTGGCTTGCTAGAGTATGTATATGTGTGTATTCAATGTGTTTCTATTTTAATTTTAACAATAAATTTTCTAAAATTGATAGATTACCTTTAGCTAGTCAACACGCCAATGATTTTATCTCTCTCTCTAGAAGTTATGAACAAAATTTAACTTTGCTGGGATAGACTAATAATTATCTTACCGGTTACCAATTACCGTTAGGTATTGTGAATGCTTTGCTTCTGGGGTCTATTGTGATGGTTGCAACTGTGTGAATTGTCATAACAATATTGAGAACGAAGCTGCTCGACGTGAAGCTGTTGAGGCTACGCTGGAGCGTAATCCAAATGCTTTCAGGCCAAAAATTGCTGGCAGCCCACATGGAAATCGGGACAACGGGGTACAGTCGGACATAAGTGCCATCTTGTGAAAGTGCATTTTCAAATCCAAAGCATTAACTGGGGTTTATCATCTTTATCAATTATAATCTCTGTTTCTCAGTGTTAAGGCTGCTTTTCTGTTAGCATATGAAAAATATATATTATAGTTATGTACATATTTGTCATGCCATTAAAATGCATATTTTACTTATTTATTCTGAGGGATGGCCTCAGAAAAGTTGTGTTACTTTTAATTTTTAGGTCACCTTATATTTTGCTAAGAAGTTTTTCTAAGAATTTTAATATTTTTATCACAAAGGGAAACCTAAAACCTTTATGTTACATGATGACCCTTAATACATTTAACAGTTATCTGACAGAAGTCTCCTAGTTGCAATAATCTCAGATATTAATATGCATGTTGGCTGTTCCTCTAGGATACACCAGTGGGCAATAGAATTTCAGACAAATGTATTGCAGAGTACAGGAAAGCTCTCTCTTCTGCATAGAGAATGAAAACTATAAGAATATAATTTGTGTGATCATCTAACCTGAGATGCAGGCAGATTGCACCCTCACAAGGAAGGCTTTCCTTCAGATTGCAACATTATGGATCTGATTAATGGGAGACAAATTGGAAGCTTTCAAGAAGCTATTTTGTTTCCTGCATCTTAACTTCTAACAATCTTGGACTAGAGAACAAAGGAGGCCTTTCTGATAAAAATTCATGTATCATAACAATTTTAGCTTTACATTACTAAAAGCAAAGGAAATTGTTCTGATTTTGTATGCTCTTTAACTATCCAGTATCTCAAGTGGTAAAGCGAGGCTCACAAGAGGCACTAACATGTAGGAATCTCATACAAATTTGAGAACAGTCATCCCCAGTCCAGTTGTATACTATGGATTAAGATGGCTTAGGAATGCAGCAAACTATTTAGGTAGAGAGCCTACCAGATAAGGATGTTGGCTATTAGGTTTTGACAATCTCTGTAATATCAGAGTTATTGTTGCAACATCAGAGGTGTTTATTTTGTATTTGGGGGGGGGGGGGGAGTTGTCATGAAAAAAGTAGCGGGAAAGAAGAAATGTTATCTGCTTTCAAAGTTTTTGTGGTCTCTTGTGTGAACATGTTATATCTGGAGTTCTGTATGATCAACCTTAGCTGGTTCTCAGTTGATGATGCTAATGATTTTTAAATATCTTCAGGATGGTGAGGGTGTTAACAAGTTGTCTAACTAATAGAATACATCAAGTAAATCATTGATTATAAAACCCTTAAAATTAATTGACCTAATGGTTGAGGCTATTATTCCAGTGATATATATCATATGTGATTCAGAGAAAGATGTCTGAATGAGAGTATGTTTTGTTTCTTGAAGTGGTCCTAATGTCGGTCTCTTGAATGGCCACTTGCTAGGAATATTTACCAAACACTTGGTATAAAAAACAAGCCTAGTTTCATTTTTTTGTCTCATTAATTTTCAGTTAAATCATAAATCTTCCAGCACCAAAATTCTTTTTATTCTGATAAACATTGCAACACTTTTTGCATGTCAGAATTTTGATAAATTTCTTGTGTCCTAATTTATTAAATTTCTTAATTTTGTCTTTGTATTATATGCCAACTTGATCATTTTGATTTTATAACTATGCAGGAGGAGGCTGGGGAAGTAGTTTCAGGAAAGCATAACAAGGGATGCCACTGCAAAAAATCGGGGTGCCTTAAGAAGTACTGTGAATGCTTCCAAGCAAATATTCTTTGTTCTGAAAATTGTAAATGCATGGACTGCAAAAATTATGAAGGAAGTGAAGAGAGGCAAGCTCTCTTTCGTGGAGATCATGTCAACAATATCGCATATATCCAGCAGGCAGCAAATGCTGCCATTACAGGAGCCATTGGATCTTCTGGGTATGGGAATCCTCCATTGAACAAAAAACGGAAAGGCCAAGATATTTTCTTTGGTTCACCCACAAAAGATCCTGTGTACGGGCTTGGACAGTTACATCAGGTATATTTTGTTTTTATAGCTCAAAAACTATCCAGTTTTCATCCTAACATAAACTATCCTGTTCGAACGCTGTTGAGAACACTAAGATCCACATGCTTTGTCCACTTCATTAAAAAGTGGATCAGATACATAGTGGGCTTTTGTCTGTTCATTTTAAGTTAAAAAAACACATCTAAACTGTTAGAAGCTTGTGGTTTATATGGTTCACCCTGAGTTACTATAACTCTACTGAATCAAGAAGTAAAGCTATAATTGTATTAAGTAAGAACTCAGACATGAAGTAAACCTATAATCATATAAAGAAAGAACTTTGACCTTTAATAATCCAATACATACATGTGTGTATCTCATAAAATTATTTAGTGAGAAATGATTGATATTCAATAATGGCTTAGGTAATGAAGTTTTCTTCTCTGCAAATGGCATAATATAATTGAATATTATGATCAATCTTCATTTACGTAGTCAATTTTACAAATGAAAAACACTCCTTATGCTCCACGGTTGTACTTCCACATTTTGGCCATGTCAAAAGAAATTTTTGGTTATCTCAAAAAATTATTTTTTGGTTCCATCTTTTCCCTTATTCGACTAAATCACATGCATTTGAAGTAAAAACTATACTCATTACCACATTTGGAATTTTAGCTTAATGAAATTACTTAATCAATGTTGTCATGCTTATAATGCAATACAAAAAAATTTATTTACAAAAATTATCATGGGTTGGGCTTAGTACTATGTGGTTGTAAGTAGGGTGCAATCAAGCCGAGTAAAGACAAGTACTAGCATGCTCGAGCTCGAACTAGGTAAACGAACCGTAAATTCACGCTTGACTCAATTAATTATATAGATGTTCTAGAATTTGTTATTATACAATATGTATAACTGTATGTATAACTCAGTGAGGCTTGACTCGTTACTTACATATATAACTATATGTATAACTAAATATATTGAGGGGTCAAGTTGTAAAATGCCCTAAGCTCGATAAGGCTTGACAAGGGTTGTGGCCTATGAAGTTGGATATTGTTGAGCTTGAACTCGAGCTTGACATGGTTGACTTTGAGTCGAATTTGAGTGTTACGAGTCGATTGCTCGCCTTGATTACCCCCTTCTTGTAAGTGTGATATACCTCATGTCCTAAAAACAATGGGTCCAGTTTGACCTATGATGAGTCATTGATTGGAATATAAAATATGTCTTTTGTGTACTTCTTCCACTTGTGAAAATAATGATGCTTCTCTATGCTAATTAATTTAATTGAGAGAATTTGAAAAGTTTCATTTTAGGATATTTTCGTATTCTTGGAATGTCGAAAATGATATGAGAGGACATAAGATGTGGGATGGGGAACTGTAGTACATTGCTATTATGCATATATTAGGAAAACATGAGCGTGAGGCATGTAAAAGTCATAAGTCTAATATTGTCTAATAGTATCTTCAAATTTTGATACATCTGAGGGAGAACCTGAGTAAAGTTAAGACCATGACGTATACAAGTTTTAGCACAGTATGCAAATCTTGATTGATATTCCTCTAGGTTAGCTTTTTAAGAATTATTATTTGGTGATAATTATTACCACTTGGGTATTCTTGTTGAAGTAACTATGAACTAATCAAGATTTGCATTTGTAAGTTGAATGTTTGGAATGTAGATGGAGGGGTTAAATACATGGAACAAAAGGACTTATTTGAATCATCATGTCTTATTTAATATATTATCTCCACTTGTTTTCCTATCTCAACAGGCGAGGGAATAACTCTGTTTGATTTTGACTGTATAACTCACGTATTCTCTATAACAGGCTAACCATATTATGGGTTCTGTACCTTCATCCTCGTCTTCTATCACTATTGCTCGTCCACTTTGTACGTCAACATTGGGTTCTTTTAAAGTTACTTATAGGTATAAGCATTATTCTTTGAAGAATCACTTTTTGATATTTCTTTGGACAACTAACTAGTGCCTGCATCTGAAGGTCTCTCTTAGCTGACATCATTCAGCCCCAGGACTTGAAGGAACTCTGTTCTGTGCTTGTGGTATATTCAAGAGAAGCTGCAGAGATGCTTGCAGGTAAACACGTTTTTGTTCTTCAACTTACGTGGTCTTATCTAATTTATCTAAATTCTTGGTCTCTTGGTCCATTGTTGTTAAACATCATTTACTGAACATCCTAATAGCATCAACTACCAAGTTTCAGTTTATTTGTTCTTTGCTCAGCTTCATGTCTCCATACAATGAATCCTTTTTTTTTTTTTTAACTTCTCATGTAAGTTTTTCCCCAGCTTCCCGGAAACACTTTAGATACTGGAATAGCTCACTTGAAGAAAACTGTGTTATTGATACTATATAAGAAGTTTGATGGTGAGTAGAAGGTTAATCTTTGTTAAACATAAGGTGGTGTGTGTTGGTTTGAATGGTGGTTAATATTACTTCAAGTGGTTTCAAGTTGGTGGAATTTATTTGGATTGGTAGAGGTTTATAGATGGACAAAATAGGAGGATACAACAATTGGCAGATGCAATTTCTACGGAATATAATGATGATTGAATTATGCATTAGCTATTTGATCTATGATGAAGCGCCAGTTCAACGAAGAAAATAGAGTCTTCAACTTAAATTGAATGGGGAAGGAGAATACTAAATAAGACTCGAAAAGAAGCTATAGAAAAAAAACATGTATTGTTTAAAAATTAATGAGAGCATGTTGTCAATGCACTTGGACTTTTGGGAATAATTTGAGACTTGGACTTGAGAGGTTGTTACCTAGTTAATCCCAATTTATGACCCCAAGTCCTTAGCCCACATTTTTGGGCCCTTTTGTACATAGAATTATCTAGAATAGTGTATAGTATTCTAAAGGAAGTGTGTAGATCCTTCCATTGTGTAGGAGGTTGAGAATTCTAGAAGATGAATCTCTACCGTTACATTAAGTAGATCACCACCATCCATTTGAGGAGGTGGAGTAGTATAAATAGGGCTACTCATTTCATTTGTAATCAACCAAGTTCCACATTTAAGTTCTATAAGCAAGTTGAGTGCTTAGAGCTTTCTCAAACTCTTGTGCTCTTTACTTTCTTACCAACACTTTTGCACACTTCATGTTTAAGGGAGGCTGAGTTAGCTACCCTGAACTGAGCTAAGGCCGCACAGTTCGTTGTTAAGAGAACAAGTCCATGATAGGTGGTATTAGAGCCCGATTTGGGCTTTGGAGTGGTGCACGTGGGAAGTGATGGCAGCCAAATACAATATGTCCGAAAAACGAGGGAGAGAGACTGTTCAAGTCCAATCCAAGAAGAGGCGCGACCAAAGCAAGGCTCGTGAGGGTCCTTCGTGGGAGCTTGCTGCTGCCAAACTCAAGGAAAAACTTGAGAGGGTTCAACATGATTTCAAGACGTTGGAGGATCACATTTTGGAGGAACTTGATACATTCAAGGGGAACGTGGACGAGATTAGCAACAATGTGGTGGGTCATTTTGCCAGCATAGGGGATGCCGTCCAAGCCTTACGGGAAAGCATCGAGGGGATGCGAGAAGATGTGGCATTGTGCAAAAGGGCTGCAGCTAGATGGGAGGCTAGCATCACTGTTGCTACACCAAGGGCAGAATGCTCTAAATCGATGGGGTTCAACGGGGCAAGGGACGCCAAGGAAGTAGAGAACTACCTGTGGCTAATGGAGCAATACTTTGAGGGGCTCAACCTTACAGACGAGGCGTCTAAGGTAAGAACAACTTCTCTTTATCTTTTTGATACTGTTATGGTGGCACATGAAACATGCCGACATGGAACGGGGTGCATGTTGGATCGACACTTGGGATGATTTCAAGAAAGAACTCAAACGCCATTTCTATCCCGAGAATGTGGTGTATGAAGCCGAAGGAAGTTAAGGGAGTTGAAGCAAAAGGGCACCATCCATGACTACGTTGAAGAATTCACTATGTTAATGCTTCAAATCCCCGGTATGATGGACGATGATCTTCTCTTCTACTTTATTGACGGATTGCAAGGATGGGCCAAACAAGAGATACATCGTCGAGGTGTCAAGTCACTAGACGAGGCTATTGCAGTCACTGAGTCCATACCCGACTTCCAACCACAACCGCACACCAATACTTCCCCAAGGAGAGAGGTACTCAAACAAAGGTGAGGGAGAAAAGCGGGACGAGAAAGACTGGGACAATCGAGGCTAAGACAACCGAGACCAACGAAGGCACTATCCGAAGGGAAGAGATAAAACCAGCCCTAACCGACTATGAGGAAAAGAAGAAGGCCTTTGTTCCCAAAGAGGGGTGCTTCGTGTGCAAGGGGCCACATACCATGAGGAACTGCCCAAAACTTGGGTTATTATTAACGATGGTAGAGAGGCACGAGTCAGAGTCTCGCATGGAAGAGGAGTCGAGTCAGAAGGGATCACTCCAAATTCTCAATGCTCTCAAAGTAAAGCAATCAACCACTATGTCTAGTAAGGGGTTGATGTACGTGGAAGCACACATCAATGGAGTACCGACCAAGGTTAGTGGACACGGGTGCCACACACAACTTCGTGACGGAGGAAGAAGCCAAGATGCTAAGGCTTCAATAGACATGAGGCAAGGGTTGGCTCAAGACGGTGAACACCAAGGCATAACCACTCAATGGCATAGCACAAGGCGTGGAGCTACGTTTGAACACTTGGAAGGGCCAAGGGAATTTCTCGATGGATCCCATGGATGACTTCAAGGTCGTGTTAGGCATGGAGCTTTTCCGGCAGGTAGCTGCTATCCCTATGCCTTCATTTAATAGTGTTTGTATTTTGGAGAAGGGAACAACTTGCATGATCCCCCATGAGTCGTTTGACGGACAAGCTTGAGAAGGCAAGTGAATGTCGGCAATGCAAGTCACCAAGGGGGTGAGACATGAGAAGTCGACGTATCGGGCCGTGATGGAAGAGGGGAACCAACAAGCTGAGATGAGGAGGTACCACCTAGCACCCGAAAGGTCCTTGAGAGAGCAAGGACATCATGACGGTCACATTACCACCAAGGCGTGAGGAGTGAAGCTATTGGAAGGAGTCCATTCAAGTTGGCTATGTGACATCAATCTTTGACTCCACACACCTTAGCAACACCCCTCATTGATGGATAAAGACCAGGGGCAACCAAAATGGCGAAGTCATGGGAAGGACAAGCCAATATCGCTCAATCATGTTTGGAGGAGGCTCGCAAGCGAGTGAGGAAGCGGGCAGATGAGGTGAGGCAACCCTGAGACTCTACTATTGGAGACCAAGTCTTTGTGAAGTTTGTGCCACGAGAATTCAAAGCTTTATGGGATGTGCACAAAGGCTTGATATGAAGGTGGAAACCGTGTCATGAGGATGCGGATAACCAAAGCCGTGGGTATTCTCAACGAGCACCTCAAGTGGTCAATAGTCACGTGACAAGAATATCGAAGAGGTGTTGTCGAAGAGTGCTGTTCAGAGGAGAGGCATTCCATCCCGCACCGAGTACTTAATCAAGTGGAAGGGACTGCTCGAGTTTGGAGCTACTTGGGAACCTGAAGAGGATTGGTGGCAGATCGAGGACCTATTTCAACAGCAGCATACGAGACGATGAGGATGCTGTTACGCACACTTTTGGGAATAATTTGAGACTTGGACTTGAGAAGTTGATACCTAGTTAAGCCCAATTTATGAGCCCAAGTCCTTAGCCCACACTTTTGGGTCCTTTTGTACATAGAATTATTTAGAATAGTGTATAGTATTCTAGAGGAAGTGTGTAGATCCGCTCATTGTGTAGTAGCTTGTAGAGAATTTTAGAAGATGAATATCTACCATTAGATCAAGTAGATCACCACCATCTATTGAGGAGGTGGAGTAGTATAAATAGGGGTACTCATTTTATTTGTAATCAACCAAGTTCCACATTCAAGTTCTATAAGGAAGTTGAGTGCTTAAAGCTTTTTCAATCTCTCTTGTGTTCTTTACTTTCTTGCCAACACTTTTGCACACACTTCATGTTCGAGGGAGGCTGACTTAGATACTGTGAGGGGTGGAACTGAGCTAAGGTCATACGGTTCTTTGTTAAGAGAACAAGTTCGTCACAATGTGCATAGATGAACAAGATGGAGAGTTACGATCCATAAAGCTAACCCCACGATCCATAAAGCTAACCCCACGGTGGGATAAATTCTTAGTATTTTTGTAATGTCTTTGTTTGATTTATTTTATCATACTTGTTCATACAAAACTAATAATCAATCTGGTTTCTCCTTCATTTCAGTCGTGCTATTTTTCGGGAATATCACCAATCTCATGCAGTCCTAACCTATTATTTGAAACATATGTTAATGATACTTATTAAAATAGTTCAAATAATATTTCAAAAATCAAAATTGAAAAAATTAAAGAAAATATCTCTGTTGTTGCCATAGCACAGTTTTCCGTCATCGGGTTTTCAACCCAAAATGATGACACTAAAAAAAAGTTCGCCATAAATCCTATATATGCCCTAACCCCATTGGGTGAAAGTTATACCTATGAGTGAAAATGTAATATTTACATGAGGTGGGGCACTCTCTAATGAAATGCTGATAAAGAAAATACAAGCACTGGATGGAAAAAGTAGCCGTAGGAGGCTAAACAGGCTGCTGTTGACTGTTGGATCTTTTAACCACTCATATATATGGTGGACTAGCCATCATTTTGCACTTCTGGAATAAAAAAAAAAAAAAAAAAGTATTCTAGTAATTATTTGCTTTTTTGTGATCATTTGGTCCACATATAATTTGCTTATTTCTTTCACTACTTTCGTCAAAAGAAAAATGTTATGACTTTCTATATGTTTTTAACAAAATATTGTTAATGAAAGTGTTTTTTCTTTTCTTTTTTTTTTTTTTTTTTTTTTTTTTTTTTTTTTTTATATCTAGGTTATTCTTGATGATTAATTTTTTGAGGGGAGGTTATAGACTTATAGTAATTAGCCGTAGAAATAAATCATGCGTGTAGAGTCTTGGTAGGATATCTTATCCTAATTGTTTTCGGGTTGAGTTTTAGAACCTAAGTATAAATTGCAGTATTCAATGCACGGTTATATTTCACGGCAATTGGTGATCCGTAGGCTACACCTAATGCAAGTGAAGATGAATATATTTTCCTATTTTTGTTGATATAGATTGCCTAAGAAAGTCTTACATTCAGCCTCTTTTCTAGGAATACAAGTAAAGTTTGTGTTGGTTACATGTTTTGTTCCTGTACACTTTCACTGGATATTGAATTCTAATGTAGACTATTAATAAGCATTTGGAAGGGTAGATTACTGAATAAATAACTTAGGGGAAGTGGAGATATGAATAATCAAACTTGGAAAAATTTCAGAAATGTTTGTCTAAGTATTTCATAAAGCACTAGTTGAGTTCATCAAGTTGATTATGGTTACTTTTCTGCACTTCTTGCTTGAATCATAATCTCAGCTCCATAATTTGGGTGACTAAGATTAGTTTGTTATTGTGTCTTTCAGTTCTGTGATCTAATCTATGACTTGCAATCCTTTTTAGAGCAAAGAAATGCAGCAGAAAATCAAACAGAAGATTCTTTAAAATCCTCACTGGCTTTGACAACTCAAGTCACCCAGAAGCATTCTGAAGCTGAGAATGCTTTGACTAAGTATCCTTCATCTGAAAATCAGACAAAGAAAGCTATATCTGATGAATCTGCTTCAGATGGAGCTTATGTGTCAAAAGCAAGGCCAGTGTCTCCCAGTACTTTAGCTCTAATGTGTGATGAACAAGATATGATGTTCACCACTGCTGCTTCCCCTCCTAATAGATCAGAGCTACATAATAATAGTGTGTCTTCCCAGCTGCTACCTGAGCAAGGAATGGCTGCTGAATCATATGAGGAGCAAGAACGAATTGTTCTTACAAAGTTCAGAGATTGTCTCAACAGGCTTATTGCTTTAGGAGAAATAAAAGGCAAGTGTTCATTCTTTGGCTTTCTATAGCTCTATCTACAAGCACATTTCTTTGTGCCTAGTTGATAGTACCATATGAGACTCCCATGGACTGCTCTCACTGATCCACCCACAAATGGAGCCAACTGCCTCTCCATTTATTTATTTATATTTTTTTTGGTATTTTGGTTGTCATGAATTGCACCAAAATATATTTGCAGAAAAGTTCATATAGGTTACGCACTAATGCATGCTGTAGCTTGCTCCCACTTTTTTGCTTGTTGATTTTCTACCTGACATATTCACTCGATGAGGACCTCAAACTATATTATCAGGCACAACCTACAGTTTACTTCAAGATTGTACACTATTTTTATATGCATTTCCGTTTTCTGTTCATGTGATCTGAATGTGGAAGTATGATTTTATTTGGTATTTTTAATCTTTTCGAGCTGCTTATCTATGTATTCCATCCTGCAGAAACCAAATATTCGTCATTGGCATCAGGCAACGGAAAAGGCTTAAGGAGCACTTCAAATGAAGAAACGGAAACTAGAAATAAACAGCTGCAGCCGATGAGCAACGGTGTTGTTAAAATTGCTGTACCTCCGCAGACTAGTGCAGTTGTTGCTCAGACAGCTATTGCTACGCTCAATAATGTTCCTTTTCTGAAACTAACCACACCTGCTGGTTTTGACCCTTTTGGGGATGTAAGAAACATAACTAAAAGAGAGTTATAGTGTTTCGGAATACACATTTAACTAATTTGTGCTACTATGATATCTTTGTAATATTGATTTTTCTTGGGTTTGGTAGAAAACTCTACACACAGGGGCCCATTGTTAGAACTGATTTAAATATCATAGGAATATTTAATTTATCATTGATGTATATTCAATTTAAATTGCAATATTTTAGTTTTATATATGAAAGCTGTAATAGTTTGTAAAACATGCATCAATAATGTTTTATTTTCCAAATAATACATTTCCAAAAATTTCAACAATTGACATTTCCTGAAACAACTTTCCCAAAGTTCATCACAATCTCCACTTTTCAAACTATGCCTATGAATTCGAGATCATCACATATTTCGAACTCTACTTCCACAAGCCACAAGTTCCAACTTTTCCACATACCATTTACAAAACCATAAGTTCTCATTTTAACAACTCGGAAATCATCAATTTCAAACCATTATTCACTTTAAAAGGATTCTAAATTTTACCCCTTTCAATGACTAGCTCGATTGCAGGCTTTCCGACTCTTAACTTTTGAAATTTTAAAAATTTATAAGTTTTTGACTCAAAATGTTTGACTAGGAGTCCGAGGGAGAAAAAACTCTAACCTCAGCTCTGATACTACCTGTAGCGCCCCGTGCTTGAAAACCAAGACTTAGACTATACTCGACCAAAAATTGTTTAATAAAACACATTTAAAAGCTAGTGGAAGACTTTATAGAAATAGGAGTTTTAAAATGTTTTACAAGAATTTGTTCGATACAAAAAGGTTTCAAAGTAAATTTTGGTTTTAAAAAACTAAAGTTTAAACAAAATATCACATTTTAAAAAGGAAGTTGCACAATATGATGCTCTTTAAAAGACTCGACTCGTATTCACCACAATTTCTGAGTCAAATGACCACCATATAATATAATTCGACCCAAAAAGAACTTAGTACGAAACGTACATCCAAAACGCCAACATTTTTAACTTAAACAGACTACAAGTTCATAAGTCTACTTAAGTATAACAAAACGATAAAACACCGGAAGGGAGCTCTGCCAGCAGCTACTCATCTCCGTCAGCCGTCGGACCTGAAATTTTAAAACAACATCATAAGACAACTCCTGGAGGAGTAGCCCAGTGAGTAACTAATAAACACATTGTACTAATTAAACTAATTAACAAGTTGAAGTTGTTCACCCATCCAGACTCGTACGTACTGATATGGTGTTAGCTGTGAGCCTGTATTTTCACTAACGGACGCGGTGGGCCTGTATTGCCACTCACATTGCTGTGGGCCTGTATTCCCACTAGCAGAGTCTACGGTGGGCCTGTATTTCCACTCGTAGATGGTGTGGGTAGATGGTGTTGGGCTGTATTCCCACTACCCGACCTAGTGGCCAAATGAAACACCAGATTCAAAATATCAACCAATCAAACTAGCACAAGATATTTAAAATTACCCACTTAATTTGGTTGCTCTGCGAGGATAGCTTCGGGACAACACGAACTTGCTTGTACTACACTCGACACGGTTCACACTTAGATGATTTCCGTAATTTTAACTTATCAACCAAAATTATTCTAGCTAAGGTCATATGATTCATTTACTCAAAACATTTCACAAATAACACATTTAAGAGCAATTTATACAAATTCACACTAAATCAAATATTTCAAATAACTAGTATGTCACATATCATTTAGTCACATTGTCATATTATAGCAAATAATCTATTAAAAATTATACAAAGCTTATTTAATCATGAAATTAAACACACGTTTGTAATCCATCACATAAAAACATGTTAAAACAATTTCTTAAAATATAAATCATACAATTTTATAAAAAAAACACGTTACTAGCTTATGTTTTACAAAATCGGTCACCCAGTTGGTCTAACTTGTAAAATTCACCATAAATTGTACACTTCTCCAAACATTCTTAAATTTTTAATATAAGTCCATGATGAAGTCATTAATAACATAGTAAAACAGTTTTGAAAAATAATAACCACATAATATTATAAAAATAAAAAAACATAGGGGCTGGCTAGTGGGTGTTCATCTTGCACAGGGTTCTTTCCAAAAATCACTACAAATTCCACAATGTTCCAAAAATTCTCAAATTTTAAAAATATACTTCTAATATCATATATTACATAGTAACCTAGAATCATCAAATTTCAAGTATAAAAGTTTATACGAATTTTTAAAACTGACATGCAGTGAGTGATTTCAAATTTTTAGGAAGTCATAAAGATGGATTTCGTAAAAATAGCAAATATATTCCAAAAATTACAAAATTTGAAAAAAAACATCCTAATCAAGTGTATAGTCAACAAAAAAAAATTATATTATAGCAAAACACCATATTAATATCGAAATTAAACCACATAACAAACTAGGGCAGATTTGACGATTAAAAGACAATCAACCACATAATTAATATAAATGGTGTCCTAAGCATGATTTCTACAGAAAATATCAATGCCCAACCAAGACCTATGAGGAACATCCTCAATCATACATGCAATGAAAGTTTACAACCTAAACATGCTCCTAATTTAAAGAAAAGTGAGGTTTTAGCTATTATACCTTCAGTTTTCAAAGTAGAAAACCCTAAAAGTGTTTCTTGAAAATTTTGTAAGGAACTTGAAACCAAAATTTTTTACACTTCTTCTTCTCTTCTTAAACCCTTGAAAAACTCTTGAAAAGATGATGGAATAGATGAAAAGGAGCTCCAAAGTAGCCTTCTTCTTCTTCTTCTTCTTCTTCTTGGTGAAAACCTTGAGGAGAAAAATGTAGAGAGTTTTGGGAGAGCTTCTTCAAAATTTATGAGAGTATTTGTGAGTTTGAGGGGTGAGGTGTGGTCCTATTTATAGAGGGATTTGGGGGTTGAAATGCAATAAAGAAAAATAATTAAACCTAACTAATGGGGCATGCAATAAAATCAACAAAAACTTGTGCATGTGGGGTGTGTGTTTGACGGCTGGATTTTGTAGAGTCTTGGGGTGGTGGATTAGATCTCCATCACCACATTCTAATGCCATATTATGATTATGCTGTATGGTGTATTTTGGTACATCATTTATAAAATCATGTATTAATAAATTATGTAATAAGAATCCGATATGTTTAAATCATATAATTATGACACATAAAATTAAAATGTCATAATAATACAAGTTTCGAATTTTAGGGGATTAAAGAACTAGGGTTTTTGAAATTTCGATCGAAAAAGTGCACATGTAAAATCCTACGTAAAAATGATAAAAGAAATTTATATATTCACTACACATATTTTTTTACCAAACTTAAGTATAATATTCTCATGCATCAATATAAATTATTTTCTAACCCATTTAATTTATTATTCAAGTGTCGAGTGAGTCAAATTGCATGCCGGTTTCCTCGAAAGTCTATCCTACAAAACTCAACACCTCTTTGTACAAAATTTAGTAGTATATTTTAAATTGATAATCTCCATTATAAAGTGTTGGCTGTCGAGACCAACAAATAATAAAACACTTGTTTTTAAAGATTTATGATAGTTAGATCGTATCCACAGAGATTGGTAGTTTTTATTCTTTTGTTATAACTAAAATCTGGGGGGTTTGAGATTTGGTGAATGACAATATTCAATTGAACGAGAACAATGTGTAATGTGAGTGCAATTCGGTTTAAGTAAATTTAACCAAGGGTTAACTTCAAAATATGTTCGTAGAATCAATCATGGATACAAAAGTTGTTCTTTCATTCAATCATTAAATTTGTTATATTTGCTGGTACGAGCAAAACAACCTATCACTCCTTAGTTGTTCGATAATCAGGGTATGACCTCTAATTATTTCCCTTATCAATAAACAGTTCTATATACGATCGTAGAATTTAATTTACCAATAACATTAGGTAGAGAGAGACCACCAATTCTAGCCAACGAACGCACATGTAGGTTTATTTAAGCTAGATCATACATCTCCATGACATAATTGTTCAAATAATCATGTTATTGTACCACAAATATTAGAATGATTAAACAATTCGGATTTAACAATCTAATTGGCAACATATTGTTTCAACAGTCGAAAGATTGGCCACCTCATTCAATCATCAAAACAATAAGATTTATTGCTTAAAGAAGATATATGAATAACGAAGAATGAAAGAACAAATAAGGACTAATTAGATCTCACAATTTGGATGAACATAGTCTTCTGTAATTTCCTTGGATGAAAAGATGAAGCTTAGCCTTTCATGGAGAATTACAGCAAATTCCAAAATCAAAAGAGTGTATCAAAATTTTCGGTTCTTCCTCATATCTATGACTCTCTAAAATATAAAGTCTCTCCTCATCCCCACTAATTCTAACAATATCATTATAAATCAGAAGTAACTGCCATCACTTAGTGGAGAAAGAAGAATGGGTGGTTATGTTTATTTTCGTTGGTGGGCGTTTCGAGCTAAGGCGTGCCCACGCCTTACGCAATTTTTCTTTGACTACTTCGTCCGAAGGTAAGGGTGCCCACGCCTTATGTAAAAACTTTGGCTAGTCCTTGCAGATCTTCAAATCTACCATTTTATATCCAAGATGCATCAATCCATCCAATTGCCTTACAAAACACAATCTTTAATCAAAATTCAAGAACTAAGCATGATTATAAACCATAACCAAGGGAAATAAGATAAAGAAATATAGATAAAATATATCCTATCATAAAGCAAGTATTTTCCAAAATATTCATCAACAAATTGATATATAATATTAAAGAGATTCTGAATACAAAATAATATGTTTAGCAGTTTTGGAAAAATGGGGTGTTACAGCTGGGTATTAGACTCGTCTTGACAAAGTTACACCATATACGGGCTTGGAGTTGCAAATTTGTCCGCTAGAAAGTGAACGAACCAGTGGTAATGATCCAATCGGATCCCTCACGAGCTAGGGTTTGGATGATTTCCTCCAACTATTCATTGGTTGCATTGTCGAACAATTCAACGTATTGACATTTGAGATTCGGCAGACCAAAGAGTGTGTTGATTGCAGCAGCAGAGAATAGGATCTTTGTTTCTTGTACATTAACAGGCTCTACTTCAAAATCAATAATTTTAGCGTAGAATTCCCTTACTAATGATCTTGTAGCATCTTTGAAGTGTATACAGAATGCTTTCCATTTTCTCTATTTGATGTTGTCAGCCAGCCATTCAAGGATGTCTACAAATGAGTTTGGTCGTACCAAGAACCCATGGTCTGGGTATACGAGATGAAGGTGTTGTAGCACTCCTAGGCTTCGTCAATACGAATGGGTACTTTTCTTGATGCGAGGCATAATGGATGCTTTGGCGAAGAAGGTGCTAATAACTGGGGATGGATGGAGGGTTGGTACTGGTGTTTTGGGTTGAATGATGGTGGAGATGATTGCCGCGGCTGATGTCGGCGAGAGGGAGGGAGATGAGCGTGGGGTCTTCATGTGAGGTTTGTAGGGTTAGGGTTAATGAAATGGTGAATTTTTCTTTTTACCCTTCAGTCCTCTCGCTCTTTTTATTTTTTTAATATATATTTGGAATGCACTAGAAATGATTTTTTTAACACCATGAGCAACCTAAAACCGTCTCCCTTGTCATGGTTTTTCCAAAGTGATGGAGATCTTCATATGATTAACCTCCTATCCCTAATAATGCTTAACTTACTGCCATTGACTTTGAACTCCCTACCCGATTGCTCTTCCTTTAATTTATCAACTCCATAGGGGTATACTTTAGTCACAAGGAATGGGCCAGACTAATAGAATTTAATTTCCCATGGAACAACTTAAGGCGGGAATTGAAAAGTAGAACTCTTCGCCCCTTCTCAAAAACCCGAGGCTGAATCCTCTTATCGTGCCACTTCTTGGCTTTTTTCATGTAGAGTTTGGCATTTTCATATGAGAATAAGTTCAATTCTTCAAGCTCATTTAATTATAATTTTCAGAGTTCTCCAGCGGCTTGAAGGTCCATGTTGAGCTTCTTGATGGCCTAATATGCTCTATGTTCCAACTCCATGGGTAAATGACATGTTTTTCCAAACACCAAATGATACAAAGACATGCCCAATGGTATCTTGAAAGCTGTTCGATATGCCCTTAAAGCGTCCTCCAATCTTTGGGAACAATCATTTCGCCTAGGATTCACAACTTTCTCAAGTATGCTCTTGATTTCTCTATTGGATAGCTCATCTTGGTTGTTTGTCTGAGGATGATAAGCCGTAGCAATCTTATGTCTCTCATTATACTGATCCAAAAATGTTGCCAATTTTTTGTTCACAAAGTAGGTACCTTCGTCACTTACAAGAGACCTCGAAGTACCAAACGAGTGAATACATCTTTATGTTGGAATTTCATAACCACTTTAGAATCATTTTTAGGACTTGCCACAACTTCAAACCATTTGAACATGTAGTCAACAACCACCTATATGTACAAATTACAGAATGAAGGAGGGAATGGCCCCATAAAGTTGATTCCCCATACATCAAAGAGTTCCACTGTTGTGAATTTTGCTTCAATTTCGATACGCAAGCACAGGTAGTCACACAAGTAATATAATGATATGTAAATCATCTCCACAGGGATTGAATTTAAAATGTATTGAAAATATCAATTACTAAACAATTTAGAAATGAGAAAGGGTAATAAATCGATAGGGAGTTCGGTTATTTCACAATAACTCAAAAAAAGAAATAAAGAAAATATTCCCAACAATTAATTGTTCAATTCACGGATCAACAACAACAAGAAGATTCACAAAATGCAAGTGTAGACTTGAATTACTAATTTCCCTTGAATCGGTTTCTCCAATCGATGTTCATTGGCATTGTATTAAGTGAAACGCCTTAAGGTCAACAAGAATCCCCTCTTAATACATAGAATTTTTCCAAATTCTATGCTACACATTCCTCTTCCTAATCGAATATATCCCTATGCCTAAGAACAAGTTTGAAAAGAAGAAGTACTATATTTTAGATTACCTCAATTGTCTTCATAGAATATTGTTGGGTTACCTCCCAATTAGAGGTAAGTTTTATGTCATCATCTTGACACATGTTTTCCAACTCACGTTATGCCTCCAATAGGCATTTCATATATATCATTCTTTGAAAGTATCCATCCACTATCATCACAAGGGGCATTTAAATTATGCCTATGCATCTTGCTTTGTGTCTCTTCTTCATTTTCATTTTTTCCTACCAACTTTGCTCTTGTTTGTGGGAGCTCATTTGTAGAGTCACGACCAAACACAAAGTCTACCGATTCTTCACTTTCAAAATCCAAACAATTGAAGTGTAAAGATTTAGTGAAATACACTTCCAAAGGATACTTAGGTGAATAAGTCAAATTAACCATGGCACATGTCTTAATGTCATCCAGGGCATTCATCTACCGTATCCTTATGGATACTCATCTATTCTATATAAAAAATATAATATATTCGATGAGTGCCTTTCCAGTTGCTAAGAATGGCCAACCAAGTATAAGTGGGATGTCCTGATCTTCCTCCATGTTGAGACTGTAAAATCTGCTAAAAATATGTACTTGTCAATTTTCACGAACACATCTTCCAAAATTACATATGGATATGTGAGAGATCAATCAGCTAATTATAGTCTCACAGAAGTTAGTTTTGCTTTTCCAATTTCAAGCTTCTTGAATATTGATATTGGCATTAAGTTAGTGCTAGCACCAAGATCACACAATGCTTTGAATTTTTCTCTTCCAATTTAATAAGAGGTAGTAAAACTTCCCCGATCTTTACACTTTTTAGGTATCTTCTTTTGAATAACAACACTACATTCTCTCATTAAATTTCGAATCTTAGATTCCACTATATTTCTATTCTTGAACATAACATCCTTCAAGAATTTTGCATTATTTTATATTTGATCCAACGCTTCATCAAAAGGAATGTTAATATGAATTTTCTTAAAGGTTTCAAAATTTTTTGAAAATTAAGAATCAAGTTTTTCTTTTAGAAATGCTAATGAGTTGGAAAAAGGTGTAGAGTTCAAAGTAGATTTTTGGTTTCTCAACTGCTGTTTTCCTCACTTATAACCTCTTCATTCAGGTTGGGATCTTGTGCTTTTTGCACTTAGTGTCCTTCTAATAGTAGCTTGAAATTATTATTTTGAATCGACTTCAGTAGTGCTAGGGAATTTAGCTTTCTTGTGTTGTCCTCCTATGATGTTGGTCAATTGTCCTACTTAAGTCTCATGAGATTTAATTTGTGCTCCAAGAGAGCTTGTGACTTGCTCCACGTGTGCCAAATTCTTCATGAATCGTGATCTTATTCACTAATAAATAAAATGAACATCTCCTCCATAATTTTTTTCTTTTCTTCGTTGATCATTCCATTTGTTAGAGATAAGCCAGGAGGTGGTTTGATCACATTCTTTTGATTGGAATATGAGAAATTTTCATGATTTATCATGTTAGTGTGATATTGATTGTTGAAATTGCCTTCTAACTTGTTTTTTGAAGTCTCTCCCATTAACATAAGTCAAATATTTTGTGTTGAGAACAACTTCAACATCCGATGTTCCACCTTTCAATGTATTAGCTAACTAAGAAACTTAAGGCGTCAACTTCTTAATACAATCTTTCTTGTTAATGAAAATAATCCTTCTTATAGATGATCTCTTAGTTAGCCATTGATAGTTCATAGCCATCTCCTCCAATAATGCCATTGATTCATTTGGAGATCTTGTCAGTGTTGCTCCTCACACGGTTGCAACAGTGATGGTTTTTGTGTAACCATCGCGTCCATTGTAAAATAACAGACTTGTTGTTCTTGAAAAATCAGAATATTAGCGTACCAGTTGTGTTCGTACTAAACTTAGCACTGAATAGTAAAATTTGTGGAAGTTTAAATAAATAAAAATAGAATTGAGTTATGTTTTGAGGAAGAACTCCCTTCTTCCTTAGTGAGGAAATATGTTAGAGTACTGTCTTGTTTCCCAATAAGGTGAAAGTACGGACTTACAATAGTGTAGCTTCTCTTCACTAAATACCCCTACTTAGGTCAAGCACACTCCCCATAACAACTAGCCCAACACTCAGTCCTCTGAATGAGTTTCACCACACGTATTCCTACGGTGTTCTTCAAAACTCTCAAATAGTCTGAGTTCTAATTGGGCATAGAACACAAATCTCAAAAGTAAAATAAAATAAATGAACAATCTCTCTCTCTCGCTCTCTCTCTCATTATCACTCAAATAAAACTACACTTGACAGCTCTAATGGTTGTGGGATGTGCCCTTTAAATACAAGTCATGGACAACTCTACAATATAATTTACATGGAAATAATATCCTTTAATTAATGCGTGCATATTTTCAAGATTTGTTTCCTTGTTGGTTGGTTCTTGATAAGGAAGAATATCCTTCAATGTCTCTTATACTCATCTGGGCTGATTTTGTTTCCAAGTGTCATTAGGAGTCCTCCTTTGATAGATTTCTTGATAGAATTACTTTCCTAATGACACAGAAAATCCTTTGATTTGTCTTGGATACACATGACATCTACACATTAATTTCCTTCAAAGATCCTCTTGTGTCTTCCTAATCCTCCAAGTATATTGCTTCACAAAATCTGCAAATGGACAAAAGATTTAGTTAGATTTAGCATCATCTCAAATTATGCTCATTTTTGTCCGACGCTAATTTTATAGAACTCAAAATCAAGTTCTTACAATCTCCCCTTTGGCATTTAGGACAAAAACATCATTCATTTTCACAGGATGAAGTTGGAAGATTAAAAACATAATCAATACCTGATGAGTTTGAACTAATCATATAACTGATTACTCGAACTTATTGACATGACTCATCAATCCAAAACTGAACACAAACAACTAGACCAACCAAGTAACACAACCAATCAAAAACAACAATTCAATCAACACATGATGTAATCAAGTATCAGCCATATTACATATTACTTAAATATAAATTCTTTTATTCAGGCAAGATAACACAAATTATTCAAGTTAACCAGCAGCCAAGGACAACTATACTACGTCCTTCACTTTCTTGTTCATTTCTTCTTGGTACTAGCTGCAACCTCCTTGGCATCCTCACCCCCTCCTTCCTTTTCAGCTTCTCTTTCTTGGTCCTGCTCCTCCTCATCATCATCATCATCATCATCATCCTTATTAATCTTCTCTCTCATTTTTGTTCTAATGTCAAAGGCCGAGTATGTGCATTAGAAAAGTTAAAATATATGAGCATTTTCTTTAATAGTTCTTCCTGAGCAGAAAACTCATTCTTCATCTGCTTCACCATTTCAAGTTAGATTCTGACAAAGGCAAGGAGATCCTGGCAGGCTTCTCGGGGAGTAAGAATTTGAGTTTTAGGAGTCTTCACTGAATAGAAATTTAAGATTCTGTTAGAAACCTTGAATGTTGGTATACCTAGCTCCAGTACATCTTTGAGTTTGTCCTCTATACAGATGCCTTGTCTTTTTAGAATACCCCAGATCAGACCAGGGAGAAGCCCAAATTCTAGTCAAACAGTTTTTTGGCCAAATTAAAAATGGTCAAATAAACATGAAACCCAAGATTGATAGTTTCCCTAACAATAGCCAATAAAAAAACACCACCTGCGTTTCATCAAGGATCGATTTATTTGTGGTCGGGGTCCAATTCAGTCTCCCATATGTAAGAGGTTTCTCTCAAAACTAAGATTGGATGGGGTCATTCCCCCTTTCATCAAAACTAAAATCGTTTCCCTTTCAATCGATTAGCTTTTTAGACTTTGGGGGTTCTTCTGGTTCAGACCAGGAAGGGAAAACCTTAATTTCCTCGTTCTTTTTTATGTGGTGTTTTGGAGCGGGGACAGAAAAAGTTGTTCGTCCTGACCTTGTTCGTCCTCGTTCAAATTCACAAAGCTTTGAGGGAGGATTTTTGGCTAGAGATTTTACCAGTCTTTTGGGTTTGTGAGGAACAGAGGATTTAGGAGTGGTGGTGTCATTGGATTGCTTCAGGCAACTTGCTATTGCATTGGTTCTTGGCATTTTGAGAATTTGAATGATAAATATTTTGAAGAGAACGGAGTACTTATGCAAGAGAAGAAGAAAATGTTAGTGAGGATAAATGAACACTACTTCAGGATGTATAAAGATTAAGAAAGAAGAGACCTTTGAACTTTTGTTCAAATGCAAGTAATTGCCCATTTCAAAAAATCCCGCCCATTTTCCAACCATAGTATTAACGCTATGGTAACATAATACAAAAAAAAGATTGAATTCGTAATCTAGAAACATAGTTCGATATCGAGTTCGAACTAGAGAGAGACATGAATCTAAATTTTTTTTATATATCCAGAATGTACTCGGATTGGGCAACAGTTTCTGAAACTTCTATTTTAACATATTTTGATAAATTCTATTTTGCATTTTTAGGCCATAGATAAGAAGAGGGGGATATTCCTTATCACTCCATGGACGACCCCTTGTGTAAAACCACACAAGTTAATACCACACTTGGAAAACCCGGTGTGATGAGCTCAGGTCCCTTATAATCAATTTAAGTAACATAATTTTTTACAAGATGTGGTAGCTTTCACAAGCCAGTCATTTTCTGTGCATGTAGCTCAATCACATTTTGTGACAACTTTATCACTACATCATTTCAAGACCGTAGCTCTTCCCACGAGAGATGGAGAGATTTTATGCAAGAATCACATTGTGCATCAAAGATTATAACAAAAAACATGTTGAACCCCAATCACCGACAAACATTTTTTTTAAGCAGTGTTGCAAATTCCTAATGACTTTCAATGAGCCAAGAATTGTTGCATATCAAGAGCTTTGGTAAAGATGTCAGCAAGTTGTCCCTCAGTAGGAACATGATCTGGAACTACAATTCTATCTTCTACCAACTCTCGAATAAAATGATACCTGGTTTCAATATGTTTGGTTCTGGAATGTTGTGCGGGATTTTTTGATATGTTCATTGCACTTATATTTTCACACAAGAGATTGGTCAATTCTAACTCAAGTTCATAGTCATGTAACATGTTCATCATCCGCACCAATTGTGAGCATGTGTTGCCTGCTACTATGTATTCTAACTCAGCTGTGGATAAAGAAATAATATTTTGTTCTTTTCTAAACTAAGATACGAGATTAGTATCAATGAAGAAGCAGCCACCTAAATTACTCTTTCGATCATCCAAGTCTCCAGCCCAGTCTGCATCACAATACCCTACAAAAATGAGATTAGTATCAACACAATACTTTATTTCATAATTTTTTGTACCTTCTATGTATTTGATTATCCTTTTCACAACCATTAGATGTGATTCCCTTGCATTATCTTGTTATCGAGCACACATCCCAACCCTATAACACATATCAGGCCAATGTGCCATCAGGTACAATAGGCTATCTATCATACTTAAGTATAATGTGGGATTGACTAGTTTCCCGGACTCGTCTCTTGAAAGTTTGACTATAGTTCCCATGGGAGTGTTCGGATACTTACTTCCATCCAACCTAAAATTTTGACAAAGTTGTTCGCATATTTTTCTTCATGACTGAAAATTCCAGACTTGCTTTGTTTCACTAGCAAACCTAAAAAATAAGTTAGTTCACCAACCATATTCATTTTGAATTCTTCGGACATAATTTGTACAAACTCAGCAACTTTCACTTTTGAAGTAAACCCAAAAAACAATGTCATCCACCTAGACTTCTGCTATGATAATATGTGTGTTACAATGTTGTACGAATAGATTCTTATCTACTCCATCATGACTGAATCCTTTGCTCAGTAAGAACTAAGCTAGTCTTTCGTACGAGGCCCTTGGTGTATGCTTGAGGTTGTATAATGCCTTTCTCAACTTGTAAACATAGTTAGGGAGGTGGGGGTCTTCAAAGCCCTTAGGTTGTTCAACATATACTTTTTATTTCAATAATCTGTTCAAGAAAACACTTTCACACCCATTTGATATACAATGAATTTTTTTAACAAGCGAAGGAGAGAAGAATTCTTACTGACTTTAGTCGAGTGACCGAAGTGAATGTTTCCTCGAAGTCTATCTCTTCGACTTGCATGTATTATTATGCCACCATTCAGTCCTTGTTCCTTGTGATATTCTCATGCTCATTTTTTTAAGATACACTTGGTACCAATCACGAACACACCTTCAGGTCTTGGAACAAGTGTCCATACATCATTTCTTGTGAATTGCTCGAGTTCCTCTTACATCGCTAGAATCTAGGACTGTCCTTAGGTGTCTCCTTTGCATTTTTGGTTCAATCATTGATATGTAGCATCCTAAGATAGTTAGGTTACTCTACTCCTCGAGTTCGTATCCCTTCTGTAATTTTGCCAATGATCAGTTCTTTAGGATGATTTCTCTGGATCTTTACTGGAGGTTCGACATCTTTGGGTGAAAAAGCTTCATGATTCTTGACTTGTTCATCCTATTCATCCTTATGTACTGTATTAGTTCAAACTAGAATATTTTTCAATGGGATCGTCAATTGGAACTTCAGCAGCACTGAATTTGTCATCAGAAACCACGTTAGATATTTCAACAATTTTTCCAGTTCATTTAATAAGAATTATATAGGCCTTGCTCATACTTAAGTATCCCAGAAACATACCTTTGTCATTTTTAGCATCGAACTCACCTAGTTATTCTCGATCATTGTAGATGTAACACTTACATCGAAAGATATGTAGGTGGCTTAGATTTGGAGTTCTTCCTTTCCACAATCTAATATGCTATGTTGACAACTTCTACCCACCACTTCTGATGGCCATTTCCTGCAATGTTTGATTCTTCCTTTTTGCCACTCCATATTGTTCTGGAGTTATGGGCGCTGAAAATACATGAAATATACCACGTGAAGAACATAAATTTGTAAACAATATGTTCTCAAACTCCTTTCCAAGATTACTTCAAATTCATACAACACTTACTTTCTTTTCATTTTCAATTCTTTTAACTAAGTAACTGAAATAGTCAACGATTTTAGTTTTGTCTTTCAAGAAGTGTGCCTAAGTAAAACGAGAAAAATCATCAACACACACAAAAACATATTTTTTACCACCAAACCTTTGAACCTGTATGGGTCTCATGAGATCCATATGAATAAATTCCATAATTTTCTTTGTGGTAACCTCCTTGAGTGATTTGTATGTCTTATATTTATGTTTTCCCAATTAGCATGGACTACATATCACAAAATTTTTCTTGGAGATCTTAGGTAACTCTCGAACAACCTGTGATTTGAAAAAATTCATTAGATGCTAAAATTGATGTTTCCAAGTTTTTTATGCCAAACACTAAAAGTGTTGTTAACAACACTTTGGCTTGACAATGATTTCACAAGTAAGTAAGAATGGTCATAAGATCTCATGCCAGTAAGAACTTGTGTGTGATTTTGATCAAACACTCAGCATTTCTCATGCGTGAAATTCACACAGTGTCCTGGATCGCAAATCTGACTTATACTCAGAAGATTTGCTTTTAGATTATCTATTAGTAGTGCATTAATAAGAACTAGAATTCCTTTCATGTTTAAGGTTTCTTTTCCCATGACTTTGTTTCTTGCACCAACTCCTAACTTGACAAACCTATCCTCAACCTTAACAATATTGATCAAGTTAGTAGCATCAGCAATCATATGATGAGAGCATACACTATTAAAATACCATAATCCCTCACTTCTCGCATGTAAAGAAATAACTGAACAAAAACACTTAATGTCCGATTTCTTTACCCAAGTTTTTCATTGAGTTTGATTGGTCATACCAGCATTTGTATTAGTTCTATCAACTCATGTATTTAGTGGGATTCTGTTAGTGTTCCACTCTTTTATCTTTTCAGTGTAGAGATCATGTTTTATCCCATAACATATAGGACAAATATAACCTCTTACATCACAATAGTGAAAAATTGGAACAAATATTTGAGATGATTGTCATTAAGATGAGTGAACATTATTAGGATTTGTTGGAAGATTCAGAAATACCTGAGGGTCGAATAAAGCTTTGGTCACTTTGTTGCAGCCCTTCCTCATATCCTAGTCTATGTTTTGTCATTGGTGCTTAACAGTAGGACACAATCTCATCAACCTTACCTTTCCCAGAAGTTAATCTATGAATTGCAGACTTCATCTCCAAGAGTTCGGATTTAGTATGCTATAGTTCTTGCTCCTTTTCCTGCAGTTCTAACTCAACTTTTGTCAGTATATTTTTTAATGAAAATATTACCTGATCTATTTCTTGTATTATACTATGGACCAAAACACACTTGTGTTGAAGTAATCCACCTTGCGCTTTAGTTCATGTATTGTTTGAACTTAATATTCCATTGTGACATAAGTATCAACTAGTCTTTCATTAAGTACTTCATTTATATCATTCAACTTTTGAATTTCTCCTTTTTGTAGTTATGTTTCGCTTATGTCATAAGAACTGGATTCCTTCTCCCTCTTAAGGTCCCTTACTTGTGCTTCAAGCTTCGTAATCACATTTGCGGATTTTGAGATCTTGGATATGGAAAGTTCGTACATTCTCTCAACATCTTCGAATGTGGGTCATCAGTGTTGCACAATTCTTCCATGGACTTGGTACCTCATTTATGAAGAATAGAAGAAGTAAGGCATGTGAACTCATCATTAGAGGAATAAATGACAAGGTTACTAATGTTTGGAGATGTTTCATCATCCTCTTCCTCAGGATCCGAGTCACTCCATATGGCTTTAAATGCTTTGTTATTCATAAGAAAGTTCGGACATTTAGCTTTATAGTGTCTATAGCCTTTACACTCCTTGCATTGATCATTTTCTTTTCTTTTTTTTTATCATTTCGAGAACTTTGCTTGTTTCCAGATCTGTTCTTACTCAATGAAGAACTTGTCATCAAGTTGTTCCTATTTTTGAAATCCTTCACTATCTTCCCAAATTGTTTTGTGAAGTATGCCATAATCTCCTTCATGTCAACAGGATCATCTTCTTCCTCCCAAATACTTTCCATCTCAACTTTTAGTGCAATACCTTTTGGTTTTACCATGTCCAATTCATTATTCATCTGGAACATTTTGATTTCTCCAAGAAGATCATCCAAGGACATCATCCTGATTTTCATGAAGGATTCCAACACTATGATTTTCTCACAAAACCTCAACGGGAGAGTTCTCATGATTTTCTTGATTTGACTTGTTTCTGATATTGAGTCTCCAAGAAAATAACATTAGTTCACTGTGTCGTCGAACCTTGTGAAGTAGAGATCGATATTCTTATCTTTCTCCATATGAATGTTGTCGAATTGAGATGCTAGTTTCTGGAGTTTTAATGCATGTATGGACTCATTGCCTTCAAACTTACTTTGAAGTTTATCCCATGCTTCTTTCGATGTATTGCAATTGACTATCAGTTTGTGTCTTGTTGGATCAATCGATGACAGGGTGGCATATAGGGCTGTAAAATTTGTATGTTCAGCAACCTTGTCATTATCATCCAATAAGTTGCACAACTTATCTACAATTGTATCCGCATTATCTTCGCACCTCAGTTTAAGCCATGTCTAGCAATTTGTGATGGCATCACCATACCGATTGGATAGATCGACATCATGGATTTTTAGTACATATAGTTACTTCCATCCATATATGGGGGCATAGCGTTTGCATCTCGTGAGTGCCCATATTCCTTGAATTTACCTGTTAATAAATGGGAACCTGCTCTAATACCAATTGAAAAATCATAATATTACCGCATAAGTTGAGTTCGTACTCAACTTAGTACTAAATAGTAAAATTTGTGAAAGTTTAAATAAATAAAAATAGGATAGAGTTATTTTCCAAGAAAAACTTCCTTCTTCATCTACAAGCAAATCTATTGAGAGGTGTCTTGTTTCCCAACAAGGTGAAAGTATGGATTTACAATAGTGTAGACTCCCTCTTCATTAAATAACCCTACTTAGATCATGCACACTTCCACTAACAAGTAGCCCGACCACTCAGTCCCTTGAATGGACCACATGTATCCCTATGGTGTTTTTCAAAACTGTCAAATAGTCTAAGTTCTAACTAGGTGTAGAATTCAGATCGCTAAAGTAAAATAAAAAAAATGAATGATCTCTCTCTCTTACACAATATCTCTCAAATAAAACTAAACTTGACTGCTCTAATAGTTGTGGGTTGTCCCCTTATATACATTTCATGGACAACCCTACAATATACTTTACATGGAAAGAATCTCCTTTAATTAATGAAGACATATCTTCAAGATTGCTTTCCTTATTGGTTGCTTCTTGATAAGAAAGAATATCCTTCAATATCTCTTGTGATCATCTTGGTTGATTTTGCTTCCAACTGTCATTAGAAATCCTTCTTTGGTAGATTTCTTGATAGATTTACTTTTGTAATAACACAGGAAATCTTCCTTCAATTTATCTTGGATTCACACGACATCTACACGTTGATTTACTTCCAATATTGTCTTGTATCTTCCTAATTTACAGTGATATGAATCTTTGTAAATCCTTCAATTATATTGCTTCACAAAATATGCACATGGACACAAGATCTTGTTAAATTTATCATCATCCTAGATTATGTTTGTTTTTGTCCAATGCTAATTTTAAAGAACTCAATAACGCAACAAATCTCTAAATCTTCCTCATGCTTAAGACATAGAATCATAATCTATTTACATGAACAGTGTAATCTCACTTTTTAGATTCAAAGTCTTGCTAGGTAGAAAAAATTTGGGCAAGATCTTCCTAGCTAAATCCTTCCAATTAGTGAGTCGCCAGGAGTGTATAAAGATAAACACAACTTAGTCTTATCTCTTAGAGAGAATGGGAAAAGATGTAGTCAAATAGCATGAGAAACACCATTCGTCTTTAACATCACAAATTTCCAAAAACTAAGCCAAGTACGCATGTTAATCCTCAAAATCCATCCCCCAAATTGATTTTTTCTGAAGTAATGAGATTAAAACTAGTTTGAGTTCAAAACTGTTAGCATTAATGGGCTATTATGCAATACCTTCATGCTAACAATTTTCTAACGGTTGGAATAAAACTTAAATGGCCCTTGGGGCTTATTCTTCATTCTTAGTTTGAGACATATATAATTAACTTAGAACTCTATTATTTCAATGATGATGAACAATAGCTTTCCACTTCAAGATTGTATTGTTCTAACATGCCCATTTTCGAATGTGTATTCATACACTCCCTGAAATAAGAAAATATTCAATTACTCAAAGTACTTGAAATAATTTTTCACAATTATATCTAAACCTATTGTTTAGATTAAAGTTAGAATAAAATTCACAATATAAATAACCTAGCAACCAATCCATGGAAACAGTGCCAAAAACTTGTTCGCCTAAATATATTAGCTATATCACAAGTGTACAGAGTAGTTATAGATTGCAGTGAGCATGGTAGTATCCCACAAGGAACAATGGATATTACTAAGTACAACAATTTTTTTGTACTTAATCGAGATGATTCAAAATTAGATGGTTGAAAAGTAAACTAATAATAAAAGTAAAGAAAATAAATAAGTGAAATAAGTAACAACTATTTACTAAACAAATAAGAAGCATGAGCAAATAAGATAAGAGAAGATGAATCTTATGGTCATGCTTTCAACTATAAAAAATTATGTTATCAAATAAATCTAATCGAAGTTCATTCTTCTTCTTCATATAGGACAATCGCAATAATAAATTATCGTTCCTCCTGAAGTGCATCTAATTTGTAGATCAATTACTCATACAAATATACATATTCCACACAAGCAATTAACTCCAAAAAACACCGTAGATTAATAATTTCTCATAAATATTATAGATCAACCAACCATGTAAATATTCATGTCATATATATAAGATCTAATACAGAATCTCATATCCCAAATCTTGACTCTATATATCAGACATGCTTAATTATCGCTCATATAGTTAATCTAGGAACATAAACTAATATATATATATATATATATAAATATGAATAAGGAAATAGAAGAATAACTTAAATATAAATTAATTATCCCACAAAATCATTAAATAAACTACTATATGCCCTAAGATACACAGTGTTTAGAAAATATAATTAAAAATCAATGTCACAAGATATATATATATATATATATAATCATCTCTAGCATAAAACAATAAAAAGAAAAGAGGAAAAACGTTGAATCTCCATAGAATGATCTGCAAACGCCTCCATTTAAGAACAGTGGATGGTAATTCGCCTCTTCTTTGCTAGCTCTTGATATTTTCTTAAATCTTAGTATTTTGTATGTCTTAATATGTTTTTCTATGTTTAGAAGCTAGATATATATAGGAAATAGGGCAGAGGATCCCTCAAACTCTTCAAATTTATAAAACATTGGAGGAATCTTTCAAAATTGTGTTACCTGCACTTGATCGAGCACAGAGCACTAAGTCAAGTGCTGGAGCACTTGGTTCAATGAATTGCTCAACCCTATACAAAATGACATCTCCAATGTTGTTACTCCCACTGATTCGCTCGGTCCAGCGAAATCCAACCTCTACGTCAGTGCAAACTTCAAAGAAGTATTTTAAGGCCTTTTAGTTTGAATTGGCCTTCATTTATTTCACACAAATCATAGCATTATGTGTTGGATTTTTAAGATGACAAATTTCCACCAAATGGAATAAGTTTAGCTCAAGTTATGGTCAAAATAACGAAGGTATTTTAAAATGAATCAATATGTAGTTTACTATTTGATTGGATTTTTTGACTATGTTAGAGCCATCATTTAAAGACGTTTTCCTAATAAATGATGTAGATCATTGCCTCATCTTTCTAACATGACAAATATCAATAGATCCAAATCCCTACATTGAAACTTATACTCATTTTTTTGTAACTACGCGCTAAAGCTTCATGACTATGAGTGTCAATTTAGTTTTTATTTCAAATCTGTGAAGATTACTAAATGAGAAAAAAAAAAAACATCCACTGTATATAACATAGTTCAACTAAATGAGATGATTATACATGTTTTTTCACATAAAATGTATCTCAAATCAACCAAAAATGCATGTATAACGTTTATTAGGTATTCAGGATCCAAGTTTTTATTTTTTCTTAAAGAAGCGATGATCCTCTAATTAAAGCATGGCAACAAGGATTACAAATAACATAATGGGTGTTATGATCTTTTATGAGAATATGCTCAATGCTCATGATTGATGCAAATTTTCCAAAATTAGAAGAACATGATAATTCGAAATGTTCATGCAAATTAATATACCTTGCATAGACAAATGATACTTTAATGAAATAATAATCATGAAAATTCATTGTTTTGATGCATTATCTTGTGTGGAATTATCTTTTTCTTATTTCTTTTGAATAGAAAAACAATTTAAGATTTCTAATGGCAGGCCATGGAAGAGGGTGCTTCTTTCTCCTCCTCTCATTCCTCTCCTCTCTTCTATTTTTTAAATTCTTAATTCATATATTTTTTTCTTCTAAAATTACTTTGAAATTTTGGGCTTCAAAATCCACATAATGTGAGGTAATTTCATCTAACCTTTGGTAAAGCCCATCCTTATCTTTCTTGAGTTTTGTCTTAATTGATTCACGCAAACATTCCACATTCGACATGGGTGGATTTATGGTTTGAGAATTTAGAGATTGAAAATTGGATTTAAAATTCCATCCCAATTTGTAAGTGTTTAAAGATGGGTTAAAATAAAATAATTGGGAAGGATTGAAGGAAGAAAAATGCATTTGGGAAGAAACATGATTGAAAGATTCACAATCCATGCAAAAATGATTTCATTCCCTCAAAGTTCACAATGAACACTTCCAACACTTTCAACTTGTGGAGAATGCACACAAGTATAATTCTCAAGCAAGTAAGACAATGCATTCATTTCAAGGGAGTCAAGATCATATTCCCCAATCGGGTAGTGATTGTACTCCATTTTTTTACTTACAAAAGAAAAAGATCAAAATAATAAAAAAAATGGTCTAATCTAACTCTACTCATGTTGTGAGCCAATTTTAAATGGATTAATCCTCCTCGGCAATAACGCCATTGACTTGACACCTATATTGACATAAATAGATCTTATAAAGGTTACAAGTAGACAATTATGTCATAGATCTAAGATACTTTTGAATAATTTAGACCAAAAATAAAATAAAGGATACATTGTTATAATCATGTAATAAGTGAAACAAAAGTAAATAGAGTGATAATTCAAGACAATATAAGATTTCCAAATGTCGGATGGGCCACAACCTAAGTCTGCAGACTATATAACAACAAATCCAAACATAAAATTCATAAAGCTAAAATAAATAAAGTTGATTAAGTTCTTATCAAAATATTAAAATGCAAGGAAATAGGTGCTTCATTAATCACAGGAGAATTGGAAGATAAACCCTTTTTGTCCCAGAATTTGGGTAGAAATCCCAAATTTAATACAAACCCTATCCTATTATTTACAAAAGAGAAAACAAAGACTATAAAGAGAAAATAAAGGGAGAAAATATGAGAGGATGAAGAGTAAATATCTTGCAAGGGGAGTAAGAAGAGGTATTTGAAGAGTAAATAGAGCACAATTGGGAAAACCAGATCAAATTGGGGTGATTTGGTGCTAAAATTGGTGAGGGGTCGTGCATTGCAGGACGTCGAGTACAAAATAGGCAGACACTGTACAAGTCGAAAGTGTAATGGGCATCCCAACCTTCGGCATTGGGTGCATGTTCAGCACACGGGCACATGTTAGGCATTGGACATTAAGGCACCCAGAACACACACGACGGGCAGACTGGCATTTTGACGATGGGTGCTGGACAATGGGTTCTAGCTTGCAAATTGCATTCCATCGTCATTTTAGTTTATATGACTATAAAGATCAACACATCACATTGTGTTCAACAATGTTTACCGAACATATCAGGTGTGTTCGGTGGGTTTTACCAAACACAACTTAAACCAAAATTCACCTCATATGTTCTAATGAACACAACAATTTTTTAAGTTCGACTCGATGTATCGAACACTCTATGTTATGTTCAAAATTTTTTTGTTGAGCACTCTTTTTTCTTTTATTTATTTATTTATGCAATTTTTTAATATCGTATTTGTTGTTGTTTCCATCAATCAATGCATGTTTGATGGAAAGTTGTAGTGCAAATCTATATCTATATCTATATCTATATATTTATATATATTTTTATTTATGTAAAAGCAAGACATTTTCAAAAGTATTATTTCCAACCTAAATGATGTTATGTATATAATTAAAAAAATGAACATAAGAAAAGGAAGAAAAAAAAGAAGAGGAATTATGTTGTTGGTCTGCCTAGAGAAGGGCTGGCTGACGTGGGCCACCAGGGTTGATCTAGACAATTGCTGCACACAACATGCTTTTCTTTTCTTGTTCCCTTTTTTTTTCTTATCCATTTTTCACGTGATATATATTAAAATATTCCTTGTTTTACGATATTCAATTTGACATTAATATTGCGTATGTAAAAGTAAAATATAAATTACACATATTTGAGTTATAATAATTATATTTTATTTTTAAGTTATAATATTTGGATTGAATTAAATAAGTGGTTTGGTAAACATTGTTGAACACAATGTGATGTGTTCGGTCTTTAGAGTTGTATAAATTAAGGCCCCAAAATGCAACCTAGGTGCGGTTGGTACCTCTAACCAAATAGTCAGGTTGTGTTCGATACTTTTAGTTAACTGTGTAATGTTTATTTAGTGATGGCAAAGTATTTATACGAAGCTCGAGCGATAATAAATAATAAAATAACTTGTAAATGTGTAAAGTGGTGTGAGCAAATTGTGAAAAATGACAAACAAACTTACATTTTCTTGTATGTCAAATTTTTCTTGCTCCATCACTGACTTTCTTGATTTAAGTATTGTCTTTCTGGTGTATTTAATAAAAATTGTCACTTAGAGTTTTAGAGATTTTTGGGGGCAAGAAATAATTGGATAGCAAAGTATATAGGAAAGAAAAAAAAATTATCTTGTTTTAAAGTATGTATATACTTAAGGATTTATTTATTTTACTTCTTTTCATGTTACTTCTTTTGAAATATAGTTATGAAATATATTTTTAGTTACAATTCAAAAATATATTTTATATATTATGAATTTTATTTTACAAATATACATTATTATTTTATTAAATAATTTATTTATTACATAAAATAACAAAATCTCATATGGATATGAAATGCGATGTAAATCAAAATGCATATTTTAATAATTATATTACTACTAATTATAATTTACTGAATTTAATAATTATAATTTACTCAATTTAATAATTATATTACTATTAATTATAATTTACTTTTATATTATTATAAATATTACGAATCATGCCTGGCACAACCAAATGTACTAGTCCATTCTTACAAAAACAATTGGGAGCTTTTGATAGAATAATGTATTGTTCAATTAAAGTTAGTTAAATAAGGTACTTTTTTTAAGATTTAAAATTTTAGGTGAAGTCTCCATTGGTGGTGGCGACTATACGTATAGTCACCTCCATTGGTGGTGACATACATATTTGTGTTTTAAAAAAAGAAAATAATAATAGCGTCGCCTATGGAAGAGGCAACACTTATTTTTAATATAAATATTCTTTTAATGAGTGTCGTCACTACTTTTCTTTCCAGCGTAGATAGGGACAATTAGTTGTCACATGAAAGAGCTTGAATCAGTTTCCCTTTTCTTCAGCCTTTGTGAATCAGTTTCCCGACGCAGAATCAATTTCCCTTTTCTTTAACCTTTGTGAATCAACCTTTGACCAAATATCACAAAAAATTATGCTAAGTTTTCTTTCTCTACCTTCATTATTGTTCCTTCTCCATATAATGTAGCAAACTCCTTCACAAAACTCACCCAGCCGTTTTGAACGTTCCATTAGTTTTTCTTTCTTCAATGCTTCTTTGTTTTTCTTGTTTTTGTTCACCATTGAGAAGTATTAACAAAATTACCCTTCTTTAAAAAATTATTTTTGTAATATTATCAAATTTGTTCCTATCAAATAACAGGACCAAGGATATTGTTGCCACTAACAAGACCAAGAATCAATTTGCCACCGCTTCCTTTATTTCTTGACATAATTACACCATAGTACAAGCTTCACTCAGATAAGAAGATTGTATATTTTTTATTAAGTTATCTATGATTGTTCATATGTTACTGTAACAATATAATTATGTATAAATTATTGTATTCATATCGATTGATTATTACGTTCAATTGTTGTGTTTATTTGTAATAAATAATTATATCATTTAAAATATTATTTAATTAATGAAACTAAATCCATATATTACCAAAAAAAAAATCCAAAAACCATGTAATTAATTTCATTAACCAAACTCCATCAACTTCTACAACTAATTTATACAATTTATGAATAAGTAGAAATATTGCTTTTGCTAAGATATTTACAATGCGCATATTTTATTATAATTACCAGTTTTTCCTTACCATAATTTGTAATTACTTCTAAACAGGGATTTTTGCAATGAAGTTATCTTGTGTAATACAAAAACTAATACATATTTTAATGATAAATAATGAACCATTTTGTGTATATATATTAATTATAACCTAAGAAAATGAGTGAATTCATTTGTGTTGTATCTCAGAATTTTTTGAGCCAATATCTTCATTATTTATTTCAATTTGATAACAAGATCAATTTTAGTATAAATAATTGTTTTAATTAGTTAAATTAGTTCAATGATTCAAATCTACAAAAAGTTAATTATGTTTTAGTTAGTTTACTACATAAATACTAACATTATTTATCATTATATGTTTTACTATATAAAATAATAAAGAAAACATACTCATTATCTTCATCTTTTTAGAAAATTTAACTGTAAAAGTTTTTAATACTTTAAATATCTAAGTATATATAAAATAGAGTTTAAATTTAGGCAACCATATATGTATTGTATATCAGATAATTCATGCTAATACTATTTAGCTTTAGAATTTTTTTTAAAATTGAAAACAAATTAAAATGATGACAATTTATTTTGTCTATCTGTTAAGTGGGACATTAATGAATGCTTAAAATTAATAATTTGATTCATTCTTGATTTATTATGTATTCAAGTTCATATCATGTCACTTTGAAGATTATATTGTCTATCTACTAAGTGGGATATTAATGAATGCTTACAATTAATAATTTGCTTCATTCTTGATTTATTATGTATCTCAAGATCAAATCATAACTTTGAAGAGATTATGGAGACATCAAATAAAGTTGGATTGGTAGTTCACCATGGACGTGTCACTAATCATCCACCTATTGGTTGAAGAAGAGTGTCTCGTGATAATATTAGGGGTTGCTTTCAATTATATACCAACTAATAAATATCAATAGTAATTGATATACATTAAAGGTATTTGGAGCATTATTTCAAAATAATATGTTGCATCAAATTCTAATCAACAATGACGAGGATTTATGGTTTTTCGTTGCCTCTGATGTTGGAAATCAATACGTGCAAATTTATGTTAACACTGAAGAATTGCAGTCCAATATTACACTGGACCTTCTTCTAGGTAATGAATAATATCAATATGCATCATATTTGAGATGTGATGATACCATTAGTCCAGTATTCATCATACAAGGCCTCGCAAGTATTGGCATTGGAGGGACTTCAAATCCTGATCATCGTGATTCCCAGATTGAAAGAGCAAATTTTAATGAATATGAATCATCTGAGGCTTAGACTAACGATCATTTGGTTGATAGTTTAGGTGCTAATGGAATTGAAGATTTTGAATCGAATGACAATGGTTTAAACAATCAATTTAATGGAGAATATGTTAGTGTTAAAGATTCTCACGATTTATATAATCAATGTGACCATGGCATGTCATCTAGGCAACAACATGCAACTTCAAACACCCATGCAGAATATGCAATGTATCCTACCATCTCGTTTTTTAATGCATCATGCCAAGATATACTTGTCGACTCATTTGATAGACCGAAGTAACTTAGGCTTTATGATGCTAATGAAGGAGTACTAGCTAAAGGAATGGTCTTCAAAGATAAGAAGAATTTGCAATTTGTAGTTAAGGATTTCTCAGTTCGTGTAGCAAGATGTGAATATGGTGTTGTTAAAAGTACAACTGAATTATGGAAAGTTCGATGTTAAAACAACATGGGGTCTACAAATTGCAAATGGGGGCTACATGCAATCTTGAAGAAAAAATTTGATTTGTGGAAAATCACTAAGTATGAAGGCCCTCACACATGCCTCATGAATGTTGTTTCTATTGATCATCAAAACTTATGTAAAAACATAATTGTTATGTTGCTAACGGGTATGATTCAGACTGATCCAGGATATGAAGTAAAGTTTGTCCAACAACAAGTTAAGGATAAATACCAATATGAAATTTCATATCGTAAGATATGGCATGGTTTGAAATGTATAAGAGAAAATGTATTTGGCACATAGGATGCTACGTAAGAAAGTTGCCAAAGTTTATGGGAGCTATGAGAAAATGGAATCCAGGCACAATTGTAAAATGGCATCATATGAAAAATGAGACTATTTGTATAAAAATGTTGAAATATGTGTTTCGGGCATTCAAGCCATGCATTGACATTTTTTACAGTGTCGCAGGGTTATTAGTGTTGATGGAATCCATCTTTACACCAAATACAAGCACAAGATGTTGATTGTTGTAGCAATGGATGCCGACCAACTACTTCTACCATTGGCTTATCCTTTTGTTGATGAAGAAACTTTTTCTTCCTGGAGATGGTTTCTTAAGAAGTTGTCTAAGCACATAATTCATGGAGTCGAAGGTATATGTCGCATTTTCTATAGGCACAGTGGACTGATTGAAGCTGCTAAACACATTTTTTATTTTCAGCCCCTCGTGCCATTCATCGTTTCTGTTTAAGACATGTTTACTTGAATTTTAACATTGTTGTCAAGAATGTTAAGTTAAAGAATATGTGTTGGGAGGTAAGATCAACCTCTACAATTAGAGAGTTTGACAATGTTATGGATCAAATCAAGGCCTTAAATGAGCGTGGATATGCTTACTTGAAGAAGATTGGTGATTCTAAATGGACCCTCGCACATGATGGAGGATGTGGGATAATGACAATGAACTTATCAGAGTACATGAATGGAGTGTTAAAAGGTGAAAGATGACTCTCAATTTGTGTGATTGTGCAAGTTACCTTTTATCAGTCAACAAAATATTTCTTTGACAGACTATCATTAGGTTGTGCAATGCAACAAAGGAACTAACCATGGCTTGATGAAATACATAAGCAGTATGATTAGTCTTAGAGACAAGCATTACATCATATTGTGTCCAAAATTGATTTTTTAAAGCAATCGGCTTCAGTGAAAACTTTTGCTCCGGGATCAACTTCTTGTTTCACACATGTTGTGAAATTATCTGTAAAAGAGTGCACTTGTAGAAAATGGAAGCAAATAGGTATTCTGTGTTCACATGCAATGCAAGCTTGTCGACATTTTGGAGAGATCTCAACTATTTTTATAAGATCATACTATATAATACAAGTTATTATGTGGACACATATAGTGGAAAGTTTAACCCATCGCTAGATGAATACTATTGGGATGAACCATCATTCGAGTTGTGCTACAATCCAGAATTGTGAGTGACAAGGCATCGGGGGCGAGATAAGATTATCAGAATTGAAAATGAAATGCATTGGCCTCAAGCACGTGCAAGATAACAATATCATGCACAAGAGTGTGCTGCTTCTTAATCGGGATCTTCTAGTCGTCGTAGATGATATTGTATGTTAGCTTTAATCATCTCAATGATTTTAAATCTATCAATTGTACTTTTCTCATGTTATTATTGAACTTTTGCAATGTGATCTACGTAATATTTGCTATTTTGTGAAATAATTTGTTCATAAACTTAATAGAATGTCATCATGCAACAAATTAATTTGTATATAAAATTATATATTTGTCATTATGAAGCTTAATATTATTCTAATGTGAAGTTTTTATATTTGACCTTATTATAGGATGGAACACTTGGGAAAGTACAGTCCGGGTCTTGACCAAACAAGACAACCACCGATCATAAGATGTATTTGAGGGAGATGTGGAATCAACATTGAGTGCAAACATAGAAGTGACATATTTTGGAGGCTTGATGATTTTCATGATGACTATGATGATGATGATGAGATAGGTGATGGACTCAGATGCAATCAAAGGTTGCATTATCGGGTTTTATCTATTTTATATCAAATAGGATTTACAGTGTTTATAGGTGAGGTGACTACCCGATTAATTGAAGCTTGATCACGGCACTGGTTGAGAGATGGTGGCCTGAGACCCACACATTACACCTTAGATATGGGGAGGCGAATGTCACTCTACAAGATGTTACCCTTATTTGAGATCTACTGATTGATGGTAAAGCAGTTATTAGTGAGGATACCCAATCGGGTATTGTGTATTGGACTACACGATGTGGAGATCTACACTGGGATGGATACCTAATGTAACTGATTTAAAAGGATCAAGGTTTTCACTAATTGAACTGGGTAAACATCCCAAAAATGACCCAGTGACTAATGACACCCCACAGTATTGTGTTGAACAGTATGCATGTGGTTGTGCGTTGATTTTATTAGGTTCTATTATGTATCTTGATACTTCAGGAAGGTATAAATCATTGTTGTATTTATCTGAATTAGAGAATATTTCAAAAAGTCATGATTTCAGTTAGGGGAGTGCAATCTTGAGTTTTATGTATCACCAATTATGCAATGTGGCACATAGAGGTTGTTCACATATTGTCAGGGCCAAGCAATTACTACAGGTGCATTTTATTC
This sequence comes from Caryopteris x clandonensis, assembly GCA_028749325.2. Classification (NCBI taxonomy): domain Eukaryota; kingdom Viridiplantae; phylum Streptophyta; class Magnoliopsida; order Lamiales; family Lamiaceae; genus Caryopteris; species Caryopteris x clandonensis. The sequence continues at coordinate 9,354,286 of JAPYKT020000006.1, read as the reverse complement.
AGTCTAACATTATATTATTACTTTTTTTTTTTCAAGTTAATATATTAGAAGTTTTTGACAAAATGGCCTAATTATATTTTATGTTACAGATTTGGGCTTGGTCGCGAATTACATTCCCGAGGCCTAGAAATTTTGCGAGACAATTTAATATGGGGCAAATTAATGGTGTAGGTGGACTTCTTCCACGTGCACCTTATGGTGCAGAATGGCTAGAATACAATAATTTCACTCACAGTCTCAACAACAATGTCAAGATATTCAAGAGTACTTAGATGGACAAACTCCGAATGAGGTATAACAACTTATGATTAAAATTTTTAAAATTAAATTTGTTTGATTTTATACATACTTACTATATTATACAATTTATTTGGAGACCTTATGAGCAAACCCCAAAGACGGTGCAGGCATATATTAATCAATGCATTATTACTATTACTGATACATGGATATCAAAATGTCCACTTATTCATTATTCTATTATTGAGTAATATTACCCTGATTGGGTATATAGACAATTTGGTATGTGGCAGCCAATTCCACCAATAATTTTGCTAGTGCATTATTCATTGCGCAATACATGTCACAGAGGACGACCAAATCAAAATTGGGCTGAAACTCACTTTGAATTTGCGCATTTGTGGGTTACTAGAAATCATCATATTGTTTATGCCCCTTACATTGGCCAACAAGAAGGGGGCACTGGATATATGGGATGGTATCAAGAAATTACACGGCATTTGGTAGCTCTAGGATTAGGTATGTGGGAGGGATCTCAACCAACACCTAATGCATCTATAGAAATTTCGGTACGTTAACATTTTAAAACAAGTATATTTTTATATATTAAACATATTATGTTATTTTAATATTTTTTATTAAAATGTAATTTTAGGAAAGGACGGTTGAGAGAATGCATCAATTAGAAATTGAGGAATTTGAGTATCTCAGAGAGCATACAAGAAGATCTTTTTAGGAGCTATATCAACAGGCTCGGGCTCATTTCCATGATCGTCGTCCATCGTTCCATTAGACATACCCACAACATGATGTCGATTCACCACTTATGTCATATGATACAGTGGAACATGGAGAGAGACATAATACGTCTTCACGTACTAATTCCAGACAAGAGCTACTGCTAGTACATTGCATGACAACTCTCAACCATTTACTACTGTAGGCGATCGACAAGGTCCTGTATGATCTTCATTTCCTCAACATCATGGTATGAATATGCATCCTGGATACTATGTGCCTTCAATGGTGCAACAACAAGATCTTGTCACTCCTCATGATGGTTCTATGCTGTTAAATATATTGTATATATTTAGTGGTCAATGAAAATAATTTGTTTCCTAATTGTTAGGATGTTAAATATATACAATATATTCAGTGCCAATGTAAATAATTAGTTTTTTTAATTTTTAGCCTAGGTTTAGGTTTACAGTTAGGCTTCATATCTTATACATATAGCCATTGTGTTAATGAGAATAATCAAGGATTATAATTACTTTCATGGTATCACGAGCTTATAGTTTCACATTCTTCTCTTGAGCTGCACCCTACCACTCCTTCGCTCACTTCCTTCTTCATTCTTCCTTCTTTCTTTCTTCCTTCGGCAACCCTATCATTTGGTTTCCAAGAACTCTTTTCATCCTACTCTTGCAGTGTCTAACATCAAGAATCATATCTCCATTACCCTTAAAATAAAGAATGTTCAATATTTTACATAGGTGGAACAATTCAAGGTTACCGCACGATCTCTTAAGATCTTGCACCATATTATTCTATATGCCCTAGGAAAAGACAAGATTTCTTCATCGATTGAAGATGATGACGACTATGGTTGACCCTTGATGCAACAGTCCTTTCATGGATTTATAACACATTTCTAATGACCTTTTGCACGCAACCTAATGTTATGGCAATGGAAGCTTGGAATCGTTTGCGAGATATTTTCCACGACAACAAACATTCTTGGGCCTTTACTCTTGAACATGATTTCTCCACTCTCAAAATGGAGAATTTTCATAACGTATCGGCTTATTATCAGAGGCTTAAGTCTCTGCTGACCAGTTGAAGAATGTTGGTGCACCGATGTCGGATAGCCAGCTTGTTCTTCAATTAGTTTCAGGTCTCACCAATGCTTATAAGGGCGTGGGTACACTTATTCGTCAAAGCAATCCACTACCTCCATTCTACAAAGCTCATTCGATGCTCACCTTGAAGAGGCCAGAATGGCCAAGGAGGTGACAATTGGATCTGAATCTGCTATGGTGGCCACTTCCTCTGCTAAATTTGATGACTCTACTCTACAGTCTAACCAGTCAGGGCACGCTAGGGGTAAACATTAATGCAAGAATTTCGGTGGCTGGAAGAATAACGGGGATGGTAATCAGAACAACAATAGTGGTGGCGGCGGCAAGGTTGGCCGTGGCCATGGGAATTTTGTTCAGCAACATTATGCGAGTTGGCCTCCATACCCCAATTAGCAGCAACAACCATATTCGAATTGGGGGTTGGATGTCACCTCAATGGGCCGCCCCTCCTTGTCCCTTTCCTACACATGGATGGGCACGTCCACCTCAAGGCCCACGTCCACGGCTGAGATTTTAGGGCCTCGACCACAACAAGCTCATATGACTTTCTCTAGGTAGCCTGATTTATATACTCTGACAGATATTGAGTCGACAATGCATACAATGACTCTCAATCAACCAGACCAGTCTTGGTACATGGACATCGGGGCTATTTCTCACGTGACATCCTCACCTGGTAAATTCTCAATCTTATTTTAATTTGAGCAATCATAATAATGTTATTATTGTTGGAAATGGTCATTCAATTCCAATTCATGGTTATGGTCACTCATGTTTGCCTTACCCTAATCCACCTTTGTCCTTAAAAAATGTCCTTCATGCCCCCACACTTATTAAAAATCTCATATTTGTTAGAAAGTTACTATTGATAATTCTGTGACAGTTGAGTTTGACCCTTTTCGATTTTCTGTGAAGGATTTTCATATGGGGATGCAAATAATGAGATGTGAGAGTCGAGGCGGCCTTTATCCTATTTCTTCTTTTATCAACAATCAAACTGCTCATTCCACCTTTGCAGCTATATCTTCTACACTTTGGCATGATCGACTGGGTCACCCGGGTGTTCCTATTCTAAATACGCTTAGGGTCAATAAAAGCATTGATTGTAGTCGACTCTCTAGTTCAAGTATTTGTCGTTCTTGTGTTTTCGAAAAAGATATTAAATTTCCATTTGCTTCTTCGACATCTAGTACTACAATGCCTTTTGAGTTCTGCAGGAATAAATACTATTTGTTGTTGTTGGATGATTATTCGAATTTTTTATGGACTTTCTCGTTGGCTGGAAAGTCGGATGTGTTTGACAAGTTCTTAATTTTCAAGACTCATATTTTCACCCAATTTGAGCGAAATATAAAAAATGTTCAATGTGACAATGGCAGGGAATTTGACAATGGTCATTTTTGGGAGTTTTATAAATCAATTGACATGTCTTTCTATCTTCCTTTCCCTCATACATCATCTCAAAATGGTAAAGCCGAAAGAAAAATTCGAACTATAAATAATATCACTCGTACTCTTCTTGGTCATGCATATCTTCCTCCTTCTTTTTGGCATCATGATTTGCAAATGACCACTTATCTCCTTAATATACTTCGGAACAAGAGATTAGGTAATTATTCTCCTCTTCAAATACTTTACCAATGGCATCCCTCTTACTCTTATATTTGGGTTTTCGGTTGCTTGTGTTATCCTCTTATCCCTTCCACTAACATTAACAAATTGCAACCTCGCTCTACTCCATGTGTCTTTTTGGTATATCCTCTGAATCATTGTGGCTACAAATGTTATGATTTATCTTCCAATAGAACTATCATTTGTCGCTATGTTATTTTTTATAAGCATGTTTTCCCGTTTGCTAAATTGCATACATCGTCTTCTCATACATATGATTTTACAGATCATAGTTTATCACCATGTTCTATCCACCATTTATAAAATAAACCTACATCTCATCATCCTCCTAACCAACAAGATCTCACTGGGCCACCCACGACAAGTCCATCGGCTGCTTCTATTGGCTCTTCTCCTCACAACCCACCTCTCTCACCAAATGCCCATCTTCCTCCTTCTACTTCCCCCTCCCCCACGGCCCAAACACAAATCAACACCTAATCATCTCCATTCTCCATTCATCCCATCCAGCAGCGCCAAATGGTGACCCGAAGCCAAAATGATATTTTTAAAGCCAATAAAAAAAGATCATGCTTTGCAGGCTATGGTTACGAGATCACCTTTGCCTCATAATCAGATGGTGGCTCTTCGTGACCCGAATTGGAAAATGGTTATGGATGATGAATATGATGCTCTTATTAAAAATAAGACATGGGAGTTGGTACCCCGTCCATCTAATATGAATGTGATTCGGTCTATGTGGATTTTTACTCATAAAGAAAAATCTAACGGTATGTTTGAGAGGCATAAAGCCTATCTTGTAGGTGATGGAAAAACTCAGCAGGTTGGTATTGATTGTGGTGAGACATTTAGTTTGATTGTAAAACCGGTTATGATTCGAATTGTGCTTGGTCTTTTTCTCTCATAAACATGGCCAATTCATCAGTTTGATGTTGAAGATGGCAAGCTTAAGGAGACAGTATATATGCATCAACCTTTGGGGTATCGGGATCATACCCATCCTGATTATGTGTGTCTTTTGCGTAAGTCTTTATATGGGCTTAAGCAAGCTCCCCGAGCTTGGTTACACGATTTGCTGATTTTGTTATGTCTATTGGTTTCACTAACAGCAAATGTGACAACTCATTGTTCATTTACAGCAAGGGGACATATATGACTTACATTTTATTGTACGTTGATGATATCATTCTCATGGCCTCTTCCGATACTCTTCGATGCTCTATTATGGAACTTCTTAGTTCTGAATCTGCTATGAAGGATCTTGGTCCCTTGAATTATTTTCTTAGTATTGATGTGACTCGAAATAAAGGTGGTATGTTTCTTTCACAACATAAATATGTCGAAGAAATAATTGAACGTGCCGGAATGTCATCTTGTAAACCGTCTCCCACTCTGGTTGACACCAAGTCAATGGTTAGTGCTACTTTTGGTTCTACATTTGACGACCCCACTCTTTATCGAAGTCTTGCAGGGACTCTACAATATCTCACTTTCACCCGACCGGTTATTTCTTATGCAGTCCAATAGGTTTGTCTACATATGCATGATCTAAGAGTTGATCATATGTATGCTCTCAAGCGGGTTATTCGGTATGTTAAGGGTACTTTGGATCATGGGCTTCATCTGTACCCGCCTTCTTTCTCTACACTTATCTCTTATTACTGATGCAGATTGGGGTAGGTGCCCTGACACGAGACGATCTACGTCAGGTTATTGTGTATTTTTGGGAGACAACTTGATCTCATGGTCGTCTAAGCGGCAACCTACTTTGTCTCATTCTAGTGTCGAGGCTGAGTATCATAGGGTAGCAAATGTTGTCTCCGAGATGTGTTGGCTTCGAAACCTTCTCTTGAAGTTGCATTGTCTGATTAAAAAGGCTACTCTTGTTTATTGTGGCAATGTAAGTGCTATTTATTTGTTGGGAAATCCAGTTCAACATCAACGTACCAAACATATTGAAATTGATATTCATTTTGTGAGAGAGAAGGTTACCCGTGGACAGGTCTGGGTCTTTATGTGCCATCACGACATTAGATTGCATATATATTCACTAAGGGTCTTCCGCTAGTATTGTTTGAGGATTTTCGGGACAGTCTTAGCGTCCGTAAACCTCCTGCTTCGACTGATGGGGTGTGTTAAATATATTGTATATATTTAGTGGTCAATGTAAATAATTAGTTTCATAATTATTAGGATGTTAAATATATACAATACATTTAGTGGTCATAGTAATTAATTAGTTTCTTAATTATTGGCCTAGGTTTAGGTCTACAATTAGGCTTCATATCTTATATATATAGTCATTGTGTTAATGAAAATAATCAAGAATTATAATTTCTTTCATATGCAATACGAGTCATCGTTCACTGGACTTTTGGAGTAAAGGTAGTAAATGAGTGACTTAGCATATTTTCCTGAAGAGTCAAATCTAGACTGTCATCAACCAAATCCTAATTTGTCTCCTATTCCATTTCATCTATTTGGATCTGGTTCGAGTATAGGCCATGAGACATATTCAAGACAAACATCATCCTTGTCTGGTCATCCGACATTTAGTTTGAATATTAGTGGACTACATTGTGACCAATCACAGTATACATCACATAGTGAATCTGATGCTATTAGAGATGAGCGTAGAGGTTGAGGGAAATGAAATAGGAAAAAAACTCGTTGTAGAACATGCCATGAATATTAGCACTCTTAAAATATGTTGGATATGTTTGTTTGACTTTGGTATTGATTATTATCTCTTTTGAACTATTATATTAGATGAAAGGCTAAATTTATAATTAATATAAAATCACAAATGTTAAACTTTAATTTTGAAGATGCACGAATGCATATAATTTATTAATTCCATGTCTAGATTTAATTAGTCATAGTGCGTGAAATACCATTATTAATTTATTGCTAATTATTTTTAATAAACTAAATCATTAATAATAAATCAAATTTATTGTTAATAATCTCTTAACATGATACAGGGTATAATGATAGTATTATAATCATGCAATTTTTCTTTGAATTACTATATAATAATTTATTGTAAAATTAATTATTTGTGCATAATTTTGTATCATTTTAAGTCTTCACTAATTATTATCGTTTAATCATTATATATTAATCAATTCTTTGCTATTCATTTCATATGTTATAATACTAATTATTAAATTTGAATATATAATGATTGCTCAATTAGAAAAGGTTGGAATAGTGTTGCATAACATCATTTTAATGGTCATTAATTTAATATTTTTTAAAGTGTCGCAACTGTTGGTGGCAATATTTTAGTTGTAGTTATTGTATTTTCATACGAGGGTTTTTTATTTTAAAAAAAAGTAATATCATTCCTACCACTGGAGATATTTATTAAAATATATATATATATATATATAATATTATCGTCTTTACCATAATCGACTCTATTATTTCAAAAATAAATATATATGTCACCGCTAAAAAAGATAAGGATGGTGCTATCCACACCACCAAAATTTCTAAACACAGCACATCATTTAATTTTACAAAAAAGGACATTAACAAAATTACCAAAATAACCCTCAAAATTAAAAAACAAATTTTGGCACCCTCCGCTTCCCCCTTCTCTTCCCCCTTCTCTTCCCCCTTCAAACCCTTCTCCTCTCTCAAACCCTAAAAATTTGAAATCAAAAAATTGATTTAATCCCCATATTTTTTTCTTATATTCATGGACAATCAACAATTATATGTAAAATCGGTAAATTTTTCAAATGTTTTATTGTACTATATTGTGCATTATACATTAATTTTCTGTCAACCAAAATCTGCATCGCGTAGCAGAAATTTCGGGTGTGTTCGGCCTGTATCAGCCGAATGTAAGCAGAAACGTTCGGAACACTTAATGTAACGTTCGGCGTCTGAAGGCCGAACACTTCGTGTTTTGTTCGGCGTCTGAAGGCCGAACACTTCGTGTTGTGTTCGGCTGATACAGGCCGAACGTATGTTCGGTTGTTTTCTGATTCATTTAATTTTATTTTCAGGAGACATCAAGAACAAGTGCTTTTATTTCAGATAACAACGAGGTGGTTGTTGATTATCAAGATGTGTTTAATACAATGGATTTGTTCGAATCACGAGAAAATTTTATTTCTTGGGTCCGTGAAAAGGCTATCCCATTAGGCATGGTAGTGGTTGTGATGAGGTCAGAAATTGGAGATGAATGCAGACGACCTCGATTGTGGTTAGGTTGCGAACGAGGGGGTAAATATCGTCCACCAAAAAAAAACAAAGCAAAGAGAAAAATGAAAATCAAGAAACAAATGAATGTGGAAGAGAATTGGAAGAGGTAGAGAATAAAACAATTGAGAATCGTTGTCGCGGAACCAAGAAATGCGATTGTCCATTTCGTCTAAAAGGAACATATTATAAAGAGACTGATGCATGGGCCTTGGAGGTTATTTGTGGTTCGCATAATCATGAGATGGCAAGATACTTAGAGGGTCACTCTTATGCTGGTCGTTTAACTACGGATGAGGTGAAATTGGTGTCTGATCTATCTACGGGTAATAGCCGTCCTAGGGACATATTGTTTACGTTGCAGAAGAGGTATACAGAAAATAAATCCACGATAAAGACTATCTACAATATTCGATAGAAGAACAAACTAGTCGAATACTGTGGCAGGTCACAATTGCAATATCTCATGGGTAAACTTAAGGAGAAAGATTTTTTCTTCCATACTAGGCGGTGTGAGCAAACAGATGTTGTGAGAGATATATTTTGGGCCCATCCGACAAGTGTGAAGTTGTTGCGGGCCTTTCCAAATGTCTTGTTAATGGATTGTACATACAAAACAAATCGGTACAAACTACCGTTTTTAGAAATTGTCGGGGTGACTTCCACAAACATGTCATTTTCAGTTGCATGTGCCTATCTAGAATGCGAGAAGGAGGATAATTACTTATGGGCATGCAATGTCCTTAAAGATTTGATGGACCAATCCAGCCTACCCAAAATATTTGTAACCGACCGAGAACTTGCACTGATTAATGCAATCGAGATAACTTTTCCTAGTTCTCATCATTTGCTATGTCGGTGGCACATCAACAGAAATATAATGCATAAATGTAAGAAATACTTTAGTACAAAGGAACAATGGAATTCGTTTTATTGCAACTGGAATTCGTTGATTTTTGCCGAGTCAGAGCACATGTTCGAAGAGTTGCTGCAGCGGTTTCAGAAAGATTTTTCCTATAAAAAAGAGGCTGTGAAATATGTTTTGGACAATTGGATAAGTGGATATAAGGAGCGATTTGTTTCTTGTTGGGTAAACAAGTTGATGCATTTTGAAAATACCACAACAAATAGGTATTAAATAATCATTCATCATTTATATGCTATATTGTTTTTTTATTTCTGTATATTGTTATATATGTTATATGATCATTAATATTTTTTTTCTCCATATAGGGCGGAGGGCCATCATGCAAAGTTGAAAAAACAACTTCAATCGAGTACAGGCAATTTTGAAACATGTTGGGAAAAAAAATTTCATCCTTCTCGAAACATCGCATAATGCAATCAAAAGTTCGTTCGAGAAGAGCATCAACATAGTCCAACATAGGTACTCATCTCCTGTATTCAAAATGTTAAGGGGTATGGTTTCTATCTCTGCTTTGGATATGATTTTGGATGAAATGGTTGGTATTGGAGAAAATGGCATCGATCCTTTATTATGTGGGTGTATTTTGCGAAAAACTTGTGGTCTTCCATGTGCGCATGAGCTATCTGAATATGTTTGGGGGAATATGCCTATCCCACTAGATAGAGTTGACAGATTTTGGAGAAAGCTTGATATGGAACCTGTGGATGAAGTCAATAAAAACATTTCGGATGACATAAAAAATTCTTTCAAGAAGACACTTGATGAAATTGTCAATCAATTTGAAGGTGCACATGATGAATCACAGAAGTTGTTAATGTTGAAGAGGTTAAGAGAGTTTACACACCCAACTACATCATCCCTCATTGAACCACAAGTTCAACTACGAACACGTGGACGTCCTGCCAAAACAAAAGCAAAAAAGAACAACTCCACAAAAAGAGATCCAAGTGCTTTTGAGTATGTTCAATCCATCAACGACAGTTGTTCGCCAGGGGAAGATCCGATTTTCATAAGCGGAGAAAATGCATCCAGTGCTATGTTTAGTTTCACTCGGCGAGAAAAACAAAAGGTAATTTTGAAGTATTAAAAAATTTGTCTTTTTTTCCTTTTCTTTGCCCTCCTAATCAATGATAACTGTATGATATCCAGGTGGCTCGACGTGCATGTAATGTTCTTACCACAGGCAAGGATATTGAATTTTTTGAAGATATTCCACCTATCTTTCGGCCATATGTTTGTGGGACTAAGAATGTTAGAGGGGACGAACATTGTGGATTTCGTGCAATTGCTGAGTTAATGAACTATGGGGAAGATTTGTGGTCTAGAGTTCGTTGTGACTTGATCCATGAATTACAACATTTTGGAGAAATGTATGCACCCATATTCAAAGAACATGGACGAGTTGGGGAAGTTGAAGATGCATTACACTGTTTTGAGAAGAGAGCTCATAGACGACACTGGCTAGATATCCCTGACATGGGACACATGATTGCAACTGTCTACAACATAGCACTTGTCGTGCTAACACCCATTGCAAACTATACTTTCGTTCCCCTGAGGATTGCAAACCCAGCGGATCCGAAACTTATTTGCATAGCTTTGGTAGATCGAAGCACGCATTTTTGCGCGGTAAAATTATTTTCTAATTATTACATTTTCTTGTTCTTTACAATTTTTCAAAGTAATTTTTCTTATACGTGCATTGTGGCAGGTCTCATTAAGCACTGGATGCCCGTTGCCTCATATTCTGCAAGCATGGCATGAACATCGTAGTGCATGTGCTGCTGGATGGGAGATATTCTACAAAAGCCGATTTCAAATGTATAATGCCATTTGTCTACGAAATGACTCATATGTACTTTTTGTTTAAAGTGTTGAATATTATTTGCAAAGTTATTCGCAATTCATAGGCACATGAAATTATTGAAATCGCAAACTTAAATATTGTTATTATGTCCGAAAAAAACAGAATGTACAAAATCCAAAAAAAATGAAGTTTCAGGGCGTTCGGCCAGTTCTGGCCGAACATAACACAATACGTTCGGCCTTCACTGGCCGAACAGGGTATCATGTGTTCGGTCTGTGGTGGCTGAACGTCTTGTGCCATGTTCGGCCAACACCGGCCAAACGCCCTGACACTTCATTTTTTATGGATTTTGTACATTCTATTTTTTTCGGACATAATGTACAAAATCCATAAAAAATGAAGTGTCAGGGCGTTCGGCCATTGCTGGCCGAACATGGCACTATATGTTCGGCCTGTCATAGCCGAACACAGTGCTATGTGTTCGGCCATAACTGGCTGAACATGTTGTATTATGTTCGGCTAGCACTGGCCGAACGCCCTGAAACATTATTTTGTACATTCTATTTTTTCGGGTTTCTGTTTTTTCGGGTTATGTATTTTGTACGTTCTGTTTTTTTCAACGAATGCAAAAATCATGTTTAGTGTTGGACAACAGAATATCGAGCAAACATTAAAATAATAATTTAAAAATATATTGGACACCGAATAAAGTCGATCATTACAAAAGGTAATGTTTAACATTCAAATCTAGAAAATTTTAATGTCATACATATATAATAACTACTCTACTCATCGGAATCATTCCCCTCATCCAACGTGAGACCGTGAAGTAGTCTTGTAACTTGCTCAACTCTAGGCATCACGTAGTCAAGTGATAACTGCGGATACTGGGTTGTCCACATGCGAACCAGTGGGTCGAGAATGTTCTGGGCGTCAATGTTTCAAGCCCACAATTGACTAGGGTTCGCATCAGTCGGAAAATGCCGTGCTGCAGATATACGATCGGGGTTTCGGACTTGTGGATGGGAGAATGTACGGTACCAATCCATATACTCTAGTACAGTCTCCCATACTGGCTGTGCAAGTCTCCCTCGTTGTTGGATGGACAAAACGTGGCTATCCCAGGACAGAAACATGGATCCAAGCACCCCCCATGCAAGTACATACTGACCGGGATTTTTTTCTCTTCTTGCATAGTCTGGATCCAATGGAGGCAACGGTATATGCTGGACATGGCCGAACTGCCTCAACACACTATCGGGGTGGTATGGTTCGACAATGTCCAGAGCCCTTATGCAGCCATGATAAAACGTCACTTCAGGATGTTCAAATCGATCACGTACTTGCTGATAAGGATCCCAGTTGACCTACATATTGAATTGTTCAAGTTATATATTTGAAAAATACATATATTTGTGAAAAAAAATTAAAAAGACCCTTACTTCGTGCGGTTGAAGTGAATCCAACCACTCCATGCACGCCTGCAAGCCCAAAGTGTTGGGTCCACCTTGCCCGTGCTGTGCCCATCTCATAGCTAGTGGAAATCTGGGATCGTACTCCACATTGAATTGAGGTCGTGGGCTCGTCGGGAAGTGTTAGTAAATCCATGCCTACATATATACAAATGTAAGGGTACAACATATTAAAAATTGTAACATAACGTAAAAGTAAATAATTTTCAAAGAATGACGTACCTCCAGTAATGTAAGATACCCAGCAATTTGCTTTACTCCCGCCCTTGATGCGGATCCTAACTGCCTATAAAGATAGGCAAGGGCAGCAGCACCCCATGCAAATTCCCGGACGACACTTGTGTCTTCCAGTAGCTTCAGATAGCCAGCTGAGATTCGAGTACCACTTTTGTCGGAAAATATGGTACACCCAAGAATATATAGTATATATGCTCGAGCTGCCTTTTCTGCAGCTCGTCTCTGCAAAATCTGAACGCTGTCCGAGAATGTGCTACGAAGCCACTTTAGCTTCACTGACTGCCCTCTCTTGTCATTGAGGGCCAAAATGGCATCCTCAACTGACACACCCAACAATCGATGTATCAGTGCAGGCGAGAATTCTGAAGGATCGTCTTCCACCTGCACTGGCTGCCCAACCACTGGAAGACCGAGTAAAGACGACACATCATCTAATGTGATCGTCATCTCACCAAATGGTAAGTGAAAAGTGTTGGTCTCCGGCTGCCAACGTTCGACGAATGCAGAAATAAGGTTTCGGTTGGGAGCTCTGTATGATATTTTGCTCAATTTGTGAAGCCCGGACCGCTTCACATACGACCTCCAGACTCGGGTCGTCTCATCCTCCGGATACGCCCATCGTAGAAGCTTCGAAGTGTGGCAGAGGCATTTTAAAACGCCTCTCTCATTGCCATTCCACACGTCGGCGGCTACGTGTGTTTTGAAGCTTCGCAATAATGATGGATCGTAAGGGCCGCCAGGAAATGGGTCCATCAGTATCTCGTTCTGCTCGGCTTGCCTCTCTTGTTCTTGAGGCATTTCGGCATATTCCTCCTCCTGTTCTTCCGGCACCTCAGAAGGACCCGCCTCTTGCTGTGCAGCCCGTAATCGTCTATGTGATGCTGTAGGCCGTCTTCTTCTTCTTTCGTAAACTATAACATAAGAAAATTAAAATGTTGACATACATACAAACTATTCGGCCCACACTGGCCGAACGCCTCGCAGGATGTTCGGCCAACACTGGCCGAACGCCTCACAGGCTGTTCGGCCAACCAGCGCCGAACGGATACAGACTCGCGACAGAAAATACATAAATTTGAAGTTCGGATTTGCGACCGTACCTGGAGTTTCGCGTTCGGCGTCCATTATGTTCGACGGTGGAAGGTTCTTCAGCACTTCGGGAAGGTCGCGCTCGGCGCAGGTGGCAGGGAAGGTCGTGTTCGTCGCGTTCGGCGCAGGGAAGAGGTAGGGTTCTGCGTGCGTGCCTTCCTTTGTCTTTTTTTATTTTTTTTAAATTTTTTTAAGGGTTAAAGGGTATTATAGGTATTTTTGTGGTTTGTTTAGTAATTTTGAATTTCTAAATGTAATTTAATGTAATGTATTTAGTAAATGTGGTGTGTTTAGAAATTTTGGTGGTATTTTTAGAATATGCCAAAAGATAATTACATATAATCATCACCACCAATGATGACTTCACCTAAAATTTTAAATCTTGGAAAAAGAATCTTATTTTATTAACTTTAATTGCCCATCGCGTGTACTTCGTAATTCCTACATAATGACACAGTCACCCTGGCCTTTCCATAAAATGACCATCCGGTTGCTGTTTCCTCCAGGTGGCACCGACAGCACACATGACCGAATCTGTGGCTCAAGAAAATATCATAATAAATACTGTCCCAAGAGCAAGATATTTCTTACCCAAATCAAACGCACATTCTAGAGAATTGTCCTCTCTCCTTTATGAGTATTCGGGTTGATTCACCCGCTCTTTTTACAGCACATGTCAATGGTTTGGTTACGCCGTTCTTCTCACGTTGATACGTAGTCTTGAAGCAAACTCAGAAGAAGAGGAAGCAACACTGATAAATAGTTCCCGATTTATTTCTAGTTTGGGGTTCATCAAGGATCGGCGCATGGGTTGATCTGGTATGGTGGATTTTCAGTGAATTCCCTGCACTTTGATTTCTGAATAATTAATTGTTCGTTTCCTTCATTAACATTTGCTTATGATTTCTCTTTTACTCCACCCCAAGGATAATGGCTTAGTTATGGTAGAATCTGAAGAAAGTCGTTCCTACGTAGCAGTCGTAGGTTTTCTAGGTTGCGTAGTTGTGACTTTTATCTTAATTAGGAAAAAGGAAAGAAAAAAATTAATATGTCCATGCGAGAGTTTTCATGTACAAGAATATGATATTGGAAAGCAAGTGTTCATTCAATTTATTGCTGCTCTGAGCAACTATCAAGTACATATAAGCCCAAATTCACACTGGTGGGATTAGATTTCCAGACAATTAATTAATGAACAAATAGAAATTGAAATACTAATTTAAGAATGTGCTTTGGGGGTGGTACGTGATTCCATTACTCTGATTGTTGCAGAAGATCTTAGCAGTTGCTCTTTTGGGAGGAAAGGAAATTGAGATATAGAATGTCCGTGGTGGACTTACGGAGATCCTCATCAATGTATAAGCGAGCAATGGTCCCAAAGGATTATGTCGACTCTAGTGATGTTGAAGATAATTCAGGTATAAATCAATTTAGTGAACATTTAATATTTCCTTTATATTTTATGGTCTTGAATTATGTATGTGGAGCTCATTTGAACTTAATTTTACCTTTTCATTTCAAGGGTGTGGAATTTTCGTATGATCACAGTACAGTAAATAAATATGCAACACTGCATGAATTTTTGAATCCTGATTCTTCTTCTTCTCCCATGGAAATTGTTCCACATCCCTGCATTTAAGTTTAACTGTAACTTGATTAAAACGTCAAAAAGTATGCAAGCCATCTGGTTGCATTTGGATTAAAGGATTTGAATTTGAGGAATGATTTGATAAAAAAGATTTCAAATGGCTATATAAGTGATGAATTTCAAAGAGAAACTTAGTGATCTAATATTCATCATGTGATGAAACTATCCAAGCGATACTGATGGATTTTTAATGGATTTCATCGAATCCATCAACTCCTGTAGGCCAGAAGCAATCTGTTTCTGTGAAATATTTTTAAAATTTTCTTTAAAAAAAAATGTTTCGAAGTTTAGATCAATACTTTGGAGTTCGCTCAACACACAATGATTAGTGGTTTTGTGTGATTCAGAGCTTTTACAAAGCAGTATGGAGCAATATACTGCAAGTCCACCTTGGAAGCTTTCTTTTCCATATGTCCTCGTGGCTGCTATTGTTCCCTTCTTATTTGGCTATCATCTTGGGTTTGCTCTATAACATTCCTTTTCTGGTATTAGACTTTTTCTTCTATTATCATTTTCTTGAACTGAAATTTGTTGTTATCCTCAGAGTTGTTAATGAACCACTTGAAACAATCTCTGTTGATCTTGGTTTTCGAGGGAATACCCTGCAAGAAGGTGAGTCATAGAACCCTGCAACTTCTTCTTAATGTGTGCTGCTCATTAAATGTTTGACGTTGATACTGTAACATACAGGATTGGTGGTTAGTACGTGTCTTGCTGGTGCCTTTGTTGGGTCCTTAATCAGCGGTTGGATTGCTGATGAGGTTGGGCGTCGTAGAGCTTTTCAGTTATGTGCTTTGCCTATGCTCATTGGTGCTCCGATATGGTATTTAAACATTTGACTCTTCTTTAACATTATGCTAAAATCCTTCTCTTTTTTATTTGTTTTGTTTAGGATTGGTAGAATGGGGTTGTTTGTGGCATTAATTTCTGTTTTACTGCATTCTATGCTACTTGTGGCTAGTCTAACATTATTCATAATCCATCTAATATGGAAAAACCACTTAGCTTTGCAAATTTATTAATAAATTGACCACCGTGGTTTTATGCAATAGGCCATTCCCCAGGTATGGATGTGCCTTCTCCTTATGGATTGTGATATGATCGTTCCACCACTATTTGAGACCCTGATTGCATGAACGCGTCAATTTAAAGATTGCATAGATAATGTGTTAATTTTTAGCTTTATCACATTGTACTGCTGTGGTTGTGTAACTTTGGGCATTAAATTATCATTCAAATAAAGTATGACTACAGTGCCCAGCAAGACCATAAGGTATCTTTCTGAGTGATGGTGCATTTGGGGACTCCTGAAGTTTAAGATGTCACTTAGAGCATTTCCCTTAATATAGTTGCTTTAATTCTGATGGAGATCTTTCCATTTAGATGCTGTTGACATTATTTGTGTAACTGTTAGCTGCAAAGCAGAGATCTGCAGGAAAGTTTTTAATTGGAGGCTTGGAGCATTCAAACTGCAAAGAGGCTTTTTTTAAACCCTGAAGCGTTCAATCTTAATATTAGGATGTTCTAGCCCTGGTTGGTATCAAATTAGGTTATGGATTTAGAACATTTGCTTTGCTCCTTCTTCCCTCTCTCTCTCTCTGTCCTTATTCAGTTGCATATATGTTCTGTTTGTCCTTATTCAGTTGCATATATGTGCTGTTTATCTTGATTCAGTCGCATATATGTTCTGTTTGTCCTGATTCAGTTGCTTATATGTTCTGTTTGTCCTTATTCAGTTGCATATAGAACTCACAAAGGCCTTGTAGTTTATCATGATAGACTCATGGTTAATCTTCTTTACTTTTGGGAAACCCAAACTTTTGCAAAAGATGATGATGGCAAATCTTCATTACATCGGGTGGTGTATGGAGCACACTTTAGCAAAGAAATTATTTTTTTGATATTTAACATGGTGGAAATCAGGCCATAAAGGGTCAGTGATGCTAATGGTTGCAACTGTGATCACAATGAATTGGTGTTAAAAATAAAATCCTTATTAGGATTTCAGCAGCATTAGTGGAGCAGGTGGCTTTGGTTGGTTGTGTAAGACCAGAGGTTTGGGTGGGAGGCAGAATAACAGTGGCTGTGATAGAATGGTGGTAGTGTTAAGTAATGGACAAGAAAATGAGTGATCTCAGATGGGAATAGAGTTCATTATCAGTTTAGTACATGAATAGACAATTACACTAGAGTTGTCTAGTTCACAGTTTTTTATTTGAAAATAATTGAAGGAGAAAAGAGGAAGACTTTCTAAATGTAGTGTGCCTTGGCCGAGTAAAATCGAAAGCTTGGTAATCTTCAGAAACAGCAAGACAGAATGATTTTTATATCAGTATTGATTTACTTCAAAGCTATGAATAGACTGTTGTGGCTACCAGACTAGGAATGTGTGAAAGGACGATTAACCACAAATCTGTTGACGAGGTCAGATACTTGCCTTAGATACTTTTCTTAAGCGACCTATATGGTGGTAGGGATTGATTAAGCTCGTTTAAGGGAGCTTAGGACTTAGGACTCGTTAGAGAGAGACCCAAATCTCATATTACTTGAATAACTTTCTGCGTGCTTTTATTCATTGTTCAGGCCTTGTGTGTATATGTGTGTTTATATATCACTAGGAAAACAAAATATGGAAAACTGGAATCAGGACAACAAAGGTCAAGGAAAGCTGCCCTAAATTATTTTGATCTAAGTTTGACAGAATCATACCCTTCTTAAAAAATGTCAAAACTTCCCCAAATCAAGATTCAATTTTCAGCAATAAAGCTACAAAAATGAAGCTGCAATCAAGAATCAAGCTTGATTTCACTTGTCATCTTGCCCAGAAATGAATCCATAACATTACTCCCCCCAGGAGAAAGAGCTTGTCCCCAAGGTTGAAAAATGGATGATGATCAGCACAGTGCTTGAAAAGGCGTGAGGCGCCCCGAGGCGCCAGACCCCTTTCACTGCCTAGGCGCGAGGCGTGAGGCGAAGCGCTCGCCTCACTCAAGCGAGGCGCCCAACATAAAAAAAAAACATGTACATATATATAAACACATTTAACCATAATAAAAACATGATACATTCATCAAAACATAATCCAAAACATTAAATATAGAAGTTCAAGTCATAATAATTAAGCATAATCACTAAGGCAAGGCACTATCATCATTCATCATGTCAAATTGTGGATTATCATCGGATTTGTATCCATCCACATCTTCTTCTTCTGCCTCATCTGAATCCCCTCCCATATCTTCCCATTCATCTTCCTCATCCACAAGTCCAAAAGAACTAGATCTAGATGATGACGTTTTTGAAGTCTTTGAAGTTGTTGCCCTTCTAGTATATGTTCTAGTGGTCCTAGTAGGCTCCTCAACTCCTACAGCTGCTGCAACATCATCCCATCTTAAACTATCTTCTTCAAACACTAGTTCTTCTTCAGGGATTCCAACTAGCCATTCATTACTTTCATCAATTTCATTCAAAGCAAGTGGATCGATTTT
Source organism: Caryopteris x clandonensis (assembly GCA_028749325.2). Taxonomy (NCBI): domain Eukaryota; kingdom Viridiplantae; phylum Streptophyta; class Magnoliopsida; order Lamiales; family Lamiaceae; genus Caryopteris; species Caryopteris x clandonensis. The sequence continues at coordinate 9,335,668 of JAPYKT020000006.1, read as the reverse complement.
TCCTCGATTCAAGAATCGGCGTTGCAATGTTCTATTGTATTTGATGAATACCAAATCATTGAGCCTCTTTTGATCCATACTGCTTCTTTTCTTAGCATGTATCTGTCAATATAACTTGAAATTAGCATAAATAAATACATTATATTTTTTTAAATATCAAAGTGTTGAAGAACTTACATGCTCAAATACACTCCAGTTTCGCTCACAGCCTGAGGAGCTACAAGTAAGACTTAACACCTTGATAGCAAACTTCATTAAATCAGGAGTTTCAGAACCGAATGCTGCCCACCAATCAGCTGCCAAATTTTTTAAATTAAACTAAAATAATATAATTAATTAAAATAATAAATCATAAACTATTAAACTTCATTACCTGGTATTCTTGTATTCCTTTGCCTAATTGTCATAGGCATCCCAAAAAGTCCTTCAGCTTTCCTATACTTGTCCAAGTCAATGCAAATTTGATCTTGTGTATCAATACTTGGAACCAATCTTTGGATACACTGATATAAACCCTTATAGACCGTAGAATTAACAAGACAACTTTCGGGATCTCTGTAAAAAAATTCAGGGTTCAAGAAATAACCAGCTGCATGCAAGGGTTGATGCAACTGAACACTCCATCTCCGATCGATGATCTCAAACACCTCCTTATACTTGCTCTCATTTCCTTGAAAAGAAGCAGCTATTGTTTGTTTTGCTCTGTCCATTGCCTCGTAAATGTATCCCATTGGAGGCTTTTCCTCCCCATCAACAATTCGAAGAACATGAACGAGAGGAGAAGAAAATTGGAGGGCCATGTGAATATGATTCCAAAAAGAAGGCATCATCATAATTTCAGCTATCATTTTACCTTGTGCCTCTTTTGCCCATTTGCTTTGACTCCATTCATCAGACACGAACATCTTTCTCAAATTCGCCTTTTGAAGATGAAAACTTTGTAGTGTTAGAAAGGCGGTTGCAAAACGAGTTTTGGCAGGCTTAACCAACTCCTTTCTTTGAGTGAAGTATCTCATCATATTCAACAAAGTTGGTCGGTTGTAGATATATCCATGCACCCTAATAGCTCTTGTCCATGTCTTCTTCAGATTAGGTATCTTGAAAATATCCTCCAACATCAAATCCAAACAATGAGCTGCACAAGGAGTCCAAAATAAATGAGGTCTCTTTTGTTCCAAATATTTTCCGGCCAACTTATTAGCTGCAGCACTATCTGTGACAACTTGAACAACATTCGCTTCTCCAAGCTCCTCAATTTTCTTATCAAGCATTTCAAATATTTTCATTGCATCTTTTGCATAACTAGATGCATCAATCGATTCAATGAACAAACTTCCTCGGGGACAATTAACCAAAAAATTTATCAATGTTCTACCCCTCCGATCAGTCCACCCATCACACATCAAAGTACACCCGTAGTGTTCTCTTGCCCGTATGTGGTCCTCCATCATCTTGTTGACATGTGTTTTCTCATCTTTAAGAAGAGGAACTCGTATTTTATAATACGAAGGTGGTGGCAAATCTGGACCATAATCCCCAATTGCTTGGATCATCGGAGCGAAACTAGGAACATTCACGACATTCAAAGGGATTCCCGCATCATATATGAATCTGACAATTTTTTGATAAGCTCGCTTCGCCAATTCTTTTTTGTGAGAATCATTCTCATCTATCTTTGCTTGCCTTCCTTTGCCTTTTTTTCTCATCTCTACGATTGTTTCTGCATCGGGAGTAAAGTAGCAATCAATTGCTCCTTTCCTTTTGGGCTTCTTAAACATCGGTTGTTTACCCTTGTCTGCAAAACTTGTAGAATTAGAAGAACCCTGATAGCTCGGAATAGACATATCATCATCCACATCATTTTCATAATCTTCTTCATCACCCACCATCTCATCGATATCAATGGTTCTACTCATTTGCTCCCTCACCTCCTTTTTTTTATTCATGAATTCTTTTATCTCATCTCTTACGGGTTGAGGACATCTTGTACATGCCGTACAATTTTTATAACCTCCGGCAATATGTTGTTTCAACCTATATACACCTCCTTTCAAAACTTTTGAACAAAACTTACACTTGAATGCATATATATTGCTGTCATCTCTGATTCCATACTTCCATCCGGGGTCTTTTCTACTCTCATTTGAATCATTTTCCATATCTACATAAATTAAATATATATTTATAAACAATATATATTTATAAACAATAAATTATATAGAATCTATATAAATAGCATAATATAAAATATATAATCATAACATTAATACTTAATCAATGTTTAAACAGAAAAAAAAAAAAAAAAAAAAACCTATTTCTGCTTGTTCGAGCTTCTGCTGCCGGAGGGAGGGGTCGCCGGAGGGAGGGGTCGCCGGAGGGAGGGTCGCCGGAGGGAGGGGTCGCCGGAGGGAGGGGTCGCCGGCGGGGGTTCGCTGGTGGGAGCGGTCGCCGGTAGGAAGGTTGGGAGGAAGAAATAGAATGCTGCTCTCTTTTGGTCGACTGCTGCTGCTCTCTTTGGGTTAGGGTTGGGGGGAACATATTTAATTTAAATAAAAAAATTAAAAAAAAAAAAAAAAAAAAAAAGAAAAACAGATGGGGGCGAGGCGCGCCTAAGCGCCGCCTGCGCCTCACCGTGAGGCGCCTGAGGCGAGCGCCTCGGCGGCGCCTCGCCCAAGGTCGCTTCGCCTCAACACCATAAGGCGACATTGCCGGGAAATTCGCGCCTAGCGCCTAGGCGAGCGCCTAGGCGCGCTTTTTCAAGCACTGGATCAGCATTAACCTTCTAGTGGTAAGGTAAGGTCACCAGGATCATCCACTCTATCCAAAATAACTTTTTTGCATCTATGGTTTGGGGAGTATGCCTCAGCACAATTGTAGCATAACCCTTTAGCCTTATGAACTGTCATTTCAACTTGGACAACTTTTTGATAAAAGGAGAATTAGTACTGCCCGTTATAGAACTGTTTTTTGGGTTGAGAGTTGCAGTTGAAGTGCTGTTGGCTGCCACTTTGTTGCACCGAGCATTGTCCTGCAAAATGATAGTTGCTCTTGTCAATTGACTTTCAAGTTCGTTTATTTAACCTAATTCAGGGGACTTTCTTTCTTCATGAATCCTAATAGAATCGTCCAATCTTGCAATAAATAAGTCCACTTGCTGGTCCATTCGAACTGATTCTGCACGTGCTAATAACTTTTTAAAACAACATTGATAGTTATAATATTCCATCGCTCCATTTTGCATTAAGTTTGCCAATTCTCCCAACAGGTTTCTATGTAGGGGTGGTCCAAATTAAGGTGCAATACTTTATAAAGATCTTTGTGTTTGGCTCCTCTTGCTTGATTTGGTAGTACCAATACTGAGCCTTATTCAGCATGTGAAAAGCTGCCAATCCCACTTTGTCTGCATCAGCTGTTCTTTGTTTGGCAAAGAATTTCACACCGGTGCAACCATATGAACGGTTCCTAGGAGATAAAGGTTGGGAAGTCCAGTAATGTATAACATGGTACCATCCTGTTCCCTAATGGTGCACCATTTTTCAGCAGTAACCGGTTGTGCACCTGCTCATTGTTGGTGCTGCTTGCTGCACCTTGTACTTTTTTTCAATTTATTTTTATAACTAACAAAGATTTTATTTAAAATAAGAAGGATTACAAAGGGATGAGGAATGCTCTATTGAGAATTGAATCTATACACTATAGTAAGACATTCGATTCTCGAGAAACATCAGAAACATAAAATCCCCTGAAGTTCTTATGGCCTACAATCCACTAGGCAGCCTTAAGCTTTTGCTTTTCCCTCACTTCATCTAAGGAGTCGACATTCTAAAAAATTATCTTGTTCCTTTCCAGCCAAAGAGACCAGCGTACACCTTGTACGATGATTCCCCAAACATGAGGCTATCCAATTTTAACCAAAAACATTTTGGGAGAAATCTTTCGTTTTGCTTGAACATTGGCTTGCATATGCGTTCATGATTCATTCCCTCTCTCCTAACATATTGACACCTTTTTCCATATAATCTTCAACTTTCCTGACATGTCATGTAATATACTACACACATCCTTTATTGCAATTTTTGCTGTTCTTAATGTCTGTTGAAATTCTTGCTGTTCTTAATGTCTGGGTTTCTAAAGAGGCGCTACTCCTGTGTTTCCAGTGCCACAGCTAAAAGTTTGACAGGGATGCTTCTTGGGAGGTTTTTAGTTGGTACTGGTTTGGGTGTGGGTCCCCCAGTTGCATCTCTTTATGTAGCAGAGGTAGATAGGCTTTCAACTTTTTTGGGATATAGCTCTACTTTATGACAGGATTACTCATATCTACCCATTGCATCTCTTTTTGTCTTTCATGCAGATATCACCTGCGCACGTTAGGGGTACTTACGGAAGCTTTATTCAGATAGCAACTTGTCTTGGGCTGATGTGCGCTTTGCTTGTGGGAATTCCTGTTAGGAGTATCCTAGGATGGTAATTCTATTCAACTGAGATTAGCATTGACAAAACAGAAGATTGTTATATTTTATGGTAAAAAGGTGACTGAACTGTTCTCCTGATTGTGTTTGTCCAGGTGGCGCATCTGCTTTTGGATATCTACTATTCCTGCTTCATTGCTAGCACTTTTGATGGTGTTTTGTGTTGAATCTCCACACTGGCTGTACAAGGTATTTAAATTTTTAAGCATTTTATATTTTAATTTGATCTCTAGCATGTCTCTCTTGGGTAATGGAATTTATTTTTGGGATTGAAAGTAAACTTATTTTTTTCCCTTCCTACTCTCAAATATAATATTCCATCTCATGTTCGAGAGTTTTACTTGGAGGTTCCATGGAAATCTATTACTTGCCTATTCTCTTGAGTGTACTCATATGTAAGAGTGTGCGTGTGCAAATCTGGGGTGGTAATTTTTGTAATTTTGTCTCAGTCAAATCTTTGAATGGGTGAAAGTGTTCTGGTTCCTGCTTATGCTCTGCTCTTAGTCTGTCATCCCCTTAGATTTGGAACTCATTTCTCCTTTTATTGAACTATATATTGCATGAGAAGCTTATATGTTTAATGTTTTAGAACTTTTGTTGACTCTTCATGTGTCATCTGCCCGATTTAATAAAGAAACTTGATGAATTATAAAATAGGCTACTTTATTTTGGTAAAATGAGAAAGGTGTTCAATTTTATGCATTATTTTTCAGGTTTTGGGGATCTGTTACCTTTTTTTTTTTTTTTTTTAAATAACTAATTATCATCGAACATAACATGATAAAAAATAGACTATTACACCAAAGATTGCATGGTTATATCACTCAGTGTCTGTGTTTAACACCTCCCTCCTGATGTGTAGCAAGGAAGACATACTGAAGCTGAAACTGAACTTGAGAAGCTTCTTGGAGGTCCTCATGCCAAAGCTGCAATGGAAGAGCTGTCAAAGACTGACAGGGGAGATGAAGATGATACCATAAAGCTTGTAGAACTGCTGTTTGGGCGGCATTCGAGAGGTATGTATATATAATAAGCTTCTATCCAATAAATACATTGAAAACTGTTGGGGATGTATTTGCAATCATTTTTAATGGTGAAGCTTGATCCCTGCCCTGATTATGCTGCCGCTGTCTATATTAAGTTTATATTACTCAAAACGCTTTGTTATTCACTCAGTTCTTTTGCAGTTGTTTTTATTGGATCAACCCTATTTGCTTTACAACAGCTTTCTGGAATAAATGCTGTATTTTATTTCTCTTCAACTGTATTTAGACGTGCTGGAGTTTCCTCGAACCTGGCAAATGTGTCTGTGGGGATTGCAAATTTAATAGGTGAATTAATATTTCTTTTCCTTGACTCAGGATTGCTTGATTTTAGTTTTCATTGTATCATCCTTGTTAACGTTCCCAGTATATGATTACATGTGATTGTCTACAGGTTCATTTATTGCGTTGGCATTGATGGATAAACTAGGCAGGAAGGCCCTCCTCCTTTGGAGCTTCTTCGGCATGGTTAGATGATCTTGGTTGAACTTTTAAATTTGAGAATATTCTTAATGTTTTGAAGGATGATATTGAAATCGGTGGGAACTAAGAATTAATGAAATTTTTAAAAGCTATTAGAGGATCTCACAGTCTAGCTGTCAGGAGATTTATGCCTGTTCATCTTCTCATAATGTTTTCTTCCACCTCTCTCTCTCTCTCTCTCTCTCTCTCTCTCTCTCTCTCTCTCTCTTATTTAAGTGAACCTTTTTCTACTACTTTTCACTACAGATGATCCCTGGTAAACCTACTTCGTCTCACTTCATGTCCTGTCTTTACCGTACGGTCCCTGTTTGTTGATCCTGCAGTGTTTAAAGATTTACTTTGTTTCTCCTCCATCCGTAAGTAGAGGACATGTTTCATCATTCTCCCAAGACATCTGATTAACATTTAAATAGGAGAGACATTAACATTTAAATTAGGAGATTTGTAAGGGAAAGCAACAGAGAGCTCATGTCAGCGTTCTATTATTTAAGTTGATCTAATGTATTTCAGTACATCAGATCTTGATAGACAGCATATATAGCTTATAAACCCTTCAGCCAGTCTGGATCTGGCTTGCCCACATTTTCCGCATATAATATATAATTTTTCAACCTTACATGATTCACGCACACAACAACTTCTTTCATTTAATTTCTTTTGTGTTGCAATATATTTTCCTCTTTTCATATCTTAAGTTTTCTTCAGTAATGCTTCTGCAAATCTGTACTTATGGGAAAAGGCATAACTTAACCATGCATGCATATTACTACTCTCCTCATCAGGCTGTATCAACGGTTCTTCAAGTTCTTGCTGCAGCCTTGTCCGCCTCAAATCCTTTTGGTTTTTCTCTCTCTGTTGGCGGAATGATGCTGTAAGTGTTAATTTTGGATCCCTTTTCTTTAGGTTGATGTATATGGATTACATTTTCAGGTGCACTGTCTTATCTTTAAAATTTGCAAATAATAAAATTTATTTTACAGTAAGAACTGTAAAAAATAGTTGGAAGTAGAAGAAATGAAAGAATGTGTGGAATATTTTTATATATATCTTTCGTTTGATGTGTGAATGTACTAAGTAGTGAAGTTGAATTATGCAGGTTTGTTCTAATGTTTGCTGTTGGCGCTGGTCCAGTACCGGGTCTTTTGCTGCCCGAAATATTTCCTAACCGAATTAGGGCTAAAGCTATGGCAGTTTGCATGTCCGTGCATTGGGTAATTAATTTTGCCACCCCCATCTAGTTCATTAGACAAATGCATGTCTGAAGAGCTTAGACATAACATCTTTAGCCCTTTGGTAAGATGAAACAACTGAATGTTTTCCGTGTGTATCGTACTAATGATTGTCTTCTTTGTTGCCACCTCTCAGGTGCTCAATTTTCTTGTGGGATTGTTATTCCTGCGTTTGCTTGATCAAATGGGCCCTCGGCTGTTGTACTCGATGTTTGGTACATTCTGCTTGTTGGGTGCGGTATTTGTAAAGCGGAATGTTCTAGAAACCAAAGGAAAATCACTTCAAGAAATCGAGATTGCTCTACTATCTCAAGATTAGTTTAAATAATCACAGATGTCCCTGAGGAAGCGAGTTTGTATCGGAGTTTACACGGTTATGTATGATAAAATGATAGTGAAGTCATAGCGTAAGGTGACCTGTTGTAACTTTTGAAGTGATTAATGTATGCTTGTCTGAATTTGAAATCTAAGATGTTCACGTAAATTTAATTCATGCGATGTCTAAGCCTACTTGGTTGAGGACGTTTGTTTAAAACTTGATATGGAAGGATTCTTTTATGTGAAAATACTTCATTTCTCGTTTGTTTTGAGTTGTAAAATTAGTTTTTGCAATTCAATAAACTCATACTATAATACTCTACATTCTATTATGCATTTATATTTATATTTTTTTTATTTTATAAATTTTCTTTCTTCCTCTGTATTTTTCAATTTAACTAATTAATTATTTTTCAATCATTCAATTATTATTAACACAATAAAATATTTTAGCATGTCATTTTCTTAAACATTAAGTTGACACCTATAATATAATTCTATCTTATACAATATTAAAATATACAAAAAATTATTATTTTTCAATTTTATTCAACAAGTTCAGAATTTTAAAGTTGGATTTTTCATGATTCACTAGGTGTGTGAGACTATTCACACCAAATTAGTGCTGAGTACAACTATTCCGTGCTTTTTTTTCCTTTTGTTATTAATGAAACCTGTACAAGATTTTTTTATTTTTTACCAACATAGGTCTAACTTTCGGTCCAGTACAAATCTAATGCTAGTAAAAATATCTTACTGCATTTGATCAGGATCTGTTGAACACTTTTCTAGATTCATATTTTAACATATCATTAATCGATTTTAAATTTAATTTTTATTTAAAGTATGAATTTTCTAAAATGAAACTATACCGAAATACCGAAATTTTTAAAGACTATTGAATCTACAACAATCTATATGATTTAGAATGTTTGTTTCTTGCCGACTGAACATTTTTAAAATGTACAATCATGTAGTATATATTTGACTAATTTTGACAATATATTTCAAGAATATACAACCCACGTTTGTCGAATAATAGAAATAAGAAATTAAAACTTTTTTCTTAAAAGTATATTTTGTCCTAGAAAAAAATGAGATGGCGTATAACAATTGAAGCTTGGATGACTTTTAGAGCGTGTAATTTGATTTTCTTTTAATTGTGATAATGAGATTTGATTATGTGATTTATATGATTGGGGGTGTCATGAGCCAAGTTTAGACTGTTGATGAATGATTTTAATTTCTTTATATTATGGTTTTATTTTGTTGATTAATTTTTGGGCCATGATTTTAATTTCTTTATATTATGGTTTTATTTTGTTGATTAATTTTTGGGCCATGTGCGTCACTCGTTTAGGGTAATTGGATCTTGTATTTCCTTTTGAGTGTTAGAATAGGTGTGATGTTTTATTCTTTTGTAATTTTATGGAGGCTTTATAAGAAGACGGTGAACTAGATCATCTATTCGAATTGGAGTCTAAACTCAAAGACGATCAAGGCCCATATATGTTTGAGTAGGCCTAAATGTAATAGGTATGATCTATTTTCCTTAATGAAAATTGATAATAATTAAATTTGGATCCCATCAGGGTCGAGGATCGCATAGGAAAAGCTCATGTTCACCCAGGTCTAGAAGCATGCTAGGAAATGTATGATTTTGTTTTACATTATTTTATCAATGCTTGCATGTTTATCTATGCTTAGATAATAAATAATATAAAAAAGACATACAAACATTGACGAGATCAATAAATTCAAAATTCCCTCTTGGACCCAATCCAAGCAAACTAGATTAAAGATAAATTGTGATAATCATGTCTTCCATCAAAGCGTTATATTATGCATGAGAACCTTCTTGTATATTCACAACTCACACGTGAAATAATATTTAAATGTTGCTGCCTAGTTATAGGAACCGCTTTTAATAGAACGTGTCATCGAATGGTCATATTTTTTAATATGATTATGAAAACTACCTCTGTGGCTTTATTTTGGTCACTTACACGAGGATTAAAATAAGAACGCATTGGTGAACCTCAAGCCAACTTAAGATTTTGAAAACATCTTCGTTTTTCTCCTTAGGAATGGGAGAATTCACAAAATCAGTGAGAGTAATCATGAATTTAAAGATCATATTCATATTTTATTATTTATAATTCATAGAACGCTTATGTTATATTCCGCTTGTCTTTGTGATGGTGTTGGGATTGCATTGGCCTTCTTGGACAAGTTCGATCGTTCGTTACCGAGCGAGGCCCATTGGATGTATGATCCACGTCACTTTTATCTTGTTTTTAATATTTTATGGTCTACTGTTAATTTTTTGGACTTTAATTTATTTCCTTTTTTTCATCTTTCTAGGGTTTTAGTATTTAAAGGGAAAAGATTGTAATGGGTGACTATATGTGGGTTGTTCTTACTCGTGACCGGTATCATGCCCACGAGTACAATAAACTTAGTGCTCCTAAGAATGGTCCAGCTGAAGTTTTGGAAAAGGTTAATCCGAATGCTTATCGTTTGCGATTGCCGAGTCACATATGCACATCTGATGTCTTCAACGTGAAGCATTTGTTTCGTGAAGAGGGTGAGAATTCTTCTAGCGATGAGACTGATACCGATTCGAGGATGAATTGTTTTTCACCTGGGGATAATGATGGCGTTGAGAGTGCATTGGCCTTCTTAGACAAGTTCAATCATTTGTTGACGACCGAGGCCCATCGAGTGTAATATGATCCATGTCACTTATATCTTGTTTTTTTTATTATTATAGTCTACTGTTATTTTTTTAGACTGTTATTTATTTCCTTTTTTCATATGTCTATGGTTTAGCATTTAAAGGGAAAATATTATTTTGGGCAAACGGTTTTTATCTTCTTTGAATTGAGAAAAGAGAAGGATTTTATCTCTTTTTTTGTTCCTCTAGGTATTCATAGAATCAATGGAGTTATGTGGTTTGTCTGTTTGTCTTGTACTTCACGCTACATCACTTTGTAGATTATTTTTGAGTTTTTTCCTTAAAACCAAAGTCGACTAAGAATACAAAATGGCTAAGAACATATATGCCATCATGCTTGAACAAAATAAGCTGGATGGTAAGAATTACCAAGATTGGCTCAGGAATTTGAAGATCATCTTAGATTGGAAAAATTCCTCCTGATGTTGCACTTGATGGTAGTAGTAGCAAGGATAATAAGAGTCTCTAGAAATGGAATGATGACAATCTCTAAGTACGATACCTGATCCCTGCGAGCATGGTTTCATAAGTACAACATCAATATAAAAATATCATGCATACAAGTGAGATCTATCTTGACCATAAGCAATTATTCCAAGCGTCAGATAGATAACTGAGCTATATGATCTCTAGTGAGCTGTATGGCTGGATTTTGAGGGAAGGTGGCGATGTCTTGGAACATGGGCTTAAGATAAATTAGGGTATCGAGCATCTTGCTAACTTAGATCATGTCATAGATAGCGAGTTATATGAAAATCTTATCCTACATTCCCTAACTTCCTCATTCAACTAGTTTTGTGTCAATTATCTCTTGGTGAATAAGAGTCACACTTTAAGCGAATTGGTAAACTTGCTTAAGAATGCCTAGGTAATGATCGGCAATTCTGATATGCCGGTGTTGGTTGCTCAACCATCCTTATCTTATCCCAAGGGATTGAAAGGTTCTAAAGGAAAGAAGAAGGTTGGATCAAATATAACTAAGGCTAAGGGAGGGACAATCGAGAAAGGTCTCAGTAAAGCTAGTTTGAATAAGAAGAACACATGCTTCAATTGCAACTAACCTAGTCATTGAAAGGACTTCAATAAGTATAAGATCGTTATTCTTGCAGTAGGTACTTTAATTTCAAATATTACTTCTGATTTTACTTCATGAGTGGTTGACACTACATGTGATGCACATGTTGTCAATGATTGATAGGTAATGCATCAAAGTAGAGATCTTCATCGAGGAGACATGACTGTGAAGCTGTGAAATAGCAAAAGAGTACATGCAGTGGTGATAGGATAGGTAGTATTATAATGTTATTGTTGTTTTTCAATTGTACTGCAAGATGTTTATTTTGTTCCAAATTTAACTAAGAATATTGTGTTTGTGCCTGCTTTCGATAGTTTGGGATATTTATTTTTGATAAAGGTTAGATATTTCTTTGTTTCACATAATGATTCTTACTATCAAATTGCAAAATTAACAAATAATTGTGTTGGAATATCTAGGCCATAGATCATATGAAATGTGAAGTGGAAGGAAAAAAATTAAAATATTTCTACAATCTATGCCTATACTTGCAGAACCCCGTATACTTAATTAAAAAGGAAATTTAGAAATTACACCAAGCGATTCACATTCTTAGCAAAAATTCTTTGGATGACCGGATCGTCCGTTGATCAAGGATGTTCAAAACCTTCTCTTCAAGTTTATCCACACCCAGCCTTGATGCGTAGATACACGATATAGTTTGATTCTCATATATTTTTTTTAGAACGAGATTAATAATATAGAACTAAAATATAATAAAAAATCTCAACACATGAAAGGAGAGAGGAGAAAAAATAAGAACACGATGATGTTCATGTCTTGTATATGCAGTGTTCTTAGTTGTTTATTCTCTCTTTTGGAGATCAATTTATATTGATCCCTTAATCTCTCCTTATGGGCTTAGGAATCACACACTTTATGGGTTTAGGAGTCCAACTCCAATGTGTTGGGACTATCTTCAAGGCTAGAGCTTAAGTGGTCTTCTTGGGCTTAATTAATTTCTGTAATTAAAGCCATAAGCCCAAAATACTACTCCCAATTAATTATTTTATTCTTTGATTATTTAGGCCTGATTAATTATTTGTCGAACAAATAAAATTAGCCCAATAATTAATTCTCTACATGATTAATGGATTACTTGGCTCAAATAATTAATTTGTACAACAAATATTATTTAATCCAATAATTAGTTTATCAATGTATAATTAATTATATATCTTTGTTCAAACACACTAGAATCTGGTTATACATGTGATCCATTAGGTTCATCAATTTACTCAGTCCAAGAGCAAACAATTCAATTGCAAGATTAATTAATCCATTAATTAAACACATTTGGATATCCCAATCTTTATGTGCTCAAGACATCCCTTCGTTCATATCCAGTAAACACTACTAGAAAAACTCATAAGCAAAAGGTGGCTTCAACTTGCGAACCTTTCATTTGTAGTTACTGCTTAGATACCGTTCATTTGCTCGGTTCTCTGATTAATATCTCGAGCTTGGTTATTTAATACTAACTCATGATTACACTAATAACTATAATAATCCTCACAAATTATATCAATTAATTGTCCTATAATGATATCTCATCTCTCATGTTCTGGTCTGGTACCTTACGCAAGGTCTTCATTGGATACGACGAGTGCAAGAAATAAAGAGAAACAGTCCCAACAAATTAATCTGCAGGCCGACGAATTCTATTTAGCCAATACATTGATCGTAAACATAGTTCCACCATAATAAATGAGCCCTCATTTGGCCTCTTAAGAGAGGTTTAAGGAACTCGTCAAATACACAACTTTTCTCATGCAAGATCACATGCATGCGTACATGTAACGACTAATTAAAGCACCTACAAAAATCATAACCTCATTTTTCCTGTTGCCACTCTGGTTACCAATTGGTTTGAGTTTTGATACAAAATTAGTTCAATGTGATCGTTTGGTACGAAGATCACATCCACTAGCCTACGTTGTGTCTCAAACCAATATTTATGGTACGGGATATCCACTCTCACATTAACATATCGGTCAATACAAGTCTATCTGAATTTTGCAATATCTCTTCTCGTAGATTATATAACTTAGAACATTTTTTATCTCAACCACCAAGACTTATTTCATGACCACTAGCTTATGCATGACCAAGTCTCCTAGTTACCAAGATCATGAGATTTCAATATCATATAAAATGTAAACACATATAGATAGAATAAAGAAGAAATTCCATAAACTTATATTTTTATTTATAAAGAATGTACTTAGAATTTTTCATTTAGGTCAGTCTAATAGTTGGCTGCCAAAATACATATTCATACGTCTTCCTCTTGCCCTATGCTTGTAAGAAAAACTTCGAGTAATTCTTTGTTTAGTGGGTCCACTATATTTTTGGTTGGGGCTATGTGGTCCATCTTCACGTCCCCTCTATTAATGATTTCTCGAACAAGTGACAACACCTGAGTATGTGTGCTTAGGTCATTGATGAGATTTTGGCTCCTTGGCTTATTCTATCGCACCATTGTTGTCACTATAGACCAAAACCATTTGAGCACTGCTAGGTACCCTGCACAATTCTTGGACGAATCCTTCATCCAAACACATTTCTCGGTTGTATCCGATGCAACTATATATTTTGCTTCGGTGGTAGAGTTCATGATAGTGGCCTGCTTAGCTAATCGCCAACTGACCGCCCCACCATTGACCTAGAATACATATCCTAGTGTAGATTTGTAATCATCCACATCAGACTAGAAACTTAAATCCGTAGATCTTTTGATGACCAACTCATCTACCCTGTAAACTAAAAAGAGATTGTGAGTCTTTCTTAAGTACTTGAGTATGGTCTTCCCAACTTTCCAGTAGGCCTCGTCCCAGATCACACTGATAGCGACTAGCCACTCCAAGTGCATACACTACATCTTTCCTTGTACAAAGCATTGCATACATGATGTTTCCCATTGCCAAAGCATACGGGACATGCTCCATCTTCACTCTCTCCTCATCTATCTTGGGAGACATATTTTTGGAGAGTAATACGTTTTACCATTTCAGAAGATCGCCTCATTTGGAATTCTCCATTCAGAAGCATTTGACAACCTTGTCAATGTACTGGTAGGGGTGGGAAAATATTAAAATACATGTGTACAGCACTTACCGCAAATATAAAAAATATCAAAATTTTAGATATACCGAGATTTTTGGTACAATATGGTACCATACCGAAAATTTTTGGTACGGTAACGATATGAAAAAATAAAATTTTTGGTATACCAATATACCGAATATTGTTCGGTATACCTGTATTTCAGTATACACTTACCAAAATACCAAAATATTACTCCCTAAATATTATAATTTATTATTTTTAAATTTTTATACAACCCAAAGAGTCAAAGACCTCAAACCCGAATTTGTCCCCCACCCACCCACCCACCCCATTCGGCAGTCTCCAACTCCAAACGTCTCCATGCCCCTACCCCTATCCCCCACCTCCACCCCCACCCCCACCCCCAGGTCACCACTCATCACCCCAACGCCCCAACCCCCTCTCATCATGCACCCTCCAGCTCCAGCGCCCCTCCCATCCCAATCCCCTTGGCCCGCAGCCCACATCCCCTTCCCACCCTGCATACTGGAGCCCAATACCCGTAGCCCACAGCCGACACCTTGTACCCGCACCACAGAGGCCCAGGTCATAGCTCCCCGCTCTCCCAACAAGGTAACATCAATTTCTCATTTTATTAGGATTTTGAGCAAGTTCATATTTTTTATAAGTACAATTTTTGCTTAAGATAAGGTAACAACATACTTTTATTATTGTTTTAAGTTTTTTAGATGCAAGCATTTTTATTATCATACCTTTTCAGAATTGAACACAAAACTATTTTTGGATCGATGAATGTAGATGTTATTTAGATGGAAATGGGGCTTCAATGTGTGTAATATGATTGTGTGATTGATGAGAGTACAAGTTTGGAAATTAATTGGTCGCTTGTTTGGGGAATGTATATGCTAATTGTTAGGAAATTGCTCGGTAGGTAGATAGAAACTTTTCCAAAGTTTAACACTAAATCCAAATATATTAGATAATATTTTTGGAAATTTTATTAAGTTTTTAGTACATTTTCTATTTTACTATTTTTGTAAATTTGTTTCTACATTTTTGGTATTTTGCCTATTTTCTCTATAACACTTCTAATTTTCTTGCCGATCATGTCAGTAGTGACATGACATCTTGAATGAATTGAATTTTAAGTAGCCCAAGTTTCAATTAATAAATTCTAAAGTCATAAAAGGAAAAAATAAAAAAAAGATAGCAAGAGTTATTTGATTAGAAAAATGTTGGAAAGTAAAGAATGTGAAGATGGAGCATGTTACATTAGAATGACTTGTAAGTTTCCACAAGAAACAATCCAAAGGCGGATTTGACCATAAGACTCAATAGTTGTGCATTCAATTATGTGGGTAGCAGTTCTTTATTATTGGCAAATTATTTAATGACATTACTATAATTGCTAAGAATATATTTGCCTCGGATTGGTTGAGTGCGTGATAATGTTTTTCCTAAAAAAATTAAATTATGTGTGAGTTTAGAATATTAGTTATATACTATTTTGTGGACTTGATGTTTATGATGAAGAATGTTGATGAACTTTCAAGGCTATTTTACTTTTGCAGGATGGAATGTGAATCTTCTCATTCACTACCAAGTCCATCTGAAACACCAAACACAATAGAATTTGAAACACATAATGAGTCTACGAGTTGGAAATGAACAAGAAAAGAATCCAAATCAAAACCTCCTATAGCTAATAGGGTAAGAAGTCCATATTGGCCGCATTGTGAAAATACGACAAAGAAGTGGGATGATGGGAGTGTAAACCAAATAGGGATATGCATCTTTTGTAAACAAAAGATATGAGTGGCTTCTGGAAGTACTAATGGGTTAAAAACCCACTTGGAGAGGAGGTGCAAGATGAGTCCACTTTATGAAGTGAGTAAGAGTGAGAAAGGTCAAACTGTGTAGACGAATGAGACTACAAGGAAAGGAAGTGCCTTGGTTCCTCATACTTTTAATAAAAATGGTGTGAATTGAAGGTTACAAAGTATTTGATTATCGATAAATGTCACTACGGGGTGTCGAAGAAAATGGAATTGTAAGTCTTTTACATGAATCGCAACCACGATTTAGAATCACTGATCGAAAGAAAGTTGTAGGTATGGTTTATTGTTTGTTTCTAGCTAAGAAAGCTAAGATTCAAAGTGTGATTAGTGGTCAAAGGCTGAGTATCACCACTAATACTTAGACATCCATTCAAAATATAAATTACATGGTCATCACAACCCACTTTTTGGATAGTGATTGGAAGTTGCATAAAAGAATAATTCTTTTCACAAAAATCACTATTCATATCGGGGAAGAAATTGGAAAGATAGTTGAAGATTGTCTGAGGGAATGGGGGATAGAAAAAATATTTTTGATTGATGTAGATAATGATTCTTCCAATGATAGTGCGATTGATTACTTGAAAAAAAGAATAAAAAGTGAAAATACATTGTTGTTTAAAGGGAAGTGTTTGCATTTGAGGTGTGCTTGTCATATACTTAATTGCTAAGGATGGTTTCAAGGAGCTTAATTTTTCAATTAAAGATATAAGGAATGTTGTTGTATTTAATTCATTCTTCCCTTTCTAGGTTGAATAAATTTAGGGAATTTTCCATGATGGCCGAATTTTTCCATACGTCAACGTACGTATGGATGTTAAAACTAGGTGAAATGCAACTTATAAAATGCTTGACGTTGCATTAAAATATAGAAGGATGTTTGAAAGGATGGTCAAAGAATGGTTTTATTTTATGAATTATTTTTGTGAAAAGGATGAAAAGGGTACAGAAAGGATAGGGCCTCCAATTGAAGATGACTGGGAGAAAGAAAAAGCTTTTGTATAATTTTTGAAAAAAATCTATGATGCCACTTTAGAGTAAAGTGCAACAAAAACTCCTACCTCCCAATTGATTTCTCAATCAATGATTGCACTACAAATTGAGATTGAGAAAAGGAAGAATGATGATTTGGGTCCAACTCTTAAAAAGGTTGCAAGGGCAATGAAATTGAAATTTGACAAGTATTTGGGGAATAAGAGTTATATGAACCCTTTGGTTTTCATTACCAATATTTTGGACTCAAGAAATATGCTCAAATGATCAAAGTTAGCATCAAGAAATTGGAAGGTGCTTCTACAATGGCCCAAGAGTTCATTGATAAAGTTAAAAAATATTTGGTGACTTTATGGATGGATTATAAGGGAATTTATGATAGCTTGAATATTGAGAGACGAAGTATGCAAATAGAGTATGATGGTGGAGATTATACTAATAGTGGTGGTGGTGGTCTTTGGGATGAATTGTTCAATGAAGTGGAAGGACAAAATGAAGAAGAACAACTTTGAGAGACATCAAATGAAGTGGATAAGTACCTAGCTGATGAGATTAAAAAACAATCTAATCAGTCTTTCAATATTTTGGAGTGGTGGAGAGGAAGTGAAACTAGGTATCCAATTCTTTCAATTATTGCCAATGATATTTTTGCAATTCCAAGTTCAATAGTTGCTAGTGAGTCTGCTTTTAATTTGGGCAAAAGGATTTTAAAAGTAGTTTGAGTCCTAACATTGTGGAAGCATTGGTGTGTACTAATGATTGGCTTAAAGCGGAGGTGCTAAACTTTTATAAGGGTCCAAACAATGATGACTTTAAAAATTACAAGGAAATTGAAGAAATTGAAAATAGTAAGATTTTGTTATTCTTTAATTAAGTTTACAATTAAAAAATTTATCTATTATTATTAATTTTATATGAAGCGTGTTAGTACTTTTCAATGCTTATTTTACAGCCGCAAATTCCCATCAAAATCATTCTCAAACTCCGGCCTCTACTTTTTCTATAGTATAGTTTGAAAAGTAAAATTACATTTATATTTATTTACTTTAACTCCACTATTTTAAGTTTTTAACAAGTTAATTTATAATTTTTGCAAGTTTTTTGAGATGTTGTTATGTTTAAGTTTGAAAATATTCTGTATTATTGTATTCGACATTAATTGTATTTTTATTATATTTTTTGGATTGGATTGTATGATGTCTAATTGTTGGAAACTTGGAGTGTTGGATTATTTTTAAATATATGTTGTGTTGGATTGTTTGGAATTTGGGAAATGAATTGTTAGGTATGAAACAGTATACTGAAATTTTCGATATCAAACTGTATATCAAAAATTTTGGTATGAAATGGTATGCTGAAATATGGTATGAATCGGTGTACCAAAATTTTTAGTATGAAACAGTATGCTGAAATATTGGTATGAATCAGTATACCAAAAATTTCGATATGAAACGATATGCCAAAATATCGGTATAAAACGGTATACCAAAATTTTGGTACAGTACTATGTGAGTGGTGTGTTATATCAAAATTTTGGTATACCGGTATTTCAGTATACCAAAAGTTTTTGTATATCGATATTTTGGTGTACCAAAAGTTTCTGTATAATATCTGTATGAATTTTTGATATACCAAAATTCAGTACGATATACGGTCAGCGTAAAATGTTCAGCATATCGTACCACCACCCCTATGTACTGGGCTTGGGAGAGTCCCAGCAATCTCTTCAAGCGGTCCCGGAATATTTTAATACCTATGACGAAGTTCACATCTCCCAAATCCTTCATGGAGAACTGGATGGGTAGCCACTTCTTGCTCAAGTTCATCTCTTCTTTATTGTTTATTTTTAGAAGAATATCATCGACATAAAGTGCTAAGATTTGCACCAAGCTCCCACGAGCCTTCGTGTACACACACAGTTCATGCATATTTTCGATGAATCCATATCCCTTTATGACTTCATCAATTTGTATGTTCTAACTTCAGGAGGCTTGCTTAAATATATAGATGGATCTATTAAGCTTGCAGACCTTATCTGCGCTCCCATTGGATGTGAAACCCCATTGGATGATCCATGTAGATCTCCTTTTTAATGTCTCCATTAAGGAATGTGATCTTCACATCCATCTGTCATATCTCATAGTCATGATATGCAATAATGGCAAGTAGAATCCAAATAGACTTAGGCATCGTACAGGAGAGAATGTTTCCTCAAAGTTGATTCTCAGCCTCTGATATAACATTTCGCTACTATTTTTGCCTTATACATAGCTACGTTTTCATCCACACCTAGTTTGTGCTTGCATATCCACTTACATCATACGAGCTTGGCCCAAGGAGGAAAATTAACAACTTCCAAACTTGGTTTGAGTGCATGGAGTCCATCTCAACCTTCATCGCTTCTTGCCATTTCCTGAAGTCCTTATTCAACAAGGCTTTCTTATACGTCCTCAGATCACTGTCTGCCTCTTCGATGTCATCGATAAGGCCACTGTATCTTTCTGGAAGGTATGAAACCCTTTTGGATCTCCTTGGAAAGTGTTTATTCGATTGTGAAGGAAGTTTTGTTGCTTCCACAATATGTGGTATTGGTTTTTGATCTTGAACACACACAAAATCCACAAGTTGTTTTTAATTATTTCCATTCAACGAAATTTGTTCCTCTAGAAATTTCGCATTTGACAAACGCTTTATGATCCTCTGGATGATAAAGTAATACCCTTCAATTTCCTTAGGGTATCCCACAAACTTATATAATCTAGATCTTGAGTCTAATTAGTCGCCAACAAATTGCATGACATATGCATCTCATCCCCAAATCCTCAAGTAAGAATAAATGTGAACCTTCTTATGCCAATACTCATAAGGTGTCTTTGAGACCAACTTGGAAGGTGCTATGTTTAGCATCTTCAATATTGTCTCGAGGTCATAACCTCAAAGGAATGAAGGAAGATCAGCTGAAGCCATCATCAAGCATACCATGTCCATCTGTGTACAATTTTCTCCTTTTGGAAACAACATTTAGTTGCAGATTATAATGAGAAGTCCACTCTGACAAGATCCCTTGATCTTTTAATTAGTTTCTCTACTTCATTCTGAAAATCTTTGAATTTATAGAAAGTTTCAGACTTGTACCTTATGAGATATGCGCTCCTATACCAAATATGGTCGTCAGTAAATGTAATAAAATAAGAATATCCTCCTCGTGCTTCAACATTTAGAGGACCGCATATGTCTATATGAACCAAGTCCAATAGACCTTGTGTACATTCCATCTGGCTGCCAAATAGAAGTTTAGCCATCTTCCCTGCAAGGCAAGATTCACAAGTTGCCATCTTATTCAGTTCGGCTGAAAAGTTTCTGATGAGACTAATTCTCGTAATCTCCTTTCAGAGATATGACCTAAACGTGCAAGCCATATATATGCATTGTTACTACTTAAGAAGCATTTTCTTGTTGTTATTTATAGTAAATATTCTCGTTGTCAATACATGAGAGGAGCGAGAAGAGACAGAACGAGAAGAATATGATGATGTTTATATCTTAATAAACATAGTTCCACCGTAACCAATGGGCCCCTATTTGGCCTCTCAATAGAGGTTTAAGGAACCCGTCAATATATGGCTTTCCCAATGCATGGCCACATGCATGCGTACAGTCTAAAGACTGATAAAACACCTATAAAAATTAGAACCTCACTTTTCCTATTGCCATTGTAGCTACCAAATGGTTCGAGTTCTTATACGGATCAATTCAAAGTGATTATTTATGACGAACATTACATCCACTCCTAGAGTAACGTACCACTAGTGCATGCTTATCTGAATCATACGATATTCCTTCTCATAGATTCTATGACTTAAAAAATTTATAACCACTAAGACTTATTTCATGACCAAAGGCCCGTGCATGACCAAGTCTCCTAGTTGCCGAGATAATGGGATTTCAATATCATGTAAAATGTAAACACAAATAGATACAATAAAGAAGAAATGTCGTAAAATTCTATTTTTATTTATAAAGAATGTACTTGGATATGTCTTTAAGACACACCTAAGAGTTGGCTGTCAAGGCACGTTTTTTACAAATTGTACGTCTTGAATAATGAATCACAATCACTAAACTTGAAACAATTTTTTTCTTAAGTAGTAACAACGCATGCATGTGGCAAACACGTTTAGGTCATATATCTAAAGGGAGATTATGCAAGTTGGTCTCATCAGGTTAAGTAATGAATCTAAGGGGTTACATACATAACCATATTCTAGTGCATTGGAACGAAGAAAAAATAATCAATCAATCATGGATGAATTAATTATTAGGCTAGATAATAATTGTTGAAAAATTAATTATTTGAGTCTAAGCAATTAAATGATCATGAAGATAACTAATTATTTGACTAACTGTATTTGTTGGAAATATAATTAATTAGGTTCAAATTATGATAAAGAATTCAATAATAATTGGGAGAAGTATTTTGGGCTTATAAATTATTTATAAAATTCAATTAATACCCTACACATGGAAATTAAGACTCTTAAACCCATGACGAAACCTAAGGGGATCTCTATGAATAGATCCCCAAAGAAACAATTAATCATTCAATTGAGAACACAAGAAAGGAATGACTCTTTTTCTTGTTGTGTTCTCTTTTCACTCTGGTAACATATGTTAAGATTCTCAATTATATTTTAATTATAGATTATTTCTCTTCTTCTATACAAATATACGAAAGTCAAACTACATTGTATGTTTACACATCAAGGCTGGGTGTGGATAAACTAAGAGAGGGGGTTTCAAACATCTTTGATCAACGTACGATCCATTCATCTAAGGATTCTCACTAAGAATGTGAAATCTCTTGGAATAATTGATAAACCTTTAATTAAAATTATGTATACGGGGCTATGCAAGTTTAGACATAGATCGTGGAAAGAATTTTAATTATTATTTTCATTGCGTATTTTATATGATCTATGACCTAAATATTCCAACAAACAGTGCATTTTTGGAGTCCCCCTCTCTACCAACGCCCACCATTGTAATTAGATTTTGTTGTAATCATAATTACATTAATATAATCCAAGCTTTTAGCTTTTAATTCAGTTGTTCATAGTGCCACTAATGCATCATCGAGATGCATCATCGAGTGGGATTGCATCGCAATAGCACAAGTCAGATATAGTCGATTGTTTCAACTATTAGCTGGAAGATGCTCTATTTTTATTTGTTTGTTACAAGCACCCAGTGACACACCATTAAGGATGGAGGGAATTTTCTCATGGATGATTTAGTGTATATATATATATATATATATATATATTTTTTTTTTTTTTCTTAAATTTTCTCAGTATTCCTCTTCTTGGTTTAGTTATGTGAGATTTCATGCCTTGGTGTTCCGTCCACACCTTGTGTGACCTACACATCTTGTGCTACTTTCATGCTTTATGCGGTCTCCGATCTCCGTTCTTCAATAAATCTTTTTGAGTTTCTTTTGTTGCTCTTAGAGTCTTTCTAATTTTTCTAGTAGTTGTGCAAACAATTATGGTATTTAAAAAAAAGATGATTCATTGGCTATATCTACACTAATATAATAACGAAATCACTTATAAATAATAAAATCACGCCAAAAATTATTTTCCACAACTAATTTTTTTGCAATTTCATGTAAAAGAAAAAATTAAAGGATTGAAGGTATCAGCTTGTGATCAGGTGTAATCTCTCTCTCTTCTTTTTTTATTTATTTATTTATTAATTTAGCAAAATATTTTCAAATATTTAAAATGCAAAATAAAAATTTTCTTTCTTATAAGTTTTATTAAATAATATATTAAATTAATCATTTTTTTCTAGATCTTTGATTTCATGCATATTTCATATTTAAAATAAGATTTTGGATAAGAAAAATAATTTTTTTTAATTTATGTATATATTATTTGGATTATTTGTATTGAATTTGGGATAAAAATACAAATTAAATAAAAAAAAATCTAAAATTATTTTATATACAATAATCAACTTTTTATTTTATTAATCTTAGTTATATTTTATAAATGAATATATTTTTTTTATCATTATAACTATAACTAGATGGATTCCCGTGCAATGCATAAGGTAAAATATATTTTATTATATCAATAATATATGATAAAATTATTTTATTATTATAAATGTATACATAATAATCATTTATATCAATTATGATTATATAAATATTATGTGATTTGTCTTCCGCTTTTAATTTCTATTGCATTGTTATTCTCTTCAAAGTTATTTTTTATTAAATAATAATTGCATGACATTTCAAAGTGAATTTTAGAATGTTATCAAACTCAATGTAAAAAATTTAACTCGCTAAAATCTATTAAGGTGAAACAATCAATTATCATATAAAATAGATTATATTATAGTAGTGTTAGTTTTATAAGAATATATATTATTAGATTGAATCCATATAAAAAATTAACACATATATCAAAATAAGAAATATATTATTTATTCAAATCCAACATATATACCAAAATAACAAAATAAATTACTCAAGTTATAAAAAAACTATATTCAATACATAAATTTCATATTTTAAATATAACTATTTATTTTTAAAAATGTAATATTAGTGTCAAATTAAAATCACAAAAAGAGAATTAATTTGATATATCATACATAAAAAATAGATTAAAATCGAAAAAATTATTTGAGTTTTTAAATTTTAGTAAATATAAAAAAATAAAAAAAAGGTGAGAAAAATAGTCATATTAATGAATTACAGAGTCACATGTCAAAAAATGGAGAATATTTTTTTTATATATTATAAAAAAGGATAAAAAGAATAGCAACTGCCTGCCACTACTCATGTTCCCATTCTTTTTACTTCTCCCTTTTTTTTTTTTTTTTTTTTTTTTTTTTTGGGTTTATTAATTTGTAAAGATGACATGTGACAAAATCTAAAAATTAGTTATTCTTTCTTTTATATAGAGAGGATACCACACCAGTCTGTTTGTAATAAAATTCAACTATTTCTCAGCTTTCAAATTTGAAGAAAATATTGACAGCTTTTTGTTTTAAAAAGAAAGGAAAAGAGATTAGCCTCTGAATTTCACGCACGTCGGATATACGCTTACTTCACGTGCGCAAGTAGGAGATGAGAAAATAGACATCTTTTGCATCTTATAGTTTTTTCTTTCTTTCTCTTTTAGTAACGGTTTGAAAACTCGCTTTTTCCCTTGAGCTTGCATGTTGCTAGCTACCTGCTTTGAATTCCATTTCCCTGTGATTTCTCTTTTCACAAGAAAATGCCATCCTATCCAACTTTCAGGCATTAAGATACGTTCGGATTCTTTCTTTTGATATTATTTCCTCACCTTCTTTTGAGAGGAAGAAAGCTGGAGAATCAGTTGCATGAATAAGACTTTATTCGTGGTGGAGTTCAAAATCATCCAATAAGGTGGTCCACTCCGATCCTTGATAGTAGGTGGGGGCCAAAAATTGTAGAGGAGCAGGATCCGAAGCGATCTTTTACCATTACCGTTCCGAGGGTGAAGAGAAGACTTCTTCTAACTCGTATTTGCTAGTAGTGAATGATATCTATATATATGAATAACATTTTTGTTTCTTATTCATTTTTTATGAATAATAGATGAAATTAATACTTTGGGATGAATGTAGTAATTTTTTTATACAAATTATATTTTTTTAACTACCAAAAAGAAATAAAATACTTAATATTATTAAATTTTGATTTATTTAAAATTATTTTAATCCTATTGATTATAATTCTTTGTACATACATGTTCTTCCGCCTTTTGATATAAAAAAAATCTCTAACCATAAAAAAATGTTATATAATATGGGTGACCCAATAGGCCCTCCAAAAAAATAAAATAAAGGGTAAGTTTCTTGTGCATAAAATGTATCATGCAAAATTATAGTATTAATTGTTTAATTAAAAAAATATTTTTTAATTAAAAAGTATGATTATTTTTTTAAAAATAAAAATTCAGTAAATATACTAATTTGAACGAGCACTTGATACATATAAGTTTTTGTGTAGAATAAAGGAGTGAAATAGAATAAGAATTAAGAGGAGGGAAAAGTGCATTGACACATTTTTTAACAACCCACGAAAAAAAGAAAAAGGTGAAATAAAATAGTGACAATTAAAATTCAGATAAGGATTTGAAGCCCCACCTTTCATTTCCCTTTTGTTCATTACCCACATTCACAGCTAAAGAGTGCGGAGGGACTGAAGTATCGTTAACATAGGATAGAGTCTCGGGGGATTTCTTCCTAATTGCCCTTCTGCGGTTGGTTAATTCTCATATCCGCTAAGGTATAAAAATTCTGTCGTAATTTCTGGCCACCTCTGCTTTCAATTTCTTGATTCTGGTTTCCTGACAGATTGCAGGGTTATTTATGTTTGATAACATTGTCCCCATAAATTTGGTGTTTCATTATTTGGAAATTGTTTTTCCTGTTAACTAATGGTGCATTGGTTATTGAAAATTCTGTTCGATCAAAATTACCATTTATGAACGGATATACTTTCTGCTCGGTTGAGTCGTTTGAATAGGATGGGTCATTTATTGTATAAATGAAACTTTTTTGATAGGAGTGGAAAAATAGTTGTGCTGATTTAAAGAGGAAAGAATTACAGCTTTTATAGGTTTCTCAAGCTTTTTCCCATAACTTTTTATTTATTTATCTGTTTTATTCATTCTGCTTGCATCTTGTTTAGTTTTAAAATGAATTGTTTTATATTTTAAGCATCCTGTAAATTTCCAAAATTGAGTTCACATATATTAATATGTAAACCAATTAGGACCTCATTCATTTCATTGTTCTTCAATAACATGATGTTTCTTCAAGTCTACTATGTTATAGCTACCAAAACTTTTCAGTTTTACAATGCTTACAATTTGTGCAAGAAAGTCATTTATTTTCAGGTTTGAAGGTTTAATCAAGGCAGGGGAGTAATTATGAATATTTTTTCCCCTACTTGTGTCCCAGGTGATGAAATTGATGAATGATTATATTTGTCAGTGATAGTTCCTACTTACACTTCAATATGGCTTCTTCAATTCCAAGCTCCCCAAACATTGCTTCACTTACTCCAGCTGTTGCCTTTAAAACAACAAAGAGCAACTTGTTATCAAGACGCGGCATCCCAAGGAACCTTAGCAAGCAAACATTACCATCCCAAAAACATACACTGCCTTTCTCAACATCAGTGAGATTGTTTCCCCAATTTCAGATTGGGTGCATTCTAAAGCCCAACCTAAGAACTCACACGCCAGCTGCTGCTGGTACAGATGTTGCTCTGGAGGAGACGGATTTGTCTCCGGCAGATAATGAAGCTTCAGTGGGGTCCTCTGGTGCTCCAGAAAACGGTGGAGAATCATCTGCCACACCAGATACCAGCCCGATTAAAGCTAAACGTTCAAGAACTGTCAGAAAGAGTGAGATGCCTCCTGTGAGGAATGACGAGCTTATTCCTGGAGCAACTTTTACTGGAAAAGTTAGATCGATCCAACCATTCGGTGCTTTTGTTGACTTTGGCGCTTTTACTGATGGGCTTGTTCATGTTTCTCGGTTAAGCGATAGTTTTGTGAAGGATGTTGCTAATGTAGTGACTGTTGGACAAGAGGTGACTGTAAGATTGATTGAGGTGAATCAGGAAACGGGCCGAATATCCTTAAGCATGCGTGACAGTGATGACCCCAACAACGTGCAGCAACAGAGAGATGCTCCAGCTGGCAATGATAAATCTAGACCTCCACGAAAGACAGGTCAGAAGTTCAATCAAAAGAGCTCAAAGTTTGTCAAGGGACAAGATCTTGAGGGGACTGTCAAGAATCTAACCAGAGCTGGTGCGTTCATTTCTCTTCCTGAAGGCGAGGAAGGATTTCTGCCTACATCGGAAGAAAATGATGAGGGGTTTGTGAACATTATGGGTGGTTCTTCACTGGAAATAGGGCAAGAAGTAAGTGTTCGAGTTTTGCGCATTACTAGAGGACAGGTAACGTTAACGATGAAAAAGGATGAAGATGTTGGGGAGTTGGATGCCAAGCTCAGCCAGGGTGTGATACATACAGCAACTAACCCTTTTGTCCTTGCTTTCCGTAGCAACCAAGACATCTCTGCATTTTTAGATGAAAGGGAAAAGGAGAATAAAGTAGTTGAGAAAGCAGATGCTATCGTTAAGGATGTAGACACATTGGTCACCATAACAGAAGACACTTCATCTGAAGCCTTGGACAAAGAGGACCCTGAAACTAAAGAGATCAATGATGAAGCTGTGGCATCTGGGGAGGTAGCTGATCTTTCATCTGAGATTGTTGAAGATGTTAAAGAGACCGTCATTAGTGATGCTATAGAAGATGAAGAACAAAGTCAGAATCAAGATACTGCATTACCTTCTGCCACAGAAAGTAATCCCGAGCCATCTGGAGGTCCCTTATCAAATGATACAACTGAAAGAGAAGGAGAAACGCAGTTATCTGGAGAACGAACTGATGAAACATCGAATACAGCTGACAGTGTAATAGCCAAAGATGAGGACCAAACAAGAAAAATGATAGATAGTATATCTGTCGAGCAAGATGAAGAAGAAACTGGTACCTTAAAGCTTGAGAAAGATGATAGTAATGTGAGCTCAATTTCACAAATTGATTCTCTTGATCCCGAGGCCAAGCCCACAGGTGTGTCACTAACTCTCTCTTTAGTTCAGGTAAATAGATTAGAAAGCTTTTTTGTCAAAAAACAGACTAAGTATTATCTTCTGCATGCAGAAAGTCTGGCTAGCGAAGATGTCAGTGACAATCTGCAGGCTGTAAATGAAGTGGAAACTCAATCATCTGCTGATCCTCCACAAAATGGAAATATCTTAAATCCAAGTGAACAAAGTAGTCATGCTTCTTCAAAAGAAACGTTAGGAAAAGGTCTTGGCTTCATCCTTTTCTTATTTATTATTCATGCATATATTATCATGTTTGTGAATTGAAAGTTTTCTTGTGAATTTTACTTCATTTAGTCTATGTGATTATTAAATATATATATATATATATATATACACATGATGTTCAATAAACAGTCTTATTGTATTTCCTATTTTCTGAGATGAGAAAACTGATTTTGGCTGGGTATATGGCATTGGTATAATTGTGAGAGTGCAAATCACCATGCTTCGATCTACTATATACTGTACTTGTTGATAAACTATTCTACATAAACTATCTGACTGAATTCTAAGAAATTAGTTAAAATATCTGTGATCTACTGTATATAAAAAAGTACTTTGAAACACCACCAAGGGTCTTCTTTCATTTTGAACATATCAAAAGAGAAAGGTCATTATTATCGTTTTTTTCAACTATTTTTTCTTCATTGAATTCTAAATATTTGTCCTGCCTACTAAGATCTTGTGGCACTGGATTGCAGCTGCTATATCACCAGCCCTTGTGAAACAGTTGCGGGAGGAAACAGGAGCAGGAATGATGGACTGCAAAAAAGCGCTGTCTGAGACTGGAGGAGACATAGTCGAAGCTCAGGAATACCTCCGCAAGAAAGGTTTAGCTAGCGCTGATAAGAAAGCCAGTAGGGCCACAGCTGAAGGGCGAATAGGTTCATATATCCATGATAGCAGGATTGGTGTCCTAATAGAAGTAAATTGCGAAACAGATTTTGTTGCACGAGGTGACATTTTCAGAGAACTGGTTGAAGACTTGGCCATGCAAGTGGCTGCATGCCCCCAAGTACAATATCTTGATACCAAAGATGTCCCACAACAGATTGCTGAGAAGGAGAGAGAAATAGAAAGTCTCAAGGAAGATTTGTTGTCGAAACCCGAGCAAATTAGATCCAAGATTGTTGATGGGCGCATAAGGAAGAGGCTGGAGGAACTTGCCTTACTGGAGCAGCCATTTATCAAGGATGATAAGGTAGTGGTGAAGGATTGGGTGAAGCAGGCAATTTCAACTATTGGAGAGAACATAAAAGTCAAGAGATTTGTCCGATACAACCTTGGAGAAGGTCTGGAAAAGAAAAGTCAAGATTTTGCTGCAGAGGTTGCTGCCCAGACTGCATCATCTAAGTCAGTTTCCACATCCGTAAACCCTGAACCTGCTGCTGCTGCTGCTGAAATCAAAGAAACCATAGAGGAGTAAGTAGATGGTCTACTTTTCGGTTAGTTGTACAACTTGCTGCATGCTTATTGATTCTAAGTACACAGGTCATGGTAACTAGCTTTTGTGGATGGCAATAGTACCAGTACCCCTACTGTTTTTTTTTAGCTGCATCTTGATTCTTTGACATATGTTTTATTTCCAGCTGTCCACAGTCTTAGATGATGTAAGGAATGAATTTCTTGTCGAAAAAGTTAAAAGAGCAATTTTTAAGTTTTGAGAGTTGGTGTTTTACTTGTGAACTATCATTTTAAATTTTAACTTAATACCTTAAAAAATCTTGTGTCTTCATTATGTGTTGTACCTATGTGCTGACATGTTTGAGGGGGGCCTAATATAGGCCTCCAAAGGTTTTAATTTCAGCTGCATTGGTTAAACAATTGCGGGAGGAAAGTGGAGCTGGAATGATGGATTGCAAGAAAGCTCTTGCTGAATCAGGAGGAGACCTTGCCAAGGCACAAGAGTACCTCAGGAAGAAGGGCCTTTCAGCTGCGGACAAAAAATCCAGCCGCGTAGCTGCTGAAGGGCGAATTGGATCCTACATTCATGATTCCCGCATTGGAGTCCTAATTGAAGTTAATTGTGAAACTGACTTTGTGGGTAGAAGTGAAAACTTTAAAGAATTGGTTGATGATCTAGCTATGCAGGTTGTGGCCTGCCCCCAAGTGCAGTATGTATCAATTGAAGATATCCCAGAAAGCATTGTTAGCAAAGAGAAGCAGTTGGAGATGCAGAGGGAAGATCTTCAATCGAAGCCTGAAAATATAAGAGAGAAGATAGTTGATGGAAGAATTACAAAGAGGCTTGGGGAGATGGCTCTTTTGGAGCAGCCCTACATTAAGAATGATAGTTTGCTCATCAAGGACTTGGTCAAGCAAACTGTTGCTGCTCTTGGGGAGAACATCAAGGTCAGGCGCTTTGTCCGCTTCACTCTCGGGGAGACAACAGGTGATGCAAAAGTTGAAGATTCAGTGTGAGGAGGATGGTTGAAGTAGCTGTTTTTGGCCTCTTTGTTTCTTTTTTTGCTGCAGCATAAAGCTTTTCGGAACCTATTTTTTTAAATGTCTAAATGTTAGAGAGGGAACATTGCTCAATTTTGTTGCAAAACTCGAAATTTTGTAGAAATTTATTTGTTGAATATAATTTGATGTCATCTTTATTCCAATTATGAAAAGGATGTTTCTAACATCTCATTTTACTCTACACCAAATTAAGCTTTTCGATGTAAATAAAACAACAAATATATCCTTATTTAAATACTTTGAATAAAAATGATCTCTCTGATTGTGTTAAGTAGATTTTTTTGGTACATTTAGTAATATTGTATGTTTATAGAAAATTGCATAATTTAAAATTCATGCAACGTATTAAGTTATTCTAATTTTTTAAATAATATTTTTTTACGGCAACTATTCGCATCTTATTTTTTTATTAACGCATTCTATTTCTAAATATACCTTACAGAGAAAAAACAAAAATTTCAAAATTTCTTAATTCAGTTCACTAATTTTAGTTATACCCTTTTTATTATATTTGTATTCGGCTATGTACTCATCAGTAGGATGATAGTGTGCCTAAACGCAATGCAACTGGCTTATATCTTGGAGCCATCCCCTTCAGGTAGTGTTTACTATGGCTATTCCATATTTATTTTAACTGTTGAAAAAGTTGTTCAAATTTAAGATCTCGAGATTGGTACAGAGCTCGAGTAAAAAAGGGTTGATAACGCGTTCGCTCGATATTGACCTGATATGTAATACCATGTTGTCCGACCCTGTGCAATTACCTTTTTACCCTTCAATTTGAACTAAAAATCACCAAATTTACCCCATTTCTAGAGATGTTAAACGAGCTAGTCATGTTGGTTTTGGGCTAGTCCTAACAGGTTTGCTGTTAATCGGGTCATTTTAGACGGGCTTGTATTATGATGAACCATACCCCGACCCTACCGGTTTTTCGGGCTAATCGGGCCACTATCGGGTTATGAGTCGAAATAGTCAAATTATATATTTAAATTTAAAATTTAAATTAAATGCATATTATACTCTATTTAAAATACAATTTTAGATAACATTGAAAAATTATATATTTTATAACCTTTATATCACTATACAAATTTTAAAGATTCAAACATTTAAGTGATATACCCTATTTCATGCTCTCAATTCTAGCTTTAAGAGCATTCACGTCATAAAATTTGAAATCATGTTACGTTTAAGTTCTAAATTTAAATGACAGTATCTAGAATCTTCTAGTAATTAAATATAAATTTTAATATGTTTTACTAAAAATCAAATATGGTATATGAAAAATAATTCAAAATGGTGTATATTATTAATTGGATATTAAGAAATAGACAAATAAGAAGAAAAGTTCGGGGTATCGGCTAGCCCTAACCCTAAGCAGGCTAGCCCTATAGAATTTCGAGGTAATCAGGTTCGGGCTAAACGGGCTGATTTTAAATGGGCTAATAAAATCAAGCCCTAACCCTATATTTTTTTGGGCTAAACGGGCCGGCCCGTCGGGCCATGGCCTTTTTAACATCCCTACCCATTTCACATACACCCACTTCACATTCTTCAGGAACCCTACCGCGGAGGATGAGTTGTACATTCTCCGACTGAGCAAACCTGCCTCCGGCCTCCGTCGTAGGTCCTACGAACTTAATCTGTATTTTTCTTAACTACGATTTTCACATCTTCTAATTTATTTTACTGTTATTTGTTTTGATGAAACAACGATTCGTGATTATGTGATGCTCTTGGAGAAATTTTCAAATTTATGCAATCATTCCTCTATGAAGGCTGCTTCGATGATTAAGGTAATATGTGTCCTAAATAATTTGTATAATTTTAGGGTAGATCGTCGTCTATACTTGGTCAGTTGTATCTTATAATTTGGGGTGAAATTGCGTTGCATCAATTAATGTCGCATTTCTCATATGTATTAACAACATCTCTCCCACGGTGTTTATAGCATACATAGATGGACAATAATGTTTGGATACCAGATTTATGTCTATTTTGAGTAGTTCACATTATTCTTCGGTAGTAATTTGTTGGGTCGAGGGCTCACGTGTATGTTTGAAGGGCCAAGTACATCATTTTGATACATTTATCTGCATTTTAAATTTTATTATCTCCCTACTTCTGCATTGCAGTATTTTTAATGTGAAATGCTTGTCCTTGTACAACAATAGAAATGCAAATTGTATGATTCTGTTGTGAAAGCTTTTGTAACTTGTCATGGCTGCTTAGTCCAATGTAGACCATGATAGAACAATAAAATATGTGCAATGTGAGGGGTAAGATATTCGGTCTGTATGTACACAAACCGTAGTAAAGTAGAATAGTTATGATGCACTGAGTATAATACTGTTGTCGTAATGTAGTGGTGAGGACTGATGACAATTTTGTGATCCTACTTTGCGAATGTTTGGGTGTTGGTCCTAAGTGTAAGACAAAATATTTACCCATGATTCCTGTTGTCCATTGATATATTTTTGCTGCTTAAGAATATAATTTGTTTGAAATTTTCTTTACACTCCTATGGACGAATGAATTACTAAATGAAATTAACAGTTCACATCTTCTTTTGAGTAATAAAATATTGTATAATTTATTAGGCTATAATACTTACATGGTGAGGTTGTGAATAGAGCAAATGAGTTTAATTGATTGTGACATTCCATTTATCTATGATTAATGAAATAGATATCATGGATCGAGTAAAATGTTTGAAATGCATTAAGATATGCTTGGATAAGTTCATATATGATCCCAAAGGCTTGGTAAGATATTTCATACATAGATTACAATATTTTTCATAGTGTTAATTCTTCTTAATTTGCATCACAATCATGTTGTTTATATAGTTTTTAATTATAAAACATTTCTTATTATTGTAGAGACTACCTCCAAAGTTTACAAGGAAAGTTGGTGGCATGGTTCCAAGTCCTATAATCCTTCATAATGACTTCGGCTCCCAGTGGACTGTATCCACTGCTCTAGATTACGAAGGTACGATACTGCTAACGGATGGATAGCCTAACTTCTGAGATGACAATAACGTCAAGCATTAGGATATATGTCTCTTTTATTATGATGGTGCTTGTAACTTTCATGTGATCATGTTCACGAGAAATGCGTGTCAGAAAATGCCTAGCATTGCACAAGGTTACGTGTGAATTACATATTTATGTTAAATATTAATCATCTCTTACAACATTTGGAGGAATTTGACCACTGAAATTGTTATGATCATGTGGGTCATTCTCAGCAAGGTGCAAAATGTAAGAGGTTCTTTAAGGTTTATTTTCCAAAGACAATAATCCAACCTGTTGTTCGAATGATATGTGGCTCACATAATTTTTTTACAAACTTTTGCTATCACAGTCTGACTGGCCCAATTATATTATTTATCTGTACAACTGTGCAATTAACATATCTTATATGCTCTGTTATGTGAAAGTAGTCATTATATGTGCACGCATAAAATGCAAATCCAGTATTACATAGCTTTGTGCATATTTGGTCAGTACTTTTGTTCACACGTACATGGAAAATGTAAAGCATCCTATATCTCTAGTTGTGTTATTGAAGAATGGTGGTTTTTGGTTTTTTTTTTCCTTTATTATTTTTTTTTTTTTTTTTTTTTTTTTTGCACATAGATTCTTGTAAATATAATAAGCAGGAAATCACTTCTTGTGACCCTGGATATTCTTCTTTGTCTTTGATTCAATTTTTTTTGTAAAAATATATAGTTTAAAGGTATTTATGTTTCGTTAATTTTTAAGTTTTCATTATTCGTGTAGGCTTTATTGCCAAAGTTCAGGCACATTTTAAAAATACACATCTGAGAAGCTTGACTTTGGTGAACAAATTTGGTGTTCGCTGGGTAGTTGGGTTGGAAATCACTTCTCCAAGAAGTGTTGAGTTTGCTAATGGGTTGGATAGGTTCCTTGTTCAGAATTGAATAAGCGTGGGTGAATTCATGTTCTTTAATGTAACTAGTGATGACATTTTATGGGTTGAGATTTGTGAGACCAGCTCTTATGAAAAGGATAACATTATGCGAGATTATATCCATAACAATGTAATAGAGATTTCAGACAGCGATGGAAGTGAGGGGCAAGCCACTAATTTTGTGAATGTCGAGGGTGAAGACGTCAACCCAAATGAAGACGTTGAAGGTATGGATATTCAAGAAGGTGGATCCATCGAGAATATTGATGGAATGGAAGATATTGAGTTTCAGGATCATGATGGTCCTACGTATGAGCAAACAGAGGACGACATTGATATTAGAAGGTGATGGCATGGGTGATAATGAAGGAGGGAATGATAATGATGGAAGAGATGGTAATGAGGTTGAGGGTCACGATCGTCTGATGTACGAGCAAGACACGGACGTGGTTGATATTCAAGAAAGTGTTAACATGGATGATAATAAAGGAGTGAATCATAATGAGGGCATGAATTGTACTGATGTTCAGGCTCACGCATGTCCGACCTATACGCTAGTCATTAAGAAGTCCTATTTTGATATGCCGCATTTGGTACGTGTTTTCGTATTTAAGTATGTATATTTATATATGTACATACATGTTTTTTTACTCAATTGTTGCATATTATTAAGTAATTTGCGTTTTATTGTTTTATTGCAGGAAAATTTTCAATAGAATATGGTCATACCTTTAATTTTTTCTTTTATTTATTTATTTATCTTTGATCATTTGTATATTTCAATTTTCTTTGTTATTTATTTTTTTAAGATTATGTCCCTTATGCAGCCAATTCTCATGCTTTTTTGGACTACCAATATTAGTTCAAAGAAGCGTGTGGGAAAACGAGTTAAATTGAGCATGAATGGGTGGACATAAGATTTTGCGGTTTTTAGAAGATAATGGCACTGGCGTGGGTACCAAATGTGTATTTGAATTGGCACCAACTGTGAAGTTAGCTTTCAACGTTTGATTGTCTGATTGATTTGGTAGAAGATGTGAAGTTTATGTGCCATATTTTGTGAACTTAAGCGGCTGGTGGTCATTATGTGTTTATGCATTATTATATTAGTGAGGATTGCTTGTTATGTACTCTCGTGACATTGGTTAAGACTGACGAATCGTTATTAGTATCGTTGTTTATATATATTGTATGCCTTAGATTACAGATTTGCTGGTCTTTATTATTTTACGTAATGATTTCCTTGGATAGTGTAATCACGTCAAAAAAACACGGGGTAAAGAATGAGTATGAGGTTGTTTGCAACTAATGTCGAAAAAAAATGTGCACATGTGTTTATAACTACAACACAAATTCTTTGTTGTACATAAGTCGTGTGTGCTTGCGCGCTCCCGCTATAATCCATTGGATAAGAAATATGTGTTTTCAATCCTACACATAAAAAATGCAATTTGTGACAAGTTTCTTTATATATATGTAGTATTAACCTGTTTTAAATAACAAAATTATCCAAATAATAAATTTGTATATGAATTTTACAAAATCATCTAAAACATTTGATTCATAAGCGCATTATATTGCGATTTAGGTTTTGAAAAAATTAATTCAATTATTTATTTTTATTCAAAAATTTATAGTAGACATATATGTTCATAGCATTAAGTATCAGACCCTTTTTTTTTATGGTCTTAGAGTTTTTTTGTTTCCCGCTATCCACTACCGCCATAAGATTATGAAATTCTATCTTTTCTAATTTGCAAATAAATACATTAATATATATATATATATGCAAATGAAGATGAATTATTGCATTCATATCACAATAAAATAAATAAATATACATATATATATATACATATACATCTACATGCGATTTATATATATTTTTAATAATATAATATATATATATATAATATATATATGTAAGTATATATGAGAGAGCGCATCTTAATACATATGCGATTTCCTTTGTTCTTGAGTTGCAACTTTATACAACAATGTGTATGTCGAGTAATACGAACCTCCCATTTTTGACTTAATTTTGAAACCCTAGCTTCTAGAAACTTACATTCGTCGCACGTGCGGATCGGGAGCAGGGTTCAATGGTGCATCTGCGATGTGAAGCTGCATTTTAATACAGGTACAAGATCAACGGGATGTCCTAATTATGGTTCGCTTATACCTGGATATTTACTGTTAGTTAAATTATTTTTTGGATGGTGTTTAGGGTAATATGCTCAATATGGTTGTCTGTATTGATGTTTTAAGATACATAGGATGCTTGTTAGGGGTAGTTCTGTTGGTTATATGTTCCTTTCCCCAAATTACATTTTGCCAATTTTTTTAAATTTCGTGAAACCAAGACTTTTCCATGTACAACCCATTGCTCTAGATTAAATTAGTTTACAGATGTGTAAATATTTTGGGCAATTCTTTGTCAATGTGATTTTGTAATAAGTAGGTACAGGCATTACAAATGTTGATGATCTGTTATTGATCAAAGTAATCGTTGATGAAACTTATCATATTCATTATCTGACTCCATCCGTACAAAAAAATTTCTTTCAATTCAGGTCATCATCTTATTTACCAAAGTAATCGTGAACCAAATAATAGTTTCTAAACTCGCTACATCCGAACAAGTAATGCTATAACTTAAGGGTGTTTAATGTAGTTAACTAGGCAATTGCTTTAAGTTTATACCTAGTTCATTGTACCACGTCAAACCATTGCAAGTGCACTAGTAGTTGTGCCTGACGGATAATCATTTAAGTTTTTTTCATTCGTGCGAACTCTTTATTGCATGTAATTGTTTACTAGGATGGATCTTCATAATATTGTAGTACATGGAGGGAGTTCTGAGGAGGAGATCCTGGCTATATTTCATGGCATAATGAATGCATGTATCACATTTTGCAATTTTGTTTGTACATTTTTTTTATCACAAACCACATATAAGTGCACCAATTGTTCTCGCGAGTATGTGTGAACATTATAGACTTATAAGTAGGGTTCCCAGACAATTATGATATATATGGAAGGTTATAGGTTTCTTAGATCAAGAATGTATAAATCATTTAAGAATGAGTAGAGGTGCATCCTCTTGATTGGTTCACCTTCTTGAGACAAATGGTGGGTTGAAATCTAGCTGACATAGTAGCACCGCTAAAAAACTGGCAATGTTTCTATCAATTCTTGCCCATCACACCAAAAACTGAATTGTTAAGTCCAACTACAAATGATCTGGAGAGCTGTTAGCAAACATTTCCATCTAGTGTTGAACTCAGTCATACGGTTGCACCCTTTAATACTAGTCTAGCCAAAGCCGATTGACGAAAGTTGCACCAATGAGAGGTGGAGTTGCTTTAAGGTACATTGTATTCAAACCTCTTATTGCTTTTAACATTTTGCAGTATGTTTTATGGGTTATCAACTGCTTTACAATACTCAACGAAATGCAGGGATGTTTGGGAGTATTGGATGGAACTTACATCAATGTGACTATTCCTAAGGTGTGTCGTGGCCTATACCGAAATAGGAAAAGACATATATCCATTAATGTTTTGGGTGTTTGTGACTTCAATATAAACTACATTTATGTTTTGACTGCTGGGAAGGCAGTTCTACTAACTCAAGAGTTTTGCGTGATGTCGTAACACGGAGGTACTTCCCTATATATTAATAATACAAAATCAAATGATCA
Organism: Caryopteris x clandonensis; assembly: GCA_028749325.2. Taxonomy (NCBI): domain Eukaryota; kingdom Viridiplantae; phylum Streptophyta; class Magnoliopsida; order Lamiales; family Lamiaceae; genus Caryopteris; species Caryopteris x clandonensis. Next base: position 9,297,565 of record JAPYKT020000006.1, on the reverse strand, counting down.
TATATTGTAATTAAGTACCAGTTACTAACTACATCGATTTTTTTACACAATTTGTTTATAATACTATTACTTGTACGATACTGGATACACGAACAAAAATGGTGACATTGTATCGTGGGATAAGCTACCATTTAGATGAGTTATGGACTGGTACTTTTGCCCCACAGAACAAGGAGGAGTGCTTCAAAACGAAGCACTCAAAGGCTCGAAACATTATCAAGAGGTCATTTGGTACTTCGAAAAAAAGATGGGTGATTCTAGGAAGTGCTTCATACTATCTAATTAAAGTCCAAAACCGTATCATCCTCGCTTGTTGCCTAATCCACAATTTTATCCGTAGCATAATTGTTGTTGACCCTTTAGAAGAAGAAGTAGATGATCATCTTGATGGTTTCAATGGTAGTGCAGAGAACTACATAAACGTTGTTGAAAACACCCCCGAATGGACCGAATGGCTAGATAATTTGGCTGCTACCTTGTATAATGAGTGGACTGAATAGCATATAGAATGTTCCCTTCGCTTATCCTTATGTTGTTGAGAGTTTCGTATGTTATTCTATTCCAAGTGTAATATTACACATTATCAAGTTACAATATTTATTATGCTGATTCGTTGCATTGTTCCTTTTAATTTGGTATCTACTTTGAATTCGACCGTGTGTAACCGTTACATAGTGTGTCAATTTGTTTGCTGAATTTTATAATTGGGCATCGTGATTGTACAATTATAAGATGGAAGGTCCATTTATTTCTGATTTCATTTTTTATTACTTTTTATATTTTTTCTTATATTTTGCTTTCTTTTTATTTATAAAGTGTCATAACCTTTACTTTTGTTTTTTTTTTATACAATTTGTTTGCGTTGACGGTCATCTCCCATGTTTGATATCAGATCAATATATTTTATTAAATCCACATTGGCATGTTTGCAGGGTTATGGGGGATGAGTTGCAGTGGTGAAAGCAGTTGTGTTTCCAAGCAGACATCATCAAAGATGTGTGTTTGGAGTGTATGGGAGGAACAACTACTTATCCTTGCATTAAAGGATATCATACAACATGGGTGGAAGTGTGAGAACTGATTTCGCACTGGTTACCTTGGTGCCTTGGCTCGCATTATGAAATGGTACTTGCCAGGTACAGATTTGAAGGTTGATCCTCATATTGGTAATAAGATTCATGTTCAGAAAAAGCATCACGGCAGTCTTCAAACCATGCTTAGTAGATCTGGTTTTGAGTGGGATGATCGAAACAGCATGGATTTTGTTCACGATGATAAATTGTGGGATGAATATGTAGCGGTATGTATTGGTGTATTTGATTTAGCCTTTCAACTATCAATAATTTCTTTTTTCAATATCAGTTAACACATTGGTATGTGAACATTTGATTTCAGATGGATGCTCATGCAAAAAGCATGAAAAACAAATCATACCCTATATACAATGAGTGCTATGAAGTCTTTGGAAAGGATCGTGCTACTGGTGAATTCGTAGAAGATTTAAGTGCTGCCAATAAAGATTAACTTGAAGTGGCAGATGAGAATGACACTCCCGAACTTTATGCATTTATTGACGTAATTTATGCCGATAAGGACACAATATCAGGCACAGAAGCTGGTGCGTCAAAGTCGAAGAGCAGAAATAAATACAAAAGAGGCAGCATGAGAATACAACTGATGAGCAAATGGTAAATCTCATGGGTAAGTTTTTTGATAAAACTAATGACAACCTCCGAACAATTAGCAAGCATATTGTATACGAAGTCATGATATTTGAGAAACGAGAAAAGTTGTTTGAAGTATTGGGGAGTTTGGGTGTGTTGGGTGTTGATCAGAAAAATAATTGTGGCAAAAATATTGATCAACAATTATAAAGAACTGGAATTATTCTTCAGCCTCCTAAAAGAAGCGCAGGAGCGTTTGGTAATGCTGATGGCTGTTGGACGTATTTAAGTTGTAATAGACGAAAATAATCACACAAGGTCGTTTATCTTATTTTGGTAATATGTGTTATATGTGGGTGATGGAATGACCATTAGATACTGATATTTTGTGTTATTATTATGTATTTTTGGGTGAAGCTCCTCTATCTTAGAGCCGATCGTAGTGGATGGAATGTAGCATAAATATTAGACTTCAGACCGCTTATCCCATGTACAATGTTGTGGTATGTGTATACATGTTTATGTGGGAAGAAAATTATTGTAATCTAGAGCGCTTTCGACTTCATACCGAGTATTGCGACTCTTGTGATTGTTTTACTGCTACTATCCGTGTATTTATATGGTAGTGGAAGATACATTCACTTATGTTTTAATTAGACATGAAATAATGTTTAGTGTTGGTTCCATAAGTACATATAACATTTATTAAGCCAGCGATGTTATTTATAATCATGGGGAAAAGTAGACAGAAAATAACATACGATTGTACTAAAACTAATAATCAGAGTTTTGTCCATCAATAATAATCTTTGAATAAAAGTTTCAATTCTAGCAACCTTTTCTCTCCACCGGCAATCATTTCCATCATGACTTGTGGTTTTTCCTATATCAAAGTTTCACAAGAGAAATTTAGCGGTATATAATCCTAGTAATATTGTAGTACTTATAAATTGAAGCAAAATTAGGCGCGTAAGGTGGGAGTAATGCAACGACACTTTTATATAAATGCATTTTCCTTACTTATTCGCTCATGTGTTATTGGATCGATAGTGAAATGTAAACGACTCCACTAGACTTAACACCCATCCAAACAAGAAGTACCTTATTCTTAACATCTGCAACTTCAACTTCATTTGACCATATACATTGTCAAATGTTGCATTGAATTCTAAATTTGCACGCAAAATGGTCATCCTGATTGCTTCCAAGTATCCTTCATTTAGACCAAAACCTCTCTGAATCTTTTGTCTATTAGCACATCCAGAAATATGTTATCCACTTCTTCAGTTCTAGTTCTAGCTTTGGAACAAAACGGAGCATGAGGATGATGGAAGAGGGGAAACTTTGATTCCATTGGAAAAAATTAATAGCTTACAAGTTGATGATGAACTTTTTGACAATTTTATCAACCACAGCTTTGTGGTCTAAATACAGAAACATTTGAATCAGGATAAGTAATCTTCAGAATATAATGTTTAGGGTCCCATTTGATGTACAAATGTAGGGGAAGCATGTGACTTTTGTGCAGAATACTTCGCGTGAATAATGATACCACGAAGACACATGGAAGCAACAATTTTAACTTCATACTTTTCCATAATAATTGGAAAGACATACTACCAAAAATTATGCAAGTTGAAGTGTCACATTCTGCAAATTAGAAAATAAGCCAAAACCATGGGTGGAAATATATGCAATTTATTGACAAGGCATACTGGATCTTCATGTGGCCTCTGACTCAAGATTTAACACTTCTTGCATATATATTTTTCCAACCCGAGTCATTGAGAATGCCTTTGTCGTATGTCTGTGTATACAATGTGTGTCATTACTTATAAAAATATCTCGTGGTTTATATAATGTACAACTTGTATGATCTATTTCCACATATTAAAAAACATTGGGATCTAAACCATTTATCCATACATTTGGTGCTTAGTTGATTCATTGGATAGAATTAATTATTGAGCTAATTTTATTTGTAGGACAAATAATTAATTAGGCTCGAGTAATGCTACAGAATTAAATAATTAATAGGGAGTAGTCTTTTGGTATTATGAATTAATTCTAGAAATTAAGTGGAGCCCAAGAAGACACTTAAAACCCTAGCCTTCAAGATAGGTCCAACACATTAAGAGTAGGATTCATAAACCCATTAGGAGACCTTATGGGGGTCAATATAAATTGATTTTCAAAATGAGAGGTTGAATATCATAGACTCATGCAAGGGAGAAGTTGGTTTTCTCTCTTCTTCTTCTATGTGCTCTCTTCTGTCTCCTCTCATGTGTTTAGAATTTCTAATTATATTTTTAGTTCTAAATTGTTTCTCATTCTAAAAAGGATATATGAGATCAAGCTACACCGTGTATTTACGCATCAAGGCGGGACATGGATAAACATAAAGAAGATGTTTCAAACATCTTAACGTGAAATTCGAACATCTGTGGATTCTTGCTAAGAACGTGAAATTGTGATTGGTATATTGCTGAAGTTGTTTTTAATTACATATATGGGGTTGTGCAAGATTAGATGTATATCATAGAAATAGTTTTGATTATTACTTCCACTGTACATTTTGCATAATTTATGACCTAGATATTCCAATAGTAATATCGAAGCCTGCTTGCACACCTTATACGGGTTGATTATTTGTTTAGCTTTGATATTTAGATGCATATTCTAATTTATTGTCGAATAAATTAAATTATTGTAGATTATTGAATAATCAGATTGATGTTGTTAGGACAATTTGTTGATTGAAATTCTCTGTTTAATACGCGATATATTGACGTTTACGAATGATAATCAGGAGATGGATGCATGATCGCACATTGTATATATGGTACTTAATTATGTGTTGGACAAAAAGATTTAAGAACAACTGGTGGATTTTGAGCGACTTCAAGATCAAACTCTAGTGCCACAAATTGTGGAAGCAGCATAATTTCCTTCACAATCACATACACAACTTCTGAGGAAATCTGAAAGAATTATATTCCCTACGGAAAGATACAGTGGCTACATTGGTGAGACCAAAGAGACAGCTGGTGATCCGAGGACATATGAGGAAGCCTTGTTGGACAAGGACTCCATAAAATAGCCCATAAAATAGCAAGAAACCATGAATGTCGTGTTGGACTCCATGCACTCGAACAAAGTTTGGATGCTAGTCGATTTACCTCGTGGGGCTAAGCATGTGTGATGTCAATGGAATTCAAGCCTAAACTAGGTGCGGATGAGAATGAAGCCACATATAAGGCAAGGCTAGGAGCGAAGGGTTATACTCAGAGGTCGGGAATAAACTTTGAGAAACCTTCTCCCCTTTAGCCATGCTTAAGTGTAGGAATATGTATCATATTATCTAACTATTAGGCTGGCCTAAAAGACATATTATGAGTACATTCTTTTTTAATATAAACTAGTATTTCTTCCATACGTTGCACGATATAAAATATGGTAATGTAATAAGTTATTATAAAAATAGTAATATAATGTTTAAAATAAAAAAATAATTAAATAAAATATTTTTTATAAAAATTGTTTAAATAAAAATATCTAATAATATAAAAATATATTAAATATTAAAATATACCGCAATATTAATTTATGAAAAAATATTTATATTTAAAAATTAATATCTTATTTTTATATATGCAATATGGATATCAAATTGAAGATCATGAAAAAATTATTAATTTGAAATATTTTTCATAAAAAATGAGTTGAAATGAAAAGGTTATAAACCTTTAAAATCAGAGTGAAAAAACAAAAATAAAATCTAATTGGATATTATAGTTTCTAAAAATAAAAGGCTGATTTCGGCGAGAACATGGCATTTATGAAAATTTTACCTATTGTTCTGCTTTTATATATTTATAGATAAAAGTTTAAGACATTTCATATTTATCGTATTTAATTATGTTTATGTGTTATATGATATTAAAATCCCATGAACTCGGCAACTACATAATTGGTCATGCACGGGTTGGTGGTTGGAAAAGGTCTCGGTGGTTGAGATCTTAAATGTTCCAAGACATATAATTTACGAGAAGGGATATTGTAAGATTAGAATAAGGTAGCACTAAGCGGTACGTCACTTGTGGAGTGTATATATAATTTCATGGATATCAGTGTTGAGACACCATGTAGGGTAGTGGGTGTCATGTTCATCCCAAATGATCACATTGAACTAATCTCACGTTAGGACTCAAACCATATGTAGCCATAGTGGCAAACGAAAAAATTGAGTTTCTAATTTCTGCAAGTGCTTGTGTTAGTTCTTAGACTATACGCACGCATGTGATCCTGCATGAGGGAAGTCATATATTCGACTAGTTCTTTAAACCTCTCGTGAGAGGTCAAACGAGGGCCCATTGGTTATGGTGGAACTATGTTTAAGGTCAGTATAGATATTAAGGGAAGAACCAGGCGAAGGGATTGTATCTACTACAACAAAAATGCTAATAGACAACAGATTTTTTCTGTTGTCTTTTAAAACTTATGACTGTTGTTGAATCCACCGTTGTTAAAGGTGACGCTAAAAGACAACGGATTTTTTCCGTTGTCTTTTTGTATAAAAGACAACGATTTATAACCGTTGTCTTTATAGCGTTGTCTTTTTTTAAAAAGACAACGGTTATAAACCGTTGTCTTTTACAATTTATGCCCATTAAGACAACACTTAAAACACAACGATTCATAACTGTTGTATTTTACAGATTTATGCAAAAATGTTACAACAACATTTTTTTTACTGTTGTCTTTCAAAACTGTTGTTGTTTGCATTTTTTTTATACAATTTTTTTATTTTGAATATTTTTTATTATAATTATTATATATCCAAAATTTTAAAATAAAACGAATAAATCCAAATTTATAAACTTATAAACATCGCTACAAAATGTACTTAGTCCACAAAAAAATATCAACATAATCCTAAAAAATAAAAACAAAGTATCCAATTAACGGTTACAATAGTCATTTCTAAAAGTCACAAACTAATTAAAGATAAATATCACTGCAAATTATAATCTACTACTCCATATAGCTGCCACCACATCACAACCTGTCAAATGTATAAAACAAATCATATATTAATTATAAGTAAACTACTAAATAACAACAAAGGATCCATGTAAAGTGATACCTTTAACTGCTCATATATATGTTCTTGAACACATTCTGCCAATTCCATACGTATTTCATCAACATCAATTAGAGAGTACCTTTTCGTTTGTGCAAACTGTGTGACAAAAGATATTAATTATAAGTAAATTGATGACTAATTCTAAAATATCCAAATTTGTAAATAGATAGAAAATTATTACAATTGGCCGGACCGAAATCATATCTGCATTTGCATCTTCATCAAGTAATTGTCTCATGTACTGCATTATATAAAAACAACATTGTTTGGAATCAGGTTGCATTGAGATCTACATTGGAGACATAGAAATTAATCGTTAATAGAAAAAAGTTGGAACACTTATTAGTCACAAGGTTTTATACCTCTTTGAGTACTTCCCATGTTGTTTGTTTTCTTCCTTTCTTTTGAATTTCAGTATTGAACATTCTTATGGCCCTTTATTCATAAAAGTTGACAATCATGTAAGGAAATAAAACATAGCAATACAACATATATAAAGGCTTTGGCACACTTAGTGGATCAATTGTAGGCATTTTCTGTTGTTCCCAATTTTCTTCTCTTTTGGCTTCTAAAATCATAAAGTGATAAATTAGTAACCTTATCTTATAAACATAAAGTAAAATAAATAAATAGTACCTTATCTTTCAACTTTTTCAAGTGCATAGGCCAAGCGACATGAGACCCTACTGCTGCACCGATACTATCACACTCTCCATGAATCGGCCAAGGGGCATCGTGATCTAATATTTGACAATGGAGACACAAATGCAATTTTCAGGTAATGGTTTACCATGAACAATTTGATTGGTTCCACTGACTTTTATAATTGTACCATATGCAGCAACATTTGTGCATGATTCCAATGTTAAAGCGACTGATTCACCCTACAAAATACAATAGATACAAAGGCTAACATCACTCATGTTTAAAACAAGATTTTCAAACATAAATGCACTTGAAAGAGATTCAATTCACAATATTAGCCATATTTATTAGTTAAAATTTGCATTTCAAGAACCATTCAAATCTGGTAATCCTTCCTAACCATCTTTAGGCATGAGATCATGAGCGTCAATGACTTGTACCACCAGCTTCATGCTGCTTTTCTGCTACCTTGGATCCTCTGTCAAGTTTTAAGAAAGTGGATTTGTTCAAGAAATCTTAAATTCCATTCATAACGCACATAAGTTTATATTAGAAAAAGCCATTGGTTGAATGCATAAACAATAATCTCTCTCTCTCTCTTTCTCTCTCTCTCTCTCTCTCTCTTTCTCTATTGCAGCTTGATCTTTTGAAGAAAGGAATGAGTTTTTGAAGAAGCTGCTGCAAATGAGTTTCTGTAGAGCAGTGTTTGAGACAGAGGTGGAAGGAAGGTATAAAACTTTGAGTTGAAGTTTAGAAAAGAGAGAAATCCATATGAAACTTTTTTTTTCTTTCAAAATCATAAATGATGACTTTTATTGAATATTAGTTAAATAGGGAATTAAGCATTTGGGGTTCTGTAGTGCCTTTTTTAGAAACATTCTATTCTTGTAGATGCAGAAATGCTCATGCATGTAAAAGCAATAAAAGCATTCAGTTGCATTGAGTACTCACTACAACAACCAGAATGTTCATAAAATTTTAATCAGATGATGCCCAATATAGGACAGATCATTGCATACACACTCCACCACATAGTAGAGAATCAAAATATAATGACTAATTGGAGGTGATAATCATAACATGATAACCAACTCTGAAAAAATGTCAAAGATGCAATTTTCCTAAAGATATCCCAATAAGGCTGCGTTTACATTTTGGGATAAGCCTGGATTCGGACTCGGTATCCCGGCTTATCACACGAATACTTTATAGGATTGTTAATTTTCATTTATCCCGGGACCCGGGATACACACATTTCCCGATGCAAAAAGGGCGGACATGGCATCCCCTCATCGAGGGTGGGATAAGTTATCCCCCCGCAATCCCACCTGCCAATTTTACTGATATGCCCCTAAGGGCAACTGTAACTTCATTTTATCCAACAAAATGTGAGGGGGGAAACTGTTGCTAGGGTTTTTTACTCCCCCGCGCCGCTGTCAAAAACTGGTTACTTCCCCGCTCCCCCGCTCCCCCGACTGCCGTTCGGTTCCATCTCCGACGCGGTTGTGCCCTTCACCTCCCCTTGCCCCCCCCCCCCTCTGCTTCCCCGCGCATCCCCTCACCTGCACCTGTGGTCTTCCCCGTTCCCCCCCCCCCCAACATCCCCTGACCTGCCGCGGTGCCTTTCCCCGTTCCCCCGCTCCACCGCGCACCGCCTCCGCCGCCGTTTCGGCATTCCCCCGTTCCCCCCCTCCCCGCCGGTGTCCCCTTCATCATTTTTTTTTAAATGCAATTTATGTCAATAAGTTTCTGATTTATGATCTTCTGTTTTGAATGTTGTAGGGCATTGTGGTCCTAATCGTTCAAAGGGAGGAGGATTTGTTCGGAGGGAATACTCTGAGGAAGGTATATCAGAAAATACTTCTTATATTAATTTTTATTGTTTATTCATATGCGTCCCGGGCCTTTTGTGAAATTGTTATGTTTTCATTTGTGGTAGGTCATTGTGGTCCAAAATCGCTGAAAGTTAGGACGACTTTGTTCGGATTTTGTACCAACTGAGGAAGGTATAAAAGTTAACACCAGTTTGTATAAAATTTATTTGTTTATTCATTTGTTTGCCTGGGCTTTTGTGAAATAGTTATGTAGTGATTTCATTATAAGTTGTGGAGGGTTGGTTGTTCCTTATATGTAGAAGGATGAATATATTGCGGTCATGGTGTTGTTTGCTGTTAGGGCTTTCCTTTTATGATAGGTATTTTTCCCCCAAAATATATGCTGTATAATTATAAATGGCGGAACTTGTTGCATATTTAACATGTAATTTATGAAAGCACAGCACTGCATTTCTTATTGAGTAAATATCACGTGGCGTGAAAGTTCGTTTTTCCCTGCTAGTTGTGGTCAGATTTCAGTTCTGTTCATTTTTCCTGTGAATCAATAAGAAAGTTTTAAATTTTTTCGTTCATGTAGTTTCGAGGGATATATTGTCATGGTGACAAACTTGGTGTGAATTATTTCATTTTATGAAATGTATATGTGGAGCGTAACATATCGTGTACTGGAGTATGTGAATCTCATGCATAGATGTTCACATTTGTTTTTACCCGGGAATGCTCTGAGACGAATAATTAGAATGTTTGCGCCGATTCCTTTTTAATTAGAGTCTGAACCCTTTTGTACCCGTGAATGTTTACATTTGTTTTTTAGTTTTTTTTGGCTCATACCTTTTTTAACAATCTGAAATTCCTTGATGAATTTCAAGGTTGACAATGGAACGTGCTGGGGAACTGAAGTTCATGAAGTTGTGCCATAGGAACTTCATTTACTCCTCCAACGGGCTGGTAAATAGTTACTAAATTAGTTTTTTGTTGGGAACAATTTTGTTTCAATTTGGGTTGTAATATTTATTTTTGATGCAGCGAATTCCACCCAAATTTTGTAGAAAATGCGGGGGTAGTTTGCCACCAACTGTCCAACTTCAAAATGATTTTGGCGTGCAATGGACTATCACAACAGCGATACGCGAAGGTGGGAACATCTACTTCACTGAAGGGTGGCCCGAGTTCCGGGATGCGAACAACATCGAACATCAGGACCTGTGCTTATTCTACTTTGACGGAGGGTGTATATTCCGTGTGATTGTTTTCACCAAGGATGCATGCCAAAAAACCATTACGCCTCTACACGGTATCGTATTCCAGTCCTGATTATATATGATTTTTAATAACATCTGTAACATTGCATTCATTCGATTGACAATTAATTCGTGGTATTATTTTATAGGTGACGTTGGTACGACAAGTAGGTTGAACCGTTGCTTCAAGGTTTTCCTTCCTACTCCAAGAATGCCCATGGATGTTTATGTGGTATGTTTGTACTTCGCTGAATAATTTGAAATCATCAGACATGCTTACTTGATTTTGTCGTCTGTCTTCTGAAACTGACTTGAATCTGAATGTTACAGGATCTTCCGCCCAAGTTCACTCTGAACTTTCTGGAAAATCTACCCAACAAGCTTACTCTGATAAACAAGTATGGTGTTCGGTGGGAAGTTAAGACGGAGATTCAGGAATGTGGTCGACTTCGGCTGACATATGGGTGGCAGGAATTCGTGCAGGAGAATAACATAAGAGTTGGGGAGTTCATCTTTTTGAATAAACTGGACGAAGTGGGGATCTGGGTGGAGGTCTTTGAGGTCAGTTGTTTCGAGAAATCTGATGTCAGGGGCAGTGCACGGGGAAGAGAACGAACCAGGGGAGAAGGTAGTCACCCAGCGGAGGTTGGACCCGAACACATGCCGGAGAATGGAAGGAATGATTTAACAGAAATTACAAGTGCTTCGAGTGATGAGGATGGGATTGACATCAGGATGCGTGGTTCCCGTAACGTTAATACTGAGGTGGTCAGCCCTAGTTATGCCGATGAAGGTGGCTCAGCCCGATATGAACTTGTTATGCGCAAGTCGTATTTTGATACTCCTCGTTTGGTATGTGTATTAAACATATGTGATTTAAGTTTCTTATTATATTTATTATATGCCTTGCATAATTCCTCGGTCTTGCATGCAGCCTATTCCAATTGAATTTTGGAATACATATATTGTCGGGAAAAAACGTGTGGGCAAGCGTGTGAATGTGACAATGAAAGGAAGAACATGGTCTATCGGGCTGAACAAGCAATCATCTCGTATTGCACTAAGGAACAAACTGCCAGACTTCCTACTTGAGAATGGCATAGTCGTCGGCCACAGATGCGTAATTGAGTTGGACTCCAGCTATCAGTTGGGTTTCATTGTCCGTGTAATTGAATGAAATGTACTAAGCAAACTGATTTCTATCTTATTTATTACTACTTTGGATATCCGTGTAATTCTGTTTTATTTCTAATTTGTATTATTTGCCTTTTGCTTTTGGTAGAACACTGTCCTGTCGTAGTCCTTGCCTTTTGCTTTTGGTATGACAATGAGTTTTCGTACTCCTTGGCTTTTTCCTCTTTTCACTGCCACTGTTCAGTTGTACAAATTCAGAATGGGAACAATTTATTTCATGAACTCGGGTATGTAGTGTTTATTGCATTAAGTACTCGGTTATTTAACACATCAGTACAAATTGACAACGGTTAAGGACACAACACTTACAAATATCGATGCCACCGGCGAAATAACACACCAATACTAAACATCAACATCTTTAAGGATGCATATTGATGAACCCCGGGAAACAAGAGCTAATACATGCCGCTATAGTTGGATCATTACAAACTTACCAATTCCCACGTTTAAAAGAAAACCATTTCACTGGGCTTGAAGAAGCGCAAGAGCTCTCTTCGCTTTGGTTATCTGAACTGGCATCTCTAGGCCTGGGGGGATAAAAGTTTTGAGTCGGAAAAGCTCTACTACCTTGGGGCGGACGTGAAGATGCACCTACTGCAGATACAACTTCTTGATCGTCATCAGATACGACGATTACCGTTCCGGTGTTTTCTGCAGGAGGATCCTCCGCTTGCACGCTTCCATCTGATATGTCGATGATTTCATTTTGCAACGGCACACGAGAATTACGATCATCGAATAAAACTTCAAGCTTCTCATAATGAGGTTCTCCAGCGTGAAAATATGCCCCCACAAATGCATTTTCCTATGACATTAGACAATTTTGACACCGAAAAAATTTTTTGTGCATAGCAATATCACAATTATAATTTCGTAACAAAATATAGATGTATCTTCCCACAACTATTACCTTCAACATTTTCTTCCATGTGGCGCGACTTCCATGGACTTTGTTGTTGGAACGATCCCACGCTGTGCCGTCCGTCTCAATTATCTTCTGAAATGTTTGGTACCTACTCTTTAACATGGTCTGCCGTTCAACGATTTGTTCCCAAGTAGTATTTACACAAGGATCTTCGTTCAGTATGCCTCGTGCCATGAGTAGTGCGTGGAAGTTTCCTTGCAGCTGTGCATTCCAGTTGCCAATTTGTTTCTGCTCAATAAGACAATCAATGAAACGGGCATCCATCTCTTCATTCCAACCATCGTTGTATAAGAAGAACTCTTGTGGAGGGATTTTTTTTTGGGACATTATTTTTGGTGTATTATTTCATTCAACCACAATCCTATATAATGGGAAATCCCTTCTCACACATACATGATGGAATAGGTACGGCACCACGTGAACCAAAAGGAGACAAAGTCTTGCAGTCAATCACATTCATCTTCACACCCACTATTACGCTTGTGATCCACCCAAATTTAAACAAAATTCATGTTTTTAATTATAGTATACCATACTTCTCAATTTTTCATTCTGGGTGTCATATATTAAGTACCTTCCAGGGAAGCATCATTCAAAACTAACTTGAGCCTAGTGACGTACTTGGAAATTTTAAATTTTAAGACGGCCTTAAACTAAAGTTGGATATTCTAATTTACAAATATAGATGTACAGACAAGGAAAAAAATCCATGTAAAAAATGCATGCAGAATAACTTCCACCTATTCAATAATTATTAGAACTATTGTCATGTGAACCATTCATACGAAACACTCCAACCAAAACTTGGAAAAGTGGTTGAGTAACCTGCAATTGCGCAGCATCTATCTGCCATATTGTTCAACAATTATGTTTGAGAAAAAATGTTTGTAATTTTTTTTTTTTTAATAAAATGTGTCATACCTAAATTGGTATTTACACTTTATTTCTATAGACATAAAATTTTTTTGGCAAATTCAAAAATGTTAGGTTGATTGAAATTATATATTACTTACTTGAAAGATGAATGTTAGAAATTACAATAATTTAATTTAGCTTATGGATTATATAATGTTGGACTTGGGATTTGGATTCACCATGTCTGAAATTCATATAAATTATAGAAAAAAAATCCTAATAATAAATACATAAAATAATATAATAACAACTTGTAGATTTAAATTTTGTGTCCATTTCTTTAAGTTCTTACAAAACATTATTGATTTAACAATTATCACGTGAGATATAGGACAAAATGAGTGGCAGCAAAGGGGGGGTCAAGCCTCGGTCAAAGCCGGGCTCAAATTTACCCCAACCACCCATTTTACTTCACCTATCCACCGACAAGCACCGACATTTTCAGCTGAAGAGGGGGATTTTGAAATCCTCCACCTACTTGGCACTCCACAGTCGACGGCCTCCGTTTCTTCACCGCCCAGCAACGCCCGCGCGGTCCAGTTCGTCACCGTCTGCATAGCAGCAGGTAAGTCCAACGAAATTACCTCTTCCGCCCGTCACCCTATACCGTGAAGTTCTTTCAGCTATATTTGTTGGGCCTGTGAAATTCAAATTATAAGTGGGGAAATTTTATGTTATTGACCTGGTACTTTGCTGTTCTCTTCGTTGTGTGATATTCTTGAAGTGGAACTTAGCAATTTTGTTATTGGAGTATGATTGAAATGGGTATGTATTTTGGTTTGTGATGATGTGTCTGATTTGCATAATTTTTGTTTAGGATGGAAAATGGGATTGGTATGTTAGAAATGGGGATGACCAATGAGGAGTTGTTGGCCCTGTTACATGGCATAATGAATGCATGTATTTCTTTTTTTAACATGGTTTGCATTTTCTTCGATCACAAACGCCATATTCCCATGTCACGATTTACAGTGCATATTCAAGCAAAATATAGTCTACTTAGTAGGGTCCCTAGGCAGTTAAGATACCTGCGTTATGTGATTGGTTGCTCGGATGAAGAGTGCATAGATCACTTACGAATGAGTCGAGGAGCATTCTCTTCATTGTGCCATATGCTTGAGACATATGGTGGGTTAAAATCCACACGACATTGCAGTGCCCCTGAGCAATTGGCCATGTTTCTATCAATAATTGCGCATCACACCAAAAATCGTATCGTGAGGTCCAATTATAAACGGTCGGGTAGAACTGTTAGCAAACACTTCCATGGTGTGTTGAACTCCATTATTCGATTGCATCCTCTCCTGTTAGTTAAACCAACGGCGATTGACGAAACCTGCACGAATGATAGGTGGAGCTCCTTCAAGGTATGATTCATCTACATTTTCATTTTTTCTCACTGCATTTTTCCAAAAAATTTCGTTTACTCCACTTTGAACACATATCTGTTAAAACAGGGATGTTTAGGAGCACTAGATGGGACGTACATTGATGCAACTGTTCCGAAGGCGAATCGAGCACGATACCGAAATAGAAAAGGTCGCGTTTCCATTAATGTGTTGGCCGTGTGTGACGTTAATATGAATTACATATACGTGTTGAGTAGATGGGAAGGCAGCGCCGCTGACTGTCGTGTGTTGCGGGATGCTGTCACGAGGAACAACGGTTTAAAAATTCCTCAAGGTAACAAATTTCTATGTGACTGCCTATGACTGGGATCTTTATTATGTAATCAGCGTGACAAACAATTGTGTAATTATGATGTCATAGGGAACTACTATTTGTGCGATAATGGGTACACGAACGGAGCTGGTTTCTTGACTCCCTATCGTGGGGTTCGGTACCATTTGGATGAATGGGGGTCTGCCAATTCTGCCCCCCAAAACAAAGAAGAATTCTTCAACATGAAGCATGCGAAGGCACGAAACGTAATAGAGCGATCATTTGGAATTTTGAAAAAAAGATGGGCAGTACTCCGAAGTGCGTCGTACTACCCTATTAGAGTCCAAAACCGAATCATCCTAGCCTGTTGCCTCATTCACAATTTTATTCGAAACACCATGGTCGTTGATCCTTTAGAGGCAGAAATTGACGAAAATTTTCAGAATGCGGATGCTGGTGTAGAAGGAATTATTAACGTGGTCGAGAGTAGTCCTGAATGGACAGCATAGAGAGACAACTTAGCAGGCAACATGTATAATGACTGGCTTCGCTAAACAGTGTTCCCCTATGTCAGTTGCATTTGTTCTTTCTTCTGATGTTGGTTTTTCGATGTTGGCTATTTCAGCCTTAACCTATGTAACGGAGATATTTCTTATATTGTAGTGACATGGTTTTTCTTTGATCGTTGTGGAGTTATATGTCATATTTCCACTACTATGACATTAGTAACGGGGGTATTGATATTTTATATTGATTTCATTTATATTAACTTTTTTTTTCTGTGTGGAGTAGTGCATAGGAATATGGAAGACATCAGCTGCAGCGGGGAAACTAGCAATCCATCATCAAAGACCAATGTTGCAAAGCGACGAGTTTGGACGGGTAGGGAAGAACAAGTTCTGATAATGGCATTGAAGGACATCATCCAGACGGGCTGGAAATGCGAGAATGGATTTCGGACTGGATACTTGGGTCAACTCGCCCGTCTCATGAAACGATACCTACCCAACACCGATTTGAAGCCTGACCCACATATATGCAATAAGATACATGTCTGGAAGAAGCATCACGGAAGTCTTCAATCCATGCTTAGCCGGTCAGGATTTGAGTGGGACGATGTGAATAGCATGGTGGTTGTGCACGACGATAAGCTGTGGAATGAATATGTAGCGGTAAGAACATAGTATTTTGTAATTTAAATAAGCATTTCTTCAAGTAGTTCTAAAATTTGTCTCCTTTCTTTAATATTCGTACAGACTGATACGCATGCAAAGAGCATGAAGAACAAGTCTTACCCTCTGTACAATGATTGGTGTGAAGTATTTGGAAAAGATCGGGCGACTGGAGAATTGGCAGAGGATCTACCCACCGCCGATAAGGACCAACTAGAAGCAGCTGATGAGACTGAAAATGATGATTTAAATGCTTTCATTGATTCAGTTTCGGTTGACACCGAAACGGCATCGGGAGCTGATGGTGGAGGATCGGTGCCAAGCAGGAAGAAAACGAGGATGAGCAAACGCCGGGCAGAGGACACAACGGGGGAGCAAATGGTAAATCTAATGGGTAAGTTTTGCGAACAAACTAATGAGAATCTGCAGACCATTGGAAAGCGAATTGGATACGAGGTCATGATGTCGGAGAAACGGGGAAAATTGTTCGAAATGTTGGGCAGCTTGGGCGTATTGACTGTAGATCAGCAGTTAACGGTGGCCAAGGAATTGATCAATAATAACAAAGAACTTGAGCTATTTTTCAGTCTCCCAAAAGATGCTCAAGCTCGGATGGTGATGTTGATGGCTACTGGAAGAATGTAAAATGTATGTATTTAGAAACTGAAGTTGGCTTTGTTGAATGATGTCAGTGTAATGTATCATGTGATGTCGGTGTACAACATTAGAATATTAGAGATGTTGTAAGATTAGGAAATGCAGAACTAGATGCATACTATATTATGTTGTATGTAGGTGTACGGTATACCACTGCGTTTCCGTCAATGTTTAATTGTGTTAAATTGTGTTTTAAAGAATGGTGTGTAGATGCCAGTCATGGGGGATGACATTAGAAATACATGTGAGAACTGGTTTTACCAAAATAAATGAAAATTAACAAACTTTCCAATTTTCAGAACAAAAGTAAAGAGTCAGTGTAACAGGGGTCACAAGATCCAAACTTACAAAGATCTCACAAAGCAATGCAGCAGCCTAACATAACATGTCGACATCAGTCATGTTGAGAAATTATATAAGCAGCCTAATACAACAACATCAACAAACATAATAGAACATCTTTACCACCAACAGCCAGAAACCTAATAAAACATCATTTACAACAACAGCCACATCCCTAACAAAACATCCTTTACAAATTTATTTTTATGTTCAAAGAGACATTAACAAATTAAAAGGCATTCAAGAAAGAAGTTAACAGCATTACTAAACAGATTTTACCTATCACAACAGTATGTACACCCCCCCCTCACACATACGAAAATAAAAAGCATTGAAATCAATATTCCCACGAACAAGAGAAGATGACACCGCCCCTCCCTACGCTCCGACGCATTCAACCTCAGAATAATTTGCTGGAGAAGAGCTACATGATTTTGCAACTCTTTTTCCCTACAATTATGTTCCTCTAATATGTCGAACAAAAAAATTTCCCTACACTGTTGCACTTCGGCTGCAACCTGCAGATCTTCTATCATCTCATGCAGCCGTCCAACAACACTATGTCCTGAAGAAGCTCCATCCAATCCCTCTTTTATAGTTGAACTTATACTCGGGATCGTCGTGCAACTGTCATCACTCCCTGTAATACTCTCACTCAGGAAATTAGCATATGAAATGCAGTTAATGTTTTTGCAAAACAAGATTGAACAATTCGAGGGACTAATATAGGTATGCATCACTCACAAACGATGATGATTGTTAGGCACAAAGAAGAACAACAAAATCAACATATATACAGCACATTGGAATTCATGAGGTTTTACATCAATCGAAATGTATTAAGGCATTTTACAACATTCTCCCTCAGCAATTTATCATATGCGGTTAAATTATATCTACATACCAAAAACATAAACACAGATCTCACCACCGCTTTATGTATTTCATTATTAACACAAAATCAGGCAGGTAATAATGAAGGCCACACGTATACATGAAAATGAAAATTGGATTCAAGGTATGAATCTAAGCGCACACAAAAATTATAAATCGAACGAACGACCCGGATGTGGGAAAGAAGCTGATGGAAGATTTACCGATGAAGGCGGAGCCCTTAGCAGATGAAATGGTCGACATTTCCTCAGCGAATCATTCGATCCACGCCAAATGCCTGAAAATCGGACATGTAACATGGATTATATAATCACCCATCGCAAAATCAGAAAACTAATTCACGAAAAATTTGAATACCTCAAATTAAACACGAACGCACCTGGGAGAATAAATTATCCAACGGGATAGCAAATCGTCGCGAGGATCAGGCCTACGGGACCGGCGGCTCGCCGACGTACGACCGTATGAACCTCTCTGGCTGCGTGGGGGCGAAGGTGGGAAGGGGAAGAAACCGAACTTGCCCTAATTCCTCCTCATTCGCACGACGTCGTCTTCAACTGGGGGCTAATATGGATATGTCAAAAATATACAAGGGTATAAATGGAAACTCATCACAATTAATCACTTGTATACATCTATGTAAACGCAGGATAGGATAACCAATCCTATCCATCTGTCATAGTAAACCTGGGATGGGATTCAGAAATATTATTTATTTTATCCATCATATCCAATCCTATCCTATCCTACCTAATCCCTGTTTACCAAAGTAAACGTTGCCTAAGAATATAAAGAACTTCCTCAGCACAATAACACAGCCACACCAACGAATCAGCAGTGAATTGACCAATTAGTAAGAATTAATCGTTAAAAACAATCATATTAATTATGAAGTGACAAACGATTTTACAAGAAAATACTAAAATCTTTTTGCTAAAGACAAAAAACAAAGCTTCTCGAAGAAAACAGGAACATAAGTAAAAAAGGTATACATTTTTTTGCGGACTTGAACTTGTTTCTCTTTGCGCTCATACTCTTGTCTGATCTTTTTCTTCTCGGCTTCCACCAATTGTAACTTCTCGATATTGAAATCCTAAAGCAACAAGAAGATCAAATCAGGAAAATCGAAAAAGAAAAACCGAATCATATAGATCGGAGCATCGAATAGAACATACTTCTTCAGCAGAGACAGAGATCTCGTTGGCCTTCTCCTCCGCTTCCTGGCGGATGAAGCGGACCATCTGCTATATCTGCTTTGAAACGTCGGCGTCGTTCATCTTAGGGTCGGGTCAGGTTCTCCCAAGTCGGGTTTCTTTCCTTCCACTGGAGAGGTCTGGTTTCTTTACCTCTATTCCAATAAATTATTGGAGAAAACTTATTTATTATTTATTGAGAGAGAGTGGTATACAGAGTCCGTGCTACCCAATAATTTTATGGCTAGCCCCATCTTCCTCCACGACCAGCATTAGCTTATTAACTTATTTATTTATTTAAAAGCAACTAAAAGCAACTACATTTTTAAAAGGCAATAAAAGTAAAAATATTAGCTTATTACCCCGCATCTCCATTTTTTAATATTTTTAAACAATTCTTTTTGGGCCTCAAATGTTTTGGGCTTTAAATTTGTGAAGTTATGCTACTTTTAACCTCAAATTGTTTTTTTTTTTTTCTGATTTTCAAGAAATAATAGTAGGTGGAAATATTTTTAATGTAATAATTTATCCTAAGGGATAAACCGTTGTCTTTGTGCATATACTTAAACAAAAAGACAACGCTTTTATAAAAAAGTGTTGTAAAACATTAAACGACAACACAAATTACTAAAAACCGTTGCCATTATAGCGTTGTCTATTAGCATTTTTCTTGTAGTGATCGCACAATAACTATGGATGAAAAGTTCGCAGATCAAATTTATCTTTTGCCTATGAGTCCCTCTTATAGTTTTAGTTGGACACAAAAGAATGTATGTCTTAGAGTATCTAAGATTGAAAAATCCAAAAGTGATTAATTAATTAGATTAGTTAATCTTGCAATTTGATTACTTGCTCTTGGACTAGGGGAAGTAAAGAACCTAAGGGCTCACAAGCTTAACAAGATTTTGGTGCTTTGGAATAGTGAAAATAATTAATTAATCACGTATGAATTTATTATTATGTTAATTAATAGTTTTTGGATAAATTAATTGTTTGAGCCTAAATTTAATTTATCATGAAGAGAATTAATTATTGGCTAATTTTATTTGTTAGATAAATAATTAATTAATTAGGCCTGAATAATGCTAAAAATTAAATAATTAATTGGAATGAATCTTTTGACCTTAAAAATTAATAAAGCCTAAGAAGCCTCTTAAAGGTCTAATCTTGGAGATAGGTCTGCACAGCAGATTAAAGACTCCTAAACCATATTATCACGGCATGTCAAAAGATACCACTCAGCACTAACTCACTCTTAGGGGTTAAAAAGGCTAGAAAAATTATCCATATTTCATAAAGAAATCAATTGATTAAATTGACTATCTTAATTTTATATATGTAAATTATTATAATTAAATACTGTAAAGCAAATTATAACAAACTTAATTCTTCTATATGCAAAAAAACTTAATGAAATACTGACATCAAATAATTATACTTCTACAAAAAAAAATTAAAATTTGTGAATAAAAAAATTAAAATACTGACATACTAATTTTAGATGAAATAATGATTCATCAATAATACAATTAAGCTATATATATATATATATTTATAATAGCAGAAGTAAAATATTTTTAGCAATTTTTATGTTTTTCCAACTAAAATACTTACTTTTTTTAGTATAACAAGTGGCTTAATATAATTGATTATTATTTCATCGCCTATTTATATGATTTTTTTTATCTAAATTTATTATCCATTTAACAGGCATATTATATGGAAATTTGTTTGCCAATCAAAATTTAAATATGATATTTTGTAAATGAATATCCACCATTTTTTTTTTTTTTTTGGAAGATTTGACATCCTTTTTTATGGTAAGGTTTGTATATAAGATTTGTAATATTAACAATCCTTACTTTTTGATATATATTACATGCAATGTTTTATATTTTTATGTAACAATAATAGTAATAATAATTGATTGTATATTTCCTGGCCAATATGTTAAATGTATAATAAATTTAGATAACAAATGAAAAGAAAAATATATTTATATATATATAATAGCAGAAGCCGTACATTTTGTAAAATTCTTAAATTTTCTCATATAAAATTCTTACTAATTCTAGGATTACATATGACATTTATTATAATTAATTATAGAATTTTAATGAGGCATATTTCATGAAAATTTTGGTTTATCACGGAATGAATTATTCAAAATCATTAACACAAAAATAAAGTCAAACTTGCATCTATTTTAAATTAATTCCAAATCTTCAATTAATTGCAATTCATCCTTTTTTATATATATTAATTAATAAATCCAAGTTGCACGCGTGTAGTTTGAAAGATTTGTGGGTATGATTTGTAAGATTACTCTTAAACAAATTTTAAAAAATTCCTACTTTTTTTAACATATTCCATGCCAGTTTTTTTTTTTTTTTTTTTTTTGTATTTTTTGTTATTTTAATAATATATAATAAAGTTTCTAATAAAAGTTCGAATGTTTTGATTATATGTTACTTAATTTTATAATTAGATTTATAAATAAACTATATTTATTAATATTTCATAAACATTATAAATTCATTTGAAACCTTAATAGATAGACATATTAGGAATATATATGTATTTAATTAAAAGGTCAAAACTTAGTTTTATGAGCTCTTAAGTATTACTTAAGATAATAATAATAAGGAAAACAACGTTATTTTAGGTATGAAAACTTTAAAAAATTATGAGATTACTGAGAAATTATTAAATTATAAATTTTTGTAATTTGATACCAAATTTGTGAATGATCTAATTGGTCAAATTATAAACTTTTGAAAATGAAGTTTAATATCATCTTGAATTTTGCTTATATATAAGAATTAAAAGTCCTATCTTTATAAAGTCTTAGAAAATTGTGTATTAAAATTAGAAAAAATTAAAAACTCTGTGATTTGACTTTCTACATATAATATTCTAATCGTAAATTTATAAAACAAGTGATGTGACACAAAATAATAGTATCAATTGTATATAATTAATACTAGATTTGTTATATCGAACCATTACAGAAATATCGATCTATTAAAAATACAAGATATATACTTTTCTAAAATGTGTTTATCGAAACTAATGCTATGTTTCTCTCTATATAAATTATGCATATATATTATAATAATTTTTTCACTTTTATTTTTTTGCCTAAATGTTCTTTTCATTTTTCCATAAAAATTTTAATTAATTTTTTTTCTTATAATATTATGGAAAACTCCTGTAAACAACAATTCATAAACTAAATATAATCGGCTGCCTAAAAATAAGGAAAAAAATATCCATGTTGGTAAAATATTTTTTGATTTTATTGCTTTCACTTAGCAATCCTCAAGGGGAAAATGGGGGAATGTTCCTAACTATTAGGATTATGATTAAGATATTTATACACTCAGACGTATCTAATTTTTAGGTCAATCTTTCCTTCTCTAATATTGTTTGCAAGCAGTTTAGAGTTTAATTCTTATAATATTTTTCAAAGTAAGTCTACAATTTATACAATTTGTGTATTTTGTAATCTATAAAATTATATTTTTTTATTAATAGTGTCGTAATACTAAATGCTAATTTCGTCTACAAATAATCAGCATCAATCAGTGTATTTTATAATTTTGTAAATTATTTCTATAAAATAAATATATCGTATATGTTCAGAGATTTTAGGTAAATCTCATTATCTTCTGAAAAAAAAAAAAAAAATCTTGATGTATGATACAGTGCAATTATCTTATTTATCATTATTATATTAATTATGTTGCAACTTCACTTATTAAGCATTAAGAAAAAATATTACACAATTTCCTTATATAAAATTTGGTAATGAATTATATATACTCTCACGCATTCCCTTTTTCTCACATCTCTTCATTGCCATTGGAATTTTTCTTCTTATCATGTTAATTTCTCATCCCTCTTCTTCCGCTTATTTCTTTTACAAAACAATGTTATTCCTTTGAAGCATGGTTGAAGTCGTTTCTATGTTTGGGTGTGTTTTTCAATTAATCTTGCACCATTGTATTCCAACGATATCCTTATTCTTATTTCTTTTCTTTTCTTTTTTCAGATTTTTGTTTTAATTATTTGAATCTGTACTTATCCTTCAGGTTTTTTTTTTTAAGTTTTATCATGTAGTGGTCTATTTATTTAAATATTTAATTGGTTCAAATGTGTTTTATATGAATCATGCATGAAATATATTCCATTGAAATCTAACTTTTTTCGTCTATATGTATCAGGTATTATTGTAACTCTTTTTTCTTTATACTGTATTTTTTATTGTATTAATTGTTTGATTTTGTACCACTTAACTGTATTGATTCCTATCATTTAATTAGTTTAATTTCATATTTATTAAAATTATACATTAGTCTAGCTTTGTTTGCTATGAGAAGGATTATGTTATAACTAATATTTATTCAATTTTTATTTTTTAATATGTATTTTTAGTTATATTATTTAACACATTAAAGAATAACATATTTCAGTTTAGTTTTGTTTCAATTTGTTTTGCATGCTACATAATCCGTACAATTCCAGTTGTTGTAGTATCCGATCTCACCAGGCATTGTTTTGTGTTTTATTTCATGAAATCTCAATTTATTAATGTTTTGAAATATAAATATAATTTTTAATACATAAGAATAACATAATTTTATATAAAAAATATATATTATTATACAAATATTTTTGCAGAAGTATTCTTTTGAATTTCTATGTTTTGTTTTATGAAAAAGTAACTTCTATGTTTTATGTATTTGTGACATACAAATTTCAATAAATTACTACGAAAAAAAATATATGATATGGCTTCAATTTAAGTATTATTATATTTTGCATTTAATGGTTTTCCATTGTTCTTCTAGATATTCAAAGTATCTGTATTTGTTGCATGTAATTGATTTAATTCTTTAAGCATATTTATTGTAAAGATATTGAGAAAACTCAATCATATTTGCATTTTAAATTTTTAATTCACCGACAATTTTGATTGTGGTAAAAAAAAGGCTAATTGGTCATGGCCACAAGGAGACCTTGATTGATTAGTTGGTGTGTTTATTTTTTTTTTTGTACATGTGTGTTATAATTCAAGAAAAAATTAATTTTGTTTCTTAATTTATTCAATTTATGTTTGATTACAATAAAAATATTGATTTTCTCCTCTTTTTTAATTTTTTTTGTAGTTGGATATTCATCAAGTTGATTATGCCCCCAAATTTAGAAGTACGTATATTTTTTAATGATAATAGAAGTTTAATGACATGCACAAAACATTTTTTTGTCTTAATTCTATTATTTGATAGATAACTACTGTACTTTTAATGCGTTAAGAATCATACAATTCGTTTAATCATGTCTGAGTTTAGTAATTGATGCATCACAAAAAAAAAAAAAAAGGTTATGGGTGGGCAGTTAATTATTAATAGATTAATAGAAGTGTTTAATTTCCTTTGTTTTTATGTTTGATGGTTTAGATGGAGATTTTTAATCATCAAAGCTAATTAGTGAATTTTCATCATTTTGTTGGTGATCTTTTCCATCGTTTCACATATTTATGGAGAACTTCTATATGGATAAATATCACATGATATTGATAGCATAGTTTAATGTAATTATATTATATTTATTCATTCAGTTTCATGTTAATGAAATTAATATTAATTTTATCATACAACTTTTTTCTGGGAAATTCTATACAAATTCATGAGAATATTTGATGTCACAAGTTGCTTTGGTTGATATATTTATGTGAACACATTTTTAGGAAAAATAATTAGTACCCTAATCTAATTTTTTTTTTTCACGAGCATATTTTGAAACCAAAAGTTAAAAAAATAATAATAATAAGTTTGAAAGATTTCCAATACATAAAATGTACTATATAAGAAAATATTTGTGTTGGTATGTTTACATGTTATGAACATGCAAATTAATGTATATAATAAAATATTGAAAATTTTCTTTCAGTTTATTACATTAAATTAAGTTTGTTATTTTATTTTAAGATGTTTTTCTCTCAATCATTTTCTGTGACAACTAATACAATCTCATATAAAATTGTAAGCAATAAAGATATTGTGATATAAATTACATATGAACAATAAAATTATAAATCTAATGTAATAAAATATATAATTTAGCTTTTGTCTTTAATTGACGTAAATTTAGTATGCTTAGAAAATTTTTATTGTTGTCAATCCACGTATATTTACCAACATATTTTTCTTTTGTGAAGTGTACACAAACTAGTTAAAATAAATTAATTATGGTAACAATATTTCTTTAAAAGGAGAGCTCATTCAATTATACACAAATCATCAACCAAATGTTTTGATTATATATATACATATATATATATATATAAAAGAAGTATATCCTAAACTGGAAGAACAATTAGATTTGGTTTTTGTTTCTAATAAATTTCTAATTGAACATAATTTTATTGGTTTGTTATGGATAAACATAGTTAAATATTCGCCCATCATTTACTAAATTGTTGTTTGATTGAATGATAGTGGCAATTTGTGACATGACCTAACAACACAACACGAATATAGTGGGTTAGAGTTGACCCTTAACGGGTTTGGACAAACAGGTCAGACTCGAATGACCCAAATAGAAAATGGGTATGAATAGTATGACCCGAACCGAATAACCTGTTGACCCATAGGATTATTACTTTTTAAAATATATATATATATATTTTATTGTAATTTCATAGAGTATCACATTGAAAAACTTTATCGCGTACCATTATATATTGTTAATTTCAGTTCTTATTTTGTGAAATTATAGAATTGTACATTGACAAAATATGATACTTCATTTATCGGTTGGTTGGGTCAACCCACAAAATAAATGAGTCATGTTTGGATTACAATTCTTGACACAATTAGCTAAATGGGTCGGGTTATGGTTTATGCAAAATCTGTAATAGCCATGTCTCAAACCGACCCATGAACTTGTGATCCGACTTGTTTGACACCCCTATGTAATGACTCTTGATTAACACCAGTACACCATATTAAGAAATCTGTAAGTATATATGTTATATTTATTTAGCATTCATCCTCAATTTCAGCCTATCAATCTATAACTTATATATTATTATAATATTTAAAAAATTAAACGTAGTCAATTTAATTTACAAGAAATTTTCTATAAAAATATAATTTTTAACCTGTGCGTTGTTGTTCAATAAATTACATCAACATATACTTAATATTCTAAATAAGTTATGTATATTTTTGTTATGTAATAATTTGCATCAATATTTATGTTATATGACATTTGCATTTAATACGTTCATTAGTTATATTATTGTTAACTTAATATAATTGAACTACAATTTTTTAAAATATATATTTACCAAATTTAAATTTTACATAGATTAATCATTAATTGGATCATATCATATTATTTTATTATAGCAATATTTATAATATTAATGATTATATTGACTTATTAAAATTTATGTTTGTATTGTATTCATTTCAGAGAATGGTGGATCAATCCTAAATAAGAATACAATGCCAAGTTCTAATCATAGTATTTGTCATGTTTTTGGAGACATTTTGTAGATTTGTGAGAACAATTATCTTCAATTATACCTTTAAATGACATCACAAATACTGGTACATTCTAATTATTTGAAATTTTAAATTTTTTTAGCACTTGGTATGACCATTATTTGACATTATTTATGTTTTGTATTGAAAATTAAAGTTTGCAACTTAAGTAGATGTGTTGAAAATGTGTTTCATTTAGAGAATGTATTCTGAAATGAATGAATCATCTCCAAGAGTTACCAAATATCATTTTGAGATTATTGACCTAACTTCTAAAGATTCAATATTGAAAGAGGTTGCTAATAATGATCAAAATTTTCAAGAATTGATTCATTTGAATAAAAATAGTTATGAAATAATAGAAATTGACCCTGATGACACATGTTAAATGATAAGGATAAATAATTTCATATTTTGCTTATTTTCAGAGGCAATTATAAATAATTTTAATTTTTATCTATATTTGAAATATCATATTAAATTATTTGAATATATTTATGTATACAAATATTTATTTGAATATATTTATGTATACAAATATAAACTAATAAGCTTAATCAATTATAAATAAATATATTGTTTATATTTGAAATTAAAAATAATAATTATATAATATTATATTTAAAAAATATTATTTTAGATATTTGTACATTACAAACCGTGCAACGCATGGGTGTAATACTAGTATAATTTAATAGGAAGATAATGAAATAACAACTTCAATTTATCTTTTCTACATAGATATATTTAGATAAGGCAGTTGTTAGATCAGAATATATGCGCGTGTGTAATAATTCAATAGTCGTTCGAACTGTAAATGAAATTGCGGAAACTTATAATAAACTTTGATTTTAAATGAGGAAGAAATCCCTCTTCCTCTCAAGTAATTTTATTAGAAGACATATTTGTTTCCACAAATGTTACAATAGAACTTACAAGTATTTGGCTCCCTCTAAATACTAGTCTACCCGTGTAACTTAATCTTCTAATCACTTACTTGACCATCTAGTTTCCTATATGGATTTGAATACAAACTCTCGTTTGTAAGATGTTGAAATCTCCCGAAATCAACGTGTGGTGAATTATCGAAGTAATGCACTCTGCGAGGTTCACTATCAGGTTGCCCTTGAGTTCTTGTTAGGCTGTTGTATTCTCCCGAATATAACAGCTTCTTCACCAGCTTCTCTGCTTGACTCTGCCCTTATGAAGGTAATTGATAAATATGTCAGAGATGTGTGCTCTTCTTTGGCTTGAGGTCGTATTTATACTCATGCCTTGCCCTTCAAGAGATCTGCCAATATCTCTTCTTTTTCGGCTGTGATATGCATATCTTTGCAGAAGTAATCTTGATAAGCATATCTTGTATCTCTTCCGTATCTTTTAAAGATATGTTCCCCATATTTTCCTCTTGATTCTCCTCATGTTCAGCCGTTACTTTTCTTTTGATTCTCCTCTTGTTCAGCCATGATCTTCTTCCAACAATATCTTCACAATATCTTTTATATCTACAAACAAGAATATACTAATTAGAAATTTTGAATAATTTATCAATAATTTTTACCTTGTCAGCAGTAATCTAAATAACCACTAAACTTGTATGCCTAAAAAAGGAAGAAAATTGAATCTCAACTCAAACTTTTACTACAAAATGAAAACTTACATTTGTACTTATTCCAAGTCATTAAATCTTGTTATTGTATAGTGCTAGGTGACCTATTGACATTTTGCAACGACGTAGCCTCCCGTCATGAAAACAAGCTCCCATCATGGACATAAGAAGTAAGACAAAAGTCACAAGTTGCTTGCAACAACTTGAGTTCTTCCAACTAAATGAATAAAAAAATTTGAAATTTGATATACACCCTTGATGAATGCTAACATTTATTTGAAATTTAAATAAAATAAAAAATGTATAATAGATTAAGAATCAATGCAAATAAGTAAATAAAATACCATCAATAAAATTTTGAAAATAGAATCAATGAGTCAACTAACCTTCTTACTCAATACCACATTTATCCTCACCATTTGTATTCTTATCACCACCACATTTATCCTATCAACAACTAACCTTCTTACTCAATACCACATTTATCCTCACCATTTGTATTCTTATCACCACCACATTTATCCTATCAAGAACTAGTTTGCAGTATTCCTTGAATTCACATCAAGAACCTAAAATTATTGGAACGCAGACCACACTTCTTCTCCTATATGCTAGCTATCTTTTAGCAACAAAAAATTTGGTTAAAATTTTCGCACAATAATGTTCTTCTTCTACATTTGGTGTCGTCAATATAACCTACAAACTTAATTATTTTGAGTATATTAGACAACTAAATTATCATTTTTTTCTTTATGACAATCCAACAAAAAAAAAAAAAAAAAAAGAAGAAAAGAAATAAGATCACTTTTATTGGAGATGATGACACAAACACAACTTTGTATAATATCCACTTAACTATTCATTTAATTATGATAGCTTTATAACACTAAATCAAGATGTTTCTACATAATTAAAATTTTATACAGATATAATATAATAACAAAAACAAATAGTTTCTTGTGCTTTCGATAATGTTCAATCAGTTATTACCATGTTGTAAAGGGTAACAAAAAATAAATGTCGGAAGCTTGAGAACAAAATATAGTAACTATGAGATAAAAATTGTCACACCAAACTATGGATAGTTGAATTGCATTCCCAACTTAGGTTACACAATAATGAATTTTGAAATACCAATGAATATTTTGCATCATATTCTAAGCTTTTCGAATTTCTCTTGCTTTGCTCTTTTTCTTGTAAATCTCTTAAGTTGAGCAAGTCAACAAAAAAGCAACATATGAAACCATCATCAATACATTAAAGATTAAAAGTGTATGAAAGACAATATTGTAGACTCCCCACTGGTTTAATATATGAAAACTGGACTTCTTGAATCATAATTTTCAGCAGTAAATTGAAAAGGTATACATCAATAAAACTTATAATCGTTAACGGAAACATCACAAATTGTTTGGCAGTTGTAGCTATCTACTTTTGTTACAACTGATAAAGTCCAACCAAATTAATATAATTTCTCATAAGAAAACAAACACATGATTAATACCTATATAATAACGTCCTTATCAAATAATCACAAAATATTAGCTACCCACTAATATGATTAGACATTCTAATCAATGGTCAGCTGAATGTCAATAAAAAAAATCCTTGGAAAAGAGCATACATCACATAACAATCAAGTTTTGGTGAATTTAATAGTAATTAACAATATGAATATGAATTAAGAGAAGGATGATATAGTGATAGATGGAATAGCATGAAATGAAATTGTAAACAGTTTGAAGAGATTTTTTTGAAAAATATTTTCAATCACATGCAATAAACATTTCCATGTCTCTGCTTCCATCAGCAAAGGTAACATAGCATATTACCTTATCTTTATTCGGAGATAATATATTGGTTAATTCTCAAAAGTTATATAAAACCAACACCAACAATTAATTTGCAAAAAAGAGAGAGTCAAAGAAAATGATAATGAAGTGGACAATAAAACTAGAGATAATAACGAATATGATTGGCGTATGCGGGTGTTGGAGATAATAACCCATCAAGTTTGGTCATTCTGGACCAAACAGTTACATACGATGCCTAAACAAACAACTATTGTTTACATCACCAATCACATTCCTCAAATACAAAACCAAATGATACAAAAACTTAACGAAACTACTCTCATTGTTTAAAATGGAAAGATACACTGGGAAAAGGTGGAAAAAAGGAAATAACTTGAAATGAGATAATAATCATAACACTGCAGTAGAAAAATTGATCGAACCATCCAACAAACAGAAAAATATATGATATTATTATTAAAACACATTAGAAAGATATATAATAGAATTTAAAAGCACAGTACAAATTTATAGATCAATGATTTAACATGTAGAATAAAAAATGAATGCACGATCGAAAATAAAATCTAAATATAGAAGAAAACTAATTAAAAACGAATAAATAGGAGATTACGTATTTAAACTTCCACAAAATGGAGTACTTTTCTGATATTCTTGACACATTATTTAATACGAGCATATTAAATAAGCTTCGTCTTCAATTACTTCTTTTTCTTTACTGCAAGTTAGAAAATAAAAATGAATGTTTTCCAAAAATGTAATATAAAGGACAAAATGAATCTGGTTGCAAGATTGAAAT
Organism: Caryopteris x clandonensis; assembly: GCA_028749325.2. NCBI lineage: Eukaryota > Viridiplantae > Streptophyta > Magnoliopsida > Lamiales > Lamiaceae > Caryopteris > Caryopteris x clandonensis. Next base: position 9,266,299 of record JAPYKT020000006.1, on the reverse strand, counting down.
ACAGAATATGAATGAATAGAGAAGAATATAGAAGAAGATACATTACGGGTATGTTTGGACTGGATTGGGCACGATCGGTTGTGGGTTGTGTCACAACCCAACCCGTGTTTGTTTAAGAGGTTGTGGGTTGTGGTACCTACTCTACACCTCTTTTTTCCCTCTTCTCTCATCATTATCAAGAAAACTATTCAATATATATTTTTTCACCCAAAATTTTTAAATACTTATAACTTTTTTATTTCAAATCCATTTTTTATAAAAATTATATCATATTAATTCTCTTCTTAAGTTCTTTATTTTGACATCTATTTAGCATATATATATATATATATATAATAATTCATCACCAATTATTAAATCCACAAATCTTTATCTCTCATAATATAATAATACAAACAAAACTCTACTAAATCTATTGATTTGACATGTCAATAACAACCTACCTTATCACAACCCAAAACAAACACCACATTTTACTATGCATTTGATTGTGACACAACCTCACAACCGGTTATGCTACGGAGGCCTCCAGCCTAATCCAAACATCCCCGACCAGAATGTAATGATTGTTTCACTTAAAAATAGTGAAAATTACAAACGTGCATAAGGAATGAAAGTCTTACCAATGGAAATCAGCCTCCTAAAGCAAAACCATTATATGTTTTTTTATTTATCTGTTATTGTTTCTTCAAAAAACACATATTGGATATCAAAAAATTTATATGTGTGTTGATAAGGTAAAAGATATTGTCAAATTATTCGAAAATTCTAATCCTTATATATTTGTGCACAGATATGAAAGATACTCTGTCAACCATCTTGAGATACTTGAGGAGGAAAGACCACTGCTGGAACAAGAGAAGAATCTTGAAGGAGATTTACAAAACATATCAAGGGTGATATGGTGAAGATTTGGAAGGATTCAAGATATGCATATCAAGACTGATTTGATAAAAGACACCGGAGAAAGATATGCATATCAAAGCAGATTTGTTAAAGATACCGGAGGACTCTTGAGGTGCAAGATACACGAGTATAAATAAGACCTCAAGCTGAAGATAAAGATTAGCTCTGTTATATTCCATTACTCTTATACAAGCAGAGAGTAGTAGAGAAGCTGGTGGAGAAGCTATCAAATTCGGGAGAATCCGATAGCTCAACGAGTTCTCAAAAGCGAATAGACTGTGAACTACGCAGAGTCCGTACAACACCATTGATCCATCACTGGTTGAATTCGGGAGAATTCAATAACTTACAAATGGGAGTTTGTATCAAAATCCATCTAGGGGACTAGATGGTCGAGTAAGGTATTAGAAGAAGTAGTTACACGGGTAGACTAGTATTTAGAGAGGGCCTAATACTTGTAACTTTTATTTGTAACATTTATGGGAACAAATTATTCTTCTAATAAAAGTACTTGAGAGGAAGAAGAGATTTCTTCCTCATAAAATCAAAAGGTTTATTATAGCTTCCACAATTTCATTTATAGTTTGAACTATTGTTGAACTAATACTCACGCACATAGATTCTGATCTAATAATTGGCACCAGAGCAGGCTCCAGTTTATTTTGTAAACAGGTAGATCCAGGGACAGACACATGGGATCATATAAAGGGACGTCACTGCGCCCACCCTCGCTTGATAGACAAAACTATATGTTTTGGTAATCAATGATGATTATCTACTTGAGATCCAAACGATATGGAGAAGCAATCCAAACAAAGTGGACGTGGACAAGGATGCAGGATGGGAAGGACATAACAAAGGTTGTGGACAAATCAAGAACATTATGGACGGAGCACGAGAAGTGTGCCGAAGATGCAAATTACATAGCATTATATGCAATTCTAGCTTCGGTTGATGCAATGAGACACAAACTAATTATACACTGCTAAACTGCCAAAGACACATAGGATGCACTACAAAAACAGTTTGAAGGGAATGAGTCCGTAAGAAAATCAAAACTGCAAAGACTGGCCACACTATTCGATGGAATACAAATGACTGAAGAAGAAAACATTGAGATGTACTTTGCAAGGTTTAGTGACATAGTAAATCAATGTTACACCCTCAGTGATGCAATAAAAGAAGATTTCCAAATCATGAAAATCATGAGAACTTTAACTCCTAGATTCAGAGAAAAAATTACAGTTCTGGAATCGTTCATGAGAGTCACACCAATGACATTAGATGATCTGATGGGAGAGCTAAGGACTTTTAAGATAAATAATCGAATGGACACACCAAAAAACAAAGGAATACCACTGAAGTCAGAGTCAACCACTGAACAAATTGAGAATGATGTAACAGAAATTGCTGACAAGATGGCACTTCTAATAAAGAATTACAGCAAGTTCGTAAAAAAATACAATCAGAGACAGCAGTTCACTAAAATTTTAAACATTGGAGAGAATATCAGAAAAGGAGGAAATAGACCATCAAATCCCAAACAAGCAAATCGAAAAGACTCTGACCAATGCAGAGAATGCAGAGGATATGGACACTATCAAGCTGAATGCCCAAATTTTCTAAGAAAAAACAAAGTACTAAAAGCCACCTGGAGTGAATCTGAATTTGAAGGAGAAGAAGAATCTGATGAAAATGAAACAACATACCCCGATAACTTTGCTACCTATACATAATCAAAAGATCTGGTACGTCTCACTTCTATTGTGCGAACTGATCAGGAACTAGAGAACACTGATGAACCTGACTTTGACGATCCAATTCTAGAGGATCTAGAGAGGATGCACCTAGACGTATCTACCAGATGTACCGCAACCACTGAGATTATTCAAAGACTGGAGAATCAAGTGAAAGAATACAAAAGTAAAGGTACACTTACCATGGAGAATCAAGAACTCAGTTAGGTGAAACAAGAACTACAAATCACGAGGGAGATTAATGAAAGGTTAAGTGATGAACTAACTATGTCTCAAAAGAACGTGAGAAATCTGGAACATCAGGTTCAACTTTACGAGATGGAAATTGAGTCACTCAAAATCAACATATAAACAGCACATAAACCTACACGTAACAACCACCAGGTAAGCTCTTCATTAGCTAATAAACTAACAGAATTTGTTTCAAAATTACAGGATAAGGATTATGAGTTGACTGAACTACGGGCCGAGCTGGACAAAGTCGTGTGAACTATACAAGGACTAAACAAAGGAAAGGCTAAATTTGATGAAATCCTAGCGTATGGAAGGCTACAAAGTAACAAAACAGGAATTGGATACACTGAAGAAAGAACATCAGGATCAACTATTTTTGTACCAGAATCGCTCTCAGCGTTTGAATACGAAGGTTCCAATACTACAAGTAAGTTAAGAAGGCAGGACACAAAAGGTACAAGAAAATTCCTTTTTATTTATCATTATTGTGAAACTCCTGGACACATTCGGCCAAGGTGTTACAGAATGAAACATGACCTCCGATCAGGTAACATCTTAAATTGAAATATGTATGGTGTTCCTGTGAAAAGCCATACATCATCAAAAACTATGAAAGTAAGAAACGTCAAAAACAGAATATCAAATGTCAAAAAAATATGGGTTGCTAAGAACAATATGTGTCTTACTTCATCAATAGTCTCACTTAGGGCAAACAACACAGGAACATGGTTCTTTGACAGCGGGTGCTCTCGTCACATGACCGGTAATGCTACATATCTTTCTGATCTCACTTCAATAAAAGGATAATTAGTGACCTTTGGTGATGGTAAGAGTGAGTGTGCCATAGGTCAAGGAACTCTCAATATACATGGCATGCCTAAATTATCTAATGTATTTCTTGTTGAAAATCTTAAGGCAAATCTGTTGAGTATCAGTCAAATTTGTGGCCAAGGTCTACAAGTGAACTTCACTCATGACAAATACTTAGTTGTTAATAGAAATAATCAATGTATACTTACTGGAACACGATCCACTAACAACTGTTACCTTTTTGACAGAAGTCACGTATGTCATCATGCCAGTACAGGGGCAACAGAAGTATGGCATCAAAAATTGGGACACATAGGTTACAACCACCTCATTGCCTTATCGAAGTCACAATGTGTACTAGGATTACCTAAGCTTGCAAACAGAAATCAAGGAATCTGTGGACCATGTCAGCTCAACAAATAGGTAAAAAGCTCACATCAGGTAACACAAGAAATATGTACGAAACAGATTATGGCCTTGCTGCATATGGACTTGATGCTGAAAGCACTGGAGGTAAGAGATATATTTTTGTTTGTGTTGACGATTTTTCAAGATATACCTAGGTAAGATTCCTTTGAGAAAAATCAGAAACCTTTGATGAATTTGAAAAATTGATACAACTAATTGAAAATGAAAAATAGGACTTGGTTGTTCGAATACGGAGTGACCATGGTAGAGAATTTGAAAATACTTCCTTCACTAACTTGTGTGCCTCTCGAGGTATTACTCATGAATTTTCAGCACCTAAAATACCACAACAAAATGGAGTAATAGAAAGAAAAAATCGCACTCTACAAGAAATGGCCAGGGCCATGATGATTGGCAAGGACGTAGCCCAGGAATGGTGGGCCGAAGCAATAAACACAGCATGTTATATTTCAAATAGGGTGTACCTTAGGAAAGGAATGGGAAAGACTTCATATCAAATTTGGAAAGGGAAAACCCTTAATTTGAGTCACTTCCATGTGTTTTGTTGCAAATGTTATGTATATAACAATAGACAACAATTAGGAAAATTTGATGTCAAAAGTGATGCTAGCATATTCCTGGGATATTCGACCAACAGTAGAGCCTATCATGTCTATAATCTAAGAACTCAGACGCTTATTGAAAGTACTAATATTGTTTTTGAGGACTCCTTGGTAAGACAGGACACGTACTTAGAGGAAACAGGTTCATCTGCTGTATACCCAACTGGCAACTAGAAGAGTGAAGATACCGTAGAAACTGACCAGGAAACGTCAAAGGACGACTATGATAAAAGTGAGCCTTCCACTAAGATTCAGAAAGAACATCCTAAGTAACTGATAGGTTGTCAATCCACCAAATATAATTAACCTACTTCCAAAATACGAGTATAGTGGTGAGCAAGGTCGAATCCACAGGAAATGGGAATTAATTCTCTTGAATAAAATGAAACAAAAAACGGGGGGTTTTAAGAGATTTTCACTTAATTAACTAAATACTAAATTAACCAATCTAGCAATAACAAGCTTACACGGTATCAATGCACACAAAACAATTTGGCAAGAAAAACTATCAAAATAGAGACAATACTAAGAAGAGAAAATTTTGATTCAAGGGTTCAATATTCAATTATACTATTGATCATAGACTAACAAATAAATCCTTGCAAATTCAAGCAATTAACCTTGGAATTATTAGGATAGCCTGATAAATCCTTTGTTTTCCTAATTAATTAACCAAACCTAGCATCTGGTCAATTCTAATTATTAATCAACTAGGCACGATAGCATTTCATGTTAATTAATAAGCGACACGAGGGAGAAAACGAAGCGGTGCAGGGGTGCGGATGTGCGCGGTGGCAGGGACGGCGTGCGCGGTGGCGCGAGGAAAAGGAACACCGCTGGGATCGATGAGGATGAGGCTTTCGACAGCGGCACTGCGACTCAAACAAGACAGCGGTGCGATGACGCAAGTACAGGTACAGACGCGAGGAAGAAAGCGACGCGGCGTAGGGGTGCGCTCGTACGGCGATGGATGGCGCGACATGGTGCACAATCAGAAATGGAAAGAAACAGCAACAGAGGCATAGCGCATGGCGGCGCACGGCCGCGAAGAAGAGAGAAGGAGCAGCCAGGCGGCACAGCAGCGGGAGTCGGAAGGAGAGGAACAACAGCAGGCACGGCGCAACAGCCGGCAGCAGGAGCGGCAGTGGAGGAAGAGAAAAGCAGGAGAGCAGCAATGATGGTGCAAGACAGCGCTACGGAGGCAGATGGCGGTAACGGCGCAGCAGCGGGGGAGAGGGAGGAAGCGGCACAGGCGCTGGGCACAGAGAGAGAAAGTAGGAAAAGAAAAAAAAACCCTAGCTGATGATGCTCTCTTTTTTTCTTTTTTCTTTTTTGTATTTTTAATTTTTAAATTTTTTTTTTAACTTGTATAAAAGGGTTGAAATTTTTGGGAGAAAAATCAGCAAACTATGTGCTGTTAGGCGTGGGCATGCCTTAAATTGTATAAATGGGCTGGAATTTTTTTTTTTGGAGAAAAATCAGCAAACTATGTGCTGTTAGGCGTGGGCACACCTAACACTTCACTGTCCATTGAGCCTGAACACACCTATTTCAACCTTGTCCACGAAATTTTTAAGAAAAACTAGTTTAATTTAAGCGTGATCACGCCTAAATCAAACTAATCTCCTGTACCATTCCTAATTTTTGGACTTGGAGAATTCTCATAAGATGTGATCTCACCTCCAAAATTCATGCCCGAACCTATTTACACAAAGAAAACAAAATTCAATGAGAATTAGAAAATAAAACCTAAGCTATCCAAATATGGAAAAAAAAAAAAAAAGAAAAAAAAAATTTGGGTTGCCTCCCAATAGCGCATTTTTTTAGTGTCGTTATGCTCGACCACACATATCAATAGAACACATAGAATGATTTTTCGAAGGATATTTCATAGCATCGAAAATATTGAATTTAACAATCTCTCCGTCAAACTTGACGGAGAGTGTTCCCTCATCCACATCAATCTTTGTTCTTGCAGTCTTCATAAATGGTCTTCCCAACAAAATAGGGACAAAGCTAGTGATGGTGTCTTCTTCCATTTTTAAGGTGTAGAAATCTACTAGAAAAATCAACTCGTTAACCTGCACCAAAATATCTTCAACGTGGTAAGCATTAGAACGATCTGCTAACTGAATGACAACTTGAGTATCTTTCAAGGAACCCAAATTCAAAGCACAATAGATTGAGTATGGCATGACATTAATAGATGCACCTAAGTCTAGCATGGCACGCTCAATCTTCATATTTCCAATAACACAAGGCATAGTAAACGTACCGGGATCCTTGCATTTATTTGGAAATGACTTTTTTATCACAGTAGATACATTCTCCCCCACACTAACCTTCTCATCATTTCTTAATCTCCTTTTGTTAGTGCACAACTCCTTTAGAAATTTAGCATACTTCGGGATTTGCTTAATGGCATCCAACAAAGGAATATTTTTCTCCACTTTTCGAAAGGTTTCCAATACTTCTCTCTCATGATCATCCTTCTTGGATTTTGCTAACCTGCTCAGAAATGGAGGAACAACCATATTAGAAGTACTAGGTGAAGAGTGTGGGGAATTTACCTTTTTGTGTTCCTTGGACTTTTCCTTGATGATTTCTTCCGCTTCTTTCTCTTTTTCTCCTTCATTGGTATTTTCAAGTGAAGAAGATCCCGATTGTATTTTCTTTCCACTTCTCAATGTCATTGCACTTGCATTCTCTTGGATGTACCTCCGGTTGAGATGGAAGTCTTCCCGAATTTTTAGCTTCCAATTTACCAACAGATGTTGCCAATTGGCTAAGTTGGTTTCCAAAACTTTGAATGCTCGTTCTTTGCTCTTGAATGCTAACTCTCATCTCTTGTTGAAATTTTTGAGTGTTTACTGCTAGAGCTTTCACAATATCTTCTAAAGATATTTCGGATTCTGAAGGTTGAGCCTGTGGTGGTGGTGGTGGTCTTATATAGCCTTGGTGATGAAAACTTTGTTGGCCTCCTTGATTCTTGTAGCTAAAGTTCGGGTGGTCTCTCCACCCCGGATTGTAGCTATTTGAATAAGGATCATATTTTCGTTGAGGTTGTCCCGGAAATCCTCCCATGGCATTGGCTTGTTGATCATCTTCCGGCAATGAGGGACATCTATCCGAACCATGTCCAACAACCAAGCAAATCCCACATACTTGAGCTTGTGGCATTTGTCCTCCTACAAACTTTTCCATCAAAGATGTCAGTGCTTCCAACTTTTGATCAAAGGAGCTCGTGTTCACTTCACTAGCTTGATGTGGAATACTGTCTTATCGAGTTCCAAACTGTTGTGCATTAGCAACCATGCTCAAGATGAGACTTCTAGCAGCTTCTGGTGTCAAGCTAACCAATGCTCCTCCTCTTGCAGCATCAACAATGTTTCTATCAAAGGTCAAGAGCCCTTCATAGAAGTATTGGACGAGTAATTGCTCTGGAATTTGATGTTGAGGACAACTAGCACATAATTGCTTGAATCTCTCCCAATACTCATATAAAGTCTCACCATGTTGCTGTCGAATTCCACATATATCTTTTCTAATATTTGCTGCACGTGAAGCTGGAAAGAATTTTTCAAGAAACTGCTTCTTCATCTCATTCCAAGTGGTAATAGATCCGGAAGGTAAATAATAGAGCCAATCTTTAGCTTTGTCAGATAAAGAGAATGGAAAGGCCCGTAGAGAAATTTGGTCTTCCGTCACAGCTTGAGGTTTCATTGCAGTGCACACAACATAAAACTCCTTTAAATACTTATGAGGATCTTCACCTGCAAATCCACGAAAGGTAGTTAATAAGTGAATAAGACCGAATTTCAACTCAAAAGTAGCATCTCTAGGAATTTGAATGCATAATGGTTGTCAATTAACATCAGGGTTAGCCAACTCCCCTAAAGTTCGTTAAGCTGGAGCTTCCATGTCTTCATCTTTTTTTCTTACTTTCTTCAGATTCAGTATCTACTTCAGGTTCAGACTCGATCCAATCTAAAGCCAAATTCAAACCAGGGGATGATGAAGATGATTGTTGAGCTCGTAGTCTAGCTTCCGTCCTTAAGGCTTTTGCAGTTTTTTCGACTTTTAGATCAAATATCAATTCACCTGTACGAGAAGAACAAGACATAAACCAGAAACAAGGAAAAACCTAACTCAAAAGAAATTAATTAAACAGCGTTCCCCGGAAACATCGCCAAAATTTGATAGGTTGTCAATCCACCAAATATAATTAACCTACTTCCAAAATACGAGTATAGTGGTGAGTAGGGTCGAATCCACAGAGAACGGGAATTAAATTCTCTTGAATAAAATGAAACAAAAAAGGGGGTTTTAAGAGATTTTCACTTAATTAACTAAATACTAAATTAACCAATCTAGCAATCACAAGCTTACACGGTATCAATGCACACAAAACAATATGGCAAGAAAAACTATCAAAATAGAGACAATACTAAGAAGAGAAAAATTTGATTCAAGGGTTCGATATTCAATTATACTATTGATCATAGACTAACAAATAAATTCTTGCAAATTCAAGCAATTAACCTTGGAATTATTAGGATAGCCTGATAAATCCTTTGTTTTTCTAATTAATTAACCAAACTTAGCATCTGGTCAATTCTTATTATTAATCAACTGGGCACGATAGCGTTCTATGTTAATTAATAATAGGATTAATCTTAGTGAAAATAGTTAATACTAATATCGATAATTAGGATAACCATAAATATCAATATTAGCCCAATAGGTTCAATTAGATTAAATTATGATAGCATAATTTACCAACTCTAATGCTACAAGACTTCACTCATTTACACTACTAGGAGTATAAATTCATGAATAGCTATAGGAGAATAAATAATAATTTGATTTGTCAATTCAAATTAATATAAATCTCCATTAAAAATTATTTGAACCTATTAGTACTTGAATATAAAACAAGATAATAAATACATATCACAAAGCCTCACAATAATATAACCGAAATACAAAACCCTTAAATCAAACCGTAAAATTAGTCACTCATATTATAAATAATCCTAAACATAACCAATATCATTTAATACAAGAAATAAAATAAAGGAGAAGAGAAAAAATAAATAAGATAAAAACTTACTACAAAAAGAAAGAAGAATGATTAATTTTCCTGAAATAAAGAATGATTAATTAGATCAATTAATTGCAATTTTGGAGACAAAAATATGAAATATTATAATCATATCAGTAACTCATCATTGGAGAACTCAATGAATAAAGACACGATGTAAGACTAAACCAGACTATCGGAAAATAGAGGGACTAGTTCATCATGCTTGCTACACCTCTGTCGTCGAGCCCAAAAATATTGAGACTCTCAAGGATGACAACTTGATACTAGCAATGCAAGAAGAATTGGAGCAGTTTGCTAGAAATGATGTATGAACACTTGTGCCACGACCAGACAGTGCGAACATCATCAGAACCAAATGAATATTCAAAAACAAAACCGATGAACAAGGAAACATCACCCAAAATAAAGCATAACTAGTGGCCCAAGGATATAAGCAGGTAGAAGGAATTGACTTTGAAGAAACATTTGCTCCAGTTGCACGACTAAAGTCTGTAGGAATTCTTCTTTCCTTTGCATGTCTTAAGAAATTTATTCTTTATCAAATGGATGTAAAAAGTGCATTCTTGAATGGGTTCTTAAAAGATGAAGCATATGTCAAGCAACCAAAAGGGATTGATGATCCACATTAGCCAAATCATGTTTACAAACGGGGAGGAGTCGATCAGACCCTATTCATTCAGTGGTCGAACAATGATATTATCATTGCACAAATCAATGTAGATGACATTGTGTTTGGATCCACATCCAAACACAAAGTAAATGACTTCGTCAAGGTAATGTCTCAAGAATTTGAAATGAGTATGGTTGGTGAACTTTCCTACTTTTTTGGTTTGTAGATTAAACAAAGCAAAAATGAAATCATGATACATCAAGGAAAATATGCCAAAAACTTGGTGAAGAAATTTGGACTTGAAGGGTTCAAGGTTTCACACACGCCCATGGGAACAAATACAAAATTGTCCAAAGACAACAGTGGAATAAGTGTTGACCCAACTCTATACAGAAGCATGATTGAAAGTCTTTTGTATCTCACCGCCAACCGACCTAACATAAGTTTTAGTGTGGGACTATGTGCTAGATATCAGTCAAATGCAAAGGAATCACATCTCAAGGCAGTGAAAAGGATCATACGATATGTGGCAGGTACTACCGATTATGGACTAAAATACTCCTTTGATAGTAAACCTTTTCTTGCAGGGTACGGTGATGCTGACTGGGCAGGTGATGTGGATGATAGAAAAAGCACATCAGGAGGATGTTTCTTCATAAAAAATCTTGTCTCATGGCTTAGCAAAAAGCAAAATAGCATCTCCTTATTAACAGCAAAAGCAGAATACATAGTTGCTGGGAGCTCGTGCTATCAACTAGTGTGGATGATGCACATTTTGTGCGACTATGGTATGAACTTGACTTCCATAACCTTATTCTGTGATAATCTAAGTGCCATCAACATGTCTAAAAACCCTGTGCAACACTCCAGAACTAAACATATAGATATTAGACATCACTACATCCAAGAGTTGGTTGAAGATGGAGTCATTACTCTTGAACATGTTCCTACCGTAAATCAACTAGTGGATATTTTTACAAAGGCCCTGGATACTCAAAAATTCATTTCCTTGAGAAAATCTCTAGGGATCTGTTGTGTTGTATAAATATAAAAAATTATATATAATAATAATAATAATAATAATAATAATAATAATAATAATAATAATAATAATAATAATAATAATAATAATAATAATAATAATAATAATAATAAAAGGGATAGATGTTCCAGATCATCTTAAATAACAAAAAGTCTCAACAGGTTTCAAATTTTGTTTGTTTTGAACTTTGAATCTATTATACATTTCCCTTGTATAAGGAAAAAGCTACGACCTTGAAATGATGTTGTGAAAAGCTGTCATCAATATGAAAGAGCACTAAGCACAAAAAATGACAGGTCTGTGACAGCTTTCTTTTCGTGTTCACTTCAAAGTCGCATGAAAATAGGGGTTACAAGGTTTTGAGCTCGTCACACAGGATTTTCCCATTGTATCTTTTATTGTGTGGTTTGCGAGCTACTACACAAGGGATCGACAGAAGGAGTTATAAGGACAAATCATATAATTACCTTAGTGCTAAACAAGTGAACATGTACTTGAAGAGAAGGTTTGCTGATTTTTCTTAGTGCATTTTCAAACAAAATTGTCTGACAGAAACTTATGTTTAAAAGATGATCTATGACTTCATCCTTTTTTTCAAAAAAAAAAAAAAAAAAAAAAAAAAGCTTCTCTATTTTATTTTTTTGGGATATATATGAAATTTTTTTTTTAAAGGCTTTGTTGATCATTATCTTCCAGTCAAATAGGCGAAAATAGGAAAACGGGGTGAACAGAGGACATGGCCTTCCCCTCTTCACACTTTCAGATGTGGGATCATGGCCTAATGCATTGTTTAATGCTGAAAGTGGTTGCCAAATTGGGTATTAATGGTATTGATAGGACCCACATAGAATCTTCTATTTTTACATAGAATCGAAGCGTCAGTTTACTTTTGCATTTATCGAGTGACGCTGAAAGTTTCCTCCACTGTTCGCCATAGCACCCCCCTTCTCTTTCAAGTTTTCTCTACAGATTTCCAATGGCGAACTTCGGTGATGACCTGCATGGATGCCGACCAACTTGGGCAATAGTGCCCTTCCTAGACCCGTTTGGTCCTTGCCTAATAAGGTTTGGATGGAGACCGAGCAGAGGACATTTATCAACAGAGGGCATTTCATTTCTTTGGGAAAGATGACTTCTTCTTTTTTTTCGTTTTTCAAAAGAAAGTTATGTGCGTGCGAATAAATAAATAGTAGAGCATGGAACCACTTGCCCGTTGAATAGGATATTCGTGGCGTGAAACCAGAGCGTATTAACTCCATCTTATTCCCTTGCACTGAATGGCAAACCATTGGAGACGGTGCCTCCCCTAATTCCTGAACTAGAGCTTCCAGACCATTCCCCAGCTGCACATGACAGTGAACAACATCCACCTGGCCTATCCTCGCCTACATTCGATGTACCTCCACCATCAGGTTCCTCTCCTTCGAACAACCCACAACCACACGTTGGCGCTACCACACCACCACCAAAACCCTCGAACGCGCAGGAAGAAGTACATTCACCGATGGTCAAATCTTCGCATCCCACACATATTCCTGCAACCAAACCTGCACCAAAATCGAGTTCCAAGCCAAAAACTCAGCAAGGGTCAAAATCCACCGGTAAATCTGCCATTTCTGAAGCTCGAAAGAGACATCTAATAGACGAATCTACCTCCGAGGAAGGAGTACCTAAATCTCCTCCGAGGCGTTCCCACCGCAATAGAGGCCTCTCTCCTGCTACACACACTGGGTCGTCTCAAGGGCAACTCACCAATGAAAATGACGTAATGATGAGAGGTAAAGCCTTTTTCAAATCCTTTTACACCAAAGATGCTTCTGATATGTTTAAGTTGTTTTCGACTATGGATTTTTGGCCGGAAAGAAATCTCAATCTCAAATGCTTTGCTAAAACCCCTATCATGCAATACATTATAAGTTCTAGGCTAGAAGTCACTGTAACCAACTTAGGATGGTTTTATGGCTTCATTGTGCATGAATTTTATTCAAATCTTGTCACGGGGATACAGGATCCTGACTCTCCCCGATTTGGGAAAATTTTTGTCCGCAACAAGATAGTGAACTTTAGCGTTGAGGCCATAAATGATTTTTTGGAATTAAATGGTTTGGAAGAAGAGGATGAACTTGATGTTGACCTGAGGGAGGTTGTTGAATTTATGAGTAATGGGAAGCTTGCCCGGTGGACCAAGTCCAGGATCTCACCCTCTGTCTTAACGAATGATGCCAACTGGCTGCATAAGATCGGATGACAAAATTGGACTCCCACGTCCAATAAGTCGCATTTGACTGCAGCACAGTGTTAGTTCATCTTTAAGGTGATGAAGGCCATCCCTATTGATTTTAGGAGGATAGCCTTTGAGGCTATCATGGGCTTTGCAGAGCGCCCGGATCCCCGAAAGAAGCTACCCTTCCCCACTCTCATTTGGGGCTTGCTCTCCCACCAAGGGATACAAGCTCAGTCTTCTGATGTCCTCCAAAAATCCGCACCTCCTCTGAACATGGCCTCTAGAGAGGCCAATGTCTACTCCAGGCCTCGTGTTGTTGAACCCACACTTTGGCCTTCCGAAGTTGCTGATAATTTGCCTCTTTTCCTCCATCAGCAACTGGAAATACTGGACACCCTAGCTGTTGAGGTAGCAGCGCAGAAATTGTACTTGACTAACTTTCTTAAATCTCTAGATGTTGCTCTGCAGGGTGGACCATACCGAACCTCGAACCCTTTGGAAGGTGGTTCTAAAAAGGGGGAGACATCAGAGGCCAGAAGATCCTCCTCAGCTGCTGATAAGGGCAAAAAAAAATGAAGACAAAACAGCGCAAGAGGAAGAGGGCGGAGGAGACTGAGCAGGAGGACACGAAGGAGAATGAATGGGAAAGCGGGAGTAGCTCAGACTGAAGTTGGGATGTTTTATTGTTGAACAATTAATTTGTTGGCCTGTTAACTTTTTTAAGACAATGCTTCTAGTTAATGTTTTGTTAGGGATTGTTAGGGCACCAAAAAACAATGCTTGTATTTTAGTTTTATTTCTGTTTTGTGGGCAGGTTCTGAATTATGCTGATTAATGCTTATGTTTGATTGAACATATTGTGTTGCATAGTGTGTATGTTTGCCTATAGCATGTGTTTTCTTCTATGGTTCTTCTTGCAGATTGCAGCATGAGTGTGGCCCTGGGATTTTCGAACAACTTACCAAACGGGGAGATTGATAAGGTAAAAGATATTGTCAAATTATTCGAAAATTCTAATCCTTGTATATTTGTGCGCAGATATGAAAGATACTCTGTCAACTATCTTGAGATACTTGAGGAGGGAAGACCACAGCTGGACCAAGAGAAGAATCCTGAAGGAACATATCAAGGGTTATATGATGAAGATTTGAAGAATTCAAGATATGCATATCAAGACAAATTTGATAAAAGATACCAGAGAAAGATATGCATATCAAAGCAGATTTTTTAAAGATACCGGAGGACTGTTGAGGTGCAAGATACACGAGTATAAATAAGACCCCAAGCTGAAGATAAAGATTAGCTCTATTATATTACATTACTCTTATACGAGCAGAGAGCAGTGGAGAAGTTAGTGGAGAAGCTATCAAATTCGGGAGAATCCGATAGCTCAACGAGTTCTCAAAGGCGAACAGACTGTGAACTATGCAGAGTCCGTACAATACCATTGATCCATCACTGGTTGAATTCAAGAGAATTCAATAACTTACAAATAGGAGTTTGTATCAAAATCCATCTAGGGGACTAGATGGTCGAGTAAGGTATTAGAAGAAGTAGTTACACGGGTAGACTAGTATTTAAGGGGAGTCTAAATTTGTAACTTCTATTTGTAACATTTGTGGGAACAAATTGTTCTTCTAATAAAAGTACTTGAGAGGAAGAAGGGATTTCTTCCTCGTAAAATCAAAAGATTTTTATAGCTTCCACAATTTCATTTATAGTTCGAACTACTGCTGAACTAATATACACGTGCACAAATTCTGATATAACATGTGTAGATTAGTTTCTAATTGCACAACAAAGGCCCTAATATCAAACCCAGAACAAAATAATAAATAAACAAAAACAAAAAAAAAAACACATAATTATTTCCATATATGTAAGTAACACACATAAATATGTTAGTTCCAAATAATGTTAATTCTCATATAAATCATTCAACTATATCATTATCATTTCATAAAAAGTAATCCAAATATATAAATCATATATAAAAGCAAACACGGCCATTCCATCCCTCCAACAACAAAATCTTATTTCTCAATTCCCAAAAGCTCGTTTAAAGTTAAGCTAAAAAGAACACGTTTAACTCATGAGACATAATATTGAAGCTTCACAAAAAATTTAAAAAACTAATGGCAGATTTAGTTGCACAATATCATCATAAATTCAACAAAAATAGATGGAAGAAAGGATTACATATTTGAACCAAAAATCTTGAAAAAAAAAAAAAAAACAGGTTAAACTTTTAAGAAAGGTCATAATAAGAAACAAACCAGCAAATCAAACAAAATAAAATAAAGAGATTATATTACCTGTCATAGTTGCAGAGGAGACACAAATTTAAGATGGATGAAAGCAAAACAAAGAAAAAAAATTAATATTAGTGAAGAAAACTTTTTTCATGTGTTATGAGAATAAAGGTAGAAAGAAAGTAAATTGGAGAGCGGAACCTTTTCTTTGACTGATAAAAATACGAAAAGAGGGAGAATCGCTATTTTATTTCACTTAAAACATGACTCGTAAGTGCACGAGATAAATTATAGTAAAATATGGTAAGAACATGTATTGTATCCACATGGACTGTATATTGTAAAATTAACTGAGTATTTTTTATGATAATTTTCTTTATCTAAAGAATTCAATTAATGGAATGAGTTTTATAAAATAAACTAAAACAAATAAAGAGAAGAAATAGATAACAAAGCAAGTCAAACAACTATAGATATTTAGAGATTATGGATTCCACGGACATGCATTCATATGGCTCATATGAGTTTCTTTTAATGTATCAAACTATATTTAATTCATATATTTGTATGAGGATCACTAAGATATTTGGATCCTCTCTCTCGAGTTAGATCCAAACTTAGATTAGACAACACTGATTGTTCTCAAGATATTATCTAATTCTCAATCGTGCATAGAATCTATTTTCATCATAATACTTACCAATCTCTCAATCTAGCAAGTTTTATGTTATGCATTCCTAATCCGTTAACCAATTACTCCCTCTCGGGCAATAATTGATCAACTACACATATGCAATTAGTCGTCACATAATTCCATACGATATTCAAATCAAGGAAGTATAAACAAATATAGGAAGGAAAATAATATCATTGAAGAAAAATATAAGAATCCATAATTATACACTACCTAGAATCACTAGATGTTTAGCTACACATATTCAATACATAATTCATGAAAAATATATTGATAATCATGGCTAACATAAAAAGAACAAAAGAAAAGAAGATTATTGAAGCACTAACGATCTTCATTTCTTTCTCTCTCTGACGACTTGGTTGGTTGATCCTCCTTTGTATCCTTGTTTCTAACCCTATAATCTGTAGTATATTGTGTTGTATGATGTCTATAATCTGATACAACTCTTCCTTTTATAGACAATTACTAGGGTTTTAATAGCCTCCGTATCTATGATTGGAATGGGAAGATATGCCCGAATCACATCAAATCTAGAAGATATGCTCGAATCACACGAAATCAAGAAGATATGTCAGAATCACACCAAATCAAAAAGATATGCCCGAATCATACCAAATCACGACAGTTTAGATCATATCACGAGGATAAGCACGGTCCATGTGACTTGAGACGTAGTCTATAAATTATCTGTTTTTCTGTCAAAACGTCAACAAACACGTGACGTAACAAAATATAACAATATCATAATGAACTCATCACTTAGGTACATGTAATTGTCTAAAAACCTATACATAATAGTCCCGAATTGCACCTAAATCCTATGTTTATAAATAAAAAATGTTAATGTAGGAATTGAATGCACTTTATTTTGATTATCCGTGATTAAGGCAATTAAATCAGATTTATATATATCATTAATTATGATTTATACCTAAACATATATGACATTTTTTTATTTATTTACATAACATAAAAATAATAAATGTGGCTGAGATTTAACCACATGTGTCACTGAATATAGTATAGTGTTTTGGGCGGGAAAATTGAGCAATTTCCAAAAAAAAAATTGCGTTATGTATTATATATATATATATATATCACTAAGAATAAAGTTATATTCATATGGAAAATGATTAATTCAAAACATTATTGAGGGTAATAAAATATACTTCATTTTAAACGTGTATGTCAAACAATTAAATAATTGATTGTGATAATTGAAATTAATTATATAAATTAAATTGATTAAGTAATCTAATTAATAAGATACAAATAAGCTATAAACCAATAGTTAAAATATAGAGAATATTATAATTTTTATCAAACAAATTCACATATCAATAATATAGATAAATATTTATATTTTAAAATAGAAAAAAGCAATGTAAGATAATTTGTAATGTAATAATAATGATTTTTTAAATAAATTATAATTAAAAAATTTATAATTTAAAGCATTTTATTGGTTCATATAAATAAGAAACTAAAATATCAAAGTTAAATTTCAATTTAAATTACATTGAGTTTGTAAATTAATTACAAAAATTAATAGAAATATTAATAATCTAATATATATTAATTATTAGTTATTGAAATTTAACAAAAAAAATTATTCAAGACAAATATAATAATGTTGAAAATCCCAACAAACATAAAACATTGTTTGTGTCAATTATAAAACAAATAACAATATTCTCAAATATTCAACTATGACAAACAAAATTTCATACATTGAGGAAATAATGATTCTTAATCTTTCTCAATCTTCACTTGAACGTTCTTAAGGGTTATTTGAAGAACAACTTGTGAAAATGGTTCATTAAAAAACTCTTGTTATCGTTGATTAATCACTCAAATCAATATTATCGATCTTTGCAAGTCTAACTTTATTTGGATAGTTTACTTCATTAACATTGGAAACCACTTGTGATTATAAATATTTTTAAAATCAGCTATAAATTTTTTTATTAAAAAATAATTTTATTAGCACTATTATCCGTATTAAATTTACATTAAAAGAAGAAAAATCTCTTGCAACTTCATCCATGATTTGATATATGGTAAATTTGACTTGGTCATATTAATAATATTTATGTTTTAAAAAAAGGATGCATTTTATATAAATATTAATAATAATAAAATAATATATTAAAAACTTACTATACATTAATGAAAGAACATTACTCCAATCGAATAATTAAATTCCATGATATATGATATCATAAAATATAAGCACTTATTTTTATAATAAATTATGTTTTTTTTCATATTTCTAATAAAACTAATATTTTGTAATGTATAGGTTAATAATTGTATTAAACGCGTTAATGTTCATTTTTTTAATATTTACTACATACAAATCTTATACAACTAATTTTATGTTTCAGAAAAAAAGAAAACAATACACATCCATACAATACTTGTGTAGCAATACAAATTTAAAGATTTATTTTTGAATAATAACAAAAAATACATAAATACATATTTATTTACATATTGGCATAATTAATCTTAAAAATCTACAAATTAAAAAAATACTATATATATTAAAAAATTAATATACATATTATTAAAAAAATAACAAATTTTGACATTGAAATACGAAAAAACAATAAAACACAAAAAAATAATAATAAAAAAAGATTACATTTTAATGTTAAAAAACATAAAAATACAGATTTACGGACACAAATAGTAGAGCAAAAAATAGAATATAACATACATTTAACTACATAAGTGAATTTCTGAGATTTCTAAGTAGAAAAAAAAAATCTAAGTATTATATCAATACAAATTATTTCAAAAAAAAAAAGCTGCATATACCTTAGTTTATATGTATTCTATATATAGAAAAATAGTAAATTTACACAAAAGATATATGTAATATATTGTATTAATCATATCTTAATAATTATATTAAATGCAATAATTGTTACATAAACATACATATTTACTCAAATTTAATTTAAAAATCATATTTATATGAGTGATCACACAAATTAATTTGTAGGTGTCCATACATATTAATCTGTTTAAATAAATTACATTTATATTGTTGATACTATAACCTTCAAATATCTAACTTTTCAATAATGGTATTGCTTAGAAAAAGAAAAAAAGAATTTGTATGAATCAATATAGACAATAAATATAAAAAATAAAAAAATTAAGAACATACAAAAATGATGAGATGAAGAATGTTAACCAGACAGAATTGTAGGTGGAAATTGGAATGCGGTTGTTGTTTATAACTATTTAATTTTTTTATTACAATTTTAAGAAACAATTCATTATACAAAATTTCAGAAAGTATAAATTAATTCTATATATCAATTCTTACACCTTTATTCATGATGTGACGTAAGTAAAAGATTTCTATTATTTACTATTTAAATAAATTAGTATATTACATATTATATAATAATATAAATTTCAATAATTCAATTTAGTTGATAATCAATTTTATTATTTTATTTATAAAACAAAAAAAAAGTGAGCTAAATTTTAAATTATACTTACTATGTTCTTATTAAGTTTTTAATTATTAATGAAACTAAAAATCTCTAAATATTAATATATAATTATATATATGAGTGTGTGTATCTATATATATATATATATATATAAGAATCAATTTTTATTACACGAATTGATAAATTAAGAACATTAACTCAGACTAGTTTTTTAAATTTGAATCTAATCTCATTAATAAATAGAGGAAATATGTCACTGTACCCATTTAAAATAGTCAAACTTTTTTTCTGATAAAAAAATTAAAAAATATGTTTTGTACCCATATTTATGATTTTAAGATGAATTTACCCCTAATTTCTCTTTTTCTGTGTTCTCGTAACAACTCTCTTTATTTTTCTCTCTCCTTTATTTTTCCTTTCTCCTGAAATCCTATTTCGTGAAAGATATTCTTTCATTTTCTCTCTCCTCTCTCTTGGTCCTCCTAATCATGAAAGCATCATGATGGATTTCATAATTAAGCCTTCACAATTAGATTTTCTCTATTTTTTAAGCTTTCACGATTCACTGTGGAACTATTAAACTTTTACGATTGAACTTTCTCTTTTTTTCTCCTTCACCTTCATAGATGTTAAATATATACAAAATGGCCTGCAACATAGAATATTTTCTTTTTTTGTGACAATTTTTCTGTCAAAAAAGAATCTTAACTTTTGCAGTCATTTTAAATTTTAAAAGTAATATATTAAAATTTTTGGTCTTTTTTAACATTAAATTTGATAAAATAAAATTACAGAGATAAATCTTACTATGTTATGTAAATATTAATTATTTTTATTCTTAGGTCAAACTAACTTATTGTAATCTAACTTATATATACATATATATAAGTTATCTATATCCCAAACTTTACGATATTATAGGATCTAAATTGAGTTACAATTTATATTTACAGAATATTTAAAACGTTTGCTTTGATATACTCTCATAATAAAATAATTAAAATATAAATAAATAATAATATAATAATTTTTTTATTGTGATTATTAGTAACAATTAAATAGTGGCTCTATCAATCAAATTATTTTTTTATCTATATATATAATAATAAGATAATAATTTTTTATTACGATTTTTAGTAACCATTACATTGTGGCTCTATCAATCAAATTATTGTATTATATATATATATATATATAAAGAGAAGTACCAATAAAAATAGTAAGCATTAAGTTTTCCTGCCAAAATTAATTATGATATCTATTTTTCTGTGTAAATGTATATCAATATCTATCGATATATATTATGGTATTTATTTTCTTATGCAAATATATATCAATATCTATCTATATATAGTCATGAAATTGGTTAATATTATGAAATATTATCATACAATAATATAACATACCCCCCCCCCCATTTATTCTTCCATAAGTTGGCTTCTTCACAAATATCACTCATGGAAAAAAACATTTACATAGTGTATAGAAACACTAAAATTTAAAAATAGTTTAATATTTTAATATAGAAACAAAAATATTTATTAATGTTATACAAAAGTTCTTTTTTTTTTTTTTTTTTTTTTTTTTTTTTTTAACAATAGAAAAAGGAAAAAAAAATTAAAATCCAATTCTATTAAGAATTTAAGACGTAGAAGGGGCAAACTCAAACCCTAGCTGTCTCAGCGCCCCTCTCTATCTCACCCCCTCTCCCTATAAATAAGTCCCATCATCTGCTTATATTCGACGCGCCGCTCTCACATAGTATTCAAGGAACGTAAAGTGGATACTCACATTTCATCACCAGCCACATTTCTTCTGCCCCTCAGGTTCATATTGATCTTCTCATGTTCTTAGCTATTTTAGAGTTCATCCTTTCTGGAGATTTATATATATAAAAATATATGCCGATGATTAATTGATTTTTGACAAGCATATGTCTGAAACAACGTGTTGATCAATCTAATCTTCTCTATGAGGCGCTAATATTTGTTTTCGTTTACTTGTAAATCTAATTTCGATTATTGTGGAAAAGTTTCAGTTTTCCCTCTCTTTAAATCTGAATCTGCCAATGATGAACGTGGTATTTATGAGTGTTCATTGATTACGAACAAACTACTGCCTTCCTTCTGAGGCTATTGCTTCTGTATGGTTTTTTTGTTTTTATCAAAATTGGTCTTCCGTTTTTTCCTAGGAAGAGTCTGATGATTTGAAGCATTGTTCAAATGACTAATTTTTTAGTAAGATCATTTTAGTCTTTCTTATTTTAATTTTTTTTCTATATTTTACTTTTGAAAGAGTTCTCTGGTAAACTCTTTATTCAATGAATATTTTTTGGACGATGAAGAACATACTAATGGTCTCGTTCGTCGTAATGGTGTTTAATCATACCTTGCCGACCATTCTGTTATATCACCACCCATAAACTGAGTCCTCTTCACTTTCTTTTTATTAATTCTTTTCCATTTTGACAAGGATGAGCGGTGCTTTACCCAATTTCTGACACCTCTTGTATGAGGGGAGCCTTGATTGGTTCTTCATTGAGCACATAAAGCAACTATCTGAGACAGCTATACTTTGTTATTTAACGATATATATTGAAATTGGCATCGAGTGGACATTCAGGCAACCTCCTTCTATCACATAAGTTGGGAAGGGTGGTGTTAATCTGCTCGTAAATTAAGCTTTTGCTCTTCAGACTTGCTGATTATTTGCTTGAAGCTGGTCTAGTAAGCTTAACTACATTTATTATAAAAACGTTTTGTGCTTCGCTATCTGGTTGATTGATTAATCTTCATATCAATTCAACTCGTTCCCTAGAAGCTATAATAGTTGTGCTGCTTCTTTTATGTCACTCCAAACATATCTTTGGTGGTGTTTGGATAATATTGGGGCAGCTACATATTCAAATTTAAACTTAGCCATCTCCAATTGTTTTAAACTCAATTGATGATTTGTTAGTATTATTAAACTTTATACAATACTAGAACACTATTGGATTTGTTCTAATTAGTAAAATGATAAGCTTGTTATTGGAACAACAATGATGAGTTCTACAGACCTGTAATGATTGCGGATATGATCGCAATTTTATGAACATCTAAGGGACTGAGTTGTTCAATTTCATTTTTCTGTATGTTTTTAAATTTAAAGAGTAAATTTTCATTAATTTATTATATAATCTTTTTTTAAACTATATTTTCTACTATTTACAATTATTATGTCTAGTATAAAGAGGCATCTTTGTAGCTTTTGGCAGACTCAGTGAAGATTCTTGTGATCTATCTTTTGTATTTCAGCAAAGACGTTTGCTTTACTTGAGGTTAAGGACTTTTACAAGGGAAAATTGTTCTTTGTTTTGTAACAAGAACTTAATAATATCCTACCATTTAAATTTAAGGTCAACAATAGATAGTAAATGATTGATGCATCAACATCTACCATCCTGTGTAAAGTAAACCTCTAAAGTACGATCATGGCTGAGGCGATGCAACTAACTGAATGTAAATTGATTTTATGTATATGTGCTTAAATATTCACTTATTTTATATCATTGGTTTTTTTGTTGTTAAATCTAAATGCATATTAAATATTGGTATTTATTTTGTATTGTAATATAATCTGTAGCTATTGTGGATGTCAAATTAATAGATGTAGCTATTGTAGATGTCAAATTAATAGATTTAGTGTGGTTTAGTTTTTATTTATATATTATTAGTTTTTTGTTTGTTTGATATACCAGATAAAATATATTTTATTATAGGAATATGTTATAAAATATTATTATTATAAAAAATTATGAAGAAGCTTGGTTAGATTAATAGTGTTGACACTCTAAGGACCAGAGACTGAAGATGATGAAGAGGAAATAGTGTTAAATTTATTGAGATTGTTTGTGTTGTTTGTTAATGTCGTTGGAGAAGTTGGAGAATAAGAAGAGGTTTGTGAAAGCTAGAGCTAATGATTACTATGAACTTCAAGTTTTCAAATCTAAATACTATATCTTTAATGCTGAAAAATGTTTTCCAGCATTTTTTATTTTTGTTCCAAGTTCTATGTGCCATGGATAATGGTGGGATAATTGTAACATTGATGATAATATCTAATTCTTCCAAGTTCACTAACCAAATTCCAAATCAGACGAAGGAATAAATATATATTGAATTCTAGTACACACAATTCTTAATAAAATTGAGTCTAGGGAAATGATGTACAAAAAATAGTGTCAAGTGTGTTTTGCGTATCAAGTTTTATATTTTCATATTAAAACAATGAAGAAAAATAAGAAAATAAAAATAAAACTAACGAGCTAAAAATATTAAGATGAAACAACTATTAAATAACATGAATGATATAATAATTTTATTTTATAAAAACTTTCATTATGTTTATTTTATAAATCATATGTTCTATGCAAAAATCTAACACATACTTTATATATACTCATAAAAATTTTATTTCATATTTTAAATATAATAATTTATTTTGATATATATAATATTGGTATTAAATTAAAGATTGTAAAAAGACAAAATCAATTTGTAACAAAAAAGTTTTTGAATTTTAAAATTTAGTTAGGAAAAAACTACTTTTTATATATAATTTTATGGGATATTTTTTAAGTAATTTTTAAGAATTTTTTATTTATATTAAGTATAAATTTTTTATTGTGATGACACATGGCAGATTATTATACTTATAACTTTTATATTAAATAATAATAATTTTTGAAAAACAAATCTATTATCAGAAAAATAAAAAGTAAGTGTTTTGTCTAAAATTTATATTTTTAAAATAATATACAAATAGAAAATTGAAATTATATTTTATTATATAATATTTAATAATCTTATTTTTCCCAAAAAATGTTTTTATCAATAATCTCATATTTTATATTAAAAATTTTAAATAAAAAATTTTCACCACTAGCTTAACAAATAATCGAAAAAAATATTAGTAGTGTTTAAAAATATAGTAGAAAACAAAACATAAAAAAATTAATTAAAAAGGTATAATGTGTCTGGATTGTGGAACAACCTCACACTATAAGCCATATAAATATAATTTTTAATATATATTCTAGTAGAACTGAAAATTAGCATACAATCAGAGATGTAAATTATTTAATAAAAAATATTGATATGATTTGGATTAATGAAATAACTCTTTTTCTGTAAATAATATAAATTATATATATAATTGTGTTTGTTTAGTAGATAACATTTTTCCCTTGTAATTAATTTTTGCATTTATCTCCAATTATTTATAAAGAAAGATATTTCATTAAATATTATAATTATAGCTTATATTTAATACAAATAATTCCAATCACCAGGAATAGTAAGATATCAAGAAACTGAAATGAACTAAACATATTTTATTTTTCATTAATACATTTTAAATATCCTTATGTAAACAATCAACCCATTAAATATATATTTATATATTTAGAATTTTATATATTCGGGTTTAAAATTACAGGGTTTTGTGCAGATTGTCAACTAATAGTAGATTGTTATTTACATGATTATAAAAATAGATATAAAAAAACTATACACAGTAAGAAAAATAAAATAGATTTTACAAAAATATGAATTATATTATTAAAAAAATATAAGAGATATACTATATAGGTGTTTGAACTCGAAAAGAAATTAGTAGCATTTAACTATTTTATTTTATAATTTGATTAGACTGTTCTAATTTCTAAGAAAAAAGCGTGGAATTTCTGGATTTTTGAGTAATCCAGCCTTAGGTCATAAATGAGAATTTTATATACGAGTATAATGAAGCATTTGTGTTTAATTGAAGTATATATTACGAGTACTATCAACATGTTAATATACTCTTTTTTATTCCAATGTTGATTAATATTCACAAAAACGGTTGTCTTGAATCAGGGCAGGCCTTAATTATATTTGAGCTTGAATCAAATTTTTAAAATGAATCCCCAAATTATATTTTTTTAATGCACTAATTTAAAAAAAATATATAAAAAAAGTAAAAAAAAAAATTAATTACTTAAATACAGTTCGCCTCATAATTTCTTGATATATGAAGAACACTAAATATTTAGTTTGATTTTCTTTCGATTTCAATTTTCAATTTGTAGTTGTCGTTTTGCAATTCATAATTATTTATGACTAGGGACTCCAGCAAACAAAATAAATTTAATGATATTTTTCTTGGGCCGATAAATACAATTTCAGCACAACTTCAAAGTGATTTTCTTTCATTTCAATTTCCAATTTATATTTGTTGCTTCGCAAAATATAATTCTTTGTGACTGAAGACTCGAGAAAAAAAATAAAAATTGAATGATATTTTAGGATTCATAAGTAAAATTTCAGCACAATCCTAAAGCATAATGTGCTTGACCACTAGATTGCTAAATATTTTATGTTAAAATTTAATTATATATATATATATATATATATATATATAATAATTTTGGAACTCAAAAAATTGCAACAGATTCTTCTAATTACGAAAGGTCCAGCCATGTGTAAAATTAATAAATCATGTTGGAGTCGGAGTTTGGTACAATTTAAAATTTACATGAAGTTGTGGAGAATTATAAATGCCTGGTGAAACTTACCCTAATTTCTTTTTTTTTTTAACATTTGACTATAGCTATCTTCCTCCCTGCTATCAACATTTATATTTTGATCGTACCACCAAATTAAAAGAAAAAAATAGCTAAAAAGGTATTAAAGGTAGAAAATAATATTTTTTTCCCAACAAATGGTTAAAAATAAGGATATGACCATTTTGAATGATTCTAAATAGAGATCACAATTTACGATACGACTAGATAAATATCTAAACACAAATACTTTATTGTATAATTTCATAAAAATTTGCAAGGTTATTTTTGTAAGAAATCATGTTAATTTCAACTATTGGACTTGTAGAGTTATGATTTAACATATATCAAAATTTACATTTTGTATAGAATCTTATAGAATTTTATGGTATTTTTTAATTTCCAGGTAAAATCACATCCATCACGTCAACTCACAAAATAATTATCATGTTCGAACTACAATTCTTAACACAAAAAATAAAGAAGTTGTGTCCGAGTTCGTGGCAAAACCTATAATCATCGTGTCTCAACCCAACCCACAAAGCGCAACTTGATCAGTATACACCAACAACCCTAACTAATTCTAACTCATGGTTAGTAAGAGGTGCCAAGCAAAAACGTTTTGGTTTTGGATGGAGGGAAAATTATACTGAACATCACTTGAGTACTAATTACAACTTGTATACTCCATAGAAATATGCATACAAACAATATATGGAGTGGCTAAACTTCATTTCATTATGTTGTATGCCCAATTAATTACATCATACATACAAAAATTCAGCTATTCGAATGAATGAGGACTCGTCTGAGAACAGTCTCTCTCTCTCTCTCTCTGCGCCTTTCTTCGTTTAATATGATCATATTGGTTGGACTAAATACAAAATTCAAATTTGAAAGAGAAAGATGCAAAAGAATAAAGTGCACCTTATTAGTTTCTGCTTTCAAGATAAGATGCATAAATATCATTGAGCAGCTACACTAGTCTCCTTCTCAGCAGCACAACCCTCAGGAGAAACTGTGCCACCAACTCTAGTAGGGGGCCAATATCGGAATACCGACCTTCCAATTATATTCTTAGATGGGAGGGGGCCCCTACGAAAACACATAAATTCATAAGAAACTAATTGCTACATTCAGGAAATATATCAATCTCATTATTCAAATGCAAGAAAATAACTTTACCACACGTGTGAGTCATAACTATTATTTCGATTATCACCCATGACGAAGACCGAGTTTTTTGGTACACGCTGCAAAAGAAGAACATGTTTCGATAACTATGAGGATGTAATGACTTACTCTGTAATACCGAGTTTATTCATTTCATTTGCCTGATTTAAACATAAGAGGATAGCAGGGACGAAGTTATATAAGTGAAGATCAAACGTACAATTTGAGTCATTTCATATTTAGGCGCTTCAAGAATATAGTCCTCATTTCTGACAACACCATTCACAATCAATTTCCCATCATGAACCTGCATTGCAAGGAAATCACAAGAGTATTAATTATCAAGTTGTGAAACTTGAAGCACTGAGAAGGTAACAAGAGAGAGAGAGAGAGAGAGAGAGAGAGAGAGGAAATTAAAATACAAGAAAACAAATAAATAGAACAGCATTTTTGTTTATTTCGTCAATCAATCATGATATAGACATATTTATCTCTTTTTTCATTCATTGTCCTTCAAATTGAGAGCAAAGCTTTATCAAATTCAAAATCCTATGGAACTGGATATCGTGGAAAGAAAACTTGTTCACAATAAGAAAAGCTCACATGCAGAGGAAATGAATGCCCTCAAAGGTGAATGGGTACATAATGAAGTTAAATACTGGATAGGCCTTGACAACTTTGTTATTGCTAATTATTAATATCTGAGTTTGCAGCAAGAAGATGCGAAGATGAAACAAGGATCATTGATTTCGGAATAGTCAGTGACATGACTATCATGACATAGCAATTTCTTACAATAAACAATCCAGCACAAGATCTACGAGTTTTGTTGGTCAAGCTTCCGCTATCTATCAGAGCAGCATAACTGCATTCTTAAATACTCAAAAAACACATCAATTGTGTTTTACCCCAAAATTAGTCCATATCAATTCTCATATTTTAGGACCGCCTGTTGTAAGACAACAAAAAAAATAGCAGAGCTTACAACAGTGTCAATCCTACACAAAACCAACCTAGCAAATTCTGCCAGGCGTGCTACTCTAACAGATGCTGAACCAAACTTTAAATTCCAGCACAAAAAAAAAAAAAAAAAAAAAAAGGAAAAAGTTTCAAATCTCACCTCTACAATATCACCTTCTTTTGCAACAATCCGCTTAATAAAAACATCTTCATCTGTGTAGCCAACTTCTTGAAGCACAGGCGGACTTTTAAAAATTACAATATCATTTGGACAGGGCCTCCGAAAATAATATGAGACCTGAAAAATGGAGAATTACTGCTTAATCCGGGGCTTCATAGTGGAGTGTAACAAGAATCATGGAAGCACGCTCAAGTAGTTCCATCAGGACACATAAAGCAAAAGGAACTCATTAAGACATGGTGGATGATGCAAAGTAATTTTAGTGGAGAGGGATAAATAAAATTGTTGTGG
Organism: Caryopteris x clandonensis; assembly: GCA_028749325.2. Taxonomy (NCBI): domain Eukaryota; kingdom Viridiplantae; phylum Streptophyta; class Magnoliopsida; order Lamiales; family Lamiaceae; genus Caryopteris; species Caryopteris x clandonensis. The sequence goes on along the minus strand of JAPYKT020000006.1, from coordinate 9,236,968 downwards.
TAAGACAGAATTCAAGGACTACAGACTAGACCGACCAATACAAGAATGTATTAACAGGTATTAATACAAATTTAGTAGTGCGAAAGAGTGTCTGAAGATTAACTCATACATGAACTATACAAAAAAGAAAAAGATTTTGTGATTCTCTTTACAGACTAATGCACTGACGCATCTATAACTGAAGCAGCTAGAAAACAGGCAGTAACCTTACTGATGACTCTTCATAACTTTCTTGATAGGTTATACAGTATTTAGACTAAGTTATGAGTTCACACATTATATAACAACCCAACTGCAAGTTAAAAGAAAATCAATTTTGGTAAGGAAACATAATTATTATCAACTTTTAACATCAGACTTCTAGATTCGATAATGGCGAACTTCCCTCTTTACAAAGGATAAAAAATGCATAGTATAAATTCTAAATAGAATAGTTAGAACTGAAATCTCTCGAGAGACGCAGTCAAACACAAAACAAAAGACTTAATTTAAGCAAAATTTAGAACAGATGTACCTTTTCGGCCACAATTCTATCTCCAACATCAAATGTGGGAAACATAGACAAAGAAGGAATATATCTAGGCTCAGCCACAAATGACCTGAAGGCCAGAGATATGGCCAAAGCCGCAAGAACCGTTTTCGCATCGTCTGAATTGAAATTCAACCATTCCGGCAAAAGCCCGCTACTCTTTTCCGCCTGACCATCATCACCGTCACCACCGTCGTCGTCGTCGTCGCCGCCGCCTCCAGTGTCTAACGCTGTGGTTTTAGCAGTCTCCTTATTGGGCCCATTACAACGAAGGGTCTGAAACTGAACCCTTTTACGGTTTGAAAATATAAAATTAGTGGAAGGGTTGAAAAGAGATTCGGAATTGAAATTGGTGGTGGGGGTGAAGCAGGAGTGCTTAGGGCTGCGAAGGGAAGGCAATGGAGGGGACAGCCGAATCTGTGGAATTATCATTTGTTCCTCTCTACTTGCTTGCTTCTCTCCTTTCCTCACTGTAGAGTTGAGTTTTGCAGTGGGGATGACAGAAGAACTGCACAGGGATGGATTGATTTTTCCAACTGGTTTTAATATTTTGCGAATTGTGCTCCTTACTCCGCAACATCCTCCCTTCACATCACTTAATAATTTTGGATAAAAAATGAATATAACTATAATAATGAGAGTAGATGTGTCATTATTCCACAATTGCGGCTATTCATACCCCAAAATTTTTAAATATTAAAATTAGAAATAATAAGTTGATTAAAATATTCTTACATATTTATATTTTTTTATTCTGCTCTTATTCTCAACTGCAGAAATCCGGCATTGTCTTCTTCTTCTCCATGTTTTTTCAATACACAGAAGTTGAAATTGCAAATTCATGGTTTTCTTGAGATTCGACTCTAAATTTAAAATATTTCACCGCAATTGTTAAATTTTATAAGCAACAAACACTTAACACTACTATTTAAATGTTATTTCCCCCAACTTGATTTTGTTAAGAATTTTGTGTACAAGGGTTTACGTATATATATGTTCGCGGTATTTTGTCTCCTTCTTCTCTATATTTTGTTGAATATAGAAATACAAAATTGAAATTGTAGATTTTTACTTTTATTGTCTTCTTCTTTATGTTTCTTGAATATTGAAATACAAAGCTTTGCAAATTAATTCATGGATTTGTTAAGAATAGTGTGTACAAAGTTCATATATATATATATATATATTGTTTTATTCTTCTTCTTCATATTTTTTAAATATAAAAATACAAATTGAAATTGTAGATTCATCATAACTTTCTTAACAACTATGTGTACAGTCCACTCCTTCTCCTTTCAAGTAACACAAATCTGAACAAAATTTCCACCATTTCCTCTTCATCACAACTTTTTGGGTCTTTAGTGGTATACATGGCCACAGTCTGTAACAAAGTGACAACTCCATTCATCTGAACAATGATTTAGCACTGTTCTGCAACAAAATAGCCAGAATCTCATATGTATATGTATGTATGTATCATAGTGATATAATGTGATGGAATTATTTCATAAGAAACATTATTTTTTCTTCTAATCTTCTTATGTTATACTAATATTTTCTAGAAAATATTAATTTGAAAAGAGGAGGTGTAGGTTAAAAGAGAGATACATTTATGGTAGATTAATGTATAGATAAATTGCAGAGAGAAACTTTTTTGAGATTTTTCTATGGAGGGCATGGAATTGCAAGTTGGGCAGTAAGTTTGAGATTTTGATTTGTTTTTTATTTTTTATTTTTTTAATAAAAAGGATATAATAGGTATAAATGGGGTATATTTAGTAAAAAGAAGAAAATTATTAATTTTAACTGGGGTATATTTAGACTGTGGGGTATATTTAGAGATTTCGGGGGTATGAATAGCCGTACCCATTTCTATTTTAATTCAAAATTGGTTTTGGTTTCATATTTTGTTCTAGTTTCTTTTGGTGTTTCTAAACAAACCACAAAATTACTATTCACATCACTTTAATTATTTAAATAAATTTAAATATCATGTAAATAACAAACATACCCTTGTATATATATTTTAAACAAAATAATAATATTGTTATTATTGTTATTCTTGACTCTAAACACACACACTAACCCTATATTCAAAGGAATATAAATAAAATGTAAAATATTTTATAAGTAATTAATAATAAATCATACAATATAAATGATATAGAAAATATAATTATTATAAATATTAAACAAATAAATTATTTATTTTCAGTAAAAGGACTAAAATCGCGCCCACATTCAGCCAACCGGGCCAAACATACAATATGGCGTTCGACCAACTGTGGCCGACAACTATGCTGTGTGTTCGGCCACAGTTGGTCGAACGCTTTGTTGTATTTTTGGCCCCGATTTGCTGAACACTATGCTGTGTGTTCGGCCACTGTTGACCGAACGCCATATTTTATGCTCGGCCTGGTTGGCCGAATGTGCGCGCGATTTAGTTTTTCAACAAAAAATACAATATTTAATTATGTAATTCTTATAATAATTATATTTTCTATATCATTTGTATTTCTATTTTTCATTATCAATTACTTACAAATATTTCAACTTTTGTTTCAATTCGTTTGAATATAGGGTTAATGTGTGAGTGTGTTTGAGCAAAGAATGAACAATATCAATAATGAAAATATTAATGTTTATTTTTTTAAAGAAAATTACATAAGGGTATATATATCATTTATATTCTATTTAATTTTATTCACTAAATTGAAGTAGTGTGAAAAGTGTTTTTTGTGGTGTGTTTAGCAACACCCTTTTATTTTTTAATATTTTTGGTTCAGGTACCTAATTTTTTAAAAATATTTTTGATTATGATTCCCTATTTTTTAAAATATCTTTATAAATACTTTTATTATTTGAAATTGGAAGAGATATTATATTTATTTGGAGAGATTATAATAAATTGAATTTAAATATAACTAAAAAAGTATAAAATACAAATTATATTTTTACAGAAATTAAAACTTTAAGAAAATTACAAAAAAATTTCTTGACAAAATGACAACAAAAAATCAATGTACACAAAAAAAAATTACAATTTTTTACAAAAGATTACATTTAAAAGAAAATAAGCTAATAAAAGGGGGAAAGGGAGTTAGAGCTTAATTTTAAATTAGAAACTAGAAATGATAGTTTTAGATTTAGATTTAAGTTATCTACGTATTCTTATAGTTGAGGAATTAAAACTTATGTACTTCTTTTACCTTGTAACATATCTTGAGCCTTGAGGAGTGGTGTGACTCAATCACTCCTAGTGGTGGAATACTTGTTTTTATTTTCATCCTCATTGTTTTTATCAAAGACATTTGACAAATCTTGAAGCAATGCTTCAATTTTTAGATTATCAACCTTTAAATGCTTTAATGTAATTCTCTCGTAAAAATGATTGTTCAACTGAGACGGTGGAAGTTGCGCAAGCATATATTTTCTTTGCAATTATAGCTAAAATAAGAATTTTTTTTGGTATTTTCTTTGTAAATGTTTCCTTTGCAATTATAGCTTAAATAGGAAGATAGTATCCAATACTAACGGTATAAATTTTCAGTTGCATTTTTAAAACTTTTAGGAAAAAATATTTCTGCATATGTCTACATGACCTCGAAAATAAAACAATACCTAATAGTTCATATGAGAAAAAATGTTCATAACGCATTTCTAACCTCGTAAGAATCATTCACAATTTTATATTTTTAATTCTAATAGTGAATCACATCTTTGGAGAGTTTTTTAGGGTACTCATATCGAATGTTTTACAAAAAATATTCTATTTTTTTCATAGACATTGAATGTCCAATTATTTCTCGATGTAAGGCCTATATGATTTTGAAATGTTTCATGTCATCATGAACTCACAAATTTAAAACATGACACATGCATCTTATATGAAAAAATCTACCCTTAAATGATGGTTAAAATTTTTATGAGCAATGGAAAACTAGCAGTTTTAGTACTAGCATTGTAAAATAAAATCAATTTTTTTTATAGGTAAATTATATTCTTGTACAATAGTATGAATTTTATAAGAAATATTTTAAATCGTGTGCTCTTGAATACCTTTATATGCAAGTAATCTTTTTTGAATTGTTTATGAATCATCTGTCCAATGACAAATAAGTCCTAACTAATTATGTTGTTGTCAGATATATCTGTAAAAATTGAAATATTTTGTTGTAAAGACTTCAATATTTCAATTAAATCTGATTTATATTCACCTACAATTTTTTCAATATCATAAATTAGTGTTCTACATGAAACACTGGTTATGTCCGATCTAAGTGCTTCATCTTGTCCACTTTAAGTTTGACTTTGAATTTGCCTTGTAGTTTGACTCTTTTGAGTAGGAAGACATTCTTCATCGGTTGACTCGGTTTAAGCATAGTGTTATGCGACATTTGCACCTACAATGATAGTGAGATTGAGAAAGATATTAGAGATATATTGAATATAGCAAAAAAATATAATAATATTCAGAAGAGATATTAAATATATTTTTATAATAAAAAAAAAAAAAAACCTAGTTGAGCTTCAAAATCTTCATCATCAAGATGAAGATATCTTGGGGCCGGAGTTGTTGGTAGCTCAATAATCGTATTCATGGGCATGGTTATTTTCCTTTTCGGATACGAGAGGAAGAAGAAGATGGACCTCTATCTCATTGTCCTCCTCTTTGGCCCGAGCTCGATATTTTTTAAATTGAGAAAAGAGAGATAATAAACTTGAGAGATAATAATAAATAAGGATACATAAAATTGAGAGAGACTGCGAGATATTATGAGAGATTGAGAGACATCAATTTTGTTCCAAAATATTGGAGGGGGGTATTTATAGGAAACATTACGAGTAAGTATCGGTTCCCAACGACTAGTTGATCTTAACCATCGATCTCCAACCGTTAGTTGATCCGAATTGTCAAAAAAAAAAATTAACTTGGAACTGTCTGTTCTGAATTACCAGTTCGAAAACCTTTTACCTAAAATCAAAACTGGACTGACCAATGCCCAGTTTCGATTTCAATTTTAGAACCAAAACTGAGTTAACATTAAACTTTTCACCACCAATTTCATTTCCAAATCAAAGCCGTGCTAATATCTAAACTAGAGTGCCCTTCCAAAAACAAAACTCCTTTCATCTTCACTCCCACCATCACCAACGCCCCACCCCTTCATCACCGAGGCCCAGCCTGCAAATAGAAATTTAAGTTCATTCTTCACCAATTAACCTCTAGAATTTCACGCATTTGGTTTCTCAACTAAGACTAAATAATTGCTCTAAATTATGTTAAAAGCAACAAAAAATTTATCTTAGCACTAAAAATCATAGTAAAAACAGGAAATAATCTCCAAATAATATTGGACAATTAGGTTTTGAACACATTTGAAGCCATTCGAGAAAACATGGTTGAATGTTTTTCAATTTGATGCTGAAAGTTTGTTCATCAAATAAACTCTGAACACACTCAATTTATTCGATAAGCATTTGTTGTGCACACTTCCTTGTGTTCGAAAATCTAGAGTCCAACATTTATGTTCTTGTGTTTGAAAAACCAAGGTCTAACTCATAGAACGATTTTTTTGGCTAAAAAATTTCCTTTTCAACAATATTTTTCAACGAAAAAGTAGTAAAAACCCAATTTTTATGTTTGTAATGGAGTTGTCTATCTCCGATGTAAACGTCTGGTTGGGATTGGACTTTGTGGTGCAGCTAATGAGTGTAGGTCAGGTAAGAAAGCCTGGGGGGCAGCAGTAGAGGTTGGGGTAGAAGCATGTTTAGGCAGCAAACTGAGTTTGGGGAAGAAAGATGAAGAGTAGGGATTAAAGTTATTCCTTTTCTTAGAGGGTAAATATGAAAATAGTTGGTGGTGCATTTATTAACTTTGACAATAATAAAATTATTGAGAGATGTGAATAGAAGAGCTGTGGAGTAAATAAAATTATAAACCATAAAAGTTGTAATATTGTGGATAAATCAACGAAATTGCAGTAAACATAAACAATGTAAGTATTTTCATAGCTTTTAACCATTTAAATTTAAGTTTTCTAAAGTTTATTCATTAAATTATGTCACTCTCGAATAGCCAGGATCGATCAGGCTTTCAATTGAAACTAACCAAACACAAGTGAAAGCATTCGACAATCAGGTACCAAATCGTGTATGTAGAGTTCTCTGCCAATGAGGCTATTTGGTTGCTATATTTTGAATGTTTTCCTCGATGTTTGTGGTTAGCTTGTGAATGAAATGAACATTACCACGAACCTTAAAGAATTTTTTGAGAAGGATGGGTGAAAATGTAGTAGGAGAAGAAGATGCGTATAAAGAAACAAAGAAATGAAGCAAGAAAACTAAAGGCATTGAAGAGCGTCGCCGAATGCTAACATAAATATTCAGATATGCAAGAAAGATGAGTTGCTACACCATTTGAAGGAGAATAAAATGGATAACAATAAGTAATACATATTTCTTAAATCAATATCAAAAGTTGTACTTGCGTACAATTTGTACAAGTATGTGTCAAGTCAAATTTCAGGCTATTTTAAGACACCAATTTGCATGATCTTATGTACCCAGAATTTGGCATATATACCACCCGCATTTTTGCTTTGAATCCACAAGTAATCGTATTTGAAAGCAAAGCAGAGTTGGCCACTGTATTAATGAGGCATCTCGAAGAAGATTTTGATGTTTTTAGCACAAGACTCGAATAAGAACCATTCTGCTGAAGTTTTCCCACATTGTCTTGAGGATTTGATGCACCAAACTGATATTCTCCTGAGCCATTCATGATTCTCTCAGCTTCATTTAAGAATCCGATAGCTCTCCATGCATCAGCTACCAGCTGTATCGTTTTCCTGTGAGGACGAATACCTTTCTTCTCCATCACCCCAAGAAACTCTTGTGCTTTCCATGGCTGTTTTGCTTCTCCGTATCCCCATATAAGAGTATCATAGGTCTTTAAATTTGGGGATACACCCATTTCGCACATCTTCTCGTACAATCTATGGGCGTATTCCATTTTCCCGGCACTGCACCACCCACTTATGATTGTAGTGAAGATCACTACATTAGGAAAAACTTCTGTGGATTTGAGCATGAGTTTCAAGAGTCCCTCGGCCTTTTCGGGTTGTCCAGCACGTACATAGCCTTTTGCAAGAATGCTGAATGCATGAACGTCAGGTTCTATTCCGGCCTTGGCCATGTCATCGAATATTTCTTGGCACTTATCCATGAGTCCAGCCGAACTCCAGGCATTCATGATAGTGCTGAATGTTACCACATCTGGTTTTACCCCATATTCTTCCATCAAACTCAGTATCTGCACAATAAACATGTTCGCACAACATGACATGAGTAATTCATACAAGGAAAAGATATATAGGTCTTTTAGATTCTACAGCATGGTTTCTCCATTGTAGATTTGCACCAATACATGTGGGTGCATGCGTGATTGTCTGCAAATCTACAATGGATACACCAAATACCAGGTGTAGCATCAAATAAACCAAAAAGATAGGGCCCGTAACAGTTAAAGACGCTGCAGCTCATTCACTGTGAGAACGATGCTTCTCCAACTCAAGTCCAATAGAACAGTTCGTACATGTGTGTATATATTGACAAACAGCTGAAAAAACGCATGATGAAGAGTTTTATGTTCTTTGCACAAGTAGAGTAATTTCAGGAAAAGGATTTCTAGAAGAACATTTTGATCAGAAGAACCAAAACTAGATATGGTTAACATTGAAATAATTTACCTCATCAACCCCATCAGGGTCGGTACTGTCCACAAATCCTTTGACAAGCGAGTTGAAAATAACAAGATTTGGATGCACTCCAAGATCCTTCATTCTATACAAGAATCTCAATGCATCGGTCATGTTTTCTTCCTTGCAATAACCATTTACAATGATACCACAAGTACGCTCATTTGGCTCAACCTTTCCATTTTGCATCTGAATAATCATAGCTTCAGCTCTGCTGGTTTCCCCCTTTTGAGCATAGGCCTTTGCAATTGTGTTATAAGTCACGGCATCAGGCTTAACTCCAGCCGAAATCATCCTATACACAACATTCCATGCTTCTTCAATATCACCCTTGTTACACCAAGCTCGGACAAGAATATTGTACGTCCTGTCGTTGCCTTTCAAGTCTTCTTCGTGCAACATGGTATCCAATAGTTTCAGAGATTCTTCGGGCTTACCAATTATTCCAAATCCTTTAATTAAGGTGTTAAAAGTGCTAGTTGTTGGCTTACACCCTTTCTCTTTCATCTTGTGGAATGTTTTCACAGCCTCTTTCATATTCCCAGCCTCAGAGAAAGCATTGATCATTGCATTGAAGAATATTGAGTCAGGTTTAAGTCCATCATGTTCTACCTTAACAAGGAGGGAAGCAATGGACTTGAAATGCTTTTGGAGTGTGAGAGCAGCCAAAACAGTAGTGTATGTTACAAGGGTTGGCCTGTGCCCCTCTTCACTTAAAGCTTTAAATATGAAATTGACTTCACGAGGCTTTCGCCTTTCTATCATAACATTCATCAACTTAGTTCTTGAGCGAACAGTTTGGCAACTCTTGTTGCTCGAGCAGGTAGGGCAGGAGAATTCATTACGAGAACTTAATGAAACTGGAAAAGAACGTATTTGCTTCTCTTGTACGTGTGGTTCCTGCACAAACAAGATGAAATTCACAACATGTCGCATTATCCAAGACAAGCTAATATACATAACAAATTTTGACCGATAATAAACCCTCTCACAGAAAAGATTGAGATAATAAAACTTTGAACTTTAGATAATATATAGTACAACTGTGATTAAAAAAAGGAGAATGCTATTGAAGCAGCAAAACAGAAAGATTTTAATCTACTTCGCATTAGAAAGTGAGTACGAGAGCTCTGAAAATTAGCAGATGAAGTGAAATTTTAGCTGACTACAGAAGGCAAAAACCATGTTAAACATTCAACCACCAAAAATTACTTAACAAAAAGGTTCCTCACCAAGAGCAAAAATTGTATGGTATCAAAATCCAATTTTTATAATTGCAAGTTACAAACTAACATAGCATATAGGAAATAGGAAAAGATGAATTTTCATCCTTGCATTATTTATATCCTTAGATATGGCATGTGCACATATTAGCTTGCACGAAAAGCAGTAAATGAGTTAATTTAAATGTATGCTCATAGTTTGTGCCAGACAAACAGCAAGTAGACCCCTTCTCTGGTAAAATTGCACTATAAGTTGTTATCTTATGCAACAACTAAAGGAAAAACATGTTAGCTAAGAGCTTCATGATATTCTTTTTTCTTATTCAGTAATGCATTTGCATATGATAGCTCTATGAGTTAAAAATTTTCTTTTAAGCATCCTTCCAATATTTTGTTGTAAAGGATCAACCATTTTATAAACCAAGACATGTCCAAGGTTACACTAACATCAAAAGAACAATGGGTTTCAATGAGATAAATGAGTTCACTGAAACAAGTATTTACAGTCACGTTTGATGCTTGAACTTCCGAGCTGCTCATCATTGGCCCATTCCGCTGCTTTCCCACTGTTATTGACAGACTCTTTTCTCTACTAAGGTCTCCCATATGTGCAAACCCTATCCGGCTGCTTATTTTGCATAATAGTATAGTTAGCCTTAGATCTTCATCACAACTGCTCAAGGATCCGCAAAAATCATCACATTTTGGAAATATCCTACCAAGAAACCAACCATCACTCAGCAAAGAAATATCAATGATAAGTAATCAGTTATAACGAAATTCATCAACATAAAAAATAAAAAATAAAATAAAAAAATAAAAAATAAAATCTTTCAGTAATGATCAGATACTCAGTTCCGCTACACTAATCTGGAATTAATTCTTTCAAAATGTTGACTATCATCATAATTCATATCAATGCAAAAGGTGCAAGACGTTAGATTATAGAGTGTCACCATCCAAATTGGATTACAAATGATGACCTAGACAAAGAGATGATCAATTATCTGCAAACAAGAGGAAACTGAAGGACAGTACTAAAAGCAGATTGACTTGATCATATCCTAGTGTGTGAATGAGGGAGCTTTAGCCCCCTAAACTTTCCAACATCCCCCTAATACCACATGCATTGTATTTTAAATTTGATTTGTATTTTTAAATATTAGTTTAAGATAGATTCAGCTCTCAAAACTAATTAGCCACTCCTAAGCTAATTGGCAACCTCCGCCCCTGATTGCATCAGAACTCTTGATTATCAGATTTAGAGGGACAAATACAATTATGCTTGCAGTAGAAACTAACATCATCATAAGTTGACCACAGCTATCAAATGAAGGAAACCAGGAAAGTTTAATTTCTGCCAAAAGTCAAAACAAATGGGGTTCTTCTCATGCAAATGAAATTCTTGATTAAGCACCCAAGAAACCTCAGTTCTAGTAGGAAACAATCAAATACACTATACTGATTCAGCAAATAAACAGAACCCACATATTAACAACACTGCAGGAGATAATCAGGAACAAGAAATGCAAGAAAGAAAAAACCCACAAGTCAATTTTTATTTTATTCGGAGTCATGTGGGCAGACGAACATACACACAGTAAAGTGTGAAGAGTGGGATACCTGAGCTGAGGAGGGAGAAGAGGAAATTTGCATTATAGCATTGACTGCAGAAGGGAAATGTGGACGTAAGACAGTGCATTTCTTCACTTGGTTGGGCAATCTTATCCACATAATACTACTATTAAGATTCCGAAAACAGGAGATTTTGCAGTTTCCTGAGGCTGCCACTTAAAGTTGAAGGGAATCCCACAATTACTCGACTATAATTTCGTGGGAGCACAGCCCGCCACGTCATTTTTGTTCATTGTATTTATATTAAAGAAGCTGAGGATATAATATATTTTATTATATCAATTATATTTATGTAAATATTACCTTATTTTAAATGTGATTTCTTTATATTATATTGTCTTGCTATTTTCTATAATTATTTTTATTAAATAATAAACTGCACCATATTTTGAAATAAATTTTAAAGTTCTTAAATTTTATATAAATATTTTAACTTACTAAAAATTTTAGATGTGGGAAGGATGTCTCTATAGAAGAAAAAACCAAAATGAAAAAGAAAAGGATAGAAATATTTCCAAGGAATTTAGCATTATGAAAATTAAATAATATAATATACAATTATATTATTGTAAAATAATATTGTAAAAGTGATATGAAAACAACCAAATGATTTAATTATATAATAAAATAAGAGATCATGATACAAACAAAATACTTATGAAATATAAAATACAAATAAAAAAGTTAATAAATTTTCCGTGTGACTTACACATATTTGTAGATAATTTTTTGCAGGATACAAAAAGAAATTAAAATACTACATTTTCTAAAATATTTTGTGTGTATTTTTTTAATAATTTTTTTCTGCATCAAATATCAAATAGCATTCAATAGATATAAGAAATTAAAAATCTTAAATTTTCACTCGAATCAATTTGAAGTATAATTTCATATGTATAGTGTATTGCCATTCTCTCATAAAGATTCTCTAATAAATAATAAATAAATAATAAATAAAATATATAAAAAAGTATTTTAGAATTCAAACTCAATCTATCCTCTTATAATTTGTTCAAGTCAATACAAATATTTAAAATTAGTAGAAAATATTAAAATAAAACATCTAAATCTATATTTAAATAATATAATATTTTTAATTTATGAAAATATTTATTTTTCTAGAAAATTAAAAAAAAATTTTAATTTTTATTTGTCTCAAATTCATATAAGAATTTGACTCATTTTTTATTCAAACTTAACACATATTTAAAAAAAAAAAATTTAACTCATAAGAAAATGATTTCATATTTTAAATATAATATTTTATTTTAATCTATACAATGTTGGTATCGAATTAAAAATCGTAAAAAATGATTAATTTAATACATAACATTTCAAAAACGAATTTATAACAAAATGGTTATTTGAATTTTAAAATTTTAGTTAAGAAAAAAAGTACTTTTTATTTACATAAACCTACTTTTTTATTAACATGTAATTTTTCTTACTATATTATTTAAGTAAAAAATGCATAAATTTTCTAGAAGTGAGATGTGCCTTTTCAGCATATTTTAGGGTTTTTATTATTTATATGAGGTATAATTTTTTTGTGATGATGACACATGATGGATTCTTACTTTTTAACATCCTACTTTTATATTAAGTAAGAAGTAAGAATAAAAATGTTTTTGGTTAATAAGCCCCCCCACCCCCCCCCCCCCAAAAAAAAATATAAGAAGAAATTATTTTTAAATAGATTTATGTGGAAAGACTTATTATTTATTTTTTTCAAAAAAAATAAAAATGCCTTTCTTATATTCTGACCCCCAGTCCTAATAGTTAACACATGCATAAAATAATGCTGCAAATAGAAAAGACAGCAACATGACTTTTGTATTGCGTATGGGAGAAAATAAATGAGATTTTATCTTATATTTAATATAAAAGAAAGAATAACTGAAATGTAGCAATTATGTAAGTGGTTCTTTTACAAATTTTTGAATGTTTTAAAACAAAAAAATCACCCAAAAAAAAAAAAGCCTAGAAGAAAACTGCAGGTGGTGGATGGGAGTTACTTTTGAAATTTCTACCTCATCTTCTTTTTTGTTTTTAATTTTTTTATTCTAAATAAAAATTTAAAATATAATTAACTTTTCATTCTAACTTGATTTTAATTGATAATTTATTATATTAATTATCTTTCTACAATCTTCTATTTTACATTCATCTAATATACTATAAAATAAAATACTAGATCAAAAGTTAAAATTTAACTTAATTTAAGTTAAATTATTTGTGTTAGATAAAAAAATATTTGTGTTAGTTTTGAATAAATAGTGCTCTAAATTATTATGATGGAGTTGGTTACAAATATAAACATTACTCCTAAATAATATTAAAAATGAAATAAAAATATTATACTATATTATTTTTATTTTATATTACATGAGATGTATGTCCGTGAAATACACAGGATATAATATTATTATATTAAAAATTTATAGTAAAGATTATATTATTTATTATTATAAAAAAATGTACATAACCTATTATTTTTATCAATTATATAAATATTATTCAATTTGGAATATAGTTTGCTATATTACATTGTATTTTTATTTTTTTAAAATTAATTTTATTAAATAATTAATTGTACGATATTTTGAAATGAATTTTGCATTGTCCCTAAATTGGAAATACATATTTTAATTTACTATAAACTATTGAGGTTTAACAATAAATTAAAATATTATAATATTTTTATTTTTATAAAAAATAATATATATATTTTTAGCTTAAATCCATTTAAAAAATTGATATACTATTCATTCAAATCCATTATATATATCAAAATTTAGGAAATAATAATTGGATCCATAAAAAAACTATATTTCATATTTTAATATAATTATTTATTTCAATATATACAATATTGATGTAAAATTAAAGATCACAAAAAAGAAGATTAATTTGATATATTATATGTGAAAATTTGATTTAAAATGAAAATGATATTTTGAATTTTTTAATTTTAGTGAAAAATAAAAATAGAAAAGAGAGAAAAGTAAAAGACACATGTAAGTTATTTGTGGAGACACATGTCAGGAGATGAGAAATATTCTCGTAGTTTCTTCTTTTATATTATAGAAGGATGATGAAATGAAATATCCTTCTTAGTATGAAAGTAGATATGTGGGTTGTTTAGAAGATGTACGATAGAGTTGTGTGAGTGACATATGTCTCTTCATTTACTAAATCAAATAAAAAAAGGAAAAGAAAAACAAAAAGTTGATATGTGAATTCAGTTTGAACCTTCATATTTTTTTTACTGATATATAATGTAGCGCTCCGTGCCCCAAAAATCAAGACTCAGGTCGCCACTGTGTGACTTAGACAATACTCGAGCACAAAGCATTTAATAAAATACATTTAAAAGCCAGCGGAAGACTTAAAGGAAATACGAGTCAAAAAAAGTTTTAATACAAAAGATTTTCTGTGATACAAAAAGGAGTCAAAGTAAATTTTGGTTTTAAAAATAAAGGTTATACAAAATATCGCACTTTGAAAAGGAAGTTGCATGATAGAAATAGTTTATAAAAGACTCGACTCGTATTCACCTACAATTGCTTAGTCAAACGACCAACATATAATATAATACGGCCCAAAAAGAACTTAGTCAAAATATAGCATCCAAAACGCCAACATTTTTAACTTAAACAGAGTACAAGCTCATAAGTCTACTTAATTATCACAAAACGATAAAACACCGGAAGGGAGACCTGCCTGCAGCTACTCATCTCCGTCAGCCGTCGGACCTGAATTTTTTTTAAAAATAGCATCATGAGACAACTCCCGGAGGAGTAGTCCAGTGGAACAACTAGTAAACACATTGTACTAAGTAAACTAATTAACAAGTCGAAGTTGTTCACCCATCCAGACCCGTATGTACTGGTATGGTGTTAGCTGTGAGCCTGTATTCTTACTAGCGGATGCGGTGTGCCTGTATTCCCACTCGCGTTGCGGTGAGCCTATATTTCCACTCGTATTGTTGTGGGCCTGTATTCCCACTACCAAACTCTACGGTGGACCTGTATTCCCACTACCAGACTCTACGGTGGACCTCTATTCCCTTTCGTAGATGGTGTGGGCGTGTATTCCCGCTACCCGGGCCAATGGCCAAATGAAACACCAGATTCAAAACATCAACCACTCTAACTAGGGCAAAATATTTAAAGTTACCCACTTAATCTGGTTGGTGTGAGGGGATAGTTTCGGGACAACACAGACTTGCTTGTACTGCACTCGACACGGTTCACACATAGACGATTCTCGTAATTTTAACTTATCAACCAAAATTATTCTAACTAAGGTCATATGATTCATCTACTATAAACATTGCACAATTAACACATTAAAGAACAATTTATACAAATCCACACAAAATCAAAATTTTCAAATATGTCACATATCATTTAGTCACATTTCACACTATAGAAAATAATCTATTAGAAATTCTACAAAGCTTATTTAATCATGAAATTAAACATGAATGTTAATAATCCATCACATAAAAATATTTTAAAACAGTTTCTTAAAATATAATCATACAATTTTATAAAAATACGTTTCTAGCTTAAGTTTTACAAAATCAGTCACCCGGTTGGTCTAAATTGTAAATTTCACCATAAATCCTACGCATCTCCAAACATTCTAAATTTTTTAATATAAGTCCATAATGAAATCAGTAATAACATAGTAAAAGAATTTTGAATAATGATAACCACATACTGTTATAAAAATAAAAGAACATAGGGGATGTCTAGTGAGCGTTCATCCTGAACAGGTTTCCTTCCAAAAATTACTAAACATTCCACATTGTTCCAAAAATTCTTAAATTTTAAAAATATACTCCTAACATTAAATATTAAAACATAATCAAAGTGCATCATCAAATTCCAAGTATAAACTTTTATACGAAGTTTGGAAACTGACATGCAGTGAGTGATTTCAAATTTTTAGGAAGTCACAAAGATGGATTTCGTAAAAATAGCAAATATATTCCAAAAATTATGAAATTTGAAAAAAACATCTTAATCCAGTGTAGAGTCTATACCAAAAATTAAATTATAGAAAAACACCATACAAATACTAAAATTAAATCACATAACAAACTAGGGTAGATTTGATGATTAAAAGACGATCAACCACATAATTCATGTAAATGGTGTCCTTAGCATAATTTATACAAAAAATATTAGTACCCAACCTGGACCAATGAGGAACATCCTCAATCATACATGCAATGAAAATTTACACCCTAAACATGCTCCTAATTTAAAGAAAAGTGAGGTTTTAGCTATTATACCTTCAATTCTCTAAATTCATAAACCTAAAAGAGTTTCTTGAAAATTTGTAAGGAATTGAAGACCACAATTTCCTTCTTTTCTTCTAAACTTCTTGAAATCTTCTTGAAAAGGTGATGAAATGGAGCTCCAAAATTGCTTCTTTTTTCCAAAAGTGTAGAGAAAATGTTGAGAAAATGTAGAGAGAATTTGAGAGAGTTTTTCCTTTGATTTTTGAGATAAATGAAAGTGATGGAAGGCTTCTTTAGCCTTATTTATAGAGGGGAATTTGATGACTAAAATGCAAAATAAAAGTGTAATTAACAAACAAGTTTGGGACATGCAAAAATTAGCACAAATTTAGTGCATGTGGGATGTGTGTGTGTTGGCTGAATTTTGTGGAGTCTTGGGGTGGTGGATTTGATCTCCATCACCTCCTTCTAATGCCATAACATGATTAAGTTATATGGTGTATTTTGGTACATCATTTATAAAATCATGTATTAATAAATTATGTAATAAAAATCCCATATATGTAAATAATATAATTATGATACACACATGATATAAATAATATAAACATGATACAAATAAAATTATAATATAATAATAATAATACAAGTTTCAAATTCTAGGGCATTAAAGAACTGGGGCTTTTGAAATTTCAATCGGAAAAGTACGCACGTAAAATCCCACGTAAAAACTATAAAAGAAATTTATATATTCCCTACATATATATTTCTACCAAACTCAAGTATAATATTCTCATGTATCAATATAAAGTATTTGCTAACCCATTTCACTTATTATTAACGTGTCGAGTGAGTCAAATTGCGTGGCGATTACCTTGAAATCCTATCCTGCAAAACACAACACCTTTTTGTAGAAACTTTATTAGGATATTTTAATTGATAATCTCCATTATAAAGTCAGTATTTTCCAAAATATTCATCAACAAATTGATATATAATATTTAAAGAGATTTTAAATGCAAAATAATATGTTATGCAGTTTTGGAAAAACGGGGCGTTACATATAAACTTTGACATTAATTTTTTTTTTTCAAATTCAATTTTGACATAAGATATATTAAATTGATCATTTATAATTTTTAATTTGACACCAATATTATATATATTAAAATGAAATTTATTTCAATAATTTGGAGAGTAGCTTTTTTATGCACTTAATTATTTATTTATATTTTGATATGCGTGTTGAATTTGAATAAATAGTGGATTAAAATTTTACATATAAATATAAAAATGATTTGTTTTTCACACAAAAAAATATTAAACTATTTAATCTATATATGTTATTGTTCACCTTAATATTTTATATCAAGTTGAAATATGTTCATTGTGTTTGGTAAATTATAATGGATTGAACAATTTGTATTGAGTTTTAGTACTATAATTCACTTTAAAATGTCACAAAATGTATTGTTTGTCATAGATTTTGAGCGAATAACCTAACACAAAAAATTATACTTAAAATTGAACAATTTTTAAATAATATGACTTTGTATAATTTATAGTAATAATGATATAATTTATCATTTATTATTAATATAATATATATGTATGTTATCTCATGCATCGCATAAACAAACATCTAATATTGTAAAAGATGTTGAAGTTTTTGGTGTAGATGTATTTGAACAGACTATATGTTTAGTCGAGGCAAGACTTTGACTCTCTTTCCGTAAGATGAGATTGCCCCGTATTCAGCGCTCACGGTCTACGACAATCGTCCCCAAAATACAACAATTAGGAACTTAAGGATCGCAACACAACGATACCAAAAGTATTGGCGAATTACTCGATACTCGGAACTTTCTTTAAACTTAGAGAGAGAATAATGCAAATGCTATAATGCTTTGTATGCAATTGTAGTGGAGTATCTTGGAAGAATGATGTGGGGATCTATTTATAATATTTGAAGAGATGTGGTGTCCATTCACGAATATAGGCCTTTTGGGCCGAAGTGGTGTGAATCACACCCCTTGGTGAGTAGGGGCCTTTTTGGGCTAAAGTGGTACAGCTCACATCCCTTGGGTTTGACTCAAACTCATTCGGCCTATCATACTCATTTGCAAAAGCACACACCTCTTCGGTCTGACACACCCGGTCGTGCATCCCCATATCTTTTCTTTTCAATAATTTCATGTTTTAGTTGCCAACTTTCAACATTAATTTCTCATTCATCCAAAATTGGATTTGAGAAAATAAATACTCTAAAATTATCTATTCGAAATGTAGATTCTGATTTTGCAACTTATTTCCATTTATCTTCAATCAAACATCAAAGTAAAATTGATCAAAGAATGGTCAACACCTATCTTTTTTAAGCCAATTTCCAATAATCCCTCACATGAATGAAATTAATGCATGTATGAATGCAAACACCTAAGAAAGTCCCGACGGACTGTTATTACATCAGGATAGGTAGTTTTTGCTTTGAACCTTCCTTAGTAAGATTTTTTCAAATTTACTCGCTACTCAATGAACACAATGTCTTGAATTGGTCAGCTTTTGTGTAAATCAAGACAATAATATTTACATAATAACAATTCTAATATCTTTTAATTCTTACACTGTGTCCAATTCGGCTCTGGACCATATCTTGGATTCATAAGTGTTTTTTTTATTTGAAGCAGCCAAACTTCACATTTATATAGTTGACCTCCTATAAAGAGTATTCTTCTATACTCCACCCTAAACGTATAGGAATCATTAAAAGTATAAATGTTTATCCTTACCACACTTCTACAGATTTGTAATTGGGCAGCTGTGAGAATAAGGCACTGGATGAGTTCCAAGTGCATAACTGAATCTTTCATAACTTAGTTGCTCAGTAAACCAAATTTTTGGGATCTCCACTCATCATGGTTGAGTTACCACTAAGAAAGTTTTTTAGTGTGTGGGTTTTAATCCCATTCCCTTTATTGCATTGTACAATAAATCTCGATTAATGCCTTTTGTCAGCGAATCCGCTATATTTTCCTTTAACTTTATGTAGTCGATGGAAATTATACCACCAGAGATCATTTTTCTGATGGTGTTGTGTCTTCTACGAATATGTCAAGACTTACCGTTGTACATACTGCTTTCTGCTCTCCCGATTGTCGATATGCTGTTACAATGTATCATAAACGAAGGCATACGTTTTATCCAACAAGGAATATACTCTAAGAAATATTTAAGCCATTCAGCTTCTTTGCTGGGCTTTTCAAGTGCAATAAACTCCGACTCCATTGTAGATCGAGCTATGCATGTTTTCTTAGAGAATTCCCAGGATACCACTCATCCACCTATTATGAATACATATCCACTTGTAGACTTGGAGTCTTTTGTATCTGATATCTAGTTTGCATCACTGTATCCTTCTAATGCATCCAGATATCTACTATAAAGTATTTCATGGTTCATTGTATGTTTCAAATACCTTAGAACCATAGTCATTGCTATCCAATGATCTTTTCTTCGATTGCTCGTGAATCCACTAAGCTTGCTAATGGAGTATGCCATATTAGGGTGTGTATAATTAGTTAGGTACATCAAACTGCCAATGACCCTTGCATAGTTCAATTGAGATAATGGGTCTCCTTTATTTTTTGGCTAAGTGTAGACTTAGGTCAATCGGTGTCTTAGCCGGAGGTAAGTCCAAAGCCTCGAATTTCTTGAGTAAATTCTCAACGTAGTGAGATTGTGACAAGAAAAGTCCATCAAGCATCCTAAAAATCTTAATTCCTAGTATGATGTATGTTAGACCCAAATCTTTCATGTCAAAGTTGTTCTTTCACATGTTCTTAGTTTTCACTATTATATCATGGTTGCTTCTCATGATCAACATATCGTCAACATATAGACAGACAATTACATAATCATCTGGGGTGCCCATAATGTAAACACATATATCACACTCATTGATCTTAGGGTTCTGTCAAACTTCTCATACCATTGTTTAGGGGCTTGTTTTAGGTCGTATAATGAGTTGAGAAGTTTACACTCTTTATGTTCTTGTCCAACTGCAACAAACCCTTCAGGTTGTTCCATGTACATCTCCTCTTTCAATTCCCTATTTAGGAATGTTGTTTTTACATCCATCTGATATATTTCAAGGTTATGAAGTGCTGAAATGGCCATGAACACTATAATGGATGTGATTCTTGTGACAGGTGAGTACGTGTCAAAGAAATCATATCCTTCCTTTTTTTTGAACCCCTTGGCTACCAACCGAACTTTATACTTTTTCATTGATCTATCTGCTTCGTACTTCCTTTTAAGGATCCATCTACCACCTAGAAGTTTGCAACTTGGTGGAAGATCAACAATCTCCCAAGTATGATTTTACATGATGGACTCAATCTCACTGTTGATAGCTTCTTCCCAGAGAGGAACATCTGGACTAGACAATCTTCTCAGATTGACCTAAGTTTATTTTCTAACATGTAGGTTAGAAAATATGGACCAAACATTTTGGCCACTTTAACTGTTTTACTAAGTCTAAGTTCATCTACAACTTGCAGAGAACCTCGTATAGCTTCATAAGTTCTTTTTCTGGAACTTATCTCTCATTTCTTTGTTTGGAAAGACATTTTAAAATAATATCACATCCTTGACTCTATAGCCATTCCCTCATTTATGCCGAGAATATTTTATTTGTGCACTATATATCGATGTGCACTGCTGCTATTGTGTGCATATCCAATGAAAATGTAATCAATAATCTTGGGTCCTACTTTCACCTGTTTAGGTTTATGTATTTCAACCTTTACTAGGCACCCCTACACTTTAAGGTAATTGTAGAAAGGTTTTCTTCCTTTACATAATTCATATGGAGTTTTGTCATTTTTCTTGTTTGGCAACTTATTAAGAATGTGATTAGCTGAAAGCACAACTTTCCTTCACATGTTTTGGGGTAAGCCTGACCTAACCAACATAGCATTCATCATCTCTTTCAGAGTTCTATTTTTCCGTTCAACCACTCCATTTGACTGAGGTGAGTATGAAGCAATTGCTGGATAGTATGAAGCAGTTGTTGGATGAATAATGCTATGTTCATTGCAAAATTCTTCTAAGGGGGCAATATATTCTCCACCTCTGTCACTTTGAATCATTTTGATTCTTGTGTTGAGTTGGTTTTCAACTTCATTCTTATAACTTTTGAAAGCTTCAAGAGTTTCGTCATTTCCTTTCAAAAGATATAATAACAATATCTTGTGCAATCATTGATAAACATGATGAAATACTTTTTCCCACCTCTAGTTTGCACAAACTTCAAATCACATATGTCGATATGGAATAACTTAGAGGCGTAGTATTTCTCTCCACTAATGGAAATGTGCTTTGGCCATTTTTGCCTCAACACAAACTTCATACTTATTTTGTGAATCAAATTCCATTGCATATAGTAAATTTAAACTTACTAGCTTTCGTAGTTTATTTAAATTTACCTGTCCTAATCTATCATTGCCATAAATTAGAACACTCAATTAAGTAAGAAGAATTAATAACTTTACTATAATCAGTACACTTAACCTTGCGGTGTACAGTTAATACATTCATCTTAAAGAGTCTTTTTTCTAAGTAGTCATTTCCTATTAATTGACCACATCTGGTCAATACAAAGTTGACAGCATTAAATACTAGCCTCAATCTGGCTTTTCTTAACAGGGAACCGGATACTAAATTTTTACAAATGTCCGGGACATGAAGGACATCTTCAAGCATCAGCTCTTTGCCCGAGCTCATCTTCAACACTACTTTTCCCATACCAACCACGTTGGAGTTGCCGAGTTACCCATGAACAACTTCTTGCCGGTAATTGAAGAGTAAGATAAAAAAATTTCTTTTTATGAGAAAATGTGGCGTGTAGCCCCAGTATCCACCCACCGCTCTCTCGAATTGTCCAACAAGTTGGTTTCAAACACGACAACTGACAAGTTTAGCTCAAACATTTCTAAAGGAACATACCTTTCCTCGGTTAGATGAGCCTGACTTTGATTGTCTTTCTTTGGTTGCCAACAATCTTTGGCCATATGACCGGGCTTGTTGTAGTTGTAGCAGTTGCCTTTGATTCTTACTACTTTCTTCTTCTTAGGCTCTAACTGCGCCTGCTTATTGCCCGTTAATTTTCTCCTGTTGTTAGGATTTGTTTTGGCCAAGTGACCATTTGCTTCCATTGAAGCTCTGTCGTTCTTGACTTCAGATTTTCAGTTGTCTTCCTCAATCTTAGTCTCACGATCAGGTCCTCAAGCCCCATTTCCTTTCTTTTGTGCTTGATGTAGTTTTTAAATTCTTTCCACAGTGGCGGTAGCTTCTCAATGATAGCAGCTAATTGGAAAGATTCACTCAATTACATTACTTCGGCATGTATGTCGTGCAGAACCAGTTGCAACTCTCATACTCGGTCCAAGATGGTCTTTGAGTCCACCATCTTGAAATCCAAGAACCTTCCGGCAATGAATTTCTTCATTCTGGCATCTTCTATCTTGTACTTCTTTTCTAGAGTGTCCCACAATTCTTTTAAAGTTGTTGCAACCGCATAGACATTGTACAGGGAATCATCTAGCCCCTTTAGTATGTAGTTTCAACACAAGAAGTCATTGTGATTTCAGGCGTCTAGTGTCGTCCGCTTTTGCTTGTTGGTCTCTATTTTTGAAACAATTGGATCATCTTCTTTCTGGAACTGGACTAGGTTAAGAGTTGTCAGGTAGAACAACATCTTCTATTGCCACCGCTTGAACTCATTTTCGTTAAATTTCGTCGGTCTTTCGGCATGAACGGGTGATACTAGAAAATAGCTTGAAGTCATGTTCAAAAACACTAAATCTTGTCTTACAATTGTTGATGATTTTGGTGTAGGTGTATTCAGTGCTCATGATCTATGACAATCGTCCCCAAGATACAATGACTAGGAACTTAAGGATCGTAGCACAACGATGTCAAAAATTATCGACAATTTACTCGATACGCAAATATTTCTTTATACTTATAGAGAGAATATTACAAATGCTAGAATGCTTTATATGCACTTGTAGTGGAGTATCTTGGAAGAATGAGTTGGGGATTTATTTATAATATTTGAAGAGATGTGGTGTCCATTTGTGAATAGAAACCTTTTGAGCTAAAGTGGTGTGGATTGAACCCCTTGGTGGATAGGGGCCTTTTTGGGCTGAAGTAGTGCAGATCAAATCCCTTGGCCTTGACTCAAACCCATTCGGCCTATCATACTCATTCGCAAGCACACACCCATTCGGCCTGACACACCCGGTCATGCATCCCCACATCTTTTCTTTTCAATATTTTCATATTTTAGTTGCCAACTTTCAACATTGATTTCTCATTCATCCAAATATTTTCATATTTTAGTTGCCAACTTTTAGCATTAATTTCTCATTCATCCGAAATTGGATTTGAGAAAATAAATACTCTAAAATTATCTATTCAGAACATAGATTTTGATTTTAGAACTTATTTCTGTTTATTTTCAATAGAACATCAAACTGAAATTGATCAAATAATGGTCACTACTAATCTTTTTCTAAGCCAATTCCCAACAAAAGAACGCATAATGTTTCTTTCTTTTATTTAACCGAGACCACCTAAACATTCTGAAAATATTGAATCTGCCAAAAGCAGATTTTTTTTTTATATTTTTTAGATTTTAATCATATATATATATAGATATATATTTAAAGGATTATCTTAATAATTTTTCCAAAAATTTAAATGTAGACTGAGTTTTAGAAAATTCTACTTTGAACCAAAATATTTAAAAAAATTACCAACGATTAATTATATGCTAAAAATATAAATAAAATAACTATATAAATAAACTTATAAGTGTTCGATCGGTATTTTGTCTTGACCAAACATTTCAAAAGAGTGTTCCATAAAAAAGAAAAGAGAAAAGAAAAAAATTAAATAAAAGGCGGATGCAATCAACAATTATTTGAGGAACAAGTCTCTTGCGAATTTGTGCCGATTCTAGAATCCTTACAACTTAACACACTTAAAATTATTTAAAATTACTAGCAGACCTGAAAAAATACGCTAAATTAAAAAAAAATAACAAAAAAATTGTCCAATCCCGAGTAGCTCAAGTCACGCAGCTCGTGCTTAATAATTGTGGGTTTTTGTTGACGTGCTTAAAAGTTCAAAACTAGCAAATTCACATAGGCTTCCTCTACCGAGCAAACGTTCAATTCTGGATCAAGTGCACATACACCTTCCTACCAAATATAAAGAAATGAGAAAATGAATAATATCTTATTTTTAACAATTATATGACAAACAAGTTCAACATGCGCTCAATGCTCAAGTTTCACACAAACTTCCTGCCACAATGTTAATTGACAACACGACAAAAATCCACTTATCTACGCACAATAACACAAAACAAAACCGAGGAATAAGTACTAGGTAGTCTATATAATGGAAGGTTATTAGGTGAGCAAAGTTGATGACATAAAATGAGAACAAAAGTTTGATAAAAAATAAGTAGGAGTTGGACCATAGCCCCCTCCGTCACAACATTATTATTGCCTAAATCCAAATGTTCCGACTTTTCATTCATATGGGAATGCTATTAATTTGCCCCCCACTTTTCTTTAAATTAACACCCACCATAAATCATTTATTTCATTCAATATTCACTTCATTTATTTAACTCAAAAAACAACATACTATCGATCGGTGTTTTGTCTTCACCAAACATTTCAAAAGAGTGTTCCATAAAAAAGAAAAGAGAAAAGAAAAAAAATTAAATAAAAGGGGAATGCAATCAACAATGTTTTGTCTTCACCAAACATTTCAAAAGAGTGTTCTATAAAAAAGAAAAGAGAAAAGAAAAAAAATTAAATAAAAGGGGAATGCAATCAACAATTATTTGAGGAACAGGTCTCTTGCGAATTTGTGTCGATTCTAGAATCCTTGTAACTTAACACACTTAAAATTATTTAAAATTACTAGCAGACCTGAAAAAATACGCTAAATTAAAAAAAAAAAATTGTCACCAATCCCGAGTAGCTCAAGTCACGCAGCTCTTGCTTAATAATTGTGGGTTTTTGCTGATGTGAGTTATATTTTTGAGTTGACCCAATAATAAATTTTAGTTAAAAAAAATAATATTATTTAATTAAATAAGTAATATTGAATATTTTTTGTTTAACTTTTGTTGAATCTATATTACTATAATAATAGCGTAGTCCATGAAAATAATTTAATATTCTTCATGCTCATAAATAAATAGTAACTAATAATTTATTAAAAACTTAATAAAATTTTACTTATTAATACAATTAATCAATTTGTATTTTAAAATTAGTTTTAAAGTAATTTATTTTAAGTAAATGAATAATACTATTAAAAAATAAAATAATATTTTCTAACTAAACAAGTTATGTTTTTGAGTAAAACAAGTATTCTTGAGCAATGTTTTATTTTTTTCAAATTGTAACAATGTATTATTTTTTAACCGTGAAAGTATTACTTTTTGTGTTGCAAGGTAATATTGTTTAATTATAAGTATTGTTCTTTGTATTGCAATGTATTATTCTATATGTTGAAATGTATTACCAATTAACCTTAAATGTATTACTCTTTGTGTTGAAAGATATAATTGGTAAACTATAAAATATATTACTCTTTATGTGAAAGGTATTATCTTTTAACAATAAATATATTACTTTTTTTTTTTTTTTTGTTGAAAGCTATTACTCTTTAACTGTAAATGTATTGCGCTTTATGTTGAAATGTATTACTTATTAATTGTATTTCTCTATGTATTGAAATGTATTATCGTTTAACTGTAAATATTTCATTCTTTATGTTAAAATGTATTACTTCTTAACGGTAAATGTATTACTTCCTGTGTTGAAATGAAATGTATTACCACTTAACCTTAAATATTCATCGTATTGAATGAATTATTGTTTAACCGTAAATAATAAGTTTGTCATACACACATGTTTTTCAAGGTTCATTTATCACAAGAACACAAAAATAAAATCAAGCATGTAAAATTGAAATATTTGTGTTAAGAATTTTTTTGCAACACTAAATAGTAGATTAATCCTTAAATAAATCTCCCAAAAAATAAACCATGGAGCATAATCTATTAATCTTACAATTTCCATGCTCATTCTTTCTCAACAATTTGTCCATTCTCTATGACATAGATACCATCAAGGAACGTC
Source organism: Caryopteris x clandonensis (assembly GCA_028749325.2). NCBI lineage: Eukaryota > Viridiplantae > Streptophyta > Magnoliopsida > Lamiales > Lamiaceae > Caryopteris > Caryopteris x clandonensis. The sequence continues at coordinate 9,210,335 of JAPYKT020000006.1, read as the reverse complement.
TGAATTATCCTTGCTCAACCATGAAATGTATTACTCATTTATCAAAAATATAATGATATTGTTTGTCTAATTTAAATTATTCCAACATATTATATAATATTTGAAGTTACCTTAATGATGGTTTTCTAATACCTATCAGCTAAATAAATCATAATTTGTAATATGTGTTCTTTTTACATAATAATAGAAGAAGAAGAAGAAGAAGAAGAAGATGATGAAGAAGAAGAAGAAGAAGAAGAAGAAGAAGAAGAAGAAGAAGAAGAAGAAGAAGAAGAAGAAGAAGCTCACAAAATAATTAGTTAGAATTTGACGGATATTTTAAATTGAATTACTTATTAATATAATAAATATGCTAATACAAGATTTTTTTATGGAAACACATAAAAATTTATCAAAAATTTAATTTTATTTATCAGAAAACTAATTTCACAAATAAATAAATAAAATTTGGGGATTTTTTTTTTAAATATGAATGTACATTACTTATACATATCAAATAAATAGAAAATGTTCTTATACCTATGGAATAAGTAAAAATCTTATTGTTTAACTGTGAAGGTATTACATGTTTATTTAAGAATATAATAATATTTATTATTTAATGGAAAAATATCCTAGATGTTTGAAGTTTTGAGAAAGAAAATTTTATATGAACGAACGTTTCTTATTCTTATCAAATAAATAACTAAAATCACAAGTTTATAAATATTTGGATTTTTTCTAACAAAGAAATAAATAAAATATTCGTGAAAATAATCTTACAATCTGATGCATATTTAAATCAATTGATCTGTTAATATAATAAATATACTAACATAAGTTTTTTTTGGAGACATATCAAAATTAATTTCACAAATTGATCCATTAAAATTTGATGTATTGCTATAAATTAATTTTTTTTTTCCTGTGCAAAAATAAAACAAATATTGAATCGGAACCTTATTATGTTTTTTTTCTGTTTTCTTGTATGAATGATTTTCCACAACAAAATGAGACTAATTTATTTATAATAATATTTATTAATTATAAGTGCAATTTTGATCATATTAAAAGTTTTGTCTTTGTAGATTTTGATTTCAGGCATTTCTTTCAACAATAAATGTTAATTTAAAGTTATAAACTTTTTTGAAATTTCACTATATTATTATTTAGTTGCATTAACAATTATAATGTGTGCTAGCCTAGAAGCTAACGATATGTTTCCATGTGGAAGCATCTTTGTTTTTTTTCTGATATGTCGTATATTTATTTTACGTCCGTTTTTATGATTTGAAAGAACTCAAAATGAAGTTGTTATAGATGAATGAGAAGAGACTGAGAGGATGTTGCATCTAAAAGTGGAAGACCACAATGAGAATGTTATTTAACAAAAATTAAGGAGAGCTTCAGGAATAGGTAGCACACAAATGACTTGGTTAAAGTGGCAGCAAACTGCATTTATTAAAAGATAGCTTTGTCAGACAGTTCAGTCACTGTTAAGAGGCATCAGGACTTGAAAGAAGATACAGATTAGATAGAGAAACTACAAAATAAAGATAGCATATGTATTAGAGAAATTCTAAATCATAAGAGATAAAAGAGGGTATTATGTTTTGAGTGTGTCTCTTGTTCAGGTGTACGTGAAACATAATTTAAAATATTACTTGTTTAACTATAAAGTATTACTATTTTTTAAGTTAGTTAATAAAAAATAATACATTTATAGTTAAATAAGTAATATTTTAAATTGTGTTGCAAATGCACTCGATAAATATAAGTTTTTGCGTTATATTTTATATGAAGATAAGACAGTTATAGCGAGCGTGGAAATCAAAATAGATCATGGAGATTATGGATTTTGAAAATGATTTAATAATAAAAGAATATATAGGGTAAATTATTCCACAACTATTTGGAGATGTATTTCAGACTCAAAATAAATGTCCACCCAACTATTCTTAAACCCCAACCCCCAAAACCTTACTTTCTTAATACTTAAAATTAATCTAGGATTTAGTTTTTTCTATGTTATTTATAACTTGTCTTTATTAATTATTTTCCTAAAACCACGGGAAAACCACACACGTGCCAAATGCAAAATATATTGGAATCATAAGTTTTTATTATTTTCAATTTTTTTATTTTAATTTTCTTTAAGTATGAAAATATTTACTTATATAAGTCTAATGTGTGTGTGTGTGTGTGTTTTATTCATTTCATAAAATGTAAAGACATTGGTGATATGACTTATTTTGAAAGTTAAACACTCCAATTATTATGTTGATGAACATTGACCATTCTTCTTAGGTTTGAGCAATGCCACTTGGACGGTTCCAAATTAGGTGATCATGCCATGAAGGTAAAGATCATTGGAGGAAGTAATGCTAGTAAAACAACTTGTATTTTTTCCGTGCAATCTAGATTTTGTGTGTGTGTGTGTGTATATATTCTATAAATAAATAATTTTAGTTTAAATTAAATTAAATAATTTGAATAGCACTATTTTAAAAAAATTAATTTACTACAAAATCTCAAATTCAACATAAATATTATATTCCAATAACTTTTTAAATAATAAAGCTAATATATTAAAATACATTATATATTTTTAATAATTATAATTTAAAATAATTTTTATATTTGTAACTCAAATCTATCTAAATAATCTAAGTCATTGCAGGTATCAAATTAAACACCACTACAACAACAAAAAATATAAAAATTAATTTGTTTAAATTTTTTTAATTAGTTATATTTATCAATATATTATTAAATTTATCAGTACATTTTTATTTAATTAAAATACTAATTTGATAAAAATATTAATTAAACTTTACTACATTAAAAGATAATTTAATTTGTTATAAATCCAAAATATCTATGAACATCATGATTGATATATCAGACTTAAGAAATTTATTTATTTTTAGATACAATAATAATGTTATATTAAATATATTTGTTATATTGTGTGTTCAAAATGAATTAGAAAAAAAGGAAAAGAAAAATATATTATCTTTTAAAATTATAAATTACAAAAGTTAAATAAATGGGTTGCCAAATTTCGCAACTAGTTAATTTTGTAAGAAAATCAGTTACTTTCTATTTTTGCCGTGGATCAGTTTTTATATATTGATAGATGTCTAATTCTTAAATTGTTTTTTGATTCCATCTGACATACGATTTCATTTAAATTTCAGCATAGACTATTTTTCTTTATTTAAATTTCAGCATAGACTATTTTTCTTTATTGACTCTTATGATACGACAAAGAAGAGTTAATGACAATCTTTCTCTCATGTGGAAGACGCATGTGTTTAAAATCACACTTAGTTTTATGTTGTTGTTACAAATTGGAAGGGTTGAATTTTTTTTATTTTTTTATTATTATGATAAAATGGGGATATTAGTAGGGATAATTCCCAAAATAATGTAAATTAATTTAAAAAAATTTCAAAATAAGGTAGTTCGAAAAAGGTTTTTCAAACTAAGGTAAAAATATCACTGGGTGTAACGTTATTTAAGTTGGTCAACTGAAAATTAAAAACGTCAGGTTCACTGACCTTTTTTCAGGTTTATATATGTATATATTATATGATACATGCATTCACTTGACATATATACACACACACACACTATATATATATATATATATATACAGAACACATGCACATGCACATGCATACGTGTTCGCTATTTTATTTAAATTAAAATATGATTCGCAAGTGTATGAGGTAAATTATAATAAACTATGATGAGAACATATATCGTATCCACAAAGACTGTATATAATAAATTCAACTAAGTATTCGTTTATGATACTATCCTTTATCTAAAGAATCAAATATTTGGGATTGGTTTTGTAAGACAAAATAAAACAAATAAAGAAGTAGAAATATATATCAAACCAAATTAACACTATCAAAATTAATGGACTCGCAAGGAAGGATAGTATGGCTTATGAAAGATTCAAGAGACCCTATCGCTAAACTTTATGACTTCTTTTGATCAATGGTGTTTTGGACTACATCCATAGCCTTGCAATCTTCAACATCTCCTTGAAATTTCTTCGCATCATACAAGGAATACACCACTTTCTCATTATTTACTTTTAGAGTCAAATTTCATTTTCTCATGTCAATGAAGGCTCCAGTGGTAGCTACGAATGGTCTACCCAAAATGAATGGAATCTCGTAGTTTTCTTCTATATCCAACACAACAAAGTTCACGAGAAATATGAACTTGTCTACTTTCACGAGCACTTTTCTATGATTCCTTTTGGGTACTTTAGACCTATCAGCAAGTTGAAATGTTATAGAGGAGGATTTCACCGTTCCTAGGCCCAACTTCTTGAATATGAATAACGGCATTAAATTGATGCTTGCCCCCCAAATCACACAACACTTTATTAAAGTGAGTGTTGCCGATTTCACAAAAAAATTGAATAGCTTCCCGAATCCTCCACCTTTTATGGAAGCTTTCTTTAGAGAATTGAACTACACTTCTCTGTTAGATTGACTGTCTCATGGTCTTCAATTCTTCTTTTCTTCGCTAGAATTTCCTTAAAAAAATTAGCATAATTAGGCATTTGTTCAATAGCTTCAGCAAAGAGAATATTAATTGATAATTTCTTAAAATTTTCTAAGAAATTAGTAAATTGTGTTTCCTTGCTTCCTTAGCTTTTTTGGAAATGAAAATGGTGGAACGTATGTAGGGGGTGATACATATTTGGCTTCCTTTGCTTCTTCCTCCCGATCCACTCTCTCACTTTTCTTTTCTGCTTTGTTAGGCAACTCGTCCCTCACATGTATGGCATGAAATTACTCATTTAGGTTGATTTCAGTAGTGCTTAGGAATTGTCTTTTTGTACTAGACTACTCATTGCTTTTGTTAATTGTACCATTTGCATCTCCAACGATTTAAATTGAGCTCCCATAGTGGTTGCAAACTTGTTCATCGTTGTGGTTAAATTATCCATCTTTGTTGCCTTGGTATCCATTCGTTGCATTGTGGTTGGATAAAAGATGCAAGTATATTTTTCAAATTCGATTTCTTTCCATCATTTATAACTCCATTCATAACAGAGAAATCGGGTGGTGGCTGCATAAAATTGTTTAGATTTGAATAATTAATTATATCTCTTTGTTCAAAGTGATTTTGTGTATAATTGTTATTGCAGCCTTGTCCTTACATATAATTTACATCCTCCGTGATTATTGTTGTTGTTGTTGTCTCAATCGCAACGTCTCCATCTCTCTACGCATTACTTCTATTTCATCAAATTCCGCCATCCTATCTACCAGTCCTGTCTACTAGCGTTCTTGAAGTGCTTCTTTGTCAGACAGTCACTTCGATCTCTAAATCAATTGATATCAAATTCCTTGAACATTTGGATCGAGTGTTTATAAAGTACCTTTAAAAACACGACACGAGTAAATTAGAGAAATAAAAAACTATAAACTAAATTATAAGATACACTTTAAATTAAAGTATAATATCTAAAATAAATTTCAGTTGTAAATTACGCCAGTCTCCTGCAGCGGCGTCATAAACTTGTTCGCTATTTTATTTCACTTAAAATGCAACTTGCAAGTGCACGAGGTAAATTATAGCAAAATATGGTGAGAACAGGTATCGTATCGGCATGGACTGTATATAGTAAATTCAACTAAGTATTCGTTTATGATACTATCTTTTATCTAAAGAATCAAATATTTGGGACTGGTCTGGTAAAGCAAAATAAAACAAATAAAGAAGTAGAAATAAATATCAAATCAAATTCAACCAACTAAGGATATTCAAGATTGTAGGATTTCAGGGACATGCATTCATACGATTCATACGAAATCCTTTTAATGCATCAAACCATATTTAATTTCTATATTTGTAGGAGAATCGCTAATATATCTAGATCCTCTCTTCTGAGTTAGATCTAAATGTAAATTAAATAACACTGATCATTCTCAAGATATTATCTAACTCCCAATTGTGCTTACGATCTATTCTCATCACAATACTTACTAATCTCCCAATCTAGCAAGTTCATGTTATGCATTCTTAATCTGTTAATGAAATACTCCTTCCTGGGCAATAATGATTTAACTACACATATGCAATTATTCGTCACATAATTCCATAAAACATTCAAATCAAGGAAGCATAAACAAATATAGGAAGAAAAATAATATCATTAAAGAAAAACAGATGAATCCATACGAACACAAGCCCTAGAATCACTAAATGTTTAGTAATTCATATTCAATACATAATCCATGGAAAACATATTGGTAATAATAGCTAACATAAAAAGAGAAAAGAAAACTATTTGAAATTAAATGATCTTCGTTTCTCTCTCTCTCTCTCTCTCTCTCTCTCTCTCTCTCTCTGTGAAGACTTGATTGGTTGATCCTCCTTTTGTATCCTTATTTCTAACCCTAAATTTGTTGTATATTGTGGTGTATCTTCCTTCTCTTATAGTCTAATGTAGCTCTCATTTTATAGACAATTACTAGTTTTCTTTATAGTCGTCGTATCTCTGTTTTGGAATGAGAAGATATGTCCGAATCACACCAAATCGTGACAGTTAAGTTCATATCACGAGGATAAATATGGTTTGTATGACTTGAGACGTGGTCTATACACCTTAATTATCTATTTTTCTGTCAAAACTTCAACCAACACATGACGTAACAAAATATAACAAAATCAGAATGAACTCGTCACTTAGGTACATGCAATTGCCTAAAATACTATAAATAACAATCCCGAATCACACGTAAATCCTATGTTTATCAATACCCACACACACATATATTTATACTATATATATATATATTCAATTATAATTTTTTTAATCCTACTGAACCTATATATATGTATATATAAAATATATATTTATATATTTCTATTATCTTAGAAATTAAGAATATAACTAGAAAACCAATAAAAATTATATATTTTAATTTATAATAATTTTATCATATCATAAATAAATTTCAACAAATAAAAAAATATTTATTAATAATTATATATTTTATTATAAGAATTATTTATATAATTTAAATATATATATACGATATAAAAGAAAAGCAAAATAAATATAACTTCATGCCCACTGACGTTTTAAAAGAAACGTCAGTGGACCTTACATTTATTATTATGTATCTTAATTATTTATTTATATATATTAAAATATATTTAAAATTGAAATATGAACTTTCATTAAAAAAAATTATTTATATTATATGTTTAAAGAAAAAAATATATATTTTTCTTACAATAATATATAATTACAAATATATATATATCTATATATATAATTTTATAAAAAATTATATTATCTTATAAAATAAGAATATAATTAAGAAAACAATAAAAATTTTAATTTTAATTCATAATAATTTTATCATATCATAATAAAATATATGGTTATTAATAAATATACTTTTAATTTTTTGAAATTTATTTATGATATGATAAAATTATTATAAACAAAAAAATATAATTTTTTTTTAATTCTATTCTAAATTTATAAGATAATAGAATTATATATATATATAAGTAATTATATATTAATATAAGAAAATTATATTTTCCATAAAAAGATAATAAAAAAAATGAAAGTGATATAAAAATATTTTTTATCCAGATTTCAAATTTACATAGATTTTAATATATATATATATATGTATATACACTAAATAAAAAGAATAAAAAAATCTTTTATATATAAATTTAAATTATTTTAATAATTGTTATAATAAAATATATAATTATAATAAATATTCTTTTACTTTTGGAAATTTATTTATGATATGATAAAGTTGTTATAAATATAAAAATATATTTTTTGTTTTTTTAATTATATTCTTAATTTATAAGATAAATATATATTTGTAATTATATATTAATATAAGAAAATATATATATATTTTTTCTTTAAACAGATAATATAAATAAAAAAAATTAATGAAAGTTTAGATTTCAATTTTAGATATATTTTAATATATATATATATTAAATATAAAAATACATATCTAAATAAATAATTAAAAAGTAATAAAGAAATGTCTGGCCCACCGACCTTTCTTTTAAACGTCAGTGGGCCTGAGGCCATATTTTTTTTTGCTTTTATTTTATATCAGATTTATATATATATATATATATATATATTTAAACTATTTAAATAATTCTTATAATAAAATATGTAATTATTAATAAATATTTTTATTTATAGAAATTTATTTATGATATGATAAAATTATTATAAATTAAAATTAAAATATTTATTTTTTTAATTATATTCTTATTTTGTAAGAGAGTAGGCATATATATATATATATATATATTTGTAACTATATATTAATATAAGAGAAATATATATATATAATTTTTGTTAAACAGATAAAATAAATAAAAATTAATGAAATTTCAGATTTCAATTTTAGATATATTTTAATATATATATATATATATATATATATATTAAATATAAAGAATATATATTAATAAATAATTAAAATATATAATAAAAAACACCAGGCCCACTAACGTTTGTTTTAAAACGTTAGTGGGCCTAATGTAATAATTAATAAATATTCTTGTATTTTTAAAACTTATTTATGATAAGATAAAATTATATTCTTATTTTATAAGATACTAGAAATATATCTATATTTGTAATTATATACTAATATAAGAAAAAAACTATATATATATATATTTTTTTTTTCCCTTAAATAGATAATATAAATAAAAAAATTAATGAAAGTTCAAATTTCCAGTTTAGATATATTTTAATATATATATATATTAAATATAAAGAATATATATAAATAAATAATTAAAATACATAATAAAAAAACATTAGGCCCGCTGATGTTTCATTTAAAACATCAATAGGCCTTATGTTATATCAATTTTTTCCTTTTCTTTTATATAGGATTTATATATTTATATATATATATATATATAAATATATATATATTTATTTATTTAAGTTATTAAAATACTTCTTATATATATTTATTAATAAATATCCTTTAATTTTTTTAAATTTTTTTATAATATGATAAAATTATTATAAATAAAAAATATAAGTTTTATTGTTTTTTAATTATATTCTTAATTTATAAGATAATAGAAATATATATATATATATATATGTAATTATATATTAATATAAGAAATATTGTTTTTTCTTTAAACAGATAATATAAATAAAAAAGTTAATGAAAGTTCAAATTTCAATTTTAGATATATTTTAATATATATAATAAAAGAATACATATAAATAATTAATTAAAATACAAAATAAAGAAACGTAAATGTCAGTGGGCCTGATGTTATATCAATTTTTTTCCTTTCATTTAAATCGAATTTATATATATATATAATTATTTATATTATTTAAATAATTCTTATGATAAATATATAATTAGTAATATATATTCTTTTATTTTTTTAAATTTATTTATGATATAATAAAATTATTATAAATTAAAAATATAATTTTTATTAATTTTTAATCTAGATTCTATATTTATAAGATAATAGAAATATATATATATATATATATATATATATGTAATTATATATAAATAGAAGGAAAAAGAAATATATATATATATATATATATATATTATGTAAACAGATAATATAAATAAAAAATTAATGAAAGTTATATAAAAATAATTTTGTTCAGATTTTAATTTTAGATATATTTTAATATATATCTTAAATATAAAGAATATATATAAATAAATAAATAAAAAGTAATAAAGAAACGTCAGGCCCACTAACGTTTCTTTAAAACGTCAGTGGGCATGACATTATATTAATTTTTTTTATCGGATTTATATATATATTTAAATTATTTAAATATTTCTTAAAATAAAATATATAATTATTAATAAATATTCTTTTTCTTAAAATTTATTTATAATATGATAAAATTATTATATGATACTAATTTTTATTGGTTTAATTATATTATTAATTTATATGATACTAAAAATATTTATTTTTTTCTGAGCAGAATAACAGAATAATATTATCTATGTAAATATATATTTTAAATATACATATATATTCGGTAGGAATAAAAAAAAATTGAATATAAAATATAGTATATATTTGTGTGTGCATGGCTATGCATGTGCATGTGTTCAGTATATATATAGTGTGTGTATATATATGTCAAGTGAATGCATGTATCATATAACATATATATATATATATATATATATATATAAAACTAAAAATTAAACATGTAAGTGTGCCTGACATTTTTAATTTTGAGTTGGCCCATTTAAATAATGTCATACCCACAGACGTTTTTAACGAAAAAAATCACCGAGCCTTACGGTTTACCTTAGTTTGGAAAAGATTTTTAAAACTACCGTATTTTTGTGAATTTGTTTTTTGTTTTGCATTGTTTTGAGAACTGTCTCGATATTAGTACCGCTACTAATATATGGTACAAAAAAGTGTATCAAATATTGTAATTGCAATATGTAATTAACACTTTTAATTTATATTCAATTTAAAATGATATATTAATGTGTTTGAAGTTTTACTTTTTTTAATGCTATGCGAGTATAAAAACTCAAAAAATAGTTTTTTTTTCTCTATTAGATATGTATTTAAAACTATTATAATTATTGACTATCAAATAACCACCATTTAGTTCCACCATGTAACATGTCTAATTTATCACATTACAATATATTAAGAGAAATTATTTTTCGTTCATCGTATAGATTTCACATTAGTAGATTAAATCACACAAGTAATCATTAAAACTAAAATCAAGATTTTTCAAAATGTGTATTTTTAACAAACATACCAAAAATAAGATTTTTACATTTTATAAGAATAAAATGCACGAGGTTCATCAACTCATAATCCTATTGTCTAAATTAAATATTTAAAAAATTAACATGTTGATTGATCCAATTATTTTAAAATAAAAATAATTTAAATCTATTAAATTTTTTAACATCCCATTAATTTTACGGGAGTGTTGCACTAGTAACTCCTTTAGGATTTGGGGGATTCAAATCATTCTTTTGGTCGTATATTTTTGTTTTATAAATAGGGTTAAATTAAGACGCTTACTTTTTTTTTTTTTTTTTTTAAATATACCCTTTTTGTTTTGGACATATCTGTAGCTTTTGACAATTTTTAAATTTTCGAACATTTCACAAATATTCAGTTAGAGTAGGCTCAATATTCTTGAAATGTTCAACCAATATTGATCCAAACACTTGAAATGTTAAATAGGATTGGTTGAACATTTTAACCATAAGTTTTACTTATTTATATTAATTTGTAGGTTTTAATTTGTTAATCTTATTTTAAATTTAGTTAAATATTTTTCAAATTTTCACTATAATTTGTAGAATGGTTTGTAAAATTATTATGTTAGTTTGATAATATTCTTATTTATTTGGCGAGTCTAGATTTTATTCCAAATAATTTCTATAAAGATTTATTATAAATCTTAGATTTTAATAACAAAATTTTAGTTGATATGTTTTATATTTATATAAATAATTTCCATCTTAAAATTGTAAGTTGATATTTAACTTTGACTATGTTCGACCAACATTGAATGAACATTTCAAGAATGTTCGATCATCCTTGATTGACATTTCAAGAATGTTCGATTATTTTGATTGAAATTTTGTGAAAGATTGAACCTCTGTCAATTGAGAAAAATTAATAGAAAAATTATATATTTCTGTTAGAAGGATATTTCTGTCCCAAAGAAGATGGAGGGGCATTCAGCAAAAAGCCGGATACATATAGCGGATTCTTTTCTTCAAAATTTATTTATTATTATTTTAAAAATAATTGAGAATAAAATCCATATACAATGCATCTTTTTTCATGTGGATAGGATTTAATACTAGAATATTCAGGTTGTGTTTACTTTGAAGACATGAATTACGCCATTTTTTATAGAATGTAGTATAATTATTGGGATATGGATATTTTTTACAAAATTATTCTACATTTACATTATTTGATTCAGATGGGAGAATGAGATAATAATAAGATTGTAATTACCTAAATGCCCTCATAACAAATAATACAAAATCTGCGGGAAAAAAAAAAAAGAAATTTTGAATCAATTGTACCGACATCACTTTTTAAGCTTAAGATATCAATTACAGTTCCCACTCACAAAGCCAAAAAAAAAAAAAAAAAAAAAAAAAAAAGATTTGACATCCTTATTGTCGAAAAAAGAAAAGGGCATGGAATACCATTGTTCAAATTGCCTCAGTCTTGTTGGACAGCTATTGGCAAGCTTCGAAGACACATCTACTTGGTTAATTTTGTTTGCTAAAAGCCTGAGGATGAAAGAAAACTCTTGTACATTTTCTCATGAACATCTTGTAAGTTATTATTAATGGCCCATATTAATTGTGGTCCATATGTAAGATATTTATGGCCCATATTTTCATATGGTTTAATATATATTTATTCCTCACACGTTGATAGACCGTGGGAATTACAGTTTTTACATGAGTAGTTTCTTGAGAAAAAGGAAACTACTCATTTCTCTGCCTATAAAAGTATCACAGATAATTCATTATCACTATCAAGAAAGAATACCATCTGGATATTACGTAAGGGGCTAAGGGAGAGAAGAAATCAAATAACTTCTTCATCAACAAATCAATGACTGCACAAGGTTAGTATTTTACAATTAAGTTTTGTATGATTCTGAATGTGAGAAACATGTATTTTAAGATCCATGTATTATTTAGATTTAAATTTAAAGATCATGTTATTGTGTATGTAATTAATTTTTACATGTGGTATCAGAGCCATGGTTATTAAATTCATGTTTTTTCGTTCAAACTTAATAATTCATGATCCCTAAATTTAATTGAGGAATATTTTTACGAATTACTGTTCACGATTACTGTTCACGGATTACTGTTCACGGATTACTGTTCACGATTGGACGTATTATATGTGATATATGATTATATATTGTATTTTTATCATAAATTGTTGAGGATTTAGTTTTCATTAACTATAAGGTAAATTATATAATTATAATGTTGGTCTGTTAATCACCAAAGTGGTCTGACTATTAAGTTTATAAATCAAAATTATATGATTAATATTTTGATTACCCATATATTTGTGATGCTTGAGATTTGATTAGTCTTGATAATTATGGGTATTCAAAATTTCATGGTTATAAGATATTTACAGATCACCCAAAGGTCGATCATTTAGTCTTATAAATTATGAAAATAATAGTAATAATTGATATTTTATTATGGGTTATTTTGTATATCCAAAGATAGCAAAATAATTTAGAAAGAAAAATATCAAATTATTAATTATTTGAATTTACAAAGCATCATTATGATTATGTTTGTATGTTAATGTATCACCCAAAGGAGATCATTAATATACACTTAATGTTTTTCGATCCTGAATCTGCTTTATTCAAAGTATTAATATTTATTAATTATATTATTCCTGCAGTACCTGTTCCCATCACTCTTCATTCGCTTGCTTCATCTGTTACGATATTTAATGGTCTAAACTTCGATAAATGGTTTGAACAGATCCATTTTCACCTTGGTGTTTTGGATCTTGATTCAGCACTTGAAGTTGACAAGCCTGTTATTAATGAAAATAGCAGCGATGATGAAAAATTTGCCCATGATGCTTGGGTAAAATCGAACAAACTGAGCCTTATGTTTATGCGAATAAGCGTAGCTGACAACATCAAGTCTACCATTCCTAAAACTGAAAGTGCTAAAGAATATTTAGCATCTGTGAAAGAATGTTCTCAAACTACTGATAAGTCCGCTGCTGGGACATTGATGGCTACTTTAACCACCATAAAGTTTGATGGTTCTCGTAGCATGCATGAACATGTCATTGAAATGACAAACACTGCAACAAGACTTAAGTCATTGGGAATGACAGTAGATGATAACTTTCTAGTGCAGTTTATCTTAAACTCACTGCCCTCTGAGTATGGTCCTTTCCAAATGAACTATAACACCATGAAAGACAAATGGAATGTGAATGAACTTCACAGAATGTTAGTTCAAGAGGAAACAGAAAGAAAGCCGGAAAGAAGAAAGGAAAGAGCAAGCAAGCACCAAATAATGTAAATGAGTCATCTGCTCAAATCAAGAAAAAGGAACACGATAATCTAAAGTGCCGATTTTGCAATAAGCCTGGACACTTTCAAAAGGATTGTCAGAAACGTAAAGATTGGTTCGAAAAGAGAGGTATACTTAATGTTTTAGTATGTCATGAATCAAACTTAGTTGAAGTTCCTTATAATACTTGGTGGCTTGATTCTGGCTGTACCACTCATGTTTCCAATACGATGCAGGGATTCCTTACAACCCGAACCACAAACCCAAATGAAAACTTTGTTGTCATGGGGAATCGAGTCAAAGCACCAGTACAAGCCATGGGAACTTATCGTTTAATTTTAGATACTGGACATTATTTAGATTTGTTTGAAACTCTTTATGTACCTTCAGTTTCTCGCAATTTAGTTTCTCTTTCTAAACTTGATTCTGTTGGATATTGCTTTAAGTTTGGTAATGGATGTTTTAGTTTGCTCAAACAAAATCGTCTTGTCGGTTCTGGTATTCTGTCTGATGGCTTGTATCGTTTTAAACTTGATCATCTTTTTGCTGAGACCCTTATGACTTTGCATCATAATGTTGGAACTAAACGTGGTTTAGTCGATGAAAGTTCTGCTTACTTGTGGCATAAACGTTTGGGGCATATCTCCAAAGAAAGACTACAAAGATTAGTAAAGAATGAAATCCTTCGTGAGTTGGATTTTACTGATCTTGGTATTTGTGTGGATTGTATTAAAGGAAAACAAACAAAACACACAAAGAAAGGAGCCACAAGAAGTACACAACTTCTTGAAATAATACACACCGATATTTGTGGGCCTTTTGATGTGCTTTCCTTTGGGAAGGAAAGATACTTCATTACCTTTATCGATGATTTTTCACGTTATGGATATCTCTATCTATTACAAGAAAAATCTCATTCTGTAAATGCTTTAGAAGTGTTTATAGAAGAGGTTGAAAGACAATTGGATAGAAAGGTGAAAATCATTAGGTCTGATAGAGGTGGTGAATTTTATGGAAAATATGATGAATCAGGGCAATGCCCAGGCCCATTCGCTAAATTCCTTGAAAAGCGTGGCATTTGTGCTCAATACACTATGCCAGGTACACCACAACAAAATGGTGTAGCAGAAAGACGTAATCGTACTCTAATGGATATGGTTAGGAGTATGTTAAGTAATTCCTCTTTACCCACCTCATTGTGGATGTATGCACTGAAGACTGCTGTATATGTGTTAAACAGGGTTCCTAGCAAAGCAGTTCCTAAGACACCTTTTGAACTGTGGACGGGTAGGAAACCCAGTTTAAGACACCTGCATGTTTGGGGATGTCCAGCAGAATTAAGAATTTACAATCCACATGAAAAGAAACTGGATCCAAGAACCATAAGTGGTTTCTTTATTGGTTATCCAGAAAAATCTAAAGGGTATAGGTTTTACTGTCCTAATCATAGTACGAGGATTATGGAAACTGGTAATGCCAAGTTCATTGAAAATGGTGAAATCAGTGGGAGTGTAGAACCACAAAAGGTGGACATTGAAGAAGTTAGGGTTGAGTTTCCTCTACCTAGTACTTCTACTCATGTTGTTGTTCCTAATATTGTTGAATTGCCACACAATTTACAAGAACAACAAATAAATGATAACACTCTTGTTAATGAACCTGCCATTAATGAACCTGTCATTAATGAACCCATCTTTGATGACCATGTCGTTAATGAACCTATAGTAGATGAACCACAACAAGTAGCATTAAGAAGGTCTGAAAGACAGAGAAGACCTGCTATTTCTAATGAATACGTGGTTTATCTACAAGAGTCAGAATTTGATATTGGGATTGAAGATAATGATCCAGTTTCCTTTTCACAAGTCATAGAAAGCAATAATTCTATTAAATGGTTAGATGCCATGAAAGAAGAGTTAAAATCAATGGCTCATAACGAAGTTTGGGATCTAGTAGAATTGCCAGAAGGTTGTAAAAGAGTCGGGTGTAAATGGGTCTTCAAGACTAAATGTGACTCAAATGGCAATATCGAAAGATATAAAGCTAGACTTGTTGCCGAAGGTTTTACTCAGAAGAATGGTATTGATTACAAAGAAACATTTTCACCAGTGTCTCGGAAAGACTCTTTTAGAATTATTATGGCTTTAGTGGCTCATTATGACTTGGAGCTGCACCAAATGGATGTTAAGACACCTTTTCTAAATGGGGATTTAGTGGAAGAAGTATATATGGATCAACCTGAAGGTTTTTCTATTGAAGGCAAAGAACATATGGTGTGTAAACTAAAGAAATCGATATACAGACTTAAGCAAGCTTCTCGACAATGGTATCTCAAGTTCAACGATACCATCACTTCTTTTGGATCTAAGGAAATCACCATTGATCGGTGTATATATCTTAAAGTCAGTGGGAGTAAGCTTATTTTTTTGATTCTGTATGTTGATGATATCTTGCTTGCAACAAATGATCTTGGTATGATGTATGGAACCAAGAAGTATCTCTCTAAGAACTTTGAAATGAAAGATATGGGAGAGGCAACTTATGTGGTCGGAATAGAAATATTTCGTGATAGATCACAAGGATTGTTAGGGTTGTCTCAACAAGCATACATAAATAAAGTTCTAGAGAGATTTAGGATGGAAAAGTGCTCATCAAGCATCGTTCCAATCCAGAAGGGAGATAAGTTCAGTCTTAAGCAATGTCCAAATAATGAATTGGAACGAGAACAAATGAAAGACATTCCTTATGCGTCAATTATTGGTAGCTTGATGTATGCACAAACTTGTACACGGCCAGATATCAGCTTTGCTGTTGGAATGCTTGGATGTTATCAAAGTAATCGGAAAGCTGCAAAGAAAGTACTGAGGTATTTGCAAGGAACAAAAGATCACATGTTTACTTATCGGAAGTCCGATCATCTTGAAGTGATTGGATATTCAGATTCAGATTATGTTGGATGTGTTGATACTCGAAAATCCACATTTGGATACTTGTTCCTATTAGCTGGAGGAGCAATCTCATGGAAAAGTGCAAAGCAGTCTGTAATTGCTGCATCCACTATGGAAGCTGAATTTGTGGCATGTTTTGAGGCCACAGTTCAAGGAAATTGGTTGCGGAACTTTATTTCAGGGCTTGGAATAGTCGACAGTATTGCCAAGCCGCTGAAAATTTATTGTGATAATTCTGCAGCAGTATTCTTCTCTAAGAACGACAAGTATTCCAAAGGTGCTAAGCATATGGAATTAAAGTATTTTGCCGTTAAAGAAGAAGTTCAGAAACAAAAGGTGTCAATTGAACACATTAGCACAGATCTTATGATTGCTGACCCATTAACGAAAGGACTGCCTCCAAAGACATTTATTGGGCATGTCGAAAGAATGGGCATCATTCAAAAATCTTGACTATATTTGACACTTTGAGCTCTTTAATGTTTTGTTTTTGATATTGAACAAAATCCTATTTTGTCATAATTGTAACATGAATGTTTGACTTGAAGTGTAATAGGATCTTGTCTCTAATCAAGACATTTAAGTAAAGTATTTATGAAGTTTTATTTATGAGTCATATTAAGTAGAAACCTAGCATTATGGTACATGGAAGGAACTATGTTGAATAAATAGTGTAAAACCGCCATGACTTGTGTTAGAATATACTTAGATTTGACATGATGATGAAGTCGGTTTATGATGCACACATTATGTTAATTAAACCACTTAATTATATATATTACGCCACATGGGCCAAGTGGGAGAATGTAAGTTATTATTAATGGCCCATAGTAATTGTGGCCCATATGTAAGATATTTATGGCCCATATTTTCATATGGTTTAATATATATTTATTCCTCACACGTTGATAGACCGTGGGAATTACAGTTTTTACATGAGCAGTTTCTTGAGAAAAAGGAAACTACTCATTTCTCTGCCTATAAAAGTATCACAGATAATTCATTATCACTATCAAGAAAGAATACCATCTGGATATTACGTAAGGGGCTAAGGGAGAGAAGAAATCAAATAACTTCTTCATCAACAAATCAATGGCTGCACAAGGTTAGTATTTTACAATTAAGTTTTGTATGATTCTGAATGTGAGAAACATGTATTTTAAGATCCATGTATTATTTAGATTTAAGTTTAAAGATCATGTTATTGTGTATGTACTTAATTTTTACACATCTTAGATTCACAACCATTACAACTTCAAACCCAATATTAAAAGATTCAATAATAACGGAATAAATCCAAATACAGATTGTCACCCTTCAAAATCTAATTCACTTTTAGACCTTATTCCCTTTTCGTAGCCCAAAACTCTGTTGAAACTAGACTGCGAGAAAAGAGGTGAAATTCTATAATAAAACTTGAGAGAGTAGGTGATTCACATATAATAAGGGCAAAGTTGTAATTAGCATGCTTTATCACACATATTAAGAATTATCGGAGGGTGTTTGCTGAACTAGATACATGTGCATCGAAAATTGTGCTAACAGTGAGACTATTTCACTTTTTCTATCTGTAAAAACAAACGGGTGATTAAGCTGCATTTACTTTAAAAATATGAATTAAAATATATTGATAAAAATTAGGATAATTATTGGGATAGTGATAATTCTTGCAAAATTATCCAATGTTTACAATAAAATTGTACTTACCTAAATTCCTCATAAAAAAAAATACAAAGCCTGAAAAAAGAATGGGAAAAACTGTACATCATTTTTGAAGCCTAAGAAATCGATTACACTTCCCACTCACAAAAAAAAAATAAAAAAAATAAAAAATAAAAAAATAATAATAATAATAAAAAATCTGGCATCTGCATTGTCCGCCAAAAATAAGGCAATTACAGTTCCCACTCACAAAAAATAAATAATAATAATAATAATAATAATAATAATAATAATAATAATAATAATAATAATAATAATAATAATAATAATAATAAATCTGGCATCCGCATTCTCCGCCAAAAAAAGGCAAGTAGTTTTTGGTTGGACAATGTTCATATTGCCTCATCTTGTTGGTAGCAAGCTGCAAATGTGTTAAGAATATCTAGGTTAGATCATACTGACATATGTAATGGATGTAAATAATTAAAAATATTTTTATAATTTATGCCTAAACTTGCACAAACTCGTATACCTAATTTTAATTAAAATTCTAGTGATAATACCAAATGATTGCACGTTCTCAGCGAGAATCCATGAATGACCAAATCGAACATTGATCAGGGTCGTTCAAAACTTCCTCTCTAAGTTTATCCATGTCCAACCATGATGTGTAGACATACGATGTAACTTGATTCATTTATATCATTTTTAGAACAGACAAACAATCTAGATCTAAAAATATAATTGGGAATTCTAATCACATGAGAGAAGAGAGAAGAGGGAACAAGAACATGAGAATTGAATTCTCTCTTTTCATGTTATTCTTGTATTTGATGTGTGTTCAATTTTCACCTTGGGGGTCTATCTATAGAGATCCTCTTAGGTCTACTAATCTCATAGGTCTCCTCATCGGTTTAGGAGCAATCTCTATGTGTTGGGTATATCTCTAAAACCAAGTCTTTTAGATATTTTCTTGGGCTTTAATTAACTCCTTAACTCTAAATACTTCTCCCAATTCTCTAGCATTATTCAACTACAATTAATTATTTGTTCAACAAATATAATTAGCCTAATAATTAATTATCTCCATAATCATTTAGACTCAAATAATTAATTTGTCCAAAAAAAATTATTCAGCCTAATAATTAATTCATACATGATTAATTAATTATGTTACTCTATTTCAATGCAATATGACCAGTTAAGTTTATCACTTCACCTAGTTT
The DNA here is from genome assembly GCA_028749325.2 of Caryopteris x clandonensis. NCBI lineage: Eukaryota > Viridiplantae > Streptophyta > Magnoliopsida > Lamiales > Lamiaceae > Caryopteris > Caryopteris x clandonensis. Next base: position 9,190,376 of record JAPYKT020000006.1, on the reverse strand, counting down.
AAGACCAAGCAATCCAATTGCAAGATTAATTAATCCAATTAATTAATCACCTTTGGATTTCTCCAATCCTTAGGTATTCAAGACATCCATCTGTTAATGTCCACCAAATACTATTAGAGGGACTTATGGGCAAAAAATGAATTCAATGTGCGAACATTTTATCCGTAGTTACCAAGCATATACAATCCATTCACTTGGTTCTTCGGTTAATGTCTATAGCTTATTCATTTTATTCGGACCCATGATCAACATTAATAACTAAAAATAATCCTCACAAACTCTATCGATCCAGGTCCATAACAAGATCCCATTTCTTATGATCTAGCCAGGTGCCCTACTCAAGGTCTTCATTAGACACAGTGAGTGTAGAAAATATAGAGAAACAATCTCAATAGATTAATCTACAGGCCAACGACTTCTGTCTTACCACTACACTTATTTTAAATATAGTTCTACCATAACCAATGGGTCCCCATTTGACCTCTCAAGAGAGGTTTAAGGAACAAATCAAAGATATGGTTTCCCTCATGCAAGACGACATATATGCATGCAGTTTAAAGACTAATTAGAGCATCTACATAAATGAGAACCTCAATTTTTCCATTGCCACTGCGACTACCAAATGTTTGCGTTATGATGTAGGGTCAGTTCATTGTGATTGTTTGGTACGAAAAACACATCACTAGCCTACATGGTGTCTCAACACCGATATCTATGGAATAAGATATCCGCTCCCCGAGTGATGTACTACTCAGTGCAGGCCTATTTGAATCCCACGATATCCCTTCTCTTAGTAACTATGCCTTCAGACATTTATAATCTCAACCACCGAGACTTATTCCATGACCACCAACCTGTGTGTGACCCAATCTCCTAGTTACTTAGATAATAAGATTTCAATTAAATAATATGTAAACACAAATCAATACGTAAAGAAGAAATGCCTTAAACTTTTATTTCTATTCATAAAGATATTAGTTGGAATATGCCTGTTAAATTGGCAATTTAAGGACTAATTAGAGCATTTGCATAAATCAGAACCTCAATTTTCTCGTTGCCACTACGACTACTAAATGGTTTGAGTTCTGATGTGAGGTTAGTTCAATATAATTGTTTTGTATGAACATGACATCACTAGCCTACATGGTGTCTCAACATCGAGATAAATGGAACAGAATATCTACTCTTCGAGTGACGTACTACTCAGTGCAAAAAAGCCTATATGAATCTTATGATATTGCTTCTTTTAGATTCTACACCTTAGGATATTAATGATCTCAACCACTGAGACTTATTTCATGACCACCAACCCATGCGTGACCAAGTCTCCATAAGAAGAAATGTCTTAAAATTTTATTTATATTCAAAAAGATTTTATTTACAATATGCCTTTTGGGCCAACTTAACAGTTGGTTGCCAGGACAAGTATTCTGTAAAAGGCATATCTACTCGGTCAATTTTATTTACTACAAACTCGAGGATGAAAGCAAACTCTCTTACATTTTTTCGTGAAAATGTTAGATTCAAAACCATTACAAGCTCAAAACCAACATGAAAAGCTTCAATCTTGACATAATAGATCCAAATATAGATTGTAACCCTCCAAAACCCAATTAACTTTAAGGCCTTATTCCGTCTTCTTAACCCAACACTCCACTAAAATGAGAGAGAGAGAGAGAGAGAGAGAGAGAGATGAAATTCTATAATAAAAATTGAAAAAAAGTAGGTAATCCACATAGAACAATAAAGGCAAATTATATTTCAGCATGCCTAATAATTAAGGCATGATAAGAATAATTTAATAATTGTTTAGCCCATTATTAGTTCACATGTTTACTATGAATGTTGAAAAAGCAGTTTTAATCCCGAACCCCAGGATTCGCACGAAGTTCGAGTAAAAAAAGGTTGATAAACCATCCACCCGATAGTGGACTGATAAGTAATCCCATATTGTCCAAGCCTATGGAATTACCTTCTTACCCTTATACTTGAATTGAATATTACCAAATTTACCCCATTCTGCATATACCCACTTCACATTTTTCAGGAACCCTACAGCGACGAATGAGTCGCAAGGTCTCCGACTGAGCAAACCAGCCTCCAGCCTCCATAGGTACAATGAACTCATTCTATGTTATTAACGTATAAATGCGGATTTCATCTCTTCTAACTTATTGTTATTTATTTTGATGATACAATGATGCTTGAATCTGTCATGCCCTTAAAGAAGTCACGAAAGTTCTGCGATCATTCCTCTATGAAGGTTGTGTCAATGATTAAGGTAATATATTTTCTAAATAATTTGGATAATTTTAGGGTAGATCATTGTGTGTACATTTTTGGTTGTACATTGTGATTTATTTGGGGGGAAATTGCGGTGCATCAATTTCTTAAGCATTTCTCATATATATTAACTGCATCTCCCTGAAGGTGTTTGTAGCATACATAGTTGGACAATAATGTTTGGATACTGTATTACCTCTTATTTTGAATAGTTCACATTGTTCTTCGGTAGTATTTGGTTGGGGGAAGGGTCCGTGTGTATGTTTGAATGGCCAAATTCATCATTTTGATACCTTTATCTGCACTTTTCATTTTTATCTTCCTACTTCTGCAATTGCAGTAATTCTATTGTGAAATGTTTGTGCTAGTACACCAATAGAAATGCAAATTGTATACATCTGCTGTGAAAGAATTTGTAACTTGTCGTGGCTAGTTAGGCCAATTTAGACCAAGCTTGAATAATTAAATATTTGCAATGTGAAAAGTAATTTTTTTGGTCGGTATATAAACGTACCATTAGGAAGTAGAGTAGCTCTGCTATAATAAGTATAATTTTGTTGTCGTAATGTAGTGGTAAAGGTTGATGACACTTTGTGCCCTTACTTTGTGAATGTTTGGTTGTTGGTTCTGTATGTAAGATAATGTGTAGCTATGATTTTTAGTTGGTTAAGTTTTGTTATGTTTTTATCTTCATTTGTTTAACCTATTGAATTCTTTTCCTGTGTGCAGTTAGCATAAACTTCCTTCCAATCTACACTCCTGGAGATTTTCATCTTTGTCGATAATTTGAGGTAACATGTCTTGAACTCATTCATACTTTTATATATCTTGTTAAATAGAAAACACCCTTCTTTTTTCAAAATTCACGAATTAATTAATTTAAAGAACATGGTTTGATGTCTATGGATATGTTTATTGTCTGTGGATATGTTTTTGTTGCTTAGCAATATAATTATTTGTAATTTTATTTACACTCCTATGTACAAATGGAATGTTAAATGAAATTCATAGTTCACATCCACTTTTGAGTAATAAAAGATCGTATAATTTATTAGGCTATAATATTTACATGGTGAGGTTATGAATACAACAAATGGGTGGTATTGATTGTCACATTCCATTTATCAATGATTCATGTAACAGATATTGTGGATCGGGTAGGATATTTGAAGTGCTAGAAGCTATGTTGGGATAAGTTCATATATGATCCTAAAGGCTCGGTAACACATTTTATACTTACTTGTTGTTGTGTATATTATATGTTACAATATTTTCCTATTTCAATACTTGTAATTGCAATAAAATCATGTTGTTTATATAAATATGAACTATAATACCTTTCTTATTATTGCAGAGACTACCACTAAAGTTTACAAGGAAAATTGGTGGCACGTGATAAACATAGGATTTATATGCAATTCGGGGTTATTATGTATAATTTTTAGGTAATTTCACGTACCTAAGTTTGGTGTAGTTTTGATAAAACAAAAGGAAATTAAGGGTATATAGACCAAGTCTCAAGTCACACAAACCATGCACACAAATCCAGGACTAGCCCCGAAGGCACGACAAAAAGCACGATCGTGCAATAGATCAGAACGACCCATATTTGATCATCGTGTAGCATGGTCGGTGCTTGCTCTTGCACGGATGTGCGTGGTCCCAAGTATGGACCGTGCTACATCCCGAGATACCATATCTTCCGTCGTGATTTGGTATGATTCGGGCATATTTTCCTATTCCATAACAGATATATGACGGCTTCAAAACCCTAGTAATTGTCTATAAAAATGGGATCAGACAACATAATATACATAAGATTTTAGGGATAGAAAGAAGGATACAAAGGAGGATCAACCAAACAAGTCATGAGATAGAAAGAGAAATGAAGATCGTTTAGCTTCAAATAAATTTCTTTTCTTTTGTACTTTTTATATTAGATATGGTTATCAATATGTTTCCCATTGATTATGTATTGAATATGTGTCGCTAAACATCTAGTGATTCTAGGGATTGCATTCCTATGGATTATTCAATTTTCTTTAATGATATTAGTTTCGTTCCTATATTTGTTTATACTTCCTTGATTTGAATATCATATAAAATTATGTTGTGACTAATTACATATATGTAGTTAGCGGATTAAGAATGCATAACATGAACCTGCTAGTTTGGAAGATTGGTAAGTATTGTGATGAGAATATATTCTAGGCATGATTGGGAGTTAGATGACTCTATGAGATCCGAAGATGATCAGTGTTATTTAATCTACATTTAAATCTACTCGGAAGAAAGGATCTAGATATATTAGTGATTCTCCTACAAATATAAGAATTAAATATGGTTTGATACATTAAACAAACTTATATGAACCATATGAATGCATGTCCCTGGAATATATATAATCTCTAAATTTCTTTAGTTGTTTGAATCTAAGTTGATATTGTTCTATTCTTTATTTGTTTTATTATATTCAACAAAACTCACTTCAATTATTCAATTATTTAGATAAAGGAAGATATCATAAACGAATACTTAGTTGATTTTACCGTAATAGTCCCTGTTGATATGATACTTGTTCTCACCATAATTTTACTATAATTTACCTCGTGCACTTGCGAGTCAGATTTTAAGTGAAATAAAATAGCGAACAATATGGTACCAAGTCCTGTAATCCTTCACAATGACTTTGGCTCCTACTGGAATGTATCCACTGCTCTAGATTACGACTGTACGATACTATTAACAGATGGATGGCCTAAATTCCAAAATGACAATAACGTCAAGCATCAGGATATATGTCTTTTTTATTATGATGGTGTTTCTAATTTTCATGTGATCGTGTTAACGAAAGATGCCTGTCAGAAAATACCCAGTATTTAACAAGGTTAGTTATGCATTACATAATTATGTAAATATTAATTATCTGTTACAAATTAAAGGAATTTGTAAACGAAATTTTTATGTTCATGTAGGTCCTTCTTAGCAAGCTGCAAATTCAACAGGTTCTTAAGGTTCATTTTTCGAAGACCATAATCCAACCGGGTGTTCGATTGGTACGTGGCTCTCAGAATGTTTTTACATACTTTTGTTATCACTATATAACTTCCCCTATTACATTTATTTCTATAGCCAACTATGCAATTATCATATCTTATCTGCTCTTTTATCTAAAAGTTGTCATTATCTGTGTACGCAAAAAAAGAAAAGCCAATATTGCATACTTTTGGGCAGCTTTAGACATTACTGTTTCTTCATACATTATATGAAAATGTAGAGCATCCTATATCTGTAGTTGTTTTATTGAAGAATCATGTTTTTTTTTCACATAAAGTCATGTACATATGAGAAGGGGAAAATAGGTTTTTGTTCTTTTCGATATACTTTTTTGTCCATGATTCTAAATTTTGTGTACATATATAAGGTTTTTGGTACGTATGTTTCCATAATTTTAAGTATTTATTATTTGTGTAGGCTGTACCACCAATTTGGTGTTTGATGGGTAGTTGGGCTGGAAATCAGTTCTCCACAAAGTGTTGAGTTTACCACTGGGTGGGATAGGTTCCTTTTTTCAGAATGGAATAAGGCTAGGCGAATTCATGTTCTTTAATCTAATTGAAAATGGCATTTTATGGGTTGAGATTTTTGAAACCAACTGTTATGAAAAGTATAACATTATGAGAGACTATATACATAATGATGTAATTGAGATTTCAGACAGTGATGGAAGTGAGGGGCAAGCGATTGATTCTGTGAATGTTGAGGATGTAGACGACAACCCGAATAAAGACGTGGAAGGTATGGATATTCAAGAAAGTGGTGGCATGGATAATAATGATGGCATGGATGATAATGAGTTTCAGGATCACAATTGTCTGATGTATGAGCAAACCACAGATGGAATTGATATTAAAAAAGGTGATGGCATGGGTGATAATGAAGGAGGAAATGATAATGATGGAAGGGATGATAATGAGGTTAAGGGTCACGATTTTTTATGTATGAGCAAGGCACGGATGGGGTTGATATTCACGAAAGTGCTGGCATGGATGATAATGAAGGAGTGAATGATAATGACGGCATGGATGGTAATGATATTCATGCTCACACATGTCCGATGTATACGCTAGTCATTAATAAGTTCTATTTTGATACACCACGTTTAGTATGTGTTTTGTTATTTAAGTATGTGTATTTATATATACATACATATTTATTTACACAATGGTTGCATATTATTTATTAATGTGTTTTCTATTATATCAATCCAAAATTACTTCAATAGCATATGGTCATATCTTTAATTTTGGTCTTTATTATTTATTTTTCTTTGATCTTTCGTATATTTCAATTTTATTTGTTAATTTTTTTTGTTTTTTGGTTTTTATGTCCCTTGTGCAGCCAATTTCCATATTTTCTAGACTACCTATATTAATTCAAAGAAGCGTGTGGAAAAATGTGTGGAATTGAGCATGAATGGGCGGACATGGTCGTTGGGTTGAATAAGCAAGCCTCTCGGATTGCAATGAGACATAAGAGTTCACTGTTTTTAGAAAATAATGGCATTGGTGTCGGTTCCAAATGTGTATTTCAGTTGGCACCTTCTGTGAAGTTAGATATCAACGTTTGTCTGTCCTATTGATTTGGATGAAGACGTAAAGTTTATGTATCCTAATTTATGAATTTATGCGACTGATCGTGATAATGTGTTTATGTGTTATTATATTAGTAAGGAGTGCTTGTTATGTACTCCCCTACCATCAATTAAGATTGACGCAACGCTGTCAGTATCGTTGGTGATATATATTTTGTGTCTTTCATTACGGATTTGTTGGTCTATATTATTTTACGTAATGTTTACCTTGGGTAGTATAAGAACTTCAAAGAAACACAAAACAATGAGTTAGTAGTTGTTCGCAACCAATGTTTAATAATAATGTACACATGTGTTTATAACTACGACACACCTTCTTTTATGTACAGAAGCTGTGTGTGCTTGCGTACTCTCGTTATAATCGAACAAGAAAAAATATTTGTTTTCATTCCTACACATATAAAAATGAAATATGTAACAAGAATCTTTATATATATATATATATATATATTATATATATGTGTGTGTAATATTAACCTTGTGAATTAACAAAATAAATAAATAAAATTTTTGGATTTGAATTTTACAAAAGCATCTGAAACAGTGGATTCATAAACACATTATATTGTGATTTAGGTTTTGAATAAATTCATTCAAGAATTTATTGTTTATAATCAGAAAGTTATAGTAGTCATATATGTTCATAGCATGAAGTATCAGACTCATTTTTTGTTGCTCATAGAGTTTTGGTGTTTCCCGGTGTTCACGATTATTGTAATATAATATGTAATTCTACTTTTTAAATTTGCAAATATATACATTATATATATGAAAATGAAGCTAAAGTATTACATACATATAACAGTAAAATAAATATAAATATCTATCTACATATACATATATTATATTATATATGTATTTTATATACATTTATATAAGATATATATATATATACATATATAAGAGAAAATGCATCTTCTCTTATATGTGATTTTATATGTTCCTGAGTTACAACTTCATTCAGCAATGTGTTTGTCAAGTAAACCCAACCTCTCCGTTTTGAGTTAATTTTGAAACCCTATATTCTTGAAACAGACATACATCACAGGTGCAGGGCAGGAGCAAACTTGAACGATGTAGCTACAATGTGAAGTTTCATTTTAATATAGGTCGGCTTTAAAGGTACAAAGTAAATGGTTTATCCCGATTACAGTCTGCTTATGCCTGGAAATTAAGCTTTTTTACATTTTATATTTTCGATTGTGTATAGAAGTTATGTATGGTTCCCTATAATTCATGTTTGAAGATATATATGATGTTTTTTTTGTGTAGTTCCATTGGATATATGTCCCTTTCCCAAAATTACATTTTTCCAATTTTTCTGAATTTCGTGAAACTCAGACTTTTCCAAGTGCAACCTACTTTCACTTTACAGACATGTAAATATTATGATTTATACTTTGTCAATTTCATTTCGTATTAAGTATGTATAGAAATACAAATGATGATTTTTGTTATTGATCAAAGTAATCATGGATATAACTTATCATACTCATTGTCTGACTCCATCCATACAAATATTGCTCTTTCAATTCAGGTCATCCACTTATTTACCAAAGTAATCATGAACTGAATAACAATTTGTTGTCTCGCTACATCCGAACAGGTAACGTTATGACTTAAGGGTGTTTTGTGCAGTTAGCTAGGCAATGACTTAAGTTTATACATGGTTGATTGTATCACGTCAAACCATTGCAAGTGCACTAGTAGTTGTGCCTTACGGATTACTATTTTACTTTTTTTTTATTCATGCTAAGTCTATAATGTGTGTATTTTCATCTAGGATGTATATTCATAATATTGGCTATATTGGCAAATGTACATGAAGGGAGTTCTGAGGAGGAGATATTGGCTACATTGCATGGCATAATGAATGCATGTGTCACATTTTGTAATTTTGTTTGTACCTTCTTTTATCCCAAGCAACATATAAGTTCACTACTTGTTCCCGCGGGTATGTGTGTATATTATAGTCTTATAAGTAGGGTTCGCAGACAATTACGATATTTGCATCAGGTTATAGGCTTCTCAGATCAAGAACATATAGATCACTTAAGAATAAGTAGGATTGTATTCTCTCGGTTGTTTCACCTACTTAAGACAAATGGTGGGTTGAAATCTAGCTGACATAGTGGCACCGTTGAACAGTTGGCAATGTTTCTGTTAATTCTTGCCCATCACACCAAAAACCGAATAGTTAAGTCCAACTACAAATGATCTGGTAGAATTGTTAGCAAACATTTCCATCAAGTGTTGAACTCAGTAATTTGGTTGCACCCTTTACTACTAGTCCAGCTAAAGCCGATTGATGAAATTTGCACTAATAAGAGTTGGAGTTGCTTTAAGGTACATTGTATTGTCACCTCATATTACTTATAATATTTTTCCATGTGTTGTATCATTTATCAACTTATTTGTGATAATCAACAAAATGCAGGGATGTTTGGGAGCATTGGATGAAACTTACATCAATGTGACTGTTCTGAAGGTGTGTCGTGGGCATTTCCAAAATAGGAAAGGATATATATCAGTTAATGTTCTGGGGGTATTTTACTTCAATATGAACTACATTTATATTTTGACTGGCTGGGAAGGGAGTGCTACTTACTCAAGAGTTTTACATGATGCTGTAACATGGGCTAATGGTTTAAGAGTACCTCAAAGTACTTTCCCATATATTCATAATACGAAATCAAATAATCTTATGTTGCAATTATGTTCTGTAACTAACTATGTTGGTTTGTTTACATAATTTGTTCAGGAAACTATTACTTATGTGACAATAGCTACATGAACGAAAATGGTTTCTTGACACCATATCGTGGGACAAGGTACCATCTAGATGAGTGGGTGACTGGTACTTCTGCCCCTTAGAACAAGGAGGAGTATTCAACATGAAGCACTCTAAGGCTCAAAATGTTATCGAGAGGTCATTTGGTATTTTGAAAAAAATATGGGCCATTCTAAGAAGGGCTTTATACTACCCAATGAGAGTCCAAAACCATATTATCCTTACTTGTTGCCTGATCCACAATTTTATCTGTTATACAATGGTTGTTGACCTTTAGAAGAAGAAGTAGCTAAACATCTTGATGATTTCAATGGTAGTGCGGAGAAGTACATAAACGTTGTTAAGAGTACCCCTGAATGGATCGAATGGCGAGATAATTTAGTTGCTACCTTGTTTAATGAGTGGATTGAATAGCATGTAGAATGTTCGCTTAGCTTATCTTTATGTTGTTGAGAGTTTCGTATGTTTTTCTATTCGAAGTGTAATATTACACAGTATCATGTTACATCACTACTATCTGATTCATTGCACTGTTCCTTTTTATTTGGTATCTACGTTTTGTTTGAATTTTAGAAATGTTCATTGTGGGCATACAATTATATGATGGAAGGTCCATTTAGGTCTGAATTCATTTTTTCATTTATTTATAAATGTTTACAACTTTTTTGTGTGTATGTATATATATATATAACTGTTTCCTCAATGGTCATCTCCGATGTTTGATACCAGATTAATAGATTTAATTAAATCCACATTGGTATGTTTGCAAGGTTATGAAGGATATGAGCTACAGTGGTGAAAGCATTCGCGCTTTCAAGACATCGTCAAAGAGATGTGTTTGGAATGACTACTTATCCTTGCATTAAAGGATATCATACAATAGGGGTGGAAGTGTGAGAATGGATTTCGCACTAGTTACCTAGGTGCCTTGGCTCAAATTATGAAACGGTACCTGCTAAATACAGATTTGAAGGCTGATCCTCATATTGGTAATAAGATTCATGTGTCAAAGAAGCATCACGGCAGTCTGCAGACCATGCTTAGTAGATCTAGGTTCGAGTGGGACAATCAAAACAACATTGTTGTAGTTCACGATGATAAATTGTGGGATGAATACATAGCAGTATGTATTGGTGTATTTCAGTAAGTCTTTCAACTACCAATAATTTATTTTTTTCTTAAATCGTTAAGACTTTGGCATGTAAATATTTCATTTCAGATGGATGCTCATGCAAAGAGCATGAAAAACAAATCTTATCCTTTATACAATGAGCGGTGTGAAGTCTTTGAAAGGGATCATACTACTGGTGAATTCGTTGAAGATCTAAGTGTTGTCGATAAAGATCAACTTGAAGTGGTAGACGAGAATGACACTCCTGAAGTCAATGTGTTTATTGACGCAATCTCTGTCGATAATGACACATCATCGGGCCGCAGAAGTTGGTGGGTCAAATTCGAAGAGCAAAAATAAATACAAGAAGAGGCAGCGAGGATACAGCTGACGAGCAAATAGTTAGGGTAAATTTTGTAACAAACTAATGACAATCTCCAAACAATTGGCAAGCGTATTGGGTACGAAGTTATGATGTCTGAGAAACGAGGAAAGTTGTTTGAATTATTGGGGATTTTAGGTGTGTTGAATGTTGATCAACAAATAATTGTGGTAAATATTTTGATCAACAACAACAAAGAACTGGAATTATTCTTCCACCTCCCACAAGAAGCGCAGGGGCATATGGTGATGTTGATGGCTATTGGATGTATTTAAGTTGTAATAGACGAAAATAATTATACAAAGTTAGTGTCTTACCTTTTGGTAATATGTGTTATGTGTGGCTGATGGAATGACCACTAGGAACTGATATTTTGTATTATTATTATACACTTCTGCCTGAAGCTCGTCTGTCGTAAAGCCACTATGAAAAAACCTTCGTAGTTGATGGAATGTACCATAAATATTAGGCTTCAGGCCGAACAACCTGTAGAATGTTGTGGTATGTTTATACATGTGTGTGAGCAGACAATTATTATAATCTTGATTGCATTCGATGAGTACCGAGTATTGCAATGCTTGTGATTGTTGTGCAACTGATAGTTAATTTATTTGGTAATGAAAGATACCTTCATCTAACATTCTAAGACATGCAACAATGTTTAATGTTGGTTCCATAAATACATATAACATTTAATCTGCCAGCAATGTTATTTCAAATCATGGGGAAAATCAGTCACACAATCACATACGATTGTATTAATACAAGTATCAGATTTATGTCCGTCAATAGTATTCTTTGAATTAAAGTTTCAAATCTTGCAACCTTTTCTCGACACGAGCAATTATTTTCAGTGTGACCTGTGGTTTTTCCTATATCAAAGTTATACAAGAGAAATTTTAATTATATAATCCTAATAATATCATACTTATGAAATGCAAGAAAAATTAGGCGCATAAGGTGGGAGGTAATGAAAAACAAATTTTATACAATTGCACATACCTTACTTATTCGCTCCCATGTTATTAGATCGATAGTGAAATGACCAATGGCGGGATTGTAAACGACTCCACTAAGACTTGACACCCATCCAAACAACAAGGACCTCGTTCTTAACATTTGCAACTTCATTCGACCAAATATATTGTCAAATGCCGCATCGAATTCTAAATTCACACGAGCAATGGCCGTCCCAATTGCTTCAGAGTTTTCATGGTTGAGACCAAAACCTCTCTGCATCTTTTGTTCTATTAGCATATCTAGAAATCTGTTATCCACTTCTTCGGTCAATGTTCTAGCTTAGGAATGCAACGGAGGACGAGGCTGCGGTAGCAGGAAAAGTTTGATACCATCGAAAAAAATTGTTAGATTACAAGCTGATGGTCAATTTTTTGACAATTTTATCTACCACATCCTTGGGCTCCAAATACATAAATGATTGAAGCAAGATAACAAATCTCTAAAATATCAAGTCAGTGTCCCATTTGATGTACAAATGTACAGGAAGCATTGACTTGTGTGCAGAAAACTTCACGTGAATAATGATAACAGTAAGACACATGGAAGCACCAATTTTGTCTTCATACTTTTCCACAATAATTGAAAGACACACTACCAAAATTTATGTAAAAGTTGTAGTGTCACATACTTCAATATAGAAAAGAAGACAAAATATGGTGGACATATTTGTAATTTATTGACAAGGGATACTGGATCTTCACGTGGCCACTGTCTCAAGATTTAACATTTTTGGGATATTTTTTTTTTCAAATCCGAGTCATTGAGAATGTTTTTGTTATATGTATGTAAATACAATGTGTGTCATTACTTGTAAAACTATCTTCAAGATATATAAGTTGTAGCGTGTATGGTCTCGTTTCCAAAAATTAAATCTAAAAATATTGGGATCTAAATCAATTTTCATATATTTGGTATATGGTTGATTCGTAATAAAAAATGTTCAATTGGTATTTTGTACATATCAATTGCAAGTCAACCTGGAACGATAATCACTAATTTGTGATGTAATAAGATAGATCATAAGTGGAAAATGTGGATGCAAATTACAAGCAATAATTTTTTGAAAAATAACAAAAAAATTAAAAAATAGGACACTATCCACACATACAGACCATATCATATATGATATAAAAAAAATCAATTTAATCAGATTGGGGAATAATATAACAATTATCATTATTTGACTTACGGCCTCTAGTGGCAGGTTGTTTGTTATACCCAACAAAAGACACTTGCATATGCATCCACCCATGTGTTGTCTATAAGACCTCACTTACACTAACCATATATATAAATTAATGTATCCACATATAGCCGGGGCCATAGTTAGTTACACGATTAATACCATATTTCTCTAACATACACAATACATAAGCAAAAAAACCTAACTAGCGAATTTACAATAAATTACATTTTGATATTAAGATACTTGTCATTGATACCGACATCCACAACATACTAAACACCTCCTCAGTCTTAGGAACATGAAAATTATGCAAAAAATGATAGCGAACAACAGGCATTGATGACTATGTCACAGGCTATGCACATTATCAACCAACTGCAGCACAACTTGCCTCAAACGACAATTTTTCAACTCCAACTCCACCTCCTTAGCCTTCAGCTCATCAATTGTTTCGGTAAAAATAACATTCCGACACTCAAGTACCTCTATTGCAACCTCCTGTTATGTATTGTCTCCTGCAACTTTCTAAAATTAATAAGACCACATCGAGTATAGGTAAGCGCATCTAGTCCATCCCATCTACTGTTGTTCCTTTCCTTCGTGGATGGCATAGTTGTCAAACAATCATTGTTAAATGACAAATCGCTTGTTGAGGCGGCACTTGAAACATAACTTGTCATGCTCGCTACGTGAAATTGGAATGGAATGAATGTTAGAAATCCAAAAACAATATATTTAATAATGCCGGAATTGTTTAATAATATTAATCAGGCAAGCAAAACCAAATAATACCTAAAAATACAACCAGTATAAAGTATACAAATTATAATGCATACACTATTTGCATCTTTCATTACAAAACCTACACTTCATTTTCAACACACGTAAACTTAATGCGAAATACTTGAGCACGGAGGTCTAAATGCACAATCACAAGAAACAACCACCCCACATGTATCTCATCAACACTTCGGTGATCAATTCCAATTGCAGAATTGTCCGGCAAACAATATCATAGACAAAAATACAAACAAATTGAAGAAGAAACATATAGGTGTAACAAAAAGTAAACAAACATAGGTCACTCCATTTAAATCGACCCACACTTTCACATGTAATTGTGAATTAATTTTCAATACAGACATTAAATACATTTTAATTTCTTCATGCATCTCATAGCGCACCATTTCCAACCAATATTTTACAAATTACTTGAGAAAATATTGAACGACTTATGCCGAGTGCTCCACCCATTAGTCAGATCAACCGTTAAAATCCTTCCTCCTACCAAATATTATAACAATAGAAAATTCGATGCCAAACAATATTGTTGTCATCTCTATAGTAGACAAATACAATGTGAAATGAAGTTCCAAATTGAAAAAAAATTTCGGCACCAATCTGAAATAATACATGAAATCCACATTAATTGAGAATGACTAAACACAAGACTTAATTAAAATTCTTTTCCGCGCAACAACATCAACTTAGGTTAGAAGTGGTTCACAGGAGGGGGTTTATGAGATAGGGGTAACCCAAACAGGAGGAGACAGATTATACCATGTGATTCTTCTATCTTTGAGGATTTTTTTGCCATGGATTTGTATTATAAGCACCGCCACACTGCAGCATCAAGTAAACCAAATTGTCGAATAAAAACATAAATTAGGGCTCTACAAGTTGATTAAAAACCGCACAATACGCACAAATAATCAGAATTGGGGAAAAGGAGAACCAATACCTTGCCAGAATACTATGAAGTTGGCAAGATTGAGTCTTCCCACAGGTGCCACGATTTAAAGGGTCAGACCATCACGACGAGTGCCACTAGAAGAAATGAACTCCAACTCCTTTAAACGACGTCAGTTGAGTAAAAGAAAGAATATGAAGTAAATTATTGATTATTTAACCACGAGGGTATTTAGGTAAATTACATCAGCCTTCCACAGCAATCCCGTGATGTATATAACTGATAGAGACAGAATATTTTATCAATCATACGAAGTAAACATGGAATATGATAGATGATCTGCCTAAATATCCCCTTATAACACACTTCTATCATATATACTGTAATACATATCTTTAAAAGTAAACACTGCCGAAATGAACATTGAAGATCATGCTATTACAAACAAGTGGAATTATTTCATTTTTTCGATCTATAAAAATAAACTGGTGATTCGATAAGATTATTAAACTTATCCATACTAATCAGCCAAAATATACATATCCTTAAAACACAGCCTTTGAGAGGGACTGAGGTGAAATTTGTAAGCGTGCCGTTCTTGTTCTGCTCTTGCCATACTATTCTATCAAACCCACTCACATTTCGTTTCGGTCAATTCCGCCGAAGTTTGAGAATCCACTCCCCCTTCCACCCCACCCGGAATTTCCGATGCGGGCTTCACCGCCATGACACGCCTTCTCACCTCCCCAACCTCCATCCTCATCTTCTCTTTCGTTTTCCTTATCATTTCCTTCATTGCCAACCACTTTCTCTACCCCTATAAGCAGAGTTCCACTTCATCAGTCTCTACCCCAGAAAAACTCACTGCCAAGAATCACATAATTCGATTTTGTCAATACAAGAAAGCACAGGATCTCAAGGAGTATCTGCACCAGAACGTGAAATTAAAAGGGTGGAAATGGGTCGAGAGGCACAACCCGGCTGCGAAGTTCCCTACGGATTTCGCTCTCGTGGCGATCGAGGAACGCCGGGAGGGGTTTCTGATTGGGGAGTTCGGAAAATTGGAGCTGGTGAAAGATGTTTCGTTGGATTTAAGCTACCAAAGGGGGGTGCTTAAGGAAAAAGGTGGTGGAGCCTTTGTTAATGGGAAGAAGAGGCCCGGCAAGATTTTCACCGCCATGTCGTTTGAGGAACGGGAGAGCTATGCCGCCGTGGCAAATACTACTGCTGCGAGGGTTAGCTGGAGGAGAAATCTGATGATGCAGGTGAGCCATCTTAATTAATTATTATTTTTGGTTTCGTGTGTGGGGGGGGGGGGGGGATTGATCAAGGGTTACGCGTGTTCCTTTAGTTTTGAGCGTGCTTGTTGTGTTATCGTCTTCTTGATCTAAATGCATCACCTATTGGGAAGATTGTTTGAGATAGAAGACCGTGTTTTTTATGACATTGAGATATTGCCCAAATTACTTCTCTGAATCTGAAGAAACCAACATTCATACCGCGTAATGAGCAGATTCTCCTTCGTTTTGAATTTTAAAATTAGATAACTAATGGTTTCAAAAGAACATAAATGAGAGAGACTTAACTTTTGATCCTTTAATGCAACCCTAGAAGTGTAGATATATATGTGTGCCTGTGATGATTTAAGAGTCTTATTTTTTCCTGATTTATCAATTCGAAAGGTCGGAGGTCCTATATGCCTATTTGTGGGAAATTTCAACAATCACTAATGCCATTGGTAATAATAATTAAGGAAAGTACTATAAATACAACAAGGATGCATCCGTTTAAGCAAAAAAGATGTCTTTCTGGGCATAGAGGACAGTCTTCAGGTTAGGGTTTGTAACCTCACTAATTATTTGCACTTACTGGTTTTCCGAATTGGAATTAATCCCAAGTAGCCAGGACTGTGTACTAACTGTCTTATGGACATCTAAAAAGTTCATTCTCATTTCTGGAACTAAGGTTAACGTCCATAATGGCTTGGGCAGCATACCAGGCTTCACTATCTTAGTTCATGTTTTATCCAAGTATCTGTGAGTGGTACTGCTTCAATATCCTCAGTTTAGTGTTGTAATTAGTGTAGCTACAGTTAGAATGGTATTACGATAGAATCCCTAGTGCTTAAGTGTGATTTCCCTGGGTGGCTCAGATCAGTTAATCTGTAGCATATAGTCTGCAGGCCAAATCTAGTTTCTTTATGACCCATCCTCTTTTTCATTTTTAAACTTTTTGAGTGATATTTAGGTTATTAATATGTAGAAAAAATGCATTGAGCAGGTGGATCCATAAGCACCTAAACCTATACTAACATCTAACTTAGTTAAGACCTTGATGGTGTTCTCCATTGTGCCTTTGAGAAAGATATTTGATCGAGACAACTAAGTCATAAGCTAGCTTGAGAACTTGGCATATCTAGGATTTGAGGTGGATATGTGGCAGAAGTTTGAAGCGAATGTGGTTGAGCTTATCTGCAGCACTTATAATATCGGGCTATTTTATACTTTGTGAATTTGGTTCTTGGGGTAAGGATGAAAAGAGAAATATATAAAAGGAAAAGGAGGATGTGGGGAGAAGCTGAAAAGTAAAATAGAATAGATTAAAGAATCTAAAACGGTTAGGATTTCAGGAGAAGTAATCGGAAATTGACAAGGAAGTAAAATGATATGAAAGGAGAACATTAGTAGGTTGGCAATCCGTGACCCAACATGTGAGCCTGACCGATACCCAACCCAACCCAACACGATTACATGAATTACTCTACTCTTAGATGATTTTACCAAATTATCTCCAAACATACTTGTCTTATGTTTTACAAACCTTTTGATGTATTTTGAGCATAACCCAAAATTGAACTGAATCCAAAAGGAACCCGATACCCCAAATTTCTACCCCTAGAGAGAATGCAAGTACGTAGGATTATGGGAAAAAAAGACCAAGTAGTAAGAAATCTTTAGGTAGAAAGGCTTGTGAGGAGAAGACATCTGCAAAAGTGATGGATCTCCCATATACAGGGACATATAGTGGTTCTAAATGAAAAAGAGTAACTATGTTAGTTAACAGAGCTTCTGCTTTATTAATGTGCATCAAAATTCGTTCTATACCTTTATACTACATACAAATTGAAGTTCCTTTTAGTTCATCTCAACTGAATAATATAATCCATGTGCATCAGATACTATTTGCTTGATGTATATGACAATTGATGCAGATGTCTATACTTCTCTCACAAATGAGAGATGAGATTTAATATTTTTAAAATAAGTGCAAGCTGATGATTGGATTTCAATTAGAAATCAAGTTAGGATGCCTCAAGATCAGCTGAGGCATGAGCATTGAGTTGAGCCATGATTTAGGTCAAAAGTATCTTGAGTTCCTGTACGTTGGGTATCTGCCATTAAAAGCGACGTTATACATGAATTTACTCATTTGGAAAACATTCATAGTGTTCGTAGAAAGGAGAGATGGTTGGCATCTCCCCCGACAGGGATGGGAACAGCCTTTGGGCTTACCTGTTATGGACACATCCAGTTAAAGCTACCAACTTTGGTGGATATTATAACCCATTTGGAAAACATTGATAATTGATTACTGACAGGCAGTTTAAGCAAATTGTTGTGACACCTGTGCATATATATGACCAGAAAATCATTATTTTTTAGTTTTTAACTAGTGCTTAGATCTTATCATCTTTTACATATGCTCAGGAATAAAGTTTCTTTAGACAATCTAGTGATTTTGAAATGATGAAATGAAATTGTTGGAGCAGTTGCTCTTTCCTTTGTCTAATCTGAAAGAGTTAAATGGTTGTTGAACTTAGGGGCTGCTGGGTTGGGAGGAGTAGGACCAGGGAATATGAATCAAAGAGAACTCATTCTCATTATCCATGCTTGGTGAGGGTTGATGGGAATAAAAGTAGCTCAAATCAATCTCCCCAATTCATTCCCTAGTTCCACTGCTTCTTTCATTCTCCTCAATGACATTTGACCCACTTCACCAAAAAACCCTCCCCCTTTCTCAAGGATTTTACCTCCTTCCTTTTCCAGCACTGCCCTCTCCTCCCCACCCCATTTCACCTGCCATCCCACCAGCATTTCTCCTCCCAATTGCCATCAACACCTCTCCTCACCTGCCTACTATCATCACGCCTCCCATCCTGCATTTGCACTTCCCCACCCCTCTCCAATTGCTGTCACCCTCTCACGGTAATCTCCCGCATCACTGGTAATTGCCACTAGCCACCATCCTTCCTGGTTGGGGAAAAAGTGCAGAAAAGCATGGGTGAAAATGCAAAAATCTGATTTTTAGAAAAGGAGAGTGCAAAAAAGGATTGGGGGTAAGTGTAATAAAATTGAAGAAACAGTGCTCTTCCTTCTGCAATTGGGGAAAAGTGCAGAAAAAGTTGGGAAAATAGTGCAGAAAGTTTGAGGAAAGGAAAGATGGAATTTTGACTGATTTTCATACCCATTCCAGAATTTGAACTAAACATCAATAATACAGTCACCATTCCCATAGTCACTGACCCTTCAATCATACCCATTAACGTTTTTCTGTTCAAATAGTGCAAGACATGACTGGCCTGGTCTTGGTCTGGATATTCTTTTAATTAGTTGATTGTTTAGTTCGTCCTCAGTAAGTTGGCATGCTTTTGCAATTGTCCATTTAGGGCAGTGCTAATTGAAGGTCATAGATTTTGTTGTTTAGAGCTTCCATAGAATACTCAGCCTCTATTAGGTTTGGGCCTACTTCTGCTGAAAAAATTAATTCTGTAAGGTAAATGTTGCATATTATAGATGAGCCTGAAACCTATTTTAAAAATTACAAGTGGGTTAAGGCCTTCGCTGAATCTCTCCATCACACCATTATCCTGTGATCTTATTTTCCATCATAGTTCTGCTCTATTTTTGCAGAAATCTCAAGTTACCTCCTTGTTTGGAGCAGATGCTCTCTGGTCGAAAGAGCATACTGGTGCAAAAGTGAAAATGGCTATTTTTGATACAGGAATTCGTGAAAATCATCCGCATTTTCGTAATATCAAGGTACCTTTTGCTGAGAGGATAAGTTGCATGAGGCAGTACTCTTTTTTCTTTGGCTTCTGGTTTAGTAGTTGGTAATTGCTGCTTTATTATCAGGAGCGCACTAATTGGACCAATGAAGATACATTAAATGACAATCTTGGACATGGTACATTTGTGGCTGGTGTTATTGCTGGTCAAGATGCAGAATGTCTTGGCTTTGCTCCAGACACTGAGATCTATGCTTTTCGGGTGTTTACTGATGCACAGGTAATACTTATAGTTTATATGTGACGGCTAATGCTATTGTGTACATGTAAGTCACTTGTGCTTCAGGCCTAGATTTTGTAATTGTAGCATCAGATTTAAGATTCTGCACTCACCTAATTTAGCTATTCTGTAACTAAATCGGACTATGATTTAGACCTTGAAAAATCCTTATGTTAAATGCAATTTTTGTTGCACAAAATAGATAAGTTCTTCTTGAAATACTCTCTAAAATTATGTTAAAATGCAAATTTTGTTCAGGTTGTTTGCTGAGATATTTTCGCTTTTTACTCTCTTTCTTTTCTTTAATAGTTTTTTTCCTACATAAAAAAATAGTGTCTTGGTGAGGTTGAAACAAATATTTCGATACTGGAAGATTCAAGATAACTTTCTATATTGACTTTGGCACAGCCTGTAAATGCTTTATAATTTTTGGAGCATAGAAGAGAATTAAGACCTGATTGTGACAACTCTAAATTTTAAATGCTTTATAGAGTGAGGATGAATTTTAAATGACTAAGTTCTAGATAGGATTTTGTTATGGGCGGACAAGAAATATGGCAGGCACAATATAGCTTGCAGCTTGATTCTTGAAGCTTAATTGCAGGAAATTAAAATTTGATATTTGGGAAGTTGTTTATTTTAAGGAAAGATATGACTTTTTGTCAATCTTTGATTGGAATAATTTAGGGCAGTTTTCCTTGATGCTTGCTGTCCTAGATCTAGTTTTTCATATTCCTTGGAATCTCTATTTAAGTAGGCCATGAGCAATGAATAAAGCAAGCAGAAAATTATCAAGTTGTATGTGATTTAGTCTCTCTCTAATTGAGTCCAAAGGTCAAAGCTCCCTTTGACGAGCTTATCCCAAAAAATAAAAAATAAAAATATGGAACAAAGTATAAAGCTGAAACCTTAAAGAGAAATTGCTATTCAATATAAGGGCAAAGGTAATACAGAACACCGAGTTGCATCTCATAAGCTTTTTAAATTCGGTGGATGAATCTGGTGAGTTAAATATTTTGAATATGAATATACTTAAGAAATTTATGGGCCTATGAGACGGCATCTGTTGACTTGTTAAGGAAAAAGAGAACGAGATCGATTAATTATGTGACTTGACCTGACTATTCTTCTACCAATGGTATCATTGCTAAAGGATGTCACTCATCTAAGATGAATGTTGTTGAGAGTTTCAGGTGTGTGTGTGTAGAGGAGGAAGAACATAATTCATTTGATGTTAGAAGAATCATGAGTATTAATGTGCGATGGGGTACTTAACTTGTGCTAGATTGTAGCTGTAGGTGAAATCTTGATGAGGGGATCTATTCCAGCATCCAAATATACATGCAATCTCTCAGCAGGATTGTAACTATTTCCTCGTCCCATCAATGCGCCACTTTAAAGAAATCTGTTGGACTCAAACTGCTACTTCAGTACACCATTTGCATATTTATTATCTCTTTCTTTCGTCATTTTCATATTTTTTGCAGGAATAGTAAATTACCATCCTTATTGTACTGAAGTTGTTAAAGAGACACTCATTATTTCTGCAATGGTCATGCTAAAGTTGGCAGATATAGGAGCCAGTGTTTAGCATTAACTTAACAGTCAGATTACGAGATGCACAATTTGTTGAATGAAGTATTTATTGCTTTGCCCTTACATTTTCTTTGAGGGGTGACAGTCTGATTAATTTACTGGGCTACACTGGGTTCATATTTTCTGTATACAAGCCTCTTGCAATGAATGAATGTGCGTAATTTATTATATTTGATTGCACATGTTTTTTAATTAGCCCGTATCATATGAAGAAGGAAACATGCTAAGTTAAGAATTTTTATAGGTCAAACAGATCAATCGGGGTCCGAAGCCATGTACCAAGCAGTCTTCTGCACATATTTTCTTTTCTTCCCTTACCTGAAATATATAAGTTTATGAGAAACTTCTTCTCAGCTCATTGCAGGTTTCTTACACATCGTGGTTTCTTGATGCATTCAACTATGCTATTGCAACCAAGATGGACGTTCTGAATTTGAGCATTGGTGGTCCTGATTATCTCGATCTCCCATTTGTTGAAAAGGTGCGACTATGGCCTTTGTGTCTATCATTGGAATTCATTGCATTTGACTTCAATAGCAACCTGTGTGCATGGTCTATATTGTGTTGGCTATGTACCCTTTAACCTGTGCATATCGCGGTGCAGTGCTTCTAGCTGCTTCTAGTCAAGAATCAATGCTTCCTACTAGATGTTTGATATATATTTTCCCGCTTTGAGTAATTCTTGATTCTGAGATAGTGTCATATAGGTAATAGGTAGTTTCAGCCCTAGATGTTGAAATATTTCTCTTTGATCACCCAATTTGGAGGAAGTTTTATTTGGTATCCTACCACAACTGCTCATATTTTCCAGTATCTCATATGGCAGTGAATTATATAGCAAGGTTTGAACACAGTGCCTGTATTGTTGCCCGCATGGTCCTCAGCCGCAAGCACCTTTCTATTAAATGGAAGTTGTCCTGATGTGAAAGTGTCCAAAATATTTAATGCGAGATACTACTGGTCTGTTTGTGAGGAAGGATACCAAAAGCAGTCCCCTCATGTATTAGATATGCAGAGGGAGGACAAAGTTGCATACAGGCCAATTTCTGATATGTTAATTGTGTGTGTTTCTGAAGACCCACAATGATTCAATGTTTTTTCCTTCTTTCTTTTTATCATTGATGGGTAGTGGAATTAATTTATGGAAGGATTATATGGAGGTGCATGAAAGGCTAGCCGGAGAATGAAGAGTTTATCCATGAGGAATATTGATAAATACTCTCACTCAATATTGTAACTCACACACACACTCAACAAAAACGCAGCAATGGAACAATGAATATTGAAGAAGATAATGTATCATGAAAGATTTTGCTGAACAAGGAAATAAATAACTATCATAACAGGAAGATTTCCTGTCCTATGGCAGCAGCCAAATTCATAAAAATTCCAAGATAACCTAATGATCTTAAGAAACATAATAAATACTAATTAAACGGGCTTAGTTATGACAAGCCCATAACTTAAGCCTTTATTTAAAAGATCAATTAACTGCTACTCCAGTCTACCCCTTTTGTTCTTCACACCTTTGTTGCTGCAACACTCTTGCCTCTCCTCTTGTAAACTCGATCACCATCAATTCCCTCCCGGTTGAGAACAGCCTTGTCCTCAAGGCTGAAATGGGGAAACTGAGTGCGAAATTGAATTTCGTCAACCCATGTAGCCTCATCCGTTGGCTGGTTCTTCCACGTGACTAGAACTTGGCGAACTTGATCATCTCCTCGCCAGACCTCTCGGTTTCTGGCTCAAATGATGGTGCATCCCACAAAAAGTCTTGGGGAAAGTTAGGCTCGGGAATCTGCCCCCCAACACCGCCTTCAACTGTGAAACATGGAACTCCGGGTGGATGCGCGAGTTCGGTGGAAGGGCGAGCTTATAGGCAGCTGGTCCCACCCTTTCCAGCACTTCAAATGGGCCAAAAAATCGAGGAGCCTACTTGATGTGGAGCTTGCGGAACAAGGTAGCTTGTCGGTAAGGACGGAATTTCAAAAACACACGATCTCCTACTTCAAAACTCACGTCGCGACGATGCTTATTCGCTGCTCTCACCATTCGCTGTTGAGTCCGTTCTAAGTGGTGGCGCAACTGCCCCAGTATAATATTACGACTCAAGTCATCTGCCATCGCCTTGACTCACACCTCCCCGGGCAGAAATTGAGATAGAACCAGTGGTGGCCGGCCATAGACGGCCTCGAAGGGAGTCGTACCCATCTCAGAGTGATAGCTTGTATTAAAACAAATATTCTGCCCAAGCCAACCACTGAGCCCATTGCCGGGGGTGATCTGAGACTAAACAACGCAAGTAAGTTTCCAAACATCGGTTAATCACCTCCTATTGACCGTCATTTTTCGGGTGGTAAGCAGAGCTCATTTTTAATTTGGTACCCAAAACTCGGAACAACTCCTTCCAAAAGGAGCTGAGAAAGACGGGGGTCGCGATCTGGCAACCGAGCGAGGAACCCCATGGAGGCGAACGATCTCCCTCGCAAAACAATCCACCACCTGTCTTGCAGTAAATGGGTGGCGCAGCCCAATGAAATGTGCAAACTCGGACAATCGATCAACCACTACAAATACGCAGTCAAATTGGTTGGAACGGGTCAAACCTGAAATGAAATCCATATTGTCTTCCCATACCCCGATCCGAAATTGGCAACGGATGAAGGAGGCCTGCCATTGTTCAAGCATCATATTTATTCCATTGGCACATTAGACACTCAGCCACAAACTGATTCACACGGCGCAACATTCCCGGCCAGTAAACATTGGCTGCAAGAAGCCGATAGGTACGAAATGCACCCTCTTGACCCCCTTCCGGAGTGGCATGGAACTCGACCAACAGTTTCTCAATCAGCAGTGAAGAGTGTGCAATGACGATGCGGTCTTTGAAGTACAATGTTCCGTTACGGAGCACAAAAGGGCGAGTGACCGCCCGGCTAGCCTCTAGTTCACAAACAATAGGACCCAGTGTGGCATCTTGTTGGACAGCCTTCTTCAACTCCGAACTCTCCACCCAACACAGAAGTGACAAGGCTTGGATTTTAGGTTTTGAATCACGTCAGGATAACGCGTCTGCTGCCCAATTTGAAGCCCCTGTACGATACTCAATGGAGAAATTGTAGCCCATTAATTTTGCCACCCAAAATTGTTGTGCTGGGGATTGAATGGGTTGGCCGAGAAGGTGACGAAGGCTACGATGATCAGTCTGCACCACAAAATGACGTTCTATCAAGTATTGGCGCCAATTTTGAACGGCAAGAAACAATGCTCCTTCTCATATGTGGATTTCGCTGCCGTCTGAGGAGATAAAGCCTTACTAAAGTAAGCAAGAGTCTGACCTCCCCTAATCCATGATTTGATG
Source organism: Caryopteris x clandonensis (assembly GCA_028749325.2). NCBI lineage: Eukaryota > Viridiplantae > Streptophyta > Magnoliopsida > Lamiales > Lamiaceae > Caryopteris > Caryopteris x clandonensis. Next base: position 9,165,017 of record JAPYKT020000006.1, on the reverse strand, counting down.
CGTTACACTCCACACAAAATGGTAACTCAAAGTCAAGCATCGCAAGCACTGGGGCGGTTGTGATCGCTTGTTGCAGCGCACTAAAAGCGGAGTGTGCGTCAGCAGACCACTAAAAATGTTCAACTTCCTCCTTGCAAAGAAGATGGGTAAGTGGTTTGAGCTAGTATACTATAATCTTTGATGAACCATCAGTAATAACCCGTCAGCCCCAAAAACCCGCGGACTCCTTTCGCTGATTTTGGAATTGGCCACTGTAGGACGGCTGAGACCTTGGCGGGGTCCATAGAAACCCTTGTGCTGAAATCACATGCCCCAGGTAGTCGATACATTGTTGAGCCCATGAGCATTTCTTGGGATTAACTACAAAACTTCCTTTGGCAAGTCTACCCATGATGTCCTCAAGATGTTGCATATGTAAGTCCCAAGAAGTGCTATAGATCAAAATATCATCAAAAATAAAAAAGCACAAACTTACGGAGCGAGGGTCGAAATAAATCGTTCATCGTAGACTGGAAGGTAGCTGGTGCATTCATCAGCCCAAAAGGCATGACCACAAACTCATAGTGGCCCGAGTGAGTACGAAATCCAGTTTTTGAATGTCCTCCTCCGCAATACGAATTTGATGATACCCGACTCGAAGGTCCAGGCAGGTAAACCAAGAAGCACCATGAAGCTCATCCAAAAGTTCTTGAATAATCGGAATAGGATATTTGTCTAGAATAGTGATTTTGTTGAGTGCTCCATAGTCAACACAAAACCTCCAACTGTCGCCTTTTTTTCGAACCAATAATACAGGACTGTAATATGGTCCCGTGCTTGGTTGGATCAGACCTGCGGCCAACATGTCCGCAACCAATTTTTCAATCTCATTCTTCTGTGTGGGGCTGTACCGATAAGGGTGAACCGAGACCGGAGCTGATCCTGGAATTAAAGTGATGCGATGGTCACAAGTGTGACGCGGGGGCAGGTCTGTCGGGGTTGCCAGGACTTGGGGAAACTGATCGAAAAGGCGCTGCAATGTTGTATTAGGCATGGACGGTGCGTCCAAAATTTCTGGTGTGGGAGCAGACTCAAGAGAAGCCCAAACAACCCAACAATCTTCCACATCCCGGAGTTTAGCCCAACTGAGGGCTGAAATCTCTCTGCGCTAAAGGGATGGGTTTCCGCGCAAGGATACCGCCTTTCCATATGCAACAAAGTCCATGGACAACCGGGCCCAGTTAGCCCGTACATCACCAAGCAATGCCAACCACGACACCCAAAATAATGTCGAACTGCCCCAAAGGAAAAACAAAGTAAGATATATTGAACTGTGTACCTCCCAAGGAAAGAGGTACCTGATGGTAGACGCCAATCTTGGAGATGTGTTGCCCGTTCCCCAGGCGGACAGGGACTTGCGAGGTGTTGTCTACAGGCACTGACAACTCATGTGAAATGCGGTTGGAGATTAAGCAATGGGTCGCGCCGCTATTGATTAGGACTACCACATGTGTAGTGCCCACCCTTCCGAACAATTTCATGGTTCGGGGGCCATCTAAACCTCTCGCTGCCAAACGAGAGAGGCCCACGTCCTGAGGTGGAGGGTCGTCTGACCCATCGTTCCCCACTGCGTCTTCCCCTGGACTAGGAAAATGCAGATTCATCGTCCATACCCTCGTCAATCAGTAAGACGCGCAGGGAACGATTTTGGCATCGATGCGTCGGCGAATAAGGCTCACGACACTTGAAACATAAACCCTTGGCCCTAAGATCAGCATACTCTTGGTTTGACAAGTTGCGAACCCCTGATGGACGAGAAGCTACCGAAGAACCCATGGATTTTGTTTCGCCTGAGTGTTGCCTGACATCCTACTATAATTGGGATTCGTGGTTCGTATAGGAGTAGCAGTAGAGGCAGGTGGCATACCTACAGACCCACCGCTTTGCCTAAAGAATTCTGAACGTGGTGCCGACGATCTTTGGGGTGCAGGAGGGACGCGATATGCTCTGGAAGTGTGAAGTTCATGCTCAATCTCACGAGCCAGATGCATAGTGGAGAAGATGTCGATAGCATCCTTTGAACGGATGCGAATTCGAATATCCTCCCGTAGTCCGTGAAGAAATAACCCCAAGCAATAGCTGTCATCAAGTCCCGGAACATGCGAAACCCGAGTGATGAATTCCTCAATATAATTGTCGATAGACGAGGTTTGGCGGGTATTTGCCAAGGTCTAAAACGGGTTCGCCAGTGGATCGTCGCCATAGCGACGCAATAATTCAAACGTAAGTTTCGCCCAAGTCAGTAGTGGAAAACGATGCATCATCCACTGGAGCTAGTGTAGTGCTGATCCTTCCATGGCCACTAAGGTCAATCCAATTCAAGATTTGTTCGCGGTGTTGTGAACCACAAAATACTGCTCTGCCCGAGAGATCCAAGAGGGATCCTCCCCTCGAAAAACAGGAAAGTCAACCTTCGTGAAAGTTGGGGCAACCACCGCTGGGGTTGGAACACCCGGTTGGGATTCCGATACAAATTGGTGGCTTGTTGATGTCTTCGTCGTTTTGCTTGCCAAGAGTTGACGCAGGAGGGATTGCGTCTCTAAATCCTGAGTTCGTGTTTCTGTTGCATGAACTTGCTAGGATTCCATCGATTTCTCCTAGGTTTCCAAACAGGACTCCAAAGCCTCGATACGCGCGTCTGCACGTGTAATGGTGATGGATGTTCGAGCAACGGCAGGTCGGACCAATTGATAAACACTCTCACTCAATATTATAACTCGCAAACACACTCAACACAAACGCAGCAATGGAACAGTGAATATTGAAGAAGATAATGTATTATGGAAGATTTTGCTGAACAAGGAAATAAATAACTAGCATAACAGGAAGATTTCCTGTCCTATGGCAGCAGCCAAATTCATAAAAATTCCAAGATAACCTAATGATCTTAAGAAACATAATAAATACTAATTAAACGGGCTTAGTTATGATAAGCCCATAACTTAAGCCTTTATTTAAAAGATCAATTAACTGCTACTCCAGTGTAGCCCATTTGTTCTTCACTCCTTTGTTGCTGCAACACTCTTGCCTCTCTTGTAAACTCGATCGCCATCAAATATACACAGTTTTCCATTAGCTCCTTGTTGAGTAATGTGAATTATTTCATATTGATTCTTTAGTTTTGCTTCCATTCTTCACTAAATCATACTATGAATATAATATTATTGCAAAACCTATTTCTTGTGGTTATCTAACTTGTTAAAGTGTATTTGTGATGTATTTCCTTATTATACCAGGTCTGGGAAATTACAGCTAATAATATTATCATGGTATCAGCAATTGGAAATGATGGACCACTATATGGAACTCTGAACAACCCAGCAGATCAAAGTGATGTTATTGGTGTTGGGGGCATTGATTATAGTGATCACATAGCATCATTTTCATCACGTGGCATGAGTACTTGGGAGATTCCTCACGGGTACTGTATTGGCATTGCAACTGCTTTTATGTATACACTAGGAATTTTTGTTCTCTACTTCTTATTTTTTCTTGGTTAGCATAAATTTGATTATTTGGTTACTTGAATTCTATATTTGCTATCTATCTGTAGTAGCAGTGTGCCGATCGTTAAAAATGTTGCACAGTAGGCACTGAACATGTAAATATTACCACGAGCATGGTGCGAACATTGTCACTTTCACTAAAAATGAAAAAAAAAAAAAAAAAAACAGTTTTCCTTCTGGACGGTTAATTTTCATTTTTTTTATAAAATAATTGTAAGTTATCTTAAAACCGTTAGTCTGTTTTGCTCTGCTTCATTACGTTCTTGTTGCCCCCTAGCAAAAGATAAATTTCATATCATTTGTTGCTACTACAAATTTTGTTTTTTGGTGAAAGTAGCAACAAATTATATGAAATTATATAAATGATATGAGGATCATTTGCAAATGATATATGTTGCCTGCTTAGCAAAAGATAAATTTCATATCATTTAACAGGAAAATCATTTGCTTGGTTTTGATATCATTTGTTGCTTCTTACGCTAGCTGTGATGTGGGGAATCATGAGGACTAATAGGTGAAGTGGGAGATAACTGTGAAGAGAAGCTAACAGTCAGTTGGTGCTAAAAAAAAAAAAAAAAAAAAAAAAAAAAGATAAAATTCCTTACTCAATTTTTATAGAACTTAGAGACTGTCCAATGAGAAGAGTACCCTGGAACTTAACACAGAGGTTCTTGATGTGCTTAAAAGGGGAAGACTTGCAGGCTTCCTGAATAAAAAACTCAACTGAGCTTATTTTTGCCAGGATATGTTACTATAATCATGATGACTTCATTTAACAGGTATGGTCGTGTGAAGCCTGATGTTGTTGCTTATGGACGGGAGATTATGGGATCCAAAATTAGTACAGGTTGTAAAAGCTTATCAGGAACCAGTGTGGCAAGTCCTGTGGTTGCTGGAATAGTTTGCCTTCTCGTTAGCGTCATTCCTGAAAACAAGAGAAAAGAGATTTTAAATCCTGCCAGTATGAAACAAGCACTTGTTGAAGGTGCTTCAAAGCTCTCTGGTCCAAACATGTATGAGCAGGGAGCAGGCAGGGTTGATCTGTAAGTATTCTAGAGTTAGTTTTTATTAAGGTATGATTTCATCAGAAAAATATTAATTGTAATTTTGAATAATATCAGATTGGAATCTTATGAAATTTTGAAGAGCTATAAACCTCGCGCAAGCATATTCCCTAGTGTCCTGGACTATATGGATTGCCCCTATTCATGGCCCTTTTGCCGTCAACCATTGTACGCAGGGGCAATGCCTGTGATATTCAATGTCACCATTTTGAATGGAATGGGTGTAATTGGTTATGTGGACGGCCCACCAGTATGGCTTCCTGACAGTGAAGAAGGCAATCTTCTGAGCATTCACTTTACATATTCAGATGTTATTTGGCCATGGACTGGCTATCTAGCTCTTCACATGCAAATCAAAGAGGAAGGGGTGCATTTTTCTGGTGAAATACAGGGCAATGTAACTGTTAATGTTTACAGCCCGCCAGCTCAAGGTGACAAAAAACCTCGTAGAAGTAGCTGTATGCTTCGCCTGAAACTAAATGTTGTTCCTACACCTCAAAGATCACAGAGGGTCTTGTGGGACCAATTTCATAGTATCAAATACCCACCTGGTTATATCCCAAGAGATTCTTTGGATGTTAGGAATGACATCCTTGACTGGCATGGGGACCACTTGCATACGAATTTCCATATCATGTTTAACATGTTAAGGGATGCTGGATATTATGTGGAAACCCTCGGTTCTCCCTTTACTTGCTTTGATGCTAACCAGTACGGGACACTTCTGCTGGTAGATCTTGAAGATGAGTACTTCCCTGAAGAAATGAATAAACTAAAAGATGATGTCATTATCAATGGGCTAGGTCTTGCAGTTTTTGCTGATTGGTACAATGTGGACTCTATGATGAAAATGAAGTTTTTTGATGATAATACGAGAAGCTGGTGGACTCCTGTTACTGGTGGTGCTAATATACCTGCTCTGAATGACCTTTTGATGCCATTTGGAATAGCGTTTGGCGACAAGATCCTAAATGGTGATTTTGTTATTAATGGAGAGCAGAGCCGATATGCATCAGGAACCGATGTTGTGAAATTCCCGCAACGTGGATACTTGCACCGATTCCCTTTCCTGGATACCTCAGAAAGTGGTGCTACTCAGAATGTTCTATTATCTGGCATGAGCAAGGTGAGTCAACCTGTTTTACTGCAATCTTACCTGTTGACAAAAATGCAAGGAATAAGGGGAAGTGATTCCCTCTTATGTTGTGATGAATATGATTTTTTTGTGTATTAAGGCATTGTTTTATGTGCTTTTTTATAAATTTGTCCGTTGATAAGGACACCATTTTCTAATGGTTAAATCCTAATGAGCTTAATTGTATATGATTTGAGATTCTCAGTTACTGCCTGCTACTATGTTTGGATTACCGGTATGGGTTTTGTGATTATTATTATACTCTTGCTACTGCTACTGCTACTGTTGTTTTTGTTTTATTGTTGTAGTTGTTGATGATGATGTTGTTATTATTGTTATTATAACTTTATATGTTAACATGGTCAAGAATTCAGAATGACATTCTGTTCCTTGAAAAAAAAAAAAAAAAATTGATTCCTAAAGCACCATCTTTTGTTGTGATGCTCTAAATATGGGTTCTGATGAATGCAGGCTGATTCCCCTATTCTCGGTCTTTTAGAGGCTGGCGAAGGGCGAATCACTGTGTATGGAGACTCCAACTGTTTGGATAGTAGCCATATGGTGACAAATTGCTACTGGCTCCTCAAGAAAATATTAGACTATACTGCAAGGAATATGAGAGATCCTGTGCTTTTCTCAGATTCAGCTAGATTAGATAAAGTGTTGCACCTCGACAATAACCAATTGCCTTCCCGTAGAAAGGATGTGAATTTCTCGATTTACTCTGCAGTTGTTGGTAAGGAGTTGATCTGTGGGAGTGACTCGAGGTTTGAGGTCTGGGGGACAAAGGGTTATGATTTAAATGTGAGGGGAAGAAATCGTAGATTGCCTGGCTATACCGCCATTGATTTGGGCGGAGGTTTGAACTCCTCTAGCATTGAGGTTCCGACTAAGGAATTCAAGACAGTAAAGAGAGATGATAACTCTTTGGGGAACAAGTACCTGGGCTACTTATATGGAGATGATGTAAGGCACATTGAATCTTTGATCATTGTTTGTATAGTTATATTATTACCATACACTGGTCTGCATCTTACAGAGACAAAAGGACTAATGTTGGTCTAATTCGATTTCAGTTGCAGCTTGATTTTCCAGAATTAGTTGCCAGTCACTGGCTTGTACCTGCTGTCGTTGCAGTTTCTGGTAGGGACCGGCTTTTTGTTGTGTGATTAATTTTATATCCATCTGTTTCTTTTATGATTAAAGTAATGGGCATGGCTTTATTTTGCAGGTTTTCTTCTGCTTTGGAGTTTTTGGAAAATTAGGCAGAAGCGCCGAAGGAGAAGAAAAGGATCTTCGGTTTTTAGCCGTTCTGTTGCTAACCCTTAAAATTTAGGAAAGCTGATGTACTTCTTCACACCTCAAGATTTTGGTGCACAATCATCATTAATACTACTTTCACTCTTACAAATCATATTTTACTGTCTCTCTTTTGCTGACTTGAAACATTATTATTATTTTATTATTATTATTATTATTATTATTATTATTATTATTATTATTATTATTATTATTATTATTATTATTATTATTATTATTATTATTTTGTGAATAATTCTCCTTTTCTATTTTGAAACACTGGTTATCTCCCTTTGTTTTTCATTATTTCCTATACATCTCTATCACTATTTAAATTCTCTCTCTCTCTCTCTCTCTCTCTCTCTGAAAGTAGATCAACCCTCCTTGTAGTTGTTGTTTTGCACTTGGCACTAATGAATTTTTAGATGTTGACATAACAATTTTTTTATTGTTTTGAGATGTAAATTAAGATTATCAATCCAGTCATATTATCACAACCTCCACATATTATTACTTTATTTTTTTTCTTCAAATTTTCATTTACTTTACCTATTATCCTTTTACTTTTTTATTTTCTAATAACTAATCATCAGAGCCATCCAATCATTACAGAATATCTATCTACAATACAATATTACATTAATCTACATTTTCTAGCATTAATGTGATATTTACAGTAAAATTCTACCATAACAATCTCGAACTAATAAAAATTATTACTGTTTCACTGTATTTCACATTTTCAAGATTTCCAAGTTAGGAATTTTTGAGACACACTTAAACATAAATCAACAACACCCACTAAGTGCGTTAGTGTACATGCGTGTGTGTATTCTTTTATCTATGTGTTTTGTGTTTTGTTAATTTGTCTTTTGTTTTTATTTGTTCTTGATTTTCATGTTTATGGTGATTTTGGAGATGTTTGTTGTAATTAATAAATAATAGTTCAAGTATATATTTTTTTTTAATTCTATGTAAAGATATGGTTGTTTTGTATTTAAAATAATAGTGTTAAATAACATAGTTATTGGGCATTTTAAGAAACTCTTCGATGCATGGTAGTACTATATATGTTATTTTAATATAAAATAGAATTAAGATAAAAAAATAAAAAAAAATAAAAAAAAAAAAGAAGCTTAAAAAAATATATATAGAGTAATTGTACGTTTTTTCAAAGAAAAAAAAAAGTTACAAATTGTTTATTAATACTCAAAACATGTAGTGTGACCCACTAAGACCTGGTTGAACTTTAGCTTTAGCATACTATGTGCCCTGCCATGTTCAACAATCTTCGTCAGCATTCTAAGTCCCCCGAATCTAACTATAACTAACGGAAAACAATCTATAAGCTAACATATTCAATGATATTACATTGGAGGAATTGGGGGATCTACTTTTGTAATCTTACAACCACTTTAACATCATCAAAATATATCCAATTTTCTAATTATATATATATATATATATATAATCAATTTATTAACTATTTATTTGGGATATCAAAAGCTTTTTCATATCTATCATATGGTATAGGTCATTTCGGTCCTTAATAGTCAATCTCATGTTGAGGATCCCTAGCCGGATGTCATCAATCTGCAAACTTATCTTACTTTCGTTTATCAGCTTTGAAACTTCTTGTGAAGTAGAGTGTAAGTTGAACATAGGTCTCCCAGTTAGATATGTGATGAATCTAACCCTTACTCCAAACATCTCTTATAAAAAATTGAGAGTCTCTAAATGAGCACAAGAACATGACCTATATGCATGGAAAATGCTAAAACAGGGAAACTAAGGCAAAAGTATGCAGCAGCTTGCCCATTTCAGGCACCGACAAAGGACCTTTGTGGATAGCATCATCGTCCTTATCTTCCATCTCTGTGGTCCCACTGTACTAATTTTTAGCATCGCAAGACCATTGCACGCATGGACTACACCCAGCACCCCCTGCACACCCACACCACCATTCCTCAATAGCCTCAAAATGCCCCAAAACCAAATCTTTTGACCCTTATCACTTAAATAAGAAGGGGAATCTTAACTGAACTCCTAACTCATTTGCTTTGAACCTCGTAATCATTTCATTATTCTCCTATCATGCTAAGGAAAGCTTTCAACATGATACAACATGCTTTCTTTTATTTTGTTGTATGCCCTCTTTTGTAATTCTTATGGGTTAGAATATGCTTTGAATATGATAATACATCTTCGCTGAAGGAGTCTATCCTAGACCAATGTTATATTGGGTGAAAGACTTTGTCCTGGGCTTTGGGCCAATGTTATATTGGTTGAAGGAGTTTATTCTAGATGAATGTCTAGGTATTCACGTCGCTCCTTCTCGGTAGTAGTATATATAGTACTAGTTACTCTATAACCTAGTTACAGTTTGTACTCTGAATATCCTCAAAGCAATAAATATTTTCCTCTCCTTTGCCCATGCATGTAACAAACACATTGTTGGTTTATCCCGTTCCCTAGTCAACGACTTGGTTGTGAACCGTGTAAATCTCTGTGTTCATCATTTACTTCAATTTTACAGTTCTTTTTTGCATCTGGTTATAGCAAATTGGTGTCAAAAGCCACGTTCATATTTTGGTTAGAAAGATGTCTGCGTTGAATGTGAAGATCGTCAAGTTTACGGGAAGGAAGTTTCAGTTTATGGCAAATCAAGATGCGGGCCTTTTTGAAGCAGCAAGGGGTATGGGCACTGTTGGCTAAGATGACATCGGATACTGAAACCATTGAGACAGCTAGTCTGGGATAGAAGACACACTCAACCATCAAGTTGTGTCTCATAGACAATATCATCACTGAGGTTGTAGAGGTGGAAATGTGGCTGACTTGTGGTTAAAGTTTAAGAGTATATATGTGACAAAGTCTTTAACCAATAAGTTGTTTTTAAAGCAACACTTGTTCATTTTGCGAATGAGGAAGTCTATTCTGGTTAGTAAGTTCCAACACTGCTTGGACTTACTAAATGTTACAAGCACTTAATTGCCCTTTGGGGCAAATCTGAGGTAGAGGTGGAGAGATTCTTGTGACACCCCACCCTTACAAACCTCAACATAAACTACATACAATCTATTAAAAGAAGGTCATACAACCGGGTGGCAACAATCAAGAATTAACCCGCGTGTGCGTGGTGTATTCATGAAAGGGTCTCATGCTTCATATAAACCCTTTGATTGAAGGCAATATAATTCTCTAATTCTTTTCTACTCAAATATTTTTATTGATTGGGTCCAAGAGGAATTTTGTGAATTTAAGATCTCATTAACATTTGTTTGTTTGTTTTAGGTTATCTATTATCCTAGGCATACATGAACATGCAGGCATAGATAAAATAACACAAAGCATAAACATATATATCCTAGCATGCTCCTAGACATGGGGTGACCATGAGCCATTTTTCTATACAATCCAATTCACAAGCCAGTGCGAACTGGATCCAGATTCAATTGATAATTAATTTTAATTGGATACGTTGATCCTATCTATTACATTTGGGCCTACCCAAACATATATGGGTCTTTACTCACCTTTGAGCCCATAGCCCATCTCGAATAGGTGATCCGATTCTCTTTCTTCTTGTAAAGTCCTCCAAAGAATTACAAAAATAAAAACCTCATACATATTCTAGCACTCAAAATGAATTACAAGACCCAATTGCCAAAATAAGAGGATCGTAGTCCCCAAAAATTAATCAATCAAATTAAATCATAACATAAGAAATTTAAACCATTCAAAACAATTTAGACTCAGCTCATGACATCTGATGCAATATATATATATATATATATATATATATATAGTCTCCCTATTTATGTAGAATTATGTGGAAATATGCATTTTAGGAGTTTGTCATATCAATTTTAAGATCATATCTTTGAAATATTCAAAGCATATCCTAATTACCATAATATGTATTATGTAATCTTAGGATATTTTTGAAAAGTCAAAGTACATAGCTTGATAATCTTTGCATAATTGTAGGAACAAGATATTTTGATATTTTTTTGCATAATTATAGGTCCATGTGCATGTTTACAGTCTAAGAACTAATTAAACACCTACACAAATCAAAACCTCCATTTTTCCGTTGCCTCTACGGCTACCAAATGGTTCGATTTCTAATATGGGATCAGTTCAATGTGATAGTGTGGGACGAACATCACATCGACTAGCCTACATGATGTCTCAACACCGATGTTATTTGTTAGGTTAAATATTATTTGTTAGACAAATTAATTATTTGAGTCTAACTAATTCAAATGATCATGAGGAGAATTTGTTATTGCACTAGATTTTATTTATTGGACAAATAGTTAATTAGGCCCGAATAATTGTACCCAATTAAACAAATAATTGAGAGTGGTCTTTTGGACTTAAAAATTAATTTTAAGAATTAATTAAATTCAAGAAAATACTTAAAGATATAATATTAGAGATATGTCCAATACATGGAGATAAGAAAGCATAGGCTTACAAGAAAACCTAAGGAACTCAATATAAATTGATTCCGAATTTGAGAAAACACACACGCGGGATCAAATGCAAGAAGGAACAACTCCTTCTTCTTGTGTTCTCAGAATAGGTATGACTGTGATTCTAGAAGGGTTTGGAGTGAATCTTGGTGATTATGCTTAAGTTGATGTGATGGTTCAACATTCTTTCCTCAACTGGTAAACTTCGTCAACTTAACATAGTATGTTATAGTAGAATCAACCAAAAGGTTCATAGCACTACAATAATGGTTGTAGTTCTAGTAGCTGATTTGGGGTCGAGAATGAAACATAAAAGTTTGATTTATATAAAAAATCAAACATAAAATATCCAAAATCAATTTTACCCATGACCATTTGAATTTTTTTACTAAAGTTTTTGGATCCCGCCAAAACTCTCTTTGTTGGACAACTCGTTTGAGGATGACATTTAGAAGAGGGAGATTCTCAATGCTTAGTGTAAGATAACTAACAATATGGCCAGGTAAACTTTTCAAACCTCTTGAATTGAAATAAGTGTGTGCATGTACGAAAAATACATATTAAAGTTTTTGTAATAATTATGACTACCTTCTTGTAGTAATTCAAATTTTTACGTATGATTTAAATACCAATTATATGATTTAAATTGATTTATTATGTGATTAATGTATTTAAATCAACATTTACTACATTCAAATTTTATTAAGTTGGCTTAATAGAATCTTATATATATATACTGATAAATGGTCACGATTAGACACTATGCTTTTCACACACCAAAAGTAAGTTTTCAATTTATTTTAAGTCTAGGGTAGGTTGAAGGCGCCACCTCCGCCAGATCGAAATTCAAGCCAAAAATCCTAATTTCTTTCAAATTTGAGGTCAAATAGATAGTTGAAACGATTTTGGGTAGTATATGCATGATAATTTGAAATTCCAAGGGATTAACAGTTGGATTTCGTGAAGGACTACCGTGAAGAGGATCGCCAGCAGTGGAAGAGGCAGCCCCAACCGACGATCAACAGGGGAAAGGGGAAGAGGTGTACGGGGTGTCGTGAGTTTGGGGTAGAATTTTAGCTTAATTTTTTATAATTAGGTATTATAGGGTGTTTCTATTCACACCACAAAATTTACTTGGATGCCGAATTCATCGCAGAGCGTTCGGTCAGGACTCGCCAAACGTCTGCCGAATGGATTCCAGTTTAGCCAGGGAGCGGTAAAGGCAAATTAATGTAGGGAATGGAGTGTTATGTTTAAATCACTCAACACTATATGCACACAACAAGCATGAAATCCACATATTTTTTTTTTTTTTTTATGAATTTGGACTCAAGTCAGTATAGAATGTCAATACACTATATTACAAAATTAGATTTAAGAGAGATAATCAACTTCACAACCAATGAAAGGGCGTTTGACTAGGGTGTGCCGAACGCCTCGCAGGGAATTCGGCCAATGCATGCCGAACGTATCACAAGTGGTCGAACGCCTCGCAGGAAGTTTGGCCAATGCATGTCGAACATGTCACAAATGTCTCAGCCAACCAGCGCCAAATGCCATGCAGGGAGTTCGGCCAACCAGCGCCGAACGATTCACAGTACTAAACATAAATTTCTGTCGTTTTTTAACATGGAATGAAAAAATTACCTTGAGGACTCGATACATCGTCATCTTCTGCATCCATTACTCGTTGTTGACAAGAATGCTTGAGGAAGTAGTTGTGAGGCCAAAGATTTTTGGATGTGGAGAGAAAGGAAAGTATACTTAGCTGAAGGTGAAGTTAGGGTTCCAAATTGGGGAACTGATGTTAGGGTTTCAAATTGAGTTTTTTTTTTTTTTTTTTTTTATGGGTAGAATAGGTATTTTGGTGGGTGGGTTTAGTAAAATTAAAATTTTAAATATACTTTATGTGTTGTGCATAGTAAAAGTGGTATGCAAAATAAATTTTGTGATGTGAATAGAAACACTCATTATAATATTATCTAATTAATTATTAATTATTTAATTAATTGCATAATTAGATTGTTTTAGTCCGGCCTGCGCTTTTGAGAATTTGTATTTATGATTTGGTAAATTTGAGAATTAGTATTTATGATTTGGTAAATTTGAGAATTAGTCGGTTTAGTCTTTTTAAAAGTGGTAGTTTAGTTTTTCTTTTACAAGCGGTCATAAAATATTTGTTTCAACTCCATTTGATCTTACACTAGTGGTAAAATATCATAAATTTTATACTCTATAATATAGTATTGATAAACAAATAGTTTTTTTTTTTTTTTGTATACTGTGCAAGACTCCCTAGAACAAAATAGTGTCAAAATCAAGAAGAAACCTCGTTTTCACGCCATTTATCAAAATTAGTCCTTATTTTCACTTCTAAAATATTCTAAGTCAGTTTATGAAGTTTTTTTAGTTAGTAACATCTCAAATTTTGATTGATTAAGATTTTACTTAAATTAAGAGGTTAATAGTAAACATATTCTTCATATTATAGGAGCTCCGGAGACCTCCAACTTAAGACAAGACAATAATTGAAAATACCATAACTGTTGTGGTTATTGATTATCCTCTAAAATTGAGTGCATGTATATATGTCAATTCTTAGTATATGTGATGCTCACATGTTATATATTCTTATTGTCAATGTCTAGTTTATGGAGTTTAAGCATTCAAAGTGGAAGATATGATATGTGAAGTTTGTTTGATTATATCTTATAATTATGTTGCGTTGATTACGAATTAGTATGGTGAAACTTGATACATGATATTGAGTAATTGTTGGGTTTTGATGATATGATGCAAGGAGAATGTGATTGATGTGTTCATGATTTCTTATGTATATGAATCATGATAAAATCGGACATGTAAAGTATATAGGTAATACCATACGTATATATTCGCAAGTATGATCTTTACAAGATTTGATCGAACGATCACTTCAAATAGCTCTCAAAATCATGATGCTCGAGCAAGATATTATGCATTTCAGGCAAGATTGATGAGCTTCTATTTGTACTATAATAAATACAGAGTATATATATTTAGAGAAATTTCATGATTTATGATTTTGTTGAGAATTATTTATTTAAATGTTACGTTGAATTGTGGTACAATTATTTTGTATGAATGTGTGTGTATTTTGGTGGATAATAAGAGTTAGCGCATAAAGTATTTTTCCAACACTCACCGCTTACAGTTTCAAGTAAGGAGGTGAAGGAGTAATCTATGCTGCGAAGCCAGCATGTTGACTGTGCTAACGTCACATTTAAGTTTTGTGTTATTTATTAATTCCATTAAAAGCCCTATTTTAGTTTTGAATTCAAACTTGCTGGCAATAGCGAGAGAAATCAACTGAAATTGAGAGCCTATACTGTCAATGGTTCAGTAGGATAACATTTTAGACTTCACAGTTTAACCTAACTATAACTATACATTTCTTAATACCAACTTTCTTGGTACATAAAGTCGTAGACTGCCACTATTACTGCTATGATTTAATACAATGGAATATTACATCACACAAGGATCTTTCTTCTTTTCTTTTCTTTTCTTCTCTTCTCTTCTTAGACAAATGAACATGTTAAGGAAAGAGAAAAAGGGGGTATTGTGAGATAAAGCAAAAGCAAGCAATCACCACAGAGAAATACCTCTTCAATGAGAAGAAGCATAAAAGAATCTGGGGGATGCAGATTGAAAAACTATGCACCCATTTTGCAATATTTTTCTTTGGCCTACAACTTTGTGCACAAAAAGCTTTCTTCCAAGTAGTGGCTTGACTTCCATTTGTTGAGCGGCATTAGCCCAGAGAGCAGAGTGGTAGTATCAGGTCCCCGGCAACGTGGTACCAGTCGTACTTGATAAGATGATGAAAGCACAAACAACTGAGAGCGAGAAAACAGAAACCCAAGTGTTTTCTGTATAGATCTCCATGGCATCAGTGAATGATAAACGGGTTCGACTTTCAGCCCAGTAGCGGAGTCTATCTGCCTCAGCAGCATACAGCGCCCGTCCCTAGAAGGTTCATCATAGTCAGATTCATCACAAGTGGCATCCCAGATTCCAAGTTGAATCCTTGATGCTTTAAATAGAGATGCCAGATTGAGAAAGAATTCCTAATGATGATAAAATAGCAGAATATTCTATCATAGTTTTCAACTAGAATGGTAAGGTACCTGGTCATCAAACCAGCGACCTCGTCTAAGCCATGCAGTGACTAGAGCAAGTAAAATCCTTGGAGGAGTCAAATAGTTGATTGCCTTTCCACTTCCCTTGACAACTCTCATTCGTGGAACCAAGGTTCTGGCAACCGTCTCAGGAAGCTCACAGATAATATTAAACATCTGCTTGTTTTGAACACTTGAACCACTGCCATGAACAGATAATCCATTTATTTAGGAATCAAAGAACTTGACTACCCACTTTCCATAGTGTCAAAGGGAGATTATTCCAATGAAACTACTTCACCAATAAGAATCTATAAACATATTGAAAGAGGAAGATAAAACTAGTGTACAGAAACTTCAAGCTCACCCAGATTATTTAGCCCCGGAAAGATTTTTTTTTCTTCTCCCTCTCTCTCTCTCTCTCACTCTCTCACACACACACACACACAAAATATACACACATCTGGATAGAAGAAATTGAAGCAGGGGTTCAATAACGTTGATAGTGTAAAAATAGATAAAATCACATATCAGCCATTTCATTTCTACCCTATGATTTAAGCACACAATTTATTTGAGGGGCTCCTAAGTTGGAAGGTAAGATGTGGGAACATTATTAAATTGTGTTTCACGCTAATACCCATATATTCAATAATTAATTTACGATTTGAAGGGAAATTGAATCCTACACTAGAGCCACATATAAAGGCAATTGATTTTAGATAATATAAAAAGTTCTTCTTGATAGACTAATCCATCCAGCTTACATACCATTTATGATCCCATCATCACCGTCAAACGAGCCCCTACATTAGAAAATTCAATCATAGAATTCATTTAAATAATTGTATACCTTAATAGCAAGTCTGTCAGGACCATGCCTGGTGAAGCTGTGTGGACACCAACTTTTGATTTTCTGCTCTCCTTCAGAAGTGATGACTGAAGTTGCCTTAGACCACATTTTGTTGAACCATACCTGTATTTTAAAAGCACAAGAAAAATTGAAAACACAACTTCCAGTAGATGTAGCAGACAGATCTATAATTCATCTAACTGGATTGAAGTGTTCATTTAGAAGAGAAACAGATTTCAATAGAAGGGATTTTACACAGCTGTTAGTGGGGTGCTAGATCCCCCAGATCCAGCACCATCCATGTTAAAAATATGACCCCCGTTTCTCTGGCTGCTCATGGTCTGTAATGCTTCACGAGTGCAAAGTATTGATCCAACCAAATTTGTAGATACAATCTGTCCATAATTTCATGAAATGTTGAGCAGGTCATTATACAGAAAAAACTCTGAGAATAGAAAAACTATATAAACTTTATACATTTTGCAAAATGTAACCATTTTGTATGCCACCTCACTTTTGACAAGTGTTTATATTCATTTATGCCTTTAATCTTTCTCAGTTTAGCCGAACAGCAAAAAAAAAAATTATTCATCGCTATCAAATTTATCATTAGAAGAAAGCTAATAATGATCTTTTTCATGACCTTTCACATATGTGATCATTGTTCGTATCAAACACAAGAATTATGAGCATTTCCACAACTTGATAAATTTTGCAGAATGTAACAATTTTTGCATGCCACCGCCTTATGACAAGTGTTCACATTCATTGATGCCTTTAAGCTTTTTCGATTTGCATGAACAGCCAAAAATAAAAATATTCATCATCCTCAAACTTATCATTAAAGAAACCATATAAGATCAAATTTATAAGTGGATCTTTTTCATGACCTTCCACATATGTGATCGCGGATTGCATCAAACACAAGAATTACATGCATTTCCGCAGGGTTCCCTATTTTATATATGACGACGAATACACTCATTTGTGGTTGTTATGACCTACGCCTCCCATTATGCTTTATTGACCTGGTGCATGTATGAACGCTTTATTTGCATTTGAACAATGATAACTTAGTTTTGATTGTTTGCTCTAGAGAAATATTGACATTTAAAAATAGTTGAAAATCAAAGCCCTCGATTTTTAAATCAAATAACGTGTTTGGATTAGTAGTTACGGTACAAAACTGAGTAATGAAAAAAAAAATGAAGTGCATTATTTTTAACTAAGAGTGTGCTTTTGATTAATATTAGCATTCGAAGATGGAGCTGAACATCGACATTCTACCAACAAATATTTTCAGAATGACTTGGAAAAAGCAAGAAAAACAAAAATATCACATCTTTAGTGGGTGAAACAAGGAAATGTTCTACTATAATAAAATCTAAAAGAGCCAACATGATTTTGAATCAGTCAGTGATGGATTTGTCAACAAATCAAAGTATTAGATTGGATCTACATTATGCATAATTGGGTCCTTGCACACATACTTGGTGTTTTTTGCCTTCAAACAATTGCAACATGTTATTCTTTATCTTTGTGATTTCTGGAGTCCTTGTCATATTTCATAAGTATTACAGTTTCCCTGATATTATTAAGAATCTGTGAATTTCTATGAAGTATTTATATCATTTTTATAATCTACTTTTTATTTTAAAATCATCTCTATCATGGTCTATGAGTGATTCTTGCACACTGATGATGGTTTCAAGAAAAAGTGGCTAAACATATTACTGAGAACCAAACCTTGAATAGCAGTGATGAAGGTGCCATACACCATGTATATTGTAATTAGTCCTCTTCGAATTCTCTTGTATAGAAAAGTTGTCAAGTTAGTGCTTGTGATATTTTAATCTATTCATGGGGATTAATTAGTGGATTAATAGTTTTCTTAATTCTACACAGTTTTGGAGTATTTTTGGTTTATGTGCAAGACCTGTTATTTTGTGCAAGACCTGTTATACTGCAAAGACGAAGAATTAGTATTTATGAAAAAATCAGCTGCACACCATCTAATCAAGTTTGAAAGCTGAAGATGCAAACTGATTTGATTACGAGGCAAACCTGTTGTATGTCATCATCACTAAACTGCAGCAAGGGCCGGAATCCCTTGTTAGTACCTGCATTATTCACCTGTCCAAGGGATAAATAAAGAAGTCACAATCAATGAACCACGGAAATTTTCTGGAAAGTTTTAATGTCGATGAAAGACTCTGCTATGCCAAATGTACAAAGCTATAATTTAAAGCAACACTAGTGTTAGGACATAAAAATCAGACAGCAATGACATGTCACTATTCACACAAATTGGTTTTCTTGGTAACTTTCAACATCATTGTTCTGTTGATATATTGTGTCCTAAAATATTAGTATTCTTTTACTATCAAATGAGAAATTATATGAGAGAAACTGGAAGCATTTAACAATTGCTGACTAAAGGGAAATATGATGGCCTCTTAAGAAAAGAAAAAAGCATTGCAAAATGATACTAGCCTTGTTTTATTGCCATCACACAAGGAATACATGTTTTCTAAAGTTTAACAGCCTGAAACATTATCGCATGAGCAAGAAATAAAAGAGAAAAGAATGAAAAGAAAGTGATTTGCTTTTACCCAGATATCAATAGATCCAAGTTCACTAACAGCAAAGTTTGCCAACTTCCTAACATCTTCAGGATTAGAGACATCACATGGAATTCCCGCTACTTTTGCATGACGTAATTGTGTTCCAGATGAGCCTCCTGTAGCAATCATGACTTGCTTCAGATTTTCTGCTAGTTCTTTGACGATCATGTCCACAGATTCCGGGCTGTCGGCCATATATAAAAACAGGCATCAAATTAAGGAGGCAACATGTATATTCTAACTTGAATAATAATAGTAGTGGTGGTGGTGGTGGTGGTGGTGGTAGGGGGTGGTGTTGGTGGTGGTGGTGTTAATCGTGGTGGCGGCGGTGGTGGTGGTGTTAATCGTGGTGGCGGCGGTGGTGGTGGTGGTGCTACTGCTACTACTACTACTACTACTACTAATAATAATAATAATAATAATAATAATATTATTATTATTATTATTATTATTATTACTATTATTAATACTAATAATAATAAAATGAATAAGAATAAGAATCAGAATAATAATTGTGAAATTACCTCCTAGAAGTAATGATGACCCTATCACCTGAAAGTAAAAACTCACGTGCTAAAGCTTTTCCTAGTCCTCGTGTACTGCACCAGAATGTAGTTGATGGATAAATTTGATGAAATGTAGTTTATAATAATTTTGATAGCTAAGCAAATAAACAACTGACGAAATGTATTTTGGATGATCTCCAGAGTTCATCTTAGGAGAAACCAAATCTTACTTAACACGACTAATCAGAATGAACCACATCTTGCTTAATTTACACAAGAATTTATTTAAGCTTTAGAACCCTCAGGAGGAAGCTAAGAACGGGATTCTTTGTTTCTTTAAGGTAACTCCAGCAATAAGCTCCAATGTACAGTTCGAGCAACCAACAATCTCTGTGCAATTAAACCAACTCAATGAAGTTTTACAATGAAAACCGCACCTTCCAGTTATAACAACATTGCGAGGACCAGATCTACTGACTTCTTCCAATACCATGTTGGAACCAATCATTGTACCAATTATGATCCCACCAAGCCAGCTATACCAAATTAATGCATTCATTTGCTCATCACCACCTGCAAAATGTCAGAAATTCAAAAATCTCAAAAATATTTGCTGGATGCCAAAAATTACAAAATCATTAGTGATATTTAGAAAGAAAATGAATAACAAATGCTAACCTGACAACTGAAATCCAATCAGCAGTATAACTCCAGTACTTAACATTGTCACGATATATCTCCCAACGTGCATAGAAAGCTGTCAAGAAAAAAGCAAGCGTGCTAAATTGTGCATGAACTAGTTCAGGATATAAAGTTGATCACCTAATATATTCTCTTCAACAAAGTTTACACAGAAATTCAGTTCCATATATGTAGGATAGTAACAAATTAGTAGCATTAACCTCCCATTTTCCATGACATAGTATCCTTAATGCTCCCAAATTATAGTATTAATCTTACTTTTGCGGTCTTTCATAGAGATTCAAAATCATCTGATTAATGAGAATGTGAAGATATAGCACTTCAGATTAGAAAATAAAAGAAAATGGTCACGCTGGTTAATATTGATAAATGATAATAAAGCAAAAGTGATTTACAATTCGAGAGGTAAACCAAATCTCTCCTATGAACTACTATTCTCTAGAAAATAAATAATATTCCAACTCCCTTGAATGATCATAACCAAAGCTAATCTGCCCCTGCTCTCTTAAACCTGCGCCTAATATAAATCTATAATCCATTAGTTCCCAATATTAAAACCAACATCACTAGGCCCAACACAAACAAAAGATGGGGTAGTCAGAATGACGTGTCATGCTGAAGTTATAAGCTTAAGGCTTCATAGGAATTACTTGGACTATATTGTGTATTAGAGTGGACATAAGTCAGAATGTTCAGGGACAAATCCAACTAATAATAGGCAAATCTATTTTTAAATGGTGGATGACACTTGGTTATTATGGCATTGCAGGATCCTGTTAGACACCAATTATTGCACGTATAACATAATTTTACTGGATACAATTTGAGAGATAGAGATTCTGGCAGGAATAATGAATCATACAACTAAATAGTTTCCCCAGCAATCAGAGCTTCCAAAAGAATGGTAACATTATCAAGGCAAAAAACATAATTCACTGAATCTCATTAA
Organism: Caryopteris x clandonensis; assembly: GCA_028749325.2. NCBI lineage: Eukaryota > Viridiplantae > Streptophyta > Magnoliopsida > Lamiales > Lamiaceae > Caryopteris > Caryopteris x clandonensis. The sequence continues at coordinate 9,143,699 of JAPYKT020000006.1, read as the reverse complement.
GTTCTTTCCATGTATCGTCATAATATCAGCGTTTTAACTAACATGGGAGAATTTCTAAGTTGATAAACCTTATGTGCATTTTCCATCCCCAAAGAAAAACATTTCAACATCCTAGTAGAAATATCGTGATTCTGTTCAGCTGCTTCTAAGTTGCAAAATTTCTTGCATGGACAAGATGAAGAAATCAGTTTACAAATAAATCTAATGGGATTCTATCTTCAGAAAATTTATATCCTTCCTCACGGGACAATGGGAGCTAGCTGAACCAAATACAGATAAGGTCACCTTTCTTCTCAGGAAAATGTTAATGTAAATGATGCTTGGCCATATTGGGGTCACGGAGAGACTTGATGAGATCAATTCTTGGGAGTGGTTGGATGTGACACCACAGGCTACAAGAATTGAAACTAAACAAAGTGTGGTGGTGGCTGGTGATACATAAGCAAAGGAGGAGATGGTTTCTACAAGGCATATCAGGAGGAGTAAAGACATTGGAGCTGAGGGACTGGAGAAGATTTTACTGAATACTTCAACTGGACAACTGGAGAAGATTTCCTAAATTTAGCTTTATTATACCAAAGGTGACGAATACATCCTGACGTTAATGTCTTATTTTGCAAAGTACGAAGGTATCATGGAAGAACACACTTGAGTCACATTGAACATGATATAAGTTTAAAGGCTGTAGGACAGACAATTGGCAAAGCCTCCACAGACTCAATCGATAGGTAGGAGCCTCAACAGCATTCTGACTGTTAGTCAAGAAGGAGGGGTCCTAGATGAAAATTGTGATGACTATATGAAGTAGAAAGATCTCAGAACAAATAAGAAATATCCCATATCTATAATTTCAAGGACCTTGTCCCTGAACTACAGCTCCCGTGGAGTACTCTAGAATGACTTAGAGGCAAGAGTGCGAATGTGTAAGACCTAGAGAGGAAGATAGGCCACGGCTTCTTTTGTGATGCACCAAGATATTGCTTATTTGAAATCAAACATATGACGTTTACCCTCGCAAACCGCCTGCAACTGTCCCGAATATGTAATGCATTTTTTCAGCTCTGCTTAGAAAAATGATTGTAGATTATCTGATGTCTTAGCCTCACGTTGTACACTAAACATGTTGCAACTAGCGCCAAGCCCAGGATTTTTACAACAGTGCCTAGGAAGAAGCTTCAACTATATAAAGAAGCAATTCTGCAACTATAAGCCATAAGTGTGTGTGTGTGTGTGTGTGTGTGTGTGTGTGTGTGTGTGTGTGTATTTCTACATGCTCTATTTTTTTTGCTACATTTGACAGAGAAGCAAAAACTAGATACAGTCATGAGTAATTGAAGCAATCCACTGAAGATAGAACGAAACTGTTTGAATTTTCTCTTTAGAGTGCTTATTTTCAACTATATCAGCCCCCACCCAAGAACCACATATCTGGCACTTATCCATTTGTTTCCTGAAATTTCACATAAAAGTTATAAAAAGATTAAACTTACTGAAAATAAAGTTTCTTCTAACTTCTCTAGAGCTTCTCTAAACTTCCCCTGTGAACGCAAACTGGGCTTCGAGACCCTCCATACAGCATTTCTAACAGCACCCATAAATTTATTCACAGTTTTTCTAGAATTTTCTTCTTCTCTCTCTCCAAACCCATCACCCTCTTCAGACCTGAAAGACCTGCATGGCCGATTCCAAATTCTTCGTGCACCCTTCACACTAACCGGGTTCCATGAAAGCCGATGCCGAAGGATTTTCCGAGGCGGCGGCGGTTGGCCGGCCTGGTGGTGGCAATCTAGCGGAGGAAGGTGCAGCTTTGCCACCGTGGTCATTATTATGGATATAATAAACAAGTAAAATCAATGCAGCTCTCTCTCTCTCTCCCCTCGGGCAAAAGATTGAGAATTCTAGGTCGTCAAGGATTGTGTTCCAATCTTTAAGGATTTAGCGGCCGTCACTTTCGAGAGAGAAATATCTGGGGAAGGATTGGGACAACATAGTTAGGTAGCAGAGAAAGAGAGAAGTGTGATGACCACACGTTACTGCAAAACCTCATCTCCACGCTTCATCTCTAACGTGGCACTCTTCCCATCTTCTCTTGGCGTCAAGCAAACAGTTGTTTGTATTGAGTAACGCAAGTGAACTTTTCCGCGCGTCTATGGAGAAAGGAAGGCTACACAATCGGTCCCATTTTTCTTTTTCTTCCTCCCTAAATATGCTATAACAATTTGATTATCATAAACCCCATCTATTTCTTTTGGATTAAAAATACTATTATGATAAAAACATTAATTTTGTAAACATTAATTCCATTTCAAACAAAATAATATTTTTATACAAACATAACACAATCAATTAAAAATGTATTATACATTTTGGCCATCGATTGTTTTTATATTAGTATACATATAGATTATTTTTCAAATAATTTATGTTAATTAAGACTCGATTTTCTATAATTATATAATCTATTTGTAGTCATGAAAGAGAGATAAAATTTTTGAAACTCTAATTTTATGAAAAAAAAAAAACACTTAAGTTAGATGTTAATATGAATGGAAGTAGATTAGAAAATTTAATGTAGAAAATGAGAGGATGAGAAATGATAAATAAGAATTTTTATATTAATTATTCATATTCATATGCTTTTTTTCTTTTTTTTCTTTAAACTATTTCACTAAAATATAAATTAAAATGTCTTCTAGCATACAATTCTTTTTTATCTTTAGCTGACTCCTACTTATATAATTGATTATATGATGATGTGATATTTTTGAGGTATGTGGTGATATTTTATTTTTCAATGCTGAGTTGACTTAAAAAAATACTTATTATTATAAAATAAATCTAGAAATCATTTAATTTAATATAAAAATATTAATTAAATAAGAAATAATATTAAAAAATATAAAACTATTATATTATAAATTCCAAAAATTTAAAAAGAAAATTGAAAATTTAACAAAAATCTGAAAATTAAAACTAAATTCAGAAAATATCAACTAAATGATTAAAATTACTAACACAGTGAAAAATTAGAAACAAGATAAAATTATAAATAAATTTAGAAATTACATATAGGTATAAAAATAAAAATAAATTCGGGAAGCTATAAATTTATTTTAAAAATAAATGAATTTAACAAATTACACATAAATTCAAATAACTAAAAGAATATTTGAAATATAATATTGTAAAAACTATAATTAAATTCAAAAAAATATTAAAAAATAATGAAAAAGGTACTAAAAATGCAAAAAATTATAGGAAAACATACCATAAATAAAATTATAGAATTACAAAACATCGAATTTTAAATAAATTTCTCAATTTATGTATAGTTTCTAATTTTTTTTTATTTTCCCATATATCTGTCTTTGAATTTATTTTCAAATTTTTAATGTATTTAAATATTTTATTATTTATTTTATATCAAATAAATTCTAATAACTAAAATAATATTAGAAAAAATAATTTCGTAAAACTGTAATTAAATTTGAAATAATAAAAAAAATTATAAGAATTATAAAACTTTGAATTTATTATTGTCATATAAGAATTATAATCTAAATTTTCATATTTTATTACTTATTTTATATATTTCATATATTATATTATATGATTTTATAATATGATATATTTTAGTTTTATTATTTTATGACTTATAATTCATAAAATTAATTCGTATTTTTAGTGTATTTAATTTTTGAATTTATATGTATATTTTTGTATTTACGTGTAATTTTCTCACTTTAGTTAAAGCAATTTCATTTTAATTTTTACATTTTCATATTTAAAAATATAAAAGGTAATTATTTATTTTTAAATAGAACTTTCTATTTTGTTTATATTTATTTGTATTCAATTAATTGATTTTTAAACTTATTTTATTTATGTGTAATTTTATGAGTTTATTTATTTTTAGAAGTTTTTTTCTAATTTTTAAGATTTTCAAAATTTATAATATATTATTTTTTGTATTTTTAAATATTTTATCTTACTTTATTCTATTTTTATGATCAGTCATAATTTTCAGAATTACGTCTTTCTTTTTTTATATGATGTTTTTACATATTTCCTGATTTGGCAATTGATTTTGACGGAAAAATGTAGTACTGCAATTTTTAAGCTGACTTCTGTTTGTGTGGGGGTGTGTGTCAGTGTGTATATATATGTATGTATAGATTTCAGTGTTTTAACTTAATGGTTGAACTTGTTTCAATTTTAAACAAGCGGAATTCAACCGATTGATATTTTATTTCAAATCAAACAAATTTCTTAGCATCAATACTCTCAAACAATACAAATAATGCACGTCTCGGAGCTTTTGTGATTCTGCTAAAATCGAGAAACACAGAAAATGAAAGAAGCAGTAAGAATCACAGATTAAACACGACGATGCAGTTAGGAGATCTATTGTTGAACCAAAAAGGAAAATTAATAGCAGCAATTTATTCTTTCAGGCACCAAAAAAGAAGAAGAATGAACTTTCAGAAACATAATCAATCAATCAGCTCCAATGAAGTATCACAGCAAAGTTAACTTACAAATCAGTACAATGAATTGAAACTCATGAATTACATAGTGAGAAGAATACTTAGAGAATCAAAGCATTTCTGTCTATCTCAGATTGGTGATGAGAAAGAATGTAGCCAAAGAATGAATCAAGGATGTTACCGCTCCTACTTATAATCATACCGTTTTCTCTGTTTTTGTGGCTTTCAAACTCAACGAGTCAACAGCTGAATCCCAGCCTCTAAATCCTCTAAGGTGATTGTAAGCAAATAATCCGTATCTATACATTCAAAATCGATCCTAAGATCCAAATTCTCCCTAGCATTTACTAGCATTGGCTCTATTAGACCTCCATTCATCTCCTTGCGCTGTTTTTCAGTGGTTTCGTGCTCTATCAGTTCTGCAATAGCCTCTACAGTGCATGACGGATGCAACTTAAATCCATACAATAAACTACACTCAGCCTGGTTTGACATTTTGAGCAGAAGAATTTTTGCAAGGTCTTCAGAAGTGAAGTCATCAAATTGGAAAAACTTAGTCACTCGCCTGCAAAAGCCTTCATTTGAAGCTATAACACGCTTCATTGGTTCGCTATAGCCTGCAAATATTACTACTACTTTTCCAGTGTCCATAACAGACATGATCTCCTCTAATGCTTCTAATCCATAATCTTTGTCATCTGATTTCTGCATTGGTATTAAGCGATATGCTTCATCCACAAACAGAATGCCACCCTCTGCTTCTTGGATCTACAGATATATTTATAGAAATAAAAAAAAAATCAATCTGCTTTATAAATACCAATGGCCACCCAAACTATACAAGAAATGAAAGCTTTGAATGTAGGAATTAACGCATTACCTTTCTCCTAGTCTTTGGCCCTGTATGACCAACAAACTCTCCAACCAAATCCGTTCTTTGCACTTCTGTTACCCTATCAGTTGGAAGTATGCCCACCATGTGAAGTAATTTTCCAAGAACCCGGGCTACCATAGTTTTACCTGTAAAGAATACAAAATAATGGTAAGATTAAGAAAACTCAATTACCTCAGCTCCATATTTCATCCAGTACATAACACACTAGAATGTTAACTAACGTAGGAGATCCACATTCAAAACATGTCACATAGAAATTGTATAGTTGCTTGTATGCATTTAGTGTAACTCATTCAGGACAAGAGTGAGAGTGGAGTACCTGTTCCAGGATTTCCAAGAAAGGCCATATGAGGTGGTCTTCTAGCTCCAACTTTAAGTCCAAGAGCACGGCGCCTCTCATCCAAGAGCATCCCCTTTGCCCACTTTCGAAGTTGTAACTTAAGTGCATGCAGGCCCACAATATTTGACAATTCATTTTCAAGTGCATTCATCTTGGCTTTTGTCTCACTGCATGCTTCGATGGCTTTTCGTTTTCGCTGCTCTTCAAGATGCCGGAGGAGGAGATCCCGCAATTTATTGGTACCCGGGCCTTGTGACAGATGATTCAAAGGAGTCATTCCCTCCTGTAGATTCAGATTGTTTACAATGAGCATCAACCAAGATAATAGCAATGAAATACTTAAAACAACACCATACATTGTCTTCAGCACTGCAATCAGCATTATACTCTAGCAGTGTATTAACAGTTGAGCAGTCTTGAGCTCGAAGCGAGTGCCAGACAGCAAGATGTAAAGGAGTCATCCCATTCTGCTAGACAGCTCCACAAATGCAATGAGGTGAGAAAATATAAAGACAAAAGAGATATATATATATATATATATATATTATACACAAAGACAAGAATCTGAAGAAGCTGATAACTCACATTTGCTTTGGCCTCAACAAAAGCGCCATGAGCAAGAAGCAACTTTGCAGCTTCATTACACCCATTCTTCGATGCCATATGCAATGGAGTTTCTCCATACTGCCACATGATAAATTAAGGTGCATAATGTGAATTAAAAAGATATGCTCTGCCGAGCTCCTTAATAAATTTAAAAGGTGACACTGATTATTAAAAGCAGTAAGACTTCAATATACCATGTTCTTGGCCTCCAATTCCACTTTTTCAGGTCCTCGCCAATCAAGAAGAAACTTCACAATCTCAATGCTATTGTAACCAGCAGAAACATGAAGGGGTGTCTGAGCCATCTGTATGTCAGGAAATTGGGGAAGAAGTAAATGAATAAACAGCAATGAGTTAGTTTCTGCTACAAACATACTCTGGTTGAAAAAGTAAAACATATCTTTCTTGAAAGATGGAATAAAGGCACACTGATGTGAGTGAAAATAAGATCATTTAGATAAGTTTGAGATTGAGAGTTTTAGAGAAGCAGACAAATGCATGAACGAATCGTTGGGTCATCGAATGTGGTGGAAACTGTTACCTCCTCCCTTATGAGGAATCACCGATCTTATTATGTTTAAATCAAGATCGCAAACTTTTAGCAGGAAACTAGTCGGGCAAGAAAAACAAGTGACTTTCAAAATGTTAACACACAATTTGCCACAACGCCAAAAGTAAAATATCACTAAATGCACTTCCAATTAGCTGCAACTTTTCCTTCAAAACCAAGACAACGTTATTCCGCCAAATTAACAAGTAATAGTTATCAGCTCAAGCACAGAACAGAAGACAGTATGTTGTATCATAACCCTCTAAAAGGTACCAACATAAAAGTAATAACTACAATCCAACAATCACCAAAAATAGATGAAATCCAACAAAGCAGATTCGTCAATCAAGAAACTGATAAGTTTTCAAAAAAAAATAATAAAAATAAATGGTAATAATAATAAAGACTCTCATAATGAATCACAAAATTCCTCAAATGAGAGGAAAGGGGCATTTCTCGTTCCAAGAATATCTAGATAAAGAAGAAAAGATAGAGAATTAAGGATCTTACAACAGGATTGCGCTCATTGAGAAGTGACGGGTTGTCGCGAAGCAGCTTCTGGAAGGCATTGATATCTCCAGATTGCGCAAAGCCATGGATTGTGGTGGGTTTTGAAGATCTGGGCCGCTGATCCTTCATTTTCTGCATAAATGCGATGCTCTTGATGGGTTTAAAATTAAAAAGCTGCCCTCCAAATCAATGGAAGTTGGTATCTAGGAGAAGGATGAAATGGAAAGGAAAGAGAGAGATTCGGTTATTTCATGAAAACGAAGAAGAGTCAAATATGGTCAGTATGAAAATTTTGTCGCGCGGCACAGGTTGTGCCAGCTTGGACGCTGCTCAGCCATCGCTGCCAACAGCTTATGGTGTCGACTAATCAAATTGCTGTCGCCCCTAATCATTGCTTTTTCTTCTTAAACTCCTTTATTGCCGTGCGACGTTGCTTTAACTTTTCTTATAAATTTTAGAAAAAAGTATAAATTTTACATAATATACTTTTATATATTGGTGACAATTGAGAATATTATCAATTTTAATACACTTCATTATATATATAATTCAAGTATAGATATATGTGTGTCTACGTAATATTATTATGAACGAGTGTGGGTATTCTATGTTTTCTTAAGCGAATTTGAAAAGAATGTGATTATGGTTAGATATCCTTAATTTAATGGGAACCCCCATCCAATTCTCAACATTATTATTTATATAACAGAAGAAAGAATGTAGATGAAGATCATGTGCCTGCCTGCATCTGAAATATTTTAACAAGAAAGATTTTATTCTTTTATTTTTGGAATTTTTTGTCAAATATTTTTTTATTATTACTGTTGCTGTTATTATTATTTGCTTAACTTATTTTGTAGGTGAACTTCAGTTATTTTTGTAGGTAGAGTTTCACTTTCACCCATGCAAGCATGTTTGTATTATATTAAATGTTTAGTACCAAACGAATACGCTGTAAAATATTTACACTTACTAGTATTTCCTTTATAAATTTAATTCAAGTCACCAAAATTATACATAAATAATTTAAAAAATTTATACATAGATTAATTCTTGCCAATTATATTTAAAATATAAAATATTGATTGACTTCAACAAGTTTTAGAATATCTCTTTGTAAGCAATATTTTTGGTGTTATTTTGAGATTTCTATAAAAAAAAAATGTTTAATATTTTCGCTTGTTTTAAAACGTGTGTGTGTGTGTGTGTATAGCTTATTCAAAAGAAAAAAGTAAACGCTCAATAAAATATAATTTTTTAAATTATATGTATTAATTATTTTGAAATTCAAGTATTTTAAATAGTGATTGATTATTACTGATATGGGTATAATAATATATGAAATTATTATCTTTTATGGTAATTATTGGATATAATATTAATGATACATAATATTTTAGGTATAAAATTCATCTAATTATTCTAACCTATATTTTGATAAAGTCAAATTTACCATACCTCAAATTATGATTGAATTGTAATTGATCCCTCACTTCTAAAGAATTGGACGAAATAATTTAGCCCCTTTTTCCCCATATAAATATGCAAAAGGTTTTTACTAACTTCAGAATTATTCAAAATCCTAAGTATGAGTATTATTCATTGCAGAAAATATATGTTCTTCATTCATGTATTCTTTCACCTTTTGTTTTTCTTTTTATAAAATATAAGTTAATATATTCAAAACAATTAGTAGGACAATTATTAATTATAATAATTTTTAGATATATATTAAATGCAAAATATTTAAACATAAGGTAAATCAAATTACATATATTGAATAAATTTACTTAATTATTTTAGTCAAAGTCAAAACTTACAATTTATTATTTCAACGTCACAATTTGCACTAATTTTTTTGGTCTTTATAACCTTTATTGGGGATACGAAATTTATCACTGGAAGTAGTACCAAATTTGTTGTAATTTTTCTTTTCTTTATACATGTAAATTAGGTGATCTAAGAGTATGCTAAATTAATAAAAAAAAGTTTACTAAAGTCCTTTAAAAATATATCATGTAAACAAGTTCTTTAAGTTATGAATATGGATTTGTTTACATGATAATTAGTTAGTTAGGGAATGTGAATATATAAATTACCATAAGTGACTGCATATCAAATCATGTTAGTAAAGTAAAGACCACTAAATTAGAAATAAAGTTTATTAATTACATTCAATTTTTTATTAGATTTCACATTTGTGTGAGTTTCATATATTTTAACCCGTATAAATAGAATCATTACTATCTTAAAGTTTTTATATTTGATAAGGTAAGGATATTATCATTTATTCGAAAATCTGAACATATTTATATTGATGTGGAGAATATAGAACAAGATATGGAAAGCAAGGAAAGCAAACAAAACATGAGATACTCAAAGATACATGCAAGGAATAAAAGATTCAATCACCAACTACAAAAAAATATTCAAGGAAGAGAAGTCGCACGGCTGGAAATATGGAAGGAAAGAATTTGATCTTCAAAGGAGATATTTGATAGAGAATCGACGTTGATATGGTGGAGATATCATGGTATTCAAGATATGCAAATATAAGTAGATTACGGGTAGAAGATGAAGGGCATCTCTGTTACATTCTATTAACTTTACACGAGCAGAGAGCTGTAGAGAGTCTGGTGGAAAAGCTATCAGATTCGGGAGAATACGATAGTTTAAGAAGCACTCAAAGGTGAACTAACTGTGAACCACGCAGAGACCATTCAATATCATTGATCCACCGCTGTCTGGACTCGGGAGAGTTCAGCGAAATGCAAATGGGAGTTTGCATCAAAATCCATCTAGGGGACTAGATGGTCAAGTAAGGTATTAGAAAAAGTAGTTACAAGAGTAGACTAGTATTTAGGGGGGGCCTGATACGTGTAAGTTCTATTTGTAACATTTGTTGGAACAAACTGTTCTTCTAATAAAAATACTTGAGAGGAAGAAGGGATTCTTCCTCATAAAAATCATAAAGATCTTTTTAGCTTCCGCAATTTCAATTACAGTTCGAACTACTGCTGAACTAATTCACACGCGCGCAAATTATGATCTATGAATTGGTATCAGAGAAGGTTCCAGTGTTTTCTTAAACAGGTAGATCCAGGGACGGACACATGAGATCATATGAAGGAACGTGACTACGCCCACCCTCGCTTGATGGACAAAACTATCCATTCTGGAAATCCATGATGATCATATATTTGAGATCCAAACGGAGTGGAGTGGCAATTCAAACAAAATGGACATGGCCAAAAATGTAGGATGGGGAAGATATAATCAAGATTGTTAACAAACCAATAACCCTATGGACGGAGGATAAAAAGTGTGTTGAAGATGCAAACTATATAGCATTGTATGCAATACTGGTCTCGGTTGATGCAATGAGGCACAAACTGATCATGCACTATCAAACGGCTAAAGATGCATGGGATGCACTACAAAAACAATTTGAAGGGAATGAGTCCGTGAGAAAATCAAAACTGCAGAGATTGGCCACGCTATTCGACGAAATTCAAATGCTGTAGAAGATAACATTGAAATATACTTTGCTAGATTCAGTAATATAGTGAATCAATGCTACACCCTTGGGGATGCAATTAAAGAGGATGTCCAAATCATGAAAATCATGAGAACTTAGCTCTTAGATTCGGAGAAAAAATTACAATCCTGGAATCTTTCATGAGAGTCACACCAATGACGTTGGATGACTTGATGGGAGAACTAAGGACCTTTGAGATAAATAATAGAATGGATGCACCAAAAAACAAATGGATGGCACTGAAGTCGGAATCAACTATGGAACTGATCGAGAATGATGTAACAGAAATTGCTGACAAAATGGCGTTACTAACAAAGAATTATAGCAAGTTCGTAAAAAAATACAACCAGAGGCAGCAGTTTACCAAAAGTTCGAACCCTGGTGAAAATATCAGAAATGGAGGAACTAGAACACCGAACTTCAAATAAGGTAATCGAAAATATTCCAACCAAAGTAGGGAATGCAGCGGATATGGACACTATCAAGCTGAATGCCCGATTTTCTAAGGAAAAACAAAGCACTGAAAGCCACCTGGAGTGAATCTGAATATGAAGGAGAAGAAGAAACTGATGAAAAAGAAAAAACATATCCCAGTAATTTTGCTACATATACATCATCGAAAGATCTAATATGGCTCACTTCTGTTGTACGAACTGAAGAGGAACTGGAAAACACTGAAGAACCGGACTTTGATGATCCAACTCTGGAAGATCTGGAAAGAATGTACCTGAATGTAACAGCCAGATGTACCGCAGCCAGTGAGGTTATTCAAAGACTGGAAAATCAAGTAAAATAATACAAAAGTAGAGGTGTTGTTGCCATGGAGCATCAAGAACTAAGTCAGCTAAAACATGAACTACAAATCACAATGGTGTTCAATGAAAGGTTGAGTGATGAACTGACTGTATCCCAAAAGAATGTGAGAAATCTGGAACATCAGGTTCAACTTCATGAGATGGAAATTGAGTCACTCAAAATCAACCTAGAAACTGCATAGAAATTTGTTCACAACAACCACAAGGTAAGCACATCATTAAATAATAAATTAACAGAAACTGTGTCCAAATTGCAGGATAAGGACTATGAGATTACTGAACTACAGACTGAGCTGGACAAAGCAGTGCGAACTATACAAGGACTGAACAAAGGAAAGGCTAAATTTGATGAGATTTTGGCGTATGGAAGGCCACAAAGTAACAAAATCGGAATTGGATATACTGAAGAAAGACCATCTGGAACAACAACCTTTGTACCAGCCACCTTCTCAGTGGTCGAACAAGAAGGTTCAAATACTGTAAGTTAGTTAGGGAAACAGAAAACAAAATATACAAAAAGATTCATTCCTATATGTCATTATTGTGAAGCACCCGGACACATTCGACCAAGATGCTACAGAATGAAACATGACATTCGATCAGGTAACATCTCTAATTGGAATAAGTTCGGTGTCCCTGTGAAAAGTCTTACATCATTGAAAACTGTGAAAGTAAGAAATGTCAAGAACAGAATGTCACATGTAAAAAAATATGGGTAGCTAAGAACAAAATGTGTCTTACAACATCAATAGTCTCACTTGGTGTGAACAACACTGGAACGTGGTTCTTTGACAGCGGATGCTCCCGTCACATGACCAGTAATGCTACATATCTTACTGATATCACTTCAATAAATGGGAAATCTGTGACTTTCGGTGACGGTAAGAGTGAACGAGTCATTGGACAAGGAACTCTTAATATACATGGGCTATCTAAATTGTCTAATGTGTTCCTTGTTTAAAATATTAAGGCAAATTTGTTGAGTATTAGTCAAATATGTGATCAAAGACTACAAGTGATTTTCACTAATGACAAATGCATAGTTGTTGATATGAATGATCAATGCATACTTACTGAAACTTGATCCACTAACAACTGTTATCTTCTTGACAGGAATCATGTGTGTCATAATGCCAGTACAGGGGCAACGGAAGTGTGGTATCAAAAATTAGGACACATAGGATACAACTACCTTATTGTCTTGTCAAAGTCACAATGTGTTCGAGGGCTGCCTAAACTTTCAAATAGAAATCAAGGAATCTGTGGACTTTGTCAACTTGGCAAACATGTAAAAAGGTTACACAAGGTTACACAAGACATATGCATGAAACAGATCATAGCCTTATTGCACATGGACTTGATGGGGTCAGTTCAAACTGAAAGTACTGGAGGTAAGAGATATCTTTTTGTGTATGTTGATGATTTTTCAAGATATACCTGGGTAAGATTCCTTCGAGAAAAATCAGAAACTTTTGATGAATTTGAAAAATTGATACGATTACTTGAAAACAAAAAACAGGATTCCATTGTTCGAATATAAAGTGACCATGGAAGAGAATTTGAAAATACTGTTTTCACTGATTTTTGCACCTCCCGAGGTATTGCTCATGAATATTTAGCACCTAAAACACCACAATAAAATGGAGTAGTAGAAAGAAAAAACCATACTTTATAGGAAATGGCCAGAGCCATGATGATTGGCAAGGTTGTAGCCCAAAAATGGTGGGCTGAAGCAATACACACTGCATGTTATGTATCAAACAGGGTGTACCTGAGGAAAGGAGTGGGAATGATCTCGTACCAAATCTGGAAAAGCGAAACCCCGAATCTAAGTCACTTTCATATTTTCGGTTGCAAGTGTTATGTATACAATGATAGACAACAATTAGGTAAATATGATGCCAAAAGTGATACTGGTATGTTCTTGGGATATTTGACCAACAGTAGAGTCTATCGTGTCTTTAATCTAAGAACTCAAACACTTAGTGAAAGTACTAATGTTGTATTTAATGACTCCTTGGTAAGACAGGACACATACTTAGAGGAAACAGGTTCATCTATTGTGCGCCGTACAGGCAACCTGAAGTGTGAAGATATCCCAGAAACTAATCAGGAACCATTAAGGGACAACTCTGACAAAAGTGAACCTTCCACCAGAATTCAGAAAGAACACCCCAAAGAACTCATCATTGGAGATCTCAATGAAGGAATAAAGACACGCTGTAAACCTAAACCAAATTACCGAAAAATGGAGGGACTAGTTCATTATGCCTGCTATACCTCTGTAATCGAACCTAAAAATGTTAAGGAGGCTCTCAAGGATGATAACTGGATCCTGGCAATGCAAGAAGAGTTGGAACAATTTGCCAGAAATGATGTGTGGACACTTGTGTCACAACCCGACAGGGCGAACATCATTGGAACCAAATGGATTTTCAAAAACAAAACTGATGAACAAGGAAACATCACCAGAAATAAAGCATGATTGGTGGCCCAAGGATACACGCAGGTAGAAGGGATTGATTTTGAAGAAACATTTGCTCTAGTTGCATAACTGGAGTTTGTAAAAATCCTTCTTTCCTTTGCATGCCTTAAGAAGTTTATACTTTATCGAATAGATGTGAAAAGTGCATTTTTAAATGATTTCTTAAAAAATAAAGCATATGTTGAACAACCTAAAGGGTTTGAAGATCCACATTAACGAAATCATGTCTACAAACCAAAGAAGGTGTTGTACGGACTGAAGCAAGCTCCAAGAGCTTGGTATGAGAGACTGATAAAGTTTCTAGTTGCCCAAGGATACAAGCGGGGAGGGGTAGACCAGACACTGTTCATCCAGTGGTCGAACAATGACATTATCATTGCACAAATTTATGTGGATGACATTATGTTTGGATCCTCATCCAAACACAAAGTAAACGACTTTGTCAAGGTAATGTCACAAGAATTTGAAATGAGCATGGTTGGTGAATCCTACTTTCTTGGTCTGCAGGTTAAACAAAGTAAAAATGGAATTATGATACATCAAAGGAAATACACCAGAAATTTGGTGAAGAAATTTGGGCTTGAAGGGTGCAAAGTTGCACACAAGCCCATGAGAACAAACACAAAATTGTCTAAAGACGAAAGTGGAACAAGCGTTGACCCAACTCTGTACAGAAGCATTATAGGAAGTCTCTTGTACCTCACTACAAGTAGACCCGACATAAGTTTCAGTATGGGACTATGTGCTAGATATCAGTCTAACGCAAAGGAATCACACCTCAAGGCAGTAAAGAGAATCATACGTTATGTGGCAGGTACCACAGACTATGGACTAAAATACTCCTTTGATACTAAACCTTTTCTTGCAGGGTATTGTTGATTGGGCAGGTGATGTGGAGATAGAAAAAACACATCAGGAGGATTTTTTTCGTCGGGAACAATCTAGTTTTATGGCTCAGCAAGAAACAAAACAACATTTCTTTATCGACAGTAGAAGCAGAATACATAGCTGCTGGGAGCTCATGTTCTCAACTAGTATGGATGATGCACATGTTGTGCGACTATGGTATAAACTTAACTTCCATGACTTTATTTTGTGATAATCTGAGTGCTATCAATATGTTAAAAACCCCATGCAACACTCTAGAACTAAACATATAGACATTAGACACCACTACATCAGGGAGTTGGTTGAGGATGGGGTCATTACTCTTGAACATGTTCCCACCGTAAGTCAACTCGCGGATATTTTCACAAAGGCCCTGGACTCTCAAAAATTCATATCCCTAAGAAAGTCTTTAGGGATCTGTTGTGCTATCTAAATAAATTTTTTTGAAAGGTGCTGATTACTTAAACCTTCTTAAAGACTGCAGTCTCGCACAAGTTTTAAATTTAGTTTGTTTTGAACTTTGAATCCATGTATACTTCTCTGGTGTATAAGGAATGAGCTACTACCTAGAAATGATGTTGTGGTAAGCTATCAGTCGTATGATTGAGCACCAAGCACAGAAAATGACAGGTCTGTGAAAGATACCTGCTCATGTTCACTTCAGAGTCACACAAAAGTAGGGGTTACAAGGTTATGAGCTCGTTATACAGGGTTTTCCCAGTGTGGTCTTCTATTATGTGGTTTGCGAGCTACTACATAAGGGATCGACAGAAGAAGTTATAAGGATCAATCAAATATCTAATTGCCTTATTACAAAACAATGACCATATACGTGAGAGAAGGATTGAGGATTTTTCTTAGTGTATCTTCAAACTAAATTGCCTGATAGAGATTAATGCCCAAAGATGGTTCATATTTACACCTTTCAAGAAAAAAAAACTCTCTACATGTTTCTCTTGGGTAAATATGATTATTTCAGATAAATAGGAGCATTGATGATTTTTGTCCTCTAGTAGTATATACGGAAATGGAACGTGGGGAGAAGAAAACGTGACTTTCCACTCTCACCACTTCCTAAACATGGTCTCGTGTATTAGTTTAGTCAGAGAGATTGCTAAATGGGGTATTAATAAGATAAAGTGGGCCTACCCAGATCTTCATGCATTTGTATAGAAAGTTGAAGCGTCAGTCTTTTCATCTCTTTTCCATTCGAAAAATTGACACTGACAGTCTCTGGTCATCCACCATAGACTCTCTCTTATTTCACTCCTTCTCACAGAACACTCATGGCATACTTCAGCGACGAGTTGAATGGCAGGGGACCAAGCTGGGCGATAGTCCCATTTATCAACCCAAAACCCTTGGAAATCCTGCCTACATTATTCCCTTAAATGGAACCCAAAGCTCAACTTCGGCCAAACAAAATGTTGAAGAGTCTACACCAGTCTCGGTTCCCACCTCATCTGCACATGAAGATCTACGTCCACTGAGTTCTCCTCGAATGGACGAACCATAGGCAAATGTCTCCTCAACTACCCCTCAAACAAAGCCCTCTGAAAATCCAGATACTGAACCCTCACCATCGACCGCACCCCCAAATCAACAAAGCAAATCCTCGGCCAAACCCTCCACAAAACCTAATACCAAATCCATAATGCAGACAACCTCTAAATCTACGGGAAGAACCTCCGCTCCATAAGAAAATTGAGGGACGAACCATGGATAAAAACGATATAATGGTGAGACTCACACACTGGACGAAGCCAGGAATTTCCCCGTCAATTCTAACCCATGATGGTAATTGGCTGCATAAGATTGGAAGGTACAATTGGACCCCCACGTCCAATAAGTCCCACTTGAATGCTGCACAGTGTGTGTTCCTCTACAAAGTGCTAAAAACCATTCATATGGACTTTGAAAGGATAACATTCGAGGTTATCATGGGGTTCGTTGAACGACTTGACCCATGCAAGAAACTTCCTTTCCCAACTCTTATTTGTGGCTTACTCTCCTATCAGAGGATCCAGGCTCAATCATCTGATGTCCTTCTCAAGTCCACACCTCCTCTCAAAATGGCGTCCAGAGAAGAAAATCTACACACCAGGCCTCGAGCCATTGAACCTACGCTCAAGCCCTCTGAAGTGGCCTAAAATTTACCTCTGTTTCTCCATCAGCAACTGGAAATTCTGGATACTCTTGCTGCAGAGGTGGCAGCTCAGAAACTATATTTAACTAACATTCTTAAATCTTTAGATGTTCCCTTGCAAGCCGGACCAACTCGGACATCCAATCCTTTGGCAACCGGATCGAAAAATGGGAAGACATTAGGTACTACCAGAAGATCATCAGTTGCTGACAAAGGAAAGAAGAAAATGGAGATGGATAAGCGAAAAAGAAAAAGGGCGGAGGAGACAGAGCAAGAAGATTCTGAGGAGACAGAAGAAGAAGGAAATGATGAATGGGGAAGTGGAGGCAGCTCTGATTGATGAGAAGAAAATTCGAAATATTGGCCTGTTATGATAATGAATATGTGTTGAATAATCGTCGTTGATGTTTTGTTTGCTGATTGTGTTAAGACTATGCTTTCTTTTCTTTTGGATTAATTCAGACAAACTTGTTGAATGTTGATTGACTAAATTCACTATAGTTCATGTTGTGCTAGTCTCCCTGTGGTATATTTTTCTTCTTGCAGGGTGCAGAATGTTCCTGGTAATGAGATTTTTGAACCAATTGCCAAAGGGGGAGATTGATAAGGTAAGGATATTGTCATTTATTCGAAAATCTAAACATATCTAAATTGATGTGCAGAATATAGAACAAGATATGGAAAGCAAGAAAATCAAACAAAACATGAGATACTCAAAGATATATGCAAGGAATAAAAGATTCAATTACCAACTACCAAAAAATATTCAAGGAAGGGAAGTCACACGGCTGGAAATATGGAAGAAAAGAATCTGATCTTCAAAGGAGATATTTGATAGAGAATCGACGTTGATATGGTGGAGATATCATGGTATTCAAGATATGCAAATATAAGTAGACTACGGGCAGAAGATGAAGGACATCTCTGTTACATTCTATTAACTTTACACGAGCAGAGAGTTGTGGAGAGGTTGGTAGAAAAGCTATCAGATTTGGGAGAATACAATAGCTTAAGAAGCACTCAAAGGCGAACTAACTGTGAACCACGCAGAGACCATTCAATATCATTGATCCACAGCTGTCTGGACTCGGGAGAGTTCAACGAAATGCAAATGGGAGTTTGCATCAAAATCCATCTAGGGGACTGGATGGTCAAGTAAGGTATTAGAAGAAGTAGTTACAAGATTAGACTAGTATTTAGGGGAACCTAATACGTGTAAGTTCTATTTGTAACATTTTTTGGAACAAAGTGTTCTTCTAATAAAAATACTTAAGAGGAAGAAGGGATTCTTCCTCATAAAAATCATAAAGATCTTTTTAACTTTCGTAATTTCAATTACAGTTCGAACTACTACTGAACTAATTCACACACTCAGAAATTTTGATCTATCAATATTTATTATTAATATTTGTTGTATTAATTAATTCAATCTTATATATGCAATTAATTAATTTAATTACAAATATATATGTAATGTTAACACGTCTGTCTTTTGTGCATGAAAAGACAAGAAAGTCTTTATAAATTTATCAATTAGTCAATTAATTATAGAAATCAGTTGAAGTTTTGCAAACTTTACGTATAAAATCAAATCTATTAAAGAGTTTTACCTTAACAATGAATATCCTAACACACATATGTATATAATAGAAGGCATTTCATTTTTTAAAAGACCTTCATTTTCGTGGTTACTGTCTATGTTATTTTTAAAAAAATTTGTAGTACATTTCACAGATATTAATTGATTAAATCTAATGATGTGTAGTTGTATTTATCATATATATGACATGTTATTTAATTAGGGTGATATTAGTTTATTTTAGGCAATGTCTAATCAATTATTTTATTCCATCTTAGTTTTAGATAATATAATATAATTAGTGATACCTAATTATTTATGATTATAATTGATAAAAATCAATATATTTGTTTATTAAATACATTGTCTTTTTATAATAATTCAATAACTAAATAATAATTATTGAATATTTTAAAACCCGATTATAATATATGCATTATGACTTATTTTTAAAAAATTATGTCCAATTATAATGAAATTAAAAAACATACTCGATTAAGGTTGGAGAGAACGTGTAAGTTTGAATTTATATTTGGATATTTTTTTATTTTAAATTTTGAGTTGTTTGACAAAAAACTTAGTTCTCTTTATAATTGATTTATGCCATGATTACTAATATTGTTGATTACATTTAAAAATGTGATTATTATTTTATGTGCTTTTTAAAAAATTTATTTATGCATTACTCTTTTTATTTAAATTATATTTTAAAAAATTTAATATTTCTAAATAAATATATGGACAGGTCCTATCACTTTCCAAAACCATCCATTTTAATTGCATCTCTTTAATATATAAAAATATTACTGGTTGTATCAATAATTAGTACTTATATTATGCTTTTTTTTTTGTTTTGGTAAACACCAATGTTTTCTACATTTCATATTACATGTATATTTAATTTTTCTATCAGTGATAAAGTATTCAGTAATGATTATTAAAAAATACATTTTTTTTATTTATAAAGTAAAATGGGTAATATCAAGGACCAACATGATCTGTAGTACTTTTTTTTTTCCATTTGGTACCCGAGATAAATAACGTTTTCGATTGTAACCTATTCTATACGCTTTTGACTGATAACTACCTATACTTTGTTCATATCGTTTTTCCGACTAGAAGGCCAACACGTGAGCTGCACATGATTTTTTAAGGGTATTATCGTCTTTTACGATGACACTGAGGGGCAAACTCATCTTTTTCAAACTCATTGTTTATTGCAACATTCCTTTTTCAATTTGGGGCTTAGAGCATGAAAGAATGAGCCTCTATCAATCCTTCCAAAACTTCCTGAACCAACTTTCTTCTCTCTTCATTTCTTCAAAGAGGATTTACATTCTATTCTTGGAGAATATTATTTCATCGCTCTATTTATGGATGCAAAATTCTCTGCGTTTCTCTCATTTCTTTCATTTTCTTTATATCAGAAACCATCTCATTAAAATTTGTGCACTCTTCTTTCTCAACTTCCTTTTTCGTAAATTCAAAGCGCATAATATCCAAAAGAGGAATTTTCCACTCATGGTCGGAGTCATTCCAAAAAGTGTTTATCCCTCTTGCGTTCCTCTTACCATGGATTCTTTCATCGCAAAAGAGAAGTCTCAAGAAAGCATCATCTTCATCGATGTTGTAAATAAAAACCCCTTCTCTCAAATCAGATGACTTTTGGGAGTTAGAAATTTAAATAATTATTCTTGCTTCGTAACAGTTACCTTCTTACATGGACTTGGAGAACCCACAAATTAGTTACTAAAATAGAAGATGAAGAAAAAGAAGGAAGTGTATAATTCTTTCACCCCACTTCATTTTTCAAAGGGTTTCAGGTGTCGTCTATGCGAAGAAGGTGTTGACGGAGATGAAAGACGATTATACCCTTAAAAAAAGTGTGCAAGTCACATGTTACGATTTTAGCTGGAAAAATAAAGTTTTAAATTGATTAAAATGTAACTGGTCAAAATTGTAAAAAATAGGCAATAATAGGAGACGTTTTTTATCTCGGGTACAAAACGAAAAAAAATATTATAAGTCAGGTTGGTTTTTGATATAACCCAAAGTAAAAATAATATGTATATGTATAATACCATGCTTTCATTTATAAAGTCACATAATAATAGTTTTTTTTTTTTTTAAATTAGTCACGAAATAAGTTTAACAAACAAATATATAGTTATGATTAATTTTTAAATTATTACATCATTTTTACACACATATAATAGTGTTGAAATTTGATGGATTCAATTAAAAAAAAATCAATTAATCACATATGGTAATACACTTTTAAATCTTATATCACATAATAATAGTTTATATATAAAATAGTTCTAATATATGATTAGTGAAAAGCTAAATTTGCCTATTAAATTTTCCATTATTTCATACTTTTTTACCCAAACATTTGTGGTGAATATTGATTCAATGAAAAATAATAACATAGTTTGACTATTAACATATCTTTTCAAGATTACATAAATTTATATAACAAATAATTTTTTTGAGAAATTTTCTTAATCATTAATCAACAAACAATTTTTAAAATTTTTTTCTCTTAATGAATGTTATTTTATTAATAATTATTATTCATAATGTTAATTTTTCTTAATATTTGTTAAATTAGAATTCGTACATATCCATGCACTATTGACCATAAATGACCACTACATATAAGGGTGACAATTTGTGACACAATCTTACAATCCAACATGATCTGAACAAGAATATAGCAGGTTGGGATTGATCCTTAACGGATTCAGATCAAAAATGGGTTAGACACGAAAGACCCCAATAGAAAACAGATCAGGTCAGGTCAACTCGCTAACCTGTATAATTATTATTTTTCAAAATTATTTTATTGTAATTTCACAGAGTATGAACAATAGTATTTATTAAAAAAATATGTATGTAGAAAAACTCTATCACGTTCTATTATATATTATTAATTTCAATTATTATTTTGTGAACTTATATAATTGTACATTGAAAAATATGACAATTTGTTTATTTTTCTAAGTTCTCATAGAATTTTATAATTTTTTTTATTATTCAGGTCCAATCAAGTTGGTCGAGTCAACACGCAAAATAAATGGATTGTATTTGAGTTACAAGTCTTAACACGATAAGTTAAACATATGTCGGCTTTGGGCTAATGCAAAATCTGTAATAAATATGTCCCAATTCGATTCACAAATCCACGATCTGACCTGTTTGACACCCCTAACTATATGGTATTATAGAACTTTATTTAAGTCAATTATATATAATCAAGATATTATTGTTGTTATGCTTCTTATTATTTTAACCTAATTATATAAAAAAAACTTTCATGAAATTGTGACATGCTTTAAATGGTAAACATTAAAAAGATAGTCTTTCACATTGCAAAATTAAAAGATTATTATTAAAATATAAATTTTACAAAAGATCATAATATTAATCCTTTTTTTTTAAAAAAAGTTTATAAGTTGACACCTTAAACATTTAATTGTGCACATTTTTTAGTGTTGTATTATATAAACTAGTAATGCCCCCATGCGTTGCACGATTTGTAATGTGTAAATATTTAAAATTTATATATTTTTAATTTAATATTATATAATTATTGCTTTTAATTTATAATGTATATATATATATTGTATTAATATATTTAATTATAATTGAATAAGCTTATTAAGTTATATTTTTTAATATAATATAGTACAATCAAATAAATATTTATATTCATAGATATATTCAAATAATTTAAATTGATATTTTAAAAATAGATAAAATTAAAACAATTAATAATTACCTCTCAAAATAAGAAGAATATGAAATTATTAATCCTTATCATTTATAATATCTGCAATAACATAATTTTCATTTCAAATTCACACTTGAAGATATGTAAAAATGTGTAAAATCAAGAAAAATATATAAATTTGATAGATTGAACTTACATAAATTAGTAAATGTGTAAAAATATATTCACAAAATTAAGTATGCAAATTGTAGAAGAGATAAAATGATAACTTTATACAGTAACTGAATTTATATAAATATTTGATAAAAAGATTATTCACTTCGGAAAACTTCATGAAGCACCATATTGAAAATTTTCAACATTATCTTGAGAACAAACCAAATTTTTTAACCCACTTCTACTGACAATGTTTATTATCCTGAAATTTTTTGTCTTTTCTGAATGATAACGAGAGAAAAAAAATTGGATCAAAAGAAAATGTCATTTTGGAGTTTAATCAACAATTTGCTTGTGTAGGTGGGGATCTGGTATTTTCTGAATCCTTATGTAAGGAGTTACATAAGAAGTTCTTTCAACATAAATGTCAATTAGGAAGGATTGGTCGACGAAATATCAACCAAAGACTGTTATAACTCTGAATACGTCCGCATACAAATGTCCATGGCTAACACTAATTTTTTATGTAATATTCCAACATGAGATAAAGATTGACCTTATTTCCTGTTGATCGACATTGCATATGATAAAATTATGGGATATTGTGTTCTTTGAAACAACCTTAGATCTGAAGGTATAAGAGACGCTTTTGGAATCAAGACCAGCTGACCAAGATTACTTCTTGTTAGAACCTTACCTTCAAGAACATGATCTTCAAGCCTACTTATCAACAATCTCGTATCGTTACAAAGACCCTTCAAATGATCAATGTTTCTCAACAATATAAGTGGTGTTCAAATTTTAGAATGAACTCACAATTAGGTACACCAAAACATTTCAAAGAATTCAATAACTTTGATGTGTGAACATTAGCTAAACATCTACATTATCATCCTCCTTGCATAGGATATCTGAACTCAAGTATGTCTTCATCAACTCAAGTATGTCTTTGTATAATGAATGTTCATTTTGATCATATGATCGTTTATTATTCGACCACCTCCAAAGTAAGAGCAAATATAGTTATGTCCTGCAAAAAGGATGAATCATCAATAGTACTTTGAAAGTCGGGATACATGCTACTAACAATAGTTCTGATGGGATCTTTTCCTCGTTTCAATAAAATATCTTCAGAAATATGTATTTTAGCACCATTGTCATGAGGTTCACCAAATTCTACCATCACCTAATGCCGCCATCCATTATAAGAATTTGCTTCAAATTGTTTCGGCCGTTACTTGAATCAATTCATTTCGGTCATTACTTGAATCAATATTTTCTAGCCTCATATTTTTGTTAGATTAAGAACCATGCACTCATTACAAAAATAAGAAGAATTTATTGTTGCATGAACAATGTCTTCCCTGCTTCTTTTTGGAATAACCAAAAGAACATGTCTGAAACATCCACCCAAAAACAACAGTGTTTCCTCCAAAAGTTTTATCAGAACAGGCTATTACTTAATTGCATTATATCCTTCAGTGTTTTATCTATGGCTTCTATGCAATTTTTATGAACCATAGGAGCTTCATTGCAAATAATCAACTTGCATCTAACCAATAACTCAGAAATCTGACTGCCTTGTTTTATATTTCACGTGGAATCATCATGTATATTAATTAGAATTGAAAAACATGAGTGAGTTGATCTTCCACAGGGCAACATAAGAGATATTATTCCACTGGAAGCTATATTCCAAACAATCAATCTCTTAGATTTCATTAGCGCGCATAGAGTCCTCGAAATAATTTTTTTTTCAAGTATCGCCATAACTGTACACAAAAAAAAAAGCATCACCTTTATTAGATTCATAAATAAATTCAGCAATGACTGTGCAGATGCCCATTGACTTGCTTCTACATTACTCTTAATGTATTCCTTGTCATTATTAAAAACTCCCCTTGCAGAGCAAGCATTTAGAAATGTATCATACTTCAGTGTTTCATATATTTTGAAATCATCATAACATTTCAGACCCTTAACAACATTAAGTAGTATCTGAGGGTAAACGATTCACCAGAGCTAGGAGGAATATATAACATACACGTCCAATTGAAAAATCTTTGGATCTTTTAATCCACTTTCTTACATTTTGTTTCGAGATAAATTTTTGAAGGAAATTAGAGTATGCAAGTTCTTCCACTTCTGGGTATTTCTTATTTGCTTCCATCCAAGCTAAAACACATACTCTCCTTTACAGATGGTTTATTAGAAAACTTCTTCTAATGGATCAGAATTGGCACAAAATTATATTTTCCTGGCCGGGAAGGTGAATATTACATATAGAAGAATAATTTTCAAAATAAATATAATTAAGAGAATATTACATACAAATATCTCAAAGTTTTCGGATTCATAAAATTTATGAAGGAATCTAGGCATTTGATGATAATTTGTCATTCTTAACTATTTGAAATAATAAAATAGTATAAATATTATTTTAAAAACAGACAAAAAAAAATTTAAACTTATAGATCTTCAGAACGTAATGAAGAAATTTAATAAACTGAATGTTTAAATAAACTTAGAGGATCAGGCTAACTAACAAATAATAACAATAACAATAACAACAACAACAACAACAACAACAACAACAAAAGAAAAAGAAAAAACAACAACAACAATAATAACAATAACAACAACAACAACAACAACAACAACAATAATAATAATTATAACAATAATAAAATATAACAATAATAATGATTTTAATCATATTAATGTTATGATTAGAACTGTTAAAATCATGATGACAAATTAAAACTATAGAAAGTAAAAAATAATACATTTTCTCTTAGTTATTAACTTGAGTGTTCAAAGTTCAGTTCAAATGTATGTATGTATGTGTGTGTGTAGAGATATAGTTGTATTTTATCTAAAAATAAAAGATATATTTCAATTTAACTTTAGTCAAAATCTACCTTAATAAGAAAATGATACATATGATATGATATGCATCCAATGTATGAAGAAATCAAAAATTTAAGACAAAATTATAAAAAGTATTTATATTCTATATCTATTGCACAATTATTTATGGTTTTTTAATAAGGCCGAGAAAGAAAAAAAATCCTAACAAACTGACATTCTGATCTATAACTTAATAATTATTTTTAAAATGATTTTTTTACATGAATTAATGAGTTAATACTTAAAATATTGTAATATTTTTATTTTAAATTTATAAAATATAATTGAAATTAGATTTAAAATTAAATGATAAATATTTATGGAAAATATTTTCTTTTCGATAAGTTTTGACATTAAAACATATATTACTTGATTACTGTAATAATAGATGTGTGTTAAAAAATTCAAATATATATCATTGAAAAATAATGAATTAACTGGAAAAATATATAATATTATGAACAAATTTATTATAAATTAAAAACCTCACTATTGTGTATATCCATTGATTCTTTATATACAATGACCATAAATAATCTGCCTATAATATGAGTATACTGTATATATTCATAGATTTTTTATGTATACAATCGCCATAAATGAAGATATTATAACATGTGTACTTCATGATTATTTCAACAATTTAATCAAATTTATTTTATATAATGCTATCTATATGTTTACATATTTACTGATTATTGATATTTTATTGATCAAAAGAATTGACGTATAAGATATTTTAATAGTTGATCGTATTATTTGGCTACAAATTTGAAAAAATTATGATTTATTATTCAATTTAATTCTAAACGAACACACAACTATATATAAAATATATATATTTTAAATTTTGTGAAATTAAATGAACATATTTGAAATTGGACTAAATAACTATTTCTAAACATATATATAATCGGTATTCTGATATTACATATCATATAATTTTAAATTGTTTCAAATATTTTTATTATATTGTTAATGCAAATTGTCAATCTAAATTATATTATATTAGTAATATGTATCTTATCTTATTACTAAATAATTTGTTTCCATCTCAAAGAATTCACAAAAAAACTTTATATATATTCTAATAATTGAGTATTCTTTTTTAAAACCAATTAATTTATAAACAAAATTTAGTTATATATATATTTTGATAAAAATAATAAAAGTAAATTTATAGGTTTTTTATTTTAAAAAATAAATATGTATCTATACACAATAAATTTTTTATTTAAATGAACAATAGGAAGGTTAAAATTAAGATTTATTATAGAGGATCAATAAAATTCTTTTAATTTAAATAATCTGAACAAAACTTATACTAATTTATATTATAGTATAAATTGGTAGTTATCAAAACTTACTGATTAAATATTACTAAAATGTTAATACGTATAAATATTTATTTATCAATTTACTAATTTTTGTATCTTTTTATACGTAATAATATGTAAACTTCATTCCACATAAGTATTATTTGCACTTAAAATATACAAATAAAGTTATTCAAATTGATTTACCAAGATAACAAAAAGGTATATGAGAGTTTCAAAATTTTGTGAAGAATATTATAAAGATATAAAGTCTAAACCAAACATAGTGGAATAAGAAAAAAAAAAAAAAAAAAAAAACATAAGCAAATCAATAGATTTAACATTTAATAAAAATCAATAGGTGTTGATTGAAAATCAATTGTTTGAGTTTAATTTTAATTGAACTCTAATTGCAAACCAAGATTGAATCCCATTTAAAATAATGCCCATTTTGTGTTTAATAGAATAAAAGAATGGAAGTGTTTGAGCATTTCATAATGTACATCATAGTTTTACGAATATGTTATTATCCCAAATCTCTCTCTCTCTCTCTCTCTCTCTTTAAATTTATTCAGCCAGTTCACCATTTCACGCCTTATTTAGAATAGTACCATCATAATTTTCACATACTAATTTTCATTTTCATTTACAAAGATCACAAAAAACGAAACTTTTCATGTATAAAAAAGTCCAATGTGAAGAATTACCATGAAATAGAAAATCATAAACTATATTTTCATAAAGAAAAAGTGAAATACCTCTAAAGTTTGACTGATTGAAAGCAAAAAAGAAAAAGAAATCTTATTATATATTGACTTTGTCGGATGAGTTAACATCAACTCCAAACCTTTCTTCATTTGGTCTTTTGCTTTATAGAACTGGAAGCTCGTTAGTGAAAGAACTATCCAACAACCTTTCTACCATTTTCACAATCTATGCATAGTATGCAATTTGACACTTAATTAAACAAAAAAAAAAAAATTCAGCAAAAACGCATATACATAGTGGACTCCACCCTTCAGATGCAAACTATATTAAGTATATTTTCTGCATATTATCCAACAGAAAATACAATAGTGAAAATATATCAAATTCCAAAAAATGGATCGAACCTTCTATGCAAATGAATAAACACAGATGCTTCATATAATGTAATAATTCATGCACTCGGGTCATGATCTAGCGATATCACATATATCATGGAAACATGCATCTACTTATATTTGACTTACATAAATCTTTAAAAGAAGAGGAACATACCATAAGATCGAGCCTTAGCGAGTGGTTGTATGTAAACAATCACACATGAAACCAATAAATGTTTCAAATTTGTACGAATCTAAATGGGCGCCAAAAAAGTGGTTATGGAAGATTACGAAATCCAAACAAACACAAATAAACAATATGAAATTACAAAGAAATGCTTATTTTACCTTCCATTTTTTGCTTTTTTTTTTCTTTTTACCAAATTGAATTATATATTTCAGTTTTGGCGAGGTAATCTCTATTTTTCAATGGAATTATAAAAATTATGCATAGATGAATTTTGAAAGGTTGTGCATCCACCTCGTTCCGACAACGTACAATCAAATTCTAGAAGGTTAAAATTGCTAGCCCGGTGTCAATTCCGATCATAGTTCTACTGCCGATGCAGCAACTTAGTCGATTCTAATGGCTCATCATCTTATAACATCCTCTTATAACAACATTGTTATTTATGTTAGGCTTTTGTAATAACATGAAAATTAGTTCATAAGATCATAAAACACCTTATTAACTACAGCAACAATCATGCAATCCGTTGATATATATAATCAACTGTTTTTGTTCTTTCTTATTTTACTGCTAGGTCAACTTGACAATCCTTTTGTTAGAGTGGGGGTGTCTACCTCTAAGTTGATTAACAAATCTTTCTACCTACATGTTCTTTCAAAAGTTCTTCATGTCAGAAATGAGTGGTATGATTATCTATGTATGAGGCTGATCAATCGACCAAAACTGGTTAAGGAGTTTTCAGCAGCTGTTCTTGGCGTTGAAACTGAAGAACTCATCAAGAAGATGATTCTTGTTGTTCTCTTAGGCTTGTGGTCCTCCAACATGATAATGATCACAAACTAAAAACATTATACAAGTTAGCCAAGTGCTTGAACATAGACATGGTGCAACTAATTGTTAATTAGCTCCCCAAAGTGCTTGCCTTTGCTCTTCATCAAGCTGATGGGCAGGAATTAAAATGTGATTTTAAAAGGTTATGCAACCACCTCGTTTCGACGGCATACAATCAGATTCTAGAAGGGTAAAATTTCTAGCCCAGTGTCAATTCCAACCATAGTTCTATTGCTCATAGCAGCGACTCTGTCGATTCTAATGGCTCGTCATCTTGTAATATCCTCTTATACCAATCTTGTTATTTCTGTAAGACTTTTGTAATAACATAAAATTAATCCATAAGATCATAAAATACCTTGTAATGTTTTCTTCAAGAGTGTCGAATATTTTGCTTTAGAATTAAAATTGAAAAATTAAAAGAATCACAAAACAGTCACCCTTTCTTTAAATCTATTTCAACACAGTGGAGATTTTTAAGAGATTTAGAACATACTGCAATTTTCAGTTTCAATTTGACAATTTAAGGATGAAATTCTTTCTTGTGAATACCATAAACAATATAAAGGATTTGTCACTGGTAAGATAGAACAAATATAAGTTAAATGATTCAATTCTACCCAACATGTATTATGTCTACAAAATCTTGAGGATTGTGTATCTTAAATACACAAAAAGTGACTCAGATTTATCAAACCATGATCTAAACCTGCCAAAAAAATAAGACCAAATTGAATGTATAAGAAATAATCATAAACTAAACTTAAAATTTATAGTACCTTGCAAACTTGATTGATTGGAAGATTTTGATAAGTATTTTTCTCTTGTACAAAGGATTTTGATCAGGTTGATACGGAGGAAGAAGGTTCAAGGTGGACTGGAGGTGATGATGAAATCTTCTCCTTAGGTCCAGAGACTTTGGCAAATCCTTTTTCCAGATTTTATTGCAGTTAAAAACACCACTCTTTAGCAAAGCCATTGAGACGAAATCCTATGATTGTAACCCATGTTGTGTGATTACCAACTTTGCAGAAGGATTACTTCATGAAACATTGCGAAGAGCTGAGTATTATGTAAAATCAAACATTTTCTTTGACGAATTTAAACGTCGATAAGAACAATTAAAGAAAATAATAAATGTGAAGATGTTATTTCCATTGAATCTTGCGTAAAGATTTGACGTGTAAACCTAAATTTAGCCATGTTGTTGCCTAAAATCTTGGATCCATTGATTTTCATTCATTAATTATTTTTTCCTTTGAAGATAGTGAAATGATTAATGGAATAAATGGCTGAGATTTAAGGAATTTTGTATAACTAATTAAATATGACTAATGATTTGGTAATTTTTTAAAATTTGCAAAATGTGCATTCAATGATCCCTAAAATTTTGGCTGCCATCATAATTAAATCAATGATTAGTAAAACAACTTTTAATATGATATGCATTTCTAATTAAATATGGCTAATTATTTGATAAATCTTGACATTTGGAAAATGTGCATTTAATGATCCCTGAAATTTCGGCTGTCACTATCATTATCTCGTTGATATGTAAAACAAATTTCCATATAATATGCATCTTTATAATCCCCTAATTAATTATAATGACCAATAAAAAAGAGCCACGTGGCATGCCAAAAGTAGTAAAAATTTAAGCAGAAAAATAAAGAAATTTCTAAAATTGTTAGGCTTCTGCTATATATATATATATGCTATATATATATATATAGATGTCTCATTTATGTTAAGTCACATCCTCAATTTAATGCATAGTCACACACCCAATAATTCTGTATATCGATGCCTATATATAGTTAGATATTTATATTTAGAGTGAGTTTTCTGTAAAACGGCTGCATGTGTGACACGATTTAAGGTATTGCTTGAGTAATTATAAAGTATTACTTGTTTAACTATAAAATATCACTATTTTTAAGGTAACTAATCAGCAGTAATGCACTTAAAACTAATCATCAGTTTAATTCATCTATCCACTGTGGGCATGTGTTTATGTGTTCATCTCAACATGTGTCCACCTATTGATGTATCAAGATCTTATAGAAATCAATTATTTCTTTTATCTAAAATGAAATATGATATTGACACATCAACAGTGAACACATTAACATGTGCCCACGATGGGTTTTTTCCTTGGAATATGCAGCATTAAGAAATTGTATATAAAATATGTCTTTGATATTTTATTCGATCAAGAATATTACTCTAAAAAAATGAATGAGCAATGAAATTGTGATATGTTCGAGTTCGATGTGGCACCTACCTATGGTCACAAAAATAGTCTTTGAAACCTAAATGTTTATATCACGATTCGGGGGTAATATTATATAAATATTTTATGATCATAAATTAAACATGATTTTTGAATAATATTATGTAAATATAATATAAATAATGGACAAACTATTTCAAAATGTTATTGAGATTCATAATGGATTCATTGTTCCACACAATCGCTATCTCTTTCTGAAGTATGATGTTCATATTAAGGTCGAATGGTGCAATCAATTTAGGTCAAAAAGTACATATTCAAGTACGCTAATAAGTGACGTTATCGTGTAACTGCATCATTTTATCGGAGTACATATGATGAAGCAATCAGACAACAGGTAGATGAAATTAAGATGTACTATGATTGTAGGTACATTTTTTTCATGTGAAACTACTCGGAGAGTACTTGGATTTGAGATTCAATTTAGAAATCCTCTAATTGAGAGTCTAAGTTTTCACCTTTCCGGCCATCAAAATATAATTTTTGTCAATTACAATCCATTGGAGAAAGTTATTAACAAAATATTTGTAAAAATAGAGTATGTTTTTGGTTTGAATGGAAGCAAATAATTTATTTGTGAAACTATTATTTTTTGGGAGCAGTTTTTGGGAAGTTGCCTAGGAAAAATGTTGGACATATTTGTCGAATTTTAATGAAGTATAACATCTATTGAATCTAACAAAGTGGAGTTATTTTTATTTTATTTTTTGTGTAAAAAGAACTTTTTTATATATTTTAAAAATATTATATTAAAAAATATAAATATTAAGCTTATTCTTATAATAAAAATAATAATATTTTAATGTAAATATGTTGTTTATATTTTAAATTAAAAATAAATTATTATATAATTTTAAATTTAAAAATATAATTTTTAAATATTTGTACATTATAAATACTGCAACGCACAAGTGCAAGACTATTTTTTTTTTTTTTAAAAAGATGAAAATATATCTAATATAACAAGAATTAAAGCAAGCTTGGTGTTATTTGTGTGTGGGGCTTAGACACCATCTTGGCGCTTTAGGCACTAGTGTTAGTCAAACATTCGACTAACCACTAACGAATTTTAGAATATGACCTCAATCAATATCTGTAAAAATAAACAAAGGATATATAATTCAAAGTAGAGACAAAATATCATATCAAATTGTATCCCTATCACATTACTTATTCCACAACCTTATCATTATACCATAACTTCATATTACAAAGTAAACAAGACTTTACTTGATAAATTGAACCAAAGAGTAGCAATGCAATGATCACTCTCTGTGAGACCCCTTACAAATTTCAATTAACATTGATTTATTGAATTTCATACCAACATTCCCTTAAATTTATCTATGAGGATAATTTAATCTCAATTTTGTTCCAACCATAAGATTTGGTTTATAAATAATTTACTTGAGGTAGACAATACATTCCATATTCAAACTTTAGAAAAAATAAAATAAAATAACATGATTTAAACCAAAAAAAGACCCCTAGGCAGATTTTATATTTGGGGTCATTTTTATTATTATCATTATTACTTTTTTATTTTATTTTTGTATATTGTTTTTGCTGAAAAGGTCTGGTGGTCGTCTTTGAACTATAGAGCAATGAGAAAATTTTAATGATGTATCGGTCCATATAGATGTAGTCTGCGTCGATGAAAAAACATTCGGCGACTAAAAAGTTGTGATGCCACTCAGCCTGTAGAATTTCTTCCGGTCGCAACATTTCTCTTGTTTACTCAAATGATGATAAAGGGGAATCGCCGTTGAATTTGAATGATCGATCACTCACACAAAGCGAGACCTCTAAGCTTTCAATCATCGGCGGGAAATGGAAGCGCCAATCCTTCTCGAGGACTTCGGTCAGAAGGTGGATTTGACGCGCAGAATCAGAGAGGTTCTGTCGAACTACCCGGAGGGCACAACCGTCCTCAAGGAGCTCATTCAGAACGCCGACGATGCCGGAGCTACCACCGTCCGCCTATGCCTTGACCGCAGGACCCATGGCGTCGATTCTCTGCTCTCAGGTACCGTCGCACAGTGGCAGGGACCGGCGCTTTTGGCATATAACGATGCTGTTTTCACCGAAGAGGATTTTGTTAGTATTTCCCGGATTGGTGGCAGCGCTAAACATGACAAGGCATGGAAGACCGGTCGATTTGGGTAACTGATACCTGATTTTCCGTTCAATTTTGCTATATTATAGAAGCTCAAATTCGAAATGTGAGATCATTGACTGATAGTCTAATAGCAATGGGCTTCTGGTGCGATTAAAGTATGAATGCTAGTTTATTTTGGCCGAGAAATTCTGTCATCAAAATTGATCAAATATTCATGTGAAGTTTGGTTAACCGAATGTTTCTTTCCCTATTGATAACTTCTTATGTGATTGAATTGCTCAATGTTCAACTATTCCATATCTCCTATTAACTGTTATTATGCTTTTCATCTTTTGAGGATATGGAAGTTCATGAAGCTTTCATGTCTTGATGAATGGGGGAAAAAGGTGTTCTGTGTCTTTTCATTTTGAGATGCAGCTATCATATGGTTCTACAACTTTTGCTATGTTCTATTGTGTTTGTCAATAAATGGTGTTCCTATTATGTAAAGTTACATGCTTTTGTATATTATTGTACTGAATGTTGTGGGTTAGTATGATGAGTTGATTGATGCATCGATTGATTGTTTATAAAATAATAAGGGTATATTGTTTGACTTTCACCAAATGTTTTCCCTTCCTATTCCGTCTTCTAGAACACAACAAAACTCATTCCAAATGCATATTCTTTCTTACACATCACATTTTCCAGTTCACTTTCAAATTCTTCTTAGCTTCTCCAAAACACCCAAAAGCTATCTTAATTCCTAGAATTACCTAATGATTTCAGAAGTATATTTTTTCAGCAATGTCCACAATATCCAACTAGTGGTTACCTGATTCAATATTGTAATTATACTTGAGTTCTCTATTACTATGCTTTTTGGGAGTATGTTTCGTACTGATCAGTTTTTGTGGCTGACTCATCTGAAAAACCAACATTAGAAAATATTAAAATAAATATAGGTTTAATGTGCAATTTGTGCTTTTGCTTATTGGTGGTTGTATCAACTTCAATATTTGTTGCGTTACTCTGATAGTTTAAGTGGGACTTTTAGTTGAATATATTAAAATTTTCTAAAATAGATTACCTTTAATCCCTCCAGTGCCCCCCTGGCCCCAGCACCCAAAAAAAAGAAAAAAAAAGAAAAAGGAAAGGACAGAAGAAGAAATCAATTCAGTCCTAGAGAGGGAGAAAGAGGTCTTGAAGGTCGGAGTGATTACAAAACTAATTAGATCATTAGGAATGGTTTAATCACTTAAATTTTGTTTGCTGCAACTTTTAACCTTTTCTTGTATGGCCAGTCATTGGTCTCTTAGTGTGATAATTGAAAATCTGTTTAGATTAACGTTCACCTGGGAAATCTAGTATTATTGTAAGTGTAATGAATTATATAGACGAAATATTAACATCTTAAGCTTAAACATCATGGATTCTTCATAATTTCTGCAATTAATTCCAACAAACTACTCAAATCCTGAAAAGTAAAGCAATAAAATTCGAATGCCCAAATCAAATATGAAACTTATTGAATCAAGAAAAAGCAACTAAAACGAATAAGAAAGAAATTCAGACATTACTAAGCATATGCTTTCAGCATTCAATATGAAATTTCAAATACTAAGGTTTGAACCTAAAGCTTGATACTGCATAATTTTTAGGTGGATATTATCTTAAGATGTAATCATCAAAGTCTGCTCCACATATTTCATACCTCAGTCCATTAGTGATCAAGGTTCATTCTGTGTGTAGATTGTAAATAAGCTTGAAAATGGGGAGGATATTTGTGAAGTTACAGTTTAAACCTTTCCATTGTGGAAAGTTGTCAAAGTTACTGATCCATATAGCTTAGTAATTTAGTTTTGCTTTCTGAGATTGGGGGTCTCTTCCAATTTCTGATCAATATTTGAGATTTTGAAGGAAAATGATATCTCAGTACTAATGGTGACATTTCATGATAATGCCTGCTAATAATAAACTGGCTGTGACATAGCTTACAAATTTAATTTTTCTTTTCTCAGATTGTGGTTCTATTATGCTTTTCATAGTCTTGGCGAAAGAGGCAATTCCTGAATGTGTGCATGCATAGTTATGTTTTTCTTGATATGGGCATTCTCGTATTAGCTCGAGATAATGTATTTCTTCTGGAGCTTTTGTTTGGCACTATTGGCTTTTCTCTTTAGAAATGGATGTATCTCTAATTCTCATTTCTTGCAGGGTGGGCTTCAACTCGGTATACCATTTAACTGACCTGCCTTCTTTTGTGAGTGGTAAACATGTTGTTCTTTTTGATCCCCAAGGTGCTTATCTTCCTAATATATCCATTGCTAATCCTGGGAAGCGAATAGAGTATGTTAGTTCCTCAGCCATCTCAATGTATACAGATCAATTTTTTCCATATTGTGCTTTCGGTTGTGACATGAAAAGCCCTTTCGATGGAACTTTATTTCGTTTTCCTTTGAGGAATGCAGATCAGGCTGCAAATAGTAAGCTCTCAAAGCAAGCCTACCTTGACGAAGATATATCTTCCATGTTTGTTCAGCTTCATGAGGAAGGAATTCTGTTGCTACTTTTTCTTAAATCCATACTATCTATAGAAATGTATGTGTGGGATGTAGGGTTGCATGAGCCAAGGAAGATGTACTCTTGCTCTCTCAATTCAGTAAATGACAAGGTGTTGTGGCATCGACAATCACTTCAGAGACTCTCTAAACTGAAATGTAATTTTGATTGTGAGATGGATGCCTTCTCTTTGGATTTCTCAAGTGAGGCTGTGACTGGGGATGCTTCAAAAATAAGGTCGCATAAGTTCTATATAGTGCAAATGATGGCCTCACCATCTAGTAGAATTGGTACTTTTGCAGCTGCAGCAGCTAAGGATTATGACATGCATCTGTTGCCTTGGGCATCAGTCGCAGCATGCATATCAGATGATTCATGCAATGTAATTCTCTCACACTTAACAGTCAGTAAGCGTTGCATGATATTATTCTACTTCATGCTTTTCTTTCTCTCTCCTAATTTCATTGATCTTTCCACGTGCACTTCTATAAGTGTTCATTTGTATATACCTTTGAATCCCACCTATCCATACATCCGTCTCAGCTCTAGTTGCTGTGTATATACATCCATGTAAATTGCTATCTCTTAGCAAGTGGTTGAGTTTGTTGATATCCTTAACTTTGTTTACAA
The DNA here is from genome assembly GCA_028749325.2 of Caryopteris x clandonensis. Lineage (NCBI taxonomy): Eukaryota > Viridiplantae > Streptophyta > Magnoliopsida > Lamiales > Lamiaceae > Caryopteris > Caryopteris x clandonensis. The sequence goes on along the minus strand of JAPYKT020000006.1, from coordinate 9,107,053 downwards.
ATCTTCATCCGTCAATTGTTACTGCTTCTCTATGTGTCTTAGTCTAAAAGCTGAAGAGTTTAGGTCTCGATTGTGTACTAACATTAGATATATTGTTATTTCCTTTCTTAGTTGAGTTTGGAAATTGCACAACTTACATTGATGATGAAGGGTTGGGTGGTGGTGTTTGTGATGGATGCTGTGATTTTTTTGCTAAACCAACATAAATTAATTTGCTGCTTATAAAGATTGAAAGCAAGTAACTTGTATTAATAGATGGTTGTGCATATCTGGTATGGTAGTACTACTAATCATCCCTCAAAAAATCTTTGAAGAAGCCTCATTATTTTTCTGTTGCTTCATGTTAAGTCATGTTATGGGTTTAGAAAATAAACAAAGTACCAGAGCTGAAATTTGCCTTTAATATGTGATCCAATGTCTAACTAACTCCAATTTGTTCTTTGGTATAATTTATATTCTTATTCTTCCAATTTGTAGAATGTTATTTATATTATCATGCGGAGCCTGCCTTTTGGTTTCGATCATTCCTTCGTCGTGTTTTATTTTTATTAATTTGTTTTATTTTGCCTGGATTAGAAGGATAAAAGAAAAAAACTGAAACCTCATGGCCTAAATTGCTGGTCTTGTCTACTCATGCATTGCAATTTTAATGTGAATCATGACAGGATGATGTCTTAAAGCTTGGGCGAGCCTTCTGTTTTCTTCCGTTGCCTGTTAAAACTGGTTTCCGAGTTCAAATTAATGGATACTTTGAGGTTTCTTCTAATCGTCGTGGCATTTGGTATGGTGATGACATGGACAGATCTGGAAAAATTCGTTCTATCTGGAACAGGCTTCTGCTGGAAGATGTTGTGGCGCCTAGTTTTGGAAAATTGCTGCTTAGCATGCGAAAAATCATGGGTTCAACTCGAGACTATTATTCTTTGTGGCCTATTGGTTCATTTGAAGAGCCATGGACTTTGTTAGTCGAGCATATTTACAGGAGCATCTGGGGTTCCCCCGTCTTATATTCAGAAGTTGAAGGTGGAAAGTGGATTTCCCCTGAAGAAGCGTTTATTTATGACATGGAAATTTCTGGAAGCAAGGAAATTTGTGATGTTCTTGTCCAGCTTGGAATGCCTATTGTTCCTTTGCCAAGTGATTTATTTGAGATGATCTTAAATAGCAAATCTGCTGGGCATCAAAAAGTTGTTACTCCTGATTCTGTTCGTCATTATTTGAGAGAGTGCAAATATTTAAGCATAATTGGCAGATCTGACAAGCTTGTGTTGTTGGAGTATTGCCTTGAGGACTTGATTGATACAGATGTTGGAGTTCATGCATCTCACCTGCCTTTGCTTCCATTGGCAGATGGTGATTTTGGATCATTGTCCAGAGCATCAGAAGGGTCCCCTTATTTTATTTGCAGTGAGATGGAATATGTGCTGCTTCAACAAATTCCGAATAGAATAATTGATAGGAGCATTCCAGCAAAGCTGCTAGGCAGACTAACATCTATAGCTAATGTATCAGGGGCAAACCTAGTGGTTTTTACTGTGAATGAGTTCATTCAATTATTTTCTGAACTTGTACCTGCAGAATGGAAATATAAGATGAGTGTTCTTTGGAATCCGGATTCGGATTCTACACATCCTAGCTCATCTTGGTTTTTGCTTTTTTGGCGTTATCTTTGTGAACAATGTCTAGAGTTATCTTTTTTTGGAGATTGGCCTATAATACCATCAGTAAATGGGCATCTGTATAGGCCTTCAAGGCCGAAAAAATTGTTGAATATTGATAAACTGTCTGAGAAATTGCAAATTGTGCTAGTTAAGATAGGATGCAATATACTGAACAACAGTTATTGCATTGGACACCCTGATTTGATTAAATATGTGCATGGTTCTGATGCTGTAGGCGTTCTGGATTCAATCTTTGGAGTTTCTTCTAATGATAGTATTACGCAGCTTCTTCAGTGTCTGGAAGGAAATGAAAGAGATGAGCTTCGTCAATTTCTTCTAAGTCCCGCATGGTTTGTTGGAAAACAAATGGATGATTCTCACATTCAGAATAGCAAATGGCTTCCAATTTATAGAGTGTATGATGGGGAATCCACTGAAAAGTTCAAGTATTCTGATTTGGTAAACCCTCGTAAATTCTTACCCCCGTTGGGCTGCCCAGAGTGCTTGCTTTCTGGTGAGTTCCTCTTTAATTTTTCAAGCACTGAGGAAGAGTTGCTAACGAGGTATTATGGTATTGAAAGAATGAGGAAGACACAATTTTACAAGATGTATTTTTTGAATATGATAGAACAGTTGGAAACTGATGTTCGTAATAGGGTTATGCTTTCAGTTCTTCAGGAGTTACCGCAATTATGTTTGGAAGATGTGTCGTTCAGGGAAAACTTGAGAAATCTGGAATTTGTTCCAACTGTTAGTGGTAACCTGAAAAGCCCCACAATGCTATATGATCCAAGAAATGAGGAATTGTATGCTTTGCTTGAAGATTCTGATAGTTTTCCTTCTGGGATTTTCCAGGAATCAGGTATCTTAGACATGTTACAAGGATTGGGTCTTAAGACAACTGTATCGTTTGATGCAGTTGTACAAAGTGCCCGTCATGTGGAACACTTAATGCATGAAAATCAGGGAAGAGCTCATTCAAGAGGAAAGGTACTTCTTTCTTATTTGGAAGTGAATGCATCGAAATGGCTACCTGATGTACCAGAGGATGATCAAAGAACAGTGAATAGAATTTTCTTAAGAGCTTCAAATGTATTTAAATCCCATCGTTTCAAATCAGACATAGAAAAATTCTGGAATGAGATCAGGCTGATTTCATGGTGCCCAGTTCTTATCTCTCCTCCACACATGTCATTACCATGGCCCACAGTCTCATCGTTGGTTGCGCCTCCTAAGCTTGTTAGACCATACTTGGACTTATGGCTTGTTTCTGCAAGTATGCGGATATTGGATGGAGAATGCTCCTCATCAGCATTATCCTATCAACTTGGTTGGTCTAACCCTCCTGGAGGAAGTGTAATTGCTGCTCAGCTGCTTGAACTTGGGAAAAATAATGAGATGGTCTCCGATCCGATTCTTCGGCAGGAATTGGCATTGGCAATGCCGAAGATATATTCTATCTTGATGGCCTTGCTTGGTTCAGATGAAATTGACATTGTGAAGGCTATTCTAGAAGGTTGCCGGTGGATATGGGTAGGAGATGGATTTGCCACCTCAAATGAGGTCGTTCTCAATGGTCCTCTTCATTTGGCTCCCTACATACGTGTCATACCTGTTGATTTGGCTGCATTCAGTGACTTATTTTTGGAGCTAGGCATTCAGGAGCATTTGCGGCCCTCTGACTATGCAAATATATTATATAGGATGGCCTCTAAGAAGGGTGCTGTTCCTTTGGAGTCTCAGGAAATCAATGCTGCTACTTTTATTGCTCAGCACCTCGCTCAAGCTCACTTTTGTGAAGATCAAACAAATATATATCTGCCAGATGTATCAGGCAGACTCGTTAATGCAACAAATTTAGTCTACAATGATGCTCCCTGGTTGCTTGAGTCTGAAGGTTCTGACAAATTATTTGGTGGTGCAGCTATGTCTTTCGGTGCCAAACAAGCAGTTCATAAATTTGTTCATGGTAACATTTCTCATGATGTAGCTGAAAAGCTTGGGGTACGATCATTTCGGAGGATTTTGCTTGCAGAGAGTGCTGACTCAATGAATTTGAGTCTGTCTGGAGCCGCAGAAGCATTTGGGCAGCATGAAGCATTGACAACCAGACTTAGACATATACTTGAAATGTATGCTGATGGGCCTGCTGTTCTATTTGAGCTGGTACAAAATGCTGAGGATGCAGGGGCATCGAATGTGACATTTTTATTGGATAAATCTCATTATGGGACATCATCTCTTCTCTCCCCTGAAATGGAAGATTGGCAGGGCCCAGCTCTATATTGTTTCAATGACTCTGTTTTTAGCTCACAGGATCTTTTTGCTATTTCTCGGATCGGGCAGGAAAGTAAACTAGAGAAACCATTTTCCATTGGCAGGTTTGGTCTTGGGTTTAATTGTGTTTATCACTTCACCGATGTCCCAACTTTTGTTTCAGGAGAAAATATTGTCATGTTTGACCCTCATGCCTGCAATTTGCCTGGAATTTCTCCGACCCACCCTGGGCTCCGAATTAAATTTGTAGGCAGAAAAATTTTTGAACAGTTCCCTGATCAGTTTTCTCCATTTCTACAGTTTGGGTGTGATCTGCAACATCCGTTTCCTGGTACTCTCTTTCGTTTTGCCCTTAGGACTACTAATGCTGCCTCTAGAAGCCAAATAAAGAAAGAAGTGTATGCACCTGCTGATGTCTTATCACTCTTCTCTTCCTTTGCTGAGGTTGTTTCTGCAACTCTGCTATTTCTGCGCAATGTAAAGACTATATCCATTTTTGTTAAGGAAGGTCCTAATAGTGAAATGCAATTACTACACTCTGTTCGCAAGGATTGTGTTAATGAACCTGAAGTTGGCAAAAGTCCATTTCATCAAATTTTTAGTTCTATGTATGAGACCCATCGAGATAGATTGAGTATGGATCAGTTTCTTAACAAGTTAGGCAAATCCATCAATACGAATATTCCATGGAGGACTCAGAAGCTTTTGGTGTCTGAGAAGAACCTTTCAGGCAGTAGATCATGCTTGTGGTTAACTAGTGAGTGCTTAGGAAGTTCTCACAGGAAGGGTAAATTTGCAACCTTGGACAAAAAAATTTACAAGCTTGTTCCCTGGGTCTGTGTAGCAACACCTATTAACTCTGTTGAGGTTGAGAAAGGTTCGGGTGTGAGTGAGGAAAATTTGGATGCTTCTTATACTAGTATTGCTGATATTCTGCAGATCCTTCAAACTTCTACCAGAGTCAAATTTAATTTTGAGGGTCGTGCTTTTTGCTTCTTACCTCTACCAATTAGCACTGGACTTCCAGTTCACATAAATGCCTATTTTGAGTTGTCATCAAACCGAAGGGACATATGGTTTGGTGATGACATGGCAGGAGATGGGAAGATGCGTTCGGACTGGAACATGTACCTCCTTGAAGAAGTTGTTGCCCCTGCTTATGGGCATCTTCTTGAGACAGTGGCACTGGAATTTGGCCCAAGCGATTTATTCTTTTCCTTATGGCCTACAACGGGAGGTTTTGGACCTTGGATCTCACTGGTACAGAAACTTTACCAATTTGTCTCTGAGAGTGGTCTTCGGGTGTTATACACCAAATCCCGAGGAGGGCAGTGGATTTCAACAAAGCAAGCAATTTTTCCTGATCACAATTTTGACAAATCATGGGAACTTTCAGAAGCATTGTCTGTTGCTGGTTTACCTGTGGTTGATGTTCCAAAGGAGATTGTTGACAAATTTATGGAAATCTGTCCATCACTGCATTTCCTCACACCTCAGTTACTGAGAACACTTTTAATTCGGAGAAAACGGGAATTTAAGGAGAGACATGCAATTATCTTAACCCTTGAATACTGCTTGCTTGATCTTAGAAGTCCTGTTGTATCAAAAAGTTTCTATGGCTTACCCTTGATTCCACTTTCAAACGGCGCATTTACAAAACTAGACAAAAAAGGGGTGGGCGAACAAATTTATGTTACACAGGGAGATGGATATGGCCTTCTAAAGGATTCTGTCCCACATCAACTGGTAGATAGTGGGATTCCGGAGTATCTTTATAGTAAGTTGAGTTCACTAGCTGAAAGTGAAGATTTTAATATATCTTTTCTGACATGTCAACTGCTTGAAAATATGCTTACAAGACTAATTCCGGCTGAATGGCATTATGTTAAACAAGTGACTTGGTTCCCTGGCAGTCAAGGTCATCCCAGTTTGGAATGGGTAAGACTACTATGGAGCTATCTGAAATCATCTTGTGAAGATCTTTCATTGTTTTCCAACTGGCCAATTTTGCCAGTTGAAAACAATAATCTCATGCTGCTTGTTGAAAATTCTAATGTGATCAGAGATGGTGGGTGGAGTGAAAATATGTCAGCGTTGTTGCAAAGAGCAGGATGCCTCATACTGAGACGTGACATCCCAATTGAACATGCACAGTTAAAACTTTATGTGCACGAATCAACAGCAATGGGTGTTCTCAACGCACTGCTGGCAGTCACTGGTAAACTGGATGATGTTGAAGAGCTCTTTGGTGATGCTACTGATGGTGGACTGCATGAAATTAGAAGTTTTATTCTCCAGTCGAAGTGGTTCTCTGATGGTATAATGGACACCATGCATGTCCATATTATTAAGCAAATACCAATGTTTGAGTCGTTCAAGAGTAGAAAACTTGTATCTTTGAAATCTCTCAAATGGATCAAACCAGCATTTGCGCATGAATGCTTTTTGGATGATGACTTTGTGAAATTGGATTCTGAGAGAGAAAGAGTTATACTGGAGAAATATTTAGGCATCAAAGAACCATCGAGGTTGGATTTCTACAAAGATTATGTGCTCTGTCGCATGCCAGAGCTCATTTCCCTGGAGGGTTTTCCCTTAGGAATTTTAAGTGATATTAGATCCTTGACTGAGGAGGAAAACAATTGCAAAGCAGCATTCTCTGTAATTCCTTTTGTTCAGTCATCTGATGGAGCTTGGAGGGAGCCATTCAGGTAAATTTCCTGATTTGAATACTAATGGTCAATTTTATTTATTTTATTTTGTAAATATTATATTTTTTCTAAGAATGATAAGTGATTACAAGGAATTGAAGTTGTACTCCCATCAATTTTATGGTTGCAAATATTTCTGTTGTGGGATGAGAGATCACCATCATTCCTTACAACCAAACCCCTTAACCAAGCAACCCCAAGTTGTGTGAGACGTGTCTTATGACAATGTCCTGAAAGAAAGAAAGAGAGATTATATCCGAACAATAGCAGCTGATAAAGCCAAGTTCTCTTGTTTCTGGGAATGAATAACTTTAATCGTTGTCTTGGTGGCCATCTGTGATTTGAGTGCTTTCTGGATTTGAAAGTAAAAAGAACATCCTACTTTTGTTGGCTGATTCTTGTTATAAAGTCTCTGAATTTGAAAATTTTGTTATATATTAGAACAGGAGAAATCGTAGTTGCATGTAGTAAAATAACGAACTAGGTTGTGGCAGAGGGAAGAAAGGCATCACTGATCTGCACAGAAAAGCTTATGTGTGGTCATTCTTTTACTAAGTTACTGATACATCTGTGCTCGTAATGATTCTAATTTGCATTATCACAGGCTTTATGACCCTCGTGTTCCGGAACTAAAACTGTTTCTCCATAATGGAGCCTTCTTCCCCTCCGAGAACTTTTCTGACCCTGAAATTCTGGATGTTTTAGTTGCCCTTGGCCTTAGACAAACCTTGGGTATTGCTGGTTTGCTGGATTGTGGCAGGTCTGTCTCAATGTTGTATGAATCACGAGACTCTGAAGCATTCATACTTGCAAGGAGTCTGCTTTGTTGTTTAAATGAGCTATCATTGAAGCTGTCCTCGGCAGAAGAGAGTGAACATTTTGCTGATGCTACAGAATCTCAGGATGATGCATTTGCTGCTACAGAATCTCAGGATGATGCATTTGCTGGAGATGAAGAACAGAAGTTGTCTGTTAATGGTTCCCTGGGCCTCTTGTCAAATGCTTTGAATGTTCAGTCAGTGGTTAACAACATTGTTGATGATATGAGTAGAGAAGACTTTTGGTCAGATCTACGGTGTATCAGCTGGTGTCCGGTGTACTCTGATCCACCAGTTGATGGTCTTCCATGGTTAGGCTCAGCTGATTCCATAGCAGCACCAGTTGCAACAAGACCCAAATCACAGATGTGGATGGTTTCATCGAAGTTGCATATATTAGATGGTGAATGTTCTGAGTACCTTCAATACAAGCTTGGTTGGGTGGATCCTTTGCCTGTGGGTATCTTGTCTGCCCAATTGGTGGGGTTATCTAATAGCTATAATGAGATCAGGTTGCATTATGATGCTGAACTGAGAAAGCAAATACCATTGATTTATTCACAGTTGCAGAATTATGTTAAGACTGGCGACATGACAGTTCTTAGATCTTCCTTATATGGTGTTAAATGGGTTTGGATTGGAGACGATTTTGTGGCCCCAGATGTGCTTGCATTTGATTCACCTGTGAAATATAGTCCCTATATTTATGTGGTACCATCTGAACTATCAATATTTCAGGATTTGCTTCTGGCATTGGGAGTTAGACATAATTTTGAGGTTGCTGACTATATTGATGTTCTTAAACGGTTGAAACATGATGTAAAGGGTGGGGCTCTTTCAACTGATCAGTTGAATTTCGTCCAATGTGTCCTAGAGACAATTGCAGATAACTACTTGGAAGGGTCAGGACTTGAAAATCCCAATACGCTTCTGATTCCAGATTTTACTGGAGTGCTCTTAGGCGCAGCAGATCTTGTGTATAATGATGCACCATGGATGGAAACCAATTCTGTTGTTGGTAAACGTTTTGTGCATTCCTCAATCAGCTATGATCTGGCCAATAAATTGGGAATCCAATCACTTCGGTCCCTTTCTCTTGTCAGCAAAGAGTTGACAAAAGATTTCCCGTGCATGGATTATAGCAAAATATGTGAGTTACTGGTATCACATGGCAGTGAGGAGTTTCTTCTGTTGGATTTGTTGGAATTGGCTGATTGCTGCAAAGCCAAAAAGCTTCACATTATCTTTGACAAGAGGGAACATTCACGTCAGTCTCTGTTGCAGAACAACCTTGGTAATCATTTGGAGATTTGTACTTTGACATAGCTATATTATTATATGTAGAAAGGACAATAAGTTTAGCATATCATTTCTTAAGTCTACGCTGATTTAGTGATATGCAAACTGGATTTGTAAGGTTCTAGGAAATGCCAGTGTTTATGGTTCTTTGTATATTTTACATCTATTGTCTTTGTGGCTGGTTTGATTATGAGCTCTAGATTTTACTTGTTATGGCTTTCTCTCAACTTGTGTCAATGCCCATAACTACTTTTTTCAACCTATGCAGCTGAATTTCAAGGGCCTGCCTTGGTGGCAGTCTTGGAGGGAGCCAGCTTAAGTGGAGATGAATTAGCTAGTCTCCAGTTTCTTCCACCGTGGAGTCTGAGGGGTGATACTATAAACTACGGCTTGGGATTGCTTAGTGCTTTCTCCATCAGTGATCTGCCATCAGTTATATCCGATGGCTACTTGTATATCTTTGATCCTCAGGGTGTTGCATTTGCCACATCTGCAACACACTCACCTTCTGCTAAAGTTTTTCCCCTAAGAGGTATGCTTGGATGGGAACTAGTTGTGTTACTATGCTTGCTCTTTTGCTTCACAAATATCATTTGCATCATTTAGTTGATGAGATGGCCATTGTGAAAAATCCAGTAATTATCATGAATCGTGATATGATACGGTAAAATTAATAGCTTTTTGGTGCTTCTATTGCTTTAGTTCATTTTCGATTAATTTCGGTTATTTTTTCTGTTGATAACTTCGAAGTTCATTTTCCATATAGTTAAATAATTCTAAGTTCAGTTTTGTATGCATTCAAAAGATAGTTTTGAGAACTATTTTATGGGTGGAAGAAGATAAACTGCTTTTGTTCTATTCCCATTTCAATACTAGCGATCTGATACACCATAAAGGTTTAAACTACTCCTTTATTTTAGCTTTTTTCTCTTATACTCAATAATGAAGATTTACAAAGAAAGTAGTTAATGGCTTCACACAATCATTGAAAGCACTTGAATGTTTGATTCTTGCAAGTTGCATTGATCATCTGAGGTAAAATATATAATTGGTTGCATTTAGAAGGGCAGGACACGTGGAGATCTCTGTTTATCATGTGTGAGCTTATCACTGGTCTTCAAAGTCACTTCCTTAATACACATATGCATGTGCATTGCTTAAGCAATTTCAGTTTGCAATGAATTCCATACTTCTGTTGCATTAGCTGCTGTAGCCATATGATGCAACGGCACTCTGAAATGGCCCTAGGAATTTCTGATTGCCTAGATTATGGGTAGGAGTCACGCTGATGGGATACTAGTTGGACAATGGAAGTTTAGTCTGAAACTTTGATTGTGTCTGAACTTGTTTAAATATGCACATTCCAAAATGGTGAAATTTTTATTGCACCATGATCATGCTTTGTCATTAAGTTTTAGCACTTGCCATGTCAGTGTTCATGTTGTAATTTGTGATTTGTATCTCTACTTTAATTGAAATCCATATCAGTAAAGTGAGCTTCTTCAAATCATCAGCTACTAAACTCGCCTTTTGGAGCTCAATGCTCTATGCGGCGACTGATTTATTCATTTATTTTCTCAAGTTTCATCTTAATAGTAACTTGACGGTTGTCTACTAAGCTTAAATACATTGAAACTGTGCAAGTGATGATTATGTCCACATTTAACTGATTTAACATCCACACTTACTCCTAAAGATGAGCATGGGAAAAATTGCTGGTGGTTACTTGACAGATTCTATGCTGATCATGTATTTTTCTCCAGCAATTTATTTTAATTTTTTTTATTGCTGTATAAAAGGGTTTCTTTCTGATATTACTAACCTTTGTTGTATAATGGTTGGACATAATTTGATTTGATTTCAACAGAACTTTGGAGCACTAAATGTGAGAAATAATTGTTTTAAGGGTCTTATTGCTGTATATCTGTCTTCTGTGCTGACAGAGATCACACTAATATTCCCTTCCTCTATTTCAGGTACACAATTGACTGAGCGATTTGGTGATCAGTTCAGTCCAATGATGATTGATGAAAATATGCCATGGTCATCAGCTGATTCCACTGTCATACGCCTGCCTCTTTCATCAAAAAGAATGGAAGATGGAGCTCAGTTTGGTTGGATGAGGATGAAATTGATATTTGACAAGTTCATGGAGCATGCTTCTAAATTGACACTATTTTTGAAGTCAATTTTGCAGGTAATTTTGATTTTGATGATAAAGTGGAATGACTGATCCATCAGCTAATGAGGATGGTTTGAAGATCTGAAAACAGTTTAAGAAAATGTGTCTGAGCAACTAATCTATCTGAAGTTCATCAGATAAAAGTTTTCAACATTATTTGCTATGTGAAGTCAAGGGTATTTAAATGAAAATGATGGCAGTAGAAAATGCTGTCATCATGCATTTGATTTGGTTTAAGGAGTATCAACAAATGGTTATTCAGGTCCTGAATCTAAAAAAATGGTAGATTTTTATAACCTGGATTTGATGGTAAAATAGTCAACAAAAAAAAGGCAAATCTTTTGTCCAATTTAGAACTGAGTTAAGTCCCATCCAATCATGTCTACACGGACTCTGTGAATTATATATGTGTAGGTCTATCGAGGCACTGCTTGTACCTTGTACGTAAAGCTTAGGCGTATCTCATTACATTTAGGAGTACAGTAATACCGATACATGGATAAGCTGTGTGAAGCATTTCTTATTTCTCTTTTGAGCTGTGTCAAGTCATCATCTTAGCTACTTGAATCAACACTAAACTGAAAGACTTGATGGATCAGAGGTAAAAAAGGTTTAGCAGTCCTTCAGGTAGAAAAATGAAGTTTGGAAAGGAATTATTGAACTTTAAGTCAAGTAAATGCTAAACTATTATGATTGTGTGGTCGCTGACTGAATTTCTCTTTCATCTGCAAATTAATTTTTCTTGCTCTTACTGAAAATCCCAATTGTTGGAATCTGTGAATTTCTGATGGAGACTGGTATAGAAGTGTAGGATGAGATTTTGAAGGCAATTTTGTACCAGGAATTACCACATTTAGAAAAAGAACCACTTTTATTTTAGCTGTTGATCCGGTTTCTCAGATTCGGAGTGTTTAGGTTCGTACCCAATTAGTTGGGTGGTCCAATATTTTTTACCCAATACCAGACCTTTATGGTGGGAAGTTGGTTGGATATCTGAGTGTCACCTATCAGATGCCTGGGTGTTTTCAGGTCAGACCTCTAGTTAAAGCCCTGAAGATTTCAATCTTCTGCTCTTTCTTCCCTGCATCTGCAAACTGCTTCGCCTTCTTTCTTTTGTTTTTTCACTCTCTCTCCGTTCTTTAATTTTCTTTCTTTTTTATGAGAGACAAAAATTTATTAATAAAATTTCGAATGAGTACAAATGGATGTGGAATCCCTAGAACAGACTATTCTATACATATATATATCATTAATTTTTATTTTTGGTTCCACCTCTTCTTTTGATCTCCAAGTTCCCACCTTCTCTCGTATTATGTAATCTTTACTCATCTATGCTTCAATTGCATTAGGAGAGAGTTTTAGAAAATGAGCAAATGCATATCTCTTTGGGGGGGGGGGGGTGCAGAAGGTAGGGTTCGTATGATGCTGGTCTAATTTGGGTTGGTTTCTTTGTTAAAAGATAAAAAAATAAAAAAATTTAAAAAATAATGTCACAGGAAAAATGAAGAAAATACTAGAAGGGGCTAGAGCATTCTTTCCTCTTCACTGGAAAGATCCCATAAAAATTTCTTATACATTTTTCAATCAGTTTTTTTTTTTTTTTTTTTTTTAAATTTTTATCTTGAATGTATTAGTGCGTACTATTATAAATCCTGCAAATCCTTTATGTGATGAATTTGTTTGTTAGTATAACAAAAATAGATAGAGTATTGAGACACATTTTCTGTTTGTTGTCGAATTAAAAAAAGAAGAAGATTATTACTTAATTATAAAGGGCTCATTAAGTCTGGTATATACAGCAAATATACTCACAAACTTCAATAACTAATTGAAACTTCAATTATTGATAAATGACATCTATGGCAAAGCTAGTTCAACCATTAGAGTAGTGAAATGATTAATTGTTTTAATGGGAAATTAAGTGTTGTAGTTAAGTTAGTGTAGTGTGTTCAAAAAAAAAAAAAAAAAAAAGAGAGAGAGAGAGAGAGAGAGAGCAGATAATTAGCTTATAAGGAATTTTTGCTGCATTCAGGTATAATTTGAAATTGAACGTTCAGCCATTTTTTTTGTATTATTCACCAATTATATTTTTCTGCTTTTCAGAAAAAAATGTGAGAAATTCTGTTGCAAAAAACTAGAAACAGTGAATAGATAAAATGTTGCATGTAAAGATTGAATTCATGGATAGATTTTATGTTTCATTTATATGTACACACTATTTAGTGGGAGTGGTGTGGTACCAACTATCACAGTGATGCTTAATCACTTACGTACAAACAAATATTGTATCCCCTATCCCATTTAATTACACCTGCAAAAGAACTTGCAACCAAATATTGCAATTTTATGTCAGAAAAAACTAGCTTCCGTATAAAGAATACAGAGAATGTTATGGCTTTTGTCAGCACAAGTTTTTGTTTGAAAAATGCAACTTTTAAAATCAATGCAATCTGAAGCGGTATTGTTGCCATGACAGATAGTAAATGTACTTTCTATGCTAGATTATCATTTTAATAAGTTAAAACCCTTGTGTAATTCCTTCTCTCTTAATATGTTGCTTTCTGTGAAAACCCTGTTAAGCTTAACTTTGAGAAATAATCTTGTTGTAATCCTATTGTTTGTTATCACATTACATGAGGAAGAATGTAGCAGGAATATGATTTATAAATAGTCTTCTCGAGTTAAAATATACTATTTGGGAATTTGATTGTTGGGCAATGTAGAGGTAGCAAATTACAGTTGAACATTAGTTATAAGTAAAATTTTAAATCATTTGTACATGAGAATAGTTATTGGTGCTTTGCTTGTTAGTTATTCTGCAATTTTATCATATATATATATATATTTTATTGTGAACGTTCCAAACCGGTTTTTAAGAACAAAGCTGAAAAACTATCATTATTTGTGTATCTGTTGGAATTTCATTTTAATATAACTTTGACTATCATCTCAGAGTTCATTCATGGAGGTAAAATTTTCTTTCAGCTGTGCAAGATATGTCAATTGTGCTATTTGCCTATAATTTCCTTTGAGATGTCAGCTTTCCATAAGAAAAATGCATTTTGACATAATTGGTTCAATACAGTCTTGTGCTTTTCACTCTACTTTTTGGAATATGAAAAATCTAAATAATCAGCTATAAGGTATGAGCATTGAATGCTTAAGAAAAAAAAAAAGATGAGCATGGAAATTTCAAATTTCTTAATGGCAAAAACATGCCCTTTAGTTGTTTAACTAGAGGTGTATGTAGAGGAACTTCATTGCTGCAAAAAGTCAATTGTTAAGTTGGGTTTGGATACAATTTCTATTAATGCTTGATCATTGTTAATTTAGGTTCGAATACAATTGTTAGCAATGCTTGATCAATACTTAACTGAAAAATGATTGTCTCAAACATCTGAAAATAATTTACCAGAAAGATAGTTTACTCTAAGCATATGACATGGGGTTCAGTGTTAACTTTTAACAACGAGAGCAGAAGAACATATTTGGTATTGATTGCTAATTAATGCTCTTAAACAGGTATCTTTGTCAACATGGGAGGATGGAAGCCTACAACCATGCCTTGATTACTCAATTGATATTGATCCTTTGTCTGCTGTTGTTAGAAATCCCTTTTCAGAAAAGAAGTGGAAGAAATTCCAACTGTCAAGCATGTTTGGGAGCTCTACTGCTGCAATCAAATTGCATGTTCTAGATTTGAACTTGAATCAAGGGGGAGCTAGAATTGTTGATCGATGGCTCGTTGTGCTCGGCATGGGTTCTGGTCAAACAAGAAATATGGCACTTGATAGGTATGTCGTGAAATGAACAAGAAATTAGAGAATGTGCTTATTCCATCTATTTTGCTACTTATGTGGTAGCAAGAAACAAGATTTCTTGACAAGTGTGCGAAGAAGCGGAGCAAGGCAGTTAGTGTGACCTTTGATGGTTATGTGAGTGGTTGCATGTTGGCCTACCTGATTCGCAATAAGACTATTGGGCCTTCATTTTTGTTACTAATATTGAGTTTTAGTGTGATTCTAGGTCTAAGACCTGTTACCATGAATATAGCTTGTCATGGGAGCTTATGATCTAGTCATCCATGGAAATGAGAGAACGTCTCTTTTAACATCATTTACTGCTCTTACCCTTCACTTTGTTGCAGGGATTCTTGCCTGCCTTATTTCTATTACCTTAACCATGTTGTTGGTGTTATCAGAAAGGCACAGCTCCATTAGGCCTCTCGTTTCTTTTGTCATATCATACATTTATATTGCTAATTGTCTATCATATAAAAAGTGAAGTTGTTTTCGACTCATTTTACCCTATTATTAGGGTTATTCTCTTCAAGATATCTGTTGCTAGCCTAACTAGCCTGGGATTCTGTCCTGTGTCTTAGTATGTGTGTGTCACGTAATATCTAAATGTTACTTTTAGGAGGGGAATATAATGAAAATTGTCAGGAGGATAAACTAGTAAATGGAGGTAAAGGCCATCTGGATGTGAGTCCTCTCCTTTGAATTAATCTAGCGCTACATATGAGTAAAAAGTGGGAAAAAAAAATTTGTTTGCCCAAAACCAAGGAATTTAAATCCTGCTAAAACATTTCTGGAAACCTGTCCCATGAATGTCTGTCTTACAAGCCGAATTATGTAGAATATAGATGTACTCCGAGCTGGTTGATGTTTCAAATGTTATGGATCTGCCCTCTAGATTAAATTTCTCTCTCAATATTTTATGTCACTAAACTGATAATATTTGGTACATGCAGGCGGTATCTTGCCTACAACCTTACACCTGTTGCTGGAGTTGCTGCACACATATCACGAAATGGCCATCCTGCTGATAATCATCCATCAAACACCATCATGTCCCCTCTTCCTCTATCAAGCAATTTAAGTCTACCAGTAACAGTGGTGGGGTCTTTCCTTG
Source organism: Caryopteris x clandonensis (assembly GCA_028749325.2). NCBI lineage: Eukaryota > Viridiplantae > Streptophyta > Magnoliopsida > Lamiales > Lamiaceae > Caryopteris > Caryopteris x clandonensis. The sequence continues at coordinate 9,091,191 of JAPYKT020000006.1, read as the reverse complement.
TGCGCCATAATCGGGGTCGCTATTTATTCAGGTGCCAAGACAGTGAAGCAGAATTGGAGGTACAATCTGATGCTGGAAGTCAGTTGATTGAAGCTTGGAACAGAGAGTTGATGTCTTGTGTTCGTGACTCTTATATTAAATTGATACTCGAGATGCAAAAGTTACGGAGAGACCCATTGACCTCTGTTCTTGAACCAAATTTAGGCCATTCTGTGAGCTCAATTTTGAATTCATACAGGGATGAAATATATACCTTTTGGCCTAGGTCGTACCAGAATGTTTTGTTCAAGCAACCTACAGATGGTGAAGATTCCACTTACATGAAGCCTCTTAAGGCAGACTGGGTATGTCTAATTGAAGAAGTCATTAGGCCGTTGTATACGCGCCTTGTTGAGCTTCCTGTTTGGCAGCTATATTCCGGAAATTTGGTTAAGGCCGCGGATGGTATGTTTCTTTCACAACCGGGAAATGGGGTGGGTGATAACTTGCTTCCTGCCACTGTTTGTGCCTTTGTTAAGGAGCATTATCCTGTTTTTTCTGTCCCGTGGGAACTGGTGACGGAAATTCAGGCTGTGGGCATTGCAGTTAGAGAAATTAAACCTAAGATGGTCCGGGACCTTCTTCGGGCATCCTCACCATCTATTGGTAGTTGGTCAATTGACACCTACATAGATGTACTTGAATACTGCTTATCTGATATTCAACTTGTGGAGTCATCTGAGTCCAAGGAACTTCATGCATCAAGGGACTTAAATAATCCTGATTTTGGTTCTTTAAGCAAGAAAGACTATAACAGTTCCTTTGCTGTATCAGGCACCTATGCACGCAGGCATGGGGTTTTACCCCCAACTTCAGGTAATTCTGGAGGAGATGCAATTGAAATGATGACAAGCTTAGGGAGGGCTTTATTTGATTTTGGTCGTGGAGTTGTGGGAGATATAGGCCGGGCAGGAGGTTCTTCGTCTCACAGGCACCCTTTGACAGGAATTACCAGCTATGGGCCTTATGGCTTCAGTACAAGTGAGGAAGAGAGGCTTTTCTATATATCCTCTGAAATCAGAGGCCTACCATGTCCAACTGCAAAAAACAATCTGATCAAATTGGGGTTTACTGATGTTTGGATTGGAAGCAAAGAGGAACAATCTTTAATTACTTCTTTAGCTGGAAAATTCATTCATCCAGAAGTGCTGGATAGACCAGTCCTGCAAAATATTTTTTCAAACTTCTCTATTCAGTCATTCTTGAAAGTCCAAGCTTTCTCCCTTCGCTTGCTTGCTGGCCACATGAGATCCATTTTTCATGAAAACTGGGTAACTCATGTAATTGACTCAAAAAATGCTCCTTGGTTTTCATGGGAGCAATCTGCAAGTTCTGGTAGTGAAGCTGGTCCTTCTCCTGAGTGGATTAGACTTTTCTGGAAGATCTTCAGTGGCTCATCAGAAGACATCTCTTTGTTCTCCGATTGGCCCCTTATTCCTGCTTTTCTTGGTCGCCCAATCTTATGTCGTGTGAGGGAACGTCACCTTGTCTTTGTTCCTCCGCCCACTAGTTCTAATGTTATATCTGAAGTAGGTGTATCTGAAGTTAGTCAAGCTGAATTTTCTTCCAGGCATCATGAAGTTCAAGCATATTTGTTGTCATATAAATTTATAGAAGAAAATTATCCTTGGTTGTTTTCACTCCTGAATCAACACAATATTCCTATTTTTGATGTTAATTACTTGGATTGTGCTACTTCGTCGAAGTGTTTGCCAGCAGATGGACAGTCATTAGGGCAGATTATAGCATCCAAGTTGGTAGCAGCTAAACAAGCTGGATATTTTCCTGAACTTACATCCTTTCCAGCTTCAGACCGAGATGAGCTCTTCAGGTTATTTGCTTCTGATTTCTCTTCTAGTAGTACTAGTTATGGAAGGGAAGAGCTTGAAGTTCTACGTGGTCTTCCTATTTATAGAACAGTTCTTGGGACATATACCCAGTTGGAAAGCCAGGATCTGTGCATGATCTCCTCAAACACATTTCTCAAGCCATCTGATGATCGGTGTCTTTCTCACTCTACCAATCCTGTTGAGAGTTCTTTACTTAGAGCTCTTGGAATCCCTGAATTGGATGATCGCCAGATTCTTGTGAAGTTTGGCTTGCCTAGATTTGAACATAAACCTCGGGTTGAGCAGGAAGATATCTTGATATTTTTGTATACAAACTGGAAGGATCTTCAATCAGATTCATCTATAATGGAGGTGCTTAAAGTTACTAATTTTGTGAAAACAGCTGATGAAGAGTCTGAAAACCTCTATAAACCCCAAGATCTATTTGACCCTGGTGATGCTTTATTGACATCTGTATTTTCTGGTGTGAGGAAGAAATTCCCAGCAGAGAGATTCATTTCTGATGGATGGCTTCAGATTTTGCGGAAAGTGGGTCTCCGAACTTCCGCTGAAGCAGATGTTATTCTGGAATGTGCAAAGAGAGTGGAGTATCTTGGAGGTGAATGTATGAAGCAGGTAGAAGTTCTTGATGAACTTAATGTTTGGAATTCAAAGAACAAAGTATCTTTTGAGATATGGGTGTTGGCTGAAACTTTGGTCAAAACAATTTTCTCTAATTTTGCTGTACTTTATGGAAACAACTTCTGCAATCACCTTGGCAAGATTGTTTGTGTTCCAGCTGAAAAGGGATTTCCAAATATAGGTGGCAAAAGAAGTGGGAATAGAGTGCTTTGTTCCTATTCTGAAGCTATAATGATGAAGGATTGGCCTCTCGCTTGGAGTTGTGCTCCGATTCTTTCAATACAGAGTGTTGTGCCCCCTGACTATGCTTGGGGACCACTACATTTGTCAAGTCCTCCAGCCTTTTCAACTGTACTTAAGCACCTTCAGGTATGGTTACATCATGATAGTGTTTTGGAGCTTTTAACACACTTTAAATGACATTTTCTAAGCAAATTCTACAGGTTATTGGAAGAAATGGTGGTGAGGACACTCTTGCTCATTGGCCTGCTTTATCGGGTATTAAGACAATTGATGAAGCTTCTGTTGAGGTGATGAAGTATCTGGAGAAAGTATGGAGCTCCCTCTCTTCTTCAGGTAACTGATCCTTCCAAGTAGATGTTCATAAGTCAAAAGTGGCTGACAAGCCTCATTATCAAGTATGTAGGTGTTTGTGTGTGACGTGCAAGAGTAATCTCCTGTTCTTTGTTTTTAACTAATTTACTTTGAAGCAATCTTGTCCAGTTTTTAATTTAGGTTCATCTCAGAGAATTAACTTCATAAAATTTTACTGTTGTGCCTTAAAATTTCTTAGACATTTTAGAATATTGTTCATTAATATGAGTTGAGATACTTAATGATTTTCCCTTTCGTTACTGGAGAAAACCTTGTCTACCATAAAAAGAGATGGCAACACTTTATGATATTTATTCTTGGGTACATGATACAATCTACTTTGAACATATTCTACAACTATTTTATGGTTTAATTTGTCTGTCCGATTATCGTTGCTGTCTCAAGTACTTTAATATGTGACCTAGAAATTCTAATTTACATTTTCGATTTGTTTGTCCTTCAAATATAAAGGAGAACGAAATTGCACGAACAGTAGAGTATTTTCCCTAGGATTTTGTTTGTGTATGGCATCTAATGCTCATAATGTGCAACAGCTTTTTTTTTTCCTTTATCTATATTATAAAATACAAAATAGAAGGAAATACTAATATGTTATTGCATCTCAGAGGTTTCTTTCTTTATGATAATATTCTTAGCATCCAACAGCCCGGTGCTTGATGTTCACTGAAGCTCATTCAAGCTACGGTGATTATGAGTTGCACATTTACAAATTACTGAACAACTTTGTTTCTTGGTCTGGAGAACAAACAAGCCTTTAGTCTGCTATCATAAAAAGATGCTGTCCATGAGTTGAATACAATAAATCTTTAGGAGATATCTAAAGATTTCATTTTCCTCCCACCTATTTCTTTCTTTGTATATATTCCTTCTGTTCCCGTCCCCCACATATGTACTAAAAAAAAAAAAAACTAAGAGAATTCTTTTTCGGCCCATCATTCCGCTTCTTATGTTGTCTGCATTAAAATCTTTTTCTCCTCTTGGTTCAGTGTATTGATCACTAGTTTTGGACACCAATGCTTGTTAGTTTTTGTTCAGAACTGGAACTAGTTTATTACGTTTTCCCAAGTTACATGTCAAGATGGGTAGAAGCAGCTTTAGCAGCACATTGATACTCATTTCGTGACCTTGTTACAATTGGAGGTGGGATATTTTAACTAATATTGTTAGTTCCTAATCATGGGATAGATCACGTGTGCACTGTGTTTCTTTAGAAGAGATATATCCAATTTTAAGAAGAGAAATAAGTAGGTAAGAATCATAACAGCTGTTGTTTTTATTTGATAAGAAACATAAATTTTATAAAATTAAAATAAAGATATATACAAGGGAATTATGGATGAGAAATCCCTTACAAAGAGATCCTACAGACTAGTACAATTCACCAATCTCGATAAATATCCGAATTAGAGAACGATTTAAAATCTTTATGGGTTGAAACCTAACAAGCGACCCTAAAGGTAATCATATCCCAAACCCCATCTAAGGATTCCTCAGCATCTTCAAACACCCTCTTACTTCTTTCTAAACATAAAGACCAACACAAGGCATGAGTAATGACTCCCCAAAGCACTTGGTCTTTCTTGTGTGATGTTCAAGGTTACTTAATAGTATCGAAAGATAAACTCCATCCAGTTTGTTTGTTTTCGAACACTGATTTCATTAGTAGAACACATTGCCATAGGAAATGTAGCATTATTACTTTCATTAGCATTATTACTTTCATTGTAGGAGTATGATGAACAGATAAGTGGTGCCAACTGACTTTACCATGTGAAATAATTTGATGTTTGGCTGAGTAAAATGTTTAGGCTTGAGTTTTTTTGGACTATCAATTATTATTATTTCTTTTGCACTAGTGTGCTTTCTTGCATTCTATTTTAATTTTTTCCTGTAATCATTATAACTTCATGACAGACATCGTAAAGCTGCAGCAACTGGCTTTCTTGCCAGCTGCAAATGGTACTCGTTTGGTGACAGCAAGCTCTCTTTTTGCTCGTTTGACTATAAATCTGTCTCCATTTGCATTCGAGCTCCCTTCTACGTATCTCCCTTTTGTGAGGATTCTCCGAGACTTGGGCCTCCAGGATGCACTATCTGTTGCTTCTGCAAGAAAACTTCTTTCAGATCTTCAAAAAGTTTGCGGCTATCAGCGTCTGAATCCAAATGAATTCCGTGCTGCAGTTGAAATTTTACATTTCATCTGCGATGAGAAGAACAGTCCAGACATCTCTAACTGGGATTCTGAAGCAATTGTTCCTGATGATGGGTGCAGGCTTGTCCATGCAAAATCATGTGTATATATTGATTCTCGTGGTTTGCATTATGTCAAGCATATTGATACTTCCAAGCTAAGGTTTGTTCACCAGGATCTTCCAGAGCGAGTGTGTCAGACCCTTGGTATCAGAAAGCTCTCAGATGTTGTGAAAGAGGTACTCTTAGCACCTTGAAGGCTTTTGACATAATATCTTTGTTAAAAAACTATATATTTCACCTTACGATATTGGATACTCACCTCTCTGTAGGAACTGGATAACAGTGAAGACTTATGCATGTTGGAGTGTATTGGTTCTGTTTCACTTGTTACCGTCAGACAAAAGTTACAGAGTGAATCGTTCCAAGTGGCAGTGTGGAGAACACTGACTTCTGTGGTTAGTATCAGTCCTGGATTTGGTACGCCAGTCCTGGAGAAGGTCCAAAAATCATTGGAATCTATTGCAGAAAGATTGAAGTTTGTCAAATGCATATTCACTTGTTTCTTGTTGCTTCCAAAGTCTGTGAACATTACCCTTGTTTCGAATAATTCCATTCTTCCTGAGTGGGAGAGCAAATCCCAACATAGGGCCCTTTACTTCATAGATAAGTTAAAAACACATGTCTTGATTTCTGAACCACCAAAATATATATCAGTAACTGATGTAATTGCTGCAGTGATTAGTCACGTCCTGGACTCACCAGTTCCGTTACCAATTGGATCTTTGTTTCTTTGTCCTGAATATTCTGAGGCTGCACTACTTGATGTCCTGAAACTTTGTTTTCATACAAGAGGCACAGAGTTTGGCGGTGGAATTGAATCTTCGTTGGGTAAAGAGATCCTGCCCCAAGATGCTTCTCAAGTGCAGTTCCACCCTCTAAGACCTTTCTACAAGGGAGAGATAGTGGCCTGGAGATCCTTGAATGGAGAAAGATTGAAGTATGGTAGGGTTCCAGAGAATGTTAAGCCGTCAGCAGGACAAGCACTTTACAGATTTATGCTGGAAACTTCACCTGGGACAACTGAGCCACTTCTTTCCTCAAACATTTTCTCTTTCAAGAGTATTTCTTATAGTGGTGAAGATTCATCATTTATCATACAGGAGGAAGATAGCATGGTGCATGAGAACACAAGCTCTGGAGCTTCTGGAGGAGTTAGTTCAAGCTCCTCTCAGGTATTTATCTTGTCAACATGCTTTACATGAAACTTCCTGTGTGGCATGATAAGTTCTGCAATTGAAGTAGCTTGACATAGCTTGAAATTTGTGAGCTACTGTAAGTTCAACTAATTTGGTTTCGTTAGTGCGATTATAGAGCTCTGGTGTCGGTTATGTTTTAAAAGAGGTTGTGTGGTGGTGTGTGTGTACGATAAGTTGTAGTATTTATTATTTGAATCAAACAAATCTCACATGCGTCCCAACCCTCAAAAATAAAAGGCAAAGATTATCCTCAGTCCTGTTTTATGAAATTCATCTGATCACGATAAACATTTGCAGTCCAGAATGTACAGAGATTTTATGGATTGGAACTGTATCATCATGGAACTTCCTTTTTGCATGGCTAAATCATAAAATGCAACATATTACATGCTGTGTTAGAAAACAAAGTGACTGAAACTTGACTATGAGCTTTTCCGTCCAGTCACTCTGCTTCGGTTTTGTTTTTTGTTGGGTTTACGGAAATAAAAGAGGTTATAATACGTGTTTTTGAGTCCTTATTGTGTGTTGTCGAGAGGATGCTGTATACTCTCAAATTTAAGGACCTGTCAGTTATAATATGTTCTGAAATCCAGTTCATATTATATACTATACCTAAATTGGAAAATATGTTTGCAAATACATCTATTTGTTCCACAACACTTTTAACATGTGCAAAAGATCTCCAAGTCTTCTATTCCCAAAGAATTGAACTGAATATTGCATTTTATTGTGCTGAGTTGAGTATAACTTGGATTGGATGAGACTATTCAATTTATTATTAAAGGCTGATTCATGGCTTTTGAGTCATTGCGTGATGTTTGAAGTTCAGTGTAGACCATACTAAATGATAAGAATGGTATTATTCTGAGTTTCTCCTTTGTCACCTCTTACACACATAGTTTGTTATTTTTATTTCCACATATTAGCCAAACTTTGAAGATTTTGTTTCTGCGTTAAAGTCTATTAGCAACCAACAGCACAGATTTGTACTTTTTTGTGCGCCACATTGAGACATTAATTCAAAACTGAGATCACCAAAGGCTCATTAGAGAGGAAAAAGGCTCACTAAACAATTAAGTGTAGCTGTTTGCTTAACTAATTAGATATGAAGGGGATGGTAAAATTCCATTTTAAACTTGCTAAGATTGATCCTGGTAATCGTTTTGTATCATCTGGAGGTGTACAAGAGTATTCTCTCCCTTTCTTTAGCGAAACTTTCTTTTCATACTCACTATGGATTACTGGAGCCCAAATGGTGCTGCCAAGTAATTAGAGATCATTCAAATATTTACAGTACTTGTACCTAATCTAATAGAAAATTGATAAAACGTCAAAATGAGTTGATGTTTATTCTCATAGTGTTGGCATTTTGTATTTTGACATATTACTGCACCTTGATCAGTTTTGCTTCCAGCATTTCCTTTCGTCGAGTCTAATTGCTGTGCTTCTGTCAAGTTTCTAGTCTTCCATAAGCTTATATTATTTCCAACTGCCATGATTACTTTAGAAGCTCTTTTACAACTCAATCTTTCTCTGGGGATTTGCATTTTATGGGTATAGTTGCTAGTGAATACTAATACTGTAAATATGATTTATAGTAATTGAGAACCTTAGAAAGGCCGAAGTTAGGATGAGATGTATATGCTGCTATGTAAGTGGATGTTATCTATGAATAATACCTGAGTTATCTGCTATGGTTACTAGACCAGGATCTGGGTAACCGGACGATCTAGCTGAAAATCTATATTTAGGGGCTGGCTGTTGCCCTTGTTATTATTTCTAGAGTGACCTATGGTGACTAGAATTAGCTAAGCTTGTTGAAGGGAGCTTTGACCTTTGGACTCAATTAGAGAGAGACCAAATCTCTTAGAACAATATAACTTTCTGCTTGTTTTATTCATTGTTCATGGCTTGCTTAAATATAGATTACAAGGAAAACAAAATATGGAAAACTAGAATTAGGACAGCAAGGATCAAAGAAACTTGCCGTAAATTATTCTAATCTACGAGTGACAGAAAGTCATATCCTTCCTAAAAATAAGAATATTATAACTTCCCAAAAATCAAGATTTAATCCCCTTGATTGTGCCTGCCATATATCTTGCCCAAATTCCATCCATAACATTATCACTTTTTGTACTTGCAGCTGCAGCCATTGCAAGACCTCCAGTGTGGTCGAGTATCAGCATCAGAATTTGTCCAGGCGGTTCATGAGATGCTTTCTTCAGCTGGCATCAGTGTAGATGTAGAAAAGCAGTCGCTATTGCAAACAACGTTAACTCTGCAAGAACAACTGAAGGAATCCCAGGCTGCACTTTTGCTTGAACAGGTACTTATCTTTTGCTTAATATATGCAATATGAGGGTTATTGAACAGGTACTTATCTTTTCTGGCCACTTAACAATCATCAATATCATCATTTTTATAATTTTATAGTAATGGGATCTACCACTCTCAAGTATATTTTCTATTACCATCTTTATCTTCTTTACTTGTGGCCCACCCTTTCGACTCATCCTAATAAATTATTTTATTAATTACATATTAGAAACCCACTCCACCACTTCAACTCAGCCTAATAAATTATGAGTGAGTCTCTTGAGCATCGGGTGCACCATGCATCCGATCCACAACATTATTTGTTTAATTAAAAAGTATTACTTGTTTTCTTAAAAACTATTACTATTTTTTTCAAGGTAACAAATCAGTAGTAATACTTTTCAAGTAAACAAATAATACTTTTTGGTTAAACAAGTAGTACTCTACATCGGGTTGCATGGTGCACCCGATGTATATAAGTTTTTGCAATAAATTATTTTATTAATTTACATATTAGAAAACCACTCCACCACCATCAATTTTATCTAATGAATATATTGTTGTTCTCCAGGTCATTTCTGTTGCATCTCTTTTTTAATAGAAAACATATAACCAACAAACTTTGCTTCTAATTACTGCTATATCCCATATAATTATTGTTTATAACCCCCTAAATCTGACGTTTTCCTCGCCAAAGATGGCTGTACCATACACAGGAAACCCGACATCAGTGCATCTATTAATTGTTGTGCTAGTATGGTATTTCTTGTTGTGAATTTGAAATGGAGGTAAATTATATTCTTCTTTCAGAAGTATTTATACTCCGGATCTGATAAAAGATTAACCCAGAAGTTTCGTATCTGCTAATTTAGAATGAATCACTCATTGTGTTTCAAAAATCCTTTATATATAGTCATGAGGAAGTTCAAGAGGCCTTGTTTAAATCATGCCATGTTTGCTGGCAATAGAGTAAATAATAAGGCATGTAGCCTCATCCGAGTGAGATATTTTTGTATTTCACACTGCTGATAAATGTTATATCCCTATTCTTTAGAGTATGTAGTTAAAAACTTCCAAAAATTCTTCAGTAATTTAGCACCACTGATATTTTGATGGTGTTGGTAAACTTTTTTAAGGGGCTTTTAGGAATTTCTGTAGACAAGTCTTCATCATTACCAATCGAGACTCTTGTACTGATAAGTAGCATTACTGTGTGATGGGATAACATTAGTCATGCATATGAGTTAGTAAATTTTCTAGTATTCTGGTGTATTTTAAGTAGCCTTTAGCATTCGATTTGTGTCTGTTGCATGAACGGAATGGTGTATTTTCCTTCCTGCAGGAACTTTAGCATCTTTTTCCATTAAAATATAAGTACTTGGAAAAGATAACTTTGAGAAAGGGTGATTTGGTGGTAGTAATTTAATTCAATTGTGCATCTATGTTTATGTCCACAATTTTGCTGTCATTACATGTTATAAAGTTCTCGTAGTCTGCTCAGCTATGAATTTTTGTTTTCCACAAGCATGTTGTTGAGTTTACTAGATACCTCAAATTTTCCTATATTCATTTTTTTATTTGGTAAATTAGACTGCATCCTAATGGTATATTAGGATTGATGTTCATTTACATGTCATTGTGAACAGGAAAAGTCTGACATGTCTGCTAAAGAAGCTGATACAGCAAAAGCAGCATGGTCATGCCGAGTCTGTTTAAGTAATGAAGTCGATGTTACTTTAATTCCATGTGGTCATGTACTCTGTAGGAGATGCTCATCTGCAGTTTCAAGATGCCCATTCTGTCGGCTCCAAGTATCGAAAACCATGAGAATTTTTCGACCTTGACCACACATTAGCTAAATCAGGTTTTTGGGATAAAAGACTTCCTGGGGGATTCTTCAAATTTTCCTGGTGGGAAGTATTGTACATACAGAATGTTGTTTGTATTCTTTGCATATATGGAGATGGACGAAACAACTTGGGGGCTTCTTCTATTTTGTGGTATTGAGTTTTTGCAAGGTCTGATTTATGTTTTTACAGGAAAACTGACATGTTATACGAGGCCTGCATGTTAATTACGATTATACTGATTTAAAGAAAATTGAAAGTTCTGTTAATTTTTTGTTAGTTCCATTATGGACATCATCACTAGCATTGTGATTCCAGTATCCTTATACTTGGATATTTACTTTGTGATTCAATGGTAATTGTGTTGGAGATTTTGTATAAGGGGGGCCTTGGTTTTTGTATACAAGAAGTCGAAGAGGCAATGGAAGGGATACTTGGGATAAAGGATTTTGTAGATCAAATTCAAGTACCTGGAGTGGGTGTTGAGTGTCGCTATTAAAATTGTAATACTCAATTATTTTTACGCAATATTTATTTTTCTTGATTAATTTTATTTTATTGTACTTTATGTGGGCTTATTATTATTTCAATTAGAATTATTGGACCTTAAGATATTTTTCTCTAAGTCCAAATATATATATATATATATATATATATAAAATAGAACATGCTATATTTTTCTTATAATCTTATTTCTTATAATTTTTCTACTATTCTTCTAATGTAGCCTTGGCAGATAAGCACCTCTCGTAACCTTTGATGAACCCCTCATCACGTTTTCCTTCCTCCCTCGTGACAAGATGAATACAACAACAGCAATCAAAAGAGAAAGAAGGGGGCTGCTCCCTAATATCGAACTGCTATTGCAACAGCTTTAACTTTGATGCTGCGAGCATCCCGTAGCAGCACAAAGATAAAGGAGATACTGCACAACCGTGATTGCCTGATATGATTCAGGCGCACTCTTTATGTCGCTATTGCCGAACATCCGCTAACCACCGTTGCCTCACCAGCCTTAGTTTATTGGGGTCTTGTATGCCAGTATCTTCATTAATTTATGCAGATTGGAGAAGAAATTGATAGAGAGAGGAAGTTCTTGGAGAAGAGAAGGGGAGGAGGAAAAGGGGGAGAAGGAAACGTGGCTGAAGTAGAAAAGGATTTTTTTTCTTTAAATTCTTTCAACCCTAATATAACCATTATTCCCCAAATCCCTCCATCCATTACCAGAAACCCCCAAAGCAGCGCAATTCCCATTTTTTTTTCTTCTTTTTTTTTTTTTTTTTAGCATGTTCTTTATTTTTTTATTCTTTTAAGTCTATTAGACTTAGATATTAAGATTTTGTTTATTTACAATGTAGGCGAGGAGATTAGGCACATAAATTAGAAGTATATTACTTGCATGAAACTTTTCTTATATTACGAGAAGTCAGGTAAGAGGTGGGGTTTTTATACGATTTGTCAGTTTTAAAATTCTGTTTGTTTAAAGTACAATTTGATGGTTATATGTTTTGATATGTTGATACGGGATCATTAATTTGATCCACCATTATATGCTGGCCAAGCTTTGATACGAAATATTACGTTTGATACGGATGTTACATTATGCTATGCCTGACACGTTCATGTTACTCTCTGATTGAGTTTTACAACTTTATATTTAATTTTGACAAGTCTGGACCTTACGAGCTGTGTGTAGCTCACCCTTTTTTACCTTCCTACTTTTCAGGATAGGGAGTTTGTTAAGGCGATGGGAGCAGGCAGATGAAGCATATTTTTATTATTCTTCTTTGAATTATGGGTTACATTTCATTCATAAACGAATTGAAATTTTATTAGAGTTTGTTATGTTTTTTTTTTTCAAACTTATCTTAGGAAACGATGTTGTTTCGAAAATAAATGCTTAAGCCTACTTTTGTGATTATATGAAGCTATAAGTTTTCTAAATTGAATAATTATTTGATTATATTTGAATTAATTATGTTTTCTGCTGCTATATATTTTAAGATAGTAGGGTTACTTAATCACATTTTTAATATGATTTACATTGAGAACTTAAAGTTTGTAGTAAATCAAGTAGAGTCCTAATTCTTTTTATATGTTCTTTAACGACCTAGTTATTAGGACGGAATTACTTAATATTTATTTACTTATTTTTGATTTGATAACTTATACTTTTTTTTATTAAAAATATGTAGTAAATTAATATATATCTAAATAAATATTTAGGTCGTTACAAAAATACTCAAATATTCTAAATACACATCAAGCTCAATTCAATGCATTCTATAGGAACTGCACATGCATCTTCTCGAGTATCTGAGGCCAAAGTTTCAATTCTTTTCAAAATCAATCAATATAGGTCCAAAACACATCCAAAGAGCAATATATCCAGTAAAAATAATTGAGAAGCATAAAATTCATATTTTAGCACATTTGATCCTCGAACATAAAATGTTATAGCAATTTCTTTGAAAATACAGATTTGAAATGCACATAAATTACTATCATGCTTATTATATGGTATGTGGTGTCACATAGAAGGTCATATCATCAGAGTATATTATACATTATAAGTGATTATTTACAATATAGATGGATTTAGATAAACCATTGATATGGTTATAATGTGATTTAATAATTAATCTATCTTAACTATAGGATTACACTAGTACATTTTGTGTTGTATTGAATAGCACAATGTGAGGTTGTGATCTTTTCATTGATATTTAAGAGAATAAAAAACTTTTGTTATTATAGATGTATGTACTCCTAATCTAGATATAACAATAAACTGTACGTGCAAATGTGCATTATTGAGATTCAACAATGACTGGAATTCATGTTTGATCAATAACCTCGATGGATTGGGTAATAACACTATGTGTGGTTGGCTACTGATTATAGAAGAAATTCATGTCTCAAAAGTCTGATTGATGATGTTCCTTTGAGGAATTCATAAGGATTGTCTTGTAAACCTTGCAGAAAATTTAATCCGACATGACTATGAAGTTGAGTGATACTACTCATGGAAATAAAAGATTGATTAATGTAATTGTAACTTAAATTAATCAATGAACATTCAATATCATAAACATGTGGAGATTTACAAGCATATAATTAAAGGAGCCCATAGTAGTGCAATAAAATAATAAATCCTCTGTAACGCCCCGAACTATTAACATGACTCGGGTCGCTACTATGTAATTTCAATTATACTTAACCAAAATTTCTTTACAACATACAACAATTTATCAGCAGAAGACAAAGTTGTTCATCCGTCCAGACCCGTTTATCTAGTACAGTGTTAGATGTGAGCCCGTACACTCACTAGCGGACACGACACGGTGAGCCTGTACACTCACTCGTGTAATGCCATTCAACCCAACAATAAAGTCGTTCACCTGTCCAGACCCGTACATCTAATACAGTGTTAGCGGTGAACGCATACACTCACTAGCAGACACAGTGAGCCCGTACACTCACTCGCATAATGCCATTCGGCCCATCAATAAAGTCATTCACCCGTCCAGACCTGTACATCTAGTACGGTGTTAGTTGTGAGCCTGTACAATTACTAGCGGACACAGTGAACCCGTACACTCACTTGCGTAATGGTGTGGGCCCGTAATCCTACTACCTGTCATCTGGCCTAAAAACCAGTTTCAAATAATTTAACTGAGACAAGATATTAAAAGTTACCTATTTTTCCAGATTGATATGCGAGGATAGCTTCGGGAGGATACGGGGTTGCTCGAACTGCACTTGGCACGTTTCATACTTAATTTTACACCATCATATTTAATCACTTGCATATTAACTCTTATGTTAACAAACTTCCAATTGGACATCCCAAAATACGCAAATAAATAATTAGGAAGTAGACATTTTATTGCACATTTTAGTCACATTGGTATTTCAAAACAAGAATTTTATTATATACTCAGCAATATCCTATTGATTATAAAATAAAACACACATATACATACCATATCACATATTAACATATTAAAACAGTTCCTTCAAATTCGTACTTAATCTAAAAAATTCTCAAACTTTAAATATAAGTTCATAAATCATCACTGACATGCTATAACAGTTTTTGAAATTGATGACCACATAATATTGTAGAAATGAAAAAAATAGGTATTGCACATAGGATTTTCATGCTGAACTCGTTTTCATACAAAAATTCTTAAAATTTGTATAATATCGCAAAAGCTCTCAAATATTACATATAGACTCTTATGTTACTATATAATAACATAGTGAAATGGGTTTTAAAGCTAAACATCCTAGAATTTTATAAAAATCATGTACGAAGGAGCTGTCCCGTATGTTTTCATCCTGGACAGGTTTTCTTCTAGAAATTTTCAAAACTTGTACAAAATTTAAAATAATCTTAAATTTAAACCAAATCTTCTTAACATCCTAATATAACATATAGTCAAAATGTTTCAACAAATTCTGAGTAAATTAATTTATACAAATTTTCAAAGTTGACATACAATTTGGATATTTCGAAATTTAGCAAGGTCATAAAAAATGATTTTCTAAAAATAGCAAACCAACAAAAAAAATCATGAAATTTGAAAAATAGCTCCCTCATCAAGCATATATAACTCATAAAAAATCAAAGTAAAATAAAAAATCTTGCTTGTCATAATTTTAAGCCATGTAGCACAATAGGGCAGATTTGGCGATGAATGGACAATCAACAATAAATTTCACATAAGTGGTTCCTAAACATGATTTGTACAATAAATAATATCCAATGCAACTTAAAATAATAGGATCATTCTTGATCATCACATGACATGCAATGGATGAAAAATACCCTAAACATGCTTCTAGTTTAGAAAATTAGGCTTTATAGCCTTTTTACCTTAATTCTTCTTAACCTAGGGAGGTAATCTGCAACACCTTCGGTAATATGAAGACAAGTTTTTCTTCTATTGGTACTTAAATTTTTCTTAGGATGCTTGGAGAGATTGGTGTGGATGTTGCTACATAAACTCTTCCCCTTCTTCCTTCTCTTACTCTTGAAGATATGTGAAGTGGGTGATGACTCTTCTCTATTTTTTCCTCTTCTCTTTTTTATGAGATTTTTTTTTAGGGGGTTCATGGCTGATCTTGCTCTTGTTTATAGGCTTAATGGAGGGGCTTAAGTGCAAATAATTAAGTATTTAATTTAAATATGGGGCATGCAATAAATAGGCTAGACTTCTATTCCAAACCATGGATGACTAGAGGTTTAGGGGACAAACTAGAGGTAGATTGATTAATCTTGATGATTATGTTCTAATGTAAGATCATGTATTAATGTATATGTAATAACACTTTAATCATATAAATAATGCAAATAATGTAAATATGATACTCATAAAATTATATTGATATATCACAAGACATGTCTCGAAATTCTGAATCTCAAAGAGGTAGGGTTTGAAATCATTTTAATCACATAATGCTGTATGTAAATTATGATGTAAAAATGATATAATTTTTTTTATCTTTTATGCGCAATTTCAAGAATAATAATATGAGTTATCTCTTAATCATGCATTAAATACGTAACTCAATTAATCCAACTCATTCCTAGTTACATGTCAAGTGAGTCCCATGCAAACCGATCACCACGATAGCCTATCCTGCAAAGCTCGTTATATACTCGATACAATAATTTATTCCAATAATTCATTTTCAGAAAGTTTTTAATAATATAGTTTTGAACTAATTTTAAGTACCAAATATATATGTTATACATTTGGAAAATCATTGTGTTACATCCTCGGAAGTAATGGCCCAGAGTTAAATATTTGAGCTGAACATAGGAGATGAAATACTTCTCTCAATGAAGCCTTCGTGATCCTCTAATTTTTTTACATCAAGAGACAAAATATTCTTCATCTCAAATTCAAAACACATGAGAGAGAGAGAGAGTCACAATCAAGTATTCGTTCATGAACCACATTTTATGCTATGCTAGGTTTAGATCTTGATCATATGTTAGAAAATTTATAACCTTTGCCATCTTGAATGCAATCAATTTAATGGTATTAGAACCAAGTTATGGATGATTCCTATATTGATCATATATAAAATGTATTAGATGATAGTTGGTGGATATAGATCAATCTAACTCGATTTTACAGACAACTTAAGATTCAACTATTATTCTGTAAATGTATGTTTTAATTATATGATTAAATCGTTGTCCTGACGAGGTTCTTTGTTAATATGAGTTTTACTTATCATGATGTTATGATATTTTTTTATGTAATATCCAACCTAGAATATGATTAAACTCCTCTAAGGAGTCAAAAGATTGTTGTTTGAAATAATACTGTTGTAGGGCGTGTGTGTATATATATACATATACATATGTAAATAAAAATAGCTGGATATTTTCTTAAAAATAGGTTGAACCTTGTTTCTAGCTTTGTGTAGGAATATATAGATGTTTATTGTTACGAGAGATCTACTTGAAGATGCATGTTTTTATTTGTAGATATTGCTAGATAGATCTACATGAATTTGTATGTTGTTATTTGGATATTGCTAGATAAGTCTACATGAATATGTATGTTGTTATTTGTAGATATTTCAATACAAGTCTACATAGATATGCATGATGTTATGTCTATTACTAATTAGGAGAGGGATAAAACACATGGTCGCCATTACTAGTTTTGTTGAGGGTGTAGTTAAACTTAAGATTGGTTTTAGTACCTTCCTCCCTATCGGATGAGTTTACTTATGGATCACCGTACAAGACTTCCTTTATGATAAATATAGAAAACTATTACCATGTATTAATCTCTTTATCCGAAGAAATCAATGTGAAATAATGAACTTTTTTTTTTTGGTCGAAAAATGCAAAATAGATAAAGAAAAATCAAAAGAAATTATATTGTACTCCGGTATGCTCGAAGGAATAAAGCCACAAAGCACAAGTGCCAATTAGTGAGGAGGTAGCCTCAATTTGTTCAACATTTTCTAGTTGTGATAATCGCCTCGAAATACAAAGGCGAAATGAAATCCTATGTTGGTAAGTTCTGTACACTTACCCAACCCACACATCCATAACTCCCGATTAGGTTGGGGGCGGGCCTCATTAAAAACCTCGTGATATTCGAGATAAAGGGTGCCTTAAATATTTGCACAGTAATATATTTTATTCATTTTCGTTTGTGATCAAGAGATAATCCACTCACACGTGCCTCATTGGGTGCACTACCTCTGTTGGGCCAACTAGTCCCCAAACCCTCACACGCAATGGGGGCCACCACACATAGTTGGGTCGGGGGATGGGAGTTTTACATCATTACACATATTTGTTCATGTCATCAAACTAAAATCTAACCACCTCATGCTCTAGTCTTGCTGGTGGAGCTTTGGACTCATGACGTGCAACATTCCAGGTGGCCCACCATATGATTCACGAGATAGATGAAGTATAGATGAGTGTATACCTCCCTTTTAATGTTACTGACGATTTTCTTAACCACGAATGGTACATCTTCGAATAAAAGTTGGTTTCTGGTGTACCAAAGGTGGTTGCCCATTGTTGTGAGCAATGGTGATAATGATATATGGAATGATTATTTCAATTTCAATAAGCAAGTGTACATAGTCATACAAGTAATATAATGATGAGTAAATTGTCTCCAAAGGGATTGTATTTAAAATGTATTGCAAATATCGATTACTAAACAATTTAGAAATAAAGAAAGGAAATAAATCGGTTAGTGGTTTTTATAACTACAACGGAAATAAAAGAAATTCAAATATGATCAGCAATAATTTCAATAAAAAAAATGACCAACAAGAGAGATCATGAAGTGGAAATTTGGACTTGAATTACTAATTTCTCTTGAATCAATTTTTATTGAATGATATTCTTTAGGATCGTGTTTAGCAAAACGTACCAAAGTCAACCAAAATTCCCTCTTAATACATATAATTTTTCCAAATGGTATGATATATGCCCATATTCCAATGCCCAACAGAATTTGGGAAGTTATGTATGACAAATAATATATTCCTATATTACCCACTAATACAACCTAACATCGGCTATATTCTTGCATCATTCAAGTAATTTCCACTAGATTTAACCTTCCCAGAATTAAACCCAGCTAGTCACTTTGTCGTAGAGGGCCAAACAACAACAAACATTGATAACAAGTATACTTGAATGAACAATGACACAGTGCACTTAACAATGCATAAAAAGTTCATAAAAATAATTTAAGGTCCATTAGAAATCCCAGTCTCAACAAGTTTAGCTCATAACTAACTTAGAATTTACAAACCAACAGCTTAATTCATTATCCATAGGGACTGAAATAAATATCCAAAACAGGGGATACAAAATTAGAAAGAAGAGAGAACTGAGACGAGGTTGATGATATTATTCTACATGTCTTCTTCTTCTTCTTCTTCTTCTTCTTCTTTGGTTTCTTTCCCCTCTTTCTCCTCTGAATTTTAATAATTCTCATGCTCCGTTCGCTGATTCCCTACCCTGTTCGTTGATTGTTCTGCTCCCTGAACTGACCATTCTTTCCTTCTTGAGCATAACCCTTCTTTTCTTCTTCTTCTTCTTCTTTGGTTTCTTTCCCCTCTTTCTCCTCTGAATTTCAATGATTCTCGTGCTCCATTTGCTGATTCCCTACCCTGTTTGTTGATTGTTCTTTGCTCCCTCAACTAACCATTCTTTCCTTCTTGAGTGTAACCCTTCTTTTCTTTTCTTTTCTTCTTGGGAGGCCTACATTCCTTTCTTTCCAAATTGGGAAGCCCGTTATCCTTGATGTCAATTTGGCCCAAGTCATCTCCTGCTAGGAAATACGTCCAATTAGTTTTCATCTTGGCCCACGCCAGCTGGCAGGTCAATAAGTGGCACAATCAGCAGTTTGTGTGAGTTTTCTAGGTCAAATATTGACTTCCAACGTTGCCATAACACTACTCTCAGCAACTGGGGGCTTCCTCCTTGCTTGACTTCTAACTTGGACCCTCGTCTTCGATTCTTCCACGTTCAGACCCAACCTCTGTTTACACAGAAAACTAAGGAACAATTTAGACAAACAACTATACAAACCTAACTTAGAACAATTTCAAATTCTATGATGAACAAAAAAATATTACGAAGATATATTCGACTATATTATACTAAAATTGCTATTCATGACTATCTCTACATAAATTTAAATTCAAAGGTAACAAAAATGAGTCGATTACATAGAGTTATCACACCCCCAAACTTAATTCATTGTTCGTCCTCGGGTGATGAATCTAGACAAACAAAACGAAACAGGAGAAACATATAAACACGAAACAAAGAGATGATATGTTAATCCAGTATATGGCTTGACAAAAGTACATGCTCTCAAAAATTTATTCAACAGGGATGAGAATGATGCCTTTTGCACGTGCTTTCAACCAATTTCCTAAAGTGTTAATAGCATGACAGAATCACAATGTAAGTGCTTTTCCACATTTTATTCATAGCTCTTCCCAAAATAGCCTCGACTTCCCTAGAACAAGGTAGACCTCCATCCTAAAGCCTAATATTTTGTTTCCATAGGTTGACTTAATGAACCCTTCTCCACTAATATAGACATGCATCTAACCGAAGATCAATAGGACTATGGAGGGATATATGGCTTCCATGTGCCAGTATCGTTTTCCCACCTTCTCCCTTATGTGTTAGTATACTTCCGATACTCCACTTTTGCTGAACCACTTTCCAATCAGGTCTATGGCTTTTTCAACCTCCCTTCCACAATCCTTGATCAGACGGTTCCTTCCTTTACGATATTCTTAATTAGGGAAGCGTCTTGCATGTCTTGGGTGACCTTCTAAATGTTTCTTCATCTAAGGTATTCTTCAGGTACCTATCTAGTCTAGAGAGAGTCTTTCTTGATGTGGATATTCTATAGGCTTTTAGTCATTAATGTTTTGTTCCACGAACTAAATTCTTGGAGGCCAAAGCCCCCTTTGTTTTTCAGCTTGCTCACTTCTTTCCAAGCAACCAGATTTGACTTGGCTCCCCAAACAAATCTTTTTACCAATGTATTAATTATGTCAATGATTTTGGCTAGGATCGGGAGCACTTATAGCCAAAAGTATTCTATCCCTTAAAGGATAGAGTGAACCAATTCAATTTTTCCTGCAAGAGCGAGATTTAGATTATTCCATCGATTGATAAAGCCAACAATAGACTCAATTAGTGGGTATTTGACTGGGAAGGCACCCAGTTGTAATTCAAGCAGTTTCAGGATACTCTATTTCTCTAATGGGGCCACATCCCCCAAAACAATTTTGAACATGTTCTTATTGATGGTCAGGCCTAATGTTTTAACGAATTCTTTGAGAGCATCTGCCAACACCTGCATAGAAAAAACAGCCCCTAAATTGTTAGGGAAGGCTAAATGTGTAATGTGGTTAGTATCGCAGCGTGGATGGAACTGGAAATCCAACATCTCTTTGTTGCTCGTAGGCCCAATAGTCGTGGGGGCATTTGCACATCTGAATTTTTTGGGCCTCCTGTGATCCAACTGTTCATGACACTGAGAATGTTGGTCGAAGATGTGGCAACCTGCTGATGCGTGGAGTCTCGGGTGATCAATACTCCATTATTGTAAAGGGTCTCCTCGTGGTCGGAAGTGGGCACCTCTCAAGCTTCACAAAGTTGGATGATTAGGGACGGAGAAAAAAACTTCCCATTGATATTTGAAATACAATCCTAATCTCTCGTGAGATAATTCAATCCACGTATATAGCCTTCCCCGTCATAATGCAATAGACTAGGATCTTACGCTCTCTTTTGACTGTATAGTTGTGAGAGGTTGGCATCAGACTCTTCTTAACAAAGCTATACCATATACGGGCATGGGGTTGCAAATTTTTCTGTTAGCAAGTGAACGAACCGGTGTTAATGTTCCAATCGGATCCCTCATGAGCTAGGGTTTGGACGATTTCCTCCAACTGTTCATCAGCTGCATTTTTTACTAACCCAAGGTAATAACATTTGTGATTAGGCAAATCGAAGAGTTTTTTTATTGCATCAGTAGAGAATAGGATCTTTGTTTCTTGTACGATAACATGCTCCACTTCAAAATCAGTAATCTTGGCGTAGAATTCCATTACCACTAATCTCGTGGCCTCCTTGAAGTGTAAACAAAATGCTTGCCATTTTCTCTATTTGATGTTGTCAGCCAGCCATTCAAGGATACCTACAAACGAGTTTGGTCGTGCTAAGAACCCACGGTCTCGGTATATGTCTTTCTTCGAGATGAAGGTGTTGTTGTGCTCCCAGGCTTCGTCTGATGAGAATGGGTCGATGGTATGGAGTTTCTTCACACCTTGCTTGACTCAAGGCATGATGGATGTTTTTTTTATAGGACAGTGGATAACAGAGGATGGGTGAAAGGTTAGAAATTAGTGCTTTGGGGCGATTGTCGCTGGAAATGGGGTTGTAGCTGATGTCGGTGGCGATGGAGGTGTGTGTGTTCTTGGCGGAAGTGAGGGAGATGAGTGTGGGGTCTTCGTGTGGGATTTGTGGGGCTAGGGTAGATAAAAAAGTGAATTGCCCTTTTTGCCCTTCTATTTTTTCGCTCTCTTTTTTTTTTTTTTTTTTGCGCGCTCAGTTGCTACGGGCATTGCTACAACAAGCTGAGTAATTTTATTTTCTGCAGCAGCCTTTTGATGACCAAAATCTGGATTGCTTCCAATTTGACAATGTGCACCGATTTGATCCCAAAATAGCAAGTGTTCTTCAAAGTTCATGCTTTCATTCCCCGAACACACCTAATGAAAACTTGAATGAGACTAAGGGTTTGTAAACTATACTCAATGTAAAAACAAGTGAATAAGTAAAATTAGTAATATTTACATATGATTTTTTTAAAATATATATTTACATATATATATATATATTAAAATATATTTGGATTGCTCTAGAAATGATTCTTTTAACACCATGAGTAACCCAAAAATGTCTTCCTTGTCATGGTTCTTCCAAAGTGATGGAGGTCTTCATGTGATTGACCTCCCCTCCCAATAATGCTTGACTCACAGCCCGTTCACTTTGAACTCCCTACCCGACTGATCTTTCTTCAACTCAAAAGCTCCCTAGGGGTATATTTTAGTCATAAGGAATGGGCCAAACCAACAAGACTTTAATTTCCCAAGAAACAATTTAACGCGGGAGTTGAAAAGTAGAACTCGTTGCCGCTTTTCAAAAACACAAAACTGAATCATCTTATTGTGCCACTTCTTGGTTTTCTCCTTGTAGAGTTTGGCATTTTCATATGAGAACAATCTCATCTCATCGAGCTCATTTAATTATAGTTTTTAGAGTTCTCTGGCTTCTTGAAGGTCCATGTTGAGCTTCTTGATGGCCCATATGCTCTATGTTCCTACTCCATGGGTAAATGACATACTATAATTTACCTAGTGCACTTGCGAGTCGTATTTTAAGTGAAATAAAATAGCAAACAAGTTTATGGCGCCGTTTCTGAGGACTGGCGTAATTTACAACTAATATTCGTTTTAGATATTAGACTTTAATTTAAAGTATATATTATAGTTTAGTATATAGTTTTATTTCTTTATTTGATTCATGTCATGTTTGCAGGTAGTTTATGAACACTCAATCTAAAGTTGCAACGCATTTGATACCAATTGATTTAGAGATAGAAGCAACTACCCAACACAGAAGCACTTCAAGAATGCAAGTAAACATGATGGATGAAATAAAAGAAATGCCTGCAATGCGTAGAGTGATGGAGGAGTTGCGGGCATTGATGAGACAACAAGAACAACAACCTACAACCCCACTGATTCGAGAGACTTTAGAATCTCTAATTACTGAAAATTATGGAGGAGGACAACTACAAACCATAGGTACAAAAAATGTTGAGCTTAAACCTGCCTTATTATCTATACGCACATCTGGCAAAATTTTAAGAGATTAGTGACACCATCAAGATGAACGGTGTGGGAACTAATGTGATAAGGTGTAGTACCCTGTGCCCAAAAAAAATCAAGACTCGGGTCGCCACTGTGTGAGTTAGACTATACTCGATCGAAAACCATTTAATAAAACACATTTAAAAGACAGCAGAACACTTAAAGAAAATACGAGTTTTAGAACATTTTAAAAGAATTTGTGCGATACAAAAAGGTTTCAAAGTAAATTTTGGTTTCAAAACTAAAGTTTAAACATATCACATTTTAGAAAGGAAGTTGCACAATATGCCGTTCTTTAAAAGACTCGACTCGCATTCACCCACAATTTCTGAGTCAAACGACCACTACATAATACAATACGGTCAAATAAAACACCAAATTCAAAACATCAACCAATCTAGCTAATGCAAGATATTTAAATTTACCCACTTAGTCTAGTTGGTGTGCGGGGATAGCTCCGGGACAACACG
Organism: Caryopteris x clandonensis; assembly: GCA_028749325.2. Classification (NCBI taxonomy): domain Eukaryota; kingdom Viridiplantae; phylum Streptophyta; class Magnoliopsida; order Lamiales; family Lamiaceae; genus Caryopteris; species Caryopteris x clandonensis. The sequence continues at coordinate 9,067,009 of JAPYKT020000006.1, read as the reverse complement.
GACTTGCTTGTACTGCACTTGCCACGGTTCACACTTAGACGATTCCCTTAATTTTAAGTTGTCAACCAAAATTATTCTAACTAAGGTCGTAGGATTCATCTAGTTAAAATTCTACAAATAATACATTTAAGAACAATTTATACAAATCCACACAAAATCAAAGATTTCAAATAACTAGTATGCCACATATCATTTAGTCACATTGTCACATTATTGCAAATAATCTATTAAAAATTCTACAAAGCTTATTTAATCATGAAATTTAACATGCATGTTAATAATCCATCACATAACAACATGTTAAAACATTTTCTTAAAATATAAATGATACAATTTTATAAATATATGTTTCTAACTTAAGTTTTACAAAATCGGTCGCCCGATTGGTGTAACTTGTACAATTCACCATACATCGTACACATCTCCAAAACTTTCCAAAATTTTAGTATTAGTCCCTAATGTACTTAGTAATAGAATAGAAAATCATTTTTGAAAAATTATCAAAATATAAGTTTATAAAAATCAAACCCAAGGTGTTGTCTAGTAGATGTTAACACTGGATAGGTTTTCTTCCGAACATCATTAAAACTTATACAGTGCTCCAAAATTTCTTACATTTTAAAAATAGACTCCTAACATCATATATTAAAACATTTGAAAAATATTTTTGAAAAATGATAACAACATAATGTTATAAAAATTAAAAATCATAGGGGCTGTCCAGTGTGTGTTCATCCTGGACAGGTTTCCTTCCAAAAATAACTAAAACTTCTACAATGCTCCAAAACTTCTCAAATTTTAAATAGAAACTCATAACATTATATTAAAACAATATAAAATGGAATCATCAAATTCCATGTGTAAAAGTTTATACGAATTTCTAAAACTGACATACTGTAATTGAGTTCAAATTTTCAGAAAGTCACAAAGATGGATTTTGTAATAATAGCAAATATATTCAAAAAATTATGAATTTTGAAACATAAAATCCCAATCTAGTTTAGAGTCTAAAAAACATTAAATTAGAGAAAAACACTATACAAGTATCGAAATTAAATCACATAACAAACTAGGGAATATTTGACGATTAAAAGACGATCAACCACATAATTCATATAAATGGCGTCCTAAGCATGATTTTTACAGAAACTATCAATACCCAACCTAGACCTATGAGGATCATGCTCAATCATACATGCAATGAAAATTTAAACCCTAAACATGCTCCTAATTTAAAGAAAAGTGAGATTTTAGCTATTATACCTTCAATTCTCTAAGTAGAAAACCCTAAAAGAGTTTCTTGAAAAATTTGTAAAGAATTGAAGACCAAATTTGCTACTCTGTCTTTACTTTTAAACTCTTGAAATCTTCTCGAAAATATGATGAAATGGAGCTCCAAAATTGCTTCTTCTTTTTCCAAAAGTGTAGAGAAAGTGTAGACAAAATGTAGAGAGAATTTGAGAGAGTTTCTTCAAATTTTATGAGAGTATTTGTGTGAGTTTGAGGGCTGAGGTGTAGTCCTATTTATAGAGGGATTTGGGGGTTGAAATGCAATAAAGAAAAATAACTAAACCTAACTAATGGGGCATGCAAAAATTAGCACAAACTTAGTGCATGTGGGGTGTGTGTTTGATGAATTTAGTAGTATTGGGGTGGTGTATTTGATCTCCATCACCTAATTCTAATTCCATAACATGATTATGTTATATGGTGTATTTTGGTACATCATTTATAAAACCATTAAATTATTAATAAAAATCACATATATGTAAATAATATAATTATGATACACATAAAATTATTATGTCATAATAATACAAGTTTTGAATTTTAGGGGATTAAAGAACTAGGGTTTTTAAATTTCGATCGGAAAAGTGCACACGTAAAATCCTTCGTAAAAATGATAAAAGAAATTTCTTTATTCCCTACACAAATATTTCTACCAAACTCAATTATAATATTCTCATGCCTCAAAATAATGTATTTTTTAATCCATTTCATTTATTATTCACATGCCGAGTGAGTCAAATTGCGTGCCGGTTTTCTCGAAAGCCTATCGTGCAACTCAACACCTCTTTGTGCAAAATTTATTAGTATATTTTAAATCGATAATATCCATTATAAAGTGACTATTTTCCCAAAATATTTATCAACAAATTGATATATAATATTTAAAGAGATTTTAAATGCAATATAATATGTTATACAATTTTGGAAAAATGGGGTGTTACAGTCCCCCCTCCTTTTAAAAATTTTGTCCCCAAAATTTGGACTTACTAGGGAATAGGTCACGATACGTGCTAATAATTTCTTCTTTGCGTTCCCATGTCGTTTCCTCTTTCCCATGGCAATTCCATTGTACTAGAACTAACATGATTTCCCTATTCCTCAAAGCCTTAGTCTTTCTTCCAATAATAGCTATAGGTTGTTCTTCGTACGTCATATCCTTATTAACTTCGAACTCTTTAAGCTTAATGTGATAGGTAGGGTCTGGTATGTATCTTCAAAGTATTGACATGTGGAAGACATTGTTTATGGCTGATAATTTGGGGGTTAAGGCAAGTCGATATGCTACGTCTCCAATTTGTTCTAGCATTTTGAACGGTCCTATGTATCTAGGCTTCAATTTTCCTTTCTTCCCAAATCGAATAACTCCTTTGATAGGTGCTACCTTCAAAAACACTTTATCTCCTACTTCGAAGTGCAAGTCCTTCCTTCGCTTGTCTGCGTTCAACTTCTGTCGGTCTTGTGCGATTCTGATTCTGTTTCAAATTTTAGTGATCGCCTCAATAGATCTTTCTACCAATTCTGACACCCATATCTTCTTTATACCAACCTCATCCTAATAAATTGGAGTTTGACATCTCTTTCCATAGAGTGCTTCATACGACGGCATTCCAATTGTATCCTGATAACTATTGTTGTAGGCGAACTCTACTATGGACAAATGATCATCCCAATTTCCTCCAAAATCTAAGGTACACATCCTAAGTAGGTCTTCTAGCATTGGAATGGTCTTTCTGATTGTCCATCCATCTGTGGAAGAAAGGCAGTACTGAAGTTGAGTTTCGTGCCCATGGTTGACTGTAGACTCCTCCAAAATCTTAATGTAAATCTTGGGTCATGGTCAGACACAATTGAATTTGGTACTTTGTGCAATCTTACAATTTCATCAATGTACAATTTCGCAAGGTGTTCCATGGAATACGTCATCTTGATGGGTACAAAGTGGGCTACCTTTCTCAGTCTATCGATAATGACACATATTGCTTCATGTTGTTTGAGAGTGCCCTTGGCAATCCCGTAATGAAATCCATGGTCACATTCTCCTATTTCCACTCTTCAACTTCCAATAGATTCAACAATCCTACTGGACATTGATGATTAGACTTGATTCTCTGACATGTAAGATACTTACTAATGAATCATGCTATTGATCGTTTCATGCCTCTCCACCAAAAGTTATGTTTGATGTCTTTGTACATCTTCGTTTCTCCTGGATGTGCGGTGTACGGAGTGTTATGAGCTTCACTCATAATCCCATCTCGCAATGCATTGTCCCTTGATACACAGATCCTTCCTCTAAACATTAACACTTCATCCTGGGCTATAGCAAAATCCTTAGTCTTATTTTTCTGAACTTTTACTCTCATTAACTCGAGGAACTTATCGCTTTTCTGGCCCCCCAATCAGCTATCTATTAATGTTGGTTGAATCATTAATGCACTTATAGTTATCGTTGGATATCTTGATTCAATGACTATTAAGTTCATTCTGCTAAATTCTTCAATCAGTTGCTCCTGTCGAGTATACACAATGCCAAGTGACCTTCTTTGCAACTTAACACGTTTGCTATGATGTTTACCTTACCTGGGTGGTATAGTATACTTCAATTGTAGTCTTTTACTAGAGCTGGCAATCTCCTTTGGCACATGTTGAGTTCCTTCTACGTGAAGAAGTATTTCAGACTTTTGTGATCCGTGTACACCTCACACTTCTCTCCAAGTAGGTAATTTCTCCAAATCTTCAAGGCATGCACAACTGCAGTTAGTTCTAACTCGTGTGTTGGATAATTCATCTCGTGTATTTTCAGCTGTCATGATGCACATGCCATGAGCTTCCTATTTTGGATCAGGACATATCCTAAACCCGACTTAGAAGCATCGGTGTAGACCATGAATCCTTTTAATCCATCTGGAACTGTCAATACGGGTGCAATTGTCAACCTCTACTTTAGCTCTAGGAAACTTGCCTCACATTCAGAAGTCCATTCAAATTTCTCATTTTTCTTCGAGAGTTGAGTGAGCGGTTTCACGATACGTGAGAAGTTCTAAATGAATCTTCTATAGTATCCTACTAATCCAAGGAAACTATGAATTTCATTTGCACTCATTAGAATCTTCCAATTCATAACAGCTTCCACCTTGGCAAGGTCAACCTCAATTCCTTATGCCGTGATCATATGTCTTAGAAAGGCCACTCTATTCAGCCAGAATTCATACTTATTGAATTCAACATACAGCTTCTCCTATTGTAGTACTTCTAGAATGATCCGAAGGTGTTTTTCATGTTGTTCTGCATTCTTTGAGTAAACCAGTATGTCGTTGATAAAAAAATGATGATGAATTTATATAGGTGCTCATGAAATACACTGTTCATCATATCCATGAACACTGTAGCCACTTTTGTAACTCCGAAAGGTATTACAATAAACTCAAAGTGACCATACCGGATTCTAAATGCGGTGTTCGGTATGTCACTTTTCTTAATCTTCAACTAGTGATAACCAGATCTAAGGTCTATCTTAGAAAATACTCCCGCATTCTTCAGTTGATCAAACAAGTCTTCTATCCTTGGCAATGGGTACTTGCTCTTGATCGTTAACCGATTGAGTTCCCGGTATTTTATACACATCCTCATCGATCCGTTCTTCTTCTTCACAAACAATACAGGTGCTCCCCATGGAGAGGCACTTGGTCGGATAAACTTCTTATCGAACAACTCTTGTAGTTGCATCTTCAATTCTTGTAACTCCTTCAGTGCCATCTGATAAGGGCTCTTTAACTCCTAAAATTAGATCGATGGTGAACTCCACTAGTCATTTGGCAGAATTCCTGAGAATTCTTCTAAAAAAGCATCGAATTTTTTTCTCACAACTAGAACATCGGCTGGGGTAAGCTCTTCATTTTCATGCCTTGTGATGTTCACTAGGTACGATTAGCATCCTCCTTTCTTTAACAGCTTAACTGCCTTCATTGTATATATAACTGGTAAACGCTCTCGCGTCCTTGCTCCATAGAAGGTGAAACTTTTACCAATTGGCGCTTCTAGTTCTACTTCTCGTTCGGCACATCGTATCATTGCTCTATTCCTCTTCAGCCAACCCATTCCCAAAATAATGTCAAATCCCCTCATGCCTATAACATGTAAGTCGGCTACTAAGTTATGTTTGTCCAAATCTAACACCACGTTTCTAGCGATGCTCTTGATCTTTATCTTTTCTCCCAAAGGCACTCTAACTTCTAGACTTGTGTTCTTTACAAAATCTAGCTTAAGTTCTCTCCTAAAGGTTTCGGATACAAAGAAGTCTGATGTTCTAGTACCGAACAAAACATATAAGGGGTATTAGAAATATGTAACATATTTGTCATTGTTTCATTCACTCCATCACCTTCCTCCAACTGTCCTCCCTTTGTGTACTCTTCTTCTTCCACAAACTCCACATTTGGCAAGGCATTCAGTTTTCCTTTACCCTTCTGGTTTGTAGTCCTTGGGTTTGTTGGTCGGGGCTTAGCACTACTTCCATTCCCAACTAGCATTTTAACTGGTTATGAGCATTCGTCACCTTTATGCCTAGGCTGTTGACAGTGGTAACATGTAACTCATTTCATCCAAAACTCCTCCCAATGAGGCCTATGACATCTCAAGCATATCGGTAGGTTTGCAGGGTTTGGAGTTACAACCATTACTGGCCGGACGTTGCGAATGACTATATTCCCTCTAGGTCCTAGTTATGGTGCTGCCTTTCTTTTAAACCGATTCACCACCGGTCTCTGCTCATTTTCCAGTCCCAAACTCATCAAAATTATTCGAGTTCTTTCAAAAACATCCCTAACCTTAAACCAGACACAATTCCTCCCACTTCTGGGCGTAGACCTCTTTCAAATCTATGTGCTTTCTTATCATCGATATTCATAAGATGAGGTGCATATCGAGAAAGTGCATAAAACTTACACTCATACTCTGTAACCGTGTTGGTTCCCTAGTGGAGATTCATGAACTCTATCTTCTTTTGTTCTCTCAAAGACTATGGAAAGTATCGGTTGAGGATGACTTCCTTGAAATCCTCCAACACAAGGGCTTGTGTAGCCTCTATTGCTATAGTCCTTTCATGTGATTGTCACCATTAGCCAGAATCCTTCGTCTACTGGAATTTGGCACATGAAACCTTATGTGATTCCGACACTTTCATGTACTCAAATATCCTTTCAAGTTCAGTGATCCACTCTTCTGTGGCTGCCGGTCTTTCATTTTCCCTGAACCTAGGTGGCTGGAAATGACTAAACTATTCTATAATGTGGTTGGATCTCGGGGGTTGTTGATAAACACTCATTTTGCATAGTTTTTAGATGGCTTTTGATGCACGTTTGAACTGAATTATGCTTTAAAGTGTTATCATTCATTACATTTTAATATTTTGAGTTGATTTCACGTTTTGGTATAGTTTCATGTGTTATTGTGCATATTCGAGTGATTTAGAGATATTCGTAGCTCGATGATTATTTTCTATATTGAAGAATCAAATGGACGAGCTAAAGAGTATCAACCGAGAAGAGGTTTCTTGCGCGGGTGGCGCAAGAAAAATTCATGAAGAATAGCGAGAGAATTGATGGGCCGCCAGTTTTTGTACTAATTTATTTCCCTATTCCGTTTTTATTTCTTTTTAGGATTTATTTTAGTATCCTAGTATAAATAGACTTCTTGAGATAGATTTTGGATATTTATTCATTATTTTAGGGTTCTATTCTTTTGGATTCGAGATTCGCCTGCAATATTGAATATTGAAGATTTGAAGTTTTATTCAACGAAACATCATTCCGATTCTTCTAATCTATTGCAAATTTATATTATGTCAATGATTATTATTATAATTGTTCTTTTTCTTGTTTTTGTCATGAGTGAGTAGTCTTATAATTAATTATAGGGTTTGCAAGCATGTGGAAGCTATGTTGTTAATTTAATCCTGTTATTATTCTTGTCTGATTATTGGGTTCAATTGTTCAAGGGCTTATATTTCATGCATGGATTAGTGGCCATAATTGATGCATGTTATCTAGTTAATTTGAGACCTGATGGAGATAATCAACTGGTGGGATTAATTGACCATTTTGATACACATTCTAAGGAATTTGTAGGAGATTTAATTTGACATTTTAAGGAGTTGATAAAATAACCAAGAGACAAAAGTGATAGGTAATTTATTAATCTACATCTACCTTGAGACCTGACAGAGAGAGGTAGTTATATTTCTAATCCTTCACCTATAATCGGATTAAAATGAGAATTATTAGGATTGGATTAATACATAGCAAATACATGTGCACTGCATTCTCTAGGATTAATCTTTTATTAATTAATTAAGTTTGTTGAATTATTTTAATAGCTTTGCTCGTGTCTATTTGCTTATATTTTTATTTAATTGTTTTGATTTCGTTTTTGATTTTTTTTAATTCGTGTTTAGATTTAGTAAACCAAGAAAAAAACAAAATTAGGTAACCTGGATAATAGAAAATTGTTAGCTTAGTACTCAGTGTAGTCACACATTTAGTCTATGTGGATACGATACTTGATTCACCGACTATATTGCATGTCCTGTGTTAGTTGCAGAATTGTGCATAAAAATAAGTGCATCAGTTGTTGTTCTTGATTATTGGAAGGCTGTATAGTCTATTGTCGCATGAACTCTTGCAGATGAGTGAAGAAGTCTCTTGTCATGTCGGCATTTGTGTTCTGTCTGACTGGCGGTCCATTATTATTCTGCCCTGCTCATTCTTGCTGTCTATTCCTTTGTTGTCTAGTGAGTGGGGCCATAGTATTTGTGTTAATCTGGTTCGGGATCTAGGTCAGATGATAAGCAAGTTCTAAGTCATATAATCTTATAGTTCGAGGATAACTTCCATAAAACATGTATGCATTTATAAGGATTTGAACAATAAAAGCAATAGTAAGTTTACAAAATCACCATATTTGAAAGCATGCATGAATTTAAGAAAGTTGTGACAGTTTGTAATACATACATCAATAATGTTTCATTTTCCAAATTATACATTTCCGAAAATTTGAACCATTTACACTTCCCAAAACAACTTTTCCAAAGTTTATCACAATCTCCACTATCCAAACTATGCCCATGAATTCGGCATCATCACATATTTCTGACTCCACTTCCACAAGCCACAAGTTCCAATTTTTTCACATACCATTTCCACAAAATCATAAGTTCTCATTTTCACAACTTAGAAATCATCATTATTCACTTAAAAGGATTCCAACTTTTACCCCATTACCTGTCCTAGTTGACGTGAATGATTAGCTCGGCTGCAGGCTTCCTAACTCTTAACTTTTGAAATTTAAAAAATTTCTAAGTTTTCGACTCAAAATGTTTGACTAAGAGTCCAAGGGGGAAAAACCTCTAACCTCAGCTCTAATACCACTTGTAGCGCCCCGTGTCCAAAAAATCAAGAATCGGGTCGCCACTGTGTGACTTAGACTATATTCGACCGAAAACCATTTAATAAAACTCATTTGAACGCCAACGGAAGACTTAAAGGAAATATGAGTTTCAAAATATTTTAAAAGAATTTGTGCGATACAAAAGGGTTTGAAAGTAAATTTTGGTCTCAAAAACTAAAGTTTAAACAAACTATCACATTTTAAAAAGAAAGTTGCACAATATGACCCTCTTTAAAAGACTCGACTCGTTCACCCTCAATTTCTGAGTCAAACGACCACTATATAATATAATACGACCCAAAACGAACTTTGTACAAAACGTAGCCTCCAAAACACAAACATTTTTAACTTAAACAAACTAATAGTTCATAAGTCTACTTAAGTATCACAAAACAATAAAACACTGAAAAAGAGCCCTGCCAGTAGCTACTCATCTTCGTCAGCCGTCGGACCTGAAATTTTATAATAGCATCATGAGACAACTCTCGGAGGAGTAGCCCAGTGGGATAACTAATAAACACATTTTACTAATTAAACTAATTAACAAGTCGAAGTTGTTCACTCATCCAAACCCGTATGTACTAGTATGGTGTTAGTTGTGAGCCTGTATTCTCACTAGCAGACGCGGTGGGCCTGTATTCCTACTCGCATCACGGTGGGCCTGTATTCACACTAGCAGAGTCTACGGTGGGCCTGTATTCCCACTCGTAGATGGTGTGGGCCTGTATTCCGATTACCCGACCCAATGGCCAAATAAAACACTAGATTCAAAACATCAACCAATCTAATTAGTACAAGATATTTATAGTTACCTACTTAATTTGGTTGGTGTGCGGAGATAGCTCCGGGACAACATGAACTTGCTTGTACTGCAGTCGACACGATTCACACTTAGACGATTCTCGTAATTTTAAATTATCAACCAAAATTATTCTAACTAAGGTCGTAGGATTCATCTAGTCAAAACATTGCACAAATAACACATTTAAGAACAATTTATACAAATCCACACTAAATAAAATATTTCAAATAACTAGTATATCATATATCATTTAGTCACATTGTCACATTATATCAAATAGTCTATTAAAAATTCTACAAAGCTTATTTGATCATGAAATTAAACATGCATGTTAATAATCCATCACATAAAAACATGTTAAAACATTTTCTTATAAATTATACAATTTTATAAAAATATGTTCCTAGATTAAGTTTTACAAAATCGGTCGCTCGGTTGGTGTAACTTGTACAATTCACTTTAAAACGTACATATCTCCAAAGCTTTCCAAAATTTTAATATAAATCCCTAATGTACTTAGTAATAACATAGTAAAACATTTTTAAAAATTATTAATATATAATTTTATAAAAATCAAACCCAAGGAGCTCTCCAGTAGGTGTTAACACTGGATATGTTTTCTTCCAAAAATCATTAAAAGTTATACAATGCTCCAAACATTCACACATTTTAAACGTGGACTCCAAACATCATATATTAAAACATATTAAAATATTTTTGAAAAATGGTAACCACATAATGTTATAAAAATAAAAAACATAGGGGATGTCCAATGGGTGTTCATCCTGGACAGGTTTCCTTCCAAAAATCACTAAAACTTATACAATGTTCCAAAACTTCTCAAATTTGTAAAAATATACTCCTAACATCATATATTAAAACAATAAAAGGGAATCATTAAATTCCAAGTATATAATTTTATATGAATTTTTAAAACTGACATGCAGTGACTGATTTCAAATTTTCAAAAAGTCACAAAGATGGATTTTGTAAGAATAGCAAATAATTCCAAAAATTATGAAATTTGAAATACAACATCCTAATCCAGTTTAAAGTCTATAACAAAAATTAAATTAGAGAAAAACACCATACAAATATCGAAATTAAGTCACATAACAAACTAGGGCAGATTTGACGATTAAAAGACGATCAACCACATAATTCATATAAATGGTGTCCTAAGCATGATTTCTACAGAAAATATCAATACCCAACCTAGACCTATGAGGAACATCCTCAATCATATATGCAATGTAAATTTACAACCTAAACATGCCCCTAATTTAAAGAAAAGTGAGGTTTTAGCTATTATACCTTCAATTCTCTAAGTAGAAAACCCTGAAAGAGTTTCATAAAAAATTTGTCAGGAATTGAAGACCACAATTGCTACTCCTTCTTTTCTTCTAAAATTCTTGAAATCTTCTTGAAAATGTGATGAAATGGAGCTCCAAAATTGCTTCTTCTTTTTCCAAAAGTGTAGAGAAAGTGTAGAGAAAATGTAGAAAGAATTTGAGAGAGTTTCTTCAAATTTTATAAGAGTATTTGTTTGAGTTTGAGGTCTGAGGTGTAGTCCTATTTATAAAGGGATTTTGGGGTTGAAATGCAATAAAGAAAAATAATTAAACCTAACTAATGGGGGCTTGCAAAAGTTAGCACAAACTTAGTGCATGTGGGGTGTGTGTGTTGGCTTAATTTAGTGGAGTCTTGGGGTGGTGGATTTGATCTCCATCACCTAATTCTAATGCCATAACATGATTATGTTATATGGTGTATTTTGGTACATCATTTATAAAATCATGTATTAATAAATTATGTAAATCACATATATGTAAATAATATAATTTTTATACACACATGATATAAATAATATAAATGATACACATAAAATTATAATGTCATAATAATACAAGTTTCGAATTTTAGGATTAAAGACCTAGGGTTTTTGAAATTTCGATAAAAAAAGTGCACACGTAAAATCTTACATAAAAATAATAAAAGAAATTTATATATTCCCTACATATATATTTCTACCAAACTCAAGTATAATATTCTCATGCATCAATATAAAGTATTCGTTAACTCATTTCATTTATTATTCACATGTCGAGTGAGTCAAATCGCGTGTCGGTTTCCTCGAAAGTATATCCTGCAAAACTCAACACCTCTTTGTACAAAATTTATTAGTATATTTTAAATCAATAATCTCCATTATAAAGCGAGTATTTTCCCAAAATATTCATCAAAAAATTGATATATAATATTTAAAGAGATTTGAAATGCAAAATAATATGTTATGCAGCTTTAGAAAAAAAGGGTGTTACATAAGGCTTCGATTGTTCTCATTCTCTTTAAGGAATAAAGAAAAACAGTTATACTAATCACTAGATGAGTAATCATTCCGAACATGGTCAGATTTATACAAGAAATTTCTCAACAAATATTAGGTACTTTAGTGGCATAGTGAAATAAAAAAACCAATAGCAAGAAGCTTGTTTTGTATTAGAACATGTGCAAGGATTACAATATGAAAATTACAATTGATAGCAATGGAGGAAAGGGAGGCCTCCAATCAATGTTCAGCTCTCTTCGAATACCCTATCCTCTTATAAAAGCGAAGTGAAAAAAAAAAGATTAGTTACATCACTAAACATTAAAAAAATGAACAACACAACAAAATCGCAAGTACGGATGAAGCTATATACACGGTACAAAAAGCTCTACACCTAAAGACTTGGACTTTGAAAGAGTGTGGAAAAGCTGCGGGCGCTGGCGGCCTTCTTGTGAAGTCGAGCATCCGTTGGCGAAGGATGTGAGATGGCTTGTTGGGCAACCCAAAGTGTGGAGCTAATCACAAATGATTAGATTATCCCAAGAGCCCAGGATACGTAAGGTGAATCCCATGACACCCCTCAAATAAATTGGAGGATGTGGAATAAGGGTTGCAAAATGACATTGAAGCCCAGTAATTACTGTAGTGAGATGAAATACAATATTTCGCCCTTTTCATCTCCTTCTCCTATAATATTTGCTTCTTACCAATTTTGTGGCCGAAGTTTAATTTGAGGAAGAACAGGAGTCTCACCCGCAAGATCTCAAATTATGTTTTGTGGCGGCAACTACATGTTGACCTGAAGTTTTAGAATGAGCGACGACGACTGGTAGAACTTTGAGAGAACATATTTCTGCCCTGGCAGAACTATGAGCGGTGGACATTAGTTCCTCCATCTTCTTCTTCTTCACACTCACATATGTAAATCGAAGGAGAAGGTATCTAGTGCAATTTGAACGAGAGAGAGAGAGGAGCGTGGCATACAATGATGAAATCCAAAAGAAAAAAAAAAGTTAATTCAGCTAAAATGATACCGTTCTGCTGGAATTATTATTAATCTTTAGGATATAATGATAATTTATTATATATCTCATCCACTATAAAATACTAAATGACTTACTGAATAAAAAGTTATCACATCCTCTTTACCAATCATAAAAAATAAATGTTGGATAACTCCCATAATTTATCCATTTTCTTTACTTATCCAACATTTTATCAATACGAATTTAGCTGTAATTAAGTAGATACACCCAAAGGATTCATGTAGGGAGAGATAAAAGATTGGGTGTTGCTATTCACACTTTTAAAATCTCTAAATATATTTCAAATGAATTAGAACAACATTTGATATAATTAAATTGACTAAAATAACTTTATATATATATATATATATTTAAAACTAATCTAATTTAAGTTTTTCATTCTCTCTTATTTCTTCTCCACACAATATTTTTTCTTCTCCAAGTTATAATATATTCAAACAATATAATCATGGATCGAGATACATGAACAAAGAATAATAAAATTCGTATTGGGGCCTTTCAACTTCTCTCACAAATGCCAAGGACTTAGGGAGAATGGATTGGGGTCACATCACATGATCCCTTTAATCCTCCTGGTGTAAGGCCCGTGCCTCTAGACATTCACATATAGACTATGTTTCCTATGGTAGAAAAGGATTAGGGGTGATAGGATTAAGATGTATTAAAATAAAAGATTTGATAAATTATTAAGGCTCTATTTATTTTGGGGGAGGGGATAAATTATCATATCCTTTATTTACTATATTGGTATTTATTGGGTAGGATAACAAAAATTACTTTAATACCCTTATATAAAATAAACTCACATATATTCTCTTTTTTCATCGGTTTTTCTTTAATAACTTTTGAAAGTTGTTGAAGAATAATAATAATAATAATAATAATAATAATAATAATAATAAAAATAAAAAAAAATAATAATAATAACAATAATAACAAAAATAATTATAATAATAAGAAGAATAATAATAGTAAAAATAATAATAATAACGAAAATAATAAAAATATTAATAAGAATCGTCATAATAATAATAATAATAATAATAATAACGATAATAATAAAAATATTAATAATAATCGTCATAATAATAATAATAACAACAACAACGATAATAATAAAAATATTAATAATAATAATAATAATAATAATATTAATGATAATAATAATAATAAGAATAATAAATATTAATAATAATAATAATAATAATAATCATAACGATAATAATAAAAATAATAATTATAATTACAATAATAATAAGAAGAATACTAATTAATAATAATAATAATAACGATAATAATAATAATATTAATAATAATTGTTATAATAATAATAACGATAATAATAATAATAATAATAATAATAATAATAATAATAATAATAAATAATTATAATAATAATAATAAATAATTATAATAATAAGAAAAAGAATAATAATACTAAATAAAAACAATAATAATAATAATAATAATAATAATAATAATAATAATAATAATAATAATAATAATAATAATAATAATAATAATAATGATAGGAAGTAGGTTTAAGTGGGGCTATTTTTGTTATTTTCAAACATATGGCAAAAAAGGATAAGGAATCTCACTCAAAATGGGAGAATATGCTATCTACCATTATGAGCCAGTTCTTTTTGAAATTTGTGTTTATTTCGGGCATTCGGGATAAAATAACTTTTTATCAGTTAAAGTAAACGAGGGATAAGGTTCGATAATAAATCTCTATCCAAAATTATTGTCCATAATAAACACAGCCTAAGGTATTGACATTGCTAATTTTGAAGCTAGGATGCAAGCCATGACAAAACCTACGTACACAACAATCGGGCAACATGCTAAGAATGGGAAACAAGCCATCATTTTTGTCCCTACCAGGAAGCATGCTCATTTAACTGCGGTGGACTTGATGATGTATTCTAGTGTGGTCAGTGAACAACAGCCCATGTTCTTATCACGCTCTATGGACGAGCTGGAGCCATTTGTTGCCCAAATTAAGGAACATATGTTGAGGGAGACTATTAAATTTGGTGTAGTTATCTACACGAGGGCCTTAGCAGCGCAGATCAGGAAATAGTGGAGACGTTGTTTCAATCAGCATGGATCCAGGTCTGTTTTATGAGCAGTTCTAGTTTATCATCTAGTTGATACATTGTTTGACAGGTAAGTTTCGAACTCAATGGGCAGCGTTCAGTCACAAATTTCAAACATAAGCAATAGTGTTTGATAGTTCAATGTCGAACACATATGATTAGAAGTACAATACTCATGGGTTGAAAACAAAATGTCAGTAAAACAAATAAAAAACGACGGAAACTAAACCAAATTTATTTACCCAACATATATATTCATCAAAAATACTCATAAACATACAAAATTCAATAATTAATGTTAGAGCTTGGCCCAAATAGTGAGCCCACCCTTCCTTGGCAGCCCCTCACTTACAAGCCCAGCCCACTTCCCATTTTATTCTTTCAGCCCACTTCATTAAACCCTAAGGTATGTGGTAACCCATATATTAGGTGAAGATAGGCGTGAGTTAGCCATGAGAAAAATAATCCCTTGTCAGCGGCCGTGAGAAGAATTGACCTCTTTCTTCAAGCGCCATTTCTCTCCCAAAATTGTTCCAACCTTGTTATGCTTTGTTGGCTTGTACCAAGCCTCATTTCTCTCCCAAAATTGTTCCAACCTTGTTATGCTTTGTTGGCTTGTACCATGATTCCATTGTGGGTGTTGCTCGAGGAGATAGACAGGCTTCATCTTCGTGGTCTTGCCTAGGTTTCACCATAGTTGTCGAAAGAGAGATTGAGTGACAAGCGATCTGAGCCGGCGAATATCGTGGATGCCCAACAATTAACTATGATTGCACAATTTACATACAAACCCTAGAAATATATAAGGAAAAATGTGTCAAACCCCTGCGTGGTGTCACTAATCCTGCTCCCTTTTCATAACCTAAAACAACGTTATTCTTTAAGATATTTTCCCATTTTGCCCTTCTATTACCTCAGTCAATGACATCATTTTCTCTTTAACCCATTTTTATTTTACAAAGGAAAAGATAGAGATGACAAAGAAACACAAACAAAAAAAAAAATTTAAATTAAGAGAAACGAATACAGAAGAGAAAGAGTTTGAAACGGAAGGAAAGAGTTTTTTGTAAGGGTTTCTGATCGAAATATAAAGGTACGAAATTTGATTTTTTCAATTTTAATGGGAATCATTTGTGGGCATGATTAGGGTTTTCCCAATTTAAAAGTTTACCCATTGTTGCTACTGTAATACGTGCGGTACAAACCATTGAAATTCATGTAGACATGATTATTATGTTGTTAACTTTTTAAAGGCCAAAAATATCTTGCGCATTTCCAACTTTTCCCATCTTCTTCTTCTGAGTACGAACTTGATTTTTCCACATATATAATTAATTAGGAAGATTATGAGTTGTTAATATGGAATTTCTGACAATTTCTGAAGAATGCACATAAAAGTAAATTGTTTCCATGCTTGATATAGACTGCAGTGTTCGAATTGGCAACAAATTGCATAATACCTATCTATAATGTAAAAAGAAAAATGGACAGCATCTAGAGATAACCTAAATCTGGCCCTAGAGGCAGCTAAGATTTGGGGCTCTCTTATTCTTAGTGCAAACACGTCACATGCGGGTTAAGTATGATTATTTTAGTTGTAGATTTTGTGTGTGCGACTGGCAGCAGTTACATCATAAAATACATGCGGGTTAAATACATGCACTCCCATTTTTTTATTTTAGTCATTGTATTTTGAGAAAAAAAATCCTGTAGGAAACCCATATTCGATCCAATCAAATTGGATTTTATCATTTATGTATCGGCAATTCAATATTGATATACTTGAAGGGTCGATTCTTTTTTCTTAACTTCCCTTTTTATGAATGAAAGTAGTTTATCAATGTAGAAGTTTACTCATGTATGTCTGGATTGGGTTGAATGATGGTCTCATGATCTTGAAAACAAATAAAGACTTGATGAACTTATTTAGAACATATAAGGGGTTGCTAGTTATTCCTATTTATTTTTTGGACAATCCAGGGTCATTCTCATTAGGTGCCTCTCAAGCCACCCAAGGGCCATTCTCACTAGGTGCCCCTCAAGTCACCCAAGGTAGTGTTGTTGGTTCAAGTGTTGTGCTGGATTTAATTTTAATATTCCACTAACTCAGGTGATTAAATATTTTGCTCTACTTAAGGTCTAAATTATTATACATCTTATAAATAGTTTTTATTTTTATTATTATTATTATTATTATTATTATTATTATTATTATTATTATTATTATTATTATTATTATTATTATTATTATTATTATTATTATTATTATTATTATTATTATTATTATTATTATTATTATTATTATTTACTTAGGTGCAACAATCAAGCTAACTACTCGAATTGCTGTATTTCGATTACACCCAACATTTTGGATTTTTTTACCGTAGGTCAAGTATGTCATCCTTCTTTAGTGTCGGCTTTCGAGATGAAGTAGATATTTTTTTGTAATAAAAATAAATAAATAGATACCTATTGACAGATGAATAAATACAAGACAAAGAAAAAAATAAGGAAATAATATTGCCTACCTTCGTAGAATTGGGAGAAGAAGTTTTAAGTGTTGTTGCTGTTTCAAAGCATGGTTTCAACTTTTGAGCATTATTTATATAATAAATAAAGGGTAAAATTGTTTATTTAGTAGGTAAACACAAAAAAGAACATGACAAAACGCAGAAAACGTGCGTGCATCTCAAATTCGTCAGAACTGACGGATTTGGGGGTTTCGGGCAAGATTAATGAGACCACGCATGGGTCTGATACAATTTCATAATCATAGGATAGTATCGCGCCGAATTATGAAACCATAGGAGGATTTTGTACATTTTTCCCGAAATATATATAAAATACAAACTATCAAAAGTCGAACCTTCCAAAATTGGTGAAATGATTGGGAGGACTTCATATTCTTCTTCGTTTCTTCCTTTGTGTGCTCTTGTTTTTCTTTTTTCTTTTTTGGTTTTGTGTTTTATATTTTATGTTTTATTTTTTATTTTTAAATTAAAATGATAATATGAATATAAATGGTGTATATTTAGTGGAATAAAAAAAATTATTAATTTTATATATAGCCTATTTATATTTGGGAATATATTTAGATATTTCTTGCAACATTGTAGACTTAAAAAAAGAGAAATGGCAAACTAATCTGTGGCTAATTCCATTACTACCAAAAAGTTTTTAGGCGCCATTTCAATTGAAATCCCAAATTTTAAATCGTCTCTCATTTCAAATTGTGGCTGCGTGAAGAAAGAGGAAAGGAAGCAATGGCACAGGCTGCAAGATTGAGTCTACGAATGCAGAAGGAACTGAAGCTTCTTCTGACCGACCCGCCTCCCGCCGTCTCTTTCCCTACTCTTTCCGGCGACTCTTCTGCTTCCTCTTTCACCTCTATCGATGCCCGTATGTCATCTATCTCTATACTTAAAATAACTGAATGATAGTGGTTCTGAAAACTAGTATTATATTTTGATTTGCAGTCCTTCAAGGACCTGAGGGAACAGTTTACGCTAATGGTGTGTTTAAAATTAAGATACAAATACCTGAAAGGTATTGATTTTTCTGCTTGCCAACTATTTTATTCATTCGTCCAGTGGGCTAGAGTTTGTATTTTCTTATTTTTTTGGGAGGGGGGGGGGTTTGCTTTTCGTTTTAATTTACCATGAGAAGGGTTTTTGTTTTGCTACGTGAAGGTACCCGTTTCAGCCTCCAATTGTGACTTTTGCTACGCCTATATACCATCCGAATATAGACAACGGGGGCCGTATTTGCTTGGATATCCTTAATCTCCCGCCGAAGGTTCGTAATTGTAGGAGTGTTAATAAACTCGATATCGTTGGTTAGATATGTGATATCTTATCGATGAATTTCTGTGATACTAGGACAGGAACAAACCCAAGCTGTTCTAATTTCACCACGATAATTTGTTGGACCCGACTCTGTTGTTTGTATGGAGACCGGTGTTATGCCATTTCTGATAGACTGCGTTATAAGAAAGGCCCTTTTATCCGGTTTCATTATTATTTAGCCAACCTCATGGAATGATGCTTTAATGCTGTCGTCTTTCCCATTCTAATGTTCTTTTTCAATTAAGTGAAAGAGTCGGAAATAAATGAATTCCTATTTGTTATGACAATTTTGCACTTGTTTGCATTGGTACGCTGAACCTTTTTTAGTCTGTAACTAGATGCAAGATGTTGTGTAATACATGTGTGTGTGTGTGTGTGTGTGTGTGTGTTTGCAGATGTATTAATGCAGATACATACAAACATATGTATTGCCCGTTTACATTTGTTCTGTAATATGCTTTGCAAAGGTTGATCATTTTTTACTGTTGATCATGAAAATGAATTTTCCAACTTATCCTGCGAATAAATTATCCCAATGGTCAAGAACCTTCTAAAAGAGAGGAAAGACCATTGCCTTGCCAAAATTGCCATGATGATTTTCCACAAAATGAACTGCCTTTGCCACTTTGATAGTGAGGCGACCAACATTATGCAATGCATGATCATCTTCATCATTTGAAATTGCTTCTGCTATGGCTGTTAATTTACGTATTCTCATTCTCTCTCTTATCTTTGGATATGTGTTCATACATGCACATATTTTGTTTAGTTCCAATGTTTATGTTTTAAATTGTGATGCCTGTTTGCAATGCCACATTGTGCATAAAACCATGGCACTCACAAAACTTGGTCGGCCATCTCTACCACAGTATGTGGAATTTGCAGCAGACCAGCAATGTTCAGAAGCAAATTAGCACTTGTCAGTTTCTACTTTAGCATAACTTAATCCTAATGTCTCCATGTCTTAAAAAATTAAGAAACTTCCACTAATCTGAAAGATTATTTGTTTCGCTAAACTACAATTCTTTCAAGGCCTTATTAGAAGCACACTCAATAGATGAGGCTTGCTAATAATGGGTATTTATGAGCTTCCATATCTATGATCAGATTCCGATCGATGCAGGGTATGTGGCAACCATCTTTGAACATTTCAACTGTTTTAACAAGCATTGGGCTCTTACTGAGTGAACCAAACCCTGATGATGGTCTCATGCATGAAGCGGTGAGTAAAGCTAATAGCTAGTTGTCATGGAAAATCTACTAACATAAATAGTTAATTATGGCTTGTGCTGGCTGAATATTGTGCAGAGCAGAGATTACAAATATAACAGACAAGCTTTTGATCAGAATGCAAGATCAATGACAGAAAAATATGCCAGATCTGAAGAAACTGAAATTGCTAATAGCAGCCATGAGACTGAGGCACATACAGGTCGAGATACAGCAAAAGTAAGTTTGTGGTATGGTTATGAAATTTGAGTTTTACATCTACTTGACTGCTTCTATTCACTCACTGCCACAGAGTAAAGTGGAAGGATCAGGCGTGTCCATTTCCACTACTGAGCACAGGGAGCTGTCACTGAGATCAAGTAGCAATGAGATGTACAAAGTATCAACTCATGATTACTCAAAGGACAATTTTGAATTTGGACCACAAGCTAACAGTGATTTATCCAAATGCACTGGTAAATTACCGGCCACAAGAAATAAGCTGGCTTTAAAAGTTTCAGTTGCTTCCCTTAATGAGACTGAAGATACCACTTGTCTGCCAACTTTTTGTTCCTCTCTGTTGGAAATCCAAACCAGTTCCACATATTCTCCAGAGTCCACGCTCTCAATGCAGGTTGGCAACAGAGATGAAGATCATATAGAAAGGAGCTGTGACATAACTGTTGGTCTGGATAATCAGTCATTACAAGGCAGAAATTCTGATGAGAAACTGCAAGAAGGCTTGGCATGTTCCAGCGGTAACAAAACAAATGCTCGTGGAGATGCCATTGACAGAAAATGGAATTGCTCCACTAATACCAGACTTAAGAAAACAAGTTTGGTTGTGCAAAATCATTTAGTAGATGATAAAGAGAACTTGGCTCCGGTTCAAAGCTTGGCGCATCTCCAAACCAACCAACCTGCTGCTTCAACTTATATTTCACCAGCTGCTTCAGAAATTGGTCTGTATTACAATGAAAGCGGGAAACAAATGAAGAGTAATGTCATCTCTGATAAGAAGCAGCAGAAGATTAATCAAGTTTGTGTTAGGGAGAGTAGTACCAATCACAAGTCCAAACAAGTGGTTGGTGGTGAGGTTGGAGGTTCACTGGCAGCTGAGGCTGTGATTGTGTTGGATAGTGAAGGGAGTGAGGATGAGATTGTGCCTGTGAGGTCCAAGTTGTCTCTAGGCAAACGATGCTGCAGGAAGCGCAAATCTGCACACTGAATGGCTCTGTTGCTTTTGGTCTTGGCTGAGCACTACCAAGATGCTGTTTTCACTGTTTCCCAAGAATTGGTTTTGTTAAGAATTTGTGGTGATGTTGCATTTGTTGGAGAAAGTCATTAGTAAGTTCTCCATGCGTCGGATGTGGTACGCATGGTTTTATCTTATTTTATGTTAGCTTTTTGAGCCAAAGGATTTCATAAAAAGAAAGTTCAGTACAGACCAAATTAAGCAAATCACGGGTAGACTTGGGCACGATTCTGTCGGTTTTGGTTTTGATTTTGAAATTGTCGGTTTCTGAAATTGTGAGGGGTGGAACCAAAACTGAACTGGCATATAGCCGGTTTCAATTTTGGAAGAGCCGGTTCCACGGTTCTTGTTCTATTTTTTTTTTTTAAATTTCACACCTGAAATTGTAGGTTTGGAACAAAAACCAGTGATTTTTTACTGGAACAAAATTGGAATTGATGGTTTTGGAACTAAAATTGGTGGTTTAAAACTGCCAAATCCACTATCTCAAAAGTGAAACCAAATCAACAATTAAATCAAATTACATAATTACTGTTTGTGCTGCCGGTTCGGTTAGCCATGTCTAATCACTAATATAAATGATTATATACCTAATTGATTCAAGTTGGGAGACTTTTTAGCTCTCTTAAAATATTCTACCTTCACAGTATTTTGCATGAATCTCTGGGACCACTTGGCGTGTTGTCTAATTTTATTTGACGGCCGAAGAAGTTTACTTTGATTCCTTCGTTTTATGGTATTAAATATAACTTGATGTGCGCTCTGATGCGCGGTATATAATATATTTATTATTTATATTAATTATATTTATGTACATATTATTAATTTAAAATATAATTTTATATATTAAATTGTATTTTTATTTTTTAAGTTAGTTTTATTAAATAATAAATTGTTTAATATTTTAAAGTAAATTTTGAATTGTCCTTTTAAATTTTAAATTGTCCTCAATAAATTAATAGTATAATATTTTATTTGTAAAAAAAATCATTTATATTTTTATGTTAAATTCATATAAAAATTTGATATAGTATTTATTCAAATTCATCACATATATCAAAATTTCAAAAAATTAATAATTCGATGTATAAAAATTTAATATTTCATCCATAAAAATTATAATTCACAAATTTAAATATAATTATTTACTTCATTATATATAATATTGGTATCAAATTAAAGATTTAAAAAAAAATTAATTTGATAACGCATATATTAAAACGGATTTCAAAAGAAAAAGTTATTTGAATTTTTAAATTTTAATAAAAAAATAAAATAGGAGAGAGGAAAAATTAGAGACGTGACACATGCCAATTAATTTATAGAGAGATATAATGAGGAGAAAAAATCTCACAATCATTCTTTTATATTGAGTATAGATTACTAATTCAATACATACAACTTTAATATTTCATCCATAAAGTTTATATTCCTCAATTTTAAATATAATTATTTATTTTAATATGCACAATATTGATATCAAATTAAAGATTACAAAATGAAGATTAATTTGATGCATCATATATTAAAAACGGACTTAAAACAAAAAAATATTTGAATGTTTAAATTTTAGTGAAAATTAAAATAGTAGATAGAAAAAAATAGAGTTAATTAATTGTATAGAGAGATGTAATGAGAAGAGAAAAAGTGATCCTTATGAAGTATAGATATCAAAATTTTAAAATTTATAATTCAATGCATAAAAATGTAATATTTTATCCATAAAAATTATATTCAATAATTTTTAATATAATTATTAATTTCAATAGATAAAAAATTGGTATCAAACTAAAGATAAAAAAGAAGATTAATTTGATATATAATATATTAAAAAGAAATTTAAAATGAAAAAGGTTATTTAAACTCTTAAAGTGAAAAATTAAAATTGGAGAGATTTTTTTATATTATTATAGATTTTTCAAATTGATAAGAGGAGCAACAACCCTGTAATTATAAAAATAAAGTTTATTGTATGTTTAACTGTAAAAAGAAGTAGAACTTTGAAAAGTTATTTTTGGTGTTTGAGTATTTCTCATCCATGACGTGTACGTCTGCAACATGTATGCATTCCTCGTGCGTTGGGCAACTCACACCCATTCCACAAGTGCATGTTATTTATTCGCTAATTATTTTTAATTTTTTTTTTTTTTTTTTTTTTATAGAAAATGGTGAATCTTATGTTTGTATCTGGCGAAACATAGAAAGTCCATTTCTATTCTTCTGCTCCAGTAACTGCTACTGAAACTCTTCTGCTTGAGTGGGTGCTTCTGAAACTTCTGCTTGAGTGGGTGCTACTGAAACTGTTTGGCTGTAGTTGCTAGTAAATGCTACTGAAACTCTTCTGCTCGAGTGGGTGCTACTGAAACTCTTCTGCTCGAGTGGGTGCTACTGAAACTGCTCGGCTGTAGTTGCTTTCTATTCGCTGGTCATTCCAGATCCTGCAAGCCGGCTGGCTGATCAAGGGAAGAAGCATATGCTTTTAAACATGCCCAAAACATCTAAATACACTGAAACTCTAAATATACCTCATCTAAATTTAAAATTGATATTTTTTGTGTAAGTACATTCCAAATTTTATATTTATACCTTTTCATTAATAATAAAAAAGAAAAAGAAAAGGTCAACAAAAGCTCTTGAAAACTTCTGTTCTTCTCCCAACTCTTCAAAGCTTTTAATCCTCCACTTTGAGGTAGAAAAAAGCAAATTCCAATCAACTTCAGAAATACAAAGTGGACGAAATCTCATGATCAGATAATCAATGCAATTGGTCTTAGAAATTGCTATGAAAAGTCGCATGAATGAAATAGAAGTCGGAAAAAACTTATGAACGGCGGGCTTCGCACGCTGCCGGCAGAGGGTACATGGCTTGGATGATATATATGAAGCATGAGCTAAATTGTTCTATAATGCATGTTTTTGTCACACATTCAGACTGTGATGAAAGTTATAGAACATGGGACATAATGTATTTGAGTGGTTACGGTGCAAGTTATGGGACATGGTTACAATAGTTGTGGAGAGTTACTTTTTATGGCAAAAATAACAATAAATACGCATTCGCTGAGTCCTTTTCTTACTACTGACTGCATAAACTACACCATCTTAATTCAGAAGAAAACATACATAAATTCAATTAGAAGATGAGCAATGAGGGGAGGTATGTAGATCCCATCTTCACATGTTTTATAAATGATACAGAAACATGTTATCAATTTATTTACATTCGGTATCAGTGTATTATTTTTTGTCTCTTCTTGCTTTGTGATTTTAATATGTGAAATATGGATATTATTAAGGTAATGAAAATTTCAGTTTAAATTTAATTTGTATTCACGTTTTGAGTTGTGAATATTTATTTCATCTATTTCGGATTGAAAACTACATGATATAAACGATTTATGTTTTTCCTTTTGCTTCTTTAGTATGTTGTTCAATTTTGACAAATTATTTATATATTTAAATTTTATATATGATATAATGCCTTTAATTGTTTGAGTACATAGATTTATAGATATTTCATTATTTTTTCAATTATCTTAGGCACAAATATAATGTTTTAATTGCTTTTTGTGTTTTTATTTTTGAGAGCTTTATTTAAAAATTATAGCATGTCACTTTCACTTGCATATTGTTTTGTAAACCTTGCTCTCATAAAACTTAAGCTTGTGCATAAATCTTAAGTGCTTAAAGCTTTAGCACACAAGGATTCATGAATGTTCACTAAATAAATTTAAATAATTATTTAGATGAACATTATGAATACTGCATAAAATAATATTGTAGTTGGCATGAGAACATGACTAAGGGAACATACTCTAAGATACGGAGTAGGTTTTCCAATTAGATTTCGCTTGACCAACTTTCCAAGGAGTATCCTTACTTCATGATTATTTTATTACTACATAAAATTACAAATATAATAACAATGTCTAGTGATCAATATAATTTTAACATTTTGAAGAGTAGCCATATGTTCCCTATCTTCCAATTGTTAGATTGACTTAAAAATCATATTTCAAATACATTTTTATGAATATAAATAAAAGTTTGACATATATTTTTTTTATTACATCCATTTATGTTTATTTGTTTATATGATATTGAAATTCTATGATCTCGGTAACTAGAAGACTTGGTGAGACACGGGTTGGGGGGTCATGGATTAAGTCTCGATGGTTGAAATCATAAATGGTCCAAGTCATAGAATCTACAAGAAGGAATATTTTAGAATTCAGATAGGCTTGCAACGAGCGGTATGTCACTCGAGGAGTGGATAACCCGTTCCATAGATATCGGAGCTGTGTCACCACATAGGCTAGTGAATTTGATGTTAGTCACAAAGGATCACATTGCATTGATCTCGCATCAGAACTTGAACTATTTGTTAACCGTAATGGCAACAGAAAAATTGAACATCTGATTTCTATAGGTGCTTTACTTAGCCCTTAGACCGTACGCATGCATGTGATCCTCCATGAGGGAAGGTGTATATTTGACTAGTACTTAAACCTCTTTCGAAAGACCAAACAGGGGTTCATTGGTTATGGTGGAACTATGGTTAAGGTAATGGCAAGACATAATTTCTTGGCCCGCAAAGTAATATGTTGGGATTGTTTCTCTATATTTCCTATACTTGTCGTATCCAATGAAGATCTTGTACAAGACATCCAGCCGGAACATAAGAGATGGGATCTCGTTATGGCCAACGGATCGACAGAGTATGTGAGGATTATTATAGTTATCAGTGTCAATAATGAGGTCGTATTAAATGACAAGGCCTTAGACATTAATCGGAGAACCGAGCGAATGGATCGTATATGCAAGGTAACTACAGATGAAAGGTTCTCACGTTGAATTCATCTTTTACCAATGAGTCCCTCCGGTTGTGTTTGTCGGACATGAACGAATGGATGTCTTGAGAACCTAAGGATTGGAAAATCCAAAGGTGCTTAATTAATTGGATTAATTAATTTTGTAATTGAATTGTTTACTCTTGGACTAGGTGAAGTGATGGTGAACCTCACGCATAACAAGATTATGTTTCGTTGGAACGAAGAAAAATAATTAATTAATCATTGATGAATTAATTATTGAACTAAATAATATTTGTTGGAAAAATTAATTATTTGAGCCTAAGTAATTAAATGATCATGGAATGAATTAATTATTAGGCTAATTTTATTAGTTGGACAAATGATTAATTATGCCCAAATAATGTTAGAATTAAATAATTGATTGAGAGTAATCTTTTGAGCTTAGGAATTAGTTTTGTGATTTAATTAAGTCCATGAAGACAACCTAAGGCCTAGTTTTGGAGATAGGTACAACATATGAGGAGTAGGACTCCCAGGTCCATGCGGAGACCTTAAGGGAATCAAATTATTAGACCTTAAGGGGATCAATATAATTTGATCCCCAAGTGAGAATTGAACAACAAGAGAAAGTTGCATCACACAAGAAAGACCAATCCTTGTTCATTCCATTCTCTCTCTTCTCTCTTCTCTCCTCTCATGTGTTGAGATGCCAAATTATATTTTACTTCTAGATTATTCATCTCATTCTAATACAAATATACTGAAGTCAAACTAAAGTGTGTGTCTACGCATCAAAGTTGGATGTGGATAAACTTAAGAAGGATGTTTCAAATGTCCTTAATTAACGTGCGATCCGATCATCCAAAGAATTGTTTCTAAGAATGTGGAATTCCTTGGTATAATTGCTAAACTTACCTTTAATTATATGTAAGAGGTTGTACAATTATAGACATAGATCGTAGAAATAAATTTTAATTAGTATTTCTGCTGGCTATTTCGTATGATCAATGACTTGTAAGGACGATCTCTCGACCCATTAGAAATTCGCTTGATGATGTCCAGTGGATGTTGGATCGAGCATTTTGACTGGTTTTTGCGTGCTCGATCGGGAGCTGGGACCAGAATAAACACGCGATTAAGTTTGTGAGTTTCTTCAAATGGATTGGTTAGCCAGTTGCGTTTCTGGGATCCTAGAAGCTTGGAGATATCTTTTTGCGATAATTTAGGAGATGAAGATTATCCAAATATATTGTTCCTAAAATTATGCAAATAATATCTCAACAAGATATAGATGAAATATATGCTTTGATTTTTCAAACTTATCTAAGATTGCATGATCCCTAAATTTATGGCAATAGGATAAGCGTTGACTTTTCAAATATATATATTCTTAATTGAATATATCCATATTCAAGAGAGTTCTAGATGGTCAAGGAAACCACACAACATATCATAATTTTTACGGCAAGATAAATATTAGATATCTATGGAAGATTCATTATGTCAACGATTTCAACGTATCCATATTTAGATATTGCACTTCAAGGTAGTAGTAGCAAGGAGATTGAGAGTCTCCATAAATGGAAGGATGGCAATCTCCAAGTACGTTGTTTGATGCTCACGAGCATGGTCCCACAAATACGTCATCAGCATGAGACGATGGTGGATGCGAGTGAGATCCATCTGCAACTTAAGGTGTTGTTGTGACATCCCACCCTTATAAATCTTAACATAAATTACTTTCGACCTAATAAAATATGTATGTGTATTTTTTTTCAAATAATCTGTAATAAAATTATGACGTATAACTCATCTCACGAACAAAAGCTCACTTACACAAATACACAAAGATCTATGTTAGATGCAAAGGTATTCCACCACATTCACACCCAAATTTACATATATTACTTGTCAAAACCCAGTAATAATATACAAAAAAAAAAAAAGAAAAAAAAGAAAAAGCAAAATAAAGCCCGAAGGCATATTAACCCATAGTTTAGCCCCAAATGTCGTCATCCATATACACTGATCCACAAATGCTTGTAGAAGCACAAACAACATGCTCAGTAGGCCGTGAGTTTACACATCATCATCAGGCTCACCTGCAATGCACAGATTAGGTGATCTAAACCTTAGTAATCAGAAATCCTGCATTCAAAGTAACATATATGTCTTCAAGAACTTTCAAAGAGACGTGGAATGCATGTCAATGAAACCATAACATGTGTTTCAATATATATATATATATATATATTATCTTGGGCCCTTGCACCAAAAATTGCTAGCTAAATAAACATCATAATCATAGAGCCTATACATGTCTCACATGTCACCGACCTGACGCATCGAGCCTATCCACATCTCACATGCTACCAACTCTAAACATCATAAAACCTATCCATGTCTCATAAGCCACCGGCCTAATAAATCAAGCTTATCCATATCTCATATCCCACCGGTCTTAGTGCACTAGTAATAGTCAATATTACATTTATGTCTCTTTAATCATATTTTGCAGGCAAATAACACTACATATTCCTTATGCATGCACATGCTAATGCTCGTGAAAGTTTAAGTTCATTGCAATATTAAATCACCCTTTCACACCACGTAATTCATATCCATAAATCTCAAGAAACAGAAGGTCATACTTAACTTTCACATAATAGAATAACACAAAAAAGTACTATGTCTATACATTATAGGTGCAAATGAATTTCTACTTACCTTTGTTTAACACGATTCTCTGGAACTTCTTATCTCTTATTTGCAAACATAGTTAATCTAAATTAATATTTAAAATATTATATTAGTCTAACGATAGTAAATTTTGTTAACCCAATTTAAAAGCACGATATATATAAATTTTGTTAACCCAGTTTAAAAGCACGATATATATTTGAAATAGTATTATTTAATATTTGAAGTTAAAATAACAATGTTTGTAACAATTTATTTTTATCCAAGCTTAGAGACTTTATTGAATAATATATTTTTTAAATTAAGGTTAAGTTAATTAAATAACATAAAATACTACCTTTAGTAACGAATTTAGATTCTTAATCATTCAATTCTTATAGTTATTAGTCTCAATAATGGGTCTGTATTAAATGACCAAACCCTAGACATTAATCGGAGAACCAAGCGAAGGGCACATATTTGCACGGTAACTATGGATGAAAGGCTTGCACGTCAAATTCATCTTTAGCTTATGAGGTGCTCTAATAGTGTTTCCTAGACATAAACGAATGGATATCATGAGTACCTAAGGATCTGCATGATAACTATGAATGAAAGGTACGCAAGTCGAATTCATCTTTTGTCTATGAGTCCCTCTAGTAGTGTTTACTGAGCATGAATGAATAGATGTCTTGAGTACCTAAGGATTGAAAAATCTAAAGGTGATTAATTAATTAGATAAATTAATCTTACAATTGATGTAACACCCCGTTTCTCCAAAACTGCATAACATATTATTTTGCATTTAAAATCTCTTTAAATATTATATATCAATTTGTTGATGAATATTTTGAGAAAATACTTGCTTTATAATGGACATTATTGATTTAAAATATACTAATAAATTTTGTACAAAGAGGCGTTGAGTTTTGCAGGATAGGCTTTCGAGGAAATCGGCACACGATTTGACTCACTCGACACGTGAATAACAAATGAAATGGGTTAGCAAATACTTTATATTGATGCATGAGAATATTATACTTGATTTTGGTAGAAATATATGTGTAGGGTATATAGAGATTTCTATTATTGTTTTTACGTAGGATTTTACGTGCGCACTTTTCCAATCGAAATTTAAAAAAAACCTAGTTCTTTAATTTAATCCCCAAAATTTTGAAACTTGTATTATTATGACATTATAATTTTATGTGTATCATATTTATATTATTTATATCATGTGTGTATTATAATTATATTATTTACATATAAGGATTTTTTATTACATAATATATTAACACATGATTTTATAAATAATGTACTAATACACCACATTAGGCATTAATCATCACTTACATTAGAATGAGGTGATGGAGATCAAATCCACCACCCCAAGACCTCACCATAGCCGTCCAACACACACCCCACATGCACAAGTTGTGTTGATTTTGATTGCATGCCCCATTAGTTAGGTTTAATTATTTTTCTTTATTGCATTTCAACCCCCAATTCCTCTATAAATAGGACCACACATCTGCCCTCAAACTAACACAAATACTCTCATAAAATTTGAAGAAGCTCTCCCAAAATTCTCTACATTTTCTCCTCAAATTTTTCCCAAAAAATTCAAGAGAAAGAAGAAGAAGAAGAAGAAGAAGAAGAAGAAGAAGAAGAAGAAGAAGAAGAAGAAAGGAGGAGGAGGAGGAGGAGGAGGAGGAGGAGGAGAAGAAGAAGAAGAAGGAGGAGGAGGAGGAGGCTAGTTTGGAGCTCTTTTCATCCATTCCATCATCTTTTTTAGAATTTTTCAAGAGTTTAAGTAGAGAAGAAGAAGTTTTAAAATTGTTGGCTTCAAGTTCTTACAATTATCAAGAAACACACTTTAGGGATTTCTACTTTGAAAATTGAAGGTATAATAGCTAAAACCTCACTTTTCTTTAAATTAGGAGCATGTTTAGGTTGTAAATTTTCATTGAATGTATGATTGAGAATGTTCCTCATAGCTCTAGGTTGGGTGTTGATATTTTCTGTAGAAATCATGCTTAGGACACCATTTATATGAATTATGTGGTTGATCCTTTTAATCGTCAAATCTGCCCTAGTTTGTTATGTAATTTAATTTCGATATTTTTATGGTGTTTTCCTCTAACTCTGGATTAGGATGTTTTTTTTTCAAATTTCATAATTTTTGGAATTTATTTGCTATTCTTACAAAATCCATCTTTGTAACTTCCTGAAAATTTGAAATCACTCACTGCATGTCAGTTTTAAAACTTCGTATAAAATTCTATACTTGGAATTTGATGATTGTATTTTACAATGTTTTAATATATGATGTTAGGAGTATATTTGTAAAATTTGAGAAGTTTTGGAACATTGTACAATTTTTAGTAATTTTTGGAAGGAAACCTGTCCAGGATGAACACCCACTGGACAACCCCTATGTGTTTAATTTTTGTAACATTATGTGGTTATCATTTTTCAAAAATGTTTTACTATGTTTTTATTGAGTACCGTAGGGACTTGTATTAAAAATGTGGAAATATTTGGAGATGTGTATGATTTATGGTGAATTTTACAAGTTACACCAACCGGGCGACCGAATTTGTAAAACTTAAGATAGAAATATATTTTTATAAACTTTTATGATTTATATTTTAAGAAACTGTTTTAACATGTTTTTATGTGATATATTGTTAACATGGATGTTTAATTTTATTATTAAATAAGCTTTGTAGAATTTCTAATATATTATTTTTTATAATGTGACAATGTGACTAAATGATATGTGACATACATTTGAAATGTTTGATTTAGTGTGTATTTGTATAAATTATTCTTAAATATGTTATTTATGCAATGTTTTGAGTGGATGAATCCTATGACCTTAGTTAGAATAATTTTGGTTGATAAGTTAAAATTACGGGAATCGTTTAAGTATGAACCGTGTCGAGTGCAGTACAAGCAAGTTCGTGTTGTTCCGGAGCTATTCCCGTACACCAACTAGATTAAGTGGGTAACTTTAAATATCTTGCACTAGTTAGATTTGTTGATGTTTTGAATCTGGTGTTTCATTTGGCCATTGGGCCGGGTAGTGGGAATACAGGCCCACACCATCTACGAGTGGTAATACAGTCCCACCGTAGACTCTACTAGTGGGAATACAGGCCCACAACAATGCGAGTGGGAATACATGCCCATCGCGTCTGCTAGTGAGAATACATGCTCACACCTGACACCATACCAGTACGTATGGGTCTGGATGGGTGAACAGCTTCGACTTGTTAATTAGTTTAATTAGTACAATGTGTTTATTAGTTATCCCACTGGGCTACATTTTTGGGAGTTGTCTCATGATGCTATTTTTCAAATTTCAGGTCCGACGGCTAACGAAGATGAGTAGCTGCTGGCAGGGCTCCCTTCCGGTGTTTTATCATTTTGTGATACTGTAGACTTATGAACTTGTAGTCTGTTTAGTTAAAAATGTTGGCATTTTGGATGCTAAGTTTTGTACTAAATTCTTTTTGGGCCGTATTATATTATGTGGTCATTTGATTCAGAAATTGCGGGTGAATATGAGTCAAGTCTTTTAAAAACTCTTCCTATCGTGCAACTTTCTTTTCAAAATGTGATATTTTGTATAACCTTCATTTTTAAAATCAAAATTACTTTGAAACCTTTATATATTGCACGAAATCTTTTGTATTAAAACTTTTTCAAACTCTTATTTCATTTAAGTCTTTTCCTAGCTTTTGAATGTGTCTTATTAAATGTTTTTGGTTGAATATAATCTAAGTCACACAGTGGCGACCCAAGTCTTGGTTTTTCGGGCATGGGGCGCTACAATTGAGTTGCTTGCTCTTGGACTAGGTGAAGTGACGAACCTAAAAGTTACATGCATAACTAGATTATGGAGTGTTGAAATGGAGAAAAATAATTAATTAATTATGGATGAATTAATTATTGGGCTAAATAGTATCTGTTGGAAAAATTAATTAATTGAGCCTAAATAATTAAATGATTATGGTAAGAATTAATTGTGCGAATTTTATTTGTTCGAAAATAATTAATTGGGCCCAAATAGTACTAGAATTAAATAATTAATTGAGAGTAGTCTTTTGGGGTTAGAAATTAATTAAGTCCAAGAAGATAATTCAAGGTCTAGTCTTGAAGATAGGTCCAACACATGAGGAGTAAGACTCCTAAGCCCATGAGGAGACCTTAAAGGGGACCAATACAAATTGATCCCCAAGTGAGAATTGAACTACAAAAGAAAGGCGCATCACACAAGAAGGACTGGTCTTTCTTCATCTCGTTCACTCTCTTCTCTCTCCTCTCATGTGTTGAGATTCCTAGTTATATTTTAGCTACAGATTGTTCATCTCATTTTGATACTGATATTCAAGTATCAAGCTACACAATATGTCTATGCATGAAGGCTGGCGTGGATAAACTTAGAGAGGAGGTTTCAACCATCTTAATCTATATACAATTCAATCATCCAAAGGATTCTCGCTAAGAACGTGGAATCATTTGGTATAATGTTGAATTTACTTTAATTACTTATACGGGGATGTGCAAGTATAGACATAGATCATATAAATAAATTTTGATTATTACTTCCACTATCTATTTCGTATGATCTCTGGTCTTGATATTCCAATATGCTAGTCACGTAGAACTGCATACAATCTATTAAAAGAGGTTGACATGACCAGGTGGCAACAATCAAGAGTTAACCCCCATGTGTGTGGCAAATTATAGAAAGGCTCTCATTCTTCATATAACCCTTTGACGGAAGGCATGCTTATTGCAATTCAATCTTTAATCATTTTATGCTAAAATATTTTACTTGGATTGGGTCTTAGAGGGAATATATGAATTTATTGATATATTTATTTTATGTTTTTTATTATTCTAAGCATACATGAACATGCAAGCATATATAAAATAACGTAAAACAAAACTATACATTTCCTAGCATGATCCTAGACCTAGGCTGACCATGAGTCATTTCCTATGTGATCTAACTCACAAGCCCTTGTTAATTGAATCTAGATTTAATTTATTATTAATTTTCATTAGGCACATAGATCATATATATATATATATATATATATATATATTACATTTGGGCCTACCCAATGATATATGGGCCTTGACCGTCTTTGAGTTCAAAGACCAATTGAACAAGCGATTTAGTTCGTCGTCTTCTAGTAAAGTCCTCCTTACAATTACAAAAGAATAAACTTTACAACTGTTCTAGCACTCAAAATGAAATACAAGGCCCAATCGCTCTAAATGAGAGACATGTAGGCCCAAATAGTTAATCAATAAAAACCATTCATGAATGGTCTAGACTCGCCTCATGATACCCTAACCATAGAAATCACATAAATAAAATTATCACAATTAAATTTGGTTATGTTGAAATCGTAGACATAGTAAAATTTCTTATAAGCTCCAATATTTATCTTGACGTATAAAATATGATGAAGTATACAGTCTCCTTATTCATCTTGACTTCCCATATACATAGATATGCAATTTAGGAGATCATATCTTTAAGTAGTCAAAGTATATAAACTTTCCATATCAATATTAAGATCATATCTTTGAATATTCAAAGCATATCCTAATTAAACAAAAAATATAAAACAATGTATATGACTAAGAAATCGAAAGAAGAACTTGAATATAAATTACTTTAATGCAATATAATCATTAAATAATATCAACATGCCCTATGACTATGATAAATTTAGCTAGACATGGCCGAATTAACAATAATAAGAAATATAATTCTAACTATTTCTAACATAACACAAATAAAAAGTTAAAAGAGGAAACATTGAAGCTTCGTAGGAGATATGACGATTCGTCCCTTGAAGCACATGGAGTGGATGACAATTTGTCTCTTCCTTGCTAACCCTAAGATATATCTTGTATTTTGTATATCTTGG
The DNA here is from genome assembly GCA_028749325.2 of Caryopteris x clandonensis. NCBI lineage: Eukaryota > Viridiplantae > Streptophyta > Magnoliopsida > Lamiales > Lamiaceae > Caryopteris > Caryopteris x clandonensis. The sequence goes on along the minus strand of JAPYKT020000006.1, from coordinate 9,032,238 downwards.
TATGTCTGTTTTGGGTTCAGAGGCTAACTATGTAAAAAAAAAAATATTAGCCTAGGGTTTGTCCTCATCTTCAAATTCATCGAAATCCAAAAGATATGCACAAATCTACACAATCGGCACTTGGTCAAGTAGGGATCGACTCGATGGAGCGCTGATGCTCAAACCCATCTAGAACTGCCCATATTTTATCTTGTTGCTCCTTGCTCGGTCGAGTAAAATTGAAGCTCTATATCAACGCTAATTTCAAAGTAGTTTTTGAAGGCTCTCTTGTTTGAATTTGACTTCATCTATTTAAAAAAAAAAATATTGTAGCCCTATATGTTTTGAGTTCCACAAATGTCAACTCAATTGGATATTTTGAGCTTATGTTATGATCAAAATACCGAAGGTATGTTAAGATGAATCAATGTGTAGAGTTCTCTTTAATTATATTTTGGACTATGTTAGAGCCACCATCGGTAGATGTGTTCTTCATTAAAATTTTAGATCATTGTCTTATCTCTCCAACATAATAAAAACCAATAGATTTGAGCGCCTACATTGAAAGTTCTACTCATTATTGAATATGAGTGCCATTTTAGTTTTTCAGTTTCATATCCATGAAATCCGCTTCAAAACTAGCAAGCATGTAAAATCAACTTGATATAACAAATTTAGACTAAACGAGATGATAATTTACATGATTTTGCACTTGAAATATATCTCAAATCAATCCAAAAATGCACGTATGCATCTGGTTTATCAAGTCTCCATAAATCAAACTATGAGCTTTGTGTTGCACTCATAAAGCCTTATTGAAAGCATTTTGTATCTATAATCTCTTTTTAGATCATCCATAATATCTACTTTTTAATAACACGACCTTCTTGAAATAGTGAGGGTGCAAACATAGATGCAACTATCTTCCATTGTAGGTGATGTTAATGGCAATTCTCCAAGTTAAGTTCACAAGTATGTTGGCCTATGAATTCTTAAATTTTCAAATGTTACTTTTGTTGCCATTAGCGTGTACTTTAAACTGACATTCATGCGTTATGCATACCACAGTGTACCGTGTTCTTGATGAGTGTTTCACTTATACTCCGTCTTATTAGAGGTGTTATATTATCCAACAATGTACTCCAACTTGTATTTGCTATCAAATAATGCACCAAGTTTAAGAAGATCATGCTCATCAATTGCTTTAATACTATAAGCTACAAATTATGCACTGCTAGAAGATGCACAAGGAATAATCCACTCTCAAAATTGAGATTGACTTTCATGATGCAATTTCTCATTACTAGATGGGCTGCATCAGCATTACTTGTTCGGATTGGAATATCTCAACTTTAGAGTGAAATGCTTCTTTCTCTAAGTACGAGCTCATCAACAAGGCCTATCACAACATCCTTGTGTATGCCAACTTCCACCAAATTATCTTCCATAAATAATTCATCATTTTTCCTTTCATCATTGAAGATACTCGGTGGGCCATCTCGAATTAGTCATTGTCCTCCTCATCATCCTCATTGTATGATTCTCCTCTACATCAAGAGCACATCGAACACAATCTTCGTTACCTTTATGAACATTTTGCCCACCATCACCATCGTCATCAACATTAGCATCTTGCTACTTAGGTTGATTATCATTCCCATATACATCAATATCTTGCTCTTGCTCTTGAACACAACCTAACCTATTATCATAATCTTCATCATCATCATCATTATAGTGATGCCTATCTCCATACTCACCAACATCAAAATACAGTTCCATGTTAAGATAGTACTAGTACTGGTACAATGAGCTTGCTCTGCACTCTTAGAACTAGGTATTGAGATAGCCACACAATCACTGTAAGCACTCGACACTGAACTAGGTAGAAAATCAGTCGAAGCGGTGCATAGCACAGTATATGCCTTGATGAAGAAGTTACAAGATCTACCACTGGTGTTGTTGAGGCCAAACTTGTTGGAAAATGTAGAAATATTGTTGTGCAAATTGTTGTTGTCTTGAACTACACCATAAGCAACAATAATTGCATAAAAGTTTGACACCCCAATATGTTGTTGTCCTATTGACTAGAAAGATGATTCAAATGATGAGTAACATATAATGTTGCTACTTCAATAGCCCGTGGCTTGGGTTCAAGAGTCACATAAAACATTTAAGTTAATAACATAATTGTAACACATTGAATATGACGCCCTGACCTTATATTGTTTTTTGCATCACCACGATCTTTAGTTGGTATCATGCAATGAACCATGTAGTGACAGTATCTCCGATCAACTTTAACATCATGTACAATATCTAAAATTGATAATGACACCGAACCCACTTCACAAAATGCCATCTCTTCTCATCTGTTTCTGTAGATGGATCCATCCCAAAATCTACCATAAACTATAAAAATCATTGAGCATCTGAAATCAAACATAACATTACATTATTGAAGTAATAATGACAAAATAATAATAATAATAATAATAATAATAATAATAATAATAATGACAATAATAATAATGACAATAATAATGATAATATATTTATATTTTAATAATTTAAAAATAATAATTAATCGAGTCAAGCTTGGATGAGCTTTAATAGAGGCGGACATGAGTTGAGCTCGAGTAGTTTGATATTTTACACTTGTTTTAATAAAGTTTGTTCAAGTTTGTATGATATTATTATCAAACCGAGTTCAAACGAGCTTTTAACGAAGGAGCTCAAATCGAGTATCGAATAGCTTGGTTTGATTTTCAAATATAATTTTATAATATCTTGTTTTAAATAATAATCTCACAATTTTATTTTGTATAAAAAAATTTAAACATCATAATATATCACAATTAACATAAGAAAGAATATTTATATTTTAAAAACCTAGTATTTCTCTTGTGCAATAATTATGATAATATAATAAGTTATTATAAAATTAATAATATATATTTTCAAATTAAATGCATAAATATATAAAATATTTTTTAATAATATTTTTGAATATCAAAATATACCATAGTCAATCTAAGAAAAAATATTTTATATTTAAAAATTAAGCTTTTATTTATATATATGCAATATGGATATTAGTTGAAGATAGTGAAAAGAGGATTTATTTGATATATTTTTCATAACAGACGGATTGGAGACAAAATAATTATAAACTATTGAAAATTGAGGTAAAAAAAATCATCTAATTAGCTACAAGACTTTCTAAAGATAGCAAGTAATTTTGTCGGAAAAATCATAACTTACTATTTTTGTTGTGGTTCTTTTACTATATATATATATATATATATATATGCAATGAATATCAAATTGAAGATTTTGAAAAGATGATTAATTTAAAATATTATTAATAAAAAATAAAATTAAGGCGAAAGAGTTATAAGCTTTTATAATTTTAGATGAAAAAGTTAAAAAGAAAAATCTAAAACAAATTGATTGGTAAACTAATAAAGTTTTTCATTTGTGCCAAGAGAGTGTATACTGTATGCGCCAATACAAATTTTTTTTTTTCTCTTTTCTTTTAGCCATAATTTATTATTTCCAAAATTGAAATGGATTTTAGACAGGAAAATTCTTACCTTTTATATTTATTGTGGTTCTCTTGTTATATATATATAATATTTAGAATTGAGTCTGAACTTATAAAATACTTTGAGGATTTTGAGTTTGCACATTTGATTTCTCAATACGATTCTCCAAACCAAATAGCAGATTCTCTAGAGTTGCATAGGGAGGCGAAACCCTAGAAGGAGTGAGCAACAATGGGCAACTCTCCAACCCAAACGGAAACGAATGGTAAATGTTCTATCAAGCAGTAATGGAAGATGGTTGTGGTAGATTCAAGGATCTGTACAGCCGGCCGATGTATCACTGTGCAAGAGGGGATGAGATAAATAAACAAGAAAACAAATTACTATATTTAACCATGATTTGAATCAACTAATATTTTTATAATAATTAATAAAATATTGGATAAATAGGATAAAGGCAAATTCAATGAATATATGATCGACATATCTACTAATATAATAATGAAATAATCAAAATATTTTTTTTGCTCGTTTTCAGTTTCTAAAAAGATATTTTGAAAATAATATGCTGGCTTTTGATTAGTCAAATTCTATTAATTTTTTTGGGAATTATTTTTAATTTGTTAAAATACATATAATTTTTTCGTTTGTACTCTGTTATTTTATGTATAAAATACTAAATTAATCATCTTTTTATGATCTTTCATTTTACACATGTATTAAAGATATTAAATGAGTTATTGGATGCAAAAAATAAAATTATTTTTCATTGATTGTTTCAGGTTATATTTCATATTTATTGTATATTGAATTTTTGTATTGGACTTGCACTGCAAATAAATATTAACTAATTACCTTTTATAAAAATTATTAAATAATCTAGTTTTTATATTATCAATCAATCTAATGTAACAAAAAAAAAAAAAAGACTTTTAGTTTGAGACGACAAGAATATATAATTTTATAAAAAACTTATATTTTTTAGATTTTTTTATCTTGAAACTAATAAAATATTTTAATTACTCTTAAATATTTATTTTTAACTTGAAATTATATTATATATATGTTATAATTTAATTTCTAAATCTTATCACGCAAAATAAAATTAGTTATAGATATAACTAAAATATCTCACCGTACCCGTTAAAAATAGTCAAACTTATTTTCTAACAAAAAATAAAAAAATAATGTGTTTTCTACCCATGTTTCAACACCATTCTCTCCTTGTTTGCTATTTTATTTCACTTAAAAGATGAATCGCAAGTACATGATGTAAAACCATGGTGAGAACATGTATCGTATCAACAGAGACTGTATATAGTAAAATCAACTAAGTATTCGTTCATAATATTATCCTTTATCTAAAGAATTGAATAATTGTGATTGATTTGGTAAACGAAAATAAAAAATATAAGGAGTAGAACAATATCAACTGAAATTGAAGAAACTAAGAAAGTTAAGAGATTATATGGATTATAGGAACATACATTCATATGGTTCATATGAGTTCCTTTAATGTATCAAGTCATCTTTAATTCATATATTTGTAGAAGAATCGCAAATATAGTTGGATCATCTCTCTTGAACAGGATCCAAAAGTAGATTAGACTCCACTGATCATCTTTTGATCTCACAGTGTTATCTAACCTCTAATCGTGCCTATGATCTATTCTCATCACAATACTTACCAATCTCCCGATCTAACAAGTTCATGTTATGCATTCATAATCCATTAATCAATTACTCCCTCTCAGGAAATAATGGATTAACTGCATGTAGGCAATTATTCGTTACATAATTTCATATGACATTCAAATCAAGGAAGTATAAACAAATATAGAAAATGAAATAATATCATTAAATAATAGCAGATGAATCCATAATCATGTAGGCCCTACAATAATTAGATGTTCAGCCACTCATATTCAATACATAATCCATGAGAAACATATTGATACTCATAGCTAACATATAAGAACATAAGAATAGAAGACTATTGAAGCCAAACAATCTTCGTTTCTCTCTCTCTCTCTCTCTCTCTGATGACTTGGTTGGTTGATCCTCCTTTGTATACTTATTTCTAACTCTAAAATCTCATACAAAATATGATGATCTTTGTAGTTCCCAAGACAATCACTAAGGTTTTCATAGCCGCCATATCTTTATTTTGGAATGAGAAGATATGTATGAATCATGCTAAATTGCGACGGTTAAGATCATATCTCGATACTAAGTACGGTCCGTGCAAGGCAAGTACGGTTTGTGTTAGGGACCACGCACGGTCTGTGCAAGAGCAAGCACAGGCCCTGCTTCATGTGGCTCAATTATGGGTCATTCTGATCTAAAGCACGGGCTGTGCAAGGGATTGCACGAGCCGTACTCTTGGTCGTGCCTCCGAGGCATGTCCTCACTCTGTGTGTACGATTTTTGTGACTTGAGATGTGGTCTATACACCCTTAATTCTCTTTTTTTCTATCAGAAATCAACAAACATGTGACGTAATAAAATATAACAAAATCATCATGAACTCGTCACTTAGGTACATGCAATTGTCTAAAAAATATACATAATAACCCCAAATTGCACGTAAATCCTATGTTTATTAACCCCCTAAATTAACCTATTGTTTGTTCTCGAATAATGATAACGAATCATCATTTCAGAATGAAGGGGTGTTTTGACAGTAAATGATGTCTCAAACACAACAACCATTATGATTATATCAAAATTAACCATATTGCAAATAAAACAATTTCATGTCATGCAACTAGTACTTATTTAACAACTTGAATTATTGATCCTGATTAGGTTTTTGTATCTCTCACACTCAAGTGTATAGGCAAATATAAATGACACTCAATGTTAAAATAAATGTAGAATTATGTTTGCCTATGATTTTATCTCGCCTCTACATGCAATAAGTGGATTAAGGATCAGAAAGGACTTTTAATTTGGTTGTAAAGTAGGCTTTTGGTCAAGGTAAAGAATGTATGGCTAAGTGGCTTAATCAACATTGGACTCGTCGAATTGGTTGGTCTTTACGACCTTTCACATTCAACTCATTGCTAACGAGCACAACTATATTTTTGTCTAGCTTTATTTCCTCCTTCATCAACTCCTTTTCAATATTCAATCAACTCCGATTTTTTTTTATCAATGATTTTATTAGCTATGGTGAGTCACTTTCGATTTTCAACAACTTTTGTTCTAACTGTATTTTTTTTAGGAAGTGACTCATCTTCCAATTCATAACCATTTTTCACAATTTTCAATTTATGCCTCCATATTCACCAAGGCTTTCTAACATGCAATATTCTTTTTCTATTCGACAAGTACACTTTACTTATATTACTTTCATGCAATAAGTAGTGTACTTGGCTATCAAAAAAAGGCTCAAATGGGGCTTACTAGAATAATTTTGTGTAAATGGTCAAAATTAAAAGGATAATAAGGCTACCCAAGATGGCCTAAAATCATTTCCAAAATCCACATTATTCTGGTAAACTTGAGCAAATCATAGGCAAGTTCTAGACATTCTAACATTTATTCAACTAAACACACTAGAAAGAATCAATAGGCTCAAAATCTCACATGGTAATCACGATTCAAGATATTCAAGTCATTCACTGCATACACAAATATCATTTTTTCACAACATGCTCAATTCATCAATAATCATTACAAATAAAGCATTATCATCACTAGCATCAATCAATACCACAATCATCATAAAATAAAAAAACAAATTGTTGTTAGACTTATATTACTAACAAAACTAAAAAATAGAAAACATGTACTAAAACTTCCAAGTAAGAACATGAATTCATGGTAAGACATCCATCCTTCCCCCAAACTTATTCTTTGGTAAGAATAAGTTTGAAAAGATAGACGGAAAAACCATGAATCACTAACCTCCATTGTATCATTGAGGAGGTGGGTCCGGAGGGAGCTAAAATGCCCAATATTCCATCATGTCCAGTGTGATTGCTACGTTGGCATCAATTTTCTCGACAGCGGAGTTCATTTGGGTGAACTCATTTCTCAATTCCTGTAAACATAAATCATCAAGATTAAAAAAGTTTTCTTTTCAAACAAGGGACACATAAGTTGTGTAATTCTAGAAAAATTAGCCATGACATTCCTATGAAGCTCGGCATGCCCAAGGAAACTCCTTAATGCCTTCTCTTTTGCACAAGAATGCCATCTTTCAGTTTCAGCTTCCTTGGCATGATCGACCTCTAAACTTGCACAACGGTGATCCTTCTTTATTTCTTCTTTGATGCTTCCATTGCGAGGTGCCTCCATCTTTGGTTCTATAGAATCCTGCGCAACTTTGAAATTATCAATTAAATTCATATTATCAAAATTAGTAAATTTGCAAAGAAGGATAGTGTGGCTTAAGCAAGATTCAAGGGACTCTGCCGGCAAACTTTTGGATTTCTTTTGATCGATGGTGTTTTGGAATACATCCACAGCCTTGCATTCTTCAAACTCTTCTTGAAATTTCTTTGCATCATACAAGGTATATACCACTTTCTCCTTATTTACTCTTAAAGTCAAATTTCCCTTTTTTATGTCAATAAGGGCTCTCGCAATGGCTAAGAATGGTCTACCCAAAATTAATGACATCTTGTGGTCTTCTTCCATATCCAACACGACAAAGTCCATGAAAAATATGAATTTATCCACTTTCATGAGCACATTTTCTACGATTTCTTTTGAGTACTTTATAGACCAATCAGTAAGTTGTAGTGTTATGGAGGATGGTTTCACCGTTCTCAATCCCAATTTCTTGAATATGGATAACGACATTAAATTGATGCTTGCTCCAAAATCACACAACACTTTATTGAAGTGAGTGTTGCCAATTTCACATGGAATTGTATAGCTTTCGGATCCTTCAACTTTTGTGGAAGCTTTCTTTGAAGAATTGCACTCACTCCTCTGTTAGATTGACCGTCTCATGATCTTCAATTCTTCTTTTCATTACCAGAATTTCCTTAAAAAGTTTAGCATAGTTAGGCATTTGTTTAGTAAAGGGAATATTAAATGATAAATTCTTAAATATATCTAAGAAATTAGTAAATTGTGTCCCCTTCGCTTGCTCCCTTAGCCTTTGTGGAAATGGTAATGGTGGAACGTATGCAAGGGGTGGCACATATTGGCTTCCTTTGCTTCTTCCCCTGATCCACTCTCTCACTTTTTTTTCTTCTTTGTTAGGCAGTCCGTCCCTCACATGTATGGCATGACATTGCTTCTTTGGGTTGATTTCATTCGTACTTGGAAATTGTTCATTTTATTGTATGCTTCCCACTATTTTAGCAATTTGACCAACTTGCATCTCCAAGGATTTCACTTGAGCTCCAATTTCGGTCGTGGATTTGTAGAAGCTAATTGCTAAATTCTGAAGTTCGGCTGCCTCTGAATACATTCTTTGTTTAGTTTCTTACATGAACACACCAAGAATGATCTCCAGACCCGATTTCTTTCTATCATTCATAACACCATTTGTAGTAGAGAAATCGAGTGGTGGTTGTATGAACTTATTTGAGTTGGAATAATTAAGTCTTTCTCTTTGCTCAAATTGATTTTCAATTTAATTTTGTCTAAAATTATTGTTGAAGCCTCATCCTTGCATATAATTGACATCCTCCGGCGTGTCTTAGATTATAGTTGCTTGATCGTGAACATTTTCAGGTGATGGCATAGCATTCTTCGTCAACAATGTAATTGCTCGGATCATTAGAGACATTTGTGACTTTAGTTCTTTCATATCATCCGAGTTGCTAGAAATCTCAACCACCTTTCTCACTAAATTCCTTTATAATGGCCATTGCACACTCTTTGAAGACATTCTTTCTAGCAAATCGATGGCCTTATCAGCAGTTAATGCTAATAGAGATCCTCTTGCAGTTGCATCAATTTGATTTCAAGTTAGCTCTAATAAACAGTTATAGAAATGACATACATGCTAATTGGTAGCAAATCCATGCCGAGGGCTATTTCCTAAGGTATCTCTGAATCGCTCCCAAGCTTTATACAAAAGCTCTTGGTCAAATTGTCTAAACAAAGTGATATCGGTCTTTAATCTCAATGTCATACTAGGTGGATGATATTTGTTGAGGAATTTCTTGCATAATCTCACCATATTTGGACTGATTCCTCATATAGTGATTGATACCACTGCTTTGCTTTATCCCTCAAATAGAACAAAAACAATAGAACCTTTATTACATCGGTTCCCATACCGTTCATCTTGATGGTGTCACTAATCTCCAAAAATTATGTCAGATGTGCATTGAGATCTTCTAGTGCATCGCCACCAAATTGATTTTTTGTAACATAGATATTAAAGCAGGTTTAAGCTCAAAATTGTTTGCACCTATGGTTTGTAGTCGTCCTACGTAATTTCCAGCAATTAGAAGTTCGGACTCCCAATCGTGCCTAGGATCTATTCTTATCACGATACTTATCAATCTCTTGATCTAGCAAGTTCATATTATGCATTCCTAATCTGTTAATCAATTACTCTCTCTCGGGCAATAATTGATTAACTACACATATTCTATTATTCATCACATAATTTCATACGACATTCAAATGAAGGAAGCATAAACACATATAGAAAATAAAATAATATCATTAAAGAAAGAAAGCCAGATGAATTCATAATCATGCAGGTCCTAGAATACTAGATATTTAGCCAATCATACTCAATACATAATCCATGGGAAATATATTGATACTTATAGCTAAAATATAAGAACAGAAAAAAAGACTATTGAAGCCAAACAATATTCCTTTCTCTCTCTCTCTCTCAAATGAGTTGGTTGGTTAATCCTCCTTTGTGTATTTATTTCTAAATCTAAAATCTCATATAAAATATGGTGATCTTTGTAGTTCCCAAGACAATCACTCGGGTTTCATAGTCTTCGTATATCTGTTTTGGAATGAGAAGAAATACACGAATCACGCCAAATCAAGACGGCTAATATCATATCTCAAAATGAAGCACAGTCTGTGCAAGGCAAGCACGGTTCGTGTTAGGGACCATGCACGGTCCATGCAAGAGCAATCACGGCCCGTGCTGTATGAGGCTTAATTATGGGTCATTTTGATCTAAAGCATGGGCCATGCTCTTAGTCATGCCTCCGGGGTCCGTTCTTGATTTACGTGCACAGTTTGTGTGACTTGAGACGTGGTCTATACACCCTTAATTGTCTGTTTTTTTGTTAAAACTTCAACAAACACTTGAAGTAGTAAAATATAACAAAATTATCATGAACTCGTCGCTTAGGTACTTGTAATCGTCTAAAAACTATACATAATAATTCTGAATTACACATAAATCCTATATTTATTACTCCTTCCCACAAACCCACTTTCACTTCCCTCATCCTTATCGTAAACACCCCCTCACCCTTTTGTCTTTCTCACTCACCCTCTTCCTTCCCACTTTTTCATGAAAACCTCCATCCCATGCTTTCTCTTTTTCCTCCTTACCATCTCATATCGTGTAACTCCACTTCTTTTTATTTTTTTCATCCTCGAATTCTATTTTTCTCTCTCGATTAAGCTTACACAATTCGTATAAGCTTATACAATTTGACTTACGCAGTTGTATAAACTTATATGATAGTAAGAGTATTTTGAGTAATTCTTTTAAAAAAATTTTAAACACAAAATAATTTGAACTATAATAAATGGATACAATAGAATTCGACCCTAATATAATATTTTGCACATGGAAATCGGGTAAAATGCTCCAAACCCCATGTGATTTCATAATTTTGCGTGACACCCCCTCTTGTTTTGAAATTGTGTGAAACTCTCACGTGGTTTCATTAATTATGCACGAAATTTTCAAATCCGCCAGTTTTGACGAAATTGAGGTGCATATGTGTGTTGCGAATTAACATGTTTTTTTTCAACTTTTACCCTCTAAAATTACAATTGTACCCTTTATGAATATGATTTTTGTTTCTTCTTTCTTATCCTTTTCTATTTTGTTTTGTTTATTTTCCTTTTCTAATTTCTTTTTTTCTTTTTTCTTTTGTATATTCTTTTATTTCTAAGATAATCCTTCTCTTTTATTTGATTTGATTTGATTTTATCCTTCTCTTTTTTCTTCAACCATTTAATTTTCTTCTTTTTTCTTAAAATGAAAACTAATAATTTTATAAAATAATTTGTTTTTTGAACTACAAATAAAATTTACTATTTTCCAACCTCATTGCAATATTTTAAATAAACATATGTAAATAATTAAAAAAAGAAAAAAGAGCAAACAAAATCACTATTTTATAAAATATCATTCACGTTCTATATTGATAATAATATAACAAATTACATATAAAATTGACTATTTTTCAACTTCTTAGAAATATTCTCTAAAAAATGTGCATAATAAATAAATTAAAAAAGAGCAAACAAATAAATAGTGAAAAAGGAAACTATTGAAATGAGTTTTGAATTGTGTCTTCTTCTCAGATACTTTGTCTTGAGCACTTTCATATGGGCTTTAACCATAAGATATTGTTTGGATTCAAGAAAAATAGAAGAGATGGGTCGCCCATTGTGAAATATTTGGAGTTCGATTTGAGAGGGATAAGAAGAGCAAATGTAGAAGGAAAGAAAAGGAAAGACGCAGGCCGATTTCGATGGATCTTCTTTCTCGATTTCTTTTTCAGTCCCCCAAAACATGAAAAGAGAAATATAATTTCACACTCTTTAGTCATGAAAAGAGAGAGAAACAAAGAGAGATAGATATGAAGAGAGAGAATTAAAACCCGTCTGCATAGTAGAGGAAAGGGAGAGTAGTGGTAAATGTAAGAGTGTACTAACTGCTGTTAGAATTTTGTTTAAAAAAATAAAATAAAAGTGCGTGCAATATTAATGTAACCAGTGTTGCACCAAATTATAAAATTAGGCAAGGTTTGGTGTATTTTATTTTTAGAAAGCAAAATAGTGAAAAGCGTTTGACCTGCTGCTGCCGTCGCGTATTGAGAAACGAGATTTACTCACTCCGCTAATACTGTTCACTACACACAGTAGCTCCACACTCACTAACGTTCAAATTCGCCCATTGCACTTCTACAAACTCAATTTAAATTGTGCTTTACTGGTTTTGGCGGACCCATTTTCCTGATTTCCTCCACCCCCACTTGCGAAAAGTTTAAAAGAGTTCACTCAAAACGCTTCTCTTTAAGTCCTCAAATCAAAGCATCTTGCTTTCAACGGAAACAAACTCGTTCATTCAAAATGCTTGACGGTATATTGGGCCGTGGATTCAGCGTGAAATGGTGCGATCTCTTTACATGTTTCTTCTTTTTTTTTGTTTTAATTCTTCGAAGTTTAATGATCTTTTCTCGTTGCGTGTGTGCAGCAAATCTCTGATGAAAACGACTCGGGCAAGGATCGAGGTGGTGAGACGCAGAGCGGAGGCCAAGCAGAGGTTCCTCAATGAAGATCTGGCTAAGCTGCTTTCTAATGGCCTTGATATTAACGCCTATGGAAGGGTACGCTTTCACTAATTTTCGTTTCTCTATCTTATTTTACTTTATGAAGCTGATTTTTAGCCTGTTTGGTTGTGTTACTTTAGATACATATGTCATGCAAATGTATATACAACTTAGTTTCCGGGGGATGAGGATACGATTTTGAATTCTCTGCAAGCTGGATTATGTTTCCATTTTTTACATTTATTCTTTGTTTTTTAATTGCTAAATAGATTACAGTTTTCTGTCAACAGCAAGACCTCATCAGGAAAGAAATTACGAAGCTATTTGTTTCTGCTTCAAACATCCCATCAATGGGCGTGTAAATTTTTCTTTGTTAGTGAGTGAAAGGAATCTCCTTTAAAAGGGCCAATTTTAAAGGAGCTTCTACTGGGATGGTCAAAGGCCAATTGGTTTTAGAATTGGGACTGCTGAAGACCCTCTAATTTGTACAAGATGCTGTTAAATGGAATTGGCAAAAGCAAACACAAAATGAATTTGGACTGATGAGAATCAATAAGAAAGGCTTCCGAAATAGGGACAGGGCCAATTGTTTATCCTAGCTTTTGTTTCAATCTCTTTATTCATGTTCATCATCTCATTTATAGCCACTCTATTTTCCTCATATTTAGAGAAAATTGGTATGTCGCAAGTAAGCTTAATTGTAATTTAGAGGCTGCTTCAATTCATAGTGACTTTTTAAGCTTGCATATGGCCATTGTAGGTTCGTTATTTAAAATCATATGTGAGATCCATGTAGACTCTTACTTACACTTGGAGTAGCGGTAAGAACAGAAGAGAAGTTGCCTAAAATTTTCCTCTTGTAAATTCTCCCCTTTAAGGGAATGTTTCGGACAAGTATGAATGGTCTTCAAAGAGAGTTGCATTCACAATCACACTTATAACTCTTTATTTCTCTTAAGGTATATGTTAACCTAAGATTATACACTTGAAGCTCCAGGTTAAGTTTAGTGACAAATTGGGCAATGATGATGAACAAAAACTATACAACTAAATAATCCTAAAGATCAATGAAGCGAAGAGGAAAAATTGAGGAAAAGAAGAGATGAATTTTATTTTGACATACTTGATAGTTAAAAGCTGTATAGCGTATTTTGTTCATTAGGTACAGAGGTGTGAGAATTTCATCCTACATTGGAAGAGAACATGGTTTCCCTGACTAATGACTACCTCTATGGTTTTCTTCTCTTTTGGACTTGTGGAGCATTAATACAAGAACTTTAAAATCCCATTTTGTGTAAAATATTCTGGTTGAGTTCCTTCCCATTGTTTACTATGAAAGATATGTATTTTGGTGTCAAATTGGTCTTGAATCAGTTTCTTAAAATTGTTCAAGGTATGACAAGTTTGAAATTTACTTTTGATAATCATCGATGAAGTTTATAAGATACATAGATACATAGAGTTGTTGACCTGAGATCAACCTTACAAATCATTTAAATTATGGAGAATGGTATAGTCGCTTTACATGGAATATGAAGAGATTGAGCACTAGAAGCGATGCTTATTTAGTTTACACTAACATATTAGCTTTGTAACATCTGTAAGGACGAAATGAGATATCATCATCATCAAAGCCTATTCCTGTTTTTCTAAAGTTTAGCTGATATTTGTTCTCCAACTTACACTATCTTCCTATATACTATCACTTAATCCATGTCTTCCATAATCACCTTCATCCATGTTCTCAACGGCTAACCCCTCCCAGGCCATCCAGTAACCATGTACCTGTGTTTGTTTTCCTCTGTGCATGATCAAACTATGCTAGATATCTCTCTAGTATGCGGTCTACACCTAAATAGCTCCTAATAATTCCGTTCCTAATATTATCCTTTCTTTCTCTCCACACATCCATCTTCAGGTACACATGTTTCCTACTGCCATATGTTGTCGTGTAGTGGCCCAACACTCCAAGTCATGAAACGTATATGGCTGATAGTCTTGTTACACTTCCCTTCCTTCTTGCATGCATCCTTCTATCACACGAGACTTCTAATGCCATGATCCATTTCATCCAACCTGCCTTAATCTTCTCGAACGTGCCTAGTCTTTTTTACAAATAGAGAAAACCCCAGCATAGTTAGGGACTTCTTATCCATCTCAATTTGGTTACCATTCCTCTAGAATCAGACAAAAGTTACTGGCTAGATATTTCATTTTTTAGCTATTTATTTAGGAACCCTTACTTTCAGGAGCCTCACAACATGTTTCTGATTTTCGATTTACACCTTTGGTTTGGCAATACCCACTCTCAGTAGCCATATAAATAATAATTTTTGACATAACATAGGTGGGAGTCTTTAGTAAACGATGGACTGTATAGATATTTGAAAACATAACTATAGAAGCATCGACAATATGAGCAGGTTATCTTAAAAATTATTGAAGTAAGGTTTTCAAATGTAGCTACATTACTCTAATGCCCAAGCATGTTAGTCTGAAATGCATTTTGATTAGCATACATTACCAAGTTATGACTTCCAAACATAGGAAATATGCATAAATATGATAATGTTTTGTGGCTTAGTCAACTATGATCACACATCTTTTCATAAAATGTGGCATAAAACTTCTACTCCATGAACATATTCTTTAAGTGCTTCAAGACCAACCGCTAATGATACTACAAATATCTTCACTTTTAAGGTCAACAATAATTGAGACTTCAATTGATGTTGCAGCTTCTTTTGGCTGGTTTTGCTGCTTCTTTTGGGTCTCCTATCATCATTCTCATGCAGTTTTCTTCCCTTCTAACTTCTGAAAAAAAAAAAAAAAAAAAAGAAAAGATTATATTAATATCTGACAAAGGTTTGATAAGAGAATATGACCGTCAACCTCATCAAGTTACTTATTTAGCCTAGATAAAAATTAACTTCTCTCTCTTTATCTATATAAGCTTATACTACAAAGCTTCATTATTTGTATTACTCTATACGATACCCTTAAAAAGGATCTTGATCTATCACAATTACTAAGGCATTAAAATACTTAACATCTCTCACACTTTGCTCTAACTCACAAGCCTATTTTTAAGTTGAAGTTCAAACCTCTGTGCTATGTTATTCACATCTGAATATATCTGGTGTGCTGCCTTCTGATGTGCCTTAGCTGATGGAGCATGAAGGACTGGGTGATGTCTGATATTCCATTAAATTGTCGAGCCAAGCCATGATGATACTATTTTCTGCACCCTAGATTAGCAACTCATAATCATTTTCATCAGTTTTTACCATAGAAACAATAAGAGCCCATATTCCTCTACCGTAAGACCCCATTTGCACATATATAGACTATTGAAAAAGTTTGTTGCATTCATTCTGTTGAAAGTAATCTGGCATTTTCTGTAAATCAACTGGGATTGCTGTGGATGTAGTTTGAGAAACAGCTAGTGTTTAGTGCAGCTCTGGTGGAGCTTTTTAAACCATCTCTTCCTGCTAAGTATTGTTTATACATGATTTCAGTTGTGAAAGAACTTTCTTCTTTCTGAGTTCAAAAATAGAATAAAATTCATTTTCAGCTATAAAGATCAGAAAACAAGCTACTGAGCTATAGAAAAAGGAATCAGATCTAAAATCTTGATATTTTGATAACGTGTTAGAAGTAACCCTTGTTTCTAATTATCACTTTAAGAGAAGTATGTGTCTGACTATGCAAACTCTCTATTTTCCTTTTTATTTTCTACAATATCCTACACTACTTTCTCATTACAAAATGACACCAACAAATACAAAATATTCAGTTGTTTATACAACTATGCAGGAGGCAACACATGGGATGTTTAAACTCCACACTTGCCCAAGCTAATACCTAGGAATTAAAATATGCTTGGCAGTGCTTAAAAAGGCGCACCTAGGCGCTAGGTGCCAATATTCTGGCCTGCAGCGCCTTGGGGGTACGAGGCGAGGCGAGCTTGGGTGAGCCACCTCCTAGGCGGTCGCCTCATGCGCCTCACAGCGAGGCGCAGGTGCCAAAAAGGCGCGCCTCGCCCCTATCTGTCAATTTTTTTTTTTTTTAATTAAATATATTTAGATTATGTACAAGGAGAAAAACCCTAACCCAGCCCTAAGCCCCCAGCGCCATTTTTTTTTTTTTGTTGAACCCTTCCTAAGTCCCACCCCTTTGCTGCACCCTCCCACCAGTGACCCTCCCACCGGCGACCCTCCCGCCGGCGACCCTTCCACCGGCGACCCAAAACCGGCAGCAACAGTGATTAATCATGTTTTAATGAATCCACGATTTGACATGAACTATAATGATGATGATTAGTGCCTTGCCTTGGTGATTATGCTTAGTTATTATGTTTTGGACTTCTATATTTAATCATGTTTTAATGAATCTATTATGTTTTTTTTATAATGGTTAAATGTTTTATATATATCTACATGCTTTTTTTTAGTTTGGGCGCCTCGCCTCACCCCTCGCGCCTAGGCAGTGAAACGGGTTTGGCACCTTGGGGCGCCTTACGCCTTTTAAAGCACTGATGCTTGGTGTGTTTCGCTAAAGTCAGCACTTGTCACAGCAGTCATTCAATTTACTATATGGAGCTATGTCCCTTGGGGGGGGGGGGGGTTATTATGATCCATGTTGTGATCGTATAATGAGTATGTGGACCCCAACAGTATGCGAAGTGGCAAATAATGCTTACCTTCTCCAAATGTGTAAACAATGCCAAGTGTCTTGGGATAATCGTGCAAATAATATATAACAGAGATATTTGATCAGAGATTGTAGAGAGAGACAGTGCAAAATATTGTATAAGTATGAGAAGTGCATGGTGCTCTATTGGGAATTATCCTTTCGTATAAATTACTCTCTGTTAAAACATAGATTATTCTTAACCCGGTAGCCATGAAAACAGATGTAGAAAGCTTCTATGAGCCTTTTCCATTATTCTATGAATACATGGAAAACTGCATCAGTATTCATAGAAGAAAACGCAAAAGAAAATAATGAAATACTCAAAATTAAACCTCAAAATGTGGACAGGAGAAAACTGACCTCCTTTAATTGTAAGATAAAGTATAAAATCAAATGAAATTAATGCTTAGTTATAGATACCACTGATATAATCCTGAAAATATTCAGCTTAATATATGGTTGCGAATTAGGCTTTGTATCCCAACCCAAGTAGTTGCAGTGAAAGCAATAAAGTTCTACCTCTGTTGAAATGTACTTCTGCAAAGAGACTTGCAACTTAGTTGATGTTGCTTCGTTCTTCAAATAATTCTTAATGTCTCGTGTTTTCTGATTTAACCATTTACATATTGAATTTTTCTCTTTATCTAAGTTATGGAGTATCCTAAGTTATTTGGTGAATTTGGTGCACCAAATTTGTATTGTGCTCTATCCATGTTGCATTCAAACTCTTACATATAGATCATTGCTAGTCTGTGAATATGTCTCTGGTCTTCCTAGTCTGCCTCAAGCAGTTGTATTATAGCTTCAACTAGCAACGAGAGCTCCTCCGTAACGTTATAAATATTTCACCATTTTATTGAGCTATGCACACTAATATCCATAAAATTTTTCAGCTTGATTCCTCATAATAGATGGGTTGCGAATTAGGCTAACATTGAATGCCAACCCAGGTAGTTGCAGTGAAAACAATAAAGTTCTACCTCTGTTCAAATGTGTTCTACAAAGAGATTTGCAACTTAGTTGATGGTGCTTATGTTCTTTAAATAAATTTTAATGACTCATGTTTTTGTGATTTGACCATTGACATATTGATTTTCTCTCTATATCCAAGTAATATGGAGTATCCTAAGTTATTTGGTGAATTTGGTGGGCCAAATTTGTATTGTGTTCTATCCATGTTGCCTTTAAGCTTTTACACATAGATCATTGCTAGTCTGTGACTGTGTCTCTGGTCTTCCTAGTCTGCCTCAAGCAATTGTATTATAGCTTCAAAGTCCTGAGTAGAGCTGAGCTCCTTTGTATGGTATAAATCTTTCAACATTTTATTGAGCAGTGCCCACTAATATCATGATACTTGCTCAATTTAACTTTGGTATTATCCTCCTTGCAAGTTTTTTTAATAGATGTGGACACAAATGAGTCCATTGGCTGAAGTGCGTGGGTCCATTTTGTGTTTTGAAATAGTGTAAAATTTAATTGACCTAGCAACTATTAAGTATGCATTATGCAAATAAAGAGGTTTTGATTTCATTTTGTATTTGTTTCTGATGATGCATATTGACCGCGGCTTTTGTTCACTTATGACTTAAATAATATGCTTTAAATTGTTCTTAGACTGGTGCTCTGTATTTTATCGTGTGAAACAGACTGAAGAATATCTTGCTGGAATAAATCTCCTGTGGTCATACGACTTTGTTGAGCAGTCTTGTGAGTATATAGTAAAGCAACTTTCAAGGATGCAGAAACAAGGGTACGATCCTATTACATAAGTTTACCATGATATGATTGCTTTCAATCTATGGCTCTTAGCATATATTTGGTGGCCTACTTATTTTGCATCATCCTTGTTGATTTATGTTGAAGGCATGTAAACTAATCATCAATTCCATGGCATTGATAAGCTATTCAGTTTAGTTTTTTTTTTTTTTTTTTTTTTTTTTTTTTTTTTTTTTTTTTTTATGCTGTTTGCGCAATATCAAGATGCATGGCAGCATGGTCTTCATGCATGCATAGCTTAACTAGTTGTAACCATTTCTATTTTTATTAACAAGATGCAAATGAAGTTGTCAGAGATGAGAAAATTATCTACATGACAAAGCCGAGATCAAACGTCTCATTAATTATTAAGGAATTATTGGTATGAGAAGCATGATGGCTCTAGACGCGTGATCTCCTTGTGTTACAGATTCATTGATATGAAAAGCACGGTTATTCAATTCATATAGGATAAAATTGAAGAGTAGGGATATAGGAATAATATTTGCATTCTAACACCCTTTTTATTTTTCATTTTTTAACTCAATTCTTGTATTTTGAGGATTTCAAAATTTTGAAAGTGAGATTAGATTTTCGTGTAAAAAGTACTTTTAGATAAGTTATAATCTCACTAGGTTTTCATGTCTAGATGTTCCTGCTCTCAGGTTTCATGCATTCTAGGTATGGCCATAGCAAGATGTAACTGTAGCTTCAGTGCTGTATAACAGGAGCATGATATTGACTTTTATTCAACTTCCATTTGTTTACAGGGAATGTCCTGAAGAATGTAGGGAGGCTATTGCATCGCTCATGTATGCTGCTGCAAGGTTCTCCGATCTGCCTGAACTTCGGGAACTAAGAGATGTATTTCAACACAGATATGGAAATTGCTTAGAAGCTTTTGTTAATCAGAAGGTAATGCCTCAATATAATCTGTGGAAAAGGATTGTACCAACTTATTTAACCTCCAACCTGCTTGATTCCTAATTGCTAGTTCGTTGAGAAGCTATCTTCGAGGCCACCTGCAAAAGAAAAGAGACTCCAGGTATTGCAAGATATAGCTTCAGAATTTTCGATAAAGTGGGATTCCAGGGGGTTTGAAAGGAGAATGGCTACTCCTTTGATAGTTGCACAGGTAAATTTCTGTATCATTTTTAATGTTTTCTTCTCTCAGATAAGAAAAAGAGCATGAATAACACATAGAAAACAAATCCAAGTTGTAACCTTTCTTTCTTCTGCAACACAAGCCAGAAAGTAAGCGAGAATATTTGAACATTTAACCAGAGAAAACAAGTTGGATTTAAAAAAAAAAAAAAAAAAAAAAATCATCTTTGACATCACCCTTTGCACATATTCTCACTATCTTTCATCATTTTCCTCAACTAAAATTTTGGATACTTTATAGCTCATGAGGAGAAAAATACCATTTATGAATTCCTGATGGTGAATCTTGTAGCTAATATTGAAGGGCATTATGTGATGAGTAATCCATACTTTACATGATTGCCAGGTAGACGAACAAAAAACAGACATAGTGAAACAAAGGCCTGGGCTTCTGGACGAGAAAAAGAGGGTACAGAGTTATGCAGAAGGTAATATCTGGAAAAGAAATGAAGGGGATCATCATATTTCCAGAAAGAAAGAAACAACAATTGAGTACAGAGAGAAGTCACTATTGAAGACCGGAGGAAGTAGTTCACAAGGTAATGTGTTGACCGAAAGTAAGCGATCATATCCTATTGAGAGAGCTGATGCGGAACTGACTGTTGAAAGATCAAACATTTCATCTCAAGGGAAAATTCTGAATAATAATAACATTCATATTGGTTACATGAGACACAGTAATGGTATCCATACTCCAAGAAAAGGAGAAACAGAAGAAGGATTGTTCCGTGAGAAGGCTATTGTTGCTCCAAGTTGCGTCATAAATTTGGGAATGACTGAAAATGCCATTTCTTCTTACAACTCTTCCAATAACACATTAAACTTAGTAAAGAAAGGAGTGGATGAAGGATCTGATAGGTTGAAATCTTGTTCTGGTTATGCCCTCCCTCCACCATATGTCAAATCAAATCACAATATCTCTCGCCCTCCATATGTTAAGCCGAAAGAAGACAGACATAAACTCACCAGAGATACCAAGCATACTGTGCCTGCTCTGGATCAACACTTAACAGATCCTCTCCCAGTTGGGCCCCACAACAAGCTAGATCATCATGACTGTGAAGAGCAATTTGTTGCACCTGCTGAACTGAAGAGCCATGTGAATGGCACAGATCTTGATTATCAGAATGAGAAAGCTCCGTTACCAAAACCGCGATCAATTCGAAGGAAACACCATAAATCGTCATCCAGCCATAAAGTTGTGGATGATGCTGAGGATGTAGGGGCTGCAGTAAATAGGAGCTCAAGTAGTAGGAGAAAGGATCATTCTAAAAAAGGTTTGCAGCTATTATTTGATGAGGAGCACCATATAAAAGATGATGAGGAAAAGATGATCGATAAACTGTTGATCCATTACAGCAAGAAACCATCAAGCTATGAATCGGGGAAGTTGAGGAAAAAGTTGACAGGTCAGCTCTCAAATCAATTAGTTACTGAAGGTAAATCATCTCTTGATCAAATTAGAGCTGTCCCTGATGGCAAATGTGAAGTGGTTCCACCTCATCCCACAAGATCTGTTTCTCTACCTCACAATCAATCTGCTTCACCAGAATCGAAAAGAGTTTTCGCTCGTTCCAACACATTCCAGCTAGATAACCAGGCACGACATGTCCATCCCAAGTTACCTGACTATGATGACCTTGCGGCTAGGTTTGCAGCCCTTAAGGGCCGATGAATGACAATGGTCTAATCTAATGGAGCTCGGCAAAGTGTCTATAATTGTATCACGTGTCTACATTTTCTTTTAGAGCAAAACTAATTAGGTGATATCATTCAAGAGTGTTGGCTGCATGATTGAGAAGACAAATTTATGGAAACTTATAGATTTTTAATCGGAGATGCTTACTGCAATTCTTTGGAAACTAATGTTGTAGACGTCGTAACTGGTAATATGCAAGATTGTGGCATTGTATGTGGGAAGATTTTTATTTATTTTGCATGTTATTTGGTCCCCAATTTCCATAGGTCACAATTTAATGTGCTCTTTATTATAATGAGTGGATAATATTAGATAGATATCTAATTCACTAAATAAATTATTAGGTACTTCAAATCTGCAATCAGTTTCAAAATAAATCTTAATATATATGTATGTATTTATGGGAAATTGTGTGAAATAAAATAAAAAAAAGAAAAGAAAAATTCCCGTCTCTTGTTTAGAACCTTCATTGAACTTCAAATCCATAGCCCCATTTTCAAATTTGATTAGATTATCCTGATGGGATTCTACATTCTCTTTGATCAAAGTCTTGAAAATAAAAAAAATGCATCGTCAGTTCTTGCAAATAACGAGAAAACAAGGAAGAAGAAGTTTTAGGATTAAGCGAGTAAAACTCCTCAATATTGGAATAAGCACCAATTTCACCATCTCAGGAATCGAACCCCCACGAATTAGCTGTTTTTGTTTTTGGCTTTGTCGGTGGTTCAAACGTCCACATCCCTGTAACTCAGGTAAGCTTCTCTAGGATTCTTCGAAACATACCGCGCCATAAAACTGTACATCTCTTTGGATGATGTTGGGAACCAAATAGAAGGATTTGAGGTTGGGCAATCAGAAAAGTCTTTTGAGGTTGGTCGAACGTCGATACAAACTTGTAAAAAAAAGAACCGGGAGGTGGTCCGTAAAGGTGAATTCTTCAATACTTTAGTTAGAGTCTGATAGTAGATATGTGACATTGGAATAATCATTTTGTGGTTGATTCGTTGTCTTATTCCCTATAACTTGAGCCGATGCCTTCACGTGGCTCAATTTGAATTATGTATTTTTTTTGGTATTCCATCTTTTTATTCTAAAATATTTAATATACGATATGTGTTAATTAATGATGTTATTATATAAGTATGGTGTGATCATTATTTTGTGTATTATTGATTCTTTAATAGTACATGTCGTAATCTAACATTGGCGCACGTCCACTTACATAATGACGGAATTATTATAATAATAACAATAATATTATTATTATAATAATAATAATAATATTATTATTATTTTAATAATAATAATAATAGTAATAATAATAATAATAATAATAATAATAATATTATATTATTATTATTATTATTATTATTATTATTATTATTATTACTATTATTATTATTATTATTATTATTAAATAATTCTTTATTCATGTCACACATTGGATAAACCTGAATAAATTTTGGGCTCCAATGTACACTTTGGATGCACCTTAGATTAAATTTTGGATTACATGATATACCTTGGATACATCTTAAAATAAATTTATTTTGGATTACATGATATACCTGTTGAGAAAGTTAGTGTAGGTGTATTTGAACAAACTGTAACTATTTAGTCGAGGCAAGAGTTTGACTCTTTCTCTGTCAGACGAGATTGCCACGTATTCAGTGGTCACGGTCTACGGCAATCGTCCCCAAAACACAACGACTAGGGACTTAAGGATCGCAGCACAACAATACCAAAAGTTATCGGCGAATTACTTGATACTCAGAACTTTCTTTAGACTTGGAGAGAGAATACTACAAATGCTAGAATGCTTTATATGCAATTGTAGTGGAGTCCAATGAATGAATGATTTGAGGATCTATTTATAATATTTGAAGAGATGTGGTAAAGAGGTGTGGTGTCCATTCATGAATAGAGATCTTTTAGGCCGAAGTGGTGTGAGTCACACCCCTTGGTGAAATAGAGGTCTTTTTAGGCTGCAGAGGTATGGATCACATCCCTTAGCCTTGGCTCAAATCTATTCGGTCTATGCTACCCATTCGCACAAGCACACACCCATTCAATCTGACACACCCGGTCATGCATCCTCACATATTTTCTCTTCAATATTTTTCATCTTTTAGTTGCCAACTTCCAGCATTAAATTGAATTTGAAAAAATAAATACTCTAAAATTATCTATTCGGAATGTAGATTCCGATTTTACAACTTTTTTCCATTTATTTTCAATGGAAGATAATGGTCAACACCAATCTTTTTCTAAGCCAATTTCCATCAATCCCCCACATGAATGAAATTAATGCATGTATGAATGCAAACACCTAAGAAAGTCCCGACGAATTGTTATTACATCGGAATAGGTAGTTCTTTTGCTTTGAACCTTCCCTAGTAAGATGTTATCGGATTTACTCGTTGCTCAGTGAACGCGATGTCTTGAACTGGTCAGCTTTTGTGTAAACCAAAGACAATAACATTTACATAATAACAATTTTAATATCTTTCAATTCTCACGTTGTGTCTAATTCGGCCCTGGACCATATCTTGGATTCATAAGTGTTTTTTCTATTTGAAGCGGCCAAACTTCACACTTATATAGTTGACCTCCTATAAAGAGTATCCTGCAATACTCCACCCTAAAGGTATATGAATCATTAAAAACATAAATGCTTATCCTTACTACACGTCTGCATCCGCACTTGGGCAGTTGCAAGAATGAGGCACTAGATGGGTTTCAAGTGCATAACTGAACCTTTCATAACTTAGTTGTCTCATTGAACCAAGTTTATGGGATCTCCACTCATCATGGTTGAGTTACCGCTATGAATGTTCTTTAATGTGTGGGTTTTAACCCCATTCCCCTTAATGCATTGTACAATAGATCTCGGTTAATGCCTTTTGTCAGCGGATCTGCTATATTTCCTTAGACTTAATGTAGTCGATGGAAATTATACCACCAAAGATCATTTGTCTGACTGTGTTGTGTCTCCTACGAATATGTCGAGACTTATCATTGTACATACTACTTGTTGCTCTCCCGATTGCTGACATGCTATCATAATGTATCATAGCCGGAGGCACAGGTTTTATCCAACAAGGAATATCCTCTAGGAAATATCTAAGCCATTCAGCTTTTTCGCTGGCCTTGTCAAGTGCAATAAACTCTGACTCCATTGTGGATCAAGCTATGGATGTTTGCTTACATGATTTCCAGGATACCGCTCCTCCACCTATTGTGAATACATATCCACTTGTGGACTTGAAGTCTTTTGTATCTGATATCCAGTTTGCATCACTGTATCCTTCAAATACAGTTGGATATCTAGTATAAAGTATTCCATGGTTCATTATATGTTTTAAATACCTCAGAACCCTAGTCACTAAGTTTAAACTTAGGTCAACCGGTGTCTTAACCGGAGGTAAGTCCAAAGCCTCGAATTTCTTGAGTACATTTTCAACGTAGTGCGATTGTGACAAGAGAATTCCATCAGACGTCCTAGAAATCTTAATTCCTAGTATGACGTCTGCTAGACCTAAATCTTTCATGTCAAAGTTGTTCTTTAACATGTTCTTAGTTTTTACTATTATATCATGGTTGTTTCCCATGATCAACATGTCGTCTACATATAGACAGACAATTACGTAATCATTTGGTGTGCCTTTAATGTAACCACATTTGTCACACTCATTAATCTTAAAGCCATTTGACAACATAGTTCTGTCAAATTTCTCATGCCACTATTTAGGGGTTTGTTTTAAGCCGTATAATGACTTGACAAGTTTACACACTTTATGTTCTTGTCCAGCTGCAACAAATCCTTGAGGTTGTTTCATATATATCTCCTCTTCCAATTCCCCATTCAGGAATGATATTTTTACATCCATCTGATGTATTTCAAGGTTGTACAGTGCTGCAATGGCTATGAACACTCTAATGGATGTGATTCTTATGACAGGTGAGTACGTGTCAAAGAAATCATATCCTTCCTTTTGTTTGAATCCCTTGGCTACCAACCGAGCTTTGTACTTATCGATTGATCCATCAGCTTTGTACTTTCTTTTAAGGATCCATTTGCAACCTATAGGTTTACAACCTGGTGGAAGATCAACAATCTCCCAAGTATGATTTTGCATGATGGACTCAATCTCACTGTTAATAGCTTCTTTCCAGAAAGGAGCATCTGGACTAGACAAAGCTTCTTGGATTGACCTAGGTTCACTTTCTAATATGTAAGTTAGAAAATATGGACCATATGTTTTGGCCACTTTAGCTCTTTTACTACATCTAGGTTTTTCTACATCTTGCAGAGAACCTCGTACTTCATAAGTTCTTTTGTTGAAACTTATCTCTTTCCTTTCATTGTTTGGAAAGACGTTTTCAAAGAATACCACATTCCTTGATTCTATGGTCATTCCCTCATTTATGTTGGGAATTTTTTATTTGTGCACTATGTATCGATATGCACTGCTATTGTGTGCATATCCAATGAAAATGCAATCAATAGTCTTGGGTCCTATTTTTACTTGTTTAGGTTTAGGTACTTAGACCTTTGCTAGGAACCCCCACACTTTAAGGTAATTGTAAGAAGGTTTCATTCATTTCCATAATTCATATAGAGTTTTGTCCTTTTTATTGTATGGTAACTTATTGAGAATGTGATTAGCTGAAGTACGGCTACCCCCCACATGTTCTGGGGTAAGCCTGAGCTAATCAACATAACATTCATTATCTCTTTTAAAGTTCTATTTTTGCATTCAGCAACTCCATTTGACTGAGGTGAGTATGAGTAGTTGTTTGATGAATTATGTCATGTTCATTGAAAAATTCTTCAAAGGGGGCAACATATTTTCCACCTCTGTCACTTCGAATCATTTTGATTCTTGCGTTAAGTTGGTTTTCAACTTCATTTTTATAACTTTTGAAAGCTTCAAGAGCTTCATCCTTTTCTTTCAAAAGATATACATAACAATATCTTGTGCAATCATCGATAAATGTGATGAAATACTTTTTCCCACCTCTAGTTTGCACAAACTTCAAATCACATATGTCGGTATGGATTAACTCTAGAGGCGTAGTATTTCTCTCCACTGAATGGAAAGGTGCTTTGGCCATTTTTGCCTCAACACATACTTCACACTTGTTTTGTGAATCAAATTCCATTGCAGGTAGTAAATTTAAACTTACTAGCTTTCGTAGTTTATTTAAATTTACATGTCCTAATCTATCATGCCATAAATTAGAACACTCAATAAAGTAAGAAGAATTAATAACTTTATTATAATTAGGCCACTTAATCTCGCGGTGTACAGTCATTACATTCATCTTAAAGAGCCCTTTATCTAAGTAGCCCTTTCCTACGAATTGACCACTTTTGGTCAGTACAAAGTTGCGAGCATCAAATACTAGCCTAAACCCGACTTTGCTTAATAGGGAACAAGATACTAAATTTTTGCAAATGTATGGGACATGCAACACATCCACAAGCAACAGCTCTTTGCCCGAGGTCATCTTCAACACTACTTTTCCCAGACCAACCACGTTGGAAGTTGCTAAGTTACCCATGAACAACTTCCTGCCGGTAATTAGAGTGTAAGATGAAAACATTTTCTTTTCTGAGCAAATGTGGCGTGCAGCCCCGGTATCCACCCACCACTCTCTCGGATTGTCCACCAAGTTGGCTTCAAATACAACGGCTGATAGGTTTAGCTCAGACATTTCTAAAGGAATATATCTTTCCTCGGTAAGATGAGCCTGAATTTGATTGTCTTTCTTTGGTTGTCGACAATCTTTGGCCATATGATCGGACTTGTCGCAATTGTAGCAGTTGCCTTTGAATCTTCCATTTTTCTTCTTCTTAGGCTCTAACTGCATCTGCTTATTGCCCATCAGTTTTCTTCTTTTGTTAGGATTTGTTTCGGCCAAGTACACTTTTGCTTCCATCGAAGCTCTATCGTTCTTGACTTCAGATCTTAAGTCTCATGATCAGGTCCTCAAGCCCCATTTTCTTTCTCTTGTACTTGAGGTAGTTCTTGAATTCTTTCCACAATGGGATAGCTTCTCAATGATGGTAGCTACTTGGAAAGATTCACTCAGTTGCATTCCTTCAGCATGTATATCATATAGAACCAGTTGCAACTCTCGTACTTGGTCCAAGATGGTCTTTGAGTCTACCATCTTAGAATTCAAGAATCTTCTAACAATGAATTTTTTCATTCCGGCATCTTCTATTTTGTACTTCTTTTCTAAAGAGTCCCACAATTATTCGCAGTTTTTACAACCGCATAGACATTGTACAGGGAGTCGTCTAGCCCATTTAGAATGTAGTTTCGGTACAGGAAGTCACTATGATTCCATGCTTCCAGTGTTGTCCATTTTGCTCGTCGGTCTCTGTTTTTGAAACAGTTGGAGCATCTTCTTTCAGGAACCGGACTAAGTTAAGAGTCGTCAGGTAGAACAACATCTTCTGTTGCCACTGCTTGAACTCGCTTTTGTCAAATTTTGCCGATCTTTCAGCGTGAACAGGTGCTGTTGGATTACATGATATACCTTGGATACATCTTAAAACTAATTTATTTTGGATTACATGATATACCTATTGAGAAAGTTAGTGTA
Source organism: Caryopteris x clandonensis (assembly GCA_028749325.2). NCBI lineage: Eukaryota > Viridiplantae > Streptophyta > Magnoliopsida > Lamiales > Lamiaceae > Caryopteris > Caryopteris x clandonensis. The sequence continues at coordinate 9,003,319 of JAPYKT020000006.1, read as the reverse complement.
GGTGTATTTGAAAAGCTGTAACTATTTAGTCGAGGCAAAAGTTTGACTCTTTCTCCATAAGATGAGATTGCCCCGTATTCAGTGCTCACGGTCTACAGCAATCGTCCCCAAGATACAACGACTAGGAAATTAAGGATCGCAGCAGAACAATGCCAAAAGTTATCGGCGAATTACTTGATACTCGAAACTTTCTTTAGACATAGAGAGAGAATGCTACAAATGCTAGAATGCTACAAATGCTAGAATGCTTTATATGAAATTTTAGTAAGTCCGATGAATGAATGATATGGAGATCTATTTATAATATATGAAGAGATGTGGTGAAGAGGTGTTGTGTCTATTCATGAATAGAGGCCTTTTAGGCCAAAGTGGTGTGAGTCACACCCCTTGGTGAAATAGAGGCCTTTTTAGGCTGAAGAGGTATGGATCACATCCCTTGGCCTTGGCTCAGAGCCATTCGGCCTGATACCCATTCGCACAAGCACACACCCATTCACTCTGACACACCCTGTCGTGCATCTTCACATCTTTTCTCTTCAATATTTTTCATCTTTTAGTTGCCAACTTCCAGAATTAATTTCTCATTCATCCGAAATTGGATTTGAGAAAATATATACTCTAAAATTATCTATTCGGAACGTAGATTCTGATTTTGCAACTTTTTTCATTTATTTTCAATGAAACATCAAATTGAAATTGATCAAACAATGGTCAACACCAATCTTTTTTTAAGCCAATTTCCAACAATACCTTGGATACATCTTAAAACAAATTTATTTTGGATTACATGATATACTTTAGATACATCTTAAACAAATTTTGGACTCCACGACATACCTTGGATATACTTAAGGTTCCTTAGTTCCTTAGTATAATCTTTGATACAACTTAGAATATTTTTTTGATTTCATGGCACATCTAAATATAGCTTAGGCTCCGTAGCACATCTTAGAATAAATTTGAGCTTTATAATACATTTTAGATTCCTTGGTATACCTTAACAGCAAACTGTGAGTGAAGAAACTAAAGCACCACTGCAGGACATTAATGAAGGCTAGGCTAGCTAAATATTTAATGCACCATGGCCACTTTATCAAAGGTTTTATTTTTTTAACCAAAGTATTTCATGCATTTATTATTAATATCTGAAAACATGCCTTTATAACCTTCCCAATGTTTAGTTTTTACAATTTTGGATGATGTGTGTTTTTCGAACCCCATTTCAACATCTTTCTATAAAACCTTGGCATTCAATACTTAAGAAGATTTCTCCTTAATAAAACTTAAAGGTTGATTCATATTATTTATTTATTCACATGTAAATATATGAATATGAATATTTTACATACTTAAGTCTATATCTTTCTTCATTAGGTTGAGAGCTTAAAACACCTCAAAAAAATATTTTCTTGAATTATTCTTCCGCAACATTGTGAGTACATAAATTTTAAATTTATTTTCTCTTTTTATTTTCTTGTAATACCAGAGAAGAAGAAAAATGATGTTTCCTTAAATAAGCTCTATCATTCTCAAGAAGCAATGTACAAAGTAATTGTAGATAATAATGAGCAAAATCGCATCCCACAAGGATTAAAACAAGTCACTAATTATTGAAAGTATTTAACTTATTTTTATCTAGATTAACGAATGAAAGGTAGTGAGTAATTAACTAACAACTAAAATAATAAAGCATACACAAAAATACTTAAAAATTAGAAATCAGCAATTAAGAGATATAAGAAAGATGTATTGAGACGAAAACAAATCTTAGGGTCATGCATTCAACTATCGACAATTATGTTATCAAATACAAGTTCATTATTCTTCTTCTTCCTTATAGGGCAATCAAAAATGTTTTATTATCCATCCTTTTGAAGTGCATGCAATCCGTAGATTAATTTCTCATACCAATATGCATATTCCACACAAGAAATTAACTCCCAAAAGCGAAAATTATTGATAATTTCTCATAAACATTACAGATGTACTAATCATGTATGTATTCATGTCATATATATGCAAATCTAATATAGAATCTCATCTTTCAAACCTCAACTTAATATATCATACATGCTTATTTACCAACCAAATAATTAAATAAGACAATATAATTGAATATATATGAATAAAGAATTAGAAGATGAACTTAAATAGAAATTAATTATCCAATATAATAATAATATAGTCTACTACATGTCCGAAGACAATAACGGCGTTTAGCTAGATATAATCGGAACAAATCTCATGTTGAACATGTAACCACTCATATGAAGTATAAAACAACGCAAATAAAAGTAAAATAACATTGAATAGTTGTGGGACGGTCTTTCGATATGTTCCTTGAATCACTTGCATGGAGTGGATGGTGGGTGATGAATTGACTCTTTTATATGATTCTCTAGCCTTAGGTATTTTCTTGTATACCTGTGTATGAATGTGTAAAGGTAATAGATATTTTTTTAGTCATAGAGTCAAATATATGGAGATAAGAGGTTGATAATTTGTCAAAAAGGTCCATAGAATAGGATTTCTCATGTGTGTCAACTTCATCATGATATTTGTAGGTCTTCCCATCTGAATTGTGATTTTTGTATTTAAGATAAAGTTGTAGCCCTTTTTCTTAGATTTACAATGCCACCAGTTTTATCTCAATAGGATATGTATAACGCAATGTAGGGGTAAAATGTCGAAGTTGTGTCAAGGTTATATATAAAAAGTCAAACAATTTACAAACAATATTTCAAATCCATGAAAATCATTATGAAATAAATAAATGTGTAATGTCCACTCGATATAACAAATTTTGGAATAAAAAAGACATTTATACATGTTTTTACACATTAAATGTATCTAAAACAAACTCAAAATGCATGTATAAACTCCGTTTATCAAACCCTAGTATTGTATGTCTTGAACTATGTAAAAAATGAATTTGCTTGTATGAGGTGATTTAATGATGATTTTAGTTTCAAGCACAATCAATCATTTCTTAAACATGAGTACAATAATTTAATAATCAAGAAGTTTTTATCATATAATTAAATTACTTTTAAAACGTAGGCGTTGAATCTCAAACCTCACATGAGTATTTATCTCTCTGTCTCTCTCTCTCTCAAGTGATTGTTGATCATCATATCTCTATATTTGCTCATTTGTGTGCTCAAAAAAAAAAAAAAAAAAAAAAAAATATATATATATATATATATATATTAGGTATGTGGGGTTCAATGGACAATGTGAATTTTTTTGGTTATGTGACTTAATTGTTGATTAGTTCAAGAATGTCTAGTTTCTAGTCAAGTGACCGGTCATCAACCATAAATCTAGTTCTTAATAAGGTATCAATCTACCTTGTTCACCCTCTTTTAGGATTCAATTCCAAATTATAATGCTCAAAATTAACGCTTACTCTTAACTAATCATGATGTTTCATAAATCTTACATCTCTTGTATGTGTGTGTATTTTTTTTTTTTGATCACTTTTTTTAATTTTATTTTGAGAGATAGAATTTAAAATCAAGCTCGTCCACTCCAATTGCAATAGTTTCTAACCAATTTTTCCTCAAATTGTTCTCCATCTTCTTTCATAAATGTATATCTCAAAAATTTTCATTGATGTGTTCAAACACTAAATACAATAATCAAATTCTTGAAATATTAATGAGTTATATTCAAGCGTAACAAGAAATTTTATAAAACTTAAATTGGCTATCTAGGAAAAAATAAAACATTATGGTTGGCCATTTTGGTTAAGTGGCTAACAAGGATGACCTTAAATCATCTTCAAATATATTTGCATATATAAGCAATTTTGAGAAAGAAAACAAAACAAATTTTAGAGATATATATGCATAACTGCTACTCACAAAGAATAAACAATTTCATTTTAAAACTTAGATCTCACGCGTATAAATATTATAATTCAAATTTATAGTTCAATTTAATCAATACATGTAAATAGTTGGGTTGTCTCCCGGCAAGCGCTGTTATAGCCACATTAATTGTGGTGGAAGGGAAGAGAGCTCCACAAAAATCCAATATTTTCCTATAACTAATGGTGAATTTTTTTCCCAATAAGAGACAGATGCGGGCCTGACTAAAAAAATTTGGCCCATTCAATACTTCTTGAGATCTTGCCTTCAACTTCGCCAAAATGAAAACCTCTTTTCAATAAAAGTGAAGGTTTTGATGATAACCCAAATGAGAAAAGCGGATCGGGTCAAGAAGATAAGAAGAGGAAGAGGAAGCGGGCGAGGAAGAAGAGGCCCAACCCAAATGAAGAGGAGGGAAAGAAAAAGGGAAAGTTGGTGTGTTGGTATCTTTCAAATGGATAATTGACAAATAGGAACGATCTGATACAATTTTGAAAACACAAAAAAAATTTACTCATAATTTTCAAAATACGAGAAAGTTTGGTGCAATTTACCTTTATCTTAAATGATTTTTGTTGGTTAACACCCAAAAAAAAAAAAAAAAAACAAAAAATTCTTGATAATTTTTTAGTAACTTTTGGTTGCTGCCTAAATGAAATTGGTGGATGTATTTAATTGTTTGTTATTTAAATTTATTCAGTGGAATTTACATTAGTTTATTATTTATTATATCACACAATGCAGCCTGTGTATTCGCAGAAGTGAATTGCTAGTGTGTGTGTGTGTATCCCTCGGCTTTGTAACTGAGATTCCCCTGCAATATGTTGTTTTTCTCCACCTTCTTGTCGTACAGGTTGACTTGAATCTAAATGCCATTTAAAATTATAAAAGTTTTGTCCCCATTTTATTATTTAAAAAGATTCTGGCAATTAGCAATATTTATCATCACAATTTGAGCAGGGAGGCAAAGTGGAGATGGAAGGCGGCAGTAGCAGTTCCAAGGTGATGATGGGAGCCACAATTGTAATGGTGGCCCTAGTACTATTAGCCCTACTTCTGCTGTACTGCTCCCTCTTTCTCCGCCGTCGAGCTTCCACATCCACCACCACCACCTACGGCCAACAGCCTCCTCTTCTGCAACCAAACGCCGCCCCATCTCTGTGCAGTTTCTATGCCCAAGGGGTTGTTCGCGCTCCAAGAAGCTGCCTCTTTCCGGCGCAGGAAAATCAGCTGGAGTTGGAGAAGCAACTGTACCCGTTCAGTCCACCACCTGCAGAAGCTTCTCCGGCAGCAACCAGCAGTAGCGGGGAGCAGCTGATGATGTACATCTGCAATCCAATGTACAACCATGATGAGGCCAAGGAGGAGGATACGCCAGCTGATGCTAGCACATCGCCCGATGAGACGCCCCCCCTCACTCCGATGAAACATCATCCACCGGACTACCCATCTATTTCCCTCACAGATGCTCGGTGAACCGACTCCAATGGCGGCATTTCCTCATATTCATCAAACACTTCTCCGTCCTCGTGAACCTTTTTTTTAATGTAGTGTTGATAATTTTAAGAAGATGAAATTGTATAAAGATTTGGTTGGTCGGGGTTTGTTGGCGTGCCCATACCCATAGCTCTTCCACCTAGGCCACGCTCTTGTCCTTTATCTCACTTCTTGGAAGTGCAATTTAATTACCATTCTAAAGCATATGCATTTTCCTTTCTTTTTTCTTGTTTCTTTGTTTCTTTCCCTGCACCCCTCTTTTGAAAATAAGAGAAACTACTTTTTGATATTTAATTTTTTTATTATTTATGGTATACTTAAATAACCGTTTTATCTTCAATGATTTGGTATCGTGATAATTATTCAACCTACTCTTTAAATTTCTGAGTTTCGAAATTTATTGGTCTCATAACTCATATAAATGTTGAAGTTTATAAACTTGAAATCAAAGCAAATAATGAATAAATGATTGTAAAAGAGTCTTATTACTACATTGATATATTGTACAAAAAAGAAAAAGACATTGAAATGGACAAAAAGTATTTGCCCAGAAAAAAATTGAGGTGCTAATGCAAGTAGTAAATAATCCTAAGAATAGAGTGCCAAATTGAAAATACCAAAGCGTTCAGCACATTATAATTATACATCGGATTGTTTGAAATTATGTATGTGCGGGTAATGGCCGAAAACATTTTCCTGCTACTTCAATTTTTAGTTCTATGCTTCAACACTTTGAAGGATGGTGATTTTTCAATTTTTTTTTTGGTGGTTGGGGTGGGCAGAATTGCAGAACTAACATACTTTTAAAAAGAATATAAGTAAAATGACCAGTATGAGAGAGGACAATAGTATGATTTTTTCATCTAAATTTAGAGATATCGTATCTATAGTATTATTTTATATCTAAAAAATTGTCAAGTTGTTTTGTCTGAGACTAGATACTAAATCCTGTGAAAAACATTAAAAACCTATTGAAAATAATAAGAGTTGTAAGCAGTTTATCAGATAAGTTAGATATCTCTATCTCAGAGAAATCATCTAAGAAGATTATAAATATTGAATAAATAATTATAAAAGATTTTGATAGATCTCTTGATGATTGAAAAATTCCTAAGGTGAATAGGAATAAGATTCATGAATCCTCCAAATTCCTTAGTTTCATATCTGATTTTACTACTAAAACTGAAGAAAGAAATATCCAACTTTCTAAAGGCTTTGAAACCATTCAACTCCTCTTCTAATTCTCTTGAAAAACTTCGTAATAAATCCTACAAATATATTCATATAGGTTTAATTCAAGTTGGAATCAAACCCCTAACTAAAGAAGGTTTAAAACACTTCTATACTTGTTGGTCTTCGTGATACTAGATTTATTAATTTTGAAGGCTTTCTTAAAGTTCTATTGAATCTAGTCTTTGTACATGGCCCATGTCTTTTGATTATTGGCGCAATTTCTCTGAATCTTTAAATGATCCTAATATATTAAAATCTCTTGTACTTCAAATTAAAATTCATAATTATAAAATGCTTGAAGGTTCAATTCCTGTTGCACTTGTTTTTAAATTACATTATAAAGTTATGATTTATGCTTTCTCCACTAAAGTTGGATATCATAGTCTAAAGGAGAAACACACACATTTCAAACTGATCTTTTCCGTTCTAATGTTGTTGTTACTAGATCTATAATATAAACATATATTAATCTTTCAAACAAATGGATTCTTGAAAATTTTGTTCCCAAACAATCATTTCAACCACCAAAACCAAATTCACATTTTAAAAATATTACTTAATATACTGATGGTACAGTTAAATTATCATTTGAAAGGAAAGTTAGCACCAGCTCTAGATCTGATGATTCTTTATCCATTCATGATACTATCGACCTTGGGAGAGTCTCACAAATTCCTCCTGTTATAAATTCCTTCCCATCTAGATTCTCTACATCCAATATTCCTCATAATATTCTTCAAAATGTTGATTATACACCACAAATTCCTAAACTAGTTTATAAAAGCAACAATGAAGAAGAACCATCTAGTCCAATTTTTTTTGCTATTATTGAAAACATTGTTAATAAATTAAATGTTATTGTAAAAGACTTTCATATTGACAGAGTAATCTCATAAATAATTTTATTCCTTAAAGAATATTAGAACAAGAGAATGTTTTTTTTTTTTTTCAAATTTCATTAATATAAGAAAAGATATTCAAAGAAAATATTAAAGACTATAACACATAACTCCTTTCTAACTTGAGATGTAAAAAGCTTAGTGATTGTCAATATTATGAAAATAATTTTCTTACTCGTTTTATGCTCCGTGATGACTCAAACCAACGATTTTGAAAAGAAAAAAATCCTAGCTGGCCTTCCCACCCTTTTAGGTGAGAAAGTCATAAATAAAATAAGAAACTATCTGGCAAACAAGTTATTCCTTATGACGGGTATACTTATGGCCAATTGGTCAGTATTATCCAACAAGAAGGATTAAAAATTTGCCAAGATCTCAAACTTCAAAAATATCTTAAGTGGGAACCGAAGAAAACTCACCTTGAATTAGGACTTTTTGTTAACAATTTGACATGAATCATATTAAGTCCTCATCTTCATGTCCTAATAATTGTAAAAAGACTTATACTAAATAAAAAATTCATTCTTCATATAACCAAAAAAGAAATTCGAAGAATTATAAACCTTCACAAGAACCATTTTATAAAAAAATGTTACAATAACAATAATAAAAGGTTTAACAAACATTTAAGAGAGATAAAACGTTTCAAGTGTGATAAACCTGGTCTCACTGCTAAATTTTATAAACTTAAAAGAAAACTTAATGAGTTGTCCATTCATGAAGAAATTATGAACAAAATTTCTAATCATCTTATTGATTCTTCTCAAAGTAACTCTGAATCAGATTTTTCTACAGAAGAATCTGAATCAAAATTACTTCAGATAGATGACACTCATATTAGTAATTCTAATTCTGAATATGTATCCCGTTCTATTAATGTTATTTCTAAAGAACAAAAAATTCTTGATGTTTTAAAACAAATTGATAATCCTGATCTTCAAAAACAATACATGGATAAACTCCTTCATTCTTTCTAAGCTACTGAAGTTATTAAACAAAATAAAAGTGTTTTACGTAGCACCTCCAATAACACTTATGGCTTAACTAATATTCTTAATAAAAACAAAAAAGCTATTGACGAAGATACTCCTATACAAGAACTACAAAAAGAAATAAAAATTGTCAAAAAAGAGTTAAAGGAATGTTCTTAAGTCAATCAACATATTGCCGAAGATACTCCTATACATGATTCTTAAGTCAACCAACATATCATTGATGTTATTAAAATCCAAAATGATGATGATTCTGACAATGAAGAACCTCCCGTAGAAATACAAAACATTAGGAATGTTCCTAATGATTTTCTATTTGTCTTGAAAAAAATTACGTCCAGGTAATATATTATTAAAATTACAATTTATTTTGATTCTGATATTATACTTGACACTATAGCTCTCTTTGATACTGGTGTTGAACTTAATTGTATTAAATCTGATCTTGTCCCTACTAAATTTCAAGAAAAAAACTCATGAAAAATTATCTACTGTCAAAGTAGATGCAATCATCCTTAATAATGAAACTGCCTTGAAGACCTCTTTTATCGTTGTTAAAGAAATACACCACTCTGTTATCCTTGATACTCCTTTTATAAATCTTATTACTCCTTATAAAGTTGGCAATGATTCAATATATTTCAAGGTTAATAATAAATCACTACAATTTTCTTTCTTAGAAAAACCAAAAACTAGAAATTTGAATCTTTTGAAAGCATACTCTGTACATGATGAGACTTTGCATAATATTATTTTAGTAGAACAATTTCATCTGAATGAATTTCATAAAGATATTTTATTTCAAAAGATTAATAAACAACTTCTCTAGGAAACTATAAAACAACAGATTATGAAAATTTCTGATCCTTTTAAATCAAAAGTTTGTTCTAACCTTCCAAATGCTTTTTGGGATAGAAAGAAACATCTGGTTGATCTACCTTATGAAAAACATTTAGTGAAAAACATATCCCCACTAAAGCCAGGTCTATTCAAATGAATAATGAATTAGAACAATTTTGTAGAAATGAAATATCTTATCTTGAAAATAAAAATCTCATTTCTAAAACTAGGTCTCCCTAGAGTTACTCAACTTTCTATGTCAATAAAGCTTTTGAAATAGACAGAGGAGCACCTAGACTTATCATTAATAACAAGCCTCTTAATAAAGCCTTAAGTGGATATGATATCCCATTCCAAACAAAAAAGACCTCCTTAACAAACTTCATAATGCATTCATATTTTCTAAATTTGATATGAAATTAGGATTTTGGCAAATACAAATAGCTCCAAAAAATTGTTACAAAACCACATTTACTGTTCCTTTTGGATAATATCAGTGGAATGTTAATGCCTTTTGATTAAAAAATGTTCTTTCTGAATTCCAAAGAATAATGAATGATATTTTTAATGAATACTCAAAATTTTGTATTGTTTATGTTGATGATGTATTGATCGTTTCAAAAACTATTGATGAACATGTTAAACACCTTCAAAATTTCTTATATATTAATGGAAAAAATGGTTTAGTAATTTCTTAACAAAAAATGGTTCTCTTCCAAACAAAAATTGATTTTTTTTGGTCATTATATTATCCAAGGTACTATTATTCCTATTGAAAGATCTTTACAATTTACAAATAAGTTTCTTGATAAAATTATTGATAAAAATTAATTACAGAGATTTCTAGGATGTCTTAATTGTGTCCTTGATTTCTTTCCTAATTTAAATAGACTTGTTAAACCACTTCATGAAAGACTAAAAAAAAATCCTACACATTGGTCTTATCTTCACACCTCAATAGTGCAATAAATTAAGAGACAAATTCTTGATATTCCATATCTTCATCTTACTGATCCAAATCTTAAAAAAAATCTTTGAAATAGATGCTTCTGATTTAGGATATGGAGGAATTCTGGAACAAAAGCAAGGTGAAAAAGAATTGATTATTCAATTCACATATGCTCATTGGAATGAAACACAAAGGAATTATTCTACGATTAAACAAAGAGACATTAAGCATTGTCTTATGCATACAAAAATTTCTAAGTGATTTATTAAAACATTTTTTTTATTACGCATTGATTGCAAAAGTGCAAAAGAAATTTTACAAAAACATGTTCAAAATCTTGCATCAAAGCAGATTATTGCCAGATGGCAAGCTATTTTTAGTATTTTTTATTTGATATTGAATTCATCAAAGAAGATATAAATTATGTCCCAGAGAGAGTTCTTATAAAATAAGTACAAAGATGTCACCTAAATCTGATAAAGCAAAAGCGGTAAGTTTGTCTACATAATAGGTTGATTCACAATCCTCAAAACCCTCAAAATCCCCCACAACATGGAATGATGTTGTTATCAAAGAAGAAGAAGAGTTTGAAACAAATTATAAAGCCATTACCTATCCTGAAACACAGAACCTTTTGCTAGCCTTACTAAAATCACTAAACATTCATAAAGCCTTATCCAAAATTAGTGATGAAGAGTCACAAACCTAAAACATTGTTACCTCAAACCCTACAAAATCCATTTATACTGCAAATAAATTCCAAGCTCTTTCGAAAAGTTCCACTTCAAATACCCATAAATCCTCTGAAAAATTCGAAAACATTGTAGACAACCTATATGATCCCTGTCACTTTCAAGGAAGATTTAAAGGTCTTCCATTTTTCAATGTAACTTTCACTTACTAAGACTACACACAAGTCTGGTATAATTGTTTCTATATACAAAACCCTTCATACCATCACACTTGGTTAGTTTATTTTGATCGAAATACTGAAATTGCCACATATCCATCATGGTGATCAAATTAGTGGGATATATTTGGATCAATGTCTGATATCCAAAAACCAGAAGTACTACAATCCTTTTAGCTTCTCAAATCCAAATATCATCCCTCTGATAAGAAAAACGTTTCCCAGCATTTGCAAATTTATGTTCTAGATTCAATGTGCCATGGATAATGGCACAGTTTCTTGATTCCACTGGTCATATAAATTTGATTATTATAAGAAGAGTTAAAATAAAATGATAGGATAAGTGTAACATTGTTGACAGTGCCAGACCACACAAAGTTGAAGAATGGCTGAAAATTAATTCTTCCAAGACTAGAAAGCAAATTTCAAATGAGATAAAGGAACAAACAAACTTTTTTAGCTCAAAGGTTACATGTTGTATCCCTCCTTGCTGCTGCAAAATCCTAGGAAGAAGTTGGATAAATACCTTCAAAATTCTTTCCCTCTACCTCTAATGAAAAAGGTTCCTCAAGCTCACTAGCTGAATCCGAAGGTTCAATCAACCCTGAAGGTGAAGAACATTCTGGACATAGTGGTTACTAATTTTTGCAAATTCTATATAAATTTCGTACGTATTCTGTATGTATTCATTTCACAACCGTATGCCGACACATTTCAAACTTTTAAACCGGAGCTCTCCACTAATGTTGAATCGACATCACCAAGGAGATGTCCACTACCATATACAACCATTTAGCTATTCCACACTGACACAAAAACATGCTCCTCCATTATTAAATTATTGTTGAAGATGCTTTTTGAGATCTATATAAACCCTCAAATGCAACACAAGAAGGACACAGCTCAATTTCGAGAATGAAGTTTTTATTTCAATTAGTTCCAAGAGTCTTGAGAGTTCTTAGAGTGTTCTGAGTGTCTTGTACTCACAAAAAAAAAAAAAAAAAAGTACAAAAATCTACAAATATTGGTGAGGATAGAGTAAAAGCCTCATTCTCTCCCCATAATTCTGTATCTCCGAAATTATTCTTCAATATAAATTTTATAAAAAGTTATATATATATATACACATATATAATTCTTATGATTATTATTCTTTGTCAAGTGAAGATGATTGTGAAATCTCTCCTTCTCCATTTAAATGGAGGTGATAGAGCTGATTTTTCAAACATTTCAGCAAAATATTAATTTTTGCATCTATTCTCCACAATTGAGATCAATCATTTTACAATTTGTTAACATCTTCACAAGTTTACAGGTAATTTTATAATTAGTTTTTTTTCTTTCTAATTTTATTTTATTTTATTTGATACTGCTTGCAAAGAAATATAGTTTGATAAATTTATATTTTTGTTATTTCACTCTAGATCTTTTTCTAATTTTCGTTGTTGCGTTTCAATTGTTGTGCCCACCAAATTATTGTTTGTGCCTTGGGATGCCGCTTGAACTAACTACTAAATTAGACATTGATCTATGATGTTTGGGATAAAATATATTTTATTATATTAATAAGATATTATAAATTTATATTATTATTTTATATAATTATAAAATATATAAATAATATGAAAAAAATTAAAGCATATAAATATACAACAAAGCAAGAGATCATGATGCAAACAAAATACATATGAAATATAAAATACAAAAAAAACAAATTAATACTTTTTTTATGTGACTTACACATATTTGTAGATAATGTTTTTACATGATACTACTGCATTTTCTAAAACTATTTTGTGTGTATTTATTTTTCTTTGTAATTTAAATATGTTTCTACTTATAAAATTAAATATCAAATAGCATTTGTAATATGCAATAGATATAAAAATTAAAAATCTTATATTTTCACTCAAATCAATTTAAAGTATTTATATGTATAGTGCATTGTCATTCTGTCAAAAAATTTGTCTAATAAATAAAAAATTAAAATTTTATAATAAAGTGTATTTTAGAATTCAAACTAAATCCAACCTATTATAATTTCTCCAAGCCAATACAAATATTTGAAATTAGAAAGAAAATATTAAAATGAAACAACTAAATCTATAATTGAATAATATAATATTTTATGAAAATGTTTATTATTATTATTCTATAAAAATATAAAAAAATTAGTTTTTATTTGTCTCAAATTCATATAAGAATTTAACCCATTTTTTATTTAAACTTAACACATATTTCAAATAAAAATAAATAATTTAACTCATAATTTTTTTTCATATTTTAATATAATATTTATTTTAATATATACAATATTTGTATCAAATTAAAGATCGTAATAAAAAAATTAATTTGATGTATCATATGTCAAAAAAGCTAAAGCTATTCACATTTTTAAATTTTAGTTAAAAAATTTACTTTTTATTTACCTAAAACTAATTTTTTTTAACCCCTTCTTCTGGATCTGGTCGACCAAAAAACCCGCGTCAGTCCCTCTTGAGGGTGGAAAGCCGGTATCGGTCATGTAAGTTTTTTTACTATATTTTTAAAGTAAAAATGAAGAAATTTTCTAGAAGTGATATGTGTTTTATTATATTTTTAGAGATATTTTATTTTATTAAATGTAAAATATTTGTGATGATGACATATGAGAGTTCTTACTTTCTAGCCTTTCTATTTTAATATTATGTAAAAATAAGAATAAGAATAAGGATATTACGCTTCAATTTTACTAACTTATGAGTTGAATCTACATTTTACTACTTTATAACTATATTATTTAATAGTAATTTATCATGCTGAATATAAATAAATAAATAAATAATTTAGGTGTTTACAGAAAAGTTCCCTTTTTTCAGTTGCAAGTTTATGTAATTCTTAAAATCCCATGTGCTATTACTTTGTGCGCTGCCACTAGTTGTCAATTTTAGGAGTTATAACTGTATTATTTAATAAGATTCTTTCATGCAAGAAAATTTTGGAATTTTGTGTTTGTAAAACACTTCCTTGTTTTATTATTACTAGTTGTTCGCTTAATATGTTATAAAATTATATTATTTTTATTGTTCTTATTATTATTATTATTATTATTATTATTATTATTATTATTATTATTATTATTATTATAAAAATTTGTGACATGAATTATTTTGAAATCATATAACTATAATAAAGCAAGTTGTCATGGAGCAAATAAAGTACTTATAAAATAAAATAAAAAATTAATAACTTTTGCATGTGATATTGTAGTGTTTAACACATGTAGTCTATACTATATATAAAAGGAGAATAGTGATAATTTTTCTCTTCTTTTAATATGTGTCTCACAATTAATGAACACCTGTCTTTTATTTTTTTCTCTCTCCTATGTTTATTTTTCACTCATATTTTAAATTTTAAATAATTTTTTTGTTTTAAATTTGTTGTTAACATATAACATATCAAATTAATATTTTTTTTGTGATCATTAATTTGACATCAATATTATATATATTTAAATAAATAATTACATTTGAAGTATGGAATATAGTTTTATAGTTGAAATATAATTTTGTATGAATTGAATTATAATTTTTTAAATTTTGATAAATGTGTTGGATTTGAATAAATGATTTATTAATTTTTATATGAGTTTAAGCTACAAAAATATACATAATGTTTTTATAAAAATAAAAAAAGTTATACTATGAATTTATATAATATTATAAGTTTTTGTTTAACCTAAATAGTCTTTAGTACGCTAAAATATTTATATTTAATTCGGGGACGATAAAAAATTTACTTCACAATATCATACAATTTACTATTTAATAAAATTAACTTTAGAAAATTCAATTTAATATAACAAACTAAATTTCAAATAGAATATAATTATATATAAAAATATAATTAATATAATATAATAGATTATGTACATTTTTATAATAAGATGTATTACATCACGTGCATTGCACGGGCGGACAACTAATTTGATTAAATAAATTTAAAAATTAAACTATTATCTTTCTATAATATTAAAAAACAAAATTGTGAGAAATTTTCTATTTCCTTGACATATGTCATCACTATTTATTAACATGTGTATTGCCCTATCTCTTCTATTTTTTATTTTTTTATTGAAATTTAAAAACTCAAGTAACATTTTCGTTTTAAATTAATTTTTGATGTATAATATATCAAATTAATCATCCTTTTGAAATCTTTAATTTGACACAAATATTGCATATTTTAAAATAAATAATTATTTCTAAAATATGATATATAATTTTTTATGGATAGAATAATTTTTTTTGTGGAACGAATTATTTATTTTTATTTTGATATATTTGTTTAATTTGAATAAATAATATACTAATGTTTATATGAATTTGATATGAAATTATAATAATTTTTATAAAATTAAAAATATTATACTATTAATTTATATAATATTATAATTTATTGTTCCACCTTAATAGGGTTTTATGAGTTTAAAATTTTGTATTGAGTTGGGAACACCCTCAATTCACTTTGAAAAGTCGTGCAATTTATTCTTTAAAAATATAAAATTTATGGAAATGACAATTCAATATAATAAAAAAACAAGTCACATGATATTTATATAAGTATAACTAACATAAATACTTAGTATGTAAATTAATAATAATTGTATCATATAGTATTAATATAATAAAATATATTATGTTTAAAATAAATATATAATTTCTAATGGATATAATATATTTTTTTATGGATTGAATTATTTATTTTTATTTTAATTTATGTGTTGGATTTGAATAAATAACGTATTAACTTTTTATATGAATTTGATCTAAAAATAAAAATATTTTTTATAAAAATAAAAATATTATAATATTAATCCTTATCCTTACTTCATATGAAAGAAGAATTTCTAAAAACTAGTAAATATCTGTGATGCAATATATTCTTTCTATAATCTATTGATTCACCTTCACATTTTTTTATTGAGTTGAAATATTTATTATAAAGTTTAAGAAATTATAGCAAAAAGATAATTTGTGTTGGATTTAAACTTAAAATTCAATTTAAAATTTTGCGCAATTTATTATTTGTCCAAGATAATTTTTTAAAATATAACAATACAATAAAACATAAACTAATTATATTTCAAATCAAATAATATTTATATAAATTATGACTTATACTTTTTTCTATAATATATAATATAATTTCATTATATATCTTAATATAACAAAATATATTATATCTTGTGCTTTGCACGGGCTATCATCTAGTTTTTTTGTAAATGATAAAAAAAATTAAAATGCTGCGTTTTGTAATTATATTTTGTGTATTTTTGTTTTCTATATATATATATATATATTTATATATTCTGCTTATAAAATAAAATAGAGTTTCACTCAGATCAATTTGAATTATAGTTTCAAATATCTAGTGCGTTATTATTTTAAAAGTTTTATCTAATAAATAATAAATTGCACGACAAAGTAAATTTTAAAATTTAAACTCAATCCAACCCACTATAATTTCTCAAAGTGAATACAAATATTTAAAATTAGTGAAAAATTATTAAAATGAAAAAACTAATTATAATAATTTTATTTTATAAAATATTCAATTTTTTTACATTGTCTCAAATTCATCTAATAATTTAATCCAATATTTTATTTAAATCTAACACAAATTTTAAATAAAACTGTAAAAGATTTATTTTAAATTTTAAATATAATATTTTATTTATATATACAATATTGATATCAAATTAAAAATCGTAAAAAGAGGATTAATATGATATATCACATTTCAAAAACGGATTTGTAACTAAAAAGATTATTTGAATTTTAAAATTTTAGTTAGAAAAAAAAAAACTAAAGTTTTTTCTAGAAATAATTTTTTTTAAAAAAATTAATTAAAAATTGCAAAACATTTCTTGAGACTTTATGGTGATGACATGTGACATAATTTTTACTTTCAGTATTTCTACTTTTATATTAAGTAAAAAATATTATTATTATTATTATTTTTTTTTTACTCAGTTGCAAGTCTAACGGAATTCTTAAAATTTTATATGCTCTTACTATCTGTGTTGCTACCAATGTTGTCAATTATGAATATAATTGCCGTAAAATTATTATATTTGTTAAATATAACTAAAAATTAAGGAATAATAAAAATAAAGTGGTTATATTATTTAATTTTATTGCAACTCTTTGCTACGACTGATTATAGTTTTTTCTTTTAATTAAAAAAACTTGCATCTTAAAAAATAAAAATAAAAAATCAAGATATAATATCTCATCATAGATTGATAGATAGATAGCATTTGATGTTACTAAATAAAGAGAGCATGTTTGAGTGGAACGGAGATGAGCTAGAATTTAAAATAGCGAAACCACTGATGGAAAAATCGACATAGCCGGCGCTAGGCGCTAGACAAGACCTGGCCGATTCAATTAAATGAAAAACAATATTCTTAGATGTTTTTTGTACTTAAGTGGGCTAGATAAGTAATTAGTCGGTTTAGGTGGGCGCCTAAACAGTTCAAACATAATTTTTTTTATATTTTTCATTTTCTTCTAAATTTTTTATTTTAATTTTTTAGTTTAAAATTTGCATATAATTAAACGTTAATATTATGTATTAATAGTACAACTTTTTTTTAGAATATTAGAAACAGAATATAAGACAAAAATTATTACAAAAGATAAAAAATAAAAGTAAAAAATTATTATCAATGAAATTTAGGTGGCTATCTACTCAACCTAGGTGTTAGACGGTCATCAAACCCAAACTATCAATTTTCAACTTGTCTTACTCTGAATGTTGAATGCTTTTAATATTGAAAGGAATTATAATTCTTGATCATTCTCATTTACACAATGATCATTTAGACAAGAGTTTAATTATAGGCATAAATCTAGCTAATAATTACAAGATATGAATTCTAATTGTAGACATAAATCTAGACTAATAATTACAAGATATGAAGCCTCACTGTAGGCATAAATCTAGACTAATAATTAGGAAACTAATTATTTACATTTACCACTAAATATATACAATATATTTAACACACCCCCGCAGTCGAAGTGGAAGATTTTTGGACGCTAAGACTGTCCTGAAAATTCTCAAACAATATTAGCGGAAGACCCTTGGTGAATATATTCGCAGTCTGATATCGTGATGGCACATGAAGAACCCAAACCTGTCAACGGGCAACCTTCTCTCTAACAAAATGAATATCTAGACAAATAAATAGTACTTGCATTCTCACAATAAATGAGAGTAGCCTTTTTAATTAAACAATGCAACTCCAAGAGAGGATTTCGATACCAACACATCTCGGAGACAACAATTGCTACCCCACGATACTTGGCCTCAGACTAGAACGAGACAAAGTTGGTTGTGCTTAGACGACCATGAGACCAAGTTGTCTCCCAAAAATATACAATAACCAGACGTAGATCGCCTCATGTTAGGGCACCCACCCCAATCTACATCAGTATAAGAAACAAGTGAAGAGAAAGAAGACGGATATAGATAAAGCCCGTGATCCAAAGTTCCCTTAACATACCGAATAACCTGCTTGAGAGCAGACATACGATCAAATTTCGAATCCTGCATATGTAGGCAAACCTTTGACTTGGTGTTAACCGGAGTGGGACACGGTTTACAAGATGACATTCCGGCACGCTCAATTATTTGTTCAGCATATTTGCATTGTGAAATAAACATACTACCTTTATTTCGAGTCACACCAATACCAAGAAAATAATACAAGGGACCAACACCGTTCATAGTAAATTCAGAACTAAGAATATCCATAATAGAGCATCAGAGAGTATCAGAAGAGGCAGTGAGAATAATATCGAAATTCCCACAGTCACGGTCAGCCTTGTCGCCGCCGCCGCCATTTTTGTTCCGGTTACCACCCCGTTGTTCTTCCGACCACCTGAACTCTTGCACTGATTTTTACCTCTAGCTTGCCCCGATTGGTCAGAATGGGGAGCAAAATCATCAAATTTAGTAGAGGAGGCGGCCACCATAGTAGATTCCAATCCCATTACCATCTTCTTGGCCATTCCAGCCTCTTTCAAGGTGACCATGAACGAGCTTCGTAAAACGGAGGTAGTGGATCGCTTTGATGAATAAGCGTACCCACACCCTTATAAGTATGAGTGGGACCCGAAACTAATTGGAGAACAAACTGGGTATCCAACACCGGTGCACCAACATTATTCAACTGTTTAGCAAGAGACTTAAGCCTCTGACAATAAGCCAACACGTTAGGAAAATTCTCCATTTTGAGAGTGCAGAAATCATGTTCAAGAGTAACGGCCCGAGAATGTTTGTTGTCTTGGAAAATATCTCACAAACGATTCCAAGCCTTCATTGCCATAGCACCAGGTTCAAGAATTGTGTGCAAAAGGTCACTAGAAATGGTGGCATAAATCCACGAAAGGACCGTTGCATCAAGGGTTGACCATAGTTCATTATCATCCTTGGTCAACGAAGAAACCTTCTCTTTCCCTTTGGCAGAGTGAATAATATGGTGCAAGACCATACGAGATCGTGCTATAACCTTGAATAGTTCCGCCCAAGTAGAATATTGAACATTATCCATTTCAAAGGTAATGGACATACGATTCTTGATGTTAGACACTACAAGAGCAGGGTGAAAAGAGTTCTTGGAAGCCGACATGATAGGGCTACCGGAGGAAGGAAGAAAGAAGGAAGAATGAAGAAGAAAGTGGACAATCGAGTGGTAGAGTGCAGCAGAAGAAGAAGAACATGAACCCTAAACTCGTGATACAATGAAAGAAATTATAATCCTTGATCATTATCATTAACACAATAACCATATATACAAGATATCAAGCCTAGTTGTAGGCATAAATCTAGTTAATAATTACAATATATGAATCCTACTTGTAGACATAAATCTAGGCTAATAATTACAAGATATTAAATCTAACTGTAGACATAAATTTAGGCTAATAATTAGGAAACTAATTATTTACATTTACCACTAAATATATACAATATATTTAACAAATATCATTAAGCTAAATTTTGTTTTTTTTGCTTTTTTTTTTCTTTTGCAATGATATACAATTAGTTTATTATTAAAACTATGCATAAGCTATTTTTTCGCATTTACTTACATCTAATAATTATTTTTAATTTTCTTAAAGATATTAATTGTTCTACTGATCTATTCTTACGAAACGAAAAATAAAAAGTACCACGAAATATTTTATTTATAAGATTGTGATTAATTTATATATATACATATATATGACCCTTATAACATTCAACATAATAGCTCAAGAAACTTATTAGGTATTGTAATAACAATTTGAAAATATATAATTCAATAAAATTGCAAATGTCCTTATTCTACTTCTAGTATATTATTGTAGGATTAATATATTTTTATTTTTAAAGATTATGGTGACTTTAGACATGTCAGTATTGTTATTTATGTAGGGGTTGTAGTAACTATCCATCTATAGGCGCAACAAGAGTTCTTCACTACATAGAATGATTTGGATTGGTACCAACACTTCTTGAATAATGGGGATTGATAGTAATCAATATACATTGAAGATATTGCTTCATTAAATGAAAATAATAGATATAATCTTATTCCAATCAACAACACTCATAATTTGTGGGTGTGTGTGTTTTGTTCAGGGCACCAGATGCAAATAATTGATACATATTTAAGTGATTTATTTCCTAGACATTCCCTAGGTAATGAGTATAATTAATATGTCATATTTAAGAGGTGATAAAATCAATAATTTAGTACACGTCACACAAGGCCTTAGAAATATTGTGAGTAATAATTTCGATGTTCGAACTTCAAGGTTCAATGATGACAATGTTTCAATTTAAAGTACAAACATGTATGGAGATGATTACCTAAATGATTCATTGATTGAAAATTTTGGTGTTAATAAATTAGAAGATATTGAACTTGATGATAATATTTTCATATAATGAATAAGATGAAGATAGAACCGATATTAGAGATATTAAGACCATGTACAATACAAATGAGAAGAGGCCATCATCCAGTCAATAAGATGCATTTCCATCAACCCCTTTGAGATATTCCATGTATTCGACCATCTGATTTTCAATGCACCATGTCCAGAAATGCTTGTGGCTTCATTTTTGATATCCTGAAAAGTTTAGTTTCATCACTCTAGTGAAGTTGTAACTTAGGGTACAGAAATGCAAAGTTATGGTTTTTCTTTTTCTTTTTTCTATTTAAACTAAAAAACGTGCAACAGCATATTTAAAAAAAAATAGTATTCTCTTTTTTAAAATGAGTTATGTTTCAAAAGTTTATGTAAAATTTTTAAAAAAATTATATTATTAAATAAGTTATATAAAATTGTGAAAATGTAAACAAAATATATTAATAAATCGAAGTTATATAAGTAAAAAATTATAAGTTTTAAAAAATTGTACATCTTTCTAATTAAAAATAAAATAAAAAAGTTGCATATTTATGAAATTAGACTCGTATATTAAAACGAGATGAAGGAAGTTTTTTCACCATAAAAGTATTACATTTTTTATAGAGAAAATATAGTTAAACCTTGCTGTGTAGGTTGGAAATCGACAAAAAGTATGATTTAATTCGAAGCTACTAAGTATCAAGATAATTCCAACAAAAATAAACACTTAAAGCTATTAACCTTCCTAATTTTTTAAATCAAACCATCAAGTTCATATTTTGTTTCTTCAAGTATAAAAATAAATTTCATCGTAGAAAATTAATTATACTATTTTTGTACTTGGACCATTAGGATGGTAGCTCAATTGCTCCTCCACATCCTCAAAATTAGTCCCCAATTAATCAATCTTTCTCCTTTTCTTTCTCTAACACCTCAAAATCCACAAAATTCCCTCATTTTACTTTCATTTATCTTTAGATAGGGGTGTAAATGAGTTGAGTCAAGTCGAATGTACCATTATTCTTTCTTGAAATGTTATCGAGCTTCTAATATTTTATTTGAGACTGATTTGATTATTAATCGAGTCCATCTTGAACGAACTCTAATCGAGTCGGACACGAGTCAACCTTGAATAGTTTGATATTTTACACTTATTTTAACGAATTTTGCTTAACGAGCTCGAGTTCGAGTCGAGTTTTAGATTTTATCAAATGTAAAAGTGTATTCAAGCTTGTTTGATATTATTATCAAACTGAGTTCAAACAACCTTTTAATGAACGAACTCGAACCAAGTATTGAATAACTTAGTTTGGTATTCGGCCTCATCTCCAATAACCTAAACTTTGTGTCCTTGTATATCCCTTGGGGAGAGACTGTGTGTCTCGAACTTTGTGTCCACGTATTTCCCTTGGTGAGAGACTATGTGTCTCACACTTCGTGTCAAACTTCAACTTTGTGCTCTTGTATATCCATTGGGAAGAGATTGTGTGTCTCGGACTTTGTGTCAAATCTGAACTTTGTGTTTTTGTATATCCCTTGGGAAGAGACTGTGTGTCTCGGACTTTGTGTCTTCGCATTTCCCTCGGTGAGAGACTGTGTGTCTTAGACTTCGTGTCAAACCTGAAATTTGCGTCCTTATATTTTCTTTGGTGAGAGACTATGTGTCTCAGACTTTGTGTCCAAACGTGGACTTTGTGTCCTCGTATTTCTTTTGGTGAGAGACTGTGTATCTCGAACTTCATGGCAAACGTGGAATTAGTGTCCTTGTATTTCCCTTGGGGAGAGACTTCGTGTCTCGGACTGCATATCCAAACTTGGACTTTGTGTCCATTAGTTGCTTCCTGTATTGACTTTGTGTCTTACAAAAGGAAGTCCGACGATGATGTATTTATGTGCTTCTGCCTCGTGATCAGTGATATTGTGTGTGTCAATGTAGATATTGTTATTCTAATAACCCACTTAGTGTGGCCCAATAATATATTTTCCTAAATCAACTCAAGCCCATGGCAACCTTGGGTCAACTCATATACCCTTATATATATGTACTGATATTCACTAGTCTCCATATACGATATATGAAAAACCAGAAGTATTCTATTATCTTCTTTATTCTCCCTTTTTTTACTTTGTGTTTGACTGGTAGAGATACATTTGTGTGCGTAAGAGAGTGATAGCGAGTTACCAAATTTTAAGATTGGTTAGGAATAGACCACATCATATCACTGATCAATAACAAAAAAAACCGCATCATAAGCTGGACAAAAATCTCGACATCAATTCCCAAGACCTTGATTTCTAAATCCATGCTCCAAAATTTCTAGTAACCATGATGATAAAAGAGACGTCCTCAAAAATGATTTCTAAATCCATGCTCCAAAATCTCTAGTAACCATGATGATAAAAGATGCAGGTGCACGCTTTTCAAAAGATGTAGATGGCTAAGGAGATAAGACCAAATAAAAGGGATAAATTACAGACCAGGGTCCTAGGTCATGCGATTTGTTACAATTGTGATGTGCAAAAATGTCATTTTATATTTGTAAATTAAAAATATAAAATAAAATATTATCATAGAATAAAAGATATTGTGGGCTTATTCTTGCGCCACTTAAATATGCAAAAGCTAAATTCCTTTTGGTATCAATAATTTGAAGAAAGAATAATGAAGTTGAGGATTTATTTGGATTGACTCAAGCTGGATTCCAGGACCAAGGACGAGAACAAAGGTATTTGATTATTCCCATAGTGTGTCCAATTAGAAGCAGCCATCACATTATCACCACTTGGCCCCCTGCGCCATACTTGTTCAAGATATGTCTTCCATTAGATATCAACCTAAGTGTACTGGATTCTTTCATACACCCAGTTTTGGTTCTTCATCAGCTTGAGAGAGAGAGAGAGAGAGAGAGAGAGAGATGGCCTCCAACGATAGTACTGCAGCCACATCTCCTAAAGATCAGGGGGCGGAGGGTATGGTATCCCCAAGAGGGCAGTGTTTGTGCTCTCCAACAACGCATCAAGGTTCCTTTAAGTGCAGGTTTCACCGCTTCACTTCCACTCCCAAAACTGAATACTTTAACCGATCAAAGTCCATGTCTCATCGCCCACCCAAATCACATGAATTTAAATAGTTTATTTCTCTCTTATTTATAAACATGTAATCATGCTTAAAGAATGATTTCATGTAGAATATATATGGTGTCATATTACTACTTTTTGCGAGCTGTATTACATATTTATCTTTCACAGCTTTTGCATTGAAACTGCAAGTTATGGTTGATTGATGGTTTTTCAATTTGAGGTGCCTTTTTAATGCAAGTTATTGTCGATTCATGTTTTTTTCAATTTGAGATGCTTTATTAAGGACATGCGGCGGATCAATTTATGTTTACAGTACCCCTTTTTTTTTTTTTTTTTTTTTTTCTTTTTTTAAATATGTGGCCTTAAGCGGTGGGGGTTTGATGCTGAATAATCTTAAAAAGAATAAAAAGTCAACTACTTGAGCTTGACTTCATCTTAAAATAAAAGAATAAAAAACAAGTTCCAATTGATTGAATGATTTTAAATGTAGGACTTTTGAATAAATTTTGATGGTGTATCACTCATAACTATGCTAATTATCATATAAATTTAGGAAAAGTTTGTAATTAATTATTTAACGTGAAATTTAAAATTACAATAGGAAATATTTATAGAGACGAAATTAGCGATCCTTAAAAGAGTTCTATGCCCTTAAAATATCTTAATTAAATTTATAATCTTATTAGTAATGTGTCTTTAAATAAAATGGGTTTATTAGAATAACATTTGAGTAGAATACAATAAAGTTCGAGTCCACTTTTGGATATAGACATCATTATTCTCCCTCTCCCACTCCCAACTTGTTCTTCAAATAACAATGGATAAGGAATATTTGAACTGATTTGGAAGTTGGGCTCTCACAAGCTAAAGATTGATGGGGATCTTTGATATTTGCCATTAAGATCGGATTTTCTCTAATCGAGTTTATTGTTTGCCTTGTACTTACTATTGTGGTCCTTATCTTTTTCCCAAGAACAACTATACTTATTTGGGAATCATTGAATAAAATTATTCGAAAAGTGTGGACATGTTTGATTATAGTAACTTAGAAAAGGATGTTGCGTAAAAGAGACAAAAAAAAAAGTGGGTCGGAACTATGTTGTTCTAGTTGGTGGCAGATCTGGTGGGGTGGAACAAGATAATGTGTCCTTTTTTCTCCATGATGTAATGTAGTGATAGTTGTGTAATAGTTCTGTTGGGTAACGCCGTCACCGATTCGGGCTCAGAGGATGCCTGGGCTCGCCCCAATTCAGACACACAAGTCAATCGGAGGGTTCGGACAGATCACACAAGACCATTCCCGATCAAGAGCACAGACCCACTCCCGGTAGCACTTCACTCCCAATTAATCTCACCCACTCGTTACCCACTCAGGCCACACACCGAATACCTCACCACCGGAGATAATCTCTAAGTATAGACACGGGGAATAGCGGAAGAGAATGCAGCGTGAAAACTGTTGAATACCGTCCTTCACCACCGATTGACGGACGTCAATTTATAGGTGAGAAAACAACCGGAGAACCCCGAAGGGTCACGCGGTTTCAACACCGCATTCAAAGGGAGTGAAGACTGCCTGGGGAAGGGATGCGAACTCTTCGCAGGGAACGGGGCAGACATGGGGGAAGATGAGGAGAAGGGGAGAGGGGAGCGGCGCATACGCAGAAGGGGGAATGAGCCCTAGTTCATCAAACAGAAAACATAAGGGAAGGATGGTGGGCTGGCGGGCCTGGGCTTAATAAAGCCTGGGCCCAGACACAACTAAAACAGGCCCACATCCACAATTGGGCCAATACCCAATAACATTCTCCACCTTATTGGACCAACCCTCACCCAACCGAATGACAAGTACTATCCGGGGCGCAGACAAATCATCACTGCCCTATACAGTCACACACACCTGCACAAACCAAAAGAAAAAAAATGAGAAAAATACAAACAAAAAACAGAAGGCAGGAAATACAAGATTTTAATCCAAGGAATCAAAATTCAGGGTATTCATGCAGTCTTTTGTTTTCTCAGCAGATAGGCATTTAGTTCCCATGTCAGCAGGGTTAAATTGTGAAGGTATTTTTTCAAGTTTGACTGTTCCCTTTTCAACAATATCCCGAATAAAATGATACCGAACATCTATATGTTTGGTCCGATCATGGAAGACAGGATTTTTGCAAAGTTGAATTCCAGATTGGCTATCCGAATAAACAATAGTATCACCTTCTAAGTACCCAATTTCAGATAAAAGGCCTTTTAACCATATAGCTTCTTTTAAAGCATCAGTAATGGCAATGTATTCTGACTCAGTAGTGGATAAAGCTACAACATGCTGCAGTTGAGATTTCCAACTAATGCAAGAGCCACATAAAGTGAACACATATGATGTAGAAGACTTCCTATTATCTCTATCATTGGCATAATTAGAATCAGCATAACCAATCAGATTAACACCTTGAGCACATTTTGAAAATCTAAGACAAGTATTGACAGAACCCTTCAAGTACTTTAACAGCCATTTTAATGCATCCCAGTGAGGCATACCAGGGTTGGACATGTACCTACTCAAGCAACTTACCGAATATGCAATATCAGGTCGAGTGCTTACCATAAGGTACATGACTGAGCCTATAGCATTAGCATACGGCACCTTAGACATTTCATGTATTTCAGAATCAGTTTTTGGGGACTGATCCTTACTTAGTACAAAGTGAGCAGCAAGGGGAACATTTGCAGGTTTAGCATTAGACATGGAGAATTTACTCAAAATATTTTTCACATAAGAAATTTGATTTAAGTGCAGTGTATGGTTTTTTCTATCTCTAACAATATCCATGCCAAGGATTCGTTTAGCATCTCCAAGATATTTCATGTCAAAATTATCACTTAGGCAATTCTGCACATATTCGATAGATTCAATGCAAGGACTAACAAGGAGCATATCATCGACATATATCAGCAGGAAAGTTGGAACAGATGCATCATGTTTAAAGTAAAGACAGCGATCATGAACACTTCTTTTGAACTTAAGATCTTTCATGCAAGAATCGAATTTCTTGTTCCATTGCCTAGGAGATTGTTTTAAACCATACAAAGACTTTTTCAACAAACATACATGGTCAGGTTTTTGGGGATCAATAAAACCATCAGGTTGATGCATGCAGATTTGTTTATCAAGTTCACCATGCAAAAAAAGCAGTTTTTACATCAAGTTGTTTTAATTCCCAGTTAAAATGAGCAACTAAAGCCAACATTATGCGCACAGTAACAAACTTAACAACATGAGCAAAGATTTCTGTGTAATCAATCCCCTCCTTTTGAGTAAAACCTTTAGCTACAAGTCTAGCTTTAAACCTAATGTTGTCAGATTCTTCTTTTACCTTATACAACCATTTACATGCAACCACAGAGCAATTAGGAGGCTTAGGTACAAGAGTCCAGGTTTGGTTAACATGCAGTGAGTTCATTTCATCATTCATAGCATTTAACCAGTCAATAGAATTCTTAGAATTCACAGCTTCTTTAAAATATTTAGGTTCTAGGTCAGTGGGAGATTCAAATACATTCAAAGCATGCATATCCATGTGATAATCATTAAGTCTAGATGGCTGCCTAATGTTCCTTCTAGGTCTGTCCCTAGCAAGTTGATAATTATCATTTTCAACATTTTCACCATCACTTATATTATCATGTAAGTTATCAGAATTTGAATCAGATAAGACAGGTAAGTTAGGTGTTTGCTCCACCTCACTCAGAGTCGTGTCAAGAGCAACAGAAGGTACCGATATTGGCAGACAAGGGAAATCAGATTAATTGAAAATGACATCTCTACTAATGGTAACTTTAAAACCAGGTTCATTTTTTAGCCATAGTCTGTAACCTTTTACACCTTCAGGATATCCAAGGAAAACACATTTTTTAGACCTTGGTTCCAACTTATCCAGTTTTTTATGCACAAAAGCAGCACAACAAAAAATTCTTAGGTTTGAAAAGTCAACAACTTTTCTTGACCAAACAAGTTCAGGGTATTTCCCATCCAAAGGCACAGAAGGTGACCTATTAATTAAATAGGCAGCCGTAACAACGGCTTCACCCCAGAACTTCTTAGAAAGTCCAGAAGCAGCAAGCATGCTTCTTACTTTCTCAAGAAGGGTTCGGTTCATACGTTCTGCCACACCATTTTGTTGTGGTGTGTATGGAACCGTTCTGTGTCTTTGAATACAAGAAACATCACATAGATCATCAAGTAGATGGTTACAAAATTCAAGTCCATTATCGGTCCTAAGTTTCTTGATTTTCTTACCAGTTTGATTCCCAATTAAAGATTTCCAATTTTTGAAGACATCAAACACATCAGATTTATCCTTTAAAAGCAGAACCTAAACTTTTCGAGAAAAATCATCAATTATTGACATAAACCATCTTTTATTTCCATGTGTGGGGGTGGTGGCAGGACCCCACACATCAGCATGTAGATATTCAAGTATACCAGTGCATTTAGACATGTTGGGGGTAGGGGAGATGGGGAAACTGACCCTATGTTGTTTACCCTTCACACATGGTTCACAGAAAGGCATGCAAGAAAGCTTATCATTGCCAAATGATCCTACTTTTTGCAACAGTTCAAGACCTTTATTACTCATATGTCCTAGTCTACAATGCCAAAGTGCAGTTTTATCATCATTAACTACATTTGCATGCAAGACAGGTTTGGTAAAACACATGTACAGGTTATTACGTTTTTCAGCTTTAAGGACCACAGAAGACCCTTTCATGATAGACATAATACCCTTACCCCATTTCCCCTCATACCCCTCATCTTCTAAAGCAGCACAAGATATAAGATTGCAATTCAAAGCAGGTACATATCTCACATTTTTCAAGTTAAGAGCATGTCCAGATTCACACATAAGTGAAATATTTCCTCTACCTAGGATATGACATTTTTTATCGTTTGCCATGGATACAAAGCCATCCTTTGTTTCTTTAAAGAAGCAAAATAGATTTTTAAAAGGAGTCAAGTGAAATGTGCAGCCAGAGTCAATTAACCATTCATTTTCACACAAGAAAGATGAATTTACAGAATTAGCCACAGAGGTTCCAATAAAATCTGTTACCATGAAAACGTCTTTATGCAATTCCTATTGAGATACATTATTGGCCTTAGGCCTTTTTGGTTGAGGACAAACATTTGCAAAATGACCCGGTTCACCACAATTGAAACACTTCTTGTTTTTATTTGTGGGGTTATTAGTTTTTGCAGTTTTATCCTTAGACCTTTCTTGACCATTTTTGTTTTCAGAAAACTTTTTCTTTTTCTTAAAGTTCTTTCCTTTAACAAACATGGCATCAACATTGTTTTGATGTTTTATACTCAAATTGGCTTTTAAATCTATCTCTTTACTTTTTAGTCCATTGATGACAGTATCCAAATTAACCTGATCCCTACCATATTTTATAACAGATTTTACATCACTGAAAGAATCAGGAATAGCATTTAAAAGCACAATAGCAGTATATTCATCAATAGATTTATCACCGGTTTTCTTTATGTCTTGTACAAGTTTTTGAAAAATATCCATATTTTCATCAATATCTTTAGACATATCAAGTTTAAACCGAAAAAATCTTTCAAGCAAGAACATTTTACAAGGAAGTGAAGTTTCAATGAACAGTTCTTCTAATTTATCCCATAAATCCTTAGCACATTTTTGTTCTCCGACTTTTTGGATAACATAATCTGAGAGGTGAAGGATGATGGATGAGAGTGCAATCTCATCCATCTCTTCCTTTTTCTCATCAGTTGTGGCATCAGAAAATACAAGGGTGATACTTTTAAATACACGTTGCTGTATTAGTATCCCCTTCATTTTCTGCTGCCATATGCCAAAATCTGTGCGACCATCAAATGGTGCAAGATTATAGGACCCAATTGAAGACATAATGCACACAGCATGAAGTTCACACAATTCACACAAGACGGAAAGCTGAGGATATCTAAGTTCACAAACCGATTGATCGGTTGCGCAGGGGGTCACTCAGATCCGGTAAATGTTCAGGTTTTTAACACAGTAATGTAGAATCAGCAAGACACACAGTAATGCAGAATCGGCAGGCCTCAATAATACAGAATCAGCAAGGCACACAGTAATGCAGAATTGGTAGGCCACAATAATACAGAATCAACAAGACACAAAGTAATGCAGAATCGGCAGGCCACAATAATACAGAATCAGCAAAACCTGCTCGGTTTGACCAGTATCTACCAGCTTTAAGCCGCTTTACCAGAGCGAGGTTTTGGGAGACCTCGAAAAAATGACCTCCTGTCAGTGAATCGGTGCGCGTCGAGCAAAGGCGCGACGGGCGGGGGCTGATGAGCGGACGGCCCACTAGCCTCGGTACAATACCGAGGGACAGATCCACCGTCGACAGAGTCGCACGGGGGCGCCGGCGGCAGAGTCGCACGGAGGCGACGAAAGCAAAGTCGCGCGGGGGGCGCGGGTAGCGTGGTCGCTCCAGAGGCGATGGGAAGCGGCGACTGAAGCGTGTCGCCCGTCGGCGACTTCAGCACACGGCGGTGGCGGCGGTGATGCTCTGATACCACTGTTGTGTACCGCCGTCACCGATTCGGGCTCAGGGGAT
Source organism: Caryopteris x clandonensis (assembly GCA_028749325.2). Lineage (NCBI taxonomy): Eukaryota > Viridiplantae > Streptophyta > Magnoliopsida > Lamiales > Lamiaceae > Caryopteris > Caryopteris x clandonensis. The sequence goes on along the minus strand of JAPYKT020000006.1, from coordinate 8,972,460 downwards.
GCCTGGGCTCGCCCCAATTCAGACACACAAGTCAATCGGAGGGTTCGGACAGATCACACAAGACCATTCCGATCAAGAGCACAGACCCACTCCCGGTAGCACTTCACTCCCAATTAATCTCACCCACTCGTTACCCACTCAGGCCACACACCGAATACCTCACCACCGGAGATAATCTCTAAGTATAGACATGGGGAATAGTGGAAGAGAATGCAGCGTGAAAACTGTTGAATACCTTCCTTCACTACCGATTGACGAATGTCAATTTATAGGTGAGAAAACAACTGGAAAACCCCGAAGGGTCATGCGGTTTCAACACCGCATTCAAAGGGAGTGAAGACTGCCTGGGGAAGGGATGCAAACTCTTCGCAGAAAACGGGGTAGACATGGAAGAAGACGAGGAGAAGGGGAGAGGGGAGCGGCGCATACGCAGAAGGGGGAATGAGCCCTAGTTCATCAAACAGAAAACATAAGGGAAGGATGGTGGGCTGGCGGGCCTGGGCTTAATAAAGCCTGGGCCCAGACACAACTAAAACAGGCCCACATCCACAATTGGGCCAATACCCAATAACATGCTCCACCTTATTGGACCAACCCTCACCCAACCGATTGACAAGTACTATCTGGGGCGCAGACAAATCATCACTGCCCTATACAGTCACAAGTTCAATTTGGTTCATTGATTAGAAGCGCAACAATCCAGCTTCACTCAATGAATGGTTGGGTATCAACTTGGCATGGTTGGATAGTGATTAAACCACAGTCGATGGTACGACGAATCAAAATGTCGTGATGATCCGACGACACCAGTGGGTGACGGTACATCGAATCTTCTTTGTGTGATATCTTAGCATGTCTTGTTGGTGGTAGCACATCGACTCTTCTTGGCGAATAGTTCAACGCATCTTGATGGTTGGTGGCACAACAAGTGGTGGCATGTCAATTCTTCTTGGGGTAACAATTTAGCAAGTCTTATCAGTTGGCGGTGTGAAATGTAGACTCTTCATGACGACACAATTCAGTGTATCTTGTCGGTTGGCAATACGACAAGTTGTGGCCCGTTGTGTAGTGGCACATCCACTTTTCTTGGCTTGAAAATTAAATGTGTTTTTTCAGTTGACAATGCAATAAGTGGAGTTATGTCGACTCTTCTTGACACGATAATTTTTAGGCACGACAAGACTTGATGGTGCCATGAGGCTTTGCGGTGTGGCAAGGTTTTATGGCACGATGAGACTTTGTAGTATGTCAAAGTTTTGTGGCACAATAAGGCTTTACGACATGATGTATTTTTGTGGCACAACATATTTTGCAGACCAACGAGGTTTGGTGGTGTGCTGAGGTTTTGTGCCATGATGAGGTTTCAGGACATGATAAGATTAGTGGATGTGATGTTCGTCACAAACGATCACTTGAACTGATCCCATATGAGAACTCGAATCATATGGTATTTGTAGCGGCAACAGGAAAAATGAAGTTTTTATTTCTGTAAATGTTTTAAGTAGTCCTTAAACTGCATGCATGCATGATGTCTTAAGAGGTCAAACAGGTTTCTTAAACTTATCTTGAGAGGTCAAACATGACATGTTGGTTATGATGAAACTATGTTAAAGATCAGTGTATTGACAAAACATAATTTGATGGCCCACATAGTAATTTGTTGGGATTGTTTCTCTATATTTTCCATACTCGTCGTATCCAACAAAAGACCTTTTGCAAGGCACCAAACCAAAACATAAGAGATGGAATCTCATTTTGCGTCAACGGATCAACAAAGTATGTGAGGATTGTTATAGTTATTAATGTCAATAATGGGTTCTTTCTCTAGACATTAATTGGAGAATCGAACGGAGGGACTGTGTCTTCATGGTAACTACAAATGAAAGGTTCGCACATCGTATTTATCTTTTACCTATGAGTCATTCTAGTAGTGTTTGATGGACATGAACAAAAAGATGCCTTGAGTACCTAATGATTGAGATATCCACAAGTGATTAATAAATAAAATTAATTAGTTTTGCAATTTGATTGTTCGCTCTTAAACTAGGTGAAGTGATGAACCTAAGGGGTCGTACGCATAATCAGATTATGGTGCATTGGAACGAAAATAAATAATTAATTAGTCATGGATGAATTAATCATTGTGGTAATTTTATTTGTTGGGCAAAAATGATTAGGCCCAAATAATAAAAAAAAAAATTAACTGGGGAGTAGTCTTTTGGCCTTAAGAATCAATTTTAGGAATGAATTAAGCACAAGAAGACCACTTAAAACCTAGTCTTGGAGATATGTCCTGTACATAAGGAGCAAGACTCTTAAGCTCATGAGGAGTAGGACTTCTAAGCCCATAAGGAAAGCTTAGGGGATCAATTTATAAGTGAGAATGCAAACACGAGAATGACGCACATAACGAGGAAGACCGATCCTTCATTATGCATTCTCTCTCTCTCTCTCTCTCTCTCTCTCTCTTCTCTCTCCTCTTATATGTAGAGATTCTTAATTATATTTTAATTCTAGATCATCAATCTCGTTCTATACAGGTATATGTGAATCAAGCTACATCGTGTATCTACGCATTAAGGTTGGACATTGATAAACTTAAAGAGGTCTTGAACACCATTGATCAACGTGCAGTTTGATCATCTGAAGGATTCTCGATAAGAAAAGTGAACGGCTTTGTATAATTGTTAAACTCGCTTTTAATTATGTATAGGGGGCTCTATAAGTATAGGGATATATCGTATAAATATTTTAAATTGTTTACTTCAGCTGCATATTTTGTATGATATATGGCCTAGATATTCCAACAACGTACTCTGGATGAGATCAATTCCTCATTGATCTTGGATTCTCGAGGCAAACGACTCACTGTAGGAGTAAGCGTGAGATTAATTCATCTTTAATCTATATTACTTTGGATAAGACCGGTTCTTTACCGATCTCACATTCTTGTAAAGTGCTCACGCCCAGAATAAGTGTGAGAATAGTTCCTCGGTGATCTCAGTTACTTCAGATGAGATACATTCCTTAATGACCCTGTTTGTAAAGGGCTCACACCCAATATTAGTGTGAGATCAATTCATCATTGATCATGTGTCACGGGATAGTAGGATGATCCTCGGGATTGTTCGGGATTAGGTAGGATTATCCGGGATTAACCATATGTGACGTGAGTGGCGCGCGCACCTGAGGAGTGTCGGTGCGCCGCGTGCAGTACTATAGGCTTACCAAATGAGGCACTTACAAAGTGGGGACTTTAGAGTTGCTTTAATGACAAACACTTTGAGTCATGAGAAAGATCTCCATCAAGTATAGTTACAATTTGAGGCTGTTAGGTCTTACGGATGGTACAGCGAAGTGGCTGCTGAGGTCCTGCGCGAATGCGGGAAAGATGCGTTGAGTATCTTTCTTAAATGAAGGATTTTGTAGAAACTGTTCGAGTGAAAACTTCCTTGAGGTGTTCGGAATGTGTCCACCAAGCTTTACCTAGAGATGTGTCTGTTTGAGTAGGATCCGTCAATGAGTTGTAAAGTGTGACAGTGCAGTGGCGTGAGAGAGAGAGCAGCCCATTGCGTAGGCCACCCCTAGATGAGGGAGTATCAGATGGAGCTGAAACTTTACAGAGTTCATATTGAGAGCGGAAGCTATGCTAGGGACTTTACAGAAGTTAATTTGGAGTTCGGACAAGGGAGATACGAAAAGTCACGTTCCTCGGCTAAACAATTTCTAGTGGGGGCAAAAGAGAATTTATTTTTCCCTATTATAAGGGGGGCATGCTCTTTAGGAGCCATGGTGGGCAGTGGCCAGCCCTCCCCGTACTGTCGAGTACTAAACGTGTAATTTTCTAGGGTATAAGGGGACCTCTACGGGCCAGCTCTAAGCATTAGAAGGATGCAAAGAGCCTCGATCGATCTGGGGATCGATCGGGCAGCATGGGACGGCGAGTTTCATATTGGGCACTCCCCTGGGCCGTGAGGTTTGGATGAGATCTAGATTGCCCCGTGGGCTATGGAAATTACTGGGCACCGCCTCTAGGCTGAGAGAGTGATCGAGGCATACATCCCGAGGCCTCATGAACTGACTCGTAGCATGGGCTATAGGTTCTAGCCATCTCGCGAGGGACCGCTGGCTTGAGACATGCGGTTGCATGGCAACACCGCATTATGGGTAATTGCGGGCATGTGTTGGCATGCAAAGCAAACATCGCGAGCATTGTGTGGGGTGAATATGAGAGGCATGATATCTGAGCCAAGGTTTGTAATGTTGCCCATCTCGGGCGAGGCACAAATGAGGGCCTCAGGTACAGTACGTTGGACACCCCTTAGTGCGTGACGAGCACGAGGAGTTGCGCTGTGGGTGTGCGAGCAACCCTTAGTGACGTGATGGAGCACAAGTGCTCCAAGGCTATCACGAGCTGTGCCGAAAGGACTTAAGAGTGTTGGCAGGGCATAGTAGGCATGCTAGCTAGTTAGGGGCTGATGCCAAGACACACAAGGCGTTTGACAGGGCGCCTTCGGCGAACATGGTCATTGAGAATAGGGGAGTGCTTGTGCAAGGCACAGCACAGGGATGCATTCTAATGAGTATACTAGTAAGCTTAGTGTGCTATACTGAGCAACAATTCATCATAGGACTCAATGAGGCGAGAAGGTTAGAAAGAGGCTGCGAGAGTCTTTATGGCCACACGGGTATTATTCCGCTGCGTGAAAACTCGACGGCCTGAATAACGGAAGGCCACAACCCGTGACACCATGGTTACTTTTGATAAGATTAATTCCTCACTTAACTAAAATTCTTGTAAAGGGCTCATGCCCATAGTAAGTGTTAGAACAATTACTCACCAGTCTCGATTACTTTGGATGAGATCAATTCCTCACTTTTATTGATTACTATCGTTGAGATCAGTTCCTCATTATCATATATTATTGTAAAGGGCTCATGTCATGAATAATTGGGAGATCTGTTCCTCACTGATCTCGATTACTTTAGATGAGGTCGATTCCTCATTGATCGTGGATTCTTGTAAAGGGCTCGCGCCTAGAAGTGTGGAACGACACAAACCCAAAGGAAGAATACAATCAAGTTCTTCTTTTGTTCTTTCTCTTTTCTCTCCTCTCATGTGTTTTGATTTTTTATTACATTTTTAGTCTGGATTATATGTCTCGTTCTACACAGGTATATGAGAATCAAGTTACACTGTGTGCATATGCATTAAGGCTGGGCATGGATAAATTTGGAGAGAAAGTCACAAATGTCCTTGATCAAATGTGCGATTCGGTCATTTGAAGGATTCATGTTAAGAACGTAAATCACTTTGTATAATTGATAAACTCTGTTTTAATTACATATACAAGGTTGTTCAAATATAGACATAGATCGTAGAAATAATTTTAATTATTTAATTATGCTTCATATTTTGTATGATTTATGATATAGATATTCCAATAATTTTTGCATACATGAAAATACATGACATAAATTATATATATTTTGGGCCGCGGGCTATGTTTTGTTCAAATTAAAACTTAAGGTATGTTTGTCTGGTTTTGAGTCCATCTGAATGGAAGGTGACCCAACCTAAATGTAAGATTTTTATGAGATGGGGAATAGGTATGGCCCATCCAAACCCTAACCTCTATGTCTAATCTCACACTCCATGTTGACTACTCTTTCTGTCTATGCACTTTGTTGATTGCTCTCTCTACCAGTATGGTGAAACAGGGTTAGTCGCCAATATCTTGAAGCTTTTGAGGAGCATCTGAGCTATGAGGAACAGCTCAAGAAAAGTGAAAGTAGCAAAAGTAAGAGAAAAGAGAAAACAAATTACCGAAAAGGTGAGGAGACGAGCGCTAGTGGACGAAGAATCCCACCTGAACCACTAGAAGATAGTGTAATAGTCGATATTTAGATGGAGATGCTTTACAAAATGTACACTAATTAATTTTTTTTTAATTGGAAAATTATATTAAAACAATATTTTAATTTTCAGTTTCCTTAATAAAATTTTATTTACGAAATTAAAATGCAATTTGGGAAATTTAATTTTGCTTTCGATAGGTTAAGTTTTGCAACCATTTTATATAAATACAAAAAAAAAAAAAAAACTGACCCGCTACCCGGTTGCACCGACTCACACAAGTATTTGCATTTTTTATTTTTTTCTTTTTCAACTCAAATTTCGAACGTTTATAACGTTTTTGTCTTAACTTATTTTTTCATAAAAAAATATATGGAATTAACTCATTTTTCAAGATCTAAATTTAATATTCATATTGCATATATAAAATAACTTTTTTAAATATTAAAAATTCTTTGGGTTAATTATAATATATTTTGATATTTAAATATTTTTATATAAAAAAATTGTGAGATATTTTAATGCAAAATAAAATTAGATTAAAAAATATAGTTTATATATTATGAATATGTTATTTTAGGAAAATATTTTTCATCTTATAAAATTATTTATTTATTATATAAAAGTGAAAATTATTTGACACGACACGAAAAAAATGCACAATCTAAAAATTACATTACTATTAATTATAATAGAGTGAATCTTTTATGTATTAGGTGCACCATACACCCGATCTACAATATTACTTATTTAACTATAAAATATCACCATTTTTTTAAGTAATTAATCAGAAGTAATATATTTTAAGTAAATAAATAATATTTTATAGTTAAACAAGTAAACTTTATAGTTAAACAAATAATACTTTAAATTGTGCTGCACGATGCACCCGATGCACAATTATTTTTGTGATTATACTATACTATTATATTATTAAAAATATTATAAATTGTGCAACTCATGAGAGAAATACTAAGTTATAATAATATAAACACATCCACTAAATCCTAATTTAAATGTGTGACAAACACCTATATCCCAAACAAACATACTCTCAATAAATCATCAACTAAGGGATGATTAAATTAAAAACCTTATTTACAGTCCACGCAATTAATTAACCGTAACTTATCCTTGCATTTATTTTTTGTGGAAAATAACATTCCGTTCATAACTTTGCAAAAGAGTGTAAAAATAAAAATATGATGTGATAATTGATGAGTGGAGGGAGTTGTGTGGATGCTGCATACAATTTCATATCCTTTACCGAATTATTTTTCCTAACCCTCTTCACCTCCTGCCAATCGCTGAGAGAGAGAGAGAGAGAGATGAGTAATGTCAGTACGCAAGTCCATGAAAGTAGTCTCGAGTACTCTCAGTATCCTCACATAAAGATTCCAGAAATCAAGTTCTCCAAGTTGTTTATCAATGGACAGTTTATTGACTCTCTATCAGGTCTCTCTCTCTCTCTCTCTTAATACTATTCCATTGGTAAATTCAGATATAGTTGGTTTTGGCAACCAACCTGGAGTTTGTTTTAAGCCTTTGCTCACCATAATTCGTAGGAACATCGCATCTTCATCTCATGGTAGATTTCAGTTATTAAATTTTTTTGGAAGCTCTATCTTGTTTATTTTTCGTTAATTTCTTCTAAATTTAATTTAAAAATAGATTGAATTTTCCAAGAAAATGTGTGACTTTGGGCTCATATTTTATGCCCCAAACATCCCATTCGAATTAAAAGTCATCAAACATTTGTATCATTTTATATAATAGTTGGTTTTCGGTGCACCAACTGCATGTATCTTCTTATTTATAAATAGATTGACTCAAGAGCAAACCTAAATGAGTGCATTAGGCCCCCTCAAGCTTTTTTTTAATTTAATAAGGTTATTTTAATAATTTCAAGAAATATATATAAAAATAAAAATTATATATATATATAATTATACAAATGTACTATCAACATGCACAAATACACATGTACGATTTTAAATATTTTTTTATTTATTTTTTCTTTTTTTATTTTTCATCGTAAACTCGAGCTTTTTTTGTTTCATCTTTACCATTTATTTGTGTGTTCCTAGAGTTTAGGGTTCATCCTCTATTATCAAATTATCATTATAGACACCAATCCTAAATTTTTAGGATAAGTTATTTATATCTAAAGTTTATAATTTTTAAAATATTTATCTTTTTTTTTTTAATAATATTAGTTTATCAACTAGTATTATCTGAATTTTTAGTTTTAAGCTATAACTTTGTTAATTCTTTACTGTAGATTTATTATAATAATTGTATGATATATTATTGAATTTGAATGTTGAGATGTAATTAAGTTTGTACATTGACTTAATTACAATTTATACATTTTGATCAATTTTTTTAATTGATTTATACAGTTTTAGATTTACATTTGTCTCAGACAAATTACATATAGTATTATTAATTGCACCCCTTGAATCAAATTTCTGACTCTGTCATTAGATCGACTTAATCTAGAAAATCTCAAAAATCTCTTTAATCTGGCCTAAGGTGCCATCCCCAATGGATTTACCCTGCATATGTAGAGTATGATACTTTTTCGACAAAAAAAAAAAAAAAAAAAAAATTAAGTAAATTTTTATTGTTCAAACAATATTTTTTAAAAGATGAAATATTATTCTTTATCATCAAAGTATTATATTTATTTACTGATTTGAAAAATAAATTAAAACTATAATATTTTTTTAAGAAAAAAGTAATATTTTTCAAATAATCTTACAAAAATATTACGTTTTACTCAAAACATATTATATTTACTGAAAAAAGTATTAGGTCCAAAATACAGCAGACACCATATCTGACATTTTTGGACAAATTTGGGTTAGGTTGGGTAGCATCGATTTGTATATTTTTGTCATTATTAAAATGAAAACTAACCCACAACGTATAAGAAAATGGTAAAAATTTATATGCATCGAATGCATGGATCTTCTAACATGCAATAGGTCAAATCCTAACTTTAAAATGGTAAAACGCGAGGATCCTAGTCGAGCTAAACCTCGATTCGCAAGTCAATTTACACTCTTTATGTATGTACATATTTGGACCTGAGACTTTTTTGAATAAAATGTAATACCTTTTGCGTAAAAAATAATATACTTTTATATTGTTCAAAAAAGTATTATTTTTCTTAATAAAAGTATTTCATTTCCACAAGAAAAATATCATGTTCAAATAATCAAGCAGTACAAATTTTTGATCTTAATTAGAATGGAATACCTTTATGAATATCATTGTGATCTTAATTAATGGATTCTTTTTTTTCATGTTTCAATTTATTATTAATTTTCTCTTTTTTTAAAAAAAAAAACTTTTTTACTCCTTCTATCAGAAAAATATTCAATTAAATAACTATAATTGTGAAAAATTATTAAAAGATATATTTGGCGTAGCGGTCTAAGTTTTAGTAAGGGGAGGTCACAAGTTCAAAGACCATTGAGTGCAATTTTTTTTTTTTTTTTTTTTGGCCAAAGATTGTGGATTTTGGTGAAACCATTGCACATGCCTAGATCAGTGCAACCGGAGTAGAAGTTATCAAATCTAAAAAAATCATGCATTTTGTGCATATAATATTTTTTTGTTTATAAAATAGGCAGTTGACATTGGTAGATTTATTAGTATTCGTTAACACTTGTGTCTCCTACGACCAAGGCAAAATCTCAATGACAAAATCTCCCACATAGTTCTACCATTAGAACAAAAATAAATTAATATGCCCCAATTACATAGATATTAAATTCATACAATAGGTCTATTTGATTTATATCTATTAAATGTATTTATCCACCTTGATTTGATCTAGCCAACAACTAACTTAACCATAGCGAAGAAAGTGTGTTTAGTCAATCCTATGGACCTGTATATAGCCTTTGGCCACTGGCCTGACTTTCAATATGATGGATAAACAAAATTTGTATTGAAACAAAGAAAGGCAAATAGTCCAAAGGAATAACCTGCCAAGCTTACAGTCGAAACCCCAACATAAATACACATCCTATGGTTGGTTCCCGCAAGCCCATGATATCCCACTAATTAATAAAAACAAAGCAAAATAATAATAATAATTAAAACTAGCAACACTCAAGCATCCGCTGGCCGAGACCCACACAATGTTGATAAAGCAGATCTCTATCAATTCCCTCCCCCTCCAAAACAAGGTGGAAATCATGAAATTGAGTCCGAAATTGGACCTCATCAACCCACATCACCTCATCATCCAGCAACCCCTTCCAAAAGACCAACAGTTGTCGAACATGAGCATCATCACCCAGCCACACCTCCTGACAATGTCGAACCGTCTTTGGCTCAAAGGCGCACATAGAAGACAATAAATTCGGAGGCAAAGACTCCATAACCACGTGATCTCCAACAGGCAAAACGCGGAACACTAGATGGATGTGTTATCCCTCCAGCAAGTGCAAACGATAACCAGCGGGTCCTACACATTCGACCACCTTGAACGGGTCAAAGTGACAAGGCGTGTAGAAGAAGGAAGCCTGGTGGTACAGTCAAAACTTAAGGAACACTCGATTCCCACTGAATAACTCATCCTAGTGTTGTTTATTTGCCGCCCGCACCATCCATTGTTGAGCCTTCTCCAAATGGGATGAACTTTGACAACATCGCATCTCGTGTAAGTAAGCCATCCGTCATCACCTTCACCCAAAAGTCTTCTAGCAGAAACTAGGATAACACTACAGAGGAGCTTGACCATACACAATATTGAAACTTACTGATAGTAGTGGCGAAACTTGTATTAGAAGAATATTCCACCCATGAGAGCCACTTAGCCCATTGCTTTGGACATTTCGATATGAAGTAACACAAGTATATCTTTAAGCAATGGTTCATAACCTCCATTTGTCCATCTGTCTCCAAATGATAAACGGAGCTCATCCACAACTTAGTTCCCAATACCCGAAACAACTCCTTCCAAAAAGAGCTGAGAAACACGGTATTACAATCCGAGACAATGGAGCAAGGAATCCCATGCAAGTAAACAACGTCCTTAGCAAAGCATTCCGCCACTTGTCATGTAGTAAACGAGTGCTTAAGATCCATAAAATATGAAAACTTAGAAAGTTTGTCTACCACAAGCAAAATGCAATCAAAATGCTTTGACCGTGGTAGCGCCATAATAAAATCCATTATCACATCCTCCCAAACTTGATCTGAAATATGTAATGATTGAAGAAGATCTCCTAGCGAACGTGTTTTATATTTTTATTGCTGACAAATCAAACACTCAACTATGAATTGAATGACATAGTGCTTCATTCCTAGCCATTAATCATTTGTTGCTAATCGGCGATATGCTCAGAATGCACCCGCATGACCACTTACTAGGGTAGAATGAAACTTGACTATAAGCTTCATAACCCAAGGTGAAGTAGATAGGATAGCCAGGCGGTCCTTGTAGAACAGATTCATCTTGATCAACGTATAAGGCTGGAAAACTGGCTAACCAAGTTCCAAATCCTGAATTATTGATCAATAAATAGGATCAGCCCAAACCTCACATTGCAAGACTAACCAATCCATCTATTACGGTAATGAGATCACCTAACACTCAAGCTCTCAATCCCAACAAGATAATGCTTAGGCACTACATTGGATACCCTCGATTTATACTGAATGACAAAATCTTAGACCAATATATAGCCATCCAAAACTGTTGTGTCGACGTCTACATTGGTTGGCTCAATAAGTGGCACAAGCTCTGAAGGTCCTTGAGCACTACAAACCTCTTGCCAAATAAATATTGTCGCCAATGTTGCACTGCAGCTACTAAACCCATAAGTTCTTTTGTACGTGGACTTAGCCGCATTGCAAGAAGACAACTCCTTACTAAAGAAGCAATGGGTTGGGTTTGCTGAATGAAGACAACACCCAACCTTTGTCTCCTAGTGTCTCACTCAACAATGAAAGGAATCCTGAAATACGGCATAGCCAAAACTGGTGCTAATGTGATAACCGACTGTAGGGACTAAAAGGCAACCTATGCTTCTATTGTCCAACGAAAACAACCCACCTCCTGCTTGCACAATAATTGAGTAGGGACCACGCAATTATGCCATAATCCTTGATGAACCATTGATAATACACTATCAACCCAAAAAACCCTCAAACCTCTTCACTAATTTAGGAACTGGCCATTGCAACATTGTTGAAATCTTGTCTGGATCCATTCGGACACCATCTCTCAAAACCACATGGCCCAAATATTCTATAGAACATTGCGCCCACAAACACTTATTTGGACTAATGACAAAGCTAGCTGAAGACAGAAGGGATAACACCTAGCACAAATGACTTATATTCTCTTCTCAAGTGGCACTATACACAAGAATATCGTCATAGAATATCGAAACAAACTTTTGAAACATTAGTCGAAATAGATCATTTATGGCTACCTGGAAGGTTGCATGTGTGTTTATAAAGCCGAATGGAATGACTACAAACTCATAATTGCCAAAATGACTGCAGAACCCTGTTTTAGAAATGTCTTCTGCAATGCGAACAGAGTGATAGCCTACCAGCAAATCATATTTAGTGATCCAAGATGCATCGTCCAACTCATCCAACAACTCTTGGATGATGGGAATGGGAAATTTGTTCGGAGTAATGATCACAGAATCGCCGTGGAGGTAAGCTGGTCAACTTTTGGAACATTTGTGGAAACTTACTGAATAAGATCTGAAGCTCAAGGGGAACGTAAAACGGATTCATCGGCATTAACACCCACACAACCCAACATTCATTGGCATTCCTGAGTTTAGACAAGTCATAGCCAAGATCTTCGAGTACTCTAACACCAAATCGCTCTGCAATTGAACAGTCACACCATTCGCCACAAAATGCATTGTAAGATGTGCCAAACGTCACCTAAACATGCTAGGCATGATATACCCAAGCTGATGTCAATGTCACCCATAGAAAAACATAGCAAGTAATGCAGACTTGTGTACCGCGTAACATGATTGGAACATTACAACACATGCCATAAGTTAAAAGTACACTTTTTGTCATCCAACCAAATTGATACTCAAAGTAGAGTATCAATGGGAAAAGATAACTCCTTAATTAGACGCTCCAAAATAAAATCATGTATGGCCTCGCTGTCTATCATTACTCGAAGGATTTCATCAATTATTGTACCCACCAACTTATAATATGCAGACTGTGAAAGCCCACAGCTATGAGATGGGAAAACATAGGTCTGTGTAATTCCTACTCTAACAACCCCATATCCTAACTGACTCCACCAGGTGGTTGTAGATTAGTCTATTGTTCAACATACTCCAGTTCATCAACACTGAAAACGCAATCCTTTCACATGCAAATCCAAATATTCTGCATGAGACATATGTTTTTTGCCCCGAAAATGAGAAGTTGTGGATGAACCGACCAAGTCAGCCGAAGCACCTATCTAGGAATTGCTGTTGGCAGGGTGGCCCTTTAGGCATTGATTTGAGCCCGACAATTGAGATGATACCTACGAAGAGGAACCGATGACCGAAGGGTTTACCTTAGTAGAGAAGTCCGAAGAGTCACGTTGGGGAACAGTGAGTTGCAGCTGAAAGGCTGTCAGACGCAGCAATCGAGTTGGTTGCAACTCACATTTTATCTCCCGAGTGAGTTGCATGATGGAAAACAAATCTATTGCATCTTTCAAATGAATGCAAATGCAAATGTGCTCATAGAGACAATTCAAAAATAAACCCACATAGTAGTTGTCCTCCAAACCCAGGGCACAAGATACACAAGAGATGAATAAGTCGACATAGGAATCAATTGTCAATGTTTGATGATTTGAGGCCAAGGACTCAAAAGGATTGGCAAACGGTCACCGCTGTAGCATTGGAGTAACTCATACAAAAGTTTAGACCAGGTAAATTCTGGAAAATGACTCACCACCCACTGCAACCATGGCAATGTTGAACCCTCCATGGCAATCACAGCCAGCTCCACTCAGGAATATCTTGAGTGTTGTGTATGCAAAAGAACTATTATTCTACATAAGAAAGTCAAGAGACAAGATCATCGCCACAAAAAGACAAAAGTGCCAAAGTAGCCACAATCTGCCCCATTTCAGCTGCAGACGAAAGGGAATATGTAGCGTCAATCGCCGGCATGAAGTTGGGCAAAGTTGCGGCACCCTCAGTCACTATACCCTTCCCGCAAAACAATTCACACAACAATGATTTGATTTTAGATAGGCGGGATTGGGTTGAAGTGGATTAGATCTCCCAAACCTTGCGCAAGTCATCCAACCCTTTCTTCATTGCGTACAAACATTTGGCTTATGAGCGGGACATCATGAACAAATAAAGGCCAGCACAGGTTGGACCAAATTGATGAAGGAAATGGATAAACATAATTTGTATTGAAAGAAGGAAGGCAAATAGTCCACAAGAATAACTTGCCCAATCTTACAGTCAAAATCTCCTAACTTCGAACATGCCCTAATTAATTGAAAACCCAAAAATAAATACTCATCATGCAGTGGGTTTGTTGTGACAGAATAGGATTATAGAGCATAAACAAGAAACAAGAAACGTAAAGAAGACACAAGATTTACGTGGTTCACCAATAAATTGGCTACGTCCACGGGCAGAGGGGAGAACGGATTTTATTATGCGGTATATGTTACAGATTACAGATCTCAAAGACCATATATATAGTACTGAGGAAAACCTAAAACACCGAAATTGGGCTTAAGGCCCAATACTGCATACCGAGACCCCCGTGACAGCTCTGCGAAGTGTGTGATTCAAGACATATCAACAAATCTCCACCTTGACTTGAATCTTCCTTGCAGATGCACAATTACAATGCCAGATGAACAGACTCCTCCTTTCTGCCTCAGATTTGCCCTCCTTGGGCATCTAACAGCTTGTGACATTTAGCAAGTCCAAACAATGTCGAAACTTGCTATGCGGGACCGGCTTGGTGAACATGTCAGCAGGATTATCAGCAGTACCTACTTTCATCACCTTGATTCTCTGCTCACTCCTCAGAAAATGATACCTCACATCAATATGTTTGGTCCTCTCATGATGGACCTGATCCTTGGTCAAACAGATTGCACTCAGACTGTCACAGAATATAATAACTTGATCATGATGTAGACCAAGATCACCTACAAGCCCTTTCAACCAAACTCCCTCTTTAGCAGCTTCTGTCAGAGCCATATACTCTGCTTCGGTTGTAGACAAAGTAATTGTAGCTTGCAGAGTTGCCTTCCAACTAACAACAGAACCACCAAGAGTGAAAACATAACCAGTCATAGATCTTCTACTATCAACATCTCCAGCATAGTCAGAATCAGAATAACTAGTCACAGAAACGTGAGCATCACCTCCATAAATGAGACCAACATCAGAAGTACCTCTGAGATAACGGAAAATCCTCTTCACAGCTTGCCAGTGCTCCTTTCCAGGTTGTCCCATGAACCTGCTGACAACACTAACAGCATGTGCAAGATCTGGTCTAGTGCAGACCATAGCATACATCAAACTCCCTACTGCATTAGAGTATGGGACTCGAGACATGTACTCCTGCTCAGCTACAGATTTCGGTGCATAATCAGTGGATAAATGAATATTTGTAGCACTTGGAGTATCAATAGGCTTGGCGGTAGACATGTCAAATCTAGACAAGATCTTCTGAATGTAACTCTTCTGTGACAAGAAAAGCTTCTTCTTCTCTCTTTCCCTATATATCTCCATACCCAGAATTTTCTTGGCAGCACCCAAATCCTTCATATCGAACTCAGCACTGAGCAGATCCTTCAACTTCTGAATATCAGACTTGGACTTCGCAGCTATGAGCATATCATCCACATACAGGACGAGATAGATCATGGAACCATCATCAGCTTTGTTGTGATACACACAACAATCATACGGACTCCTGTTGTATCCCAACTGGATCATGTAACTGTCAAACCTCTTATACCACTGCCTTGGAGACTGCTTTAGCCCATATAAAGACCTCATCAACTTGCAAACATAATCTTCCTTCCCCAGAACCTGGAACCCCTCTGGCTGAGTCATGTAGATATCGTCTTCGAGCTTTCCATGTAGAAAAGTTGTCTTCACATCTAGTTGCTCAAGTTCTAAATCTTGATGTGCAACCATTGCTAGTAACACTCTGATGGAAGTGTGTCTTACCACTGGTGAGAATATCTCATTATAGTCAACCCCCTCCTTCTGTGTGAACCCTCTTGCAACTAGCCGAGCTTTGTATCTCACACCCTCACCAGGTATGGTTTCTTCCTTCTTCTTGAATATCCATTTGCAAGTAACAATCTTTCTCTCCTTAGGCCGTTTGACCAGCTCCCAAGTCTCATTCTTAGCAAGTGATTCCATCTCTTCTCTCATTGCAGCGAGCCATTGGGCCGACTCACTACCTGAAACAGCCTCTCTGTATGTGAATGGTTCACCTGCAGATGGTTCTTCCTCTTCCACCTCGTCAGCGACTTGTAATGCGTAAGTCACCATATCCTCAAAACCATACCGCACAGGAGGCTTCACACCTGTTCTCCTAGCTCTATCAACCGCTATGCTTGTCTGGCGAGCTTCTGGATGAACATCTGAACTTGCACTTTCAGCTGTAGTATGTTGATCTTCTCCACCTTGGAGTTGTGATTTACACTCATCGAGAGTGACTTGCAGCTCCACCTGTTTATCAACACTACTACAATTTTCTGTACAAATGGACTTCACAGTGGGGTTAAGCATAGAATTCTCATCAAAAATCACATTCCTACTGAATATAACTCTATTTTCTGAAGGTGACCAGATTCTATATCCCTTAACTCCATCCCCGAAACCAACAAATATACCCTTCTTAGCTCTTGGCTCTAATTTACCCTCACTAACATGATAGTAAACATTACAACCAAAAACCTTTAACATTGAATAATCTGCAAGTTTATTAGACCATACCTCATAAGGTGTCTTGCAATCAATGCCAGTGTGAGGACCACGGTTGATCAGATAGCATGCCGTGTTTACTGCTTCTGCCCAGAACTTTCTAGCCAAACCAGCATTCGAGAGCATGCATCTCGCTCTCTCCAGCAATGTCTGATTCATGCGCTCTGCCACACCATTCTGCTGCGGTGTATGTCGAATAGTGTGGTGTCGAGCAATCCCTGCATCCACAATCCATATGAATGTAGTCAAGAGTCCCCTTGGTCTGATGAACTGCCTTCTATGGAAACTTGCTGCGATGAAGCTTCCCAAAAACACAATGTTCGCAGAATTCAAGACTCTGCACTTTATGCCCAGAAAGAAGATCCCGCTTTGACAAAATCTGCATCCCTCTTTCTCCCATATGACCGAGCCTCATATGCCACAGCCTGGTCATATCCATGGTCTGAACCTCAGATGATGCAACATCAGCAGAACCTGTCACAGTGGAACCTCGCAGATAATATAAGGTACCACGTTTCAAGCCTGTCAGAACCACCTTTGAACCTTGACAGACATACATAACTCCACCTTTACCTTTGAAACTGAAACCCTTGCTGTCAAGGAGACTCAATGATATCAGATTTTTCGTCATCTGTGGAACATGCCTGACTTCATTCAAGGTGCAGAATACCCCATCATGTGTCCGTATCCTGACTGAGCCAATCCCAACCACCTTGCAGGCAGCACTGTTAGCCATGGTAACATTTCCTCCATCTATCTGCTCATAGGTCGAGAAGAACTCCCTGTTAGGACAAATATGATATGATGCCCCAGAATCAAGAACCCACACATCATTACGATGTGACTGTCCAGCTGCAACCAAGGCCAGATCATCTTCAGAATTTGTATCAGTTTCTGCAACAGCTGCAGAACCGCCGACACCCTCTTTCTTCTCCTGTTTCCTCTTCTTCCTAGGACAATCATTCTTCCAGTGCCCTGGTTCTTTACAGTAATTGCAGATGTCATCGGGTTTAGGACCTTTTGAACCTTTCTGATTTGGCTTCCCACTTTTCTTCCCAGATTTCTTTTGTCCCTTACCCGTGACAAACAGCCCCGATGCCTGATTTTCTGTGGCCGAGCCAGTTGCCTGTTGACGGTCTTCTCTGCTGTGGAGGGCAGATCGAACATCTTCCAGAGACAAAGTATCTTTCCCAGTAATAAACGATTCAACAAAATTCTCATATGATTCAGGCAAAGATACTAACAGAATTAAAGCAGTGTCCTCATCTTCTACTTTAACATCAATATTACGCAAATCTAGTAAAATTTTGTTTAATTTATCTAGATGATCCCGAAGGGATGTACCTTCCTGCATGCGTAAATGGAACAGACGTTGCTTCAGAAGCAATTTGTTGGTTAGAGACTTCGTCATGTAGAGACTCTCTAACTTCTTCCAAAGACCATCGGCAGTTTCCTGATCCGCAACCTCGATGATGACATCGTCAGACAAACATAGCATGATAGTCGAGTGGGCCTTTTCTTCTAGGGTATTCCACTCTTCTTCATCTACATCCTCAGATTTAGGTTTTCCTGATAGCGGCGCCCACAAACCCTGCTGCTTCAGCAGAGATCGCATCTTGATCTGCCATAAGCCAAAACTATTTCTCCCGGTGAATTTGTCAACCTTTACGTTGAAAGCAGACATTCTTGATCGGCTCCAAAAACCCTAACAGTGCGGAAAATACCCTGATCGAAACGACTAGGCTCTGATACCAGTTTGTTGTGACAGAATAGGATTATAGAGCATAAACAAGAAACAAGAAACGTAAAGAAGACACAAGATTTACGTGGTTCACCAATAAATTGGCTACGTCCACGGGCAGAGAGGAGAACGGATTTTATTATGCGGTATGTGTTACAGATTACAGATCTCAAAGACCATATATATAGTACTGAGGAAAACCTAAAACACCGAAATTGGGCTTAAGGCCCAATACTGCATACTAATTAATAAGAACAAAATAGAATAATAAACAAAATAGAATAATAAAAAATAGCAACACTCAAGTGTCCATTGACCGAGGCTTCCGACGCCTATAAACCCGATCTCTATCACAATATGTCAACATTGTCATATGTCCTTCTTTTAACTTGGTAAATCCACTTACTACCAATAGCCCTCTTTCTAGAAGACAATGAGGTTAAAATCCAGGTATTATTCTCTCAATAGCCTGTAATTCTTGATTCATGGCATGAATCCAGTTTAGCGACTAAGTTTCTGGAATAACTTCAAAATTAACTAGAAAGTGCAATAGGAAGGACTAAAAGAAGAAGAATAGAAGAAATGATAACAGTGTAGAGGGTATTGAGTACTTGAAGTAGTGAGAGCAATGAGAGCAATTGGAATGGCATCAGGGTTTTGCTTCTATAAAATAATCGAAGAGCCTGGTTTTATATCTATGATCTCTAATAAGTGGTTCGGCAGTACAAGTATCAGTTGAACAAGAAGTAGAAGTGGATGGTGAGATGTATGGCTTAGAAAAGAAAGAGGTGGATGTGATGGTTGATTTGTTTCGATATGAGAGTAAGGAGAATGTTTTAGAAAATATATCATATACGGAGGCAAACACCTTACATGTATCAAGGTCAAGAAATTTATATCCTTTGATGCTTAGAATATATCCAAGCTCTAGAAGAAAATTTATGTTTGTGTGGGATGACATTGGTACGGTAACATAGACATCCAAATGCCTTGAGCCTGGAATAATCTATTTCCAAATCATGTAGGACAGAATTGGGTGTTTACCGATTAAGGGAGGAAAACGGTAATGTTGATGATATGTACAACAATAAGAATAAAATATGGGCAGAAATATTTAGGAATATTAGATTGAAACATGAAAGCACTAGAAAGTCCAAGGATGTGTCTATGTTTGACTTCAATCAGATATGGCGTGTAAACACATGTTTGAGGAAAAGTGTATGTGTTTTTCCCACAAGTGAATTCAATTGAATAGAAATTGAGTGACAGGGAAAACATTTGAGACGGTAGACCCAAGAACAGAAATGGTAATAGCAAATATTGGTGAAGGGGATAAGGAAGATGTTGATTTGGCTGTGAAGGCTGCTCGTCAAGCTTTTGATCATGGTCCCTGGCCCCGCCTCCCTGGATCTGTAAGTACATGGATTTCACTATTACAATATACTAATATTCTTCTTATGCCATGCAAAGTTATTATATTTTTTAGTCAATTAATATTTCAAAATATTATAAATACATTATTATTTTACAGGTAAAATATGTAAAAAAATTTAAAAAAAAATCTAATTTTCCATTAAAAATATAATCTCTACGCCCAAAATAAAAGTCTGCTTCCTATAATAAATTTAATGATTCTATAATTTTTATAAAAAATATTAGTTAATATTTATTTACAATTCAAATCTATTACGAATAATCAGATATACAATAAATATTTTTAACCCAAAATAATTAATCAGAAGTTATTATATTTTTCGCATATGCAATATGGGTGTAAAATAAAAGATGATTCATTTTACATATTATATGTAAGGAAAAAAAAGACTTAGTAGAATCAAAAACATTATTTGTATTTTAATAAATTGGGAGAAAAATTCTTAAAAAAAAAAAAAAGAAGAAAACTAAAATTAAAAAAACAGTTTCAATTTTATTATTAAATTAGTAGAGAGAGGGGGCGAGAGATGTCCCTCCTAGAAATATTGAATACCGTCCCTGACTGAGTATTTCTACATTGTAATATGTTAAGTGTATGTGGTGGAGTTAGTTCATATTTTATCGACTTTCAAAAAATTTGAACCGTCTTCTGTGGAATATTCTATTTTTTAAGTGGGCCTATATCTTATTTACTTTTACACCCTTCATAAATTACCCTAATCGTCCACCTTCCTTTTTAGCTGGAATATTAATTTATTTGCCATTATAATTATACAATTTTCATTAAAATAAATATTTAGCTCTAGGATTTTATTTTTTAAAATAAGAAAAGACACCTATGCTAATACAATAACATAATATCAATACATAATAAATCTCGTAAAAAATTAGATTAATTTTTTTTTTTATGTTTAGTATATTGGATTATAGATTGGATTATTTGTATTGGATTTGGGTTGTATACAAAAGTATATTAATTATTTTTTATGAAATATAAATTTATAAGATAATTCATAATTTTCTTTATTTTTTTAGAAAACTTAAAATATAATTTCATTTAATTTAATTTATTATTTATTTAATTTTAATCTTTTATTATAAATAAATACAATACAAATCATGTATTGCACGGTGAAAATTTTCTAGTAGAAAAAAAATTAATATATATATATATACATACTGTAATTGTTTCTATATAATGCATGGTTTTTAATTATTATATATTATCATTAAATATTTTTTAGTATAATATTCGAAGAAAATATGGTGCAACAGAAACTTGTATTGAACAATTTCACAATAATATAATAACAATTACTAATTTTTCTGAAACTTATTTTCAATTTTATGAAGTAAATAAAAGATTATAGTTAGAAATAAAGTCTTGTGAACTTATGTTAAGGGCTAATGCACATCTTCAACGAAAAAAATTGACAAATTAAAAAAAAAAAATTATAAAATTGTTTGAAGAATTTTGATACTTTCTTTTATAAACTTTCTTTCATTTTTATAGTTTTGATTTAATATTGTAACGAAAATATACATTTACGATGTATATTAAATTTGATACCAATAATTGAATTAGAATTTTTATTCTATGTTTTTCTATATATTCTTCGACTTATTTATTATGTTATTTATTTGCAAAAAAATAATAATTTCACCAAAGGTAAATTTCTAGAAAGGAAATAAAAAAAATATCGAACTTTTGTAGATGAAAGAAACATTAAGTAATTAAATATATAATGCTACATAAATAATTCACAATCTTTTAAAATAATTTTTAAGGAAAAATAAATTATATTTATCTATTAGTAAATAAGAAAATAATGATATTTAGATTTTCTATATACGATATGAATTTTAAATTAAATATAATAAAAGAATAATTAATTTAATAGACAGTGCTTGAAAAATAAGCTGTAATTAAAAAGTCATTTAGAAAAGGAAAAAATAGGGGCAATTTATGTCTTTCTATTTCATTTCATTTTTTATTTTATTTTAGATATTGATCCTACTATAAGTATATAATAATATTATTAATTAAAACATATTATATATTTAATAATTAAAATAAAACATGAAACACTAAATGAACTAGAGGAGTCGAACCTCGTATACATTCCTCTCTTGGTAATGATGTTTTATCTTCTTCACATTTTGTTTTCTCTTAATATGCTTTCTCCGTACCAAAAGGAGAGTATTTTACTTGTTGAAGGACCAATGAGGAATACTACTATATAATGAACATTAGTTAGTGAGAATAAGATAAAACCAATTTATATTTTCTCAAACCAGGCAAGCTGAGTAATCCCATATATGAATCGATTTACGCCAGGAAAGAAGGAGAATATTGCTGAAATTCGCGGACCTGATAGACGAAAATGTTGAAGAGTTAGCAGCTTTGGACACAATTGACGCTGGAAAGCTGTACAGCGGAGGGAAGACAATGGAGATTCCGGCAGCAGCAGAAACCATAAGGTACTTTGCAGGCGCGGCAGATAAGATTCATGGCGCTACTCTGAAGATGTCAAGAGAGCTACAGGCCTACACTCTTCGCGAACCCATTGGTGTTGTGGGCCATATCATTCCCTGGAACTTCCCAACTCAAATGTTCGTGGTCAAAGTGGGGCCGGCCTTGGCTGCTGGCTGCACCATGGTCGTCAAGCCAGCTGAGCAGACACCTCTTTCTGCACTTTTCTATGCTCATTTGGCCAAACTGGTAACCTTCTTCATCAATCCTATTATATCCTGCTCATATTCCATTCCTCTCACTCGTGTTTCTTGCTGCAGGCTGGTATACCAGATGGGGTCTTGAATGTAGTAACAGGATACGGCCATACAGCTGGTGCTGCCATTACTTCTCACATGGACATTGATATGGTTATGGCTTCATGAGATCTATCTCTTTTATTCAACAAATCTTACCATCACAGCAGAAATTGCAAAGACAGGATAAATAAATAAATACTGTACCTTTTTTGTATTGCATATTCAGGTAAGCTTCACTGGATCAACAGAAGTAGGGCGTCTTGTGATGCAGGCTGCAGCAACAAGCAATCTGAAAGCAGTTTCCTTAGAGCTGGGAGGCAAATCCCCTTTTATTGTATTCGACGATGTGGATGTCGACAAAGTCTCCCATCTTGCTCTTCTTGGAACTCTATATAACAAGGTAAAATGACTTAAATTTCTTCCCTGATCGATCAAACCTTTCTAATAGTCATCAGTGTTGCAGGGAGAAATATGTGTGGCTGGTTCTCGTGTTTTCATCCAAGAAGGGATATACGATAAATTCATCAATAAGCTTGCTGACAAGGCCAAAACATGGGTAGTCGGGGACCCTTTCGATCCAAATGTTCATCAAGGACCTCAAGTATACATGATTTCCATTCACGCTAACTTCTCATTAGTACAATAATTAAATCAAAAAGTAAATACATATGTGGTGTAGATCTTCAAATCAAGATTCTCAGTTTCTGTACATGTGACCGTATAAATAGGTTGACAAGAAGCAATATGATAAAATACTCTGGTACATTGATCAAGGAAAAAAGGAGGGTGCCACTTTGTTAACGGGAGGCAAGGCTTATGATAGAAAAGGGTACTATATTCAGCCTACAATTTTCACAGACGTTGCGGTAAGCTATTGAAATCATATAACTAATATTGAAATAAGTGGGCTTATAGCTCTCTTCATATACATGCAGGATGACATGACTATTTCAAAGGAAGAAATATTTGGGCCGGTTATGTCAGTGATGAAGTTCAAGTAAGTATGCATATTGAGAAATAACCATTTTGTACATTGTTTTCAAATTACAAACTGATTGATTTGTAGGAGCGTTGAAGAGGTGATTAAGAGGGCCAATGGCAGCAATTACGGGCTAGCAGCAGGCATCATGACCAATGACTTGAACACTGCCAACAGGGTTTCCAGGTCGATCCGGTCTGGGGTTGTATGGATCAACTGTTATTTGGCTTTCAACAATGATCTCCCCTATGGCGGTTACAAAATGAGTGGCTTTGGCAGAGATTTTGGGTTGGAATCTCTTGATAAGTACCTGCAGCTTAAATCGGTTGCCACTCCAATTTATCAATCTCCGTGGCTGTGATAGGTATTTTTATAATCGGATTGGAGATTGCACTGTTCAAGAACGGTCCAACAAAAAAATAAAAATATTCTATTTTTAGTTATTTTTGTGTGTTATTACACCTTCAATGCAAATATTTCATTATTTTCATAAATTTATCATAGATATTGAAAGAGGCATTTCATCAAATATATTATGGGCATATCATATTACAAAAAAAATATAACTAATATTGAATGAAACAACATTTCAAGTTAACAAGGAAATAACTAAGATCAAGAATTAAGGGTAAAGCTCCTTAAATGTTGTGCTTGAATTAACAAAAAAAAAAAAAAAAAAAAAAAAAAAAAAAAAAAGAGAGAGAGAGAGAGAGAAACGCTTTGGCCAGTAAGCGCGGTCTTACCTGTTCGAACCGATTCTGATCGATTTTTTTTAATTTAATTTAAAAAATGGAGGTCTTTCAAACCGTGGACACCGATTCTCAAATTTACCGGTAGAATCGGCTGGTCCAATCCTATTTTCAAAACATTGGCTGAGATTATCTTTTCCTTTTATTTTTTATTTAACTCATGTTTAGAATATTGTATGGACAATAAAAAAATACAATTTTCTTACTACAATAAATGTGTGTATATATATATGTGTGTGTGTATGTGTATAATATTTGTGTTTCTACCATTTCATTATATATGTTTATGCATGTGTGTTTGTTGTGTTGTTGCTACACAAATATGTATGTGAGCATATATAGCTGACATTTAATTTACTTATTTATTTTTGTTAAGGAGCAGCCAGAAATTTAGCTCACGAATTTATATTCCGTCGTTGGATATTCTATTTTCTATTTTTAAAAAATTTAATGGACGACATCTGTTGATTAATAATGATATTATATACATATGTCATGTGGTAATTATTTTAGAATAAAAAATAGAACAATAGCTTCTTTCAGCATGTCGATGTGATATTAATGTTCTTGCAAGCATTCATTCGATTATCAATAATAATCAACAATTTGTTGATCTTTACCTACTACAAGTTTTTACTAGATTTTGAGAATTAATAGTTGATTATTTATGTATTATAAATTTTGAGGAATCAAATTGTAATTGTAATGCCCCGTCAAAATAGAAATAAAAACTTAGGCTGAAGTATTACTATAATAGCCATTTTTTTCTCAATTATTTTATAACATAAAAGAAATATTACTTTAAAAGTATTTTTAAATTTTGTAGGAAGTACTTACTTCATAAGAATCATGAAAATAAACTTTGATAGAGGAAATGTTAGAAAATAGGGTGAGTGTTTGCAATACACTCCGTGCAGATAACTTTAAAGAGTAGTTATATAATTAAAATAGCATGAAATTTAAAAGAAGCGTGAATATGCTAATAACATGGCATTGCAGTATTATGAATAATACTGTAGAAATGTAGTTGCTATCAAGGCCAAATTGAATCGTAGAAACGTAGAAACATATCACAGTCATAGCATATAATAATCACATAAAACTCAATTAACAAGAGCAATCACTCGAGAAGAGCGGAAGTTACCCCACCTTGAGCTTAATCAAGTATTAGTGCGTGTATTATGTTCGTGAATTTTCCTCGTGTCCTACATAGCATAATAGAATTTGATTTGTTATGTTATAAAGTTTGGACTTATCATGAATAGTAAGATCAGTATTTTTAATAATTTCACATTTATGTAATTTAAAGGATTAAATTTTTGAAGAAATTATGAAAATTAAAATTTTAGAGTACAATGGTTTATCATGAGATTTCAAGGGTAATTTCATAATTTTACACAATTTGAAAAGGCGTGTTTTTGACACAAAATTATAGGGTTGAAAATGAGGATCATTTTGCCTTTCATTTGAAATAAAACAGACGAGAAACGAAAAAGTTATAGCCATTTAAAGTTGAAGGGACTAAATTGTAAGAAAAACTTGAGGACTAAATTGTACCAGAAAACTTTTGGCTTGGCACTTTCTGAAAATTGAACTTTCGAAAATTTGATTTTGAACCCTGGGCTAAACTGAACTTGTTTGGGCAAAATTAAAATTTTCATAAAGTTCAATTTAGTCCATTGCTTTGTCAATTTTTGGTTCCCCTCCCCCCCCAAAAAAAACTTTAAACCCTCTTCAATTTCGTCCCATTGCCGCCCTCGACCATCGCCGCCGTTTTCGACCTCATGGCCAGTGACGCCACATCACTGACGACCTTTCCCACCCATCAATTCTAGCCAAACACCCCCAACTCCTCTCAATTCGTGCGGCAACCGCCGCCACAGCCCACACGCACACACGCGACATGATTTGCGACAACGAGGCTCTGTCCTTGCCGTCTTCGATCGGGTTTCAGCTGGGAATCATTTCCCCATGATTTATAACACGATTACGACAGCATTGTGATGAATTTGAGCAAGAATTCAAAATTGGGGGTTATGATTTATATAAAAATTGAAAAATTGAATCTTCAATTAAATTCAATTTTGAAAACCAAAATTGAAATGGTTTGTGGAGTTTTGTTCATCTCTTCATGGGCTGTAAAATGGTGTTTTGATTGCGTTCATCCAACACTTGAGTTGCAGGGTTTGATGGAAAGTTTCGACTTTTTAGTTGTCTTTCCGTCAATTACCGAGTATCAAAATATCGGATGAACAATCGACTTTTGAATACATAACCTACTCGATGAGAGGAACAAAATGGCACCTTCAATTTTGATTTTCAAGACGCTCACCGAAGATCAGCTGGCCGAAGGTAGTAGCGCCGGCGCCGGAAAAGTAAGCATTAAGCTTATGAAGCCTTACCTTTTTTTTTTTTTTTTTTTTTTTGCTTGAGAATTGAATGGGGTTGGGGTCTATTTATAAATCTCCTCATGTCTAATACGATTATTTTATTAATTTATACAAAGATATTTTTTCATATATTATCATATTTTTCTTTTCTTTAATAAATGTGTATATTCTAGACTTATCTAGTATGTTATTTTATTTTTATTATTTGCAAATTTATTGCAAGATTTATTATTATTATTATTATTATTATTATTATTATTATTATTATCATCATCATCATCATCATCATCATCATCATCATCATCATCATCATCATCACCATCATCATCATTATTAATTATTATTATTATTTTATATTTTTCTTAGATGTAGAGGTTTATATTTTATAATTGAACATAAAATTTTATTGTAAAATT
The DNA here is from genome assembly GCA_028749325.2 of Caryopteris x clandonensis. Taxonomy (NCBI): domain Eukaryota; kingdom Viridiplantae; phylum Streptophyta; class Magnoliopsida; order Lamiales; family Lamiaceae; genus Caryopteris; species Caryopteris x clandonensis. The sequence goes on along the minus strand of JAPYKT020000006.1, from coordinate 8,945,137 downwards.
TCTTTATTTAATAAAATTAAGTTATATACAATTTCTTATCACATGATCTATACTGAGGTTGATTTTTTTTTTTTTTTTTTTTTGTAATAATATTCATGGAAGAATAATCTTAAAGAGTAAGGTTAAGTTTTGGAATATTACATCCTCCCCTATTACAAAAAATATTGTTCTCAAAATTCGGACTTACCATGGTAAGCTATATCTGGATATTGAGATAATATTTCTTCTTCTTTCTCCCAAGTTGCTTCTTCACGTCCATGTCTGCTCCATTGAACTTTTACTAGCGTAATGTTTTGATTTCTTAATTTGTGGAATTTTCTATCCAAAATGGCTATCGGAGTCTCTTCATATTTTAAATTTTTACTAACTTCGATTATTTCCGTAGCATCGACACATGAAATATGTCATGAACTCTAGATAATTCAGGGGGTAATACCAATCTGTATGCCAAGTTTCCAACTAGTTCCATTATTGCATGTGGTCCAATGTATCTTGGTCTTAATTTCTCTTTTCTTCTAAATCGAAATACTTCTTTTGTAGGAGTAACCTTTAGGAACACTTTATCTCCCTTTTCAATTTTAAGTTCCTTGCGTCGTTTGTCAGCATAGGATTTTTGTCTATCTTGAGCCACTTTTATCCTTTTCCTAATTTTCCAATTGCTTCAACAATTCTCCTATTATTTCTGGACCTAAATTTTCTTTTCACCCACTTCATCCCAATACAAGGGTGATCTACACTTTCTTCCATAAAGGGCTTCGTATGGGACCATGCCTAAGGTTACTTGGTAACTATTGTTATAAGCAAATTCTACCAAAGGTAAGAAACTTTCCCAATTTCCTTCAAAATCTAAAGTACATGCTCTAAGCATGTCCTTTAGTGCCTGTATAATTATTTTGGATTGCCCATTCGTTTGAGAGTGAAAGGCAGTACTAAAATTCAATTTAGTACCCAGGGGACTTTGTAAACTTTGCCAAAATTTGGATGTAAATCTCGGGTCTGTATCTGAGGTGATAGATACTGGTACTCCATATAATTGAAATATATGTTCAAGCTAAATTTGTGCCAATTTATCTAGTGCATATGTTGTGACACCCCCACCCTAATAACTCACAAAACAAAGGTTAATTCTAACCTGTTTAAACCTGTACATTTTTTTTTTCATTAACCTGTAACATATTTACGATATATAATTTATCCCAGAAACCACAGCTCTTGACACTCAAGAAACATCCACAACAGATACAAACGTATCCATCCCAACCACACAAATATATACATGCCCAAAAAAATCGATTAACATTATACAAACTCAAACGAAATAACAAAATAAAAGGCCAAAAGCATAGTACGCCCATGGTTTAGCCCCAAAGGTCGTCATCCATATACACCGATCCCAAAAACTTGTTGAAGCACGAACAACATGCCCGGTAAGCCGAAAGCTTACACATCATCAACATGCTCACCTACAATGCACAAACTAGGTGAGCTATAGCCCAGTAAGTAGAAATCATGCATGTACAATAAATTAAATGCTTGCAGAAATATTATAAGAGATGTGAAATGCATACTACTGAAACCCTAACCAATGTTCTGGATATTTTATCTTTATAGGGCCCGTGACCTACCTACTATGCACCGAAAAAAGCTAGCTCAATAAATAATCACAATCTTAGAGTCTATCCATGTCTCACATGCCACCGGCCCGACAAATCGAGCCTATCCATGTCTCACATGCCACCGACTCAATATATCATAAAGCCTATCCATGTCTCACATGCCACCGGCCTCGGTACACTAGTAGTGGTCAACATTACATTTTCATTTCTTTTCATCACACAAAGAATGCAAAGCACGCTATATACAACCCATGCGTACACATGTCAATGCTCATGAATGCTATGCTTATAACATACTAAATTAGTCATTCACACCGCATAATTCATATCCATCCACATCAGGAAGCACATATCACAAATATCTTATAGTCACATAATACAAACAAATACTATATTTATGCATTGTAGGTGCAGATGGATTTCCACTTACCTTTGTTCGACACAATTATTTGAAACTCTTATCTCCTGCCTATTAACACCGTCAATCTATAACAACAATTAAAATATCATATTAGTTTAACAGTAGTAAATTTTTGTTAACCGATTTTACGATTTAAAACAAAGTTCCTCATTAACATTGTCTTGGCAGGAAGCTTGCTGAATTTCCCAAAACTATCAAATCCTATAATGAAGCTTTACTTCAAAACGTAGTAATTAATACAAGTCACTTATTTTATTAATTAAATAAAACTATAGTTAGTGAATTTAGTGCATTTTCAACTAAACCAACTTTTAAATTTATAAACAGTAAGCTTTATCCTCATAATTCTAATAATATTATCCACCAATTATAACAAACAAAGTAAATTAAATAATAACCTTCAACAAATGAATTGCTAACACCCAAAACCAAACGTGAGCAGGAGGGGTTCAATTCAAGCTTTCCAAATTGTTAATTAGGTTACTTAGTTAATATAAAACTAATATTTAATTCATTAACGTTTGATACCTCTCATGAGCAATATGTTTACTCCTTTCTCAATCATTTGAATAAGGTAAAATATTTAAAGAAGCACTTGTACATACATGTTCTCTTCTCTCTTATTCTTCTCTCTCTCTCTCTCTCTCTCTCGCTGAAGTCTTCCCTCCTTCTTCTTCGCTGAACTCTCGCGCACCCTCCAGAATGAGCTCCTTCCTTTTCTCTGTCTTTTTTTTTCTTTTCTTTTCCTTCCCTCGTAATGAATAAAGCAGCCGCTTTCCCCTTATATATATTTATATATATATATATATATGTACACAACTTAATTACATATATAAAGGCAGCCGCCTTATATGTATATGCGTTCACACTCTTAATTATGATTATTATTATTTTATTACTAATTATTACCTACCTTAATTACATATATACACACCCACTTTCACATAATGAATATTATTATTATTATTATTATTATTATTATTATTATTATTATTATTATTATCTCGCCACGTGTGATCATATTTTATTAGAACTTGATACGTTATCTCTTTCAGCCTAAAGGGTTCCAACCTATAATGTAAACCCTACAAAATTTAATAGTAATATCCTAAGCATAATTAAACACGAGTTGTGATACCAATAAAATGCAATTTAAATAGCAAATAAAATTATAAAATAATGCAATGCATGAATTATATTAACCAGTGAGTAGTGAGAGGCTTGGGGTATCACATCCTCCCCTCCTTATAACAATTTTGTCCTCGAAATTTACTTACCTAAAGAGTTCCGGGTATTTCGACTTCATTTCATCTTCTCTTTCCCAAGTAGCTTCTTCTACTGACTGACTTCTCCATAGGACTTTGACTAGTTGAATTTCCTTATTTCTCAGCTGCTTCACTTCTCGTAGTAAAATTTCCACAGGCATTTCTTCATAGGTTAAGTCTGTTTTTAACTTTGCGGGTTCATCGTTCAGAATATGAGATGAATTCGCTACATACTTCCTCAACACAGACACATGGAACACATTGTGAATCTGAGTCATTGATCCAGGCAGGTCAAGTCTGTAGGCAACATCACCAATTCTCTCAATGATAGGAAAGGGACCAATATACCTCGGACTGAGCTTTCCCTTTTTACCAAACCGCATTATTCCTTTCATCGGAGAAACTTTCAAAAACACCCGATCTCCTACTGCAAATTCTAACGTTCTCCTTCTTTTATCTGCATAACTTTTCTGTCGACTCTGAACAGTTTTCATTCTTTCTCGAATCTATGCTACAGCTTCTGACATTTCTATGATCATATCTGGACCCAAAATCTTTCGTTCACCAACCTCATCCCAATGTACCAGTGATCGACATTTTCTGCCGTATAGTGCTTCATATGGAGCCATTCCAATAGTCGACTGATAGCTGTTATTATAAGAAAACTCTATCAAAGGAAAAAACTTGCTCCATTGTCCCTGAAAGTCTAACACGCAGGTTCTGAGCATGTCCTCCAATGTTTGTATTGTTCGCTCCGACTGCCCATCTGACTGAGAATGATATGCAGTACTGAAGGATAACTGTGTCCCCAATGCCTTGTGTAGACTCTTCCAAAAGGCAGAAAGAAACCTTGAATCTCTATCAGAAACAATGGACAGTGGAACTCCGTGAAGTCTGACTATCTCCTGAATATATAGTTGAGCATATCGATCCATTGAATAAGTAGAACAAATAGCAAGAAAATGTGCAGATTTTGTAAGTCGGTCCACAATACCCAGATAACATCATGACCTTTGACTGTTTTTGGTAGTCCTACCACAAAATCCATAGTAATGTTCTCCCATTTCCATTCCGGAATCAGTAAGGGCTGCAAGGTTCCTGCCGGCCTTTGATGTTCTGCTTTTACCTGTTGACATGTCAAACATTGTTCCACGTACTGAGCAATATCTCTCTTCATACCTGGCCACCAATAATGCAATTTCAAGTCTCTGTACATTTTAGTAGCTCCTGGATGTACTGAATACGGTGTCGAGTGTGCTTCTGCCATGATGTTTGTACGTAAATTATCCACATTGGGTACACATAACCGATTTCTGAATTGAAGGACCCCTTCTTTTGACATTCGAAAATCTGATGCTTTTTCGGAAGCAACATCTTCCTTTACTTTAGCTAAATATTCATCTGTGAGTTGTCCCTGCTCAATTTGATCAAGTAAAGTAGGTCGAAGAGTTAGAGCTGGTAATTTTGCTTCCACTGATCCATGCATTACAACTTCAACGTTCATTCTCTGCAGGTCCAGCAACTCCTGTTTCTGAATTATAGCCATCGCAGTAGTGTTATGAGTTGACTTTCTGCTTAATGCATCTGCTACTACATTTGCTTTACCAGGGTGATAGTTGATAACAGAATCATAATCTTTCACTAGTTCCAACCATCTTCGTTGCCGCATGTTCAACTCTTTATGCGTGAAGAAATACTTTAAGCTCTTATGGTCAGTATATATCTCGCATCGTTCTCCGTATAGATAATGCCTCCAAATTTTAAGTGCGAATACCACTGCAGCAAGCTCTAAATCATGAATAGGGTAATTCTTTTCATATTCTTTCAGCTGTCTGGATGCATACGCTATAACCTTTCCGTTCTGCATTAATACACAACCCAAACCATTCTTTGAAGCATCGCTGTAAACCACAAAACCTTCATTGCCTGATGGAATTACAAGGATGGGTGTTGATGTCAACCTCCTCTTTAGTTCTTGAAAACTTTGCTCACAGGCTTCTGTCCATCGGAAGGTTACATTCTTTATGGTTAACTGTGTCAGTGGAGATGCAAGTTTTGAAAATCCTTCTACAAATCTGCGATAGTACCCGGCTAGACCCAGAAAGCTACGTATCTCGAAAGGAGTAGAAGGTTGTGGCCAATTGTTAATTGCTTCAACTTTACTTGGGTCAACTGAAATTCCTTCTCCTGACACAACATGTCCCAGAAATACTACTCGATCTATCCAGAATTCGCTTCTTGAACTTAGCATACAACTGTTTTTCTTTCAAAATTTCTAACACTTTTCTCAAGTAGATAGCATACTCTTCTTTGGTCTTTGAATAGATTAAAATATCATCAATAAACACAATAACGAACTTATCTAGGAGATCTTTAAATACTCGATTCATTAGATCCATAAAGGCAGCTGGGGCATTTGTTAAACCAAATGGAATTACTAGAAACTCATAATGTCCATATCTGGTACTGAATGCTGTCTTTGGAATATCTCCCTCTTTAATTTTCAGCTGATGATAACCCGATCGCATATCAATCTTCGAAAATATTGCTGCACCCTGAAGTTGGTCAAGTAAATCATCAATTCTAGGCAAAGGATACTTGTTCTTGATTGTAACTTTGTTTAGTTCTCTGTAATCTATACACATTCTCATATTGCCATCCTTCTTCCGAACAAACAAAATCGGTGCACCCCAACGTGAAAAGCTAGGTCTGATAAAACCTTTGTCTAGTAAATCCTGTAGTTGTATCTTCAAATCTTTTAATTCAGTTGGTGCCATTCGATAAGGTGACTTTGATACCGGGGCGGTCCCTGGGTGTATATCAATTACAAATTCTATCTCTCGATCACGTGGTAAGCCTGGAAGATCCCTTGGAAATATTTCAGGATATTCTTTAACTATCGGCACTTCATCCACAGATAGACAATGTTGTTCTTCAGTAGTCACAACACTCATCAGATAGCCCTCACAACCACTTTCTAACAACAGTTGTGCTCTAACTGCAGATATTAGTGGGAATCTGAAGTTCTTCTTTACTCCAACAAAGATAAAAGGTTCCTCCCCAGGTGGGTGAAATGTAATTATCTTTTTCTGACAGTCTATGGATGCATAATATTTCGATAGCCAGTCCATCCCCAAAATTACATCATAATCGTTCATATCAAGTACAATCAAATTAGCATAAAGTTCTCTACCATCAATCGGGATAAGACATGCTCGAAATATTTGATTCATTTGTTTTGACTCTCCACAGGGAATAACTACATTGTAACCATTCTCTGCTATATCAGGTTCTCTGCCTAGCCTTCTCACATACTCAGTGGATGCAAATGAATGCGTAGCTCCAGAATCAAATAATACGAATGCTGAAGTGCCAAAGATAGAAAATGTACCTATTACTACCGATGGGTTTGCTTCAGCATCTTCTCTGGTCATGGTGAAGACTCTAGCTGGTACTCTCCCTTGTGTCATGGGGCTTGGTTTGTTTGGGCATGTGGTAGAGATATATCCTGGTTGTCCACACGAATAGCAAGTTCTGGTACCCACAAGACAGACACCACTGTGTTGTTTCCCACATTTAGAGCAAAGGGGTAGTGGTCCTGGTGATTTGCCCTGAACAGTTCTCAGACGCTTGCTTGAATCTCCTTGTTCTTGCCCCTGTCCCTGTCTAAGCTGGAAACTAGGTCTTGGGCCCTAAAACTGTTGTGGCCTCTTTCTTTCATTTCCTACCCAACGTTGTCCCTACCTTTGTGTGAACTGACGTCGAATCTCCTGTGCCTGACGTATCCTCTGTTCAGCTTGCTCTGCTACCAAGGCCCTCTCAGCAACTTGGGAGTAAGTAACTCCCTGCATACCAGCCAACAAATATCCCTATAAAGTTCCGGTCTCAGCCCTTCAACAAATCTTTCAACTTTCAGTGCATCCGTTCTAACCATGTGTTCTGCAAACATTGACAATTGCTCAAATTTGGAGATGTAGTCTGTAACTATCATAGGGCCTTGTCTCAACTGTATAAACTCATTCATTTTCATCGCACGGACTGGAGCAGTAAAATATTTATTTCTGAAAAGTTTTTTGAACCTGTTCCAAGTCATAGTGGCTACATTTTCGATGGCCTTCATTGCGTCCCACCAGTATCCTGCACTCCCCCGTAACATAAAAGATGCACACAATACCTTTTCCTCGTCTAGTACTCTGCTGTACAAAAAAATGTTTTCAATGGTTCTCAGCCAATCCTCTGCAGCTGTGGGATCCACTGCATTTTCAAATGTTGGCGGGTTAAGCCTTCTGAACCTTTCCCCAATCAGTTTCATTTGTTCTACACGAGGCTGTGGCTGGTTCATCTCATTCCTTTGTTGTCCACCAGCATTTCTTTGTTCGATTAGATTCTGAATTTGTTGTGACTGTCGCTCCACTAATCCAGTCAATCTTTCGATAAGTGCATCGCGATCAGTGCCTGCAGCTTGTGAACTTTGTTCTGGAGCTCTATTTTCCCCATCACATTCACCTCTAGTCCTTACCATTGTACCACCGAGTGTACTCAATCTTATATCACAGGCCAATATAATTCATGAAATATATAATGCATAACAAAGATGAATAAAACTTACCGGCATGGTTATGCTTCACAAGTTTGAGCTTATGTACATGGACAGTCTACAGGACATAAACCGGACTCTGATACCACTCTGTGACACCCCCACCCTAATAACTCACAAAACAAAGGTTAATTCTAACCTTTTTAAACCTGTACATTTTTTTTTTCATTAACCTGTAACATATTTACGATATATAATTTATCCCTGAAACCACAGCTCTTTCACACTCAAGAAACATCCACAATAGATACAAACGTATCCATCCCAACCACACAAATATATACATGCCCAAAAAAATCGATTCACATTATACAAACTCAAACAAAATAACAAAATAAAAGGTCAAAAGCATAGTACGCCCATGGTTTAGCCCCAAAGGTCGTCATCCATGTACACCGATTCCAAAAACTTGTTGAAGCACGAACAACATGCCCGGTAAGCCGAAAGTTTACACATCATCAACATGCTCACCTACAATGCACAAACTAGGTGAGCTATAGCCCAGTAAGTAGAAATCATGCATGTACAATAAATTAAATGCTTGCAGAAACATTATAAGAGATGTGAAATACATACTACTGAAACCCTAACCAATGTTCTAGATATTTTATCTTTATAGGGCCCATGACCTACCTACTGTGCACCGAAAAAAGCTAGCTCAATAAATAATCACAATCTTAGAGTCTATCCATGTCTCACATGCCACCGGCCCGACAAATCGAGCCTATCCATGTCTCACATGCCACCGACTCAATATATCATAAAGCCTATCCATGTCTCACATGCCACCAGCCTGACGAGTCAAGCCTATCCATGTCTCACATGCCACCGGCCTCGGTACACTAGTAGTGGTCAACATTACATTTTCATTTCTTTTCATCACACAAAGAATGCAAAGCACACTATATACAACCCATGCGTACACATGTCAATGCTCATGAATGCTATGCTTATAACATACTAAATTAGTCATTCACACCACATAATTCATATCCATCCACATCAAGAAGCACATATCACAAATATCTTATAGGCACATAATACAAACAAATATTATATTTATGCATTGTAGGTGCAGATGGATTTCCACTTACCTTTGTTCGACACAATTATTTGAAACTCTTATCTCCTGCCTATTAACACCGTCAATCTATAACAACAATTAAAATATCATATTAGTTTAACAGTAGTAAATTTTTGTTTACCGATTTTACGATTTAAAACAAAGTTCCTCATTAACATTGTCTTGGCAGGAAGCTTGCTGAATTTCCTAAAACTATCAAATCCTATAATGAAGCTTTACTTCAAAATGTAGTAATTAATACAAGTCACTTATTTTATTAATTAAATAAAACTATAGTTAGTGAATTTAGTGCATTTTCAACTAAACCAACTTTTAAATTTATAAACAGTAAGCTTTATCCTCATAATTCTAATAATATTATCCACCAATTATAACAAACAAAGTAAATTAAATAATAACCTTCAACAAATGAATTGCTAACACCCAAAACCAAACGTGAGCAGGAGGGGTTCAATTCAAGCTTTCCAAATTGTTAATTAGGTTACTTAGTTAATATAAAATTAATATTTAATTCATTAACATTTGATACCTCTCATGAGCAGTATGTTTACTCCTTTCTCAATCATTTGAAGCACTTGTACATACCTGTTCTCTTCTCTCTCTCTCTCTCTCTCTCTCTCTCTCTCTCTCTCTCGCTGAAGTCTTCCCTCCTTCTTCTTCACTGAACTCTCGCGCACCCTCCAGAATGAGCTCCTTCCTTTTCTCTGTCTTTTTTTTTTTTTTCCTTCCCTCGTAATGAATAAAGCAGCCGCTTTCCCCTTATATATATATATATATATATATATATATATATATATATGTTCACAACTTAATTACATATATAAAGGCAGCCGCCTTATATGTATATGCGTTCACACTCTTAATTATGATTAGTATTATTTTATTACTAACTATTACCTACCTTAATTACATATATACACACCCACTTTCACATAATGAATATTATTATTATTATTATTATTATTATTATTATTATTATTATTATTATTATTATTATCTCGCCACGTGTGATCATATTTTATTAGAACTTGATACGTTATCTCTTTCAGCCTAAAGGGTTCCAACCTATAATGTAAACCCTACAAAATTTAATAGTAACATCCTAAGCATAATTAAACACGAGTTGTGATACCAATAAAATGCAATTTAAATAGCAAATAAAATTATAAAATAATGCAATGCATGAATTATATTAACCAGTGAGTAGTGAGAGGCTTGGGGTATCACATATGTCATCTTGATTGGCACAAAATGTGCAGATTTTGTTAGACAATCCACAATGACCTATATTGCTTGATTTCCCCATACAGATTTTGGTAATCCTACTACAAAGTCCATTGTTATGTGCTCCCACTTCCATTCAGGAATCTCAAGTGGTTTGAGAAATCCTAACGGTCATTGATGTTCTACTTTTACTTGTTGGCACGTCATACACTTCTGAACAAATGATCCAATACTTTTTTTCATATTTCTCCACCAAAACGTTTTTCTCAGATCTTAGTACATTTTTTACCTCTTGTATGAGCGGTATATGGAGTGCAGTGTCCTTCCAGAATTTATTTCCTTAATTCTTCATCATTTGGCACATAGATTTTTCCTTCATAAGTTAAAGCCCCTTCCTTGGTTAATGTGAAGCCTTTAACTTCTCCGATTTCTACTTGTCATTTCGTTTTCCCCAAAAACTTATCTGTTTTGTGAGCTCTAACTATCCTTTCTTGGAGTGTTGGTTTCACTATCATTATTGTGATTCTTGCATCTATGTTATATGGCAGCAAGAGAATTTCTATATCCATTCTTGAATTTTCCTTAATCAATTGTTCCTACATTGTTAACATGTAACACAATTCATTCCTACGTTTTCTACTCAGGGCATCAGCAATGATGTTTCCCTTTCCGGGATGGTATAGTACTGTACAACCACATTTTTTCCCTAGCTCCAACCATCTCCTTTCTCTCATTTTAATTCTTTTTGCTCGAAGAAATATTTTGGACTCTTGCGGTCTGTGTAGATCTCGCATTTTGCCTCATATAAATAGTTTCACCAAATCTTCAAAGCATACACTATAGCTGGCAGCTCCAAATCATGAGTGGGTAATTCAATTCGTGTAGCTTTTATTGCCTTGAAGCATAAGCAACTACCTTGCCATGTTGCATCAACACACATCCTAGTCCTTATTTTGAAGCGTCACTATAAATGGCAAACCTTCTTATTTCTTTTAGCTTTTGAAAGTTATTCTCACATTCTCTCGTCCATTGAAATTTAACATCTTTCTTTGTTAATCGTGTTAAGGGTCTATGAATCTTAGAGAAACCTTCAATATACCTTCTGTAGTATCATACTAGCCCAAGAAAACTCTGTACCTCATTCACATTAGTGGGAGTTTTCCATTCATTTACCGCTTTTACTTTGCACGTATCTACTTTAATTCCTTGAGCCGAAACGACGTGTCCTATGAAGATTACTTTGTCTAAACAAAACTCACACTTATTGAATTGGGCATATAATTTTTCCTTCCTTAATGTTTGCAAAGTACGTCTGAGATGTTCTTCATGTTGTGAGCGCTTTTTGGAATAAACCAGGATATCATCGATGAATATGATTAAAAATTTATCTAAGAATGGGTGAAACACCCTGTTCATCAAGTCCATTAAAATTGCAGGGGCATTGCTAGTCCAAAGAATATTTACAAACTCATAATGCCCATAGTGTGTTCGGAAATTTGTTTTGGGAATATTGGTCTCTTTGATTTTTACTTGATGATATCCAGATCTCAAATCAATTTTGGAGAAAACGTTGGCTCCTCTCAGTTGATCAAAAAGGTCTTCTATTATTGGTAAGGGATATTTTTTTTATTGTTAGTTTATTTAATTCTCGATAATCAATGCACATCCTAAATAAACTATCTTTTTTCTTGATAAACAAAACTGGTGCTCCCCAAGGACAAACACTAGGTCTTATGAATCCCTTAACCACTAATTCTTGGAGTTGCACCTTTAGTTCTTGCAACTCCTTTGATACAATTCTATATCGCGCCTTTGATATCGGAGCTGCTCCCGGTATCAAATCAATTGTGAATCTATTTGCCGATCAAGTGGTAGACCTGGCAAATCCTCAGGGAATACATCTTTATATTCCCTAACTACTAGCTCCTTTTCAATTGGTGTTTTGTTTGGTTTATATTTCACAACATTAACTAAGAAAACTTCGATAGTTTCCTTTCATTATCATCTTCATGGTCTTCATTGCAATTAGTACTCGAGGTAGCCTTCCAACCTTCACTCCATAAAATGCAAATTCTTCTTCTGTGGGTTTTTGGAATTTACTTCTTTTTCATGATATCGAATTACAGCATGATTGGTTCTAAGCCAATCCATTCCAAAAATTACATCGAAATCTCTCATTTCGATGATATGCAAATCAACAAACAAAGTTCTATTGTCAAAGCTTATTCTTACATCCTTACCTATCATATCGGTTCTTATAATTTTCCCTGATGGTATGCTAACTTCAAGAACTCCTTTTTCTACCTTTATTCCTTTAGGAATAATATTTTCAAACATTTTAATAGAAATAAATGAACGAGTTGCTCCAGTATCAAATAAGACAAATGCAGGTTTATCCATACCGAGTAAAATACCTATCACAGTTCTCGGTTCCTCTGCAGCTTTTTCTTAAGTCATAGCAAAAACACAAGCAGGCCCCGTGTTTTTCTTCCCTTTATTGTTCATTCCTATGTTTTTGTACTTTAGACACATTCCTGCATTGTGTCCAGGCTCCTTATAGCAATAGCAGATCCCTGATCCACACAAGCATTCACCATTGTAGTTCTTCCCACAAGCGAGACATTCTGGTGTGTTCAATCTTTTTCTTAAGTTGCTTATTTGGATTATTGTTGTTACTCTTTCCTAGAGTCGCTCCTCCCCATTTTATCTTATTAATCACCTCAACAGATTTTCTATCATTGTTTTCCAACCTAAGGCGGGATGTAATCTCTTGTGCCACTGTGAATACTTCAGCGTAAGTCATGGCTCCATGTCTTGCAAAGATGCCACTTATTTCTGGGGGTAATCCTTTTTCAAAACGCCTAGCCTTTTTCCATTCATCTTTCACTAGATGAGGAGCATACCTTGACAATTGGTTGAATCTTTGTTCATATTCAAGTACAGTCATAGACCCATCTGCTTGAAGAGTTTTCATTAGTTGTTCACTTGCAAATTCTGGAATAGGGTGTCCCTGTTGCCCCACTTCTCTTCAAAGGATCACCATTTCGGCGATATGTACTCCGACGTCCTCGTTTTCGCTCCTTATATTTTCAAAACATCTTGTGCGTCTCCATTGATGAACAACTTCGTAGTTCATCTGTCATCCAATCACCAATCTAATCATTTCTAGCCTATCATAAGTTGTAATATACTCGATTCTATTCTTAAGGAATAATAATGTATTTCTAAATTTATAAAACACCTTAATTGAGAGTATGCATGATATGGTAATATTTTATCAGTCAATAAGATTACTCATGCACACACTTAAAGTTAGGTAATATTATTTGAACATGTAAATGGAACTAAAAGAAAGGACATTCAACTTTTTACCTGAGTTTGACGTGGTGAATTGATTTTGGATGCAACCCTTATCTCGACACAAGTTTATTTATAATTTTTTTATTTTTCAAGCAAGTTTAATAACATTGCTCTCATACTAATTGTAATGCCCCAATCAAAAATAGAAATAAAAACTTAGGCTGAAACACTTTCATGTTTGTAAACAACGGGCCCTTCCATTGAGGAATCTACGCTACGATCAACATAAATCCAAGTGATGCTGGGGTTGCAGCTCTCTCGCTGACCTGACCGACTACTGCATTTCATAATGTCTAATAAATTGCTTATTATAAGATAGATCGTCGCAGGTGATATGACCTAAAGAAGCTGAACATGCCGGCTAGATAAGGCCTGTTGGTTGGCAACCAATATCATCTTTCTTTACTATAATAGCCATTTTTTTTTTTTTTTGTAATAATATTCATAAAAGAATAATTTTAAAGAGTAAGGTTAAGTTTTGAGATATTACAGCGATAACATGTACATATGCTTAATTCTCGAACATAAAACGAGAGAGGAGAAAATATGCAATTCATTATACTATCATAATGAGTACAATATTGTATTTATAAAGAGACTAAATGAGCTAATAGTTGCTGCCAACTTGCATGCTAACTGTCAAACAATAATATAACAAACTAAGTGACTATGTAACTAATTCTGCAACTAATTTATACTGACTTGTACAGTCCAAATTTATTAAATATGTTAACATGCTCCCTTTGAAATTCCTCTGGATATATCTACTAAGCAAAGTTTGGTGCTTAAAGAATTAAATTGAGAAACATCAAATAAATAAATAAAAATAGGTTATTTTTATTTTTTTGGTTGGTCCATCTGTCCGATCGGTTAAACCGGCACCCGATGGCTCAACTGGTTCGATCTACAATTCAATTATGGAAAAATGGTTTCAACTAATCAATATTTTTCTTTAATCTTTTTTTTTAGTTTTTCATCTAAAATCGAAAAATTATGAAAATAAATTAATTTAATATATTATAGGTAAAAAGTAGAGTGAAAATGAAAAAAATAGTTGTATTTTAATAAATTAAAAAATATTTCTGAAAAATGAAAGAAAAAGAAAATTCAATGCTGGCCCATCACTTTTTAAACTATTATTTTCTGAAAAACAGTGAAGAGGAATTTAGAGTTGGACTATTTTATTAATTTATTGGTATAGATTTTCGTAATTTAATTTGATTGCATTGGTATCTTAAATCTAAATGGGCCCTATGTAGGACAATCTGCAATGATGATCCAAACAGCAAATTTGAAACCAAATAGCCCAGCTCACCGATGAAAATTCTACTGCTCTCGGCCCAACAACCTACTGTGTTAGATCAACCCATCATCCATGGAATTATAATTCATAAACAGCCCAATTAGTGTAAATCCAAGCTAATGGAAAAGAAAATAAAATAAAAATGAAATAATGAAAAGAAAATAGAAATAGGCCAAATTGGGCAAACACAAGCATCAGCAAGTTTTGAAGTTATAAGATGTCATAATCAGCACAATTTAATAAAAAAATAAATTGAAAATTATGTACTCCAAAAATTCATATTAATATTTGTTGAGAGGAAATATTAGAAGTTGCAATCCCATTAGTTATGGAACCAATTTGTAATCTAGGAAGCGCTGAACAACAAGAGAATATAGAAAGGGATAAAAGGGATTTTTAGAAAATCCTAATCTAGAGAGGATACTCCATATTATTTTCGATTTCAAGTTTGAGCATGATTTTGTGGCATAATATACTCTATGAGTTGGTATATTATGCACAAAATACATGAATTTTTTTATATGTAAATGAACTGACCTGATTAAAAAAAATTCAAAATCTTAATCGTCTGACACACAAAAAATGTGATATATTTCTAACAAAATGTATTAATTTTTAAAAGGCCTTTTCTATCCACACCACCATTTTCTCTTTTCACACCACATTTACTAAATACACCACAAAAAATTACATTTAAAATTTCAAAATTACTAACCACACCACAAAAATACCTATAATACCCTTAACACTTAAAAAAATTTAAAAATAGAAAAAAAAGGCAAACCCTACCTCACTCCTGCGAACGCCGAACCCTCTTTCCCCACACCCGCGCCGAACTGCTCCTAAGGCAACCCCACTGTCGCCGAACTGCTCCCCCACCATCCCGAACTGCTCGAGAACCTTCCACCGTCGAAGATCATGGACGCCGAACGCGAAACTCCAGGTAATCTGTCGCAATCCGTTCCATAAAAATTTTCATTAAATTCGCGAATTCGAAATTCGTTCGGTGCTGGTTGGCCGAACAGCCTGCGAGCCTGTATTATTTTATTTTTAACGTTTGTATGTTAACATTTTAATTTTCTTATGTTATAGTTTATGAAAGAAGAAGAAGACGGCCTACAGCATCACATAGACGATTAAGGGCTGCACAGCAAGAGGCGGGTCCTTCTGAGGTGCCGGAAGAACAAGAGGAATATGCCGAAACGCCTCAAGAACAAGAGAGGCAAGCCGAGCAGAATGAGATCCTAATGGGCCCATTTCCTGGCGGTCCTTATGATCCATCATTATTGCGAAGCTTCAGAACACATGTAGCTGCCGACGTTTGGAATGGCAATGAGAGAGGCGTTTTAAAATGCCTTTGTCACACTTCGAAGCTTCTAAGATGGGTGTATCCGGAGGATGAGACGACCCGAGTTTGGAGGTCGTATGTGAAACGGTCCGGGCTTCACAAATTGAGCAAAATATCATATAGAGCTCCCAACAGAAACTTGATTTCTGCATTCGTCGAACGTTGGCAGCCGGAGACCAACACTTTTCATTTACCATTTGGTGAGATGACGATCACATTAGATGATATGTCGTGTTTACTAGGTCTTCCAGTGGTGGGGCAGCCAGTGCATGTGGAAGACGATCCTTCAGAATTCTCGCCTGCACTGATTCATCGATTGTTGGGTGTGTCAGTTGAGGATGCCATATTGGCACTTAATGACAAGAGAGGGCAATCAGTGAAGCTAGAGTGGCTTCGTAGCACATTCTTGGACAGCTGTCAGATTTCTCAGAGACCAATTGCAGAAAAGGCAGCTCTAGCATATATATTATATATTTTTGGGTGTACGATATTTTCCGACAAAAGTGGTACTCGGATCGCAGCTGGCTATCTGAAGCTACTAGAAGACACAAGTGTGGTCCGGGAATATGCATGGGGTGCTGCTGCCCTTGCCTATCTTTACAGGCAGTTAGGATCTGCATCAAGAGCGGGAGTAAAGCAAATTGTTGGATATCTTACATTATTGGAGGTACGTCATTCTTTGAAAATTATTTATTTTTACGTTATGTTACAATTTTTAATATGTTGTACCATTATATTTGTATATATTTAGGCATGGATTTACGAACACTTTCCGACGAGCCCACGACCTCAATTCAATGTTGAGTACGATCCCAGATTTCCACTAGCTATGAGATGGTCACAGCATGGACAAGGTGGACCCAACACTTTGGGCTTGCAGGCGTGTAGGGAGTGGTTGGATTCACTTCAACCTCACGAAGTAAGTGTCTTTTTAATTTTTTTTTTTCACAAATATATGTATCTTTCAAATATATAACTTGAATAATTCAATATGTAGGTAAACTGGGATCCTTACCAGCAAGTACGTGATCGATTTGAACGTCCTGAAGTGACATTTTATCATGGGTGCATAAGGGCTCTGGACATTGTCGAACCATACCACCCCGATCGTGTGTTGAGGCAGTTTGGCCATGTCTAGCATATACCGTTGCCTCCATTGGATCCAGACTATGCAAGAAGAGGAAAAAATCCTGGTCAGTATGTACTTGCATGGGGGGTGCTCGGATCCATGTTTCTGTCCTGGGACAGCCATGTTTTGTCCATGCAACGACGAGGGAGACTTGCTCAGCCAATATGGGAGACTGTACCAGAGTATATGGATTGGTACCGTACATTTTCCCATCCACAGGTCCAAAACCCCGATCGTACATCTGCAGCACGTCATTTTTCGATTGATGCGAACCCTAGTCAATTGTGGGCTCGAAACGTTGACGCCCGGAACATTCTTGACCCACTAGTTCGCATGTGGACAACCCAGGATCCGCAGTTATCGCTTGATTACGTGATGCCTAGAGTTGAGCAAGCTGCAAGAGTACTCCACGGTCTCACGTTGGATGATGGGAATGAATCCGATGAGTAGTGATTATAATATATATGTATGACATTAAACTTTTCTAGATTTGAATGCTAAACATTAGATGAAAGATCGACTTTATTCAGTGTCCAATATTTTTTTAAATTATCAATTTAATGTTTGCTCAATATTCAGTTGTGCCTTGAATAAACAAAATTGTTTGGCCATTAAAAAAAACAGAACGTACAAAAAAACAGCACGAAAAAAACAGAACGGTGAAAAAAACAAACCGCTGCAGCAACTCTTCGAACATGTGCTCTGACTCGGCAAAAATCAACGAATTCCAATTGCAATAAAACGAATTCCATTGTTCCTTTGTACTAAAGTATTTCTTGCATTTGGCCATTACATTTCTGTTGATGTGCCACCGACATAGCAAATGATGAGAACTAGGAAAAGTTATCTCGATTGCATTAATCAGTGCAAGTTCTCGGTCGGTTACAAATATTTTGGATAGGCTGGATTGGTCCATCAAATCTTTAGGACATTGCATGCCCATAAGTAATTATCCTCCTTTTCGCATTCTAGATAGGCACATGCAACTGAAAATGTCATGTTTGTGGAAGTCACCCCGACAATTTCTAACAACGGTAGTTTGTATCGGTTTGTTTTGTATGTACAATCCATTAATAAGACATTTGGAAAGGCCTGCAACAACTTCACACTTGTCGAATGGGCCCAAAACATATCTTTGACAGCATCTGTTTGCTCACACCGCCTAGTATGAAAAAAAAAATCTTTCTCCTTAAGTTTACCCATGAGATATTGCATTTGTGACCAGCCACAGTGTTCGACTTGTTTGTTCTTCTGTCGAATATTGTACATAGTCTTTATCATGGATTTATTTTCTGTATACCTCTTCTGCAATGTAAACAATGTCCCTAGGACGGCTATTACCCGTAGATAGATCATACACCAATTTCAACTCATCTGTAGTTAAACGACCAGCATAAGAGTGACCCTCTAAATATCTTGCCATCTCATGATTATGCGAACCACAAATAACCTCCAAGGCCCATGCATCTGTCTCTTTATAATATGTTCCTTTTAGACGAAATGGACAATCGCATTTCTTGGTTCCGCGACGACGATTCTCAATTGTTTTATTCTCTACCTCTTCCAATTCTCTTCCACATTCATTTATTTCTTGATTTTCACTTTTCTCTTTGTTGCTCTGTTTTTTTTTCTGTGGACGATATTTACCCCCTCGTTCGCAACCTAACCACAAACGAGGCCGTCTGCATTCATCTCCAATTTCTGACCTCATCACAACCACTACCATGCCTAATGGGATAGCCTTTTCAAGGACCCAAGAAATCAAATTTTCTCGTGATTCGAACAAATCCATTGTATTAAACACATCTTGATAATGAACAACCACCTCGTTGTTATCTGAAATAAAAGCACTTGTTCTTGATGTCTCCTTAAAATAACATTAAATGAATCAGAAAACAACCAAAAAAAGTACAAGACAATTCGTGTTCGGCCTGGAACAGCCGAACATGCGTTCGGCCTAAGGTAGCCAAACAGAACAAACCTTGTTCGGCCTTAGGTAGCCGAACACAACACGAAATGTTCGGCCTTAAGTAGCCGAACACAGAGTAACGTGTTCGGTCATATGACGCCGAACGTTACTTCAAGTGTTCGGCCTGTATCGGCCGAACGTTTCTCCTTACGTTCGGCTGATACAGGCCGAACACTTTCGAAATTTCTGCTACGCGGCCCCGATTTGTGTTGACAGAATTTTAATATATAATGTCGTAGTAGTACAATAAAACATTTGAAAAACTTACCAAATTTACATATAATTGTTGATTGTCCATGAATATAAGAAAAAAATATGGTGAATAAATCAAATTTTTGATTTGAAATTTTTAGGGTTTGAAAGAGAAGAGGAAGAGAAGGGGGAAGAGAAGGGTTTGAAGCTGGAAGAGATCAAAATTTCTTTTTTAATTTTGAAGGTTATATTGGTAATTTTTTTAATGTCCATTTTTGTAAAAAAGGTGGATGTGGTGTGAAGAGTAATTTGAGTGGTGTGGATAGCACCGCCCTTTCTAAAATTGTCCAAGAAATATGGTCAAAATTAATGGTCTTCATTGAGATATAAACCGCCTTCCTATTTTAAAACTATAATTTGCATGTTTTACTTTCTATTTCTTAACTAATTTTTGTTAAAGTTTTTATTTTTGTAGAAAAAACAAAAAGTGGCGCCCCAAATTATAGTCACAAAGGTGGGTGCAGGTATCAAGGTTCATGTGCACAACATGTGCAATATCCAGCAAATGGGACTCAGCTTTGTGAGTGCTTCATCACATGGACTAACCTGGATGCACTAAACCCACTTCATAAATGGAATTTTCCCTGTAATGAATTCATTCATAGTGTAAATGACATTTTATGTCAAATTAAGTATTGATACGCGACTTTAATACATATTATTAAAACTGATACTTTATATTGAGATTGGTTCCATAAACACTACATCAGCTTATTATATTAATGATATATATATATATATGTGTGTGTGTGTGTGTGTGTGTGGGGCCCGGCCCTTCCAGCTCCAATTATCAGAGTTGATGACAAAATATTCAAAGTGACAGGTCCACTTTGTCTCCAAAATAATCATATTCCTTATCATCATCATTGTTTCATGCATAAAAACTACTCCACAGTCTCTATTTAAGTAATAAGTTTAATGGCCTAAATTCTGTAAGAATAAATTATTTGATGCACATGCATGGTGACAAAACTTGCCAAGACGAAGAAGATGAGAACAACAATATATGTATGGGTCCCAATATGTGGTAGTGTAGGACTATTGATCATTGTAATTGGACAGCCCTTACAATTATTTATTACCAATCATCTACGTTAGTATGTCCATCCTCATGTTCTACAATTATTTGTAATCTCCCATCTATCATCTATACAACACCTTTTATATTATATAATGATACATAACTTTTAACACAGTTTTACTATTTATAGGTGGTTCTCTTATCGTCTCATAAAATATCTAATTTGAATAGTTATTTTCGTATTCTCTTTCCTATTCACTTATCTATCAATGAAGTAGAATGTTAATTCCGACTAGATCATAAATAGAATTTGAGTTTAACAACATGAATGACGAATTATATGATTAAACAAAAGTGAACATCAGAAGTGAATTAGATGTTTACCTAGAAATTTTATACAAAATTAATAGATAAATTGAACATAAAATTTGGACAAAATTACACGTTTATGACATATATAAATAACAAAGCATAGATGACGTGCCAATAAGAATTAAGAATTACTTTGATGTTAGATTATTAGAGTTTTATGAGTTGAATACATATAATATATTATAGTTGTATAGTATTAATGTGAATAAAGATTATTAAGGGTTTCCCCACTTTTTTTAATGTTTTTGGTAAAGAATTAAATAGAAAAAGTAAAAATGAGTATATGTATGGGAATTAAAAATAGAACCAATCCCCATGGATGGTACTTATTGCTGCTTATTTATAAGTGAAGTAGAAAAGGAAGTAGTGAGTTAGGGGTCGATGAGGAAGGTGAAGTGTGGGAGAGGAGCCCTGGATCTGTTGTGCATGCTTCCTCGCCGAGGTTGTGCCTGTCTCACTTATGTCTCCGACCAAGATGAGAATAAGCCTTTAATCATCCCCCCCACCGTCAAGGATGTCACTGCTCCACCTCAAACTCTTGCCTTCCATTTAAAACCAAAGGTCGCTACTCTCTCTCTCTCTCTCTCTCTCTAAGACAATTATTAAGGATTTAATACGTTGCTGCTGTGTATACATGTGTTGCTCTTTTTCTTGCCTTATTACCTTTCCAAACAAGTTTGATGGGCAACTAATTACAGGTTGTGGTGCTGAGAGTTTCCATGCACTGCAATGGCTGCGCAAGAAAGGTGGAGAAGCACATTTCAAAACTGGAAGGTATATTTCTTCCTTATCATTAACGTATATGCATTGTTACGACGACGACGATGATGAAGAATTAATTACAGGAGTGAGCTCGTACCAAGTAGATTTGGAAACGAAGATGGTGGTAGTAAGAGGTGACATTGTCCCTTTCCAAGTACTGGAGAGTGTTTCTAAAGTCAAATATGCAGAGCTTTGGGAGCAGTGAATCCCAATCCCAATCCCAATCCCAATAATGAATCATCTTTCTTTAAGTCGATCCTCCTTATACTTTCTCTTCTTCTTCGTTTTTTGTACAAAATATTAAAGATCTAGTGCGATTGGATATGAAAATAATATATCGATTATGGTTGATGTGATTTGTCTTTCTCGATCCATATGATTAAATTAAATAAATATAAAATTAATTGAGCTTTAAGTGTTGTGTGTGAACTGAAGATGTTGTGCTCTCTCTCTCTCTCTCTCTCTCTCTCTCTCTCTCTCTCTCTCTCTCTCTCATGTATTGCAAAGTTGTAGACAAGAATAAGATGAAGACTCTGCATGTGGGCACTTGTGATTTGCTCTTAATCATAATTTTTCTACTTATTTAAATTAAATTAGGGTGTTCAATGTTATTTGACCTGGCATTGGAAGGATGTTCAGCTGGTATTTGTCAAAAAAATTTAGAGTGTTGAACTAATATTAGTAATAGTGTGAGTCAAACAGGAATAATTGAGTACAGACAAGAGATGTGTTTTGAGTCATTAACAACCAAATTCATTACATAGAAACTATGATTATACAAAATAAATAAATAAATAAAGAGAGAGAGAGAGAGAGAGGGAGAGGAAAGATTTTGCACATGAATAGATTCATGGAGCACATACTGTAGATGAAAATCTAATAAATGAATAAAAATAATAATAAAAAAAATAATAATAATAATTATGATAATAATAATAATAATAATAATAATAATAATAATAATAATAATAATAATAATAAAGAAAAGACAAGTCATGTGGTTGAGTTGAAGTTG
This sequence comes from Caryopteris x clandonensis, assembly GCA_028749325.2. Lineage (NCBI taxonomy): Eukaryota > Viridiplantae > Streptophyta > Magnoliopsida > Lamiales > Lamiaceae > Caryopteris > Caryopteris x clandonensis. The sequence goes on along the minus strand of JAPYKT020000006.1, from coordinate 8,922,399 downwards.
GGAGTCGACATCTGGCAATGTTTATTGTTTGGGGGGCCTTTGAATCACAACTCAACCCACAACCCACAACCCACAACCCACAACCCACAGCCCACCTTTTTCTTTAAACTCATCTCTCTTTTATCACATACTATGCACTGCTCACTACAGACTTGCTTCATAGGGACTTGTCACGGGTCCCTTTCGTTTTTTCCTACATTCGGTGTATCATGTATCATGCATCGATTAATTTTCATTCGTTTGCACTGAATATAACATCTACTCAACTTCCTTCTGTGCAATATTTGTATATTTTAAAGTTGAATCACTTAATTTACTCCAAATCTGCTCAAAAATACCCTCCAGATTGAGTAAAATGATTTTTCTATTTGCTCCTCTCATATTCTCTTTCTCCAATTTATTCTATTTTCCATAAATTAAATTCAAATGTGGTATAAAAGTACGTTCAAATAAAACTCAAAGTACAAGGACCTAATTCTAAAAATACAGTGGAAATTTATAAACTTTAATATTTCATAAATAAAAGGACATGGACAAAAGAAATTTGGGAGCCCATCAATTTCAAGACTTAACTCACTACGAAATTAGGATAAAAACAGACTAATTCATTGGTCTGTGTCATTCTCTCGATTCATAAAGCACTATGCTCAACATACATTTTATTTAAGAGTCCTGCGTCACAGTACACTGACCTAAATCCGTGCAATTGGATTGATTTAACCTAAAAAATCCTGAACAAATATAAGTCGCTCCCCAAAGATTTTCACAAATGCGCGTAAATAATGATATTTTTTTGTTGGCAAAAAAAATATTGTTTGTTGTGATAGTATTACTCTTTACCATAAAAATATTAATTAACTATGAATATTTATTAAAAAATACTTAAAATCATAATTTATTTTGGATGGATATTAATACTATTTTAAAAATCTAAAAACCTATTACTTTCTAAAAAAGTATAAAATTTTCCAAATAAGATTGGAATGAATGTTGCTAGAAAAATGAGGCTCGCCTCTGTGATTTGGACGCTCCCTGGTTTTGATTCTGTAGAGTAGAATACTAATGGCGCTGTCAAAGAAATCATTGTTACTTGGTTTTTATCTTTTTATTGGTGTTTCTAATAATATATTTGCTGAATTTTTGCTATTATAGAAGGTTTAAAGTTTTGTATTTTAAAATTTTTTAAAAAAATATTGTTTATAAATTGGTTTGAGGTTGAGACTTAATCTGTTAATAGGCATGCTTCAACAATGCAGCCTGAAAATGGGGAACTTCCCAGTTTGAAAAGCAAGTCTGATTCTCATATTTATCAATAAGGGAATACGACTAATGATTCTTAACAACCTATTCAAACACAGATAATGCAATGGCAACTGCCTTGCCTTGTTTTAGATTTTCTTAGATACTACATTGTAATTTTTTCTTTTCTTATTTAGCTTTCCAGATTCTAAGTAGCTATTTGTATTTCTATGAAGAAAGACAGTGACCCAGATCGATTTTCAAAGATTAAACCACCCTTAATGAGAAAGACAAGACCTGAGTGAAACAGAAGAGAGTAGAAATATCTTCAATCAATCATTAATATTCACTCAACTACAAGACCTAAGTAGACCTAATGTGGACTCGGTGCTCATTCAGGCTGCGCACACTGCTTCTATAACCAAACTTAACTAACGTAACACTTATGTGAGACCATCTCACATGTCACTAATTTCTTAAAACAATGAAATTAAATATAACAAAAAATTAACAAATACTATGAATCTGAAAAGAGAAACCCATAAAAGTTAAATTACAAAAAAAACAAAAACGCTAAAACTGAAAATAAGGGAAAAAATACTGAAACCCCAAAAGCATAAAAGAGTTTCATTTCATACCTTTTGTAAAATTACATATTAATGAGTGAACTTTCAATTTTTGCAATTCAATGCACACGGAGACTTTTCGATAGGATTTCGATAACATAATTCCTGAAGCTCAACTTCCACAGCCACAGTGGACACGACATATATAAAAGGGTATCATTTACTTAAAATACTCATAATTTATCATGTATTGTGTTTATATTATTAGCTCTCAAATGCTATTAAACATTTTGTGCAACACTTCTACTTGATTGGTGGCCTAGGCCAAACATGATACTGCCAGCAGTATGATAAGGTGTTCAAACTTTTATGTAAATGAATGGAGCTAGGCCATTTTAACAGTCTTCGCTAGTTTTAACCAAATATTGCATCATCATTCCAATTCTATTACAGCTCCCAATACATACACTTATTCAGTCACAGATATACATATAGATATAGCAAACCTGTTATATGAGAGTGTCAACCATCCTGCCACGCATCAAACTATTTCCTGCAGATACAACAGAGTAGCTTAGAACACCTGGGAAGAAAAAATACAAATATAAACCATCTGATGTTTTTTAGTCATAGCATTTCTGGATCTTGAAAGCATGAAAATAGGCAAGTTCAATTTGACTAATAAGCACCATCACAACTACAAAAAAAAGGGTTGTTCAATAGCATCCAGAACCAATAAGCTTTTTACACTGCAAGTAGGAAAATACTTCATAAGAACAGCTCAAGTTCCAAACATAGACCTTTATTCACTCTAAATTATTGCCAGGTAGACCAAAATATGGGAGACCATGTAGGCAAACAACCAGAATCTACAGGAAAATGATGAACATAAATGATCACTATCAGGTGTGAACTGAAATAATTACTTAATCCATGTATCCACTAACAACAGAATAAACAGAGTTTTTCAAATTTATTTCTCTGAGCACTAGGCTAATTCTTTTTCAGGATCATAGAGTGACCAATTCATGCTGCAATTTGCTTAATATGAATATAGCTTTATGACCATAAACTAGTGAACCAACAGGGGATTATGCTTATATCTGCTCAAGGGGACACCAATTTTTTTCTACTGCTAAGAAAATTATATCCAGAACGAAGAAAATCACAAAAGAGCAACACATGTGATGGTCACATAGTGTATGGAAACAAGCATGACAAATGTCATTTAAAATGTTTCTATTTCAAACTAACAAGATAAACTCAAATTGAAGTGAACATTTTTGAAAGAAACAACTCAATCTAGCAATGTTTTGTCAAATTTGATAGTCATATTTTAATAGTTTATCAGTAACAGTATGCATGAGACTCATTAATAGACACAACTCACACAAAAGAGGTCGGCAACAAGAGATTAAACAATTAGAATTTTCAGAATTATTTCGGATAAGATGCGCGTGGGATTGACTTGAGGGGGCAATAAAGGAGCCTTCCCTTAAGAAAATTTTACACCAAATAGTCATGAGTAATTCCACCTTAGCATTTATAACTTAAAAGAAAAAACTACCTCAACTGTTCTTTGCCAGGGTTATCTTCACAATTTTCATACAATATGTCTATAACTCAAACTTACAAATATAAATTGAAAATTTTACTATTTGAAACAGATTTAAGTCCATAATCACCTTGAGGAAGTTGTAGAATAATTTTTTGTTGATCCTTCTATAACTTTTTTAATCATTCAAAACTCTTCATGATCTAAAATATTAGTCTAATTCTGCAATCCAGAAAAGATCACCATGAGAAGCTAATGTTTTTCACATGATTAAACTCAATCCTCATGAGGTTAATTATGTAAAGCACAACGTTATCTCATCCTCTCATCTATATTTTTCATCCTCTTCTCTACTTCGCTAATATGTGTTTTTTATTTCTACAACTTCCAACACTTAATATTTCTTTCTTCCTAATTAAGTTTGATTTCAACACTTGATGAACAATATTTATAAACAAAAAGAAGCCTCTTTTCCTAAATGAACTTTTTTGTGCATTATCGGAAACCCCATGAATATAAGTTCATTCATGCTGTAAAACTGCCAACCAACTTTGATTACAATAACCATTAAATCTTGTTGGACCAACAAAAATCTGATTACAATTATTGCCCGCAATGGTACGTAAGTCATAACTGCAACAAAGCAACATTTAAATTTCAATAATGTAGATTAGGAGATGGTGAAAAAGTCCACGGTGAATAGACAGAAATTGTGAAAATGGATATGATGGGAGCATTAAAAGAGAACCTTGAACCCAAATAGAAACCATACCAATTGTTTTATTTAGGTTATGGACTTCGTAGTGTAATAATAGTCTTCCCTGAACAAAGATTTTTTTTATTTAACTAAGGTGCAAAATATCATTGAATGGATACCTATAAAACCAAAAGCACCAGATCATATTTTCATCCTCCGGTCAAGAATATTCACCAGAACTAAGAAATCTGCAATATTTAAGCATTTCATACTCACAATACTCCAATCAAAACGTATTAATAATTACAACCTGACAAAAAACTTCAGCTGGTGAAATCTGGGGGAAAGGACTAAGCAGGAGGACAATTTGAACTCTGTAGAAGTACAAAGATATGTGAATAGATAAAGCCATCAGATGAGATAATTTGTTATGAGGACAACCATGAGTCCTTGACACGGCTGCAAGGGCCTTTCAACAGCAATTATAGGTAGTAGTACTTGAGGTTGGAAGCCTATTTTACTGGTTTATAGAACAAGTAAAAGCATGTGCTCAATATACATAATGTGACATGTAGGGATAATGCATAACATTAGAGAAAAATAAATCTGGGCTTACAAATAACTCAAAGGCATAGGGTTCAGAATGGCATTGTGTAAATAAAGTTTATAAGCTATTAACTGATAGCTAAGGTTGCAAGCTGATATGTTGGCTCCAAAATGTGCTCCTGCATTAACTATAATAAATTTGATTCCATAAAAGCATAAGACCCAAGTTATAAAAAACTCTAAATAAATGTTTATGTTGAAAACTCTACAAATCACAAATTTCCAAATATATATATATATATATATATATATAATATAATAAATATACAAACTTTATAAGTAATAAGGAAAATAATTTAAAAGATAAAAATCAGTCATGAATATCTTCCAAAAGCATGTATTCCCCTGCTAGTATTGCCTTATAGTTGTCCACCTGTGATCTCATGTATAGATATTTGCCGGTTAGGAAAACCACAGGAGGTGAAGATGGATATAGAGTTATGTGGGCAACATGCCATCATGAAACGGCTCAGAGGAAATTGATCTTGGCAGTGTTGCACTTTGAATTTAGAAACGTCTGTTAGCTCTTGTATAAATAGTCATCTATGCATTACATAGTAGTTGAAAGTATGCACAGCTCAATACAAGGAGTTCTGATAGCAAATCCTTCACCATGACCACCACTCTTGTTTTTCTACTTTTTTAAGTTCTTTTAAACTTTTACGATTCAGGAAAAAAATAAAAAAGGAAAGCCACTCCATAGGTTAAGGTAATACATTAATTCTCCTTCTCTTACGTTAGTGTTCCAGTAATCCCTCCTAGACCCGCAACGCAGCCGAGTAGAGAGTTGAAAATAATCTAAAAGTACTCATGCCAATTGTTGTCAAACCAAATAGCACAAAGACGTTGAGGTTAAGCAAAATCAACTGTAGAAATGCGTCTTCGTGCATATAAAAGCATAGCATGCTAAAGCAAAAAAATACATGAAAACAAAAAATAAAATCAAACAAATTCCAGGGTTACACAGATAATCCTAAACTATAAGACATGATTATAGCAGCAGTTCATCAACATTATATTAGTGGAACTCAGACGTAATCGAAAAGTGGTAATGGTTAAAAGATGAAAACCATGGACCTCTACGAGGAAGAAAGGCGGGTGCCCTCGCAGAGAGGAGCTTTGTCGAAATTCTTGGAAGGATACTTGGCAGTGACCATGCCAACCTCAAAGACCAAATCGTGACCGTTGGATCTGATGCCAGTAATGCCCCACCACTTGAAGAATGCCCTGACGCTGATCCCATCAAGTTCCGCAATCCGGTTATCGACTATCTTGCCGGTGATTTTGTTGGAGTAAGTGGCCAAGTAGTTGTCAGGAGGCAGCGTCACGCGGCACGAATCGCCGAGCCTGACGGAGAAAAGGCCAGAGGTATGGTTAAGGGTGTAGGAGTCGACGTTGGCCGGGAGGAGACCAATTGGAAACCCGTATTTCATCAATTCATCGTGGGCGCTGCTGCCCTCACACGAGATGAAGAAGGCAACGAGAGAGAGAACTAAGACTGAGAAAATTGGAGATGTCGCCATTAGAGAAGGACAAGGCCGAGGCCGCGAATTGTGATGAGATTATTGATCCGCAACAATAATTGAATTGGGAGCAATGGGAGGATGTGGTTCAGAGGGGTGTGGGAAATATCAAAGCCTCAAAGGGTTGAGGTTGACCGGTTCTAATTTTCTCACAGCTAGATGTGCCAAATTGACCCTGCCCATCTCCGGACCAACTTGTTATGGGCTGATTCACTATCAGCTCGTAAATAGTGGTGAGTTTAGTGGATCCAAATTATATAAGCTTATTTTGAATCATTATGAGTTGGAAAAAAAAAAATTATTCAATCCAACCCAGCCCAAGCCCACCAAAAGTTCAAGCCGACCAACCCAGGTGTCACGGGTTGCGACCTTCCGTTATTCGGGCCGTCGAGTTTTCATGCAGCGGAACAATACCCGTGCGGCCACAAAGACTCTCACAACCTCTGTCCGGCCTTCTCGCCTCATCGGGTCCTATGATGACTCGTTGCTCGGTATAGCACACCAAGTTTACCAGCATACTCATTTGAACACATCCCTACGCTGCACCTTGCGCAATCACTCGCATATTCTCAATGACCATGTTCGCCGAGGGCGCCCTGTCGCACGTCTTGTGTGTCTTGGCATCAGCCCCCAACTAGCTAGCATGCCTGCTACGCCCTGCTGAGACACTCAATCCTTTCGACACAACTCGTGATGGCCTTGGAGCACTTGTGTTCTATCACGGCACTGAGGGTCAGTCACACGCCCACAGCGCAACTCCTCATGCTCGTCACGCACTCGGAGTGTCCTAGGTGTTGTACATAGGCCCCTCGTTTGTGCCTCACCCGAGACGGGCAACATCGCAAACCTTGGCTTAGATATTGTGCCATCTCATATTCGCCCCACGCAATGCTCGAGACATTTGCCTTACATGCCGATACATGCCCACAATTACCCACAATGCATTGTTGCCAAGCAACCGCATGTCTCAAACCAACGGTCCCTCTCGACATGACTAGAACCTATAGCGCATACTATGAGTCAGCTCACGAGGCCTCGGGATGTATGCCTCGATCGCTCTCTCGGTCTAGAGGTGGTGCCCAATAATTTCCAAAGCTCGCGGGCACCTCTGGATCTCATCCAAACCTCACGGCCCAAGGGAGCGCCCAACATGGACATCGTCGTCCCATGCCGCCCGATTGATCCCCAAATCAACCAAGGACTCTTCGCACCCTTATAATGCTTAGAGCCGACCCCTAGAGGTCCCCCTCATACCACTACGGAATTACACGCTTACTACTCGACAGTACGGGGAGGGCTGGCCGCTGCTCACCATGGCTCCTGAAGAGCATACCCCCTTATAATAGGGAAAAATAAATTTTTCCTTTTTCCACCACTAGATATTGTTTGGCCGAGGAACGCAACTTCGTATCTCCCTCGTTCGAACTTTTAATTCACTTTCGTAAAGTCTGTAGCGTAGCTTCGCTCTCAATATGAAGTCTATAAAGTTTCAGCCCCATCCAATACTCCCTCACCTGGGGGTGGCCTACGCAATGGGCTGCACTCTCCCTCGCGTCACTGCATTTCCACACTTTACAACTCGTCGATCGATCCTACTCAAACGGACACATTTCTAGGTGAAACTTGGTGGAGACACTCCCAACACCTCAAGGGAGTTTCCACTTGAACAGTTTCTAAAAAACTCCTTCATTTATGCCCTCTGCTCAACGCATTGTTCCCGCATTCGCGCAGGAACTCAGCAGCCACTTTGCTTCACCGTCCGCAACGCCTAACAGCCTTGGATTACAACCATACTTGGTGGAGATCTTCCTCATGACTCAAAGTGTTTGCCGTTAAAGCAAGTCTCAACTCTCCACTTCGTAAGTTCCTCATTTGTTAAGCCGATAGTGCTTCGCACCGCGTACCGACACTCATCGCATATGCGCGCCACTCACGTCATGATAGCTAATTCTGAATAATCCTACTTAATCCCGAACAATCCTGAGGATTAGCCTGCTATCTTGTGACACCAGGGCCCATCTACCATGCACGGGATAAATAATAGTTTGACATAAAGATTATTTTTTACTTGGACTTTGGGTAATGCAAAAGTGTTGAAATTGGACTTTATCATTTAAGGTCTCCTCTACTTTAGATTCTTCATTTTTCTTCTTTTATTTATTTATAGTCCAAGTAGAGTGTAATTGTAAACAAAATTTATTGATATTTATAACAACAAGCATTAAGATGTTATTTTCTTATTATCTCAGAATCTCATATTCAATCTTCTTTCAGTTTTAAAATCTCAAGTTGATGGTAGACAATAACATCTCATATTCAATTCAATTTTATTCACTCAAGACTCAAGTCCAACAATTATTTGACGGACAGACAACCTAAAAAATTATGCAATTTCAATTTCTCGATGAACTATATTTTTTTACTTTTATAGTTTGATTAATCAATTGTTATATTACTTGTTTATTATATTGTTTAATTGTTTGATTGTTATTGTGTAATTCTTCAACCCCTGCATCTGCTAGCACAACCATCTATCCTAATATATCTCAAACCATAGATTTTGATGAAATATTTGTTGATTTTTCTCGACTTCCATCAAATGGTCAACAACTCGAAACTCCAAACAAATCACCAATGCCCCCTCAATTGATAATTCTGCTACTAGTAATAAAACTACTTTAGTTTGGAAATATTGTAAAGCATAAAATGAAATAGCAACTTGTATTATATGCCAAGCTGATCTAGATTTAAAGTTGGTTGTGAAACTGGTACTTTAGCAAGATTTTTAAATTCACAACAAAAATTGATATTTCATCTAGTGGCTCAATTTCTAATTATGTTTATAAACAAGAAAAAAAGAGAGAACAATTAACAAAGATGGTCATAGGAGTTGAACTTTCATTTAATTTTATCCAAAATACTTTTTTACAGATTATATGAAAATAGTTCATCTTCTTTTTTTAAAAGATTTCAATGGATACATGTTACAAAGATTGTTATAAACAATTGGAATTTGAAATTATTGCATTATAACATTTGTGTTCTACTTTATCTTAAAAAAAATTCTTTGACTACTGATTTATGGTTAGCTAGGGGTCATTACACTACTTATGTGTAACAGCACATTGGATTAATAATATTTTTATATTTGAAAAAAGAATTATTGATTTTACTTTCCTTGAATATATAGCTATACTAAATTGTTTGAGTTTTTTCGGAAATAAATGAAAATATTTTGTCTATTACATTAGATAATGCATCTAATAATTCAAGTGCAGTGAGTCTTTTAAAAGAATTTATGAAACCAATGTTTGATTCATATTTTTATTTATTCATTGTTTATATCACATTTTGCATCTTTGTGTAATTGATGGATTAAAACTGTTAAACCTTACATAGAAAAAATTAGATTATCATTACCGTATATAATTAACTCATCAGTTAGAGTTCAAAATTATAAAAAAATGGTATCAAGATAAACAAAATATTTTTAAAATTCCTTATTTAGATTTAAAACTTGATGGTATTCAACTTATAGGATGTTAATGGTAGCTCGTCCTTATCCTTCACTAATCACACATTTAATGAACGAAGATAAATATTATTTAGGATCATCAACTCAAACAATTAATGAAAAATGATTGGGATATTGCTAATGTATTAGCTCCTGTTTTAGAATTTTTTAGTAAAGTGACAACAATTATGTTAGGTTGTTATTATCCTACTTTTAATCTTATATTTACTAACATGCTAAAAATTATTAAACTATTTGAGACTCACAAATCTTATGCTAATGTAGAAGAAACAATAGAAAACATAGAACTTAAGTGGATAAATTTATGTAAAATTCCTTGCGTTATTTTTTATCAAAATAGAAAACATGGAACTGAAATGGATAAATTTATGTAAAATTTCTTGTGTTATTTTTTATGCTAGATGCAAATTAGAGGGTTGTTTGTATATGACAGCAAAATATTATAAAATGTCTTGCTTTGTATGATGTAGGAGATTATAAAACTGAAATAATTATTTTGTTAAACCAATTAGTGAATATGTATTATTCATCTAATACTTCTATTGCACCTACATCATCTAGTCAACTTGGTGGTCCCGTTTTTGGATTTATTGAAGCATTAAAGAAAAAGAAGAGCACTTCAAGCAGTAGGCCCACAAATGAATTAACAAATTATTTACATCTTTCAAATAAACTAGATACTAAGGATTTTGATATTTTACAATGGTTGAAAAATGAGCAAACCAATTCTTGTAGTAATAATGCGTGAACTACTAACACTCAATTGTCTAGTGTAGCATCGGAAAGTGCTTTTAGTGCAAGTACAAGAACAATTACAGATATAGGAACTCGACTAAGCCCAAAGACCATCAAATTTTGCATGCTTTGGAAGGATTCGTTGGATCAAGAGTTTCGATCTAAATGTTGGAATTAACATTCCTTGTCCCACATTGCATACACTTATATTTGTAAACTTGTTGTACATGTACACATACTCCTTGTATTCATTTGGGTTAACACACACACACACACATATATATATTCAACTTATATTCACTCTTTATGGCAACCAGAGCCTTTCTAGAAGACATCATTTTTTTTTCCCAATCCTCTGGTCTTTTGATTAGTTGACCAAATCCCTTTCTATACTAAGCTATGCAGTATTTCTTATTCTAAGGAAAACACCAACTGAACCCAAACTCTGTCTCACCTTTCTAATTTCCACCTACTTGAACTATGCAGTATTTTCTGGGCAAATACTTTTTATTCGAGTGATAAGATTGTGTATATAGAGTACTCCTTCACTGAGATGCATGAGGCTGATGAAGGTGATAAAATATTTGAAAGTATGAAGGTTCAGCTTTGTGAATTTCAAAGACCATAAGATATAAGGCTAAAAATGATGCAAGTGGTAGTACTAAACTATGGAGGTTTCTCAAACTCTAGTTTAGGAGATAGTGTAACTAGTGTTTCAGATTGTGCAACTGTTAGTAGCAAACACTCTTCATTATTAAAAGCTAAGTTTACCAAGAAAACAGAACTAGACGTTTATTTGAACGAGAATGTCATAGAGGGAGCAAAAAATCTTAATGTACTAAAGTGGTGGAAAATTAATTCAGAAAGATTCTTGTTCTTTCAAGAATGACTTGTGATATATTGTGTGTTCCTATATCAACCATTGCATTTGAATCAACATCTAGTACCAACGAAAGGGTATTAGATCAATTTAGGAGCTCTTTAACTCCAAAAATTATTGAAGCTTTGATATGCACACAAGATTGGCTCCGAAATGAAGATCTCCCTATGTGTGTTGAAGAACAATTGGAGAATCTTGAAAATCTTGAGAAATGTATAGGTTTTATGAATGTTTATTCTTGAAAATCTTATCCTTATGTAATATTATATAAATAATTTGATTATAAATTTTACTTAGTTATATTGTATTGAAGAGCTGCCTAGTGTGGGAATTGGACAAACATCAAACACCGATAAGTAGTTTTGAAAATTAGGTAATATTGAATATTATCAAGTTGTTTTATTCTTTTTTGCATCTTCATATATAATTTGTAGCAACTTTTTTATTTATTTTATTCTTCTGTTCATATTCCCTATTTGCACAAAAAAAAATCTCTTTCTCTTTCTATTATACAGGTCACCTTGCATTTGATCAAGTCAAAAAGTGAGAAAGAAGTGCATTTATATAATTACATGTGTGATGTTGTTGGAGATTAATTTATGTCTAATGAACAAGAAAATTTAAAATTTGTTGAACTATGGACTATTTTTATTGTATTTCAGAGACTTGTTTTAATTTTTTAATTAATTATGAACTAAATCATATATATATATTTATGAACTGACTTCTAATATATTTCTTTTGGCTATGGGTGACGTCAGGACTACTGGTATTGGTTTCCCATCTTTATCCCAAATTCTCTTTTTAGGAAAAATGTTGCGGGGATTTGAGTTTCCAATGTTCCATCATCTTTCAACTTCTTTAAATTAAGGATGTTTTTTTTTTTTTTGAATAGAAAATAGATAGAAAGGAGTTACAATTGGCAGAATGAGAATTGATAATTGAGAAGTAGTGCAGTAAAATTCGGTTGACCGACTGAAATAATTTAGTTTGATTTGTTCAGTTTTTATATGATTTTCAATCGGATTCATTAAAGAATTTACATTTTTTTTGTTATTTTGAT